>OY282500.1:46105977-47472994 GCA_958295605.1 Ajuga chamaepitys | reverse complement strand
AAGAAATGCCTAAATTCATTTTCATTGTCACCGCACATACCAACTTATTCAAAGGTAAATAATTAGGCCAAGTTATAGAGGAAATTGCATACATTCAAAAAGTTTTCACACCGAAAGAAAATTTGATTTTACTCCAAAAATGGGAGTATGCATTAGGCTCAAAGACTCACTTAGTTGCAAATTTGATCAAATATTTTGAGTGTATGTTTAATTTTGTTTCAAAAAGCCTATCATGCTCTATCATGTGCTTCTTTCCAAAAATATTTGTTCGAAAAAAAAAATTCATCATTAATCAACGCCACAATTTTCCTTTTTAAACTAATCCAATCGCTTTCTCGAGCTGCCAACTAGTATGAATCCCATACCCTCCCCAAACTTAGGTGCAAACTAAATTTGTGGAAAAAGAGGAGTACAAGTCGGAACTATGTATATATGTGGGGTACAAGTTTGAATAAAAAAAAAAAATAGTAGGTATTAAAAGAAAAATAAAACAGAATGTACCCCCAAATCTCAATTCTATCACCGATTTTTTTTTATTTTTTATGTATCGTACCCACGATTTTTAAATCCTGGTTACGCCACTGCACACTGACCAAATGTCCAACAGTTCTTCAGACTTCTTACATCTTGATTTTGGATTTTAGTTGTATGATCATTTGACTTTTGATTAAATATTTTTGCAAAAGGAAAAAGGCTATTTGATGAACGCAGACATGCTAAAAGAACAGGATGGCATGACACTAAAGAAAATTCAGCGCAACGAAGATCAGAAACCTGAAAAATTGACATGCCAAACTAGTTATACGAGCATGAGATTGATCGTTAAAAGCTCACTTGAACGAGCATAACAAATAATTTTGTATAAATATTCAAGATGATCTTACAAATGAATAGATGCAAGCTCAACTTCAACTACATTACAACAAAGACATCAGGACCTTCCTTGATATTAAATGGTATCCAACCATGAATCAAAATCATCCAAAAGTTCAGAATTAGAACTCGGATCCACAGCAGATGTTACCCTTTCACTCTTCAATTTTAACCCATCGGAAACCCGTCTATCGTCTATTGTCGCAAGCCTGGCCGTTTCCTCGAGTAGATTATCAATATCATCATCAATGATGACCACTGCAGAACTAGACGGATTTCTGATAGATGATATACCAGATGACTCGAGAACCTTCGACTCACCGAGTGAACTCAGAAGCATGTCGAGCTCAGCCTCTACACTTGCGGCCTGGAATATAGGTGGCTTCCCAGATGTAGAATCTATAAGGCGTTCTGGAACTGACTTTGCCGAAATGCTTACGGCCTTTTGTGACTGCAAGATCTTGTCCGTATTTTTATTATTAGTATTCAATCCTTGTTCTGAGGTTTGAATGGGAATATCACCAGTTACAATTATAGGGGAAGATGACGTTTGTTGGACATTTGTACGTAGTTGCTGATTATAACCGGGAGGAGAGGCTTCAGCACTTGTTTCAGGTTCAGATCCGCAAATTTGAGTGTCGTCTTTGTCTTCATCATGTGCAGGCAAGTCATAGTCTATCTATCACGTTTAAAAAAGTTAGCATCCTTGACTTTAGAATAGAAAAACTCAAACAAAATAGAACATAATGAACGACCCAACTGAAGCTTCTAATTTAATGTGTGCGAGCGTGCAGTGGTCGTGTGTGTGTGGTCGGGGGTGGGGTGATTTCAAGGTCTTCCTTTATTTCTTTGCTTTTCTGAGAACAAACAAATTGCCTAATCTGAAGATCACGACACAGCAAATTCAAGGTTGACCTATCAAAAACTGAAGGAATTGCTTTGCATCATTGAAATATCTTATAATGGTACGAGTTTTGATTTACAAAGAAAGTAGAAAGCTTTATGCATGCTTTTGGATTTTATTCATTGAAACAAGTCACATATAAATCAGGTAATTACTATTGGTGATTGGAAAAGCGTGATAGAGGTTTCATTGAACTTGGTGAAAAAACCAGGTGAATATATAAACCAACTATATGCACTTCACAAGGGGTTCGAGCCTCCTTTTTAAAAAAACTGTACATAAAATGAAACAACAAAAATTCGAGCAGAAAATGAATGTAAGAAATTAGCATACCAGCTCTAGAGGCAATAAATCCTGCTCAAGGTATAACCTCTCCGAGAGCTTGGCTTTTGAAAGTTGTTCGGCAAGAGCATTGAGATTAAGGGAAAGAAAAGGCGCCTGGCATAATCAAAACCGTAGCAAGAGAGAAACGATAAGAACAAAAGTAATGACGAATACAAAGTAAAACTATACATATATAAACACAAGCTTGATTAACAAGAGCTCAGCCATTACACCGTTTGGTAACACGACAACCCGTCATATGTTAGCTTCAGTCGACCTTTAACTTGTATGGTCAGTTTGGAAAGCAAGAAATAAAAAGAATGGTAAAATCATTATCTGCGGAATCCTCTAGTTAAAACAGAAGATGCTATTGTTGTTGACACATCAAAACAACAGTTATTTCAAATCTAATAAAACTGAAACGTACTGCAATGAATTTAAAGGGTCATCAAACAGTTTAATCCAACTAGGCTTTTTAAATTGACAAGAATGTCTCCAAAAATATTCAAGGAGGTGGGGATGGAATCAGATTCAAACGAACGAAGGAAGAAAAAGCATCTTATAAACGTCCTCAATGCCTAATTGGAACTCTTTTTCATTTAACAATTTTAGTTCTAGATCTATGACATGATGGCTTGATAACGGAAACTCATACCAACTCTGGAGAAAATATAGGCAGCGGGAATTTTCCTTATGGATAGCACATGCTGCATAGTGCATCATAAATAAACTGGAGAAAGATGATAGCAACAATACACAAATGGTTCACAAACACATTAAGTGACTTTGACCTAACCAGAAAATGGAACAAATATCGACATGGTAGAGAAAAACATTAACTACTGGGTCAAAAGTGACGAGTGATCTCTCTTAAATCCTGCTATGTGAACACGAAGTATAACAAGACACCAAAATCAGATTATGTGCTCCGCTAGAGCAAAACAGGCAGCATAATAGATTCTGATGGATAATAGCTAAGGAGGGTTTACATTTAATAGTTGGAGTAGTGAATCATCAAGCTCTTTTTCTGGTTTTATTTCTAGTGCTCTAGGAGAAAGTATTTTGGTAGTGTCATTGGAAAAAGGTGGAGAACATGTTATGGAGAAACAATGATATGATGTACTTCAGTAGATACTTCTAGATGTAGATGTCATGCCGATGTTGTCCGGTTGCCTAGGGGCAGACATATCTCATTGTGGATATCTTGTAAATATATGTTAGATTCAAAATATATTCCTACAAGGATAAGCAAACTATTTCTCCATAATGACACCAAACGAGGACAGCACGAATATAATTGGTATAAAATATCAGACTGCTGTTAAAGTACATATAAAGTGGATAAAATAAGAGGAAAAATCTTTTAGTTTTTCCAAGAGAAAAGAGAAAAATCCATATATATATGTATATACACAATATCTTAAATCTTAATGGCAGATGATATAGCTAGAAATAACTTTGTTATGGCAAATTACTGTATGTTAGTGCTTAGAAGCTTAGAACTCATATCGTAAGTCAGTTAGCTGAGTCAAAAGGTCAACAGATCAAGTCTCGAGTTTTGTGCCACAAATTATTAAGAATTATACAGTAGAACACTACTGTATCAGCCTTATCAGGAAGACATGCTATACGATCCCTCGTCCCAAAACGGTACAACTTCCTACAAAATATCAAATGCTCTAATTTATTACTGGAACAACCATATAGATTTACAAAGGGTTACATCACAAAATAAAGCCACCAAATAAAAAAATAAAAAAGAAAATAAGATCACCTCAATATTGTTGCTTGTCTTGCCTTCAAACTCGAAGCCATCATCTGCAATCCATGAAAGTATACTTTGCCCCTTGGCAGCAAGCATTGGACCAAAGTCCTGAGTAAAGTCTAAAATATAGTCATCAATAACTTGCCGCACCAACCAAAGTTTAGTTGTTCTTTTGAGAGTGACACACCGACCAAAGTTATCGTATCTGTAATGCTATGAAGCTGTATCATTTGAATCATCCCTATTTGGCAAAGTAATCGTGCCTTTAATTCTACGGAACAGTATCACTGGAATCATCTATATAAGCTAGTTATCTAGGTCAGCATGCATATGAATATGATAAAGCAATTTGTCTATCACACTACTGCTAACTGCAGCCAGTTGAAAGTTTTCTTTAAATGGACCAGAAACTAGCATTCATAATTAACTAATATCGACATTGTTCTATCATGATAAAATAGATGTTTGCATTAAAAGAAAGTCCAGTCACTGTTCATGCACATTGATGCTAATAAGTTCTTATGGGAGGTTCGTCCATGTTGTGACTGTTGTCTCACAAGAACAACAGAATCTCGACACCATTCTTGTGTTGTATTCATACAGCAGTGTCTTAGTTTACTGCACCTAAAATCCAACAGTTACCAGGTCGTCCAACAGTCGAGGGTTGTAAAGATACTACGGAGATACTTGTTACATGTTATATATGTGTTTATGGTTCTTGGAGTGTGTTCTTGGAACAGAAATTTCGAGAATCACACATGAAGCAACGAAATACTGAAGCATTCCCTGTATGTGGAGTAATTGACAAATGGAGAATGAATCTGAAAGAAAGGTGACTGATTGAAGATTAAAGTAGGAATCTTGTTCTGGTCAATTATGGCTGATCAAAAAGGAGAAAAATAATATAAGTATATTTTCAAATTATAACTGTAATCATTTATAGTTACCACTCAACCCATATATACAATTGACAGATAATGATGTTCAACGGGCACATCCTAACAAAGGCAGCTATTACATGTTCTCACACTTGCTCTTTACTTTCAACTTCTGTATTGTGACCATGAAACCCTGGCCGAACCCGTGATTGGAAGCAATAACTGTTCTGGCCCAATAATGATGGATTGCTATCAAATGACAAGTTTTCAAGGTCATTTAAGCAGTCAAAAGACTACATACTACTTGAATCCATTCATCAAATGGACAAGACAAAAGCCAATACGAGTTGAATCACACTTGGTAGGTCGAATTCATTCATATCTATGATAGGATACATTGTCATAGGAGGCACAGCTACATGAAAGAAGAGAACTGTGAGGGACTTCCTATTACACTTCATCAGCCTAGTATAATATAGCATTTTTATTCGTGTTGAAACAAAAAATAAAAATAAAAATAATAAAAAATAAAAAAAAAAAAAAAAAAAAAAAACTCACTCTTGAAGTTGTCCAATGAAACTAAAATTCCAGGCAAACCAATGACGCTTATAACTTTTCCTAATGTTGATAGACTACACTATGGTTTTTGATGTTACAGAAGAACAAACTAGTCAGCAGTGACAAATATGAAGCTAAACAGCCATATTACCATATTATTATCAAGAGAAACATGTCCACAGACATCTAAGCTTTATGAGACTAGATTTAATTTGTGGCTCAAATGCCAGAATCGAATCCAAGGGAAAAGGACATACCACTGATAAAATCATCGAACAAAGGCATAACATCCGGAGAACAATGTGCTTGAGACTGGGCCTTCGCCTCTGAAATTAAGTGACTATAATCTGCACCTTTACTTTTAGGCTCAACAAACTCAGTCGGCTGACTTGAGCTCGATTGGGCTTCTTCAGAACCCAAATCAAAATCTTCGTCATAGCGTCCCCAATTTGAAGGGAGCGGTCTTGGGCCGTGAGGTTTTGGCTTAGCTTGCTGGCCATGAGGTTGCGTAGGTCTTTCTTTAGCCTGCTTTCCACTTGGCTTCTTATCATCTGAACCAATGGAAGGCACTTTCAATGCTTGGTGGGGTTGATTCTTCTTCTTATGATGCAACGAATGAGCTCTTTTCGATTTTGCCAATGCTTTTGCATCCATCTTTTTCTTCACTTATCACTTCCTGCAGAAATCAAGGTTAAGAAACTCGAGAAACTGCATAGCATTTATACATCAAGAAGTTTGCAAAAATTCCTTAAATTCAAAGAATGATTGAGTAGTTGTCAAACAATTCAAAAGATTATATTTTCAACATTTTTTCTAATTGCTCTTGAAATCAAATATAACTTGTAAACACAAATCAACAACGTTAACACAAATGTTTCACATACAAAACTGATCTTAAAGAACATTCGCCACTGACAAAAAGGTACAAAAGAACTATGCTCTTTGCTTGTGCCTATTTCGCTTTAGGACACGCGAAAAATGTTCATAAACTCATAAACTAAGATTATAACAATAAATACAACTTCTCACGGTGCAACAATGCAATTTTTCTAATTGAAAAGTAAATATAAGACATTGATCCCACCTTTAAACCTAAAATTATGGAACTCATATTCTTCGAATTTCCCCTTTTCAACAAATGCAAGTAATTTACTATTCAACCTAAAATTGTTACCAATATAGTGAGATATGAGAGTCACATAACCTTGTACAGTTACTGCAGTCCATACATCAGATGTCAAACAGATTCTACCAGGAATTAAAGCTAATTCACTCTTTAGCTTTGCCTTTTCACTCAAGTACACATTCCAACAATCCTTTTTGGCGGTATTTCGAGACACAGGTTGAAATTCAGGATTCAATATTTTGTTAGTCAAGCAAACTTCTTCATATTTAGCATAACTAAATGGAAGATCATGTGAAATTATATTTTTGGCAAGTGAATCTCTATAAGCCTTACTATCAAATGTGAATCTCTTTGTGCATGCAACTTGGTTATCTAGCATGTCCCCCACATTATGGTAACGAGGAAGTTAAGACATTTCTCCATATGACGTTTGAGATGAGTCGTACCCCCACTAGATGCACAACTCATTATTTTACCACAACCCTTGCATTTTCACTTTTGTGCCCCATTAACCAACTCCTTAAGTTTTTCAAAAGATTGCCACACCATAGAATTGAGTCCCTTATCATTAGATTCATTATCAATATCATCATCTACAACATTTTCACCACTAGTCTTAGTCTTTACATGTCCCCTAGTCTTACGCTTTGCACCAAAGCAGAAGAGGTAGTACCTACAGTACTCTTAACACTAATGGTGGGCCTAGTGGCGGGAGGAGAAGATTCAAACATTTCAAAGTCGTCAGCATGTTCATCAAACATTCCAATTCTTCATCGATACTCACTAGATTTCGTCCAATATCTTTCATTTTTGCTAATCTAAAAATAAGGAAACAATTGTGTTAGAATAGTTAATGCACTAATAAATTTACAAGGAGTAATGTCAAATACTCTTTAATTAATCTTGTTGACTTGCCATATTGGATTTAAATAAATTTTTACTACAACTAAACTAATCCGGTGTTTCAAAAATAATTCTCCAATTTAGTTGTCTGTTTGTCACTGTAATATTAACCTTAATGAAAAGATTATTATTTTAACTATTGACAACATGCCTTTCAATTAGTATTATGAAAAGATTATATTGACAACATGCCTTTCATAAGAAAATTAGTATTATGACTTTATGAGACTCCATCCCTTTCAATAAAAGGATACATAAGCAAAAAATTCTAAAATCCAACCACAATAAATCTGTAAATTGGTTCAAAGACACAAATACCAGGAAATAATTATCATAAAAAAACTTGATAATTCCACGATTTCTTTTATCCAAAATCAGTTAGCACAGAAGAGCTTGTTACTGTTAGGCAGACGCCAGATAATCTTCATACACACACACACAGTGACATAGACGCGGATAAATTACTGTTGAATCTCATGCCTATAAATTACCTCTTGATAGGAGAACAAGTGGGAGCAGGCTAGCAACGACGTTGGACGACCGGCGGCGACGAGCGATTTGACCAGACTGCAGCAGACGTACGAATGCAACGACGATTGAACTGATGCCGAGGGAGTAGCGGCGCCGGCGGCAAAGATTCTGGAGGATGAGCGGCGCTGCGGCGTCTAGGGTTTGGTTGGCTGTTTGCTTGTTTCAGTTTTTCCTGAGGCAAGGCAAGTGAAATGGGGGAAGTGGCAGCGAGCCAAATTCATGAACTCACACCAATAGAATGGACACTCTTATTTGATACTGCGTATTTTACTTATTATTTTTTGAATTAGTAGACTTAAAGGAATTGGTAGAGCATCTTTTTCCTGAAGTATATTTATTAGAGAAAATTGAATGTAAATAATAGTACTTCACAACACTAATATGAATGGGTTCGTGTAGTTTATAAAGGAAAACCCAAATTAATATTTCTTTTACGCAAATTCAAAAGATCCGGCCCAAAAGTTTTAATGCCCTTATACCCAAGTACGAAAATATCGGTGATTATAGAGATATCGGTATTTCAATTTAGAGAGATTTCGTGAAATCTCGATTAATATCAAAATATCGATGCAACGTTTTTAAAAATGTCGAAAAATGTATTAAAACAGATAATTTATCACGATATTTTAGAGATTGTTATAAACCTACTTAAATTCAAATATTTAATCTAAATATTAAGTGAAATTCACATATTTACAACTAGTTGACAAATAATAAACAATAAAACAGTATCAGGCCACAAAAGATACATTATGAACTCTCATTATCATTAAGGATGTTCAAGTATTTTACAATAATATTCTAATTTATTAAATCTTTAGGCTACATTAAAAAAAATTAGTGGATTGCGAACAATTTAGAAATTTTACAACTAAGGCTGCATTAAGAAAATTTTAACGAAATTCACCGAAATTAACCAAAATTTCACCGACATTAATCGAAATCTCACCGAAATTAATCGAATTTTACCGAAATTCACCGATATTAACCGAAATTTCACCAATATTAATCGAAATCTCACCGAAATTAATCGAATTTTATCGAAATTCACCGAAATTTTGGTAAAATTTCCACGAAATTACAACAAATTATACCTGGAGATAGCCCAAATCGAAAATTTCGGAGATATTTCGGAGATTTCGGAGAAATTTCGAAGATTTCGGAGATATTCTGACATAAATTTATTACATCCAAATTTCGTTTCGGTATCGCAAAAAAAGAGAGATATCGGAGAGATATCGGTGAATATCGGAGATATTTTAATCCTTGCTTATACCTCAATCACAAGTCAAACATCAGATGAGAAAAAAAAAAAAAAGAAAAAAAATATCGTCGGGCCAGCCCGGCCAAAAAAAATGTCCCATCATGTCGGGGCCAATAGGCCCAAATTTTTTCGGGCCCCTATTGTTCCAGCCCAGCCCTGTTACTGTTTCTGGCTACATGGGCCGACCCATTGGGTTGGACCAGTTTTGCCAGCTCTATGCTTGTCGTTGTCTTTGCAACAAATATTGTATTTTCATCACTAAATTTAGCGACAGTATATAGGATTTCCCTAGCAAAATAAACATGAGCAAAGGAGTCAATAATATTAGCAGTGAATCCTAAAATTTTGCCGCAAAAAATATTTTTAGTGACGAGATTTGATCTTTATTGCTAAAATTGTTAGAATTCAATTATCTTTTTATTTATTAATATCGATATTTCAATTATTTGCGACGACGTTCAAGTTATTTGTTGTTAAACGTTATCTTAAACAAAAGTCTAGCTAAAAGTGACCTGAAATTCCTTGTACACATTTTGTGACGGTAATTTGTCACATATAATTATTATTAGAGAGGCAAAAAAACATAATTGGTTCTTTAATTTTTCCTTTTTACGAATTTGATTTCATAAGTTTTACTTTTTCATTTTTGTCCCATAACGCAATTAATTTTTTTTAATTTTAGCCTTTTCTTTGTCGAAATTTGAGAAATTGATGGAAATTAGTCAAGTTACTGGCGACACGTGTTGGAAAAAATTGAAAACAAACGACGAGTGAACTGGCGTGGTACTTGTTTGTTTATGTATAATGTCTTTTTGACTTTTTTTCTTAAAAAACCAAAATTACACATCATAAAATAAAAAAATAACATATCAGCGCCACGTCAATAGGGTCTCATCTTCTCCCAAACACTGACATTCACCAAAACTTTCCTAAATATCGAGGGCACAATCTTCTTCCCCGACGTTGAAAAATCAAGCTTCGTCCCATAAAAGATCTCGCAAACAGTCATCTCTTTCTTCATGAAATCCGTGTTTCTATCGCCCGTTGGCGTGTTTCACGACGACATAGGCATTATGTCGTCGAAGGATTTACTGGTTATGTTTAGTAAGAGTGGGAATTCGGAGGAATTGCTTAAGCTTGTGTCTTGCACGAAGGTGAAAGAGGTTTGTTTGGTATCTGTGACGTTAGTGTAGGAAATGTTGTATGTTCGATCTGGCTTTGGTGAGGCAGTGATGTCGAGGGTAATCTAGATTGTTTTTAGGGATACCGTTGCAATTACGCTAATGGGACCCAGTTTTGGGCCTTGAGGCATTTGTTGAATGTGAGAAAGTAATTTTTGCAATTTGATCTTTTGAATTAGAATAAAGTTTGGAGAGAAACGAGGTTCTTGAAGTATGTATGTTTATGTACCTTGGACACTATTTTTTATTCTTGATACTTTTTCTAAGACTTATTTTTTAGTTGTTGATGATGATGATGATGATGTGTGTGTGTGTTTTGTGATGTGTTATATTGGTTTAAAATAAAAGGCAATAACATATTAATCACAATTAGTTGTTGATGATGATGATGATGATGTGTGTGTGTTGAATTTGAGGCAGGGGCACTGGTCGAAACTCCGATGGCGGGCGGTGGTAGACGGTGGCTGACGGCGGCGTGAGGCGGTGGTTGACGAGGACTTTTGGTGTTATTATGGTTAGGTCCTAGTGTTTAGGTTTTATTATTTATAAAATTGCCCTCAAAATTAAGGAAACATTAAAACTACCCTAAAATCGCATGTGCGAGTCACGTGCACGTGGTTTGGCCGGAAAAAAGGACCGGAGGTTGTAACTTGTCGAATTCGTGTACTTCAGAGTGCAATCGGTGAAAAAAAAAGTTTAGGTACTGAAGTGTTAAAAGTCGCATAGTTCAAGTTGATTTAAATATTTAACCCTTTATAAAATATCAACCATCTAAACCATAAACGGAAAACCAATTAGTAGTGACTATAAATTTATACTACCTAAACAATAAAAGACAACAAACCAAGATTTCTTGTAATAGAAATAAATTATGACAATTAAATGTAAAATCAAAGCATATTATTAGCAGTGGTGGATTTGAAATTTAAAAATGAAAAAGATGAGTTCTCCTCTAATGAAGGAGTCATGTCCTCTTTTCTCTAGAGTCTAGGGTTAGGGTTTTACCACTTTTTGTCCACCAACCACGGTGATACTGATCCCATTCTAATTGACTTTTACATTCATTCATGATCTTCTTCTTCTCCTCCTTTTCTTTTCCTTTTTGCTTTTTAGTTTGATATTTCTCGCTTTGGGTTTCATTGGGTTCCGGTGGGAAGTATACTGATCCTCAGTGACTGTATACTTATTTAACTTTCTTATTTCAAGTTCGGATCGGGCCGATCACGTATTGGAACGTTCCAATTTTGTCAGTCGTATCAATCAAAGTAGTCTACTCTTGAAAGAAAGGGGATTTTCATGATCAGTTACGATGAATCAATCGACAGAAAGAGAATCTAGGTTGCTGATCTGGGCGACGATGAAAGGGACGACCTAGAGAATATGCAAATTGAAATGGTTTGAGTAGCCAGGAAACTTTGTACAACCAAGATGTACAACAAATGTTCAATGCTAGAGCTGATGATCAAGGTGATGATCAAGGCTTGGAAGGCAAAAAAGAAGATGGTTGTACGTGAGTGGGGGGACAATATGTTCCTTTTCACTTTCTAGGATATGGATGTTAAGTGGTGGATACTCCAGAACCAACCTTGACATTTTTTAGGGGTACCTGTTTGCTATTCAGATACTGATTAGAACGGAACAACCGTCCAGTAGTTATATCAAATCTCCACTATAGGTACGTGCATATGATATTCTAGTAATGGGCTACTCTGAAAATTTCTTACACACTGTTGTTGCCCAAGTTAGGGAATTGGAGGATTTTGATAGAGAAACACATGCTATAGTTGGAAAGTATTTACAGCTTAAATTTAGTATTGATCTGCTAAAACCACTACTTCGTGGTGTTATGATTCAGTATAAAGAAGTGAAGATGTGGCTACCCTTGAAGTATGAGTCGGTACCAGTGTACTGCTAATGTTGCAGGATGATTGGTCACTAGTATAAATCGTGCAGTGAGTATAATCGTAATGAGTGTCCTGTACCATATGACATAAATTACGGTAGTGCTTTGAAATCCTCCCTTTTGAAAAGGCTAAAGCAGTTCATGGACCGAAGAGATCAGGGAGATTCGTCTCGCCGAGCCTTATTTTCAGTTAGACCAAGCTGATGATAATACACCCCTTACTCCATTTACCGTTAATTTTCTTACCCCTTCTACACACAACACTATCAATAAAACCCCATGCCACCTAATCACACACAAATATCCTAATCCCCCTACTATTACATTAACACGCAAGAAAAACTAAAAAAACCGCCTTTCCTATACTGAGCCCCATGACCTCCCCCCCCTCCCCGATACATTAACATACACAAATAATCCATACCCCCAACACTCCTGCACTAACCACAATACCCCCCACAAAACCCATCTTACATAGCAAACAATCTCACAAACCACCCCTTCAAAGACCTATACTACTGGCAAAGAACCTAGAAACAGAAATAGCTATCATATCCCACTCTCCATCAAACAAAATGAAGCCTCACGAGAAATGCTCGAAACTAGAAAATAAAAATCGAGTCACTAACTTATCCTCAACTCGCCCTCCACTTGTCAATATACATAACGTACACCACATCCCACCAACCCAAAATAACAAAAAACTCACAAGATAACACAATCGACACTCATAACCATGCAAAACAAGACAAAAAAATAACCCACCTAGCCACATGATATTGTTACCATAAAACAAAACCATGCATCACATGCAATCTATCCCTCCCCCAAAGACAATCGGCGTCCCACACACAATATATGGCCCCAACAGTACCACTTATCCAAATGCCTCCCATGCACACGTGGATACATCCCCCCATGCAGTACTCCCTCTTACAACAAACCAAACCATAACTCTCTCCCAACTTTATACATTATCGGGAATCATCCCTACCACTGAACTGACATATTCCAGAGTACTCACAAACCAAACGCATGGCCAAAACCTCTTTCCCTATATACCGGAATCCTCCTAACATACAAAAACTACCTGGAAACATACCACCACCTGTAAACGCCCAACCCACCAAACAATGACGCTTACCAAGTGACTTATTGATGAGTCGACAAACATGATAGTTGACCCAGATGGAGAAACACTCACACAGGTGAAACGGATGAGGGAGTCAACATCAATATCAATGGCGGAGGTTGCATAAGAGCAACCCCCGCCGAGCCCAATGAGTTGCCTACACCGGAACTTTCGGGGGCTTGGAAACCCCACATAGTTTGTATTTTTTTAGAATTGATTCAACATGAAGACCCCAAAGTGGTCGTCCTCATGGAGACCAAATTGTTGTCGTTTGAGGTTGATGCAATCCGAAATAAAGTTGGGGTTGATAGCTTTGCAGCAATAGACTATGACTTGAGTGGAGGAGGTAGAAGTGGCAATTAAGGATGTTATGGAATGATGGGCTTAGCATTAGCAGTGATTCATTTTCAGCCCACCACATTGACACTATTATTGGTATGAATAATATGAACTTGGCATTGTGGTTGGCTAGAAGACGGGAATAAATAATTATCTTGGGAGCTGCTGAGAAGTTTAGGAGTTAGTTTCTAACTATCGTAGATTTGTATAGGGGATTTCAATGAAGTGTTATTCAAGAACGAGAAGGAAGGAGGTCGAGCTCTAGAGCAAATCAAAATGATTGCATTCAAAGATATGTTTGAATCATGTGAACTAGATGATCTTAGACATAACGAGCATAATTTCACTTTGACCAATGGTCAATCAAGGGAGGCAAATATCTAAGAAACATTGGACAGAGGAGTCGCAAATAAAACATGGATTAAGAAGTTTTCGGGATACAATGTTGAGCATCTGATTAGGCAGGAATCGGATCATTGTCCACTCATACTCATGTGGCAACCGAAAAGAATAAACAAGTTGTATGATGAATCCGGCAAACAACAGGTGAAAAACTATTTCGTTTGAAAACCATGTGATTACAAGATTAAAAAAAATGTAATGAAGTGGTTACGGATGCATGGAAAAAGAACGAGGAGAGTTCAACTCTTCATTTGGCCTGACAGATTGAGAGTTGTGGGGTTGTCTTATTACAACGGGATAATACCTCTTTTCGGAATATGGCTAATGAAATAAATAACCTTCGACAATAGCTAGGCAGAATCCAAAAAAGGCCTCCTACTGGGAAAATGTAAATGCATGTAAACTGATCGGGGAAAAGATTATGAAAAAAGAAGAAACACGCTGGCATGTTCGATCAAGAGTAAACTGGATGAAGGATGGTGACAAGAACACTTATATTTTCCATTGAATGGCTAGCGGGAGACGAAAACTTAACATAATTGGGTATATCATTGATGACTCTGTGTAAGATGGGAAACGACAAAGACATAGTGATAATCTTCCAAGAATATTTTGGAAAGTTAATTTATGAAGGAGAGTTTCGGGGAATTGACGATGTGACTGATACGTTTGATGAAAAAGTGGATGCTAATATCTTGAGAAGTCTATCCGAGCATTATACAAATGAGGAGGTGGGGGCAGCTTTGGCTCAAATGCATCCTACTAAGGCCCCGGGCCCAGACGGTATGTCAGCAATCTTCTGCCAAAAATGATGGTATGTTGTTAGCACTAATGTTATTTCTTGCATATTAGACATTTTGATAAATAATGGAGACCTTGGTTTCTTAATCATACTCATATAGTCTTAATCCCAAAAAGAAAAATAAAAATAGAATTCACTAAAGACTTTAGACTGATTAGCCTTTGTAATGTAATTTTCAAAATATTACGAAAACCATTGCTAATCGATTGGAAGTTTGTTTGTCTTCCATTATTGACCTGAGCAACCAGCCTTTGTGCCAAATTGTTTAATCACTGATAATGCTTTGCTTGCTCATGAAATTTTCCATTCCATGAAACATAGTACTGCAAAAAAGAAGGGTACTTTCGCCTTTAAACTTGACATGAGTAAGGCGTATGACCGAATTGAATGGGGGTTTCTTAGAAGAATCTTGATGCAATTGTGTTTGGATAATTCCTTAGTTTCACTTATTATGAGATGTATCACTTTGATATCTTATTCAATTCTTATCAATGGTCAGCCGGGCGAGAAATTTATCCCATTTAACGGTCTCCGACAAGGAGATCTTTTATCACCTTATCTATTCTTTTTTTGTGCAGAGAGATTCTCTTTTTTAATCAGGAAATTGAAGGGAGAATCCTCGGGGCCTTAATTTGTAGAGGAGCACCGAGAGTATCACACTTGTTCTTTGATGATGATAGTATTATCTTCACTAAAGCTAACAGTCAGGAGATATTCATTATGAAGTAGGTGATCAGGAAATATAAAATGGCTTCAGGCAAGTCATTAGTAAGGAAAAATCGAAGATTGCTTTTAGTGGTGGAGCACCCAATGAACTAGTGGTGGAATTAGCTACTACCATGGGTATGCCGAAAGTGGATAAACATGAGGTTTATCTAGGGCTTCCGACCAATGTTGAAAGAAGTAAGTCGCATATTTTTGGCAATGTTATCAACCGTGTAGGGAAAGCTGAAAGATTGGAAGAGTAAACCCTCTCCCAAGCAGGTCGAATGGAGTTGATCAAGTTATACCAAACTATGTGATGGGTTGCTTTTTGATGCCACAATAGGTATGTAAAGTTCTCAATTCTATCATAGCTAGATTTTGGTGGGGAGGAGAAAGGTGAGGAGAAGCGGATTCACTGGAAGAAATGGACCGATTTATGTCGATCTAAATTAGAAAAGTGGACTCGATTTTCGGGATATTAATAGTTTCAATTTAGTTATGCTTGCAAAGCAAAGTTGGCGGCTCTTACAAGATGAGAGTTCTTTGTTATTTAGATGTTTGAAGGTGTGTTATTTTCCTAATCGAATTTTCTTGAGGCGGTGGTGGGATATCTCTGGTTATAGTTGGCATAGCATATTTGCAGGACGACATGTGTTGGATATAGAGCTTATATGGGATGTGGGAAATGACTCTTCAATTCGAGTTTGGCATGATAAAGAGGTGCCAAACATTGCAAATTTCAGAATTGGGTCACCTATATTAAATAACGTGGCTGACATGCAGGTAAGGAACCTGATCTTACATACTCTATCGAGTGGGATGAGTTGTTGGTGAACCAACTATTATGTGCCAACGAAGCCTCCAATATACTTGTTATCCCGATTCGTGTCCACCATGGTCCGTATAAATTGAGCTAGTACGAGTCAAAAGGTGGCTGCTATAATGTGACTATAGGCTATCATGCAACTAGAGCAATGCTACAAGAAGGAAGAAGTGAAGCTTTGGGGTCGGCTGTCAATTCAGGTATTTGGAAGTGGCTCTGGAATCTAGATGTACCGATGAAAATCCAGTTGTTTATTTAGAAATATGTAGACAACCTGATTCTGGTGAATGGCAATCTATCCCATAAAAAAAAGTGGTTGTGATCCAATTTGCAAACGGTGTGAGAAAGGGAGGAAACAGTGATACATGTGTTGAGAGATTGCCCTTAGTCCTTATTTTATTGGAAATAAAGTGTGCTCCGATTGGATGTTACTAGTGTGAAATACCAAGGGAATATGGAAGAATAGTTGGTTCACAATTATGCAGACGGAGGAGAGGTAATTCTAAGCTATGTTTGCGATACATGCTTGGTTTATTTGGTTTTCGAGAAACCAAACGATCTTCTAAGGTAAAGAAATTGACCAAGTACAAACTGCAGCTCTAGTAGTTCGGCACCATTGTTATTTCCAGCAAGCAAAGCTACCACTGATACACCAACCATACATTGAAGCTGACAATGTTCAGAAAGTTCCGGCTGATGATTGCAAGATAAACAATGATGCTTCTATTAACTCAGGAGAAGGAAAGGGCTTGGGAGTTGCAATTTGGGATGGAACAAGAATGACTGTTCATCCTAGCTACAAAAGGGACTCGCTTAACAGAGAGGTGACCATTGTGGAGGCCTTGGCGTGTAGAGAGGGCGTGCTGTTGGTGAAAGAGCTCCAACTCCGAAAGGTGGAAATCGAGATGGATTTCATGCTTCTCTATATGGTCGTAAAGAAGGAGGCTGGTCTATCTTACTTGGGCACCTTAGTAGAAGATATTTTACATATATGTTCTTTTTTTATGTTTTCTTGTTTCGTTGGGTCAAACGTTCAGCTAATAAGTTCGCTCATAGCTTAAATAACATCACCCAACTCGCATTGTTTGCCTTCACTAACTAAAACATAATATTTATATTTATGTCAAATTATTCACATTACTTCTATTGTATCAGTATGCATCTCCTATTCTAACACTAGAATCCCATGCCAATCAATAAAATGTGTGTATATTTAACAATGTTAAGTCACAACATAAAGTACAAGCGTAGAAGATGAGACAGGCAATAAAAAAATGAAGAATTACATGCATATATGTGTTATTCGGCGTAAAGCCTGTATAATACATCAAGCGGAGGCAACTCTAACAGCATGTTATCAAACTCCTTGAACGACATTACCCGCTCCAAAACCGTTAACCTGGCAGCGATCCGGCGCTGCTCCGGCACGACCGAAGAGTCTTTCCCAGTGAAATTTTGAACTACAGATTTGAAGCTCACTGCATCAGTCTCCACATACTGTATGTTGATTATCACCACCTTCACCGGCTCACTGCCACCCATTTCTTCTTTGTATATTGATTGTTGGTGTTGATGGATATTTATATGGATGGGGTGGGGGACGTAGGGTTGAGATGAAATAAGTTGACCGTTGTGTATGTGTGCTTAATAAAGTTAGGCAGTTTATGATTGATTCAGTCAACCCACACGATAATTTGCATCTCCATCAAAACATCATTACATCATTTTCATTTAATCTCTTCCAATCTAACAACTTAACCAATTTCCAATACAAGCTCTAGAAGCTTAAAAAATAGTTTTTTTTTTTTTATTAATTAGTCATTACAATGGTAATTGGTATTAAAGATATCATCTTTTAAAATTTAATATATCATCTTCAACCCCCCCTCCCCCACCCAAAAAAAATATATATTGTTGCGATGATTTAAAAAAAAAAAAAAAATTGTAACTTAGTAGAAAAGGTGTGAATTTGGATGACTTGGTTCCTGGAACTCTTTTACTACCAATCCCGCCAAAAAAAATTACCATAAAACCAAGTAAGCCTTGCTTTTTTCTTCAAAACTTTTTATTATTATTATTAGAAAATACAAAATTTAGGATATTCTTTATTAGGCCACATACTTTATTCATTAGTTTAAACATAGTAATCGATTGAAATACATAAATAAATAAATATTAATCTTGACTATAAATATTTAGTCATAAGCCCTTTTTTCAAAGGATATAAGCCAACAAATTAAGGGTCTATGTTTTGTAGGTAGGCAGATGAGTTCTTGACAACACAATTACTTGGATTTTGGATATTTTATATATTATTCATATATATAAATATATACATATATATATATACACACACATATATATATATGTGTGTGTGTGTGTGTGGGGTATTAAGAAATGAGTTCCTTCTTAGTCCCAACATGAGAGTTGTAGACAAAATTATATATAATTCTTGATTAGTTAGATAAAAATATAATAAAAGGTCACAATTTCATTCATTTATTGATTTTACTTATTTAGTAGCATAGATCTTTTTCATGACATTATATATTTTAATTTTACTTTAAAAAATAAAATAAGATATTAATTTTGAAACACATTCCTTCTTAAAAAAAAAAATTTAAAAAAATGAACAAATATTTTAGGGGTTGGGGGCATTTGTGTAGCCGTGTAGAAATGAAGTTTTATAAAGCCGGGGACTTTTTTGAGGGAAATGATTGACCGTTTTATAATTGTCAAAATTAAATATTTATCTGTAATAATCTATAAAATTATAAAAAAAATGATCGTGTACATCTATCTATCACATGTATATATTTTGGACAGTGTCAACGGAAGAGAAGCCAACTTGAAGCTGTTGTCCTGGCCACACAATATTAACTCGAACCTCCCTTTAAACATTACCATTTTCAGTTATAACATTTCATCTACTCTGTTCTCAAATTCAAATTATTTTAGCCTAGGAAATTGGTTTATACCTAAAAATAAGTAATTCTAGCCAAAATAACCACATTTTTTTTTTCTAATATTAACTTTAGATATACCCGAATATAATTTTATATTTTTTCTTAATTTTATCATTACCTACATTAATTGTTTTCTTTCATTAATAAACAAATATGTTTTGAAAAAAAAAGAATAATATAATTCAGAAATATTATGTGGGAACATATTTTCATCCAATGAATTTTTAATTTCTTCCTCAAACTCTCAAATTCGAAAACAAGCATATAATACGTAGTGTTGTTTTTTTACTTTGTCTTTTATTTTTTGTTTCATCTCTACTGTTAGGATCTGGCAGGCTTCAATCTTCATAGTTGGTATGATATTGTCCGCTTTGGATAAGCTCGCACGAATTTATTTTTGTGCTTTACCCAAAAATACCTCATACCAATGGAAAAGCATGTTCAGTCTAATATGTCCATAATCTTTTCCCGAATTTAATCGATGTGAGACTTTGATTGACACCCCAAAACCCTAACAATCCCCCCTCAAACAAAGGACCACCCAATATTATTGCCCAAGTCTTACGTAAATTTTGTACCAAACTCATCCCAAGCACAATGTTTTGTATACGTTGTATGCGCAAAGCTCCCCTTACACTCTTGTACTGCATTGTACGCGCAAAGCTCCCCCCCACTCACTGCACCATATGCATGGTGCGATAACTGACTTATGTTGCGTCGAAACTGAGCCGTCTTGTTCCACCTGAGATTCGAATCACATGGTTAAGGTTTAATCATGCCCTGATACCACTTGTTAAGACCTGGCAGGCTCCAATCTCCATAGTTGGTATGATATTATTCGCTTTAGGCTAGGCTCGCACGGATTTGTTCTTAGATTTTATCTCAAAATGCCTCGTACTAATGAAGAAGCATGTCCAACCTAATATGTCCATGATCTTTTCCCGAATTTAACCAATGTGAGACTTTAATTGACACCCAAGGCCCTAACATGTATATATGTCTCCGCATATATTGTTGTCCTGTAATTTATAAAATTTCAAAGCTTTTGGTCAACCTGACTACAACATGTAACAAGTAATGTTTATAACCCCCATGGCACCATCCACCCTTGTCCTTTTTTATTTCTTATAAAATCCTTGTTAATATATGAAATAATTAAATAAAATGAGGGTTCTTATATTATAAACTAAAAAAAGTCAGTAAAGTAAATAAAATAAAAAAAAAATTATAATTAGTTTCGGAAAATTAGCAATAAATTGTAAATGTGTTCTTAAAATTATATATAAATATAAGATGAACTAACAAATTAAAAAAAATATATTAAAATTAGTTAGGGATATATAAATTTTTTTTCTTGAAATTATAAAAAAATTCAAATATTACAAATAACTTGAGAGATTTTAAATAAATCCTATGGAATATAAAAACGTTCTGAGAATTTTACATAAATCTTAAAAATTGAAAATAAACTTATTAAATATACAAATCAAATTCCAAAAGTTATAATAAATTTTTTACACAAAATAATTTTCAGAAAAAATACGAATATCACAGAAAAAAATAAGTTTAAAATTAATTCAAATTCATTTTATAGTTATCGAAATTGATTTCTTTTTATTTTCTGAAGTTATCTTTAATTTTAGAATCTATTCTAATTTTCTTTATTTATAGTTATTTGTTGAATTTATTTATTATTTTATAATTAATCTTAAATTTTCAAGATAAATTTAGATTTGTTAATTATATGTATCTTTTAGGAATTATTCTTATTTCTCAGAATTTATTTCAATTTTTAGAATTTATTAATAATTTAAATTTTATTATCCTCTTTTTATATAAATAATATATTATATTCAATTTCTTGGGTGGACGACGAAATTAACATTTTTTAAAGTTTGTCCAATCTACTTTGCCAGTAAAGTTAACTGTTGTAGCCCGTAAGTGAACTAAAATGTCACAATTTTACTAGTTAAAAGCTTAAAAATATTGGAACATCCAAAGAATGAAAAACAAAAACACATACAAAGAATATATTTACCCTCAAATAATAGCAGGTGCCATATATGTGATGGAAACAATAAAAATAGTAATAATATCGGTCTAAGTAAAAAAGAAATACTGTACTACTTAATGTTATTAATTTTTTATGGAGTAGAACTAAATTTCAAAATACAAAATCAGATATCAAATGCCTTTTCATATTTGGGCAGGTCAAGATTGATTTGTTCACGCTAATTAATTAATTAATTATATGACATAAAAAGTAAAAGTAGAAAAAGAAGGGTTCAAAAAGACATGGACTTCCATTGGTCTAATAAATAATTTAGTATTCGGATAATGACAAGTTCGACAATTGATTTTAATATATGATCCCTAGACTCTTGGATGAGAAGGCTTCCGTAAAAGAAGTTTCTATGAGATTGACATGGTATTACAAATTTGAGTTCCAAATTCAATTATTTGATATTAGTTGGAATTTATTTATTATACTGAATATGATATACACTAGAACATTAGTTAGCCAACAACTTTGATATAATTTTTAACTTGTAATTAAAATGTCACCAGTTCTAAACCAATTTCTCAACTCTAATAACACTGGGGTTTTTTTGGTAATTGTACCAGCTTATACCTGTTTATTTGTTGTTTGTTACACACAACAACTTATGATTATAGCCCAGTATAACGTGTCAGTCAGGCCATACGGGAGCATTATTTGTACCCCTTGTACAATACATATTAATGTTGAAATTACTACTTAGCCCTTAAAAACTTTAGCAGAAATCAAACACTAAAAGAAAAAAAAAAAAACAACAACAGCAAATCAAATTCATCATCGGTTATGAACCCAAAACTAAACCATTGACACTTTTTTGCTGAAAAGATCATGGGCGTCCTGATTGAGACTCATTTTGATGAGAAAGTTCCCTCCTAACATTAATCCTACCTATTGTTATGCTTCTTTTTCTTTATCTTGGTTTCTTTGAGGTAAATAATTCTTCTCTTCAGTCATGTAATCATGCATTTTATAAAGCCTTTTTGGTTACCCAGGTGCCTTTGTGTTAATGTAATACAAAATTAATGTGTATATTGTTCTTCTCTCACCGGTTTTTGAGGCATATACATAATAGTTCAATTATTTCCATTGTAATGGTCAAAGACACAGTCCCGCTATCAAAAGTTGTGGATAAAACGGGTGACTTCATGCGCTTTTCATCATTAACACGACATTGAAACCAATTTTTACGCGATTTATGTAGTACAAATTTGCATATGGCTGAATATTGCAGTCACATGGGCTTTTTGACACTTTACTAATGCTTATTTTCTAAACAAAACGGCTTATTCATATATTTTTACCTACGAAACGGGTTGTGGTAGTTTATCTTTGTGACGAAATGTGGTTATGATACTTTTAATCTTGGAAGTAATTGAAAACATAAGCGGTTTAATTTGGCGTATAGCAGGATATATAAGATACCTGAGCAGGTTAAATGAATGACCTGTCTAATCTGTGTAAGTGATTCTAACTGTGTTGCGAATCTTAGAATGAATAACAACGCATTCAGAAGACTATGTTATTTGATAGAACATCTAGGTGAAGGGACCGATTCCAAACATGTTCTTGTCGAGGAAAATATTGTAATTTTTTTATTGATTATTGCTCATCATAAAACAAATGTCACCATTAAGTTCAACTTCATATGGTTGGGTCAAACCATTTTCCATTATTTTCACTTGATCCTGAATGCGGTCTTGAAACTATTTTTTTTTTTTTTTTTTTTTATGAATCCTGAACCCTGAACCCGTGGTAAATGACATGGACAATCCTCACTGGGAATGATTTGAGGTAAATATTTTAAAAATTAATTATTAATTAGGATATTAACATGACCGTCTTTATCCTTATATTTTTTTCATTTTGTTTGTGTGTTTTGATGTTAATAGGGTTGCTTAGCTGCATTATACAAACACATATTCTTGTGAAGGTTTTATCTACCAAGAAACCTAAATATAGGTCTAGGAAGGGAGAACTCAGTACTATTGTGTTGGTTGTTTGAGATCATAACATGTCTTTTTTTTTTGCACTAGGGTAAGATGGGCCCGCTGTAGATGCTTGGGGTCTTGTGAGACGCTATTAATAGACCACATGGCCTAAGAGTCCCTATGGGTATGTGGGACTTTAACTACTCGCATAGTCTCTTAGTGCCTATCTAAGTTATACATGATCACGATCAATAGTCCCTTAAGTGAATCTTTTATTGGAACAAGTAATCTTACTTATATATAAGAACAAAACCATCTATAAGTAAAAACCTAGGCTTTTTCCCGCCCAATGTATATTACTAATTTCAGTAAACATGTTCTTGAATTACGTCTTCTGTTATCTCATATTTGTATTACGATTTCATCGCTTTTGGAATAGGAAAACTGGGAGAACTTCTCCATAACCTTTGCCTTAATTTTAGGAAGTACATCAGTTTTAGGAAAGATACATTATTATATACGATACATATTATATGTACAAAATATATATGGTAGAAATTTGAATATATAAGCTGCTTTATATACACCCCATTTCTGAAAATTTAAAAAGGGTAACAAATCTAAATAATCTAAAGAAGGAAAATAAATCTGGTGGATGAGTGCTAAATTATAGGAAACTAATTTCAGAATATCTAGCAAAATCTACACAGTAAAATAATACTTTTGCATTGATACTCTCATTCGTGAAACTGTTAAGAAATTTATATGAAACTGATTCGGGAAAAGAAATATCTTACAATATATACATATTAAAGTAATACTCATTCGCAAGTCTCTTTAGAAAAAAATTTAATATCCTGTAAAGGCACTTATTTCACAACTCTTAGAAAACCTGTAAATCTACAAAGTTGTCATGAAAATGAGCGACTAGTCTTCAAATTTCAGTGCATCTATCTTAAGGATCCCTTTGTTTTATAGAGAGCCTTTGCTATATTCCTTTGCTTTTGTGTGAGGAGAGAGAAAAACCACCGCCACCATACTGGCACCGCGTGCATCGGCATTGGTGCCCAACTAAGGAGGATCGCTCTGCCCCGACCAGGAGGCCGATCCGTGCGACCTTCTATGCTGCATTCCGGGGTGTGACGCCAACCTCCATTTTCAGCAGATTTTCTGCGACGACAATGGAGTGTGTGTTACTACAAGTTGCGCGAATTCACAGGGAAAATGTTAATGGTGCAAACAACTTCCTAAATGAAGAACAAAGGAGAGAAAGAAAGATATAAAGGAAGAAAATGGAATATTGAACAGGAAAAAAGAACCCACTAAAATGTGAAACCACCGATCGACGCCCAATTACGGTTTCATCCTTTCTTCATTTTCAAACAAAAGAATAGTTTAGATTTTGTAATGGGCTGATGATGCATTAGACGATTTCGCCATTTGTTGACGGGAATTAATTATTTTATTTTCTCTAAATACACTTAATTACTTTGGCCAATAAATTTAATCGCGCTCGATTATATAAATCGAACATATTTTAAATTGTTTGATTTCACCAATTTATTAAAACATTTTAAACGTGTTCGACCAGTACTATTCGACCATCTTATTGTGACCGTTTTGAAAGTGTTTGATCAACCCAACAACCTGTCTTTATATTTTAAATATTTTTTATTTGTATCACCAAACATTAAAAAAGATAAAAAAATTTAAAAAAAAAAATCTTTTTTCTTTGAGGGTTTTTTTTTTTTTTTTTTTTTTTTTTTGTATTTTAAACGTGCTCGACCAATATCAATCAAACACTAAATAAGACATACTTTATTTAGAAATAGGAGGTGTTAGTCAATATCTGTTTTAAATTCTATGATGGGGCTAAAAAGTATTTGTTCAAATTTTTTAAAAGGACTCAAACATTACTATCATTGTAGCATTCTAAAAATATATATTTGCAAGTTTAAATAAACAAATACAATTTTTAGTAACTGGATTGTTAGATAATCACCAGATTAAGGGATGTTTGCAAATCATTGTTTGCAACTTTATATTACTTTGGATCCGAAATTATTTTTGATGTGTTTGCAACATCATATAGGGAATAAAAATTGCTTCTTAAAGGTACTTAAAATCAGATTATAAGCTATCAATATCCAACTTTTATCAACTTTTGATTTTAAAATAACTTCATTTCCAAATACTACCAAATTATGATATTTTCACTAAAATCAATTCAAATCACTTCTCTATATGCACAATCATTGGCACACATCCTCTAAAAATTTATTTGTTCTACAATGAAAATAATAAAAATCAATATTAATATTTTTTATATAAAAGATTAGCTACCTATTTGGTGAAATCTTGTCATTTTTCTTGTTTCTCAAATTAAATTTTTTCTTTAAAAAAAAATTGAGCGAGAAAAGAATTGGCCAAAATTTTTCCCTCAAATAACTAATAAATGTCTAATTAAAATTATTTTATTTTAATTAAAACAACATTTACTTTATAAAATCTGAAAATTTAACCCTCTCAACTAAATGTCAAGTTTATGTTGTTAAGTTTTCTTTATTTATGTCTTTCATTTATTATAATATATTTAATTAGTTAGAATTATCTTTTAGGATATATTTTATATTTTTTACATTTATTTATTAGGTAGTAATTTATTTTTAAATGTTCCTATGCTTATTGACTTGGAAGATTGGTAATCATATAATGATTTTGAGAAGAATAGTGTGCAACGACACCAGATTAGTCATTAGAAAGTTGAGAAGACGGAGTTTTGATAGAATGTATATATGTTGACCAATTGGTAATGATCCCAAGAATGTATTTTACTCTATTTGACATGAGATTGCCTTTCAAGTCCCAGCTTAAACAATGTCCTTTAATTGTGTCTTACATGAAAATCCGTAAAAGTAAAGGCCAGTCTCGTTCTAATATTGGTTCGTTTATGAAAAAATATGTTCAGTCATGACCAGGCATCGGAAGGAAAAAATACTTATTTGTGATGAGATAGATAACAATAGCAACAAAATTACCAATGTTATTTACAAGGAAGTATTTTGAAATGTGTAATTATTATTTTTGTTAATTATTTGCATACAATTGTTTGAAGTCGTTCTTGATCATTCATGTTTTTGTCATTTGTTATTTTCCTCGTTTGATATGTTTTCGCTTAATATTTTGTTGTTGTTTATTTTATAAAAAAATCATTTTACTTCTACATATCCTTATACGTAACTATATACATATATAAAGAGTTAAATAAGTAATTTAACTATATACTCCCTTCGTCTCGACCTCATTTGCACACCTGCTCCGACGCGTATATTAAGAGAAAACTGTTTTTTGCTTTTTAGTTTACTTTTTCAAAGGTGGAGATTGAGGGTGGATATCTTAAGGGTGGAGATTGTACGATTTCTTTCCATTTTGGGGGTGTGCAAAATATGGTGGGACGGCCGAAAAAGAAAAATGTGCAAATTAGGGCGGGATGGAGGGAGTATTTATTTTTATTTTTATGTTTATAAAAATTTCAAATCGTGCTTCGCACATGTACATTACTTGTTACTACATATATTACAATGTGTACGTGAATAGCGAGGGATAATTAGGACCATACCTAGGTTTTAGGTAACACTGCAGTGAGTGGGGTGACGCTGCCTCAAGACCGTACACCTACCAAGAACCTTCAATATGTGGCATGCTCGAGCTAGGAATGTTAGAGAAGGGCATTTGGTATGATGAAAATGCGTTGGTGAGTCATCATAAGTGCCTCCTATTATCCCATCAGGATTCAAATTCGCTCAATCATGATTTACTTCTTGCTCCATAGTTATATACGGTCTGCAAGGGCCGTCGGCCCAATAGAACAATTCGTCGATATAAACCTTCCCTGATGAGTTGCTAATAATTCGAATGCTCTCTTCTCTTCTTTTCTTGTTTTACTTTTGCGTTTTCCCTATGATAAAACCGATTTTTCAGGTTTTTTTTGGGGTTTTATTATCACTACATATCCACCCGTGCGATGCACGAGATAGAATAATCTTGTTATGTAAAGTTATTATAATATTTTATTATTATAATTATAAAATTTATATAATATATAAGTATTATGAAAATGACAAAAAAATTTAAAAGTTGTATATATTAATATAATAAATCAAAAGATAATGAGACAGATGAAGTGCCAAAGAAATATAAAGACTTAAAAAACCTGACATATATACAACTAAATACATGTCCTTAAATGCACAATTTTAGTTGAAAACCTGAATTTTAGAAAATATTTCAATTAGGAACTTGAAATTTTAAGGTTCTTTTTTCAGGGTTTGAATTTTAAGGTTTTTTCAATAGGGGACGAGGTTTGGAATCTATTCTCAATTCTGGGCTTACGCCTTGAGAAATAAGAAATGTTATTCGATGTACTTACACTATTATAAAAAACGTAAAAGACTACAGTAAAAAATCGTAGTTAAAGGCATAGAGCGACCGTGGTAGTCGATATCGTAGTCGTAGACCTACCACCAATAACTACGGTTAATGACCCGTAGTGGTTAACAACAAAGACTACGATTGTGAACTGTAGTCGTACTAGTAGCTTCTACAACTACGATATGTATGATCACGATTGGGAACTTTCTTTCGCTACAGTTTCAACCATAGTAATTTATACTAACAACTACGTTTGACAACCGTAGTGGTAGATTTAATATCTACCACCACGGTATGTATGACCACGGTTAGTGACTTTCTTTGACTACGGTCGGAACCGTAGTTATTTTGAATAAAGACAATGGTTGATAACCTTTGTTATTCATCATAAATCGTTGTCTTTACATAATATGTATTTATTTTATGATCTGTATTTTTTAATATTTAATAATTAATATATACACAGTTAATAATTTAAAATTAGTAAATCATAAATATAAACAAAAAATGGACAATAAAGAAAAAATGCTCCAAATTTGTTTTTCAATATCAAGAGAAGTACAATTGTACAAAGTGTTAAAAAAAAGAGTAAACTACAAAAAATACTACACAACGTTGAAGATTTTAATGCTCTATCTATAGTCTCAACCTTACAAGTTAAGGCTCCACTTGATTTCGTCCTGCATTATCCCTTTGATGGATACACGAGAATACATAAAAGCTCCCCTTAAAAAGTCGATACTCATATCCTAGATACATAAACATATGATAGAATAGACACTAGTACAAAAAAAGTAAAAAGCATATTGGACTATACGTGTATTCAAATTAAGTAAATGGAGCAAAAAAAAAAAAATTCACTTACAAGTGCAAAATATGCAAAGGAAAATGGGCATTTTTCTAACAAATTTGCGTACAAAGATCAACTTTTAGGAGAATGGGCATACAAAGTCCTAGAAAAGATATCTAAAAAACGATACAAGAAGCCAGTTGAACTCATACCAAATCATCATGCATGAACTTGCCTAAGTCAATTAACAGTACATTACACATCATCATCCTCCAAGTTCCTAACAGAGAACTACTCATCATAAATTAACCATGACAAAAAAATACATTCCCACTCTTATTTCATCTACATACACCAAATCATAGAATCCAAAATTACAAATCCAACCACATCCATATTTCACAAATAAAAAGTTTAGAAGAAAAAAAATAAAGACGCAAGCTATAGGATGAAAACCAAATTGCACAATCTAATTTTCATCATTGCACAAAAATACTCAAAGCTAATGATCAAAAGTTGACCATTTTTTTCAGCAATAATACTAAGGGGTGTTTGCGATTGCTTTTGTTTTTAAAAAAGTGATTAAAATTAGAAATTCTATAAGAATGAATTAAGTAAAAAGTAGGCAGTGTTTGAAAAAAGTGATTTCTAACAAAAAGTAGAAGTTGCAGTGATTGGTACAAAATCACTTAAGTCATTTAAAAAATATAATATTATTTACAGAATTGCCATTGAGTAGAGAAAAGCTTTAAAATTTCGCTTTTAGTTTTTACCTTGGAAGCACTTTTTTTAAAGTAGAAGGTGATTTTGCAAACACTACAAAATAACTTTTCTCAAACTATAAGGTTAAAAGCACTTAGAAAAAACAAATGGAAATATCCCCTAAATAATATCTCCATATCAATGTCCGACTTAGTATGAACATAACTAGTACAATATTCAGAATTTTATTTCTATTTTGTGATGCACGATTTAAAATATATTTATTTGTATGAAAAATTAAAATAAAATAATGAATAAAATAAATTAATTATATATATATATATATATATATATATATTTTATGTAAAGAAGATAAAGTTATTTTATTGAAAACTAATTTAATTTAGTTTTACCATACAAATAGTTCAACCACGTTAAATATTCAAATTTAACCCTCATAATCAATCAACAAACAATTGTTTACTTAAAACGTTTAATATTTTATACTCCATCCGTCTCACAAAGATAGTCATTTTTTATGTCTCACAAACATATTAGGAGGGTATACTTGTACATATATTTTCTTATACGACCTTAGCTGAACTATTATATGAGTTACTAAACAACTGATAATAAATAATCTAAACAAACCATACACTACTAAATGAATGATATGTTATATCATACTACTTAAACATGCTAAGTTATTTAATGATAGCTACTACTCACTTATCTTATGCACCCTATCAAATAAGGCATAAGAGTATAATCTAGAACATGCCCTTAGGGCAACTCCAGCAAGGCTTTAAAATAAAGATGGCTCCTTACTTTTATTCTCTAGGAGTGCTGGATATTGTTGCTGTATTATGAAGGAGCAATTATTTGGCTGCACTAGTGGCGCAAGCCTTGCGCTGCGCCACTTCTTCCATTTTTTTTTTCGTTTGTTTTTTAATCTTTTATGGTTATTTTAATAGTGATGTATATTTTTGTTTTATTTTCCTATTAATAATTTATCTAATAAAATTAATTTAAGATTGTTTCTAATTATATAAATATATATATATATATATATATATACATTTCAATAAATAAAATATATGCTATGAAATTAAAATACATCAAATAAAATTAAACACCATAAAATTACAACGATAAGAAAAAGTAAATCAAAATGCAAAACTTAAACAAATACAAATTACAAAAATAAGAAACACACTATTTTTTCTAGCAATTTCCGATTCCACCCCCAGACCCTCCTCCAATATCAGGGAAATAATCTCCAAACATATTAAATTGATTGTCATGTTGTTTTGCGGCTTGTGCTGCTCTCCGCTTCTGTAAAATTCGTTGTTGCTCCAATCGGAAGTACTCACGAACCACGAGATCATCAATGTTCTCCAACTTCATCCTCAAAGTTTTGTTTTCTTCTTTTATATTATCTGCTTCTGCCCTTTTGTTTTGACCCGCTATTAATATTTCTCTAAGTGTAGCATTTTCTTCTTTAAGTGTTTGCACAAACTCATCGTCACTTTCATCTTGTTTCCTCTTTAATTTAGATTTTTTCACACCTTCGGGTCGTTGCGATGACGAACCACCACCATCACCATTACAATTGTCATCACTCAAATTTATAGAAAATGAAGATAACGATGGATTAGTTGAAAAAGAGGGAGTGTTGATATTATTTTCCCCAGTTAAATCTTCAGACTGCACAAACACTTTCATAATTGGCCACACGTGCTCAAATTTGAAACCCTGTTTATAATCTGGATGTTGCTTCATCACATCGTGCACACTATCTAACTATAAAATGTTAGAAAATAATGTGAGTTAGGATGTATTATTTGACAAAATAGAATACAAAAGAAACATAAAAATAATAGACCTACTATAGTTTGTTCATTTGCACCACTTGGATTACGTAGTTCAACCTGACGTATACATCCATTGAATTTTCTACAATCTTTGAGCATGGTTAGCATGCGGCATTGCAATGATCTTTGGGTTCGATCTTGCATCCTGGGTGATTTTTCAGCATAATACTGCTGTGAAACTCGACCCCAGAATACATTTTTTGATTGGTTTATACCTGTGATTGGATCTTGAGAGATGTCAAGATACATTCTAACGAGAAGCTTATCTTCATTATCAGTATAATTAGAAGTGCGTGGCTTAGGAGGCATTTTAATTCAGAATGTTGAAGAGATATAATGTGGGAGAAGAAAATGGTGTGGCATCTTGTTATGATATGGGTCACATTTATAGAAAGATCGATTGTGCTTTCTACTTTATTTGTAGGGCTGAGATTTAAAGTTAGAGAGTTATCAACGGCTCGTGGTGAAAGCACACGGATTGTGCTTTCTACTTTAATTGTAGGGCTGAGATCTAAAGTTTTGGAGATTTATCAACGGCTCGTGGTGAAAGTACACGGACTGTGCTTTCTACTTCAATCGTGGGGTTGAGATTTTTCGGTCGGAGATTTATCAACGGCTCGTGGTGAAAGTACACGGATTGTGCTTTCTACTTTAATCGTGGGGTTGAGATTTTTTCGGTTGAAGATTTATCAACAGCTCGTGGTGAAAGCACACGGATTGTGCTTTCTACTTTAACTACAGGACCGGGATTTAAATCTTCTATATATTGAGCATAAATCAAATATTTGTGCCACACCACTTTGTTGAAAACTTTCCTCACTTTCAAAATTTTATCATATCACCTTTAGCTTTATAGCTTTTGCTTTTTACAATACCTTTTCTTATTTTCAAACACCACATTGTTTGTCTGGAAGAAAGAAAATGAATTTTCATTTTGGAGGCAATTCCACCATATCTTCTTCTTCCTCTTTCAGTTCATTGGATGATGAGCGTCAGAAGGCTTTGGATGTAGAAGAACAAGTTATTGTTCAGCAAATAAACAACAACAATCGCATGCTAGCTGAATATCTTAGGCGGCGGCGGAACGCTCAACCCACTCATGGAGGCTCAGTTCCGGGTCGTAGAACAATATGGCGTAATCGAGAAGAAGCGGCCAGGAACCTTTTCAGAGACTACTTCTCTGAAAATCCAACATATAATGAAGATCAGTTTCGCCGGCGTTTTCGGATGTCCCGGAGTTATTCCTCTATATTGTTGACGCTGTTAAAAATCATGATAACTATTTTATACAGCGAAGGAATGCAGCAGGAACGCTTGGTATGTCTACTCTCCAAAAGATAATTGCTGCATTTCGAATCCTAGCGTATGCAGTTCCAGCAGATGCAACTGATGAATATATCAAAATTGGAGAATCTACTGCAATTGAATGTGTGAAAAAAATTTGTCGTGCTATTGTGAAAATATTTGGGGACCAATATTTAAGATCGCCTACTGCTAATGATGTTGCTAGATTACTCTATATCGGTGAGCAACGTGGCTTCCCAGGAATGTTGGGAAGTCTGGATTGCATGCATTGGAGGTGGAAAAATTGCCCAACTGCATGGGCAGGACGATATTCTGGCCATAGTGGACATCCAACAATCATCCTTGAGGCAGTTGTAGATTATGATCTATGGATATGGCATGCTCATTTCGGAATGCCCGGATCCAACAACGACATTAACGTGATTGAAACGTCCCATATTTTCTCAAACCTTGCAAGAGGTATTTGCTCCTCCTGCCAATTATGTCATCCAGGGACAAGAGTTCAACATGGGCTACTACTTGGCAGATGGGATATATCCGAAATGGGCAACTATTGTGCAAACTATACATGAACCAACTGGTCCAAAAAAAGAATATTTTGCAAAAAGACAGGAAGCATGCAGAAAAGATGTGGAACGCGCATTTGGAGTCCTCCAAAGCCGATTTGCGATTGTAGCAAATCCAGCTCGTTTTTGGAGCAAGAATGATTTGAAAGATATTATGACTGCGTGCATAATAATGCATAACATGATAATAGACAATGAAAGAGAACCCAATGCTCCGATTGACGAAACAAGGGAAGTGCCAGCTCCTGACATTGAATTTGCTGAAAATGATCATGCACATTTTCAGAGTTTTCTTGGTCATTTTAGAGAAATTAGAAATGCAGAAGCTCATTATAAACTTCGAAATGCATTAGTTGATCATTTACGGGCTCGACTAGGTAGTTCTTCGTTTTAAGCAGTGTAATGTTTGTTTGGTCGTAATATTGTTATGAATCTTAATTTATTTTGAATGTTCAGTTAACATTGATCGTCCAAGAAACTCTAAAAGTAAAAATATAAATATAACATTTTATATGTAATAATATTGCATGCATAATATAATTTAGTGAAAACCCCCAAAACTATCACTTTTTGTAAAAAACACATAGAATCTAACTTGTTTGTAAAAAAATATAGAATTTAGCCCTTTTTCAACTTAACCCACCAAACCACCCCCCGAAACCAACCCCCCGGTCCCACAGTTTACCACCTACCCACCCCATCCGCAACCACCCCCGCTTTTTGATATACCCTATCCGCCCATCCTCCCCCCCCCCCCCCACCTCCCCTGGCAGAACTGAGAAGACAATGACAAGACATGTCATCCGTCTCTCTCCTCTTACTTATCTCTCCTTTCTCCTCTCTCTTTAGTTCTGTTGCCTTATTTTATTCTCTCTTCTGTCTCTAGTTCCTTGCACCATGTTTTTCCTGGTTTACAATTTCAAGCTGCGATTTTTTTTTTCTTTTCTTCGCACGAGTTGCTTATTTATTAAAATGGGTATGCATAATTAACTTAGCCTTAGGTTGGGTGAACCTTCGGGGTGTCGTTCTACCAGCTTGACTGAGTTTGAGATCGAGAGAGACGATTATGGTGCGACTGCGTTGTGGCATGGCACGACCAGGCACGACGCAGTTCATAGTGCACAAGTATAATAATAAGAGGGCTTTTTATACTAATCTGAAACCCCGGAATGTCTCCCAGGGTTACGCTAGTCGTTGTACACTTATTCATGTATTGCAAAATTGAGTGTCGTGCCAACACATCTGTGGCACGATTGTAAAGGTGGCACGACAGTTATGTTCAGACCACGCTTAGATCAGTACATAAAGTAAGCAACAAATGCAGCGAGAAGATGTGGTCGGTTCACACTCATCGCCATCGCGATAATGGGGTTGTCATTGAGGTTGGGGGTGTATAATGCGAGTGCGAAGGGGTAGAGATACAGACCAGGCACGAGGGTGTTAAGGGTGCACAAAGATAATAATAAGGGGCCTGTTTAGTTTAGTCTGAAACCCCGGAATGACTCCCAGGGTTACGCCAGTTGTTGTACACTTATTCATGTATTGCAAAATTGAGTGTCGTGCCAACAAAACTGTGGCACGAGTGTAAAGGTGGCACGACAGTTATGTTCAGACCATGCTTAGATCAGTACATAAAGTAAGCAACAAATGCAGCAAGAAGGGGCCTAGATACAGACCAGGCACGAGGGTGTTAAGGGTGCACAAATGATAATGCCAATCATGAAGCACAAAGCAAAATCAAATTAGGTTATTTTCGCTCATTCACATTCTCCTGTCCAAACAAGATAATTGAACTAACATCCGTCGTAGTCATCGTACTCATCTTCGGCATCGTACTCCTCGTCCCCCACCCAGTATTCACCGTCGACATTGTCTCTACCCACCTCCATGATTCTAGATTGATTGTTGGATTCTGCCGATGGTGGTGTGTTCTCGACTTGACCAAAGATATCTTGTAGTTGATACCAATTAGGTTCTCCTTCGTGGTAGTAAGCAGCGGCCAACTCGCATTTCTGAGAAACAAAAAACCTATGTTATTGCCTAACACTACATGCATGCATCTCAATGTACTACGAAATGTTAGAGAGTAATGTCTACAAAATTACCTCAGTTAGAGTCTCCCATGTGCTGTCGTCGGTGAATAGCTTGTTAGTTTGGGTGTTGTAACGAACCAAACGGTGCTCCTTAACCCATTTGAAGACATCGTATCGCTCCCTTAGTCTTGCAATTTCAGTTGACAACCTTGCAGAGGGCCATTCCTTCCCGGTCTCCACCCCCACGTCGAACAATGCATAATCCAATGCCTCCTCGTAACATTCATTTAGTAACTTGCTCCTCCTCAGACAAGTTCCTGCGATGGAGTCAATGAGCGCCACATGCATTTCACGTGTCCAACCGTTTGTATAGAAATACTCGGACTGGGGTTTCCAAATTCTCGTAGGTGTTGGAGGCATGGCCGGGATAGTTTTCTAAGACTTTGTTGAATATTTATTGCAAATGGGTGTAAAGTTACAACCATATATATATATTTCCAGGTAGTGTTGCAGGCACTATAAATCACTACACATGCCGTTTAGCGTCAGGTCTAACCCAATCACTATCTGGCACGAATACCGTGTATACACATGAGCTATGTACAACTTTTGTGGGGACGGAGGTAGAAGGTCGAGCCTGCAACACTAGAAATGTTTATCACGCTTCTGTCCTATCATATATTTCGTGGAATATCAAACAAAAATTAAGTAGGCACGAATACAGAATAGTCACATGCTAATGTTACTGTTTCGGCATGTCCAGTCGATACCTGCCTCATTTCACCATGAAGTTAAAAGGGGGGACATGTTAATATATTTGCAGGTATGCTTCGGTGGTGCCGTGTGCTTCAGCAGCATGATATCACCTTTTGGGAGGCGATGTTGTGCAATCGTGCTTATGAAGAGTGGCGCGAACATTTTTAGTTTACATGGACACACTTTAGTTTAGCTTTTCATTTAGGCCCCGTCTGCTGGAGACTTGCCCAATCAGTCAGCGATAGTTTATACTTGGGCGATGCAGGTATGTGCTGGCATGGTACATGTTAAAGTTGTTGAATGACTGCGTTGGGTTTCACAGTTAACATTGCAAGGTGTACACAAGACTAATCGTTGATTCTGCTTCAACGTGCCTGTGACGTCTACAGTAGACTTGCAAGAAGTGTTTATTATTACATGAAGTGTAGTTTTGTTTCGTCGCTGGTGGTTGCATTCTTTAAGTGGGTTCGGGAGGATATTTGAATTTGAACTGATAACTATCCTATGGCACCTCGTTCCTCCAATCCCTCCTTTCCCTTTTTCTTATTAATTTTTTTTTAATTTATTTTTGTGGTGTTTAACATCTGTTGTTATCGAAAAAAAACGTGTGCAAGTGAACATGTAACTAGTAACAAATTTAAAATAACGAGACTGCAAATAGAACTACATTCTCCTTAAACCACGATCTATAACCGGGATAGGTTACCTTCGATGGGTAAATAAAAGGATAGGCCGGACTAATTGGTTTAGGGATTGTTAACAAAGTAAAGCTACACATCGACAATCACACGGGCGGTGGAGGTGGCGCCACCCCCCCCCCCGGCAACCTAACTTCGCCAAATATTTCTTCCATTGTATGGTAGTTTGGTTCGCCTTCATCCGAGTATGCATACACAATATCCCCGTAAAGCAAGAACCATTCGTTCCACTGAGTTTCTGATGCTATAAGACGATTTCCTTCGGCGTTCCATAAGACTCCTTCTGTGTTCTTCATGTTTGCAAACAATTCATATCTGTCACGTAGAGCCTGCAGGCGGTTGATGACATCCTCAGCAGTGAAGTCTCGTATGTGTAGAAAGTTCTCTCGGAGATACGAACGAGCACTGATTATGCTGAGGTGGTTCGGTGGGTCTTGGCCAGGCACCCAATAGCGAAGCTCTTTCTCCTGTTTTATAACCATGAGAATACATTCATCCATATCTCTGGTCCAATCCCTATCTTCGTAAAAATATATATACTGCATTGTTAGAGGTTGACGGTCGTCCGGAGGTTGGTCTGCCATCGAAATTTTCTGAAATGTGGACTTGGGTGTGTGGGACGTAGGCTTTAGTTCAGAAATGTTAGGGTTAGGTTTCTTATTTATAGGCACAACTTGATGTTTAGTTTCTGTAGGGTTTTTTTTGGTGGCACAACCCCATCTATAAATAGACCTACGCTTCAGCATCAATCATATTTGAAAAGTTTTGCTATAGGAATATTAAGGGTTTAATACTGTTTTTTGGTTCATAATCTTTTTTGTTGTGATGTCCAGAGGTGAGCACTGTAACCGGATGGCCATAAGTCGCCCAAAAAATTATCAGGATATGCTACTGTACCCCCTCGGTTGGCTAAAATTTATAGACCAATCTTTCATCGGCTACCTGGCTGACGAAGTTCGTAACGGAAACTTCAGCGTTCATGGGGACCACATTGTCGTGCTCGAAGCTGCGAAGGAGCACTTGTTTAGGGTACACGAGAAGGTGGTCTCTACCGATTATCTGGCTTCAAGGCTTGAAAGGTTGGCACGTCGCTACAGGCTTTTTAAGTCCATTGTCGATACAAATGGTGTTTCATATGACGTCTGGAATAACACAATGCAATTTCGCCCGGACTGCTGGGTAGAAATATTCGAGGTTGTTATTTTTAGTCTTAATCCTAATTTCAATTATCAAATTACATTCTCTAATTTATATGTGCATGCTCCGTATTTTCCTTCTATTGTCAGCGTGACCCGCGCGCCCTTGCCTACAAGGTAGAAGGAGACCCGATGTGGGACGCACTCCGAATGATTTTCGAGCCCATGCCACCTCGCCTGTTTCCGTTGTCACCCCCCGCCACGGCTGATTAAGACTCGTCCTTTTTTTTTTTTTTTTTATTACTTCAGATTCTGTAGTCGTCTTCATCCATAGAATTACAGTTTATTATCAACGATCCGCTTAATCTTACTGGGCCTAATTTCTTGTAGCATCACTTAATAAATATTTCAACATGTTTTTATATGTACTCTGGTCGCTGTGTAACAAATATAGTCGACACAGAACTCAAATACACTAATTATGCACCGTCTGAATTCCGTTCTTAGTTGTCGAGGCACGAATGCAGATCGAGCTCTTAGTAGGCACGAGACCCATAATCATGCCTTAAACCGAGGAGGCTGTAGGAACGAATGTGATTATTAAGTTGGCTTTGTGTTAAGGCTACCGAAACAGACTACAGACCAAAACTTATTTTCTTAAATTGCTTAACGTGACTATAGTGGCAACGCATGCGCTTATCGAGAAGCTATTACATAAGTGAGCCAGCCAACGCGTACAAACATAGAAGAACAGTCACTGATATGCAGGAACACAATTGTTTTAGTCCTCATAGCTTGAGTATCCGTTGATACCGTACGGTTCTTCCTCTTTGTATGGGCTCTCGTAAAGCTCAGGGGATGGGGTGAGTGATGTCGGACCGTCAACTTGGCCAAATATAACCTGCAAGCTTCTCCAGTTAGGGTCCCCGTTGTGTCTGTAAGCAGCAGATAGTAGTCTTTCTTGCCCAAAATAACAACGAAATAACTTAGACGTCTGCTATATTAGGTCATGGGCAACCTTATCGAACATAATATACAAATATTAAATAAATAATATTTGGCTTAGCGATTTTAGGGTTAGAACGGCACCTCTCTTAGCTTTATCCATACGTCCTCGGTTGCATAAATTTTGTTAGCGTGCCTATCATGCCGGACACCATCCTGGACTTTGATCCACTTGAATATATTATACCTCCTCCTAAGCTTCTCTGTCTCTTCGACTATCTTTGCCAAAGGCCATCCACAGTACGAGCGTATTGCAACAGTTAATCTCCCGTTCCTCATTGCCTCGTCCCAGCATGTGTCGAGAAGACATTTTCTGTCTTTGCAAGTATCCTCGAGCGCCTCAAGTAGTCCGTCGTTCATTTCCACCGTCCATCCTTCTGTGTAGAAATATTCATTTTGAGGCCTATAATCCCATCTAGTCATTCTCACCCTTACTACTGTTTCGTGAAGTAAGAGTGCCTCCGCTAATTGTATGATTCACCCTTTACTAGGCGGAACGAGGGTGCGAATTACAAAGTTTTGAAGATTCATAATCGCGGTGATGATGACCGGTCGTGTCTTGTAGGCCCCACAAAAGCTAGCGTGCCTCTGTGTTAGCAGATGACGCAGACACGCAACATATTTGATTCGGATTCTTCTGGCCAGCTACATACAGTTTTGATGTGATATGACATGCAACTCTACCGACCTATACTTTTGAGGGGTACTAAGTATATTATTTAATCATCTGGCACGATTCCTGTTACTTTAGGCACGAAACCTTGTTTCCTTACTTTGATTTGACTTCTCAATGTAAAGCTTTGGAGATTCATAATCGCGGTGACGATGCCCGGTCAGGACTGGTAGGCCTCACAAAAGCTAGCGTGCCTCTGTGTTAGCAGATGACGCAGGCACGCAACAGATTTGATTAGGATTCTTCTGGCCGGCTACCTACCGTTTTGATTTGATATGACATGAAACTCTACAGGCCTATACGTTTGAGGGGTACTAAGTATATTATTCAATCATTTGGCACGATTCCTGTTACTATAGGCACGACACCTTGTTTCCTTACTTTGATTCGACTTCTCAATGTAGAGCTTTGGAAATCTAAGCAAAAAAGTTGTAGGTGCAGGTCTAATCAGCTATTTTAGTCTTAGCCTTTTACGGGAATCGATATTAATTTTATCTTTTCATCGCCGAATCGTACGTGCCTATACCTTTATTCTGGCGCTGGCACAACCTCTGATCAGTCACATGCAATAAATACTGTTTATGCCTTCCCAACCACTGTGATTTGGCCAATTGAATTTCAATGAGGAGTCCATATCTGACATCTTTTCCGTAACTGGCGTTTTCTAATTGGTGCTAATATCCACCACACTAGACCACAATAAATGGCCATATTGAGTTGGTAAAGTGTAGAGCAATCATTTACGGTGTAATGTCTAGTCCGGATTCAACAAAAGTCTCTGTAGGGCGACCCGGAAATGCTGATTGGTATTCTGGTTCTGATTGGACTATTACCATGGATACCTACCTGGTTAACCTTCTTATCGGACAGCGTGGGCTCGACAATTGGGTGCCTAATAATGACGCTCAAAATGGTATGGCCCTACTTTACATTCGCTGCTGTCTGCGTGATCGATTTGGGTGCAAACCATGGTTTAGCTTTCTCGACGTATTCGATCGTGCTAAATTGCTGGAAGCATGATACAATATTTGGCGGCAGCTCCTTCAGACACCAGGATTGTCTTACGACGTTACGCGTAACACTGTTAGCATGGACAAACATATGTGGACAACCCAAATCGTCAAGCACGGTGATCTTGTCCGCACCTATGTTAATTGTGGAGAACCCATTATGGACATGCTCGTGCGGCTGTTCGGACATGGTACCGATACGATAAATGCCGAATCTTCACTGACCGGCGGGTCTTGTGTTAGTAGCCCGGATACACTTGGATCTCCAGAATTCTGAGTTACTATCTCGCAATACTAGGCAGTATTAGTGTAACCGTTTTATTTCTTATCTTTTGTTGTGCTAGATTGGGTGCAACCCTCTCTCCGTTCTTGTCATTTGTGTTCCGTGTTTTTTAATTTATTAACCCATGACTATGTTCGTAAAAAAAATAATGGGAAATTAGTTGAGTTATAACCCATGTAAAACAACTATCGTTTCATTACGCATACCTATTACACATTTTGATTTTTTCATCTATTACAACGTTCTAATTCATAACTGCTGCTTCACCTAACCCAAGTTCAAAATCTCATATTCGGCCTCAAATTGATATGATCCTTAGACTTCGCTTGTCGAACTTGTTGGGCTGACTCCGACCCTTCCATATATCTCTTGTAGCTTTTCCCAGTTGGGTTCTCCAGCATGATAATATGCTGCCGCGAGAAGGCATTCCTGTTGTTGTAGCGATGAAATAAAAAATATAGTAATCAATTCATTTTATGATGACTATATCACTTACCTCGCATAAACGCTTCCATACATCTGCTGATGCAACGATTTTGTTCGTACTCGGTATAAACCCGACCAGTGGGTGGGTCCTTAACCAGGTGAAGACTTCGTACCGAAATCGTAATTTTTCAGCTTCTAGGTCAAGCCGGGAAATGTTCCATGATTTCATCACCTTCTGGGCAACCTCAGCCTTCCCGTTTACAAGTGCCGCTGAGTAGCATTCATCAAGGTGGCAGTTTAAGGTATTGCATGTCCTAGCTAGAGAGTCGACAAGCGCATCGTTCATTTCCTTCGTCCAGCCTTCCGTGTAAAAATACTCACTCTGAGGTCTCCATAGACCAGAAGCCATTGGAGGCTTGTTGTGTGTGGTTCTTTGCTGGTGATGGAATTGGAGTAATTGTGAGCGTATGTTTTATAGTAGACTATACCATTTATGTGGTTTCGTGCCAGCGTTACATCAAAAGCCGGGCACGAAAATGTACGATGCACATAATATAAACTAATGATCTATACATATATGTATGGAAAGGGCTAAGCCACGTTGGTTGATTTCTGAGTATATGTTGCCTGAAGGTTGGTAGTCAATTGCTTTTCCGATGCATGAGCAACGGTGCATAACAATGCCATCCGCGAAATTGCACGTATTTTGTAAGAGCACGGTTATGAGTCATAATGTGCCTAATATCTGGTATACATATATCTAGGTATGAACTTCCAGTCAAATAGATAGTCTAGAACAGTACAACAATAACCTTAAGTAAATGCGACACGTTAAAAAAGCTACAATAACCTGAATAATTAACTTCCGGTGGGCATTAGTAGATCTAACACCCGAGTGTAAGCACCGGTATTACGGTGGCACCAATATGGACCCATACAACGTACTTAAATATATCCACTATAAACTAGCTGATATCATGATGACAGACGAATTTGACACCTTGAACCATCCACCCGAAGACACCCCTATTACCACTCGGCTAACCGCTCTCTAATAGGTACCATCGCCTCTATTATTTGTCTTTAGGCTCGTCGTATGCACTGTAGTCTAACCCTCCAGTCCATTCGGTAAGCTCTTCTTCAATAGGGTCGACCTCGTACACCAAAGAGTCTCCACCTGAAGAAGATGATGTAGACGGCGTCATCCCATCTACCCGCCCAAATATCTCCTGTAACTTTTCCCAGCTTGGTTCGCCGTTGTGATAATACGCGGCTGAAACAATTCTGTAGAGAGGTGTGGTATTTAGACGTTATACGTACCCACAAACTGTTGGACGTAAAGTTATTAGGTCAGACGGGTAGTGACAAATATATTATATGAAGTTATACCTCTGATAGTCGTTCCCATGTAGCATTGGTTGCCACCACCTTGTTGTCAAGTTGACGATAACGGACGTCTGGGTCGTCGGTTATCCATCTGAATACATCGTATCGGGTACGCAACTTTTCCACCTCCAAATCGACTTTCATTTTCGGCCACACTTGTAGAGTCTCGACTACCACGTCGAAGACGCCATTGGATATTGCTTCGTCGTAACACTCATCGAGGAGGCACCCTCTAAGCATACAGGTGCAAGCGAGAGAGTCGATTAGTGCTACGTTCATTCCGATGGTCCAACCTTCGGTATAGAAATATTCACTCTGCGGCCTCCAAAGATCAGACGGGCTTCTAGGCATGGTTGTTTATCGATAAATCAGTATAAATGGATGGACAATGCGTCTTGTGTGGGTGGTTTCTTTTGGTGGTTTAGGGTTGTGGAAATCCAACATTAATATACATTGGAGAGGCCGTGATCTTTGGGGCGTAGTAAATACCCTCACCAGCCATTCGTAGTCAATGAATAAGTGGTAGTTGGGGATTAATTATCAAAATTACTAGTATCATTTAAGTAGGATCCATCTCCCTATTTGATGTATGGGTTTTAATGTTGTGGTGAGAAATTATGCATACAATAAATGATATCCTCCACACCCAAACCCTAAGCCACGCCCCCTCATTGTCATATGTCCGGCCCCAGTTACATAATAGAAGCATGTTCGCATGGGATGCCATCTTGAATAATGGATACCTTCGTCTCGACGTGTTTATGCATCATAAGTTTTTTGAAAAAATGAACTACTACATGCTACGACTAACAACAATGCATAATTTGCACATGGCGTTTTAGTTTAGCATCATTATACTACTGATATTAATCTCAACGCCGTTAAGTTAGAAGTAATAATAAAACAATGGGTTCACGCACTCACAACGTTCTGATATTAAAGTTTCCGTTGAAACTAGATATGATTATTTAGTTCAAAGCGATATAACGTAATCATCTCCACCCTCTAACTCATTCAATCTATCCATTTGCGACAAAGTCGCGTTTGTAGCCGGCTCTACCAACCCTTCGTCGTCCAGCCTGGGCAACTCGTTCAAATTAAAAATAACACGATTACGGCTAGTCCAGTCTTTTGCGGCATCGTCGGAGTCTGAAAGATTTGACAACACCGGACTCAGCGGTCCTTTATGATTCTTTGTGCCGGGCGCTGCATAATTTTCGTCACCCGTTTTATCCGTTCCTTTAAGGCCTCCGTCTGGCTGGGGTACAGTTTCATCGCTGTCGTCGCTCACGACGGGGCCCGGACATTTGTTTGCGCGGTGCCCAGCCTCTCTACATAGACTGCATTTCCTTCTTTTTTTTTTCATGCCCATCCGGCGGCGGTGTATTTCCAGTCCAACTTGCACTCTGACTCCCGACTGTGACTGGCATATGTATTGTGCAGTTCTGGATGTTATGGCCTTCCTCTCCGCAGCGACTGCATGTGCGTTTGGACCGATCGGTAGGTGTTGTAACAGTCTTTTTCTCTTTAGGGTGTGGTGTCCGAGTTGTCTTAGGCCTTGGGGCAATTAGGTGGTTGTACGTTGAATGCGGACACGTTGGCGGGGACTGCCCAGTTGTCTGGTCGGGGCACTGGAATCACCACTCCTCCGTACTAGCTTCGCAAAGTTTCGGTCTTGTAGTACGATGCCACATAGTTATTGATATTCTCTCGCGCATGTCTACAACATAAATGAATGTCAGCAAAATAAATACGTCCGTAGAGCAATAAATGTGAATGCATATGAAAAAATAAACTTTAATTGATACACGTAACGCGCGACGAGTTTCGCTGGCCCCGTAGCAGGCACGCTGCACCCATTTGATCTATACATCACGAGTACTGCTTACCCTATGCAGGCACACGCATGCGGGCAAGGAACTTGGTCAAATTGGAATTCCATGCACGTACATGTTAATTCGTGGAGGTCAACAACGTGCAGTTTAGGAGGGTCTTCAACCTTATATTTGGAACCGGTGAGCGCCTTCACGGTAAAACGTCTTCCTGCCGTAACGTTAGTCGCAACCTTAATGGACACGACCTCGGTCAGTTCATTTGTGCGTGCCTCATGTTTATGACGCCGCTCGCTAAACCAATCTTCGATTACGGACCTGATACACTCCAGTAGTGAACGGACTGGCAGCCTCCGTCCCCACAAAACTCGCTTGTTCCAAGATTCCGCTGCGTTTGAAGTCATAAAACTGTACCGTCGCACCGGACACATTATCCGGGCCCATGCAGGTACTCCAATGTCTTTGAGTTTAGCATGAGCACCGAATTCTGACTTCACTCTTATCTGTTCAAAGCATGAATTGAACTCATTTTGGTTGTAGGTGTACGCTGCCCTGTAGAACGACGTCGATATGTGCTTGCCATAAGACGCGAGAGCACCCTTCAGATGGTAATAACACAGTCCGTGAGGCACTCCAGGGAAAATTGACTTCACGCTACTTATAATCGCCTGGTGTTTATCTGAGATTATTAACAAGTCTTTGGGAACACCAATAGCATCTTTCAGCCTACTAAGGAACCAACCCCAGGCTGGATTGTTCTCAACGTGCCCGACTCCGTATGCGATGGGCCATAGCTGCTCATTCCCATCCTTCGATACAGCGACGAAAAGAATACCTCTGTAGCGTCCTTTAAGATGCGTGCCATCGATTACAACTATCGGCCGATTATATTTCAGAAACCCTTCGATGCAAGCACCGATAGCGTAAAAACAGTTCTCAAATCGACCTTGACTATCCTCAGAATGTGCCGTGAACGTACCTGGATTTAGACTCTTTAGCATTGACAGATAGGCCGGTATCCTATGGAAGGAGCTCTCGTACTCACCGTATACCATCTCATGTGCCAGGTGTCGGGCTCTTAGTAAAATCTGGTAATCAACATCGAATTTATGGTCCCATTTCATGTCGCGCTGCATTGCCCTGGCATTAAGGGTGTGTCCCTCGACCAATTTGGGTGCATACAACGCTGCGATTATTTTGGCAGGTATCCGACTTGATCCTGTGTTTGTGTGATCGTGATCACAAGTGTGTGCGGACAAGCATATGATGCGCCAGAACCCATTTTCACCTGACGCAGTCATCTTGAATTTGCATGACTTAAACTTGCAAATTATGTAGTACCTAGACGGGCTTGAACGTTTTGTTCGAAATTCTGCCTTGTTAGCAATGTGATATAGTCCGGCGGCGCAAATAAGGTCTCCTTTGGTATTGAATGTTTTGCCAATCACTATCTTCGAATCCATCGTAACGGAAGGCTCGGTTGAGTGCACCGTACCATCGTCCCGATGGTATTCAGCTCCCGGTATATTCCAGCGTGCATTAGTAGACGTAGTTGGCGGTGCGTAAACCTTTAGGCAGGCTGTCTGTCGTTGTCTCTGTAGGATTTCATTTGAAACTTCGTCATCAACGCCCCGTACCCAGTTCATGTATTCAAGACGGTCCATTTCCCGAGCTCTAAAATTCATATTTTCCATCTCAACGTCTTCCTCTGTTTCGTCGTCGTCATCTTCACTACCGACAGTCACGTGGACTTCGTCGTTACCGTGCCAATCATCCAATCTATCTCTCCGCGTAGTATTGCTACCACCCGCTATGTCCACATGGACATCCTTGATTCCGTCGTCCACAACAGTTGGAACACGCAATTCAGCATTAAGCCCATCATGTTTATCCAGACCGTATTCTTCGTTGACGGTGTCCTTACTGTAAAACGACCCGTTGACGGAGGGAGGTTGGTTATGCACATAGGCGATTCCATTGGAACGAAGTGGCCTCTCATATAACGGGTATAGTTGCGATATGAGCTCTGGTGACGGTGGGCATTGAAAAAGTGCCCTTGGGAACGATAGCTCATGTGGCCCCTCTTGGTATTGGTTATCCAACATAGCTTGACCACTTTCTTCTGAAATGCAACGGCGTCTGGTAATGACATATACTGACGGGGTGGCGGAACTTGTCAATGCATCTGAAACATCATCATCGCAAACTAATCTTACCTTCAACACCCGGCCTTCCTCGGTCTGGAGCAAACCATAAATCACGTAGTCATGGGTTGCCTGATTTGCCTGAACCACCTCGTGTATTATCTCTAATAGTTGATCTCTAGTGAACCCCGAGTGTCGAATGCGGAATGACTCCTCGTCACCGTCTACGTAATTCAGTCCATCCCAGCGGCCACCGTGTACAACATTTACGTGTCGGCTACTCATCAGATCGTGCCTCGTTCAGAACCTGGGCACGAATAACAGCATCTTAGTTCATAACGAACAACAACATCCGCTAGATTATCTTGGGTCTTACAGAACGTGTATTTTAAGACACATAATACATTAAGACACAGAGTACAGCACAGAACTAGATTGTAAGTAGGTATTATTTCATTTTTTTCATGCCGCACGCCATCCTAACCTGTAACTAGATGACCAATACCTTGCTAATAAATATTGAAGCCGACGTTGTATATGGCTTCATAATTCAACACCCCGGTTCTGGCCCATCCATTATCAACCAAGTTATAATCCAGTTTTCAATGAGAACGACTACATAAATCTCAAATAGGGGGACAGGAAAGCACACCTTAAACAGGGGCGTATGTAAATGAGGTTATATACTCTAGTTCGCCGGAAATGGACAGTGCTTTATAAATATTGTTATCATAATAGTGGCGTAGGGCCACAAAATTGTTTTAAACATTCACCCCAGAATAGTGGTTATTTTCAAACACCTAGTGGCTACACCCTCCGTGGGTTATTGTCAACTAGAAAACAGAGAATGGCTTACCTCCGATTGGGCGTGCGTTGCTGATGATAGCGGAGAGGAGATTAGGGGATTAAACGATGACTCTGCATCTAGCGTCGCAACCTTACTCGCTCTTAAGATTTGAATAGATATCGCAGGCAGCGAGAGAACACTCTTGGGTGCGACGACATGGTAAGGGGCCTAGGAAATACACACTAGAACCCTAAAGTGACGCAAGTAGTACCTCGAAGTACCAACCCCCTTGTATCCCCACCCCTAAAAAATGAGCAGCAATCGATTTGAACGGAGAGCCTGACTGGATGAAGATTTGTGAAGAAAAAGAGCCCTAGGATTGGAAAATCATTGAGGGACACAATGGGGCCCACGTGAATAGATGCATTTGGTGGCACGAACTAATGACATCATTCTACTAGTGTGATCCAGCGTTTTACAGGGTTTGTTGTACATGTTATTTTCCTTAATTAATATGTATTTCCGTTCATGCCAACCCAATTTTACGGCGTGCCAGATTAATTCCTGGCACGAACTCGATTTATGTTGTATTACTGTTTTGAAAAAGAAACTGTATACACGTTTGTTTCCTCATCATAATTTAAAACCCCACTTCAAACTAAATATTCTGTACACGATGGGATCAAGCTGCAAATTAATCTACTTGCAGTATGAGCATAGTACAAAATATGACTGGAAATCTTCTCTTGATGAAGTTTCGAGTTGGTATGGAGCCCGGAAATTAGAAAGTCATTAAATGACAGACGGGTCCGGCGTGGCCGGTTATACTTGGTGGCCCCAATTGTTGCACGCATGAAAGCATTGGGGTTAGGCGTTTAGTCAATATTTGTAGAGCGTATTCTTATCTAATCAGCTATTTTTATTTGCGTTCGTGCCAACCCAGCATATTACGGCGTGCCAGTTTAACGCTTGGCACGAACATCAGTAATTATGTGTCACTGATAATTCCGTAATGAGTTTTGAATTCGTCCCCTCACATTGAGCGTCACACAGTCAATTATCATTTTAAAATCTGTACATAGAAGGTACTCATCGGAAAACTTTGCGAATTTACATAATAATATGAAACAACGATACGAGACGAGAGTCCATTGTGAAAGGGACTTAAAGTCATATATGGTCATAGCAAAAAATAAAACCCATACTAAAATGTTTTCAGTAGGTTGTGTGAACGTCATGATGTATCACACAACCTAAATCACTCCCTTACCTTACCTAAAAACCATCCGGCCACCCAAGATAACTTAGTCCATAAATTTACATAAAAATTATAACTTCACCAGCCTAGACCAAAAAGTGTTAATAACACCCACAACTATTGTATCAACCCAAAACACTAACACGTATCCAACCTTTAAACACGAACTCATACCCCAGGCAACTTGCATTGTCTTTGAATGTCACAATTCATCCACGCACAGAAGGACCCCGATCCCCTAACGTGTCCGGCGGAGTGCTGTAGCGGAATATTGTGTCGCTCACATGTCGACAATACTTCCCCCGCATCCGACTTTCGGCCTTTTCTTTAGCAGGTTCGGTCTGCTCAGTAAACACTCGACTGTAGCTAGAGAATACGGCCCGCACTGGATTGAATCTTCCTGGTCATAGCAGAAAATGTCCATCGCAGCGGTCACTGACCACTGCCGCAGCACCGGCTGGAGGTCACGACGGTTTGCATAGAAGCCACCTTCGACAAGCAACGATGGTAATATGCGTATCAATGGGAGTAGGTGAATGAAACGCTTATCCTCAATCTCGCGGGTCCATCTATGCCTCAACGAATCATAAATTACTACTCTTGCTCGATCCAGCCGCAACTTTATGCACGCCCAATGGTCTCTAAAATGCCAGGCAGTAATGACCTAATACGGGAAGCACAAACATAGAGTAAGACCAGGAAGACTAACAACGTAAATGCAAGATACCAACCTACGAATTGGTTGATGGAATAATTAGGTGAGCAAGCATCAGTACCGTGTTAACTCGTGACCAAGGGACTATGTTGCGCCACCCGGGGGCAAGGCCGTGGACGTAAGGAATCAGATTCTGCAATTCAATCTTGCTGAAGACTTCATATGTTCGAGGATTAAACTCTCTATGGCTCGTGTATTGCAGCTCATTGTTTATAAGCGGATATCGGGTCTCCCAAACCTCTTTCAAAATTTGCTAAGGCCAAATCAAACAAATGCACGTTAAGTTAGAAGTAATACGGGTCACATGCGAGAGTAAAACAGTCTAGACAATTCAACCGAAAATAAGCCAATCATCTAAACTGCACAATAATCGCGTTGAATGGGTGAGCGGTTAATTCATGATGAATTGTTAACCGTACACTAGGTCAACTGTGAGAAAGCAAATTTTTCAATTGGTACTATCTCGCACACTCGAATGTGTAATTGATTCTAGACGAAATGAACCAAAACAAGGCAGCCGGATTCAATGAAGGTCCAACGCAAAATTTGGCTTCATCACTGACTAAAATAAAATACCCTAATGATAGATCGTCACATTTACCTGAAATACAATATCTACAATAACATATCGCCCAGCAACATCCTCGTTTACTTTTACCTTAGCCATGACTGGGTCAGACATCAGAATTCCAAGATATGCATCCAAATGCTGGACGACAAAAATAAACACAATAAAGATCAGGGTAGTCGAATGTGTAGAGTGGCTAGCATAGTATTTACACTGCAAGCCAGCTGAACATACCGACTCTTCAAACTGCTGATTTGGATCGATAATCTGCTCAAAAAAGTCCTTTCCCACGTTCCAGCCTAGTCCCACATTCCGTCTACAGAACAAACATTTAGCAAAGCAAACAAGTGAGTTAGAGCAAATATTATGCCTATAAGACGCGCATAACCAACGTAAAACGACTAAGGTGTAAGACCAGTACAAATTATCAGATCTCATAAAAGCGGTGAAAGCACGCTTATCCGCCATCTGCCTCCGTTCAAACACCCTGTACGGACTCATCACTAACGCTGACGCTGTTCGAGTTCTTACAGCTCTCCTTCCTCGATCAGACGAATCCGGCTCAGCAGGCATCGATATGGGGCCTATAGGCTCCTCTTCTTCTCCAATCTTTAGTGCATTAACAACTCCCGGAGGGTCCTCAGCTGGTAAGTCAAACTCAACGTCAGCGGTATCCAAATCAACATCACTCACAGTGCTTGCATCAACCTGTCGATTGTTATCAAACCCACTTAAGTCCCCTTCAGGGCTCCTAGCTGGGTCAGATTGTGGCATGGGTACGGTACCGACAGGAGTAATAAGTTGGGATGCAATGGGGGATCTCCTTCTCAATGACATCTTGCATACAAGTTGGAGTTTGTGCTGCATCTTTTGGAGGTGCCACCTAAATCGTCTGGCAAAACTCCATCGCCGGCTGTCGGAGTGGAATCAACAACTCGGCCCTGACCGATCCGCATGAAACAGTCGACAGATTAAGTATAGTGTAAACATAAGGAGTCAAGTTGAGGGGAAGAATTATGGTGCTGAATCATTAATAACTAACCGGCGGTGAACCGAAGGAACCGACAACTGCCACTCCAGTTGGGGTGTTGGTTGGACCCGCAGTTCCAGCACTTGTACCACCCTGGAGAACAATATGATTGTCAGGAACTGACACGACTGAAACACATTGCTTGATAAATATTTTGGCAACAACCTAATAAACAATTATTACCTGGCTCAAGCCCCCCGTCGCACCACCGTGCTTCTCGAAAAAACCATTAATTTCTGCCCGAACGATGACCGGAACCTCTGTCTTCAATGCCTCGATTAGTTCGCGACGTATCAGGGCAGGCATAATTTCTTCAACAACAGCCGTCATTTCTTGTCTCAGCATTCTGCAAACATCACTAACTGAACCCCGACTGGATGCTGCAGATCTAGTTCGTTCACCGTGGCCAGGGTTTCCACCAGAGTCAGATTCGTCCTCTTCCTCACTCCCGCTCGACGAGTCACCACTTAATTCTATGGGTTCGTCAGAATCATTTGTAAAGGTATATTGACCAACTAGCCTGATACGGCTGCTTCGTCGTAAACCTGCGGGAGAGTTTTCCCTTGCCCGTCGACGATTAGGAGCTGGATCAATAGGAGGAAGTATATCCATGGGGTCTGGGGGGGCATCTTGTCCTTCTTCGTTTGGGTCCCCTTGATCCACATTGACAGTAGGGACTGGGATAATATGTGGGACTGGCGGTGGAACAAAGATTGGTTGGGGATCAGGGCCTAGACTTAGCCAATACGCGGACTCTGTCTCGGCAGGCGTTGGCACGAGGGTTGTAAAACAAAATTGCTGAAAAACAAGTAAATACAGAATTGATGCAGCGTAACGTAAGTGAGGATGGGAAAATATATAATGATAAAAGAGGTCGAAGAACACTTTTATATGACATTTTCAAAATTTATTACCTCTTGCTGAAAAAACCTGTCAGCCTTGTAATTCACCCCACTCCTCTTAGGCCTCCAGTGGACCATGCGGGGTAGCATATCCATGTTTAAATCTACTTTTTCAGCGCAGTCCGCACCGATTCGAGGAATAGCTTCGAATATCCATACCTAGATTGTGAATGCCATGTTAGTTAATCGTAAAAGTTAGTTGCAGCGACTGTACAGTACCAAAAAGCTAACTTTTTAATCGAAGCCACTTACTAGGAAAGCGGTTGTGAATCCATAGAAGTGGTAGCGGTTCGATTCATTGGTAACTCAGAGTGTAAGGTCCATCGTGTAGCGTAGCAGGTTCATATAAGTGAATTTTCCCCAAGGGAAACTATCCCATGCGTTGTCGTCCTCTACTAAAGTCCACACCCATGGATCAACATACGATTTCGGTGCATCTAACCCCAGGAGGATGTAGTACAAATACAAAAGCTTCGCAACTTTCAGGGTGTCATTCAGACTATCACTAAACACACGGCTCTCAAACATTGCCCTTAAACGGTTCATCCGAACCGGCCCTGGCCCAATCCTACGACCAAATACCCCGTCAGCAGGGGGGTCTTGATAATTTTCAAGATCAAATTCTCCAAAGCTAAGTCCGGTTACTAGTGCATATTCTCTTTCCCCGAATCTGATTGGTTTCGTGCCAACTTGGAACCACAGCTCTGGTGTACCCATAACACCTTTTTTGACAATCTCCAAAGAAACAACCGCGTCCATTGCTACGCTCGGTATAATTAGATCATCCCCGGCAAACACAAGAAGGGGCCCGAACACTGTTCTCCTGTAAGCCTCGACGGCATCCTCCCCGATCTCGTTGAGATTCCGCTTAATCAGGGTGGCCACTGAAAAACGACAGTATCCATTAATTCTATGTTGTTGAGCTTGCATATCTGGCCGCTTCCATACCCACTGCCCAAAAAAAAAATGAGTGAGCAAGCAGAAACATGATCATAATGGCACGTATAAAAACCACACGCGTGCTCACACACGGTTGACAGACAGTAACATGTTCGTTTAATACAAGCAAACACATATGTCGTGCGCAGTCAGTCTTTGGGTCGACAACGCGTGATAATGGTTGTTTTATGTCGTTGGTGTCAAGTAGAATTACTGAGAAAACATATGTGCACACACACCACGTACTGATCAATCAAAATGCTGTATGTGCTCTCATCTAACACCAATCTAAACACTATGAAGAGTAGCTGCAAAAGAGACAGGAATATGCATCGAACACATAATATGAACACAACTTAGAATCACGCACATTATCCACGACTGTAGAGGGTCACCTTTTTTTTTTCAATGGTTGACATCAATTACATGTGGTAAATAAAGAGAATTCGAACAGAAAAAAAGTGAGCCAGCAACAACAAAAATGAGACAGTGATGCTCGATTGTAAGGTGATAGTTCCAAGTACAATAGCAACTACACCAAACGACTGGATGTCACATTTCAGTCAATTCACAGCACCAATAAGTCTAAACACATTGCCCGCCTATATCACCCTTCAACCAAACCAGGCACGATACTCTGGAGGCACGCTGGTGGAAAATGAAAACGCCAAGCACATACACAGACTATGTGTCGACGATGGGGCACGATTATGAAGAAATTCACAGAACGAACAGTAACTATAATCCACCACCCAGCCAAAATAGCTACTTCAGAATAACTATCCAAACTCCATAATGATCAAACAAAAAACAACTATTAATAGTTCAGTGAGATGCAAAATCCGTAATCATACCAGAACATCGACAGGAAAAGATAAAACCACTGAAACAACTACAGAAAGCTGGATACGAAGCCCCAGTTACCTGGCCGTCATCATTATCCGCGGAGGACGCAGGCGGGGAATCACCCACCGAAACCGCTTGACCGGCATGTGAATCCGTGGATTTCGTGCCTGAAGGTCCGGCGGCATGAATGTTTGGTGGGTTGCTGGGGGGTGCGTTTGCATGTCCTTCGGTTAACGTCAAAGTCATTTCCCCTCCTCTTGCGGCGGCGGACCTCGTGCGAACCCCAGGGCTTGCGGTAGCGTCTCTCGTGCGCACGCGTTGGCTCACGGATTGTGGCGTGCGCTGAGACGAAGACTCAGCTATGCCGGGCTCCACTATACTGGGCTCGGCGATGACAGACGCCGGTGTCGATTGGGGTATATCCACTGGGCCCTCCGCGTCGGCAACAGGGTCGACCTCTGGGTCAACAAAAAGGACCCTACCTCTGAGAGCGGACACCATTTCTTAACCTGTACAGCCTACAACCCTTCAAAGATTTTGGTGGATTGACGACGGATACGAAGGTTTGACGGACGGTGATTTTTCGTTTTTTAGAGGGAAAGGTTTGACAGACGGTGAATTTTCAAATGAGAGAGATGAGAGGTTTAGTTTGTGAAGTTGAAGGGGTGGGTAGGATTTCGTTGATGTTTGATGGGGTGGCAGATAATTTTGGGGACGTGTGCTAGTGGGGTTGGGTACATGGGTTAGTCAGTTAGTTTGGGGTGGGGGAGGGGGGGTGGGGGTTGGTGGTTATGTGGCTAAAAAGGTAAAAAATGGACATATTTCATATTTATTGTAAAGATGGCTAGATTCTATACATAAGTTATAGAAAGGGACATATAAATTTTTCTCCCTATAATTTATAAGTAAAGTAATATAATTAATTGTGAAAAAATGAATTTTAAGGAATATTCTTTTTTAGTGTTAAAAGTAGTGCAAACTGCTGGAGAAAGGGTGCAGCTTTTGCTGTAAAGTAGAGCAAAAGCTGCTGGAAAGTAGTGCAAACTGCTGGAGATGCCCTTGAAATTCTGAATTTCGTGGAAGCATGGGATAATGCAATTATTTATATCAGCGAAGTGTTTCATTAATAACTAGTAGCAATAATTTCCCTCTTGTCCTTATTAGTTTACATACATGTTCAAGGAATCTTTTAGTACATCATCCTCCTTAGGTCATTTGCATGCATTATTAGTTAATGACACCAGATTTCACTATAGTTGTACACTACAGAAAGAAAATATATTCTAACTCATCATAAAAAGAAAAAGTACAGAGTAAATTAAAATTTTTAGTACGAAGTATATTAGAAATTTCAATATATCGTATTGAACCTTCCGTAATGGATAATGTGTCTTATTCTCAAGACGTTAGCCTTGAGTTAAGAATAAAATTCAAAATATAGTCACCTAATTGAGAAAAAATCAAAATTAAGTCCCCAGATTGAGAACTCCTAAAATTCAAGCTCCAATCGGACATATTTTCTGAAATTCAGGCCTTCTAGTGGAGTTTTACCTTTCTGGGGAATACCTCCAGTACATGACATTCACAGTTGTCTTACTATGGTCTTTCTCTTTGTGATATATGTGAATTTTCAAACCTTATCGTTATAGCATATAATTATTCCTGACTAATTTTTTTCGTAAGAGCTCAACATTTTCTGACACTCATGGGATTATCATATCATATGAAACGATAAAACAAATTTTTTAGTGTTGATCATTGAAATTTGAAGATAATTTTGGATCCAACCGATAACGTGTAATGCACCATGTTTGATTTTTCTTATATTATAGTATAAAGAAATATAAAAATTTAATTTCCTTTCCAGAAAATAAGGAAACAATTAATGATATAACCCAAAGAATCTAATAATCTTTTTATTTCTATTAAAAACACTTAATAATTTTAATGCTTGCAACTCAAACACATAAAGATATTTTAATCATGTACTTATTTAAACCCAAGACATATATCACAACTAAATAAGTAATAATACTATGCAAAATTATAGTTCACATTTTAGATCTAGTATTTTATTCTTAAGAAATCGACCAATTTATGAATATATTCAATATGAGTGTTAAATAAAATATCCTGAAAAGAAGATAAATTTGATACATTATTTATTAAAAATAGATAAAAATGAAAAATTTATAGATCGATGATTTAAATTTATTGTTGAAAAAACAAAAATAAAAAGATCTAGTTTTTTTAATTAAGGAAGGATTAAGGTGTTCTAGTTATTTTATAATAATATTTTTAATTTATTAAATTAGTAGGTTTCGTTAAGAAATTAAATGAACCGTGAATAGCCTTCCTCATATGTATGTATTATAAGTACAAGGTAGGTATATGGATGTATGTATTATGTAACATCCTAAATAATTTTTTTATTAATTTTATCAGAGTTTTTATTTTAATAAACAAAATACCTAAATAAAGAGAATCATAATAATTTTCACCATTAAATACTATTAATATAGTAAATCAAATAAACCCTTATATTTTTGGCTAATATGCCAAAGAAATAATAAATTTTGTATCAACACGAAAATAGCAAAGGAGAACTATCTTTCCACTTAAAGCCAAATAGTTAAATTCCTAAAAGCAAGGAAATCAAATAAAACTAGTATCCAAAGCACTTCAAACAAATCCAACCAATTTTACTAAGAAAATGGAGAAAATCAAATACTCCTAAGATCTTAACCCAATAAAAGCCATCATAATTATAAAAAATAACAATGTTCAAAATAACGTAATTTACTAGCCCCATTTTCCATCCACTCCTTCCGCCGGCTCCTTAACCCGAAAGTTAATTTCAGAGTATGGGGTGAGCTACATCCAACTCGTGGGGTTTAGTTTGCTAAAATTAAATATAAGCAAGTAATTCAATACGATCAAATCACCATATTATCACCATATAGAATATCACCATAACATCACGTTAATAATCACCATAGCATAATATCACCATAACGAGATCAAATAAATTTGAAACTCAATCCATCATATCACCATATCATCATATTAACATAACAAGCAAACATTTAATTAAAGCAAACAAGGAAAGAAAACCCCACCTTAATAGTTGAATGGATGAATGTCATGCAAAATGCTTAATCACCGTGCTCTTGACCAGAAAAACCTAAATATATAATATATAAAGTAACATAAATACTACAATTCCATGGTAGTGTTTAAGGATATTTGGCAATTGGTAATGCTAATAATAATTATAATGCTATCAACCCATAATTACTTTAGCCGAAACAGTAAGGAGTAGAAGTAAGAAACTGATGGGTTTGGATAATTCTGTGAAATCATGTTTCATTTGGAAAGATTACTAAACTATGTTATATTTTATAGCTCTCTCTCTCTCTCTCTCTCTCTCTCTCTCTCTCTCTCTATATATATATATATATATATATATATATATATATATATATATATATATCCCACTTCCGCCAACACTGCCAACACCTCCATTTTTCTAATTTTTTTTTTATTAATCTCTTTCTTTTCTTCCTGTACCAACCTTTTTCCTTCCCTCAATCCTACATGAGCAAGTGGACCCCCCCTCCCCTTTCTTTTTTTTACTCCCTTAACCGACTCCCTCTCTCCCCCAAGCAATAGTGCAGAATCCACGTGCAGAAAATTCCAAACAAAATCTCCCTTCACTCTCCTCTCTATCACGCACATACCCACATTCCACCTACATATATACACACACATGCATACACACATATATACTTTAACAGAATACACACACAAAACAAATCACAAACGCACATACATTTATATATTAAATGCACACATGCACCCTGTTACACATACCAAAATGATTATACACAAACTTGTATTTACATCGCACGAATATAATGCCAAACCAATTAATTCTTTTATCTTTCTAACCCAAATCAATTAAACCCTAATTACCTATTGATTTAGCAAAATCCAAACAAAGGAAGGAAATTTAAAAATCAAAAGAAGAATTTTGTTAAATCAAATGAAGAAGAGGGATTTTGATTTACCTCCGAAAGTAATCGATAGTCTACTGGAGATAGATTTGGAATGGCGGTTGTATGTAAAAGGGAAGGGTTTTTCTTTTTCGGCGGTGAGCGTATTATGAAAGTAGTTTCCTATTCTACTGCCTAGTATTTATACTAGGTTATTTTCCTACTGGGTATTAATGAGAAGCCCCATAGGGAAAGTGCTTTTCTGATAGATATCCGGTAGAAAAGTATTTAATAGATAGGCATTAATCTGGTCAAGATACGTAATTAACTGACAGCCTTTATGGATAATTATAAATTTTGACTTGGGCTCATCTGGGCCCAAATAACTTGATTTGACCCACTAAAATGTGTATGATGCATGTTGGGCCTAATAAATAATAGAAATATTAATAATCACTAATATAGCCTAAAACATAATAATTCGGGGTGTTACATCCCACCCCCGTTAGAAAATTTTCATCCTCGAAAATATAAGGCGTACCGTGTGTAAAGAATTCTGGGTACTTGGCGCGTAACTCATCTTCACGTTCCCATGTAGCCTCCTCGGGCCCATGGTGACTCCACTTCACCTTTACAAGCTCAATGTCCTTATTCCTCAGTCGATGTATCTTCCTATCCAAAATCATTTCGGGCCCTTCCTCATACGATAAATCTTTACTCACTTCCAAATTTGAGTAATTGATGACGTGACTAGGATCGTGAATGTACTTCCTTAACATGGACACATGAAACACGTTGTGTATTGAGGAAAATTTCGGCGGCAAAGCTATACGGTAAGCCAAATCCCCGACTCGAGCGAGAATCTCGAATGGTCCAACATACCTTGGCCTCAACTTACCTCTTTTCCCAAAGCGAAAAACACCCCTCATAGGTGATACCTTTAGGAAAACGACTCTCCAACCTCGAACTTTCTCCACCACCTCTACAGCCTCCTTCACCATATCGGGCCCTATCATCTTCTTTTCTCCAACTTCATCCCAATACAATGGTGATCGACACTTTCTCCTATATAACGCCTCGTAAGGTGCCATACCGATGGTAGATTGGAAACTGTTGTTGTAGGCGAATTCGACCAAAGGCAAGAAATGTTCCCAATTATTGCCCAAATCGAGAACACAAGCCCTCAACATATCTTCCAGAATTTGTATCGTCCTCTCCAATTGTCCATCTGTTTGAGGGTGATAAGCCGTGCTAAAGCTCAATGTGGTTCCCATAGCCCTCTGCAAACTCTCCCAAAACTTCGAAATGAAACGTGGATCACGATCGGAGACGATAGATACCAGAACTCCATGCAACTTTACGATCTCGCGAACGTAAATCTGGGCATACTGGTCAACTCGTAGGTTCATCTTCACTGGAATAAAGTGGGCGGACTTCGTGAGACGGTCCACCACCACCCAAACTGCATGATTTCCTCTCTCAGAACGCGAAAGTCCTACAACAAAATCCATAGCTATGTTCTCCCACTTCCACTCAGGGATGTGGAGAGACTTTAGCAATCCATATGGTCGTTGATGTTCAGCTTTCACATGTTGACACGTCAAGCAACTCTTTACAAACTCGGCCACGTCGTTCTTCAGGCCTTCCCAAGAATACATTCTCCTCAGGTCCTGATACATCTTGGTACCGCTGGGATGAGCAGTGTACGGCGTATGATGAGCTTCCGCTAGTATCTCCTTCCTAAAAACTGAATCGTTTGGAACACAAACTCTACCTTCGAACAACAGCACTCCATCTTCAGACAAAGAAAACTTCACATCACCCACGGCCATGATGCGTTCCCTCACCTTAAGCAAACTCTTATCCCGCAATTGTGTCTCTTTAATCCTCTCCTTCAAAGTTGGCTTCACCACCAAAGCTGCACACACTGCTTCTATCGACTTCGGTGGCGCTACTATCTCGAGTCTCAACTTAGAGAACTCTTTGATCAATCGGTCTTCCTTCATCAAGATACAAGTCATCTCTCCTCTAGCTTTCCGGCTAAGTACATCAGCCACCACGTTCACCTTTCCCGAGTGATAGTGTATCGTGCAGTAGTAATCTTTCACCAGCTCCAACCACCGTCGCTGCCTCATGTTCAGTTCCTTCTGCGTGAACAGGTACTTCAAGCTCTTATGGTCCGTGTATATCTCACACATACCTCCATAGAGATAGTGTCTCCAAATCTTCAGAGCATGCACTATCGCAGCCAACTCGAGATCATGCGTGGGGTAATTCACCTCGTGTTGCCTCAATTGTCTCGATGCATAGGCTACCACCTTGCCATGTTGCATCAGAACACATCCTAACCCTTGCTTCGACGCGTCGCTATAATCACAAACTCCTTCATAGGATCCGGAATTGTCAAAACTGGCGTTGTGGTTAACCTCCTCTTCAACTCTTGGAAGCTGTCCTCACACTTCTGGTCCCATACAAACCTCTCCTCCTTCCGTGTTAACCTCGTCATCGGTGCGGCTATTTTCGAAAATCCTTCAACAAAATCTACGATAATAGCCGGCAAGACCCAAGAAACTCTGAACTTCATTCACACTGGAAGGAGCTTTCCAATCATTCACAGCTTCTACCTTTGCTGGATCAACCTCTATTCCTCGAGCAGTTACAACGTGTCCAAGGAATACGACTCTGTCTATCCAAAACTCGCATTTGCTAAACTTCGCGTACAACTTCTCCTTGCGAAGTGTCTCTAACACCAACCTCAAATGTTGTTCATGTTGTTTCTCATCCCTTGAATACACTAGTATGTCATCTATGAAAACGATGACAAACTGATCCAAGAAAGGATGAAACACACGATTCATCAAGTCCATGAAAACTGCTGGAGCATTACTCAGTTCGAATGGCATAACTACAAACTCGTAGTGACCATACTAGATTCTGAATGCAGTCTTAGGGATATCATTCTCCCTAATCTTCAATTGATGATATCCTAATCTTAGATCGATCTTAGAGAAAACTCCGACACCCCTGAGCTGATAAAAAAGATCCTCAATCCTTGGGAATGGATACTTATTCTTTATCGTGAGTCGGTTAAGTTCACGATAATCTATACACATTCTCATAGATCCGTCCTTCTTCTTCACAAATAACACCGGAGCACCCCAAGGCGAAACACTTGGTCTGATGAAACCCATGTCGAGTAGTTCTTGCACTTGTACCTTCAGTTCTTGCAACTCCTTTGGTGCCATACGATATGGAGCCTTAGATACTGGGGCTGCACCAGGTACCAATTCTATGGTAAATTCCACCTGTCTATCCGGAGAAATTCCTGGAAGATTCTCCGGAAACACATCAGGAAATTCTATGACCACTGGTACCTTAGCAATCGTCAACTCCGCAGATGATTTCGCCATCACATTCACAAAAAATCCTTGAGACCCCTTCTTTCGAAGCAATTTCACAGCCTTCATTGCTGTTAAAACACGTGGAACCAATCTCGTCTTAACTCCATGGAAAACCACATTTTCATCCCTCGACGATCGCAACGTTAACTCCCTTTCGGAACACTTGATTTCCGCTCGATGTTCGCTCAACCAATCCATACCCAGAATTACATCGAAGTCATTCATCTCTAACACATAAAGATCAGCCCCCAGTCTAAGTTCGTTCACATCCAAAGTTATCTCCTTAACCATCTTATGAGTAGTCAAAGCTTTACCAGAGGGTATACTAATCTCAAGTGGTTTATCAGCTCTACAACTTATAACATCCAACATATCACAAAACTTCTTAGAAATAAACGAATGGGTAGCACCCGTATCAAACAACACTAAAGCAGGTATTCCAGCTACATGCAACATACCTGACATAGTGTCTGGATTCCGCTCAGCATCTTGTTGCGTAATCCAAACATCCTAGCTCTGCCCCCAGGGCCAGGATTTGGAGCCCTTCTGTCCGGTCCACCTGGCTTCCTAGGGCAGTGTGAAACTGTTAGTGAAAACAACTCAAGAACACACAACACCAAAGAACCTGGAAATCGTACGAAGAAAACACTCCGAATTCACACTCGCAGTTCGGCCAGAGTTGTGGCCGAATTCAGCATACGCAGAACAGGAAATAGAAATGAATCAAACACAGTTTTAACGTGGTTCGTTCAATATGAACTACATCCACGGAGGCAAGGCACACCTCAATCCACTAAGAACTTCAATCAATTACAGAGAAATAGCTCAAGAAATGAAATGCCCAATTCTGAATGCGAATTAGGGCACGCACACTCTATCTCTAAATACTCTCTCTAATCTACAGTACAGGAGATAATGCTACATGGTTATGTTCTCCTCAATGAGAGCTTTACAATGATATATGGCTTGAAGCTCGAATGCAACTGGATAGGAAGTTATAACTGCAAGAAGTTCACGCTGAGCTACAGGACAAATGTGACGGTTTCGCGTCGTCACTAACTGAAACTGCTTCGTCACAAACGGTTGTTATTTACCTAACTTGAACCCGGTTTGCTCATGACCAGTTTGTCTTCTTGATGATAAACCCCGGTTTAAACCGCCGGTTCTCCACTCCCTAACTCCGGTTCCACATTCCCAACACACCATATTACAAAGTATAGGCTCACTTGATGAAATTGAACATCACCTCACAGAAACTGTGTGCCCCGCCTCATAGCAACGGAAACATCTGTTCTGTCCTAACAGGCACTCTCCTCGATGCCCCTTACCATACTTAGGGCATACTGTTGGGTTAATTGCTGGTGCGGATCTAGATGGCCCACTACTCCTCCCTCTCTTGTTCTGTGTATCAACTCTGTTGTCCTGCCATCTCCTCTTGTTGGAGCTTTCCACCTTCCTTAGCCTTGCTGTCTCCATATCCATACTGGCATATATCCTCTGCCCTCACCACCGCTTCAGCGTAGGTCATAGCTCCGAGTCCCGCCAGGTTATGGCAAATCTCGGCCCGCAGACCATTGCGGAACCTCTGGGCTTTCTTCTGTGGTGTGTCGACTAAGTGAGGCACGAACCGACACATGTGATTGAACTTACGCTCATAATCAGTTACCGTCATCCCGCCTAGAGTGAAACTCAGGAACTCAGCTTCCATCTTTTCCCGGTATACCCGGGGATATTATTTCTCCTTGACAACTTCAGTGAATTGATCCCAAGTTAGCCCAGCATGTTCTTCCATGGGTCGTAGCCTCCAGTAGTCATTTCACCAAGTTCGCGCATCTCCCTTCATAAGGAAAGCAGCACACAACACTTTCTGGTTATCCGTGCAGGCCATGTAATCAAAGATACTTTGCAAGGTAAGGAGCCACTCCTCTATAGCTGCACGGCCTTCAAATCCAAAGAATGCTGGTGGAGCAAACTTCTTGAATTGAGCGATCACCTGAGCTTGCGAAGGCTCCCGAGGTGGAGCATTATGTTGTGCCCCTTGCAGTAGGGCAGCCAAACCCGCCATCATCTATTGGGGATCAAGGGCCCCCGCTGGTGCTCCTGCACCTGGGTTCGCAGGTGGTGCATTCACAGGAGGTGGGTTCACGGGTGGAGGGTTGTTCCCATTGTTGCGTCGTGATGCCATGACCTACAACCGACCGAACACTACTTATAACACCATACTATGAAACGCAACAATAATAAACGAAGTAGAAATGAGGAGAATGAAAGAAGAAAGAAACGAATCAGAGTAGTTTCACTAAATATAAATAAGCAAATGTCATTCATATTCCAAGACTGAAACCAAAATCAAAAGAAGAAAATTGTCATTGTTGCTTCATACTACCGCGAAAAAATAGATAAAAACAAACGAAAAGTCATAAATCTGTCTAATCAATAACTATAGGACGATTCGAACCGTCTCCAGGCTCGTTCCAAAACATGAGAAAGTCATTGTCACTGCCACTATCAGAATCACTCAGCTGGTCTTCACCACTACTGTTGTCCGAGCTTGAACTACTATAAGAATCGTCAGCTTCAACATTCACCTCGGGTTCTTCCTCCGGATCTTCTTCGGGATCTTCCTCATTCTCTATCGGGTTCGCAACCGGCTCAGGCACAAGCGCAGGTGCAACTAGCTCAGGTGCGACTGGAGGCGCCACTTGAATCCTTCCATATGCGTACATCCTTAGCACTTCTGCCACGGAGTACTGAAACACGTCCACCTCTATCCTTTCTGCAATAGGTCTCCTCAAACCCACATCAAAGTGATTGAACAGTGTAGTATCCCAAGGATCTGGTAGTTCTGCGATCAACTGCTGAGTGTGTCGGACGGGGTTTTCGCGGCGGCTAGCTAGTCACTCACGCAGTCTATCCACGAGAACCTCTGGAACGCTCCTAGGTCTCCCAATCCTACCTCCTGAGGAACCCCCAGCAGCAGAGGATTCCCCTTCCTCGAAGTGAACACGTTTCCTAGCGGTCAAGCTAGGGCCAGCCATACTATTCTATATCCACAATGCATGTAACGTAAAATGTACACAATGATGTGAATGTATGAACTCTTTATGAAATCATGATCATGTAATGATGCAACGAAAATTTCGTACCTTGAGCCGCACGAAGGAGCGTAGATGGAAAGGGCATTTGTATATACATTTTCATCCTAATTCACATAAATATACTTAAAGTGATAATAACAATAATAATAAGAAATTTACATATATATAGCATATAATTTTTTTTTAAGCGACTCTACAGAAACGCAAACCTGCTCTGATACCATATGTAACATCCTAAATAATTTTTTTATTAATTTTATCAGAGTTTTTTTTTTAATAAACAAATTACCTAAATAAAGAGAATAATAATAATTTTCACCATTAAATACTATTAATATAGTAAATCAAATAAACCCTTATATTTTTGGCTAATATGCCAAAGAAATAATAAATTTTGTAACAACACAAAAATAGCAAAGGAGAACTATCTTTCCACTTAAAGCCAAATAGTTAAATTCCTAAAAGCAAGGAAATCAAATAATAAAGGGAAAATTGGTATAAATGCCCAGTATGTTTTCACTATTTAGAAACTAGGACACTAGGTATACCACTTTTTAAAAATGTCTTCTAACTTACGAAAAATTAGTGAAAATGCCCTGTGACCGGCTGTAGGCTGTTAACCAGCCGGTCACCTGTGAGTTGTCTTTTTACTTTCGGGAAAATTTGTATAAATGGTCAGTATGTTTCCCTTATTTAAAAACTTGGACATTAAGTATACTACTTTTTAAAAATACCTTCTAACTTACCAAAAAATGGTGAAAATGCCCTGTGACTGTCTATAGACTATGACACAACTGTTCATTAATGAGGTGAAACTCTTTTTCTGACGTGACATTAATTTTTCGTTATTTTATTTTATTTTTTATATTGACTCATTTGTTAGCTTGGAAAAAAATATGTTGTCGACTTTGGCGGTGGTGGATTCGACGGGGAGGAGGCGAATGGGCGAAGAATTGGGTGATTGGTCAGGTTCCGATCAGTTAATGAATGGGTGGGCTGGGCGAAGCATTGTTGACGTCTTTTTCGTCTTCCATGTTGGTGTCTTTGTAAGATTGCATGACATCCATATATATTAAGGTTTAGTATGTTGTAATTAGGGAAGAAGAATGGAACAATTTAGTTTTTTATTTTTTAAAATAATAATCTAAAATTTATTTATTAATATTTCATATAATTATCCTAATTCATAATTAAAAATAAAATAATAATAACATGAGAAAAGTAAAAAAGAAATTTGAAAATATTAATGAATTTTAGAAATTTAAAAAAAAATCATAATTTTTTTTTATTTTTCTGATTTTTAAATAAATTTTAGAATTTTAAAAAAAATATCAGAAATAAATTTTTTAATTTTTAATTTTTAATCAATTTTATAATCTTTAAAATAAATTTTAGAAATAAACTTTTTATTTTTGAGTTTAAATTGAATTTTATAATTTTTGGAAGAAATATCAGAAATAAATTTTTAAATCTTTGAATTTTATAATTTTTAAAATAATTTTCACAAATAACTTTTTTATTTTTCTAAAGTTTAAACAATTTTCTGGGGATTATAATTTTTTATTAATTCAAACTAATATTTTATTTTATTTTTCCACTCTAACAAATAAGTCAACATAAAAAATAAAATAAAATAAAATAACGAAAAATTAATGTCACGTCAGAAAAAGAGTCTCACCTCATTAATGATCGGTAGTGTCATAGTCTATAGACATTCACGGGGCATTTTCACCATTTTTATGTAAGTTAGAAGGTATTTTTAAAAAGTGGTATACTTAATGTCCTAGTTTTTAAATAAGGAAAACATACTGGCCATTTATACAAATTTTCCCGAAAGTAAAAAGACAGCTCACAGGTGACCGGCTGGTTAACAGCCTATAGCCGGTCACAGGGCATTTTCACCAATTTTTCGTAAGTTAGAAGACATTTTTAAAAAGTGATATACTTAGTGTCCTAATTTCTAAATAGTGAAAACATACTGGGCATTTATACCAATTTTCCCAATATCCAAAGTACTTCAAACAAATCCAACCAGTTTTACTAAGAAAATGGAGAAAATCAAATACTCCTAAGATCTTAACCCAATAAAAGCCATCATAATTACAAAAAAGAACAATGTTCAAAATAACGTAATTTACTAGCCCCATTTTCCATCCACTCCTTCCGCCGGCTCCTTAACCCGAAAGTTAATTTCAGAGTATGGGGTGAGCTACATCCAACTCGTGGGATTTAGTTTGCTAAAATTAAATATAAGCAAGTAATTCAATACGATCAAATCACCATATTATCACCATATAGAATATCACCATAACATCACGTTAATAATCACCATAGCATAATATCACCATAACGAGATCAAATAAATTTGAAACTCAATCCATCATATCACCATATCATCATATTAACATAACAAGCAAACATTTAATTAAAGCAAACAAGGAAAGAAAACCCCACCTTAATAGTTGAATGGATGAATGTCGTGCAAAATGCTTAATCACTGTGCTCTTGACCAGAAAAACCTAAATATATAATATATAAAGTAACATAAATACTACAATTCCATGGTAGTGTTTAAGGATATTTGGCAATTGGTAATGCTAATAATAATTATAATGCTATCAACCCATAATTACTTTAGCCGAAACAGTAAGGAGTAGAAGTAAGAAACTGATGGGTTTGGATAATTCTATGAAATCATGTTCATTTGGAAAGATTACTAAACTATGTTATATTTTATAGCTATATACACTCCAGGCCAACACCTCCATTTTTCTAATTTTTTTTATTTATTAATCTCTTTCTTTTCTTCCTGTACCAACCTTTTTCCTTCCCTCAATCCTACATGAGCATGTGGTCCCCTCCCCCCCCCCTTTTTTTTTACTCCCTTAACCGACTCCCTCTCTCCCCCAAGCAATAGTGCAGAATCCACGTGTACAAAATTCCAAACAAAATCTCCCTTCACTCTCCTCTCTATCACGCACATACCCATATTCCGCCTACATATAAACACACACATGCATACACACATATATACTTTAACAGAATACACACACACAACAAATCACAAACGCACATACATTTATATATTAAATGCACACATGCACCCTGTTACACATACCAAAATGATTATACACAAACGTGTATTTACATCGCACGAATATAATCCCAAACCAATTAATTCTTTTATCCTCCTAATCCAAATCAATTAAACCCTAATTACCTATTGATTTAGCAAAATCCAAACAAACGAAGGAAGTTTAAAAATCAAAAGAAGAATTTTGTTAAATAAAATGAAGAAGAGAGATTTTGATTTACCTCCGAAAGAAATCGATAGTCTACTGGAGATGGATTTGGAATGGCGGCTGTATGTAGAAAGGGAAGGGTTTTTCTTTTTCGGCGGTGAGTGTATCATGAAAGTGGTTTCCTATTCTATTGCCTAGTATTTATATTAGGTTATTTTCCTACTGGGTATTAATCAGAAGCCCCATAGGAAAAGTGATTTTCTAATAGATATCCGGTAGAAAAGTATTTAATAGATAGACATTAATCTTGTCAAGATACGTAATTAACTGACAGCCTTTATGAATAATTATAAATTATGACTTGGGCTCACCTGGGCCCAAATAACTTGATTTGACCCACATAAAATGTGTATGATGCATGTTGGGCCTAATAAATAATAGAAATATTAATAATCACTAATATAGCCCAAAACATAATAATTCGGGGTGTTACATATTATATCGAAAATATTTTCCTACTCACGGTAGGAATAAGTTAATGTTCCCAAGGCTGATTTGTGAAATTATCATATCCAAATTATGGGTGGGTAATGTGTCATAAAAATCTCATCCCCAACTTATGGCTACGATAACTAGCTGTATTTTATGAAATATTGACACTTCAATTGATGGATACTTTAACTTATGTCTACCATAGATGGGGAACCGGACTGTATTTTATCCGGAGAAAATGTCAAAATGTTTCAATTTTCTGAAAAAAGAAACATGATCTTGCCTGCTAAAAATACTTACGTGAAAAAGGGTCTAAAATAGCCTTTGGTGTAGCTTTCACAATAATTTTATCATCTCTTTAACTATACTATAATTTTAATCTTTTAAAATTCAAATCTAACCCACTTGGATGATACTACCCTTACTGCTAATTAACCTAATTATATTAACTAAGTTAATGAAGCCCAATCATCCTAATTAGATTAAGCCAAATACCTCTCCCCCAACCTGGGTCACATCCAAAACTCAATCTTAACCCAAAAAAATTATAGCCCCACTCACATCCCAAATCCCCATGCCCCTCCCCCACCGCACCCCTAAGCCAAAAATAAATAAATAAATTAATGCTTTCACTACCAACTATCTCCTCTTCCCTCCAAACCCGCACTCCGCCCAATAAAAAAAAATTCAGTTTTTTTTTTATTTATTTTTTTTAATTTTTTTTAATTTTTTTTAATTTTTTATATCTTATTTTAATGCTTCCAACACCAACCCCACCTCCACCCTATCACTCCCCCAAGTTATTTTTTTTTTTCATTTTTATTAAATAGCACTCACGACACGCACTTGCCACAAATTGTAACACAACACACAGTTGCCACAAATTGTGACAAATGTACAACGATACACACTTACCACGAGAATTTGTATAATTTTAGCCTTTCAAATTGTTGTGGCAAATGTGCAACAATACACACTTGCCTCGACAGTGTGAATGCACTTGCCACGAATTGTGGTAAATGTGTCACGATGTGCACTTGCCACGAGAATCTGTATAATTTTAGCCTTGCAAACTGTTGTGGCAAATGTATCACAACATGCACTTGCCACGACAGTCTGAAAGGCTAACATTATAGAGATTCTCATGGCAATTGTGTCGTGGAAAATTGATACGATTTGTGAAAATAATGTCACGACAGTCTGATAGGACTTGCCACGAATTGTGGCAAATGCGCCACGGTATGCATTTACCACGAGAATCTGTACAATTTTAATCTTTCAGACTGTCATGGAAAATGCGCCACTAAATACTTGCCACGATAGTTGGAAAGGCTAAAATATTACGAATTCCTAGCAAGTGTATGTAGTGAAAAATGTGTCACGATTTGTGGCAATAGTGTCACGACATATCGAAAGGCTAAAATATATAAGAATTCTATAGTAAGTGTTTGTCATTACAAATGTGACACTATTTGTGGCAATAGTGCCACGACAATATAAAAGGCTAAAATTATATAGGTTCATAATAAGTGTTTTTCGTGTTAAATGTACCACGATTTATATTAAGTACATTTCGTGGAACGATTCGTAGTAAGTGTATTTCGTGGCACAGTTCATGACAAGTGCATGTGGTGATACGAATTTGTGGCAAGTGTATATCGTGAGTGAGGGTCAGTGGTGGAAACATTAAAAAATACTAACTTTTTTAGCTTGAGGGTGTGGCGATGAGGGGTGGGAGTTGGTGGTGGAAGCATTAAAAAAGTATTGGGGGGGAGGATGAGGATGGGGATGGGGGCAGTTGGGGGTGGGTTAGGTGGTAAAATAAAAATAAAAAATAAAAATTGGGTTCCTTTTTAGCTTCGGGGTGGGGTCAAGGTTGAAGATAACTAGTTCGAGATGAGAAACATGTGTAATTTATTTATATCAATTTATCACCGATTTTTCGCGAGAAATCGGCAAAAAATCTCGCAATAAGATATTCTCAGTCAGTTTCAGCCCATTTTGTTCCAAATATCGCGAAATTCTCGTTTTTCTCGCAACAATCTCATTTTTCTGGATTTTCGTTTTCTTTTTCTTTCTGCAAGATGAAGAAAGGCTGGAAATTTTAGCTGTAAAGGTTGGTAATTGACAAGGTGATTGACAGATGTTAAAGAATATTAAGTTTGTAAATAATATTAATAAATAAACTAGTTAGTTAATAGTTAGTTAGGTTGCATGTGCATGGCACATATAATAGTTAGAAGTTAGGAAAGTGGTTTGCAAATCTGTTTTGCATAACCACTTCTGTATACTGCAAACAAAACCGTCAGCCATCTATAAATAAGAGATGAGCTACATGTACAAGTTTAAGTTTCTCAATATATCAAGAAGTTCTATTTTCATAACATGGTATCAAATAGTCAGGCCAATTAAGCTCGTCGGTTGGAAGTTTGATTAAGCTCGACGGTGGTGTTGTGTAAACGTTTCCAGTCGGAATCATGCCGGAATTTACTCTTCCAACGTTTCCTCCGCTCACATTACGTCTTGATCGTAACAATTACGCATACTGGCGTATTCAGGTAATTACAGCGGTTGGGGCACATGGTTATGATGCGTTCTTGTTTGGTACGTCCATTCCTCCTCCCAAGATTGTTCAAACTACTACAGCTGCAACTGAATCTGTTCCTGCTGTTACTGGAAGTTCTTCAAATCCTGATTATGAGGTTTGGATTCGTAAAGATCAATTTCTAATGTGTTGGATGTTTAGTTCTATTACCGAGTCCATGTTAGGACATGTTAATAGGTGTTCTTCGTCTGCTGAGGTCTGGAATGTGTTTGATGGTTTGTTTCATTCACAATCCAAGGCAAAAGTGTTAAATCTTAGGTGGCAGTTACAAACGCTCAAGAAAGGAGCAATGTCTGTTGATGAATACATCTTAAAGATGCGTAGTATTTGTGATTCCATTCATGCTGCGGGACAAGATGTCTCGGATGATGAGTTGGTGCTATATATTCTTGCTGGTCTTGGACAAGAATATGAATCTTTAGTTGTTAATCTTACTACTAGGGTGGAAAATGTATCTCTAACAGAGTTGCATTCGTTATTGCAAACTCAAGAAATGCGTGTGATACAGCATAATTCTGTTGAATTGTTGCATCCTAGTGTAAACTTAGCTGCAAGAAGGGGTGGAAATTCAAATAATAGAGGTAATTCTAGGGGCTCTTATAGAGGCTCTAGAGGTGGTTCTGGTAGCTCTAGAGATGGAAACTCACAAGGAAACTTCACTTATAGAGGAGGCAGCAATAAAGGAGGTTCTCGAGGCAATTACAAAAACAAGTCTAAAATGATTTGTTAGCTGTGTGGCAGGCCTAATCATGTGGCTGCTGATTGTTGGGATAGATTTAATGAAGATTATCCTGGTTTGGATCCTACAGCAGTTTTACAAGCTGAACAACAAAAGCAACATGTTCATTTAACCACTGTAGGACAGTCCAGTGGTCAAGAAGGAGGGTCTGATGATGTTGCTGTAAATTCTGCTGAAGTAACACAGGAGGCTGGAAATACTGAATGGTACATTGACAGCGGAGCAACGCATCATGTCACTTCTAATATGGGAGTCTTTCACAACACACTCCATATCAAGGTAAAAATAAAATTTATTGTTGGAGATGGCTCCCATGTGTCTTTTACACATACTGGCTCTACTTCTTTCCCCACATTGTGCCTAAATAAAGCTGTGTCATTACAAAATGTAATATTTGCACCTACAATCACCAAGAATCTACTTAGTATATCTCAATTTTTAAAGGATAATTCTGCTTATATTGTGTTTTATGATTCTTGTTGTTTTGTTAAGGACCTGAGTTCCAACAAGGTGCTTCTCAGAGGTTCTCTTAACCATGGATTATATCATCTTGATCTGCCTACTGATTCTACTCTTGATCAGACATCTAAAATGTGTAATCTGGCTTCTAAATCTGTTGTTTCTGATGTACAAAAGACAAGTACTGATGTAGTTTTCGATTCTGATGTAAACACTACTGATGTATTACTCAATTCTGATGTATTACTCAATTCTGTAACTACATGTGATCAATGGCATAAACGGCTAGGACATCCATGTAACTCAGTATTGTCTACTGTTCTAAAGAAACTGAATATTCCTTATAATATGAATAAAGTCTCTTTTTGTGAGCATTGTCAGGCTGGTTAACTACGTAGTAAGAATTTTCCTACTATTACTCATCACACTACTAAGCCTTTTGAGTTAGTTCACACTGATGTGTGGGGACCAGCAGCTACAGTTTCTAATGATGGTTTTCGATATTACTTATTGTTTGTTGATGATTTTACCAAATACACATGGATATATCCTTTAGTTTTGAAATCTCAGGTGTATCAGTTGACTATTAATTTCATAAAAATGGTTAAAAAGCAGTTTGATGTTAATGTAAAGATGTTTCAGTCTAATTTTGGTGGAGAATACAGAGGTCTCAGGTCTTATTTTCAATAGAAAGGGATAGTCTATAGGTATGCTTGTCCATACACGTATCAACAGAATGGAAATGTAGAGAGAAAACATCAACATGTAGTCTACACAGGTCTCACTTTTCTTTCTCAGTCTGGTCTTCCTTATTCTTTTTGGTATGATGCTTTTGTTTCTGCTTGTTACACTCTTAACAGGTTACCTACTGCTGTACTTGATAACTTTTCTCCTTTTGAGAAATTGTACAATAGGTCTCCTGAGTATGATTTTTTGAAGAGTTTTGGGTGTGTTTGTTATCCATACTTGAAGCCATACAATAACACAAAGTTACAGTTTAAAACAGAGAAGTGTGTGTTCATTGGATACAGTGTTTATCATAAAGGGTATAGGTGCTTAAGTAAGACTGGTAGAGTGTTTACAGCAAGAACAGTTGTTTTTAATGAGGAAGAGTTTCCCTATTCAACTATGTTTCCTCTCACAAATGATGAGTCTCAATCTCATCCTAATGTGTCACAACCTGTTCTGCCTTGTTTACCCATTACAAATAATACAATACAGCAGCCCCAACATTTTGATCATGATATGGATCAAAATCATGTCCCAGATCAGCGTCTCCCAGATCAGCATCCAGAAATTCAGGATAATGTTCATAGTTCATCTAGTCAAAACAGCTCTACAGCACAAAACAGTGCAGCTTCTCTGTAAAATAGTAATAACAATTCAAATAGTAGTAGTGGGGCTACAAATAAACATCCTATGACTACTAGGTCAAAGGGCAGGGGTGTTCAAACCTAAAGTGTTTGCAGCTGATATAACCTCTGGAAATTCAGAGCCTGCTACTGTAGCTCAAGCACTGGCATCTCCAAAATGGAAGAAGGCCATGGATGAAGAGTATAATGCTCTGATGAGCAATGGCACTTGGCAACTTGTTCCTTCACAACAGGCCTCAAATACTGTCACATGTAAGTGGATATTCAGAATTAAGTATAAAGCAGATGGAACTGTGGATAGATACAAAGCTCGGTTAGTAGCAAGAGGGTTTCAGCAAACTGCAGGGGTCGATTATTTTGCTACCTACAGTCCTGTGATCAAACCTGTAACTATTAGAATTATGATGTCTATTGCTGTGATAAAAGGCTGGCCCATACAGCAAGTAGACATTAACAATGCTTTTCTAAAAGGTGACTTAAAAGAAAACGTTTATATGTTACAACCGGAAGGGTTTGTTTCTTCAACACATCCTGATTATGTATGTCAGCTTAAAAAATCCCTTTATAGGCTCAAACAGGCCCCCAAAGCCTGGTATGACAAGCTTGGTATGTTCTTAGTCAGCATTGGTTTTAAGAAGTCAGTTGCTGATTCGTCTTTGTTTTATAAAAATCAAGGTGGTTATATTACATTATTACTTGTGTATGTTGATGACATATTGCTAACTGGCTCAAATTCTTCTGATATCAAGGCTGTTGTATCGTTGCTAGATAGAAAATTCTCTCTAAAAGATCTAGGCCAAGTGAATTATTTTTTAGGGATTGAAGCTCATAGATCAAATGAAGGAATTTTTCTAAAACAAACAAAATATATAACAGATTTAATCAAAGAAGTTGGTATGAGTAATTGTAAACCTGTTACTTCTCCTACTTGCTCTAGTATAAAGTTACACAGGAATGATAGTGCATTGTTTGATCATCCATCTCTTTATAGAAAGGTTGTGGGTTCATTACAATATCTGCAACTTACGAGACCTGATCTATGTTATCCTGTAAACAAACTAAGTCAGTTTCTGCAGGAACCAACTATCAAACAGTGGAAGGCCTGCAAAAGGGTACTTAGATATCTAAGTGGTACACTCCATCGAGGTTTGGCAATCAAACCTGTCCCTAGAATAGCTCTAACAGCTTTTGCTGATGCAGATTGGGCCAGTTGCCCAGATGATAGAAGAAGCACGAGTGGCTACTGTGTGTATATTGGAAGTAACCCTGTTGTATGGTGTTCTAAAAAGCAGACGCTTGTGGCACGCAGCAGCACTGAAGCAGAGTATAGAGCGTTAGCATTAGCTACCACTGAAGTAATATGGATACATAATCTGCTAGAAGAAATTGGGGTCCAGGTATACAAGCCTACTGTCTTATGGAGTGGCAATGAAGGGGCCATTCAGTTGTCATCTCATTCTGCGCTTCATTCCAGAACAAAACATATCGAGCTAGACGTTCATTTCATTCGAGAAAGGGTCAAGCGAAGGGAAGTTCAAGTGAAGTATGTTCCAACTGTATCTCAAATCGCAGATATACTAACAAAAAGTTTATCTACTACACGCTTCCAGAAACTAAGTGAGCAGCTGTGCACTGACTTCCAACCGGCTTTGAATTGAAAAGGAGCATGTTAAAGAATATTAAGTTTGTAAATAATATTAATAAATAAACTAGTTAGTTAATAGTTAGTTAGGTTGCATGTGCATGGCACATATAATAGTTAGAAGTTAGGAAAGTGGTTTGCAAATCTGTTTTGCATAACCACTTCTGTATACTGCAAACAAAACCGTCAGCCATCTATAAATAAGAGATGAGCTACATGTACAAGTTTAAGTTTCTCAATATATCAAGAAGTTCTATTTTCATAACAACAGAGAATTGGTAGAGGGGGCCTAAATTATTGATGAGTTTTCGCCTTCACCTTTATAAGAAGAATAAGTGAAGAACACAGAGGTGAATCACTTACTGATTCAGAGGAAGAACACATAAGCAGAAGTGGAGCGGACGGAGAAGCATAAGTGCATAACGCAGAAGCAGAAGCGGCGAAGAAAAAGTTCAGCAAAAGTGATTACGCTAGGTTTGTAATTGACTAATTGTTTAATTTAGGAGATTTGGGCTTTAGTTCAGTTCATTTTTATAAGATAATTTGAGCTTATTTTTAAACTTGGGCTATGTATTATCACTTAATTTATTCTTAATTTATTAACTTTATTTTAAAATATAGTTAAAAAAGATGGAGGAAGTATATCAATATTTGTTAAGAAGTTTGTTATTTCTTAATTAGTGATTCTAGAGAACCCAACCATGGTTGTAGGCGTTGCGATTAAATCCGACGGCAAGCAGTATAATGGTAGAACTACCAAGTTTGTGCTTCTTTCTTGTATGGTAGAATAACAAAGTCTTTTTAATATAATATCAATATGTACACATTGCTATCATGTATTATCACTTAATTTATTCTTAATTTATCACTTAAGTTATTCTTTACCAACTAGTTGTAAATATGTGATTTTGACTTAATTTTTAGATTAAATATTTGAATTTAAGTTAGTTTATAACAATCTATAAAATATCGTGATAAATTATTTGTTTTATATTTTCTGGCATTTTTTTGAAAAATTGCATCGATATTTCTACCGATATCGAGATTTCTCCAAAACTCTCTCTAAAATTGAAACACCGATATTTCTGTAAAAACCGATATTTTTGTCCTTGGGTGGGGTTGGGAGGCAAGGTGTGGGCCGAGGTGGAGGGGGGAGGGGGTTTTGAAAGGATATGGGCTTGGGGGAGGTTTAGATTTTGGAAATTTGGGAATAAAATAACTAGATTATGTAGGTTAATTGGATTAATTAGTTAGGATAGTAATATAAAAAATGTTTAGATTTGTATTTTAAAAGGCTAAAATTATAGTGTAGTTGCAAGGATGTCAAAATCTACTACTGTTAATAAAGTGTGAGTAGTTTCTTACAAATCTTGATTTGCCTATTATATCCTTAATAAGTACTATTTGTAAGGCTTAATTTAATAATCTTATTTTTGAGTTATATTTTTTTGGTATGAGTCATTTTATAGTTTAAATAGATCTATTATTTCATGCAAGTTTCTATTCCATTTTAAGATATTAATTCACCTAATAATATAACTTAAACTTATATATTTATTAGACATTATATTTTTCTTCCTTTTTTAGTAAAATACATTTTTTTTTTCTTTTTTATGATATCTCATATATTTATTCTCTCTTTCATGATCAAATTATTTTATAACTGTAGAAAATGGAGAAAGATTGACCGGTTATTATATTTTCCTTTATTCTATTTTATTTTTTATGATATATCAAATATTTCTTTTCTCTTTTATTGTTTAGGTATGGAATCAGAAAACCAATTAATTTAGATGTTCTTGGGATGACTAAAAAGTATGATGGTTTTCTAGTATTCGTAAAATAAGATATATAATTTAAAAATAATGTATATTAAGGTTTAAAACCTTATTAATTTTATTTCTCCTCATTCTCGAGAAACAAAAAAAAAATGTATTTTGCTTCTATTTTCTTTTTAAGGTTTTGCAACTACATTACCTATATACTAATTTTATTTCTCCCTAATTATAATAGAAAAGTACTAAGAAGACTTCTATAATATATCATGTATGAGATTTTGTTTACCACTTTATGTAAAATTCTTATAAAAAACTAAAAAACTATAATATTAAAGTTATCAAAAGATAATTAAAAACACAAGTTGTTTAGGTATAGAATGTCGGAAAACAAATTAAGTCAGTGAATGAAAATTAGGATTTCTAAAATAAAAATATAATTAAAATGGTTCATTATTAAAATCAACCTGAACTTTGTATATTTTGACAGTTTGGAACCTAGACTAATTTTTTTTGTCGATTGCGACCTGTACTCCACATTTTGTCAAAAATTGCAATTTCTAGTGAAAATTTTAGGGGAAAAAGTAAAAAATCATTAAAAAAAGTTAAAAAATCAAAAATTATTTAAAGAATCTGAAAATTATTTTTAAAAAAATAAAAAAATCATTCAAAATATCTGAAAATATTAGATTTTTTTAAAAAAATCATTTTTATTAAAAAAGTCTTAAATAATTTATAAAATATATAAAAGTTATTTATGTTAGCATTGTTAACATTTATGTATTCTAGCTTTTGTTTGTTAAACTATTTTCCTTTGTCCTACATAGGACAACCCTTTCTACTTTCCCATGTATTTTATCTATATAAAGGGAGCTTTGTGCCCTCTATCTCTTAAGATTTTATATACACAAATTGATTGATGGTTCTCATCTTGTTCTTGTAAGTCTATGTGTTATATAAAATCCAACAATTTAAAAATCATCAAATAATTTAAAAAAACTAAAATTATTTATAAAACTCCAAAAATTCATTTAATATATCATAAAATTATCTTAAAATGTTGAAATTATTTTTAATAATTTTAGTTTTTATTTTAAAGTTTCAAATGATTATTAAAAAATTATGTAAAAATTCACGGCCTTTAGGTCAATTATCATTTACAACATGACTTTTCGAACATAACATAGAAATGCACGACATTTATGATTTTTTCAATTCAGTATACCCGAGTTAATTTTTTGCTTCAATTGCTGATGTGGAGCCTGGAATCGGGATTTAATCTCTATCTCAGCTACAAATGTATAATCATATAATATTTATAAATCTCTAATTAAATGAAAGCGATAACATTTTATGATTAGATTTAGCCATAAAAAAAATTATTTTTTTCATACAATTTAGGTTTAAAGAATTCGAACAACTATACATATGCAATTAGACAGGTTAAAATCTCAATTTCGAGCTCCATATCAGCAATTGAAGAAAAAAACTTAATCGGGTGTATTGAATTGAAAAAAAAAATAAAGGTGGTGTATTTCTATGTTATATTTGAAAAGTCATGTTGTAAACGATAATTGACTAAAAGGTTGTAAATTTTTACGTAATTAACCCAAAAATAAATTATTTAGAATTTAGAAATATTCTTTTATAACTTCAAAATAATTCAGGTTTTTTAAAACATAAAATTGGAAATATAATATATTTTAAAAATATAAATTATTTAGAAAACCTAAAAAAATATTTAGAAGTAATAAAAAGAATATTTCTAACTTCCAATGTTTTTACAATTGAAGAAAAAAATCATTTATTATATAATTCAAGTTTTAAAATTAAATTTAAACTAAATTTCATTTTTTTCTGGGTTTATTTTAGTTTTAACAATTCAAACTTATATATTTTTTTTTCTAGAATTTCTTTGTTTTGTGTTAACTTTTTTGGAATATTTTGTATTAATTGTCGCAAATTATAAGTTTATAAATTATTTTTAAAATAATTTAAGAATTCTTAATTATTTTTCTAAATATTTTATATATTTTTATGAATTTTTTTAAAAAAAGAGTTTTTTTTTCTTTTGCAACTATAATATCCATATATTTATTTCACTAACTATATATAATAAAAAAATATTGACAAGACATCTATAATGTATTATATATAAGATAACATACCACTTTATATAAAATTCATATAATATATGAATGACTATATTAATGATAAATGTATTATCAACAATTATAGTAAATTAAAACTATCATAGTAATAGGAGTTTGGTATTCTAAAGTTTAACTTATTTGGTATAATTGTGGATAAAAAACTTCTATTTTGAAGTGGAAATACTTTTATTATAACATGATTTTTAATTTTATATTTTTATATTCTCCAAATGTATATTCATACTTGAAGGTTGTGTTCCTTATTAGAAATGTATTTTATATATATAATATTATACATCTTATCACTATATAGAAAGTAACTATAAATAATATCACAATGGTGTGTTTTATATTGTCAGTGTAATAATTCAGAGTTGTTTGAGACATGTTTTATTAATGACATATGACTTATTTCTCTAAAAAACCCTTCGTGATTTATTACACGTTTTGCATGTGTATTATGTCATATTTCGATACAACTCATCAAAATCATCTGATAAATATTTTGGTTATGTAACTTTTTCAAAAACATTTAATTATTAATTTTTTACTAAAAAAATAATTATAATATTATCAATTTACATAATTTCTTTAATAAACGCATATTACTTAAAGTATTTTAGATGAATAGTTTGTTAAATTGCATAAACAAGTTAATAGATAAATTTCTATAATGATCTTCAATTATTTTCTTGTAAAATTAAACAATAGAATTCTAAATAAAAACAGAATATGTAATACTTAAAGCAACTTTCATATGATATTAGTGTAGCTCATGTTTATAAGATCATTTGGTAAAAAATTATGTTCATTTTTTCCTACGAAAAAGTTACCGGGACTTTTTAACTTCAAATATTTAGAAATAGAATAAGTAAGATTATTAGTTGTTAAATTTTATTATAGACAACAATTCTAAAAAATAAACATATTGTAATAAATCTATCATACATAAACTCTAAGTGGAAAAATAACATGCAATAATTGAATGTTTCTATTTTGTATTTTATTTTAAATTTTATTTCTACCACTCTTTATTTGCAATAGACACGAGATATATATAATAGTGTTGAAAACACATAAAAAAATGTTAAAATAATTTAGCTGATTTTAGTTAATTTATTACGATATCATCATTCCTCAATGCATCAAAGGTCTACAAAATATTTCTATATTGAATATCAAATAAGAGAAAAACCTTAAAATCATCTTTCCCTCCAAAAATATATTATCACTCTGATTTTGATTATTAGATATTTCTTTTAGGATTTAGATTTGATTAATTTTACTATGTTGCAAATATATCTTTTACTTGATTGATTGAAGTTTAAGTATCGACAATTTATATGACACCAACTATTGTTACATTATGGGGGTGCATGTTTGCATTTACTTTTTCTAAGTGATTTTCAGCTTATAAGCTTGAGAAAATTTATATCGTAGTGTTTGCAAAGCCGACTTTTGCTTTAAAAGAAGTGCTTCCACTTTAAAACCTAAAAGCAGAATTTCAGTGTTTTTCTCTACTCAATGGCACTTCTGTAAATAATATGATACTCCCTCTGTCCCGGATGAACTTACACCCCTAAAGGTGCACACATATTAAGAAAATATATTTTTTGCTTTTATGTTAACTTTTCAAATGTGGATTGAAGGTGGAGATTGTGTTGTAACTTTCCTTTTTAAGGGTGTGCAAATTTGATTGGACGTACCGAAAAGAAAAATGTGTAAGTTCATTCGGGACGAAGGGAGTACTTTTTAAAAGGCATAAGTGATTTTATACGAAACGCTCCAACTTCTACTTTTATTAGAAATCATTTTTTCTCAAACACTACTTACTTTTTACACAAATAATTTTTATAGAATCTCTAAACTTAATCATTTTTCCAAAAGTAAAAAACAATCGCAAACACCCCTATATCATGCTTCGGATATCAAAGTATTAATTGCTTCATTTTTATTTAGTTTTTGTAATAATTATAGTAAAAATACCGATCACATACAACGCATGTGTTTGTTTCTAGTTATGATAAAAATTACACAAAAAAAACTATTTCATGTTAATCCTAATCGTAGACATTACAGAGGAACTTCTATTATTAGCAAAATGTGAGATGGAAAAAAAAAGCCGAAAATTAACAATTGAAGTTGAATTAGGAGAGCAGAATATCTACCGGTTCTTTTCCCAACAAGAATATCTACCATTTCACACTTAACTCAACCACTGCTTATTATCATGAAACAGTTGTTACAAGTCGCTCAAATGGAAATATTTCATCACATAACTTTTTCTATATAATATGCAATAAAAGAAAATTGTAGGCAGAACTAAACCATAAGTATTCTTGAAGAATGTATTTTAGGGCAAGAAAAAGTCAGGCCAAAATCTGAAATTCAGTTTCCAAAAGTGTTTTCTGGGTGTTATCCGGATCGATCAATCTACGACACTCTTCCCACAACTTGGACTCAATTCCCAGCTTCCGGAGCTCAAGTAGGCCCCGTTCGACTGTGACATGGAAGCAAAGACATAAGAAATATACAAACTAAGTGACATCATAGGAAAACAATGGGTTAGCACAAGGAGATGTAAGGGCCAAATGAAAAGAATACCTTCAACTGCATCATGGGAAGTAGGAGTGTGATTCCCTTGGTTGATCCAGAATTGAAGTCTTTCCTCTACAATGTCCGGTTCCAACCCTTGGTTTTTCGCTCTTCTCCAAAAGTATGTCAGCCAAGCCTGAAAAAACACAACAATTCGTTTAAATGAAAAACAGCCCTAATAAACTTAATCTTTATCCACATGAACGTTGCACAAGACCAAACCTAGGAATCACCACTGTGTCACAAACGCTCGGGCAAAACTCCACATAGGTATGTGTAGAAATAATACTTCCTTTTACATGAATATCTGGTCATTACTACACCCCCTGTACTTTGGTTTTAAATGCCTAAGAAATAATCAGTGTTTTCGATGTTCTTAACCCATTGAATGGTTTTGCACGGTCGTGATACACATCAGCCATCCACACGATGCATTTGGCTTAAATTTGTGAAGTTTAAACATAAAAGTTTTTGAATAATCTTTTCTTGAATGAGAATCAATTGAAATCAACCTTAAGGATGATAATAAGGTTGTGATGGACATTGCATCAGTAAAGTTATTCTTTGAACTCATAGAGAGTGAGATAACCCAACTTACTTGCTTAAGGAGCACATCTTCGGACTCCTCTGAACTGAGTTCTGGAATAGAATGCATTTATAAAATACATTAAGACATCATGGTTGACAAGACATTGAAGGTACATGAGAACGAAAATTTACCAAACGCTTCGGAAAAATTGTTTCCCTCAGCTGGCAGATTCAGTTCATCTGCAGTCATCGAATGCTAAGAATGTAAGTATGATGGATTAAGTGCTGTTGATTTACCAGAAATTCTTTCTCTTCATGCTGACTAGACAAAAGCTAACTGTTCAATATTTAGCAAGCAAGGTGAGGCAAGATAACAAAGAAAAGAAAGAAACTTTATTATGTAGTTTAATTCAGTAGTCCTCAAGTTGGATATGAATGAAAAGAAATGGATGTCTTCACTTTGAATGTAAGTCAAAACTTCTCCTAGAAATGCAGGAAAGAAGAAGAGAAGAAAAAAAAGAAATCATCAAGAAACAAGTCATACCCGTTGCATTAGATCTTAAAATATTTGGGCGACGCTTTTGGGCCATTGAAATGGCAATCGCCTCCTCAACCTTTTAAACGAATGTGAACAGAGAAAATTAACATAATAACAACAGAAATATCACGCAGCTGTCTTTATACTTTTACTATCAATTTATGTAATGAAATGTCGAAAGAGTGGGGAAATAAACGTGTTCAAGCACCATCGCATTTAAGGTGAATGAGGCGAAACTAGGAAGATATATTTTTTTTCAATAGAAGTACCAATTTAGTGTATAAGAAAAAGTAAAAAAATTTCAACCCCAAATTTTTTAAGATGCATAATAATGTGTGATGTACTAATTCAAAGAAAAAATATATTAATGCTGCAGATAGAGTCTAACCAAATTAATTTACATTACACTTTATGTTTGGAAATTCTTTTTGTATAAAATATTGAGTTAATAAGTTTAGGGACTGCAACAAAACAAGCTTCATATGAGCTCTTTATGACTCCTAAATTGCGGGACCATGATTGGGAGCTAAACCTTGAGGGAAGTCAGTTCTCTAAGACCTTTTTCAACCAAAAGCATGCTTTCAACATTGGCCTTATTTGTAATTTCATCCTTGTCCTGCAAGACTTTCTCTCTTTCTTCCAAATCATTGTTAACTGCCCATTCGACAGACGAAAAATAAGAGTCAGTAAAAGCTTGTGTAGCAACAACTAAAAAAAACAAAACTTTCTACTTTTCCATATAGCAAGAGAGAATGTCTACGGGAGAAAGATTGATCTATTAAAGTATATCATATTCGAACTTGATGGCATTACTGGTGTTTAACATATCCTTAGTAACGAAAAAATTCCACATTTGTTCGCATCACATAAGTTTGGAGATTAGGACCAACCGACATAAATTACGAAGAATAAAGATATAAAGTTGTGCAATAAGCTTTCATATTTATACTTTTATTATCATAATAGCTGAATCTTCTGAATTTTTTGTTGCTTCAATCTAAAATGATAAGCAAACATGTAGCAGACGGGTCTTACTTGATGAATTTTCATCTTTTGCTTTACGTCCTGCTGCCAATATAACTTCAACAGGACGAGAAGCAAATGACGACCAATATTCATGTCTTGCTCCAGCTATCTCGGCATGGATACCTGCAGATTAGAAACAATATGTAAATATGTATGAAATCATGGAAGAAAGGCAAAGAAAGAAAGGAGGTTCTCTCAAGGAACACAAAATGAGAATAGAACAAATAAAAAGTTGTTCGGCGCTAAATTTCAGTTCATAATAGGCTAAGAAACATCATAGTTTGAGATTAAGAAGTACTCGAAATTCCTTAGTAGCTTCTCCTCCACTTCAGGATATGGAATAAATTTTAAAAAGAAATAATCAGTAATGCATTATATTTAATGGGTAACACATTAATTTACCATGACGAATGCACAATCTCCAATAGTGGGCAAGCCAACACCTCTTGAGAACAACCTCTTCCTAAAGTATTAGACTGTCAATCACATAAGTATGGACAAAAGAAAGCAAAGCTGTAACGAGACATGGGTGCAATAACCGGTAGATACCATCTCTTGTTGAGTCAATATCATTCTTTGTGTAATCGTCCTAAGTGATTTAACTTCTTTCTCAACTTCATGGAGCTGGTCCAAAGCTGAGGTAGCCTCATCCCTTGCAGTCTAAGATGAATCAAATATATCAAATTTATAAATAGGTCCCGGTTAAAACTTCGAAACAAAAGATGTAAGAAAATTATAAGTATATTTTTCCATTACAGACATAAAAAAGTTGGAAAATTTAAGGAAAAGGTTGATCTGGAGATTGAAAATTACCTCGACTTCTGCTTTGAGGGCTGCAATCTCCTCATTGCCTCCACCATAAGTTTCTGCTGCAACTTTAAGAGCAACCTGCAAATTCAAAATTCAAATTACAGAGTCGAAGTGCTTTCCAGAAGATATTAGTATACTACGTACCTCTCGTTTTTGAATTTCGGCTTCCTTCCTGCAGTCAGCAAACACAAAAAATTCAGATAAAAGTTTCACCTTTTTTAGTGAGAGTTCCAAAACTCGTTGCTTACCTGCTCAAAAGTCGAGCTTCTAAAGATACACCTTCTCCAAGAGATGCAATCTAACAGAGAAAAAATTTAAACAATACTTTTAATATTTCTAGACATTTAGAATCTGTACTTCCAAAGGAAGAAAAGGACAGGTTCAGAATTTTATATCAACAAGTTATAACATATTTGGTGGATCACCTGTTTCTCGAGCTGTCTGGCTCTGGATTCTGCTTCCTCGTATCGTTCTTCTGCTATCCTGAGCTGAAACAGAGGGTGACGTTACAATGCTAACCAATACGTATTGCAAGATATTCAACCTCAAAATTAGTCTTCCAATCAAATGTAACCTCGAAAGATCACCTTTTCCAATAAACTGTCATTTTCTTCTTGAAGCATGTCAAGCTGCAATTCAATTGATCATTTTCAGCAAAAGCAATTGTGAAATGAAATAATTGCAATATGGTGATTGGCTTATTTTCTTGATTGTACCTCATCTTGTAAAGCAGAAGAAGACCGCTGTGCACTAGCCTCTTTATATTTGAAAGTTCCAAAATCTAGTGATAACCTGGAGATTGATAGACAAGTAAATTTAACAGAGTCAAACTGAAAATCTAATTTTAGTATAAATAATAACACAATAGTTGAACTATGAGGCTTTTAATGCTTTCCTGTAAAAATGATTTAAAAAATTCCAAAGGAAAGCAATTTCATGAGTCTAAGGTATACATCACAGAATTAGACTGGTGTAGGAAGTTTGTCCTCAGAGAGATGGCGTTCCAGATAGTCAAAAGAAGCCTCTTTTCCACTCAGAGTTCCTACTCCTCAATTCCATGTGAAGTTGAAAAAAGATAATCATAGCAATATATAAGTGAAGGGGGGCAATCTTATTTTACCCCATTATGGTACAAAGTAATATTAATAGGATCATGTCATCCTCGCGATCCTATCAACCTTAACAATTCTCCATGACACAATTGTGTAACCTCTGCATGGAATTGATTTAGGGGCCCCCCCATAACAATTCTCCATGACACAATTGTGTAAACCTTAACACGTCTTACCTTATGTCTTGAGGGGTCCCCCCAGTAATGGTATTTTACACTTTCAATAAAATTTTTATAGTATAATGGTTCTGTTAGGAAGTAGTAGGAAAATAATTTTGATACACTAAAAGGGTTAAAGACCACATTTTCGCTATAATTGAAACCCATGATAGAACAGCCGTCAAGAATACGACAAATTAAAAACAAATAAGATGCTAAATAGAAAGCTAACCCTCATAAAATCACCTTAAAATCAATGCAAACAAAGTAATTATCATACCTTTTATCCTTGTTTCTATCAGGCTGAGGATCAGCTGAAGCTCCAGATGCAATTGGCTTAATTGATAAAGGTACACTAGAAGGTAATGAGGAAGCGGTCTTAACCTTCAAATTTGGCTTGCCAATTGATGCTAAGCGAGCAGATGAAGGTTGTTCTGTGGAACTCATGTAAGAAGGCGATCTTCCCGCAGCACTAGAACGAGCAGATGGTGGTTGTGCTTCATCAGGAACATTCACAGGCTGAGATGGAGGTGGTTCTACGGGCCTAGGCTTAACTGGTCGAAGAAGACGAGCTGATAAAGGCTGCTGCTCCACTGAGCTAACACTTGCAGATGTTCTGGCACCTGATGTTGGACGCACAGATGGTGGCAGTTCTACTGAGTTACGAACTGGCTAGAAAGTAAAAAAGAAGTTCAGGCAATGCACAAATAGGAAATGTATAGTTCAACAGTATTCAATGAAATGTTAAATATAATTTAGATTGTTTTTGCCAAAGAAGAAAACAACATGTTATGCACATTGGTTCACCCAATATTGTTATGTTTCAAGATGATTGGTAATATGCATCCATGGTGTAAACATTTACAGTTACAACGGGAAACTCAAAATACATACAACGTAACTAACCACGTCGGTAACATAGAATCTTAAAGCTATAAAGGTTCAAGAAATATTCTGCAAAATAAAAGAAATTATTTCCAGGATGTCAATGAATGTTCACTTTGCATCTTAAGTATGAATTATCACATTTCCAGAACTTCTGAAAAAGTTACAAGATTGAGAACACTTGCACAAGCTTCTTACCAATGGAGAGCGATTTCTATTTTGCCTTCCACCTGCAAGTCCTAAGCCAGCTGATGGTTCGTACAGAAGGTCATCTTCGTCCTCCTCATCATCTGCTGATTGATGAGCCATAACCTTTGCTAACCTTTGAGCAGCTTCTTTAGTATTTTGTGGTCTCCTCATATTTGAAAGGCTACTTGAACTCGAGCGATTATGGTGGCGCATTGGGGATGCCATCACTGAAGAAGTACAGCTATTCTCTTTCCGGGGAAACTCTTTTTTTCTGCTAATACCAGTCCTCAGCCGATTTCCTGCTGCAAGTAACATACTGACTCAATTAGTAACATTTTAGTCCACTTCAGGACAAATCATTTGTTATGATGATACTCTTCGCCAGACAGAATTATATGCATTAGTAGAGGGCCTGTACGAGGCTCATGTTATGACAAGAAGCTAAGCAAAATAATACTACTTCTGTCCCGACTAATCTTGTACTAAGAGGGTGGGCACAAGTATTAACAAAAGTTGTTTTTTGGGGTTTTGTTGACTTTTCAAAGATGAATTGAGGGTGGAGATTTTGAGGGTAGAGATTGTGTTATAACTGTCCTTTTTAAGGAGTGTGCAAGTTCACCTAGGATGGCCGAAAACGGAAAGTGTGCAAGATTAGCCGGGACAGAGGTAGTATTTAGTAATCTTTGAGCAGGAAAATTTGCTATAGTGGTATAACAGTAAACTTTCAAGCCTACTCAATAAGTATTAGGAAATAAAAATAAAGCTTTCCAACATTATGTATATAGAAAAAGAATTGATATTACAATAGCTTTATTGACACTTCACCGTAGTGTAACTGACTAGGATTCATTCAATATATAATATCCCTACGATAAGCACGTAACGTGTGGGAATTTGCTGAGGGTATCACCATAGCTTTTCATTTGGAACTATTCTGTAAGTTAAAGAAACGCGCGCTTGATCAAAGCCGCTAATCAATGCTACAAGTTTATGAATGTATCTATGTTTAGTCTTATCTGCATATCGCGAGAAAGATATTTTTACGTGAAGTTGCCACAAAGACAATGATCTTCTTTACTTTCGGAACTACATTAGGTTTTAACCATCCAAAACCCTGCATGAACTACGATCAGGGCTGTTTTCTATTTTGAATTATTATTGTATGATTTTCCATGCTCAAGATAGGTGGTCTTGTTACACAGATTTTAGAAACAGCTGCTAACTAAAAATTCCCAAAATATAAAGATTGCTTTAAACCTTAATAATTACCCATTAATCTAGCACTTTTCATAATATGCCCCAATTGAATAAAAAAGGCCACCAGAAGAACAATTCTTACACGATGCAGAAAATTTCACAATATATATATATGCACACACACAACATACAGGTCACACGAACCGAAGATCAATCTAATCAAATGACAATGAAAAATAGAACATTGTCTTCCGACAAAAGATCACACCAGATATTTATATTGAATCTAGAAGGTCTTGAAAAAAAATGAACCCCTAAATCGATTTTTTTATTCATTTCAAATTGATGCGATATACTAGACGAATCAGGCATTTCTACAGACACAATGTATGCACAAAATCTTGAATATGCATGCCGTATACGTCTTACCTTTGAAAACATTTCCGAGTAATGGATCAAATCATCTCTGTATCGCCGGGTGAAATATCTCTTTCCCTTTGGTAGTTACAGTCGCTGCTCTGGCACTCTCCTTTTTACGAGGAATGGAGTTGGATTCGGAGTTTTTAAGGAAGAGAGAAGAACAATGTCCCACGTGTGCTCCACATCTGCGTAGTTCTCCCAATGTAATATATCCCCTGTCGCACCATGCAAATCCCCCATACGTAATACAAAAATTGCTAGTATAACTTTCTGTTTTTGTCAAGTAACTAAATAGAGCTTTCCCCAACCAACAGTACCGTAGCCACCCTCAATCCCAATCAAATATTGCTTTAGTGATTGGAGTGTTAAAGAGTGATGTTTGTTTAGATAGTTTGAATTGTGATTGTAGACTAGTGTGTGATATAATTTATGTGATGTATGTAAGAGGTTATAATTAATGAATGGGAGAATGATTAAAGTAATATTGAAATTCGTGATTGATTGATGTTGTGTATGATTGTTGATATGTGATGTTTAGTTGTTGTTGTGTTAATATTATTTATATGGCAAAAACTTGTGTGCCCAAGATGCACAATAGGCTTATTGTGCACTGCAATACTGTATGAACAAATCAACCATACTTTATCAGTCAGCAAGTCAACCATACGGTATGAGTAAATCAGCCATAGTGATAATGATATACTGTATGAGTAAATCAACCATACTGTATAAGTAAATCAATCATGCATTAAGTGCACGAAAAAATATGTATGAGTGGTGCGCCAGAGCACTATTGTGCACATAACCCCACTCTATTTATCTTTGATAATTTTTAATATTTAAATGATTATTATATAAATAAATATATTGATATGATTAATAAACAATTGTAGTTTAATTAATTTTAATAAAAATTAAAAAATGTGGAAATTAAATATTTATTATTTTTATATTTTTTTAATATTTGTATGAATTATTTATTATATTTCTTTTTCGTTTTTTTTTTTCAAAAAAATAAATTAATTTTGAATTAATAGTTTACGAACCTTTCAAATAAACAACTTATTCATTTTGTTTTATGTCTTTGAAATGAATAAATTTCATAATTTATATAGTCTGTCAAATGATTACTAAATAAATAAAAAATTTAGTTTGAGTAGAAAACATATTTAGGGAAATTAATTTTAATAAAAATGAAAAACCCTAGAAGAGATTTAAACTGATATTTATTTAATTATATTTTATTTCATTTTTTTTATCGGGAAAAAAGTTAATAATTTTTTTTTCTGAAATTTTAATAACTTTGAATTACTCTAGTTTGTGAACCTTCCAAATAAAGGTTTTATTCATTATGGGTATTTGTCTTTGAAATGAATAAAATTACAGATTTTTAGTATGTAAAATGGTTAATGAGTAATTAAAAATTTCAAGTTAGCAGAAAACATATTAAGGGTTAATTATTTATAATAATAAAAAAATAAAACATACCGGACAATAGATAAAATGAGTTGTTTCTTAATGATTTTTTTTTTTCCAACAAAAAATAATTAACCTTTATAGCTCGGCAATTTTATTAAATTTCGATTACTATTTTTGAGTATGTAGTTGTGCCCAAATGATATTTGTGAGCCACCAAAAAATGTTGTATGATCTCCAATATCAACAGTCTAGGAGCTTTTCACCATTTAATTTAGTGAGCTAAAAAGTCAGTTTACCCGTAAACATAATAAAATTGTTAAATCGGATAATGAAAATACAACTTAAATGGAAATAGAAGCAATTTGTCTTGTGACTGCATGCCACTTAATTCAACTTAATCAAAAGACTAACACGGTCCATTCAATATGTTATTTTGTGGATTACGACCCTCGTTTAACCTACTCATTAGCAAGCACATGTAACAACCCAATTTTATAAACTATTTAGAAAATAATAAAGTGCCAATAATATTATATTCGTTCATTTAATTTTTTTTTTTTTTAATAAACTTAGTCAAGCCATTACTAAAGGTCTATATTTACAAAACTATCAATCTTACCAAGATCAAATTATTTTACCAATTAAGTTACACACAAATAACTTTGGAAATATACGTTCATTTGAGAACTTTAAAAAATGATTTATAATGATATTAAGTATGTGTGGCGGAAAATAATTGAAATATTCGAATTAACACAACCTAGACATATAATTCTATTTATTTAGGAATCTAGCATAACTCTCAAATATTTTAAATAAATTTTAAACAAGGAATCGTTTAATTAAATTCATTTTCGAGCTAAACACCTAGCATGTGAATATAATGTTAAAAATCTCACTACCTAATCAAATTAACTAGACAACATAATAACATCAAACATGCTAACAGTCCATGAAGTATCTCAATCAAACAATATTGTCCAAAATTCAAGTATTAGTTCCAAATAAAAATCAATCACAATTTATACACCAAATGCAATCCGGCTCCGTCTCTACTTCAATCACACTTTTTATTTCTACTTGAGGATCAATAATGGGCTGGGATGAGCTTCTTTTAGCTCGTGGGAGTCACAGTTTATTACAATAACCATAAAGACAAAGAGGCATACAATGTAACATTTATTAAAATGATGCGCTTGTATTGACGAAAAACATAGAGCTAACTTGTATTGTCAAGTAGCATACTGATAATGGGCTAAACTTGTATTGACAAGTAACATAATGACAATAAGCAAAACTTGTATTGGCAAGTAGCGAATTGTTTATCACTTGTATTGACAAGTAATAATAAAAATAAAAGTACACGTATACAGTCAAGTAATCATAATTAAAGTAATAAATAGTTAGGACCCCCACCTGGAAATGAGATGATTGAGTGAAATGCAAATGTCCGAATTAGTCCAAAGTCCTAGGTCCGTGCTCACACTCCTCGAGTCCTACATTAATTGAAGGATAAAAAAATGTTTTAATAAGTGATATTAATTAATAAAAACAAACAAATAAATAAATTAAATGATTGGAAGAAATTTGAAAGGTAAAGAAAGTTTAAAAAAATGAAAGCGACAAGTTAGGCATTTAGGATTAAAGTAACAGGCCTATGGATTATTTGAAAACAAAGTGGCTGATTTGGACAAGTAATTGGATTCCTAATGTAATGGGCTACGTTTATTGGGTTTTGGGAAAAAATACAAAGTGATAGAAAATCAAAAGGAACGAGAATGAAGTTTCTTCTTAATAGCTATTCTGTCTTAGTACACAAAACGCGACGACCATAAATTTCAATTTTCAATCCCTCTTTCTTTCTCTACAAACTTCAATCCTGCTCGTCTCCTCCCCCACGACCTTTCCATTCTCCGCGCATGCACTCAGTCTGAAAATAAATTTTTTGGTTTATGGCGAATCGGGACGAATTCGCTGGAGGTCTCGCGTCTATCCCGGACAACTGGCGACTGAACCTCCTCAGTTTTGTTGCCGCAGCGAGCATCCGCGCGAAGCAGGGCGGCGAAATGTTAAAGTTTCCGCTGCCGCATATACTGCTCCTTCTTCGTTTTTTTTTAAATATGCAAATGTTACTGCTTCACGAGGCGAGATTGATTGCCGGAGAGGGAGACGTCGCATTGTCGTTTATTCCAGCGACGAAGATTAGTGATTGAAATTGGAATTTTGCTAACTAGGTATATTTGATCGGAATACAAGAAGAAGAAGCGTATGAAATATAACAGTAGAAGAAGAGTTGTAGAAGATTTACCTTTTGTTTTCTGTAAAAATTATATTGTGTAAAAAAAAACTTTATCTCTACAAAGGATAGAGTATTTATAAGAAAATTGCTAGCGGTTTCTAATCCATCTCCACTACTCCATGATCTCCCACTCCCTCACTCACGTACTCACGCACAGAGGCAGTGAAAACTTCCGGTCTTCTAAAAAGAATCTATTTGTTCTCTATTGTGGGCTTTATGGATCTTTGGGCTCAAGGCTTGTGCCCATAAATCTATAAATGGGTATAAGTTATTGGGTCTAAATATGAATGTAAATGTAATGATGTATGTAAATGACCTTATAATAATAAAAATGAATGTGCTTTAAGTAATTTATTTGGACTACATAGTCCAAATATAAAATATTAATCACATAAAATGGATCGGCCTATTATAAATAAAATGATGATTGAAAATTTCACAAAATATTTAAATAACTAGACGAAAAAATTTCCCGGGTGTTACATCCCACCCCTGCTGGACAAATTTCATCCTCGAAAATTAATAACTTACCATGATTATAAAAAATCAGGATATCGTGCGCGCAAATCTTCCTCACGTTCCCAAATAGCTTCTTCAACACTATGATTTCGCCATTGAACTTTGACAAGAATCATTTCTCGATTTCTCAATTTATGAACCTTCATGTCGAGTATCGCTTGAGGATACTCAACATACGTCAAATCTTCGTTAACTTCCACTGTTGAGTAGTTGATAATATGACTTGGATCGTGCACATACTTTCTCAGCAAAGATACGTGAAAAACATTGTGCACACCCGAAAGTGCTGGCGGCAGAGCTAAACGATGCCAAGTTCCCAACTCGATCAAGAATCTCAAACGGGCCTACGTATCTTGGCATCAACTTGCCTCTCTTACCAAAACGAATAACACCCTTGGTCGGGGCTACCTTGAGAAACACTTTCTCTCCAACACTGAACTCAAGATCTTTCCTACGCGTGTCCGCATAAGTCTTTTGTCGATCTTGAGCTATCTTAATCCTTTCTTGGATCTTCTCTACCACTCTTATTGTCTCTTCCAACATTACCGGGGCCACAAATCTTCTCTCACCAACTTCGTCCCAATAAACTGGAGACCTACACTTTCTTCCGTACAATGCTTCATACGGAGCTATGCCAATCGTTGCATGAAAACTGTTGTTGTAAGCAAACTCCACCGAAGGCAAAAGTCATTCCCAATTATTTCCAATGTCCAAAACTAGGGCTGGGTCGGTACGGTATACCAAAAAAATTAAGTCATACCGAATATCGTACCGAACATTTCGGTATAGGAAAAAATTATACCGTTACCGTACCGAAAATTTTGGTATACCGAACATTCGATATACCAAAATTTTGGTATAGACCTGAAACATACCGATTCATACCAATACCGAAATCATATACGGTATCGGTACTATATCGACATACCGGTATGCCAAAATTGAAACGGTATCGGTATATATACTGAAATATCGGTATTTTTTTGTATACCGAAATTAAAAAATGTGTCAGAATACCGTCCATACCGAACCGAAATTTTCAGATTTAATCACTCTATCACATCTGTTTTAGGATTTAATTCAAAACAACAAATACATGTCTTGTCCATAATCCAACAATCAAGTCTTCAAAACAATAAACATAACATACTTTCCCACAATGAATTCATACAAAACTAATCTACTTCTTCAAGTCTTCAACTTTTGCACCTGGTCAGTAGAACTCTGAAATGTAAAACAAAACCAAATAAGAAATTGCGAACATGGGAGCACAAGTATGAATAATCTGGAGTATATACTTATTTATGTTCAAATTAATTTGTACATCATTCCAGAATCAAAGCAAGGTAAAAATAGGGCAATCTTGTTATCTTCAGAAAGTATCATCATAGAAGAAAATAAATCTTACCTTGAAGTTAAACTGTAGATAAAGTGGAGGCCGGAGTGAAAGATCTTGAATGTTCTTGAATGGCATTTGCAGCTGTAATAGACAAATTCAAAATAATTATTATTGGAACTAGATGAACAAAAATAATATTATTACGTTTAAAATTAATTAAATAAAAATAACTCACTCTTCTCAATTTCTTCAATTTCCTTATATAAATCCAAGTCATCATCTGTTGGATCCTTATAAAAGCTGAAGTCCTCTGCTTTGAGCCAATCATTAGTGCATACCAGTCCCTCTACCATTTTCGAGCTCAAACTACTCCTAAAAGGATCAACAACCGTTTTGCCCAAACTAAAAGCCGACTCACTAGCAACAGTAGAACTTGGTATTGCAAACACATCCTTGGCAATAAATGAAAGGATTGGATACCTTGTTTCACTTCCTTTCCACCACTCCAAAAGATTAAAAGATTGATTAGATCTTTTTTCAATATCATCAGTCAGGTACTTATCCACTTCATTAGATATCTCTTGTAGTTGCTCAACTTCATTTTGTGCTTCTACTTTATTGAACAATTCGTCCCAAAGGCCACCACCAACACTACTAGAACCATCCCCACCTTCACCCTCTATCTCCATTTTGTGATTATCAACATTCAAGGAATCATTTATCCCCTTGTACTCCGAACACAAACTTACCAAGTTTTTTTTAACCCTGTTAAATCTGAATGTTCATTGCTCCTTCTCTCAATCTCAATTTGTAGTGCAATCAATGATTGATAAATTAATTGAGAGGTAGGAGTCTTCGATGCACTTAACTCTAAAGTGCCATCGTAGAACTTCTTCAAAAAGTGAACAAATGCTTTTGCATTCTCCCAATCTTCTTCTATTAGAGGGCCTACCCTTTTTGTACCCTTATCATCATTTTCATGAAAATAATTCATAAAATGATACCACTCTTCACCCATCCTTTCAAACACCCTCCTATACTTCAATGCAACATCAAGCATCTTATAAGTTGAATTCCACCTAGTTTTCACATCCATAGGTACTGTTGACGTACTAGCAAACTTCGCTAGCACCGCAAACTCCCTAAATTTATTCAGCCTAGAGGGAGAAGAATGAATGAAAACAACTGCATTTCTTATGGCTTTAATCGAAGCATTGAGCTCTTTCAAACCATCCTTAACAATTAAGTTAAGGATATGACATGTACACCACAAATGCAAGTATTTTCCTTCAAACAACAAATTATTTTCACTTTTCATTCTTTTCTTTAAGTAATCAATGGCGGTATCATTAGAAGAAGCATTATCAACAACAATCAAAAATACTTTTTCTATTCCCCACTCCCTAAGACAGACCTCAACCATTTTGCCAATTTCTTCTCCTACATGACTAGTGATTTTTGTGAAGTTAATTATCCTCTTATGCAATTTCCAATCAGTATCCAAAAAGTGGGCTATGATGACCATGTAATTTATGTTTTGAATGGATGTCCAAGTATCAGTTGTGATACTTACCCTATGGCCACTAATCACACTTTTTATCTTGGCTTTCTCAGTTAAAAATAATTCATAAACCATGGATGCAATTTTTTTCCTATCTGGGATTCTAAATCTCGGTTGTAGTTCATGAACCCATCCTTTTAAACCTTTCCCCTCTACAACCTGTAAAGACATCTCATCAATAATCACAAACTCCCTAAACCCTAAACCCTTTATAAAACACAATTATTCAAGGGGGTACCTTTTGTTTTCACATGCATAAATCAATGACTATGTGATTTGTAGAGAATTTAAAGAATAATTCTAAATACTGATATTTATCATCAATCCCCTTGAGTAATGTTAATGTTAAAGTTACAACTAATACTCTTTAATCATCTCATATTCTTCATAACTTCATTCTAGTATATTTGATTAAGCAGGAATCAGGACATGCCAATAGAGAAATAATCTAGAGAAATAATCTAGCATTATAAGCACACTTTTGAATGGTAATATATTAATCATGTATACCCAATCACTTGTGACTTGTTGAAGCTTGAAACAATTCTTTTAATAAATGTTATTGGGGTCAGATTTCATCCTAACAAAGCTCCCCACTATTTTAAACTCAAAGCTTTCAGGAAACTTGAGAAGCTCCTGAATTAGCGTTTTCTTTGAATAAATTAGTTTAATATTTCCAGTAATTCACAGCAAAGCAGCTTTTAGGAGTCTTGGGAGTCTTATTCATCTGAACAATGTGATTTTTAAATAGAACTACACATTTCAAATTCTCATTTAACATTGCAGCACATAAGTTAGCCAAAAACACAACCATATAATCTTAATAAAACACGAAATCATATTTTTCTTTAATCTTCAGATTTGAGCCAAAAAATAATGAATTCTAATTTGAATATGATAAGAAATTGTGTGACTGCAGATAAGGAAACACAATTAGCAGAATTTGAAGAAACTTGAATACTTGATACTAACCAGAATGATTAAATTGTGGAGCAAACTTCAGCCGAAAAGACGACGCGGTGGCGTAGAGAGAGGACCGACGGAGGTGAGCGGTGGAGTCGTGGCGGAGGAGATGAGTGATGATGGGAGTTGAAGAGCCCAAATTGGAGAGCGGCGGAAGATGATTAGGGTTCTGAGTTTTGGATTCGTTCGACTTTTGAATTCTGATTTTGAATAAGGAAAACTATTTTGGCAATGAAGTAATAATTAATTAAATCAAATAATCCTGAACCAAAAAAAAAAAAAAAAAAAAAACTAATTAGCAGGACCCTAAAATTCGGTATACGGTATGTCGGTATACCGATTTGTGTCGGTATTCGGTATATATACCGAAAATACCGATAATTTTTGATATTTCGGTATATACCGAAATACTGAAAATTCAGGATTTCTCATACCGGCACCGTACCGGAAATTTTCGGTAACGGTATCATACCGTATCAAAAAATCGGTATACCGAAAATTTCGATATTTTTGGTATTTTTTCAGTACGGTATGTGCGGTATTTCGACATTTCGGTATTTTTCCCCACCCTTATCCAAAACATATGTTCTCAACATGTCCTCAAGTGTCTGTATTGTCCTTTCTGACTGACCATCAGTTTGCGGATGATAAGTTGTACTGAAATTCAACTTAGTTCCCAAAGCTTCTTGCAAACTACCCCAAAAACGTGATGTGAAGCCAGTATCTCTGTCCAAGACAATAGAAACAGGCACTTCGTGTAACTTCACAATCTCCTGAATATACAATTGAGCATACTGGTGCATCTTGAAACTCATCTTTATTGGGATAAAGTGAGCTGACTTCGTGAGTCGGTTAACTACAACCTAGATTGCATGATTTTCTCTTTCTGATCGTGGTAAACCCACCACAAAGTCCATCGTGATGTGTTCCCACTTCCACTCCGGAATCTCAAGAGATTTCAACAATGCTAAAGGACGTTGATGTTCAGTTTTCACTTGCTGGCAAACGATACACTTTCTGACAAAATCGACGACATCTCTTTTCATACCGTCCCACCAAAACATTCCTCTCAAGTCTTGGTACATCTTTGTACTGCCTGGGTGAGCGGTATATGGAGTATTGTGTGCTTCTTCTAAGATTATTCTCTTCAACTCCATAATATTGGGCACACAAATTCTCCCCTCAAAATACAATGTATCATCCTTAGACAATTCAAACCCTTTACCTTCTCCGGCAAGAACATGCTTTCTCATCTTGATTAGAAATGCATCTCGAGTTTGACCTTCCTTAATTCTCTCCTTTAGAGTCGGTTGTACCACTAAAGTTGCTAAGACTGAATTCACAGATTTTGGTGGTGTAATTATCTCAAGGTTCATCTTTGAGAATTCCTTGAGTAGTTTCTCCTCCCTAGTCAAGATACAGATCAATTCTCCTCTTGCTTTGTGGCTAAATGCGTCTGCTACCACGTTAGCCTTCCCGGGATGGTAGTGAATAGTAAAGTCATAGTCTTTCACTAACTCTAACCATCTCCGTTGCCTCATATTTAGCTCCTTCTGTGTGAAAAGATACTTTAGGCTTTTGTGATCCATGTATATTTCACACTTACCTCCATAAAGGTAATGTCGCGAAATCTTCAAGGCATGAACTACTGCAGCAAGTTCCAAGTCGTGAGTTGGATAGTTCAACTCGTGTGGCTTTAGTTGTCTTGAGGCATAAGCAACTACCTTGCCATTTTGCATCAAAACACATCCCAAACCTTGCTTGGATGCATCATTGTAGATCACGAACTCCTTCGTCGGATCAGGAATGGTCAAAACTGGTGCAGTAGTGAGTTTGTGTTTCAGATCTTGGAAACTTTTCTCACACTTCTCGTTCCACAAAAGCCTTTCTCCTTTCCTTATCAATCGAGTCATTGGAGTAGATATCTTCGAAAATCTTTCAATAAACCTTCGGTAGTAACTGGCGAGTCCTAAAAAGCTACGCACTTCATTAGCATTGGTTGGTGTCTTCCAATCATTGACAACCTCAACCTTCGCCAGATCAACCTCAATTCCTCGAGCAGTGATTACATGACCAAGAAATGCAACTCGATTGAGCCAAAATTCACACTTACTGAATTTTGCATACAACTTCTCCTTGCGAAGTGTTTCGAGAACAGTCCTCAAATATTGTTCATGCTCAGTTTCATCAAACTAGTATGTCATCTATAAACACAATGACAAAATGATCTAAATAGGGATGAAAGACTCGGTTCATCAAATCCATGAAAACCGCAGGCGCATTGCTTAAACCAAAAGGCATTACGATAAACTTGTAATGACCATACCTCGTTCGAAATGCCGTTTTTGGGATATCATTATCTTTGATCTTTAACTAGTGATAGCCAGATCTTAGATCGATATTCGAGAATACTCCGGAACCTCTAAGTTGGTCAAACAAGTCTTCTATCCTTGGGAGAGGATACTTGTTCTTTATCATGAGTCGGTTAAGTTCACGATAATCGATGCACATCCTCATCGAACCATCCTTCTTCTTCACAAACAATACTGGCGCACCCCATGACGACACACTCGGTCCAGCAAAACCCAAATCAAGCAACTCTTGAATTTGCACCTTCAACTCTTGCAATTCCTTTGGCGCCATTCTGTAAGGGGCTTTTGATATTGGTGCTGCTACAGGCACCAAATCAATCGTGAACTCCACTTGTCTATCTGATGGAATTCCTGGTAATGTCTTGGGAAAAACATCGAGATAATCCTTGACAATGGGTACGTCAGCTACTATCTTCTTTGAGGTTGCTGCTCCCATTAAATTCAACAAAAATCCTTGACACCCCTCTTTCCTTAACAACTTCACCGCCTTCATAGCCGATATAACACGTGGACTTGCGTTATGCTTTGCTCCTTGGAAGGTGATTTCTTCGTTGTTTGGTGAACGTAATGTTACTCTCTTCTCTTCGAATAATCTATGTCGGCCTTATGCTTACTCAACCAATCCAAACCAAGATCACATCAAAGTCATTCATAGCTAGCACGTAAGGGTCAGCTAAGAGTGTATATTCATTTATCTCTACAATTATACTATTAGCTAGTGAGTTAGCAGTAACCGCTTTACCCAAAGGTATGCTGATCTCAAGTGGTTCAGAAACTTTAACACATTTATAACTAGTCATAGCACGAAACTTCTTAGAGATAAAACTATGGGAAGCACCAGTATCAAATAGTACAAAAGCAGGAATACCAGCAATTGTTAACATACCTGAACATAGTTCTGATTTCAATCTTCGCTTCCACCTCAGGTAGTCCGAACATACGAGCTCTTCCACCCGATCCCTGATTCTGACCCCTCCTATCAGGTACACTCTTCTTTGGGCAGTTCTAAATCATGTGGCCCTCCTCACGGCATCCAAAGCATCTGTTCTGCCCTTGCAGACACACTCCAATGTGCTTCTTTCCATATTTGGGACAAGTGGCGTTTTCACCTTGCCCCCTTGGCCTAGGTGGCAGCTCTGCCTTACCTTTCTTCCCGCTAGTGTCACCGCTCTGGCCTTGCCACTTTCTCTTGTTTCAATTCTCAACCGGTGACACACGTGGCCTTTCCATTTCAAAACTAGTGGATATGTCCTCCGCCCTTATCACAACCTCCGCATATGTCATATTTCCATGTCCAGAATGGTGATGGTGAATCTGATGTCTTAAGCCCTGACGAAACCTTCGTGATTTCTTCTCAAATGTATCCACCAAGGTGGGAGCAAAACGACAAATCTTATTGAACCTCCTCTCATACTTGGTTACAGTCATACTTCCTTGAGTTAAATCCATAAACTCCTTCTGCATCCGGTCCTTATTGGTGTGTGGATAGTACTTCTCCATCACCACCTCCTTAAAAATAGACTATTTAAGGGCATTCCTCTCCTCCACTATCCTTATTCTCCAATAGTCATTCCATCATACTCTTGCATCTTCCTTGAGTTGGAAACAACACATGAAATCTTCTGAGCATCTGAACATGCCATGTACTCAAAGACATCCTCTAAAGTCCTAATCTACTCTTCAAGTACCTCGGGGCCCTCGTAACCATGAAATGTAGGGGCCTTGAACTGATTGAACTGGTTTATCACCCTAGATTGCACTTGTTTAGGTGTTGCAGCGGGAGTGATGGTTGCTCCTTGAAGGAGAGCAGCTATCTCGGTGAGTAGTTGTTCGGGATTGGGGTTCGCAGCTTCAGGGGCAACTTCTTAGTTTGCATTCTGAGCACCTTAAATGGGGTCACGTGGCGTTCGGGTTATCAGTTCGATGAGCCATTGTCCTATCAATGGTTCACCGATTTGATAAGTTATAGGGATGCGAGAAATGAGATAAGATAGTGAGAACGTATAATAATATTAATAATAAAACAACACGTGAAGGATAAGTAATGAGATGAGATGAAATGAAATGATTAATTCAAATTGCTAATGATCATAACCCATGTTTGAAAATGTCAATGTGTACAACTGAAAAGAAATCAAGAAATAACAAAATACAACTAAAATAGAGAAATGCAATACTATCTAAATCAAATCAAAGTGAAATAATGTCTAGGCCTCATCATCACTGCTCAGGATCTCAATGACTGGCATGGGAGGTGGGATCTCCACCCACGAATGATATCATCGTCTGAATCAGCCTCATAGTTGCCCACTACAGGCTCTTCCTCCATGGGCTCTAGCTCAGGCTCGGGCTCAAGCACAGGCTCAAGTACAGGCTCGGGCACAGGCACAGGCTCGGGCACGGGTAAAGGTACATATGGAAGATCCTCATCCTCGTCTATCTCATCATCATCATCGTACGGAATCATGTCCCAAGCAAACCTTGTCAAAAGTTCACTCGACGTGTACTGAAATCCACCTGTCACTGCTTTTGCCTCTGGGCTCCTGGCTTGCGACTTGTACCAACAGTCAAGAATGGTATCGTTCTAGTTCTCAGGTAAGGCATTTATCAGATGGTTGACCTTCTCTACAACAGATCCTTCTCTTCCAAAAGCATTCCACTTCTCAAGTCGATTAACTATGTGATGGGGTGCGTTCTCGGGAAGTCTGGGATCGTCCCACCAATTAGCTCGTGCTAAAGGGGGAGGGTGAACATGAATGGCGGTGCTCTTACGTGATGTATGTCGTGTGCGAGCCATGTTAACAATAACATATATATATATATATATATATATATATATATATATATATATATATATTATTGGGTTATGATAATGCAACTATAATGAAACGTGTACACAATAATACAATGACTGGATAATGTATTGATTGATAATGGATTGAGTGATTGTATTGTAAGATGATGTGAATGATTGAATGCATTGAAATGAATAATTGAACGGGTACCTTAGAACTGAGCGATGAAGTAGAGACGGCCGAAAACATATGGTACTTGCAGGGGCGGATCCAGGATCTGATAGTGGGGTGGGCTGAAAAGTGAAAAAGTCCAATACAAAAAAAATAGCGTACAAAACTTTAATATTTATTGAAGTTGTGCCCTGCGAGGCTTCATAGCATAAAATTCATCTATAACAGAATCTATATCTATTTTGTCAACAAGATCTCGTTCAATATAAAGCATCAAACAATCTGCGAGAAAATCATCCCCCATTTTGTTGCGAAGTGCAGTCTTCACATGTTTCATCCCCGAAAATGCTCTTTCAGTTGTTGCTGTAGAAACGGGTAGTGTTAACACAAGACGAATCAATCTAGTTAACATAACGTAAACCTTTGACCTACCACTCTTTGTCAACTTCTCGCACAAATCAACAAGCGTAGAAACCTGAAAATTCTGCATCACATCAAGCTTGTAATGTCCCAGCTCATACTCTAACGTAATGATGTCTTGATCTGTAAAATCACCTGGACAAAATTTTCTTGCAAGCTTACAAATATCATCACAATTGAAGGATTCAAAACAGTTTCTAGGATCTAAAGCTGCATTGAGAGACAGGAGTTCCACTGATGTATCATTGAACCTTGTATCCAACTCCATCAAAATGAAGTCTATCGCTTCATTAAAAACATCAAAATGGTAATGATGTTCAACCGTAGCTTGCCCATGAGAACGACCAACCTTATAAAAATCATCTAGGTTGGGAACATCAATATCATTTGTTGAGCAAAAAACTTTAACTTCATGAAGAAATTCATCCCAACCACATTCTCTCAGTTCTCGAAGGATTCTTTTGGTAGTGGAGACAAACGTGATCGCAGCCAAAATATCTTGAGTTTTTCTTTGAAGAACCTAACAAAGAACATCCGTGATTCTCATGATTTTATGCATTAAATGCAAATTGAACACAAATTCAAAGCTTGCCATATTTTTGTAAGCTCCACGAACTTCAGCCTTAGATCTTCCATTTGCAGAGTGTTCAATAAGACATTCAAACACCTTGCAAGTTGCAACATACATATCGATCAAACTTTTTATGGACCCATGGTGAGAACTCCAACGAGTAGCTCCAGATCGCTGCAAATTACCAATTTGATTTGCACCATGCCCAGACTCACGCTCCCCAGAATCTAATAAATTCTGAATTTCGTGTCTTTGGGCAGCTTGCAAATGAACCACTCGCTTAGGCGAAGAAGTGATGATGTTAACAACGTTGTCCAAGTGAGAGAAAAACTCCCAAATAACGCTGACATCCTTAGCTGCAGAAACTAATACCAGTTGCAAACGATGGGCAAAACAATGAATGTAATATGCATATGGACAATCTCTAAGAAACAATGTCTGAAGCCCATTCCAAGAACCACGCATATTGCTAGAACCATCATACCCTTGGCCTCTCATTTTTCTTACTTGAAGATCATGAAGAGCAAGAATATCACATATCTCTCGTTTCAAATTTGATGAAGTAGTGTCACTAACACTTTTGATAGCGAAGAAGCGCTCAATCAAAGTCCCTGCATTGTTCACAAACCTCAAGATTATTGCTATTTGCTCATGCTTAGATATATCCTGTGCTTCATCAACTAGAATACAAAAGGGGTGGTCTCCAACTTCTTCTCGAATCATTTGACGTACTCTATTGGCCATAATGTTTAAAACTTCCTTCTGAATTTCTGGAGCAATATATTGGGCATTTTTTGGAGCATTTTCAAGCACCACATCATCAACTTTTGTGCTCATACTTGCAAAGGATTTTACCAATTCAATAAAATTCCCACGGTTGGAAGAAGATGGAGATTCATCATGACCTCTAAATGCACAACCCTGCAGTGCTAGCCATCGAGCACTCATAATTGAAGTCTTCAAGCGCAAGCGATTTTTCTCCTTTTCGATTTCTGTTTGAGTATGCATAACATTGGCAATATGACCTGTGGGCCTCATCAAATCCTCCGCCCTTCTAACACACATAACATGAGGAGATGAAGCTGAAGAGCCAACATGAGTAAGAAATGCACAATTAATTCCTTGACTTATCCTCTTCCAATTGCCAAATCCTTCCTTAACTAATGACGAAGCATTTTGAAAATTGACATCACTCAGAAAAAGAAAGCAATAAAAACAGTAAGCCTTATCTGTAGAAGGCGAATACTCTAGCCAATGAAACTTGTCAAACCATTTTTTCTGGAAACTACGATTTTGGTTTCCAAATTTTGTAACCGGATAGGCTTGCATTTTCGGTTGATATGGTCCAACTCTTAGATATGCTCGTCGTATCTCATCTCTTAGATTTACAGGATAGTCACATAATTGCTTTCTTTTTCCCGGATCTCGCTCAATAGAAGTAGATTGAGAATCGGAATTTGAGGGAATTGGCATGGCAGAGTTCGAAGGAGGTGGATTAGGTTGACCTTGCATTGAAGATACAAGTCTTGAACTACCTTCGCTAAATTGGTGATCCAATTTTGAATAAAAAGATGATATCAAAGTTTTTCCTTTCTTGGATGCAGGTTGGTGCTCCATCAGATTATCTAAATAATATACAACATAAGATGTTCAAAAAATACATTAAGCATATTTATTTAGACTAATTGTTTAAAAAAATTAAACAACATCTAAAAAAGGAATAATTATGCAAACACATAAGCATATTTATTTTGACTAATTGTTTAAGAAAATTAAACAACATCTAAAAAAGGAATAATTACGCAAACACATAAGCATATTTATTTGGACTAATTGTTTAAGAAAATTAAACAACATCTAAAAAAGGAATAATTATGCAAACACATAAGCATATTTATTTGGACTAATTGTTTAAAAAAATTAAACAACATCTAAAAAAGGAATAATTATGCAAACACATAAGCATATTTATTAGGACTAATTGTTTAAGAAAATTAAACAACATCTAAAAAAAAAAATTATGCAAACACATAAGCATAATTATTTGGACTAATTGAGAAAAAATAGGTACAAGGCCCAACAAGATCATTTATTTGGACTAATTTAAGCACATTTAAGCACACCTATAATTATTAAAAAAAAAAAAAAAAAAAAGAAAACACACATTCATTTGCCACTAATTTAACAAAATAAAGAACAAAAAATTATAAAGATAGGCAAATGGAGATTCTTGAGAGTTGGAAGTGGCCGACAGTTGAGATTGTTTTTTTCTTGATGTCTTGTATGCTTTTTAAATTAAAATATGGGAAAGGTAAAGGCCCACCAATCCAGCATATTAATTCATCCAAAATTCCAAATAAAATGCACCCCAACCCAGACCCACCATCCCCATTCCCCACAGCCACAAACAGGGCATTATCACTCATTCACTCTCATTTCTCTCTACAACAGGAAAATAAGGCGGCTGACGGCTGAAGAAATAGAAGATCTCCAATATGAAAAATCAGATGAGTCGACTACAAGAAGTGATGAAAATACGATAATATGATCGACTAAAAGATTTTTGAGACGATTATACCTATTGGCTGGAGAAAAGGTAACTACTGCTCCGTTCTCCCGTTCTCCATCTCCGACTCCGATTATCTCCAATTTGTCAGTGAAGATAAGGGTTTTTTAAGTTTTTAGGGCATATTTCAAGGGAAAATCTGATTGTTTGGTGAAATTTTGATCTTGGGGGAAAATGATACAGACCCAATTCTGTTCCAAAAGCGTATTTTGTTTCTTTTCTTTTTCATTTTTTTGTATTTAATTAAAATTCTGTACTTTTTTTATGTAAATAATATTTTGTTATCGTTAAATTCAGAATTCTTAATTATTCAGACTTCAGTATTCTTAATTTTTTCTTTAAATAACTCCCAAAAGAATGGGCTAAATTTGATCTGAAATAAAAAGGGGTGGACTTGGCTAATTATTGGGCTGGGCTGACAGCTGAAATTATTTGAGGACTACTACTAATTTTGGGCTTTCTATAAGGGTTGCCCTGGGCTGAAGCCCAGGGCTGGCTAACATTGCATCCGCCCCTGGGTACTTGTGATCAAGATTTAATTTTAATTCGATCTATTTAACAAAAAAAAAAAAAAAAAGAGAGAGACAGGTCTACAGGAAATAAACCGCACTCTGATACGACACTGTAACAACCCGATTTTCTAAATTCGTTCATTTAAAATATTTTTTTTATATAAACTTAGTCAAGCCGTTACTAAAGGTCTATATTTACAAAACTATCAATTTTACCAAGATCAAATTATTTTACCAATTAAGGTACACAAAATAACTTTGAAAATATACGTCCATTTGAAAACTTAAAAAAATTATTTATAATAATATTAAGTATGTGCATCGAAATAATTGAAATATTTGAACTAACACAACCTAGATATATAATTCTATTTATTTAGGAATCTAGCATAAGTCTCAAATATTTTAAATAAATTTTAAACAAGGAATCATTTAAGTAAATTCATTTTCGAGCTAAATACCTAGCATGTGAATATAATATTAAAAATCCCACTACCTAATCAAATTAACTAGACAACATAATAATATCAAACATGCTAACAGTCCATGAAGTATCTCAATCAAACACCTATTTTAAATCTAGACATACCAAAATAAGATAAACTGCATCAAATAATATTGTCCAAAATTCAAGTATTAATCCCAAATAAAAATCAATTGCAATTTATACACCAATGCAATCCGGCTCCGTCTCTACTTCAATCACACTTTCCATTCCTACCTGAGAATCAATAATGGCCTGGGGTGAGCTTCTTTTAGCTCGTGGGAGTCACAGTTTATTACAATAACCATAAAGACAAAGAGTCATACAATGTAAGTTTTATTATGCGCTTGTATTGGCGAAACACATGGAACTAACTTGTATTGTCAAGTAGCATATTGATAATGGGCTAGACTTGTATTGGCAAGTAGTATAATGACAATAAGCAAAACTTGTATTGGCAAGTAGCGAATTGTAAATCACTTGTATTGGCAAGTAATAATAAAAATAAAAGTACACGTATACAGTCAAGTAATTATAATTAAAGTAAAAAACAGTTAGGACCCCCACCTAGAAATGAGATGATTGAGTGAAATGCAAATGTCCGAATTAGTCCAAAGTCCTAGGTCCGTACTCACACTCCTCAATTCCTACATTTAATGAGGGATAAAAAAACGTTTTAATAAGTGATATTAATTAATATAAATAAATAAATAAATAAATTAAATGATGGAAGAAATTTGAAAGGTAAAGAAAGTTTAAAAAAATGAAAGCAACAAGTTAGGCATTGAGGATTAAAATAAGAGGCATTTGGATTATTTGGACAAGTAATTGGATTCCTAATGTAATGGGCTATGGGTATTGGGTTTGGAAAAAAATACAAAGTGATAGAAAATCAAAAGGAACGAGAATGAAGTTTCTTCTTAATAGCTCTTCTGTCTCAGTACACAAAAAGCGACGACCACAAATTTCAATTTTCACTCCCTCTTTCTTTCTTTACAAACTTCAATCCTGCTCGTCTCCTCCCCCACGGCCTTTCCATTCTCCGCGCACGCACTCAGTTTGAAAATAAATTCTCTGGTTTATGGTGAATCGGGACCAATTCGCTGGAGGTCTCACGTCTATCCCGGACAACTAGCGACTGAACCTCCTCAGTTTTGTTGCGGCGACGCGACCAGCTTCCGTGAGAAGTAGGTGGCGAAATTCTAAAGTTTTGCTGCCACATATACTGCTCTTCCGTTTTTTTTTTTTTTTTAATTTGCAAATGTTGTTGCTTCACGGGGCAAGATTGATTATCAGAGAGGGAGACATTGCAGTGTCGTTTATTTTGGCGACGGAGATTAATGAGTGAAATTGGGGTTTTGCTAACTAGGTATATCTGCTCGGAATAGAAGAAGAAGAAGCATAGGAAATAGAACAGTAGAAGAAGAGTTGTAGAAGATTTACCTTTTGTTTTCTGTAAAAATTATATTGTGTAAAAAAAAACTTTTTCTCTACAAAGGATAGCGTATTTATAAGAAAATTTTGCTAGCGGTTTTCTAATCCATCTCCACTACTCCATGATCTCCCACTCCCTCACTCACGTACTCACGTACAAAGGCGGTAAAAACTTCCGGTCTTCTAAAAAAAAAATCTATTTGTTCTCTATTGTGGGCTTTATGGATCTTTGGGCTCAAGGCTTGTGCCCATAAATCTCTAAATGGGTATAAGTTATTGGGCCCAAATATGAATGTAAATGTAATGAATGTATGTAAATGGCCTTATAATAATAAAAATGAATGTGCTTTAAGTAATTTATTTGGACTAGACAGTCCAAATTTTAAATATTAATCACATAAAATGGATCGGCCTACTATAAATAAAATGACTATTGAAAATTTCACAAAATATTTAAATAACTAGACGGAAAAAATTTTCGGGCGTTACAGCACCCAACTCCGCCTCTCCGATGTGATCATTACTAAAACGGTCTCGGTGTTGATCGTTAGTTGTAAACGCTGAATCGCCGAAATCTTTAATAATACCCCAACTCTTTCCATCGCTTGGACTACATAAACACAATGCAGAAAGTTCATATCCAGCACCAGATCTTCCCTTGGATTGAACATGTCTGTGCAAAAGTCAAAGCATTGTCGGGCATCACGTTGTGTCTGCAAGCCCACAATTACTCTTATTTGTTAGAGCATGCATTATGCGCACTAATGTAATTAATACTTAAATCATTTGATATCTCACTGTACCTGAAATATTGCCTCCATCCAATCTCCCGAACCTGTTATAGTCTCATGTACTGGGTCCCAGTCTAATGCCGGTAAGTCCCTCACATTATACAGTAGTCGCCAAGCACAATGTATTACCTTCAGCTTGGTCCTCAAATGACTAAGTGAGTAGGCAAATGGTTCGGGGGCCAATGCATTCAATTGTGGTAGAATGTTGTTAAGTACCATATCATCGAAGCGAATCCTCATTAGCAATGCATACAAGACGTCACAATATAGAAGATATATGAATGTGGACTAGTTCTCAGATGTCCATGTTGCCCTGTTCATAACTTCTTAATAGGGTAATTAAAATATTAGCATGTATGAAACGGAGATTCAGTATTCAAAGGGGGCTAGGGTAAACGCATAATTTGGTGGAACAATCAAGGAAGATTCAATGTAATGTTTAGTTAAATCCGACCATGATATTAGTAAGGATGGGAAAATAATATCAACAACTCAAATTGCTATTTGCAAGTAAATCTTAGCCCGTTCAACCATGGGCATGCATACATAAACAATTCAATTACACTATTTCGAATTGTCCAAAATAGAGTTAAACAAAAACACACATTGTTAGATCATTACATACATTATCAACTAGATTAGTTCATAATATGAATTTCAATAGTACATATAATCCCATCATGGAAATTACTATGTGTTCAATCAACCATTGTGCTCGGCCTGAGCATCCCACTACGCAACGGCAATAGCATCACATATTTCCCCTTGAGCCTCTTGCTGCTGTCATAGGGAGATGTCTCTCTGAAAAAATCATGTCTTCCACCTCAAAGTGTGCTGGAAGGCCGGCGAATTAATCATCCGAGTGGCTAGATTGCTTGATCCAGTTAGGAAGCACACAACAAGCCATGACAATTTTCTTTTAGTCTCCAAGTTTGAAGCTCGGCATACCGTATCGAAGTAAAGGGAATTGACTATTCACGACACCAAACGCCCTCTCGACATAATTTCTGAGCTATGAATGGCGATGGTTAACTAATTCCTTTTCATCAGTTGGCTGGATCCCGCTATTGTTAAACTCGAGAAGATTGTACCGAGTTTTCCTGTACGGGGCAAGAAATCCATCGTAGTTAGTGTACCCAGCATCTACAAGGTAATAGCGACCTCCAAATAACATAGTGGTTACGAATTTGTTACTCCCAACCAATTAAGACTTCCTATTCATATTCATGCTATAAACGTGAAGTTGTATTTGCTAACCTTTCGGTGGATATGGAAAATACTGATTGTTCATTACTGCGTGCATGAACACATGTGCATCAAGAGCACTACCCTCCCAATCTGTACACACGTAAGTGAACTTCACATCAAAGTCCACAACCGCCAACACATTCTGCACAGTCGTGCCTTTTCGTGAGCGGTAAGGTGTTTGCTCAGCAACCGGGACGTGAGCAGGAATAAGTATATCGTTGATTTTGTGCAAATAAACGATATGTGTCCCAACTAAGTTTTCACAGTTGACCGGGCACGGATGTTAAGAAAAAACAAATTTTCTTTTTCTTTGACTTTTTTAAAGGTGGAGATTGAGTGTGGAGATTTTGAGAGAAATTTTCTTTTTAAGGATGTGAAAAGTTAAGTGGGACGGACCGAAATGAAAAGTAGGAAAAGTTAGCCGGAACAGAGGGAGTATAAAATTTTCAGCAATTCAAGGGACTTTCAACAATGATCATATAGAAATTTTAAGGGATTTACAATTTTTTTTTTCTTTTTTTTTTCATCTAGACTGCTATTGGTTTGGATTTGAAAATACAATCCCAGCAAAAGCAAATCCATTCGAAAAACATTACTGCAAGTTATTAGAACTACTCCATTCTACAATTCAACCTACTACTTCTAAAGATGCTCGATTTTTTCTGTGCATAAAATTCTCTAATTTTCAGATATCAACCTCTGTTATGGTTTGGGGAGATGGAGGTGAAGATTGCAATAGATTCGGGAGAATTGGATACCCCAACTTGGAGCGAAGGCTGCAACAGATTTGGGGAAGATGACGATCTAATTTAGGATAAAGGCATTATGATAATATTATGTGGTGTATTAAGTCAAATGAAAATAAAAAATAATTAAAGTGTGGTGTAAAAAGAAAATGTGGTGTATAGAGAGGAAAAAGTGGTGCAATGCCCAAAACCAAAATATATAAAACTACAGGGTAAATAATTAGATCTTAGTTTTTTTTTTTTTTTTTTTTTCTCTTGGTAACCTAGCAGCGATGTGGTTAATGCCATCATCTAATTTCTGTGAAAATGTGGGAGTTGAGCATCTTAAAAGTAATGCGGGAGTTTGTAGTTTAATGCATGAGGTAAAACACGTGTAGTATAACGATTTATTTATTTATTTATTATAATCATAAAATGAAAACAACATGTTGCATACACGTGGGTGAAAGGTAGTTAGAGATTTCTTTTGGGGATTTACTTTTCATGGAGAGAAAAAAATGTTGTTCTTAAATAGTGGTAATACTAAGAGTGATTCCATTGGGTAGACATCCTAAAAGCACAGCTAGTCAGAGAACTAACTATCTTGTCCTTATATTAAGGGGAGTTTATGTATCCTAATTATATGTATCGTCTGCCAAAGCATTCTCGGAATTTACCATTAGATTAGTTTTTTATAGCAGCTTTTTAGCTACATTTTTTTGTAGAGTTCTCCAAGGCTAAAACAGGTTGCTTGATAGTGTTCGTCTTTGATAACGAAACTGGGCCCGGATTGCCTGGTTTGTTGTACACCGTAAAGGATGGTAAATGACTACCATTGCAGTCTCGATTTTTTTATAACCCTAGGAAAATTAAGAAACGAATCTAATCTTGAATTACTTATTGGACGAGATTTCTTGGAGAGCAGCCTGGAGAAATCAAGAAACGAATTTAATCGCTCATTGAACGAGATTTCCTGGAGAGCAGTTACGATTTTCGGCTAAACCTAGAGAAATCAATAATTGGATTCTATTGCAGTTTCGATTTTTGGCTAGCTAGAAATCGAGAAACAAATTGACTCGCTTATTGAACGAGATTTATCGGAGAGGGACAATTCAGCCCAAAGATTATTCCGGTATCTTGCTTGAATTTTAATTTGTATCATGTTACTTATTTTTTCAGTTTTTCCTTCTCTAAGGAAGTGTAACAATTTGATATTGCTCTTGAAAACACATGAAACATAGGCAAATTCTTCAAATTTCAAAATATGTCAATTTAGATCACAATTGTATAATTCTCCTATAGCAGATTAGGTTCTAGCTATTTGGGTAGAGGGTAATAATAACAATACGCCATATATGCGAGAAATTTTAGTTCACACACTTTTAGGCGAGCATCATAGAATAAAGTATTGCTTTGGGTGTTATGATCCACTGCAATACCCGTTTCTTCTGCCTAGAGGCGAAACAAGATGACATCAAAATATGAATAACAACAGTGAAATATCAATACAAATATATCTACAAAGTTCATGATAGAGTGGCTATTTCAAATGGTACCAAATGATGAGCAAACTATAGTTGACAAAATCAAACAGTTTCAAGAAGCTAGGTGAGTATTTATGAATTTAATTTGAACGAGATTTGGCCAGTGGTGATCAACCTGTAATTTCGTCTTCCAAATAAAAATGTATGACATTTGGCAAATCAAAGTTTAGATATTTTGTCGTGTGAACATACATCCAAAACAATGTTCACCGAAATTTTCACAATGTGTGCAGCCAGTGAAAAAAAACGGAAGTATCTTTACAAGGAGTTTCCAGAGTACTGTGTATGGGTATACAAAGCAAATGTTTGAAGGAAAGAATAAGAGGCGTCATTGCACGTATAAGCGCTAGAAAACCTATAGAATGAGAAAGATAGTGTCTTAGATTGCTCTAGAATCATATCAGAGGACCAACATCTTTTGAATACTTGTTAAACTGTAAAAGTATACACTCATCTTTCAAAGATGCTGCAACAAAAATAGGATTGTTGGAAAGCAAGTTAAAGTATTTTTCAATGACTTAAATTTTGGATCTTTTGAGATATGATCGGTTTCAATTAATTATACGAAAAAAGTGAACTTATGATAACATTGTGATTCTCTTATAGAATAGTCTGGAAAAATAATTTATTCTCGTAGTACTTCATGTTGGAAACATTTCGAAATTGATAAAAAAAAAAAAAAGTACACAAATATAATTTTTACAATTAATATGCTAAGTGCCGCATGTACCACGCGCATGCCAAAATCTAGTAAAAGAAAATGAAGGAAATAGAATGAAGGTTCCATTGAGGACTTCTCCAAACCAGTTTTAATATAATCAAGCCAAACTACAAAAAGTGGGTACTTCAATTACGCGATCATACATTTAGAGAATCAAGTTAAGTATTTGAAATGACAAAATTAACCCCGTATCCACAATTTCTGGCGGAGGTACAAGCAAAGCTCATATCAATTGCAGGTAACTTGTTATTTTTGTTGTGGTGGAACTCCAATATTCATCAAACTTCTCTTCACCTGCATTTATTTGTTTCTTTTCTGTTTTTTTTTTTAATTATTTTGTGCTTCTTGTTCAATGTCTTCAATGATTGGTTGAGCTTCTATTTTGTTTCTTTTTCCTTCGCATTGCTCACTTGTGAAGGACAAATATATAAATATTAGAGTTAGTCATCAAGTTGTTTTACCTAACAAACATACAATTTATGATTCTCACTCGTATATCTTTGTAATCAAACATAGATATACGATACATATCATCACTCATCTATCATAGACATTCTAACATTAACTATCTTGTTATTTTCCAACGGCTACCAAAGGAGATCTAGGTAAAAGCTCACATTAAATGACATCGACTCAGTAATATCTAGATGTATTAAATAACAAGTTATACACTTTAGATACTTAGAGGGTGTTTGGCTAAAGCTTATTTTAAACATTTTATAAGCTCCAACATCTTATAAGTTGTTTCAAGAGCTTATAAATTGTAACTTTTAAGGAGCTTATAAGTTAACAAAATATTTAGATAAAAGAGTTTATAAGCTTGCAACTGAATATAGTAATTTAGCCATAAATTGGGGTCTAATTTAAAAGTTAATATTACTCACACATTTTAATTAGTGTGTGAAGTGCGTATAGAGTGTGAAATGTGCGTAATGTGTGTAATGTGTGTGGTATGTGTAGTGTGTGTGGTGTGTAGCATGTGTAGTGTGTGTAGTGTGTGAAATGTATGGTGTGTGTAGTGTGTGAATTGTGTGTGAAATTTGAGTGTAATAATTAAGATCTTAAAAAATAAGATGGAAATAAGATGAAGTATAACAACTTTTTTTTTTTTTAGATCTTATAAGTTCTTAGAGCTTATTTTTATGTCTTATAAACTCCTAAACATCTTTTTTTTACCAAACACTTTGCAAGAGCTTATAAGCTCCTAAATATCTTATAAGATTTTTTAGGAACTGATAAGCTCACCCCGTTTCTTAATTTTTGTTCTAGTATATTAAAAAAATTAATTAATTGACGTTAAATATTTTTCATATACCTACCTCAATTATAAATATCTCCTAATTTTTAGGAATTAATGAGAGAAAAAAATAGATTACTCAAGGAATATTTGTTCTAGATTAGGCCGAACAATATTCTACTGTTAAATGGGATGAGGGTGGGGACGTCCACATCCAATGCCAATCCATTCCTCTTTATTATTAGTCTAACTACTCTATTGATTTGACTAATCCAATACACATCATACCTAATCTCGTTCCATCTCCATCCCATTCCGTTCCCTTTTTGGATGGCAGAATCCTTTGGATTTCAACATCTGAATGGACTACATCCTAGAATAAACATACATAATACACCTTCCCCTTCACACCACCAAGATTGTTAAATACACTCCAATGGAAGTATCTCGTTCCATCAATTCGGCTAAACAAATAAGGTGTTTTGTAGTGTTGATCAAACACCTCACATTTATGTTCTAAAAACGATGGGGGTGTATTTAGTAAAAAGGTCGGGCGTTGATAGGCATAGGCATTCATCTGAAACTGCAAATATATTCAGCCATAAAAAGTGACAGTAGCATACTGAAGCAACGACTTTTGGGGCATCCCAGAAAACCTTGGAACATCAACAATTATATTCAGTAGCAACGAAAAAAATTTACTGAAACGGGAAGCCGTAACTAAGGTAAGTCTCACCACCACTTTGTTTCCGCCTTCCGTCTTAGATAAGAATTTCCAGGAAGTGATTAATGCACTCCAGGGCGAGCAACCCGTGGTCTCACGGGTGTCTTCGAAGGACTAACCCTGAAACATAGTTAAAATTTAGTTATGATACAAATATTTTGATTTTAGGAAAACTAGTGTAGACATAGGAGACCTGTACCTGATGCGTTGGGAACCTACAACTTCACCACAACAATCAAGGGCCAAAATTGCACTTTCAGCCTGCAAATGTTATTAACAACTTTCAAAACTCAAATATTAATTGATTTGATTTATGTATTTCCTCCACACAATCAATCTAACACAAAGTTCCTAGGACATTTATGGGTATTTCAAAAATAAAATAACTTGGTTTCTAGGAAGGGAACTGCTAAATGGCCACAATGTGGCCAGCCACAAAGTTAAAAAAAAAAAAAAAATATATATATATATATATATATATATATATATATAATATTTTCCCTAAATTACCCCTCAGTTTTCGTTCCCAATTTTTTTTGTAACAATTCCTCTTTTTGACCCATCTTCTTTTGACCTTTTTCTTTTTGACCCAATTTTTTTCTTCTTTTCTTTTAGCTTAATTTTCAACGCACTAAATAGTTCAACCTCATCAAACAAACTTTTCTATATATATTTGCATGAATGTCCATTTTTTAGCAAGAAGGATATGCAACCACTCCTAATTTAAGTTCAATTTTCTGTAAAAAAAATTTGCCCAGCGTTTGTTCAAAAAGAATTTTTTTTCGTTTATAGATGGACCTTCCTAGTGATTGGGAACGAGAGTTATTTGGTTCAAACGACACCAATCAAAGTTTGGATGAGAACGATGTTGGAGAAGAAGCAATTTCATCGTCATTCAACTCGACGGAAATACTTGAGGATGGCATACATGAACAAACCTCGGCCGTCGGTGTGGTTCCTCCTTCCACGTCCCTGTCGGTTTCTGACGACAGGAGTCGTGGTGAGGTGTGTCCTCAACCAGGTACGCTTTTTGCAAATGAAGAATCGCTATTTAGAGCATATCAAGATCATGCGAAGTATAAAGGATTTTGTGTCACCAAGCGCGCCTCTCGGTGTCTTACACCGAATGGGTACAAGTATTCCGTTTGGCAATGTGATCGTGGTCGTAAATCTTCGGCGCAGAAGACATCGAAAAGGGTCGACTGTAAGGCGCATGTGAACGGGATCCGGCAAGATGACGGGAGTTGGAAGGTAGGCAAGGTTGTCGAAGACCACAACCACGAGCTCTGCCCGACCATGTCGATACTCATGCCCGCTCACAGGAGCTTGACTGTTAATCTTAAGCGTCAATTAGAGGCTAACGACATTGCTGGGATTAGGGTGTGCAAAAATGTAAGGTTAGCTGAGGTTCAAGCAGGTGGTCCACAGAATATGGGCTGTCTTCCGAAGGACTGTCGGAATTACGTTGATGCTAGGCGGAGGCTGAGACTAGGGGAAGGAGACGCCGAGGCGATGCGACGTTTGTTTTTGAGACTACACGAGAAAGAACGTGATTTTTTCCATATTATGGATATTGGTGATGACTCGCGGCTACGCAATGTGTTGTGGATACATCCGCGTAGCAAGGCTGCTTACGAAGACTTTCATGACGTCGTAAGTTTTGACACAACTTATTTGGTGAACAGGTATAAGATGCCTTTTGCCACTGTGGTGGGTGTAAATCACCATGGCCAATCAATATTATTGGGTTGTGCTTTGGTGACTCACGAAGATGCCGACTCATTCAAGTGGTTATTTGCAAACTGGCTTGAAGCTATGGACGGGATTCAACCAACATGTATCATTACCGATCAGTACGAGAGTATTAAGATAGCCATTAGGGGTCTTATGCCTAACACGATTCATCGATACTGTCTGTGGCATATATTGTGCAAGCTGCCTGTGAAGTTTAAGGGTATTCAGAACTACCACACGGCAATTAAGGATTTTAAGGAGTTGATTTATGAAAGTCGTTCAATTCACATATTTGAGACAAGGTGGGCAGAATTTTTATCAAGTTATGGGCTTGAAGCCAACGAGTGGTTGAGGAACATGTATGCAGAGAGAGAAAGTTGGGTCCCGGCGTTTCTCAATCACCATTTTTGGGCTGGCATGACCTCTACCCAAAGAAGTGAAGGGATGCATGCTTTCTTTGACGGATATATAAATTCTCGATGCACCCTTAAGCAATTTGTAGAGCAATACGAGATTTCCATAGTTGATAAGATCCATAGAGAATTTCTCGCTGATTTCGATTCTAAGTACAAAGTCATGAACCGTATCACAGATTATCCTTGGGAGATTCAATTTCGTGCAGTGTATACAAATAAATTATTTGGCAAGCTGCAAGATCAAATTAGGAGAGGGTTTTATTGTCACACTGTGGAGGAGGTTGTGGTAGCATATGATAATTTAGTCAATGCTAAAAAATTCAAGGTTATTGAATCAATTTTCCGAAACGGGCACCACGTTAAAGATTTTACATATTGGGTCGAGTACAGGTTAGATGGTCAGTATTTGAATTGCGGTTGCAGGTGCTTCGAGTTTAGGGGGATTATGTGTTGTCATATTTTAAAGGTTATGTGTAAGGAAAATATTCGAGACGTTCATTCACGGTATATTCTTCATCGGTGGAGGAAGGATGTGTATCGCCGCCATTCCGGCATTTTCTTTGCAGGTGGTTATCCACACATGACCTCTGAGTACAAAAAGTATCAAGAGATTGAACGTTGTTTCCAAGAATGCACTGACGTAGCTATGGGAAGTGATGCTAAAATGGGATTGATAAGAGAGAGGTTACGAGAATTGAAGGATGATTTGATTTCTATGGAGCATTCCAGCACTCAAAATCAGAATGATTCTCAGCGAAACACAACAGGGGAATCACCCATCGCAGGTAACCCGATACGCAACCCTGAAGTAACTCGTACCTGCGGAAGGCCTAGGGGAACACGTATTCCTTCCCGCCACGAGGTTCGCGGGGGGACAAGAGGTGTTAGAGGATGTCGTGGTCGAAGTAGTGGCCGAAGGGGTAGGCACACCAATGTTGTTGGGTCTAACATTCCAGATCTGAATGATGTATATGAAATGTCGATTGGTAGCTTGAATTTTTAATCGGTTTTAATATTGTAACGGTTCAGTGATCGTGATAAGTCTTGTTTACCTAATCTACCTCTACCTTAATTATCGAGTCGTTCAGTCGATGATCGTTGGGGCCCAAACAAAATGTTGGTCGGATGATGTATCAGTTTATTGAGAATATGGGTAATTTAAATAAAAATCTAAGGTTATTGAATCTTATGTCTGAATAGTTTATTGTGGTGTAATTTTAAAAAAATTATTATTTCCTGAGTAAGCGCAATTAACCCATGCATGTTTAGGACTATCATTTATCTTACTACTTCACAGGTTACTGATAGTTAATATGGATTTAGTATAGTATAGTCGAAATAATCGTGTCAGTTATACACATTCACCACACAAATATGCTCATTTACCTTAGCTATGAAAAAAAAAAAAAAAAATAACAAGTTAAACCCTTAAAACCTACAAAAACCGGTGCTTAATTCAGTCTACGTAACCTCATCACGGGAAAACCAATAATGCTTTCGGAAACTTAGTTTTGGAGTACTAATAGTTGTAAAACCACAGTTCAGTGAAACACAGATAGAGTATCGTCCATAGACGATTTGATTGAATAAAAACAAGCAAAAAAAAACCACAAAAAAGATGAACAAACTGGGCAAATAAACTATTACTGGTGGAGTTTCACCCTAAATGCTTGCCTAAATCCATTCTCCATCGTCAATCTTGATGCTTGCTTGATCCCGGGCTACCCACACGTGAAACCTAATCGGGTCACCTTGGCACTTCTTAAACTCGACCACGTCACCTTGGTTCAACTGTAGTGCAGCCGCGACCTTTCCCCAGCCCCTTGTAAGTCTGCACATCGGGCTCCCTTCATACGATACCGTCCGGTACTCGAACACGCAGTCAAAAACTACTCCGGAGTTCCACACTTCGATTCTCACATCCTGTGTCTCCTTACCTAACCATTTTGCCATTTCCACAGGGACGCTCAGCCGAGTTGTTCCTTCCGTTGTGCGGCAAACGGCTTTGAAGTAACGAGATGGTGTTTTGTGGGCGTCTTTCCGAGCTGCGTTTCTCGATGTCGGTGCCATTACCGTCGGAGTTTGGGTGGCTGTTGTTTGTATGGTGTGAAGGTGTGTGTAAGAAAAAAGTAAGGTGAATGTGTAAAGATGTGTTTACTTGGAGGTGAGGGGGTGGGGCAATATAAATGTTTGAAAAGAGGGTCAAAAGTTCAGATACAACCAAAATTTCTAAAAAATTTAAACGTTCCAGCACGCATAAATGAGGTGTAAATTGTTGGTATATGGAAGGACTGTTGGCTTTCTTTTGGTCAATTAGATTTATTTTCATAGAATAATTAGGGACCCATCTACACCCTAAATTTTCTTAATTAAAATAGATGAATCGGGTTATGATTATTACATATGATACAAAAATACCCGATATTCACCTATATTTCTACGATATTTCTTTTTTGTTGAGATACGGAACGACATTCGGTTGTTTTTTATTTATGTCAGATATAGTTCTTAATCTTGTTCCGTAATCTCCGAAATATCAATTTCACTATTGGTGGAGAAATCTAAAAACAGAGATGGTTAATATATGTTAATGTCAGCTTAGGATTTGCTTAAATTAGATTTAGTTTGGTTAAATTCTGTTTGGCATTGATGAAAATTTCATCATGCAGTCCGCTTTTTAAATAAATAACAATAGTATTGGCAACAAATTGAAACTCCTTAATGATAATAACAGTGTATAATATAACCTTTGTGGCCTAATATCGTTTGTATTGTTTCTTTATTTATCCAATTATAATACAACAATGAATTCCTATCAAAATATATATTTAGTATTTCAGTATAAGAAGTTAAATATTAGGGAAGATGTGAAGGGATAGATTTAGCCGAATATTCTATTTATATTTGTAATGGTTGGGTCTTAAAGTTCAAATACCCTTGTCATGGTTTTTCTTATCATCAACTAGAACAGATTTATAATAACATATACATTTTTGGATGCTGTTAAGGTCAAATTTTGGGTTGAATGACGAAATAGTTTACGAAATAAACATGACTGTAAAATGAGGTCAAAAAATTTCAAAAACTTTTACCAGGTAAAACAAACAAAGATACGTTCATAACTCTTGATAGGAATACAAGAACGATACAAAGATCAAACATGTAGTGCTAGGACTTAACACGGCAATAAAGAAATAAACAAACACACAGTCCATCTGAATTGGTTCTCCATCCATCAACAAACCATCTCACGTAGCACACACGATGGCAGCACCACTCCTTAGACATCGCTACTGCCTGCTTGGCCAAGTTCTAACCGATTTCACCGGTAAACCCAAACAGCTTTCGTCTTGTCCAGAAAAGGATCGAAGTAGCCATACAAAGTCAAGGGAGTCCATCCCCTTTGTACGGAACAACTCGTTGAAGGCTAAAAAGAAAGGCTCACCGTTAATCCTGAAGTAGTTCTCATCTTCCGTTTCCTAATCGACATACATAGATCATCAAAACATAAATGATTATTAACAAATGGCACTTGTAGATACAGAAAACCCAAAAAGATCTTCACACAGAATTATAGAAAATCAAAATACTCACTCACCCTCACAATTGTCTGGCCGTATTGGTACAGGCAGAACACCCTGTTCGAAAGTGGTTCATAAACGACCTCAGACTTACATGCAAACTTACAGAAGTTTACGTAGCGAGTATCAAATGCCTGCAATTTCTTGAGAACATCTACTTCGGAAATTGGTATTGCAAATAAGTCTGTGAGCATCCTAGAAGCAGAACGTATTATATCCTTCATCACGATGGTGTCGGAAATGTCGAAAGAAGCTGATTTCAAGACGAGCATGGAGAGCAACGCGTGTTCTTCGCATATTGTCCAATACCTAAGGTTTTGCATTTCCTCGAGTGGAATGCTTGGCATCTTTTCTGTTTTGCACAGGATGGGTTGAAGGGGGGGGGGGCATCTTCTGTTTTATGTATGTGGGGTTGAAGGAGGCTGGGAGATGTAGCAGTTGATTGTAGAGATTCCTTTTTGTAGGATAAGCAAGGGAGAATAAAATTGTTTTTTGAAAACAAGAGGTGGTTTTCCTAGTTTATTTTAAGAACTCCATGTCATCAACCACATCAGACGAGTGGCACACGTGTACACCATACTTTGCATGGGTTCGAAGGGTGTGGTATCACGTTAAATAGGGTTATGGTCAAGCCTGGGTTTAGTTCTTATACTGATTTCTTGTTAAATTAAAATAGGCCCTTACTATAGGTTGAGAAAATGATTAAATATTGCAAAAGCATGATTAATTTTTATTTAGGTTAATTTTGAATTTTAATATACTTAATAATTATTTCCGTGTAAAAATTACTAAATACATATGATTACTGATAGTATATTAAAAAAATGTATAATTTTGGGTTTAGTGAGTATAAACTGTTAAAGTTACATGGTGTGCACATAGGATTCATACTGCAAGGCGACAATGCAAAACCAACATTTGCCGCTACATATAATAGAGTTCTCAGTACTGTTTAGGGTTTTAAGGGTTCAGTAATTTTCCATTTAGCCAAAATATCTTACGTTAATTAAATTCATTACCAAACATGCGCCTAATTTAGTCGAAGCACACATAGTATCATCAAACTTACAATATCTACATTAGCAAAACGATAATTGATTACATCTTAAGCGTAATTTACATAATCATAGTCTAAACAAACACGTTAAACGTTATTCACGATCGGTGTCGTACTTAAACACGAGCGTGATTAACGTCCTAACATCGATACTGAACATCAAAAAGTAACAACCCTAACCACAAATCACAAGTCCAGGACATTACACAACCTAACATATAACCCTGCTACTATTCAAAACAACCTTAGTTACTACTGTTCCACGAGCCGCCATGCACCTACGTACTTGCAATCTTGCTTTGCTTGCATGCAACCTTCACCCTCCGAGTGCTACCCGGAAATTGGTCATCCCTGCAATGGGTGACTTGTGAACATTTTCCATCCCATCCTTCGAATACATACGTTCACTACGAATGGGTTGTCTTATTAAACCCGGTTGCTTTCCATCAACAGCAGCCAACATCCAACCATAGTCCATCGTATCCAGAGGAAGGACACGAAACATAAAGTTATAGTAATAATACATCGGCTGATCTTTGAGTCGTTGGAAGTAGTCCTCGCGTCGAAGAGGGTCAAAACTTTGGATACAGTACTTAGGGGTAAGCCATATGTAGCTCCATTTCATGTTCTTCATAAAATGCTCATCAGTGAAGATGAAGATTAGGTTAACGAACATATCGCGTAACTCTTGGATCTTAATAACGATCTCTCTTGGCTTGTAGTAGCTGAGGTTGTGATTTATAAAAGTTCCGGCAGTGGTCATCACAAAATCAACCATGTTGTCGTGATCACTCAAATCACAAGTCCAGGATTTTTGGTACATCATCTTCAACAGAATTTCTTCATCCTGTACAGACCACTTGCTCAGCTCCTCATGGATAACAGAGATGGGAATCGACGGCATGTTCGAAAGGGTAGGCGAAGAACAAAAAATTGCAGGCTCTAACTTCTTTTTATAGCGTAGATGAAGAAGCTAGACATTAAGACGGATGATGTTTGAAGGAGCGAAGGCTTGGGAGGATCATAAGCAATCCTTGGTGGTCATAGTTACTTTAAGTATTACAGGTTAAGTTTAGTTGAGGGGGTTTAGTAAGGCTCACAACATTAACACGTAAAATGATTATCTACTCATAAGTTTTAAAAAAAAAAAAAAAATCACGCTAAAAAAAGGACTCAGGTATATATACTCTAAGTGTCTGCATTTTCAAAGAGTTTTGATTTATTGAAAATATCGCTACATGCGATGGTAGTTTTTAGACAGCTGTAATAGTGTCTTAATCCTAGGGAGGGAACCTGCATATAATTAAAAAAAAGCTATTATTTCAAAATATATTAGCTGATTTAACAAATTTATCCTTCTAAGAAATAGTCCTACAGTTCATGATCGCAAATTGAATACCCCCTATTGGTTATTTAATTTTACTAAAGAAGTTTAACGAATAGAGACAACCCTAACCCGGTTTAACAGATAAAATGGACCTAAACCCTAAACTACTTGCTGTGAAATGTATAAGGAAAAGGATACTTGGCCATACATGGGCAATGACAGTGTGCTTTGGTGCTTATTTTAGCAAGATCTAAAATATGGCCCACAAACCAATCATCAGCTGCACTTGAATCTCAACATGTTATACACTCAGACTTTGCATGCACCCCAATCTTTTTTGTCGACACAATCCACGAGAAGGATCGCAGCCAGAAAAGGATCTGCGTAAACATGTACATACCCGTACGTTAGGTGTATCACGTGCATTGCAATAGTATCTCTGCGAGTTGTTTGCATGGTGGACACCTACCTGACTTCGCATGCATCTTTCTGCCACGCCACGTCTACCAGGCCTTAGCTGAGCCTTTTGAGGGAATACCGCAAAAAGGCACAGCTACGAGGTGCATGTAAAGGGGAAGGAGACAAGTCGCTGAACCTATAGGAAGGTACGTGGAGCAACCACGTTCAATCTTGGGCGAATATTCACAGAAGTGGGCCACATATTTGAAATGAGACAGTGCGTAGTGGCAACTGACTTCGTCTGTTACTGGGCCCATAAAGTTGACAATGGGGGCATTACCTTGGAAATGTTATAAATTTCTAGGAAAAACAACCCCACAAGATAATCTAGAAGAAGCCGGAAATAATATCTACCAGAAATCGTATTAATTTAAAATAAAAAATAAAAAAATCTTAAGATATAACAATTCTGTGTTAAATTTGATGATATAGTAATTTTTCTTTTTTTACCACGCTGTATAGAAGGGCTCATGCTGAATCGGGTCGATCGGATAAGACTTGACATGATCGAACCGATAAGACTAGACATGATCGAACCGAATCTACCCGATCATTGCGAATGTGCATGTGACACCTCATAATCGACGGTACAAGTCATACCGAACCGAACCGATACTACCTGTTCGGCTCGAGTAGTAGAGTCGAACCGATAGGACATGACATGATCGAACCGATACGTAGGAAATTCCACGTGACATGTCATGCTCGTCAAATGTGGAATCCTAAACCCGTTTCTAGGGTACTAGTCGACACGATTAGTCGCGTGGCACCGATATTACGAGATATTCTACCCGATCATTGCGAATGTGCATGTGACAACTCATAATAGACGGTACAAGTCATACCGAACCGAACCGATACTACCTGTTCGGCTCGAGTAGTAGAGTCGAACCGATAGGACATGACATGATCGAACCGATACGTAGGAAATTCCACGTGACATGTCATGCTCGTCAAATGTAGAATCCTAAACCCGGTACTACTATACTAGTCGACACGATTAGTCGCGTGGCACCGATATTACGAGATATTCTACCCGATCATTGCGAATGTGCATGTGACAACTCATAATCGACGGTACAAGTCATACCGAACTGAACCGATACTACCTGTTCGGCTCGAGTAGTAGAGTCGAACCGATAGGACATGACATGATCGTACCGATACGTAGGAAATTTCACGTGACATGTCATGCTCGTCAAATGTGGAATCCTAAACCCGGTTCTAGGGTACTAGTCGACACGATTAGTCGCGTGGCACCGATATTACGAGATATTCTACCCGATCATTGCGAATGTGCATGTGACACCTCATAGTCGACGGTACAAGTCATACCGAACCGAACCGATACTACCTGTTCGGCTCGAGTAGTAGAGTCGAACCGATAGGACATGACATGATCGAACCGATACGTAGGAAATTTCACGTGACATGTCTTGCTCGTCAAATGTGGAATCCTAAACCCGGTTCTAGGGTACTAGTCGACACGATTAGTCGCGTGGCACCGATATTACGAGATATTCTACCCGATCATTGCGAATGTGCATGTGACACCTCATAGTCGACGGTACAAGTCATACCGAACCGAAACGATACTACCTGTTTGGCTCGAGTAGTAGAGTCGAACCGATAGGACATGACATGATCGAACCGATACGTAGGAAATGCCACGTGACATGTCATGCTCGACAAAATAAGTCATGGAGAACCCGGTTCTACTCTACTAGTCGACTCGATTAGTTTAGTGGCACCGATATTATGAGATATTCGACCTGATTACTTGAAATATGCATCGGCCATGTGATAATCGGCAATTTTACTCCTAGCGAACCGATTCGACTTGATACTTGAATACATATTCGGCAGAATAACATCTAACGAAACGGTTCCTTTCACTATTCGACTACATATTCGCATTTAAATTTAACATCAAGGTAATTACATTTTGGTGCAACCTAAACATTTGTTTATTAACTTGTTAATATGAGGTTAGTTGCTTCCCACAGTTGGCCTATAAAAGGAGACCTCAATGTTGTGTGAGCCAACACAACTTTGAACCTAAACTTTACACACTTTCAACATACTTTCTAAATGGCTTCCACTCCACCACGCAGTACCGTCCCTCAAGAATGGCTCACTTCACCTTCCCCTCGAAGCCTGGAGGTGTTATATCTAAGGACCCGCAAGGAGAATGACGAACTAAAGCTTGAGCTCGGCAACCTAGTCAAAAGGATTGTTGATGCATGCCACGAAGAAGAGCTACGCGGTTTGATCTTGCAAGAGGAACCGTTGGTCAAAGTTTACGATATGTTCCTCAAAACTGTGCGGGAAAAAAAATTGAGGGAAGTGCCGGTGGTGGTCATCCCAGACTCGAGCTCGTCCGATGTTTAGTTGCCTATGTTTATGGTCTGCATGTTAGCATGTTTGGGGTAGAACTACTTTTACGTAATGTCCATTTTTAAGTACTGGTTAATTATGTGGCGTTTAGCTGCATCTATCCTATGTTTGTACTTTTTTCCGTCTCTTAGCGTAAGTGCAACTTCTCCCCTCGTATTGTAATAAGTTCTAAATATTGGTAGACCTTATCAGACTAAATGGATTTTATGGACTACTTATTATTATAAACAATTTTAATGCACAAACACTAAATTCGATTATCTAAATGAAAGAACCAGCTAATTTAAATATTTAAGCAATTAGTCCAATACACTGATCCAGTTCACGCAAAAAAAAAAAAAAAAAAAAAAAAACGGGATTAGGATGCACCAAATACAGTTTGCATTAGGAACTACAAAAACGCCTAGAACCTTTAGTACATTGACCAAAGTGGTCAAATTTCCATACAAGGAAGGGCACATGCAACAAAACACGTCACTTTTATGTGGACAACCAAACTTGTGTGGAACTTTTTGAAACAATGATAAAACCAACGTGGACATGTGAACCGGTCAACATCTTTAAAACTCATCTACAAAGCCTTTTCATACTACTGCATCTTGGGTAGAAAAAACAACTCTCCAAACCCTTCATATGCAATAGCAGCATTGTTGAAGAAGCCCATCTTCAAGGGTCTAACAAGGAATCAAGTTGCGGTTCAATCATCCTTCCTTCTACGTCGGTAAGACATGTCTTACTCGAACACATCGCCAACAGACTTCTTGGTATGCGACTGCGGTTTAAGGGCTGTAATTCAAAGCTCCAAGAAAGCGGAAAGTTTTGGCAAGAGATTTTATGGGTGTCGTAACTGGAAGGTGAGATCAGTTCAAATGTAGTAGACAATATAAATATCTTTGCAATACATGAAACGTAAGCTTGTTTATTATTGTGTATGTTAGTTTGTTTGGAGTTCCGTATTGTTGTCATATGCGGTTAAAATTTTTAATGGCAGCGAGGTGGGTGCAATTTTTTCGGATGGCTCGACTCTCCGGACACTGGTGGGTCTAATTCAACGGTTGCCGGTCTGCATGCCGACTTGATGGAAATGTCGCCTAGGCTAGACGCTATGCAGCAGAAGCTGGACAGGATTGGAAAAAAAATTAAGCTTGTAAAGCTTATTTCGACGGTCACCTGGGTTCTTATCTTGGCCCTACTTCTCAATTTGTGGAAAAATAGATGAAGATTTCGGAAAATGCCTAAGCTGTCATGTTTCTCCTAATTAAGTTGTTGATTTGGGCTCTTTTGTGTTACATTAACGTCCTATTTTCTATCCTATTAGGAGTGTAATGAAATTGCTATGTGTTTTATTTTTTGGGCCTATTAATAGATTTGCTAATTAATGGATGATGCGTGTTAGCTTTTACAGTAGTACTCCTTTCTTCATTATTTCTTAAGGCATGATAATCTGAAGATAATTCAAATAGATCATAGGACCAATACATTGGTAAAATAAAACGTATTAAACAGAGAGATAGAGGTTAATAAATTTATAATCTAATTTTTTTTTTATAATTTTACTGAAAAAACAGAAAATGCGACTCAATAATTTAAGATACTGAATATTTTATAATTTCGCTATATAAATATTAAAATCTACAAAATTATATATATTCTTAAATATTGGAAGCGTGAAAAATATCTAAAACGACACTTAATTTGAAAATAAATTAACGAGTAAAATCGTCACTTATAGAAAAAAGACGGGAGTATACTTTTACTTTAACTCTATTACAGACTACACTTATTAAAAATACGATATTTTTTCGCAACCGAAGATCACTAATGGGTTCGTACATTGTGGATATACAGAAAATGAGAATCTCCAAAATTGTATGCAAGTGGAAAATTTCAGAGACAAGAATTTGTATTGTAATGGTAAATAATGGGTTATTGTGTGTGTTTTAAATTGGAAAGTGTAGGGAAGAGATTTTGGGGAAAATAATAAAGTCAAAGTTCAAAGCAAATTAGTTGACCTCGGTGGGTCAACAAAATCAGGAAGAAAATATATAATCCATATTGACAGGGGCATAATAGACAATTACAAATTATTAAAAAAATTTACATTAATTTTTTTAAATTGTGGCTGGCCACAATGTGGCCAAGTATCATTTTCCTTCTAGGAAAATCTCAAAAGCATTTGACGGAGGATTGCTCATAACATTACTTAAACTTATTATTACAACTCACATGACTTTACTTTACTACCCCTATCCCAAAATTGAGTCCTATTTCAAAAACATTCTCTCTCAAAACAAGTCTACTTTCAAAAGACACTGTCTTGTTTTTTGTAGTCAAAGGGTATGTTTGCTTGGGGCTGGGGTAGCTGGGCTTGGGTAAATAGATAGTGTTAGTGGCTGGAGTTGTGAAGAGAGTGATGTTTGTTTGGGTGGCTGGGGTTGTGGGTTGGTTGTTGGGAATTAATTATTAATTGTAAAAGGTGATGTGATGTGTGTCAGAGTTAGTTATTAATGATTGGGGTATTAATTAAAGTAGTATTGAAATAAAATATTTGTAGGGGTTTTAATTTGTTTATATTTATAAAATTATGAATAAATTTTTTATTTTTATTTTTATTGTTATAATATTTATCAAACAAACTTGAAATTGATTTAATTCAAAAATTGAAAATCTAGGGGATGTTTTATTTTTTATTATTTCCATCAGATTATTTTTCACAGACCAGATCTTCACAGACCAAAAAAAAAAATTTGAAGATCTGCACGGGATGATGTGGAGTACGAAAGTTGCAAAAAATCAAAATCACAGAAGAGAGTATGTGAACTTCAGAGAAAAAACTGGAAGAAAGAAGAAATGGAGGAGAAGGGGCAGTCACATCCCCCCTCTCTCTCCTCTCTCTATCATAAAGTGTTGTGGCAGGGGAAAGTGATAAAGCAGCGGCTATGGTGTGATGGGGGACTAATTTATGTCCCCCAAACCTTACACACCAACGACTTGGGCCAAACCTCATCCACCAAACATATAAGGGGTTGGCCCAACTGGTCACCGACTGGGCTAACCCCAAGCAAACATCACCAAAGTAAAAGTTTAAAAATTATAATTTCACGAAAAAGTTACCAGTGATTGCATAAGTCAAATCAACCAATGAAAAAAGACGTCTAGGTGAGAATTTATAGTTTTCAGAAGATTACCAATCTGATTGATAAAAAATTAGTACTTTTGTGAAACATGACTCTAATTTCGAGACAAAGAGAGTATTTTCTGCCTCTGACATTAAGTTAATTTTTGGCTAATATTAGTGTGGCAAGCTTCTGGTTAGTTATTTAATTGAAACAAGACATGCCCATGATTTACTTGGTTCAGTCTGCTTTAGATGTAAAATAGAATGCACGTCAATATATTTATCAATAATCAATATCGAGACTTAAACAACACAATTATTGTTATAACATCACATGATAAAAAAGTTTGATTATTACAGAGCAGTCACCATTAACGCAAGAAAATAAACGCATATACCCTTGCAAAGCCCATGCTTCATTGATGGGGCTGAAAGATTCCACGACATTAGCAAACCTAATTCTTTTTGAATAATAAATTTGGAGCCCTATCCACAAAGTCAACAACCAATTGTTGTGACACTAACATTCACTTGAAAGCATAAAGCTAGCCTATACAACCTATTCTAAGCAAGCCTGCCCTTGTTTGGAAAAAAAGTATTACTATAATCACTTCCATTTACAGGTGTATTATTGGTTCAGATATCTAAGACGCCTTGAACATGGGGAAATGCTCATCCTCCTACTGGTGCACTGTTCATTTAGGTCAGGCCAATCCCACCCGCACGTTAGAATGTACGGCGTACATGCCATATAAAACTTATCCAAAAAAAATATTCTAGTAACTATCTGCTTTCGAGAAAAGAAAATGAATTTATGCTTAAACAACGATGTAATCAATCAAATTAAATTAAAGGAAGATGGGGGGTTGAAGTAATATACCATGAAGAATTCGACAAAAGCAATTCGTGTTGAGTGCAGCTGATCACCCAAGAGCCTCAGGCGGGAAACCTACGAATGAGTGATATTTCATGTCGTGGGACCATATGAAGTCAAGATTTGAAAAAAGCAACCAGATCTTGGACACATCCAAGCATACCTCACCACATCTTGCTTCAAAAAAACTCTTGACATCAGTTTGAGAAACCTGATCCATGATCAAAATACAATTCATAACAAAGCAGACCATTATTAATTAATGTTAAGAGGCAGACGAGAAGAAAAATGAGAAAATACATGCATATCGTAAAACAAAAAGATAAGGTATCTACACCTTCTTATCAATGTTAGTGCAGTAGACTGTTCGAGCACACATCTCACGTTCATCTTCTGACTGTAAAAATCAATGAAAGGAATATGATATCAATAAGGAATCAGGCATTGTTAACAGGATTCTTTATATCATTAGCAATTTTGTAAGTTCTCCATACCCGAGGAAGGAATGTAGGGTTCACGGGAAGAATGGCAGTTTTAGAAGGCAAGACCTTCACAGAGGAGAAACCTAAATGCGTACCATTCAGGCACAGAGAAGCTCTAGCAGAATCTGTTGGCATTAACAAAATAAGTTAAGCTACTCCATGGATGAGAGATTGTACGGATAAAGATAACTTACACTCATCAGAAAATTCTACAAAAGCAAAACGAAGATGGGAGTGTGAGTCACCACAAACTCGACAATCAACTACCTGCATGTAAGTAGAGGAGAGAGATGTAATAATAATCATGATATCATCTAAACATGCCATGTCAATATTCCATGCCTGGATTAAGATATAAAAAACCTCCTGAGAAAATGGGAAGGTGCCTATGACGCCATATAAGTTCTATAGCTAGAGAAATTGAACATGATCAAATATCATCTCAAGAAAATGAAGAAAATCTAATAAAGCCAGGTGATGAGGCAACACCACGATGACACATGTTACATTGGAGTTTGTATAAAAGGGTGGAATTTTTTCTATTTCATTTGCTTTTAATAATTTCGCATGAATTCATAAAATATTCAAACTAAAAATCCAAACACAGAGATGTAAACAACAAAGAGTGCCGACACATATTGAAGTCTAATCCTACAAAATCAGCATCATGCATGAGATGTGGTGAATGGAAGAAACCTATAGTATGAAAGATATACCTTATCATGACCATATCAAACAAAAGCGTGACACTAAAGAAAAAGAAAAGTAAATAAGGTTACAACAATCAAGTATGCCGTCCTAAAAGAGTTAATTAGTTGTCGGTAAATAAAGAAAAAGAAAAGTAAAACAAAATAAATTAGAGATCTTCAAGAATCTAGATGAAGTAAAAATTCAAATAAACAACAAATTTTAGATGTTATCCCTGATTAATGCTGCATTTCACGGGCATATCCGAGGTCACCAAAAATATCTAAAGCTAAGCAGATTATGCCCAAACAGGTAAAAAAAATGCGGCCAAACCTCATCGCATAGATAGCAGATGGCATCACTGCTATGTCAGTTATTCAATCGCAGCTTCACTGGATGACGTTGCCTAGAGGATGGTGGACAAGCATAGGCTTTCTCAGATATTAATATACCAGGGACGTGTCATTCCCATTTTGAGTGTGCTATATGCAAAATAATAATGGTAGAATTTACAAAAAAAAGAGTTTATCCTAATAAAAGAGCTTAAGAGAAACACGGGAAAGGTAATCTTGTGAATATGTAGTAGGAACATTTCATCTCCTCGCAAAACTTGGAAAGTGCTTCACCAGAACTCATGAGGTTCTGAACATAATTCTTACAAGGAAAGTACTTGACATGTTTCATATGAATTTTTATAATGAGATGTAATTGGTTCATAGTAATTAGCCATGAAGCTGAACGGTAGACTCGTTCACCATACTAGGTTAGTCTTGTGGCTGCAGATGAAACTATATATAGTATTCCAGTCGAAAATTCCCACTGCACGTTTAAGTGGACGAATAAGGTCACGTAACAATTTCCAAAGAAGTGAAGCTAAGGAGTTCGTATAGGTAGTATTTCCAGGGTAAATATATTAATTTTCCTATATTCTTTACATACTGGTGAAGTACTCGAAACTTTTATATCTTGCTCAACTATGGTATTTTATTTTTCTGTAGCTTGTCAAATAAGAGAATGAAATTGTGTAAAAACAGAAATTTGTTTCCACAAACACACAATAATTCTGTCATGTACAGATAAACAAGAAAACAACTCATGGAAGAACGTATAATAAAACAAGCACATTCATTTTTTCTCATCTCTCAGGTATATTATTGAACATGGTGAAACTCCATACCTGTTAAATCCTTTTTAGAAATAACGGAGTTGGCGGCACCCAATAAGTGGATGTCCACCAAAGTGCCAGCAACTTTACATAAAATATTGATTTAATATAGTTACGTAGTATGTTGATTCAATATATAAATATACATACACATGTAAATCTTTAACAATTAGTCAACTGATTGTCTATTGCATTCAAAATTCCAATTTCCAAGACCATCACAGACCATCGAATTACAACTTTTGTAACAATATCTTTGAAAACCTGAGGTTCAGAGAAAATTTACCAAGTAGAGCAACATACCTGTCCATAGACACTAAATAATGCCGCAAGCTGCTCCTCAGTGATCTAGAATAAGAAAACTGTAACCAGTTTGAATTCCAAAATCAAATGCAAAATAAGAGTAAGGTATATACATCCTTACTTACATTGTGATCAATGTCAGAAACATAGACAGTTCGTCTGATATTATCTTCTCTTTGAGCTCTAAAAGATCTGGCATTCATTCTCTTCTTTCCCTGGATGTAGTTATTTCTTCTCTGGCAAAATAAAAACAGAACAAAGTAGCATTAGGAAAGGAACAAAGATGAAAACGTGGCAGTTCAAAAATCCGGAGACAAACTTACGAAGCATGCCTAGTCCAACCTGAAAATAACGTATGGAAAAACTTGTAGTTAGCCTACATAACTAAGCAGTGATGCAGTGGGGATTCACCACCAAATCGTAAAATAATCAAAACTATAATAAAAATCAGGTAATTACATATGTCATACATATATACTCACTCTGTCCGAAAACAAGTGCCGCTTTAAAAAATTTCAGATAGATTAAGAAAATCTAACTCATATGCCCTTACTTAAGTTTGGTTATTATATTATCTTTCTAAAGATTGTCTTTCTGTAGATTCTTAACAACTATTTTTCTATTTCTAAGACTCATAATGTCTTGAATTCCGAAAAACGAAACTTATTTTGGGACAAACTTGTTATGCTAAAACGATAAATAATTTAGGACGGAGCAAGTATATATACACTATCCAACATTTGAATCCAAAAGTTTAAAAAAACTGGGTAATGATATGGTTGTGACATGTCACAACAAGTGAGCAATGTCAATTATAACATAAGAACGAAGTTATTAATATCTTTGACAAAGATAATTCAAGAAAGATACATCTCTACTCAATTCAATGAACAAAAATGATGAACATTCTTTCTTTTATGATTTAAATGTGATAAATACCAATGATCTAAAGGCCAATAGGCACCAGATGACTAGGGCTCAACAAGACCGGGCACCTGGATGGGGCCCACGGGTGTGATTCAGAACAGTGAAAAACACACATGTCAGTTTTGACTTCAATTAAAATTTCTTTAACTCATGCTTACAATTAAGCAATTATTCCTTTGATAGGTGTAACTGATAAATGCTTGACAAAAACTTTTTTCGCCTAGAATATCATTTTTGCATCTAAAATCAATCATCCTTCTGGAATCATCATCACCAACTACGGAAACAATAAAGGCGATCATCAAATATCCAACTGCAAACACCGATACACAAGACATATAACCTCGAATAAGACAGCGATCAATTATCGCCCTCACTACACAACTCAATCATTGATTCCTCATGTTTTGTTATGTACAAAACAACAATCAAATTGCATTCAAAAAACTAGTTCAAATTATTGAACATCAATAAGAATTTATTCACAACGCACTAAACATTACATGAATGAAGTCAATTATTCCAATAAACAATCATTAAGCCCAGATGATTAACAATCAAAGGAGAATGTATTGTACCCTTTGATAATTGGGGAAACCATCATTTCCAGAATGCTTATCAAAACCATTTTGATGATCGGGGAAACCATCATTTCCTGAATTCTTATCAAAACCGTTTTGGCTCTGGTAATAGTAGGAAGGAAAGAACTCCTTCGCCAATGGATTCAACTCCAGTTTCTGCAGCAGATCAACAATTTTCTTAATTTCTAGTTCGGATTTTGAATCCCCACCATCAGTTGCGTCATTTTTCCCCGACTCCCTAGAATTGGAATTAACACATTTTGCAATGTTCTTTTCGTCGATAGAAATGGCGGTTTTGGGAGACGAAGGACCCATTTCTAATACTGTTCCTTCACCAGAAACCTCAGTATCAGCAGCCATGGAATCTAAAAAAAAAGGACAAAATTTAGCAATAAGAAAAAAGGAAAAACTATACGTGCAATAATACGGACTCAATTACATTAAATAGCTTTGTTTGTGTTCTTCGCCAACAATGAAAGCCCAATCTTTCTTCTCTATGGCCTCGTTTACTTCGGGGATAAAGGAGGATAACTTAGGATAATATAATTTTATCCTGACTTATCCGACGTTTACTTTGGCAGATTTTTTATCCCGGGTTATTCACTTTATCCGGGATAACCCGGGAAATCCAGGATAAAACATGGGATAACTATCCCACCATCCCCCTTGGATAACTTATCCTTAGTTGTAGGATAAGAATTTTAATTCTAATTCTCATTATGTTTTCTTCTTTCTATTAATTTTTTTAATCATATACAAATATAAAAATTAAATTATTTAGTAAATATTTTGTAGTTTCAGTTTATAATTTAAATATTTTATTTTATTTTTCAAAAAAAAAAAAATTTGAAATAGATTTTTTTTTTTTCATTTATAATGTGATTTGCCTGTATAATAAATTAAATTAGTTATCTATAGTTTGACAGCATATTGTATAAAAAACTTAAATTAAAGATAAATAATTATTTGTTGGTTGTTTATGTGGATTAATTATTAGTGTATTTGTGCTACAAATTAAAGTTAATAAACTTAGAATGTAGTGCTATTGTTACTCACTAAAAACTTTTGAAAATTTCTTGACTATTATTTTTGAAATAAAAATTTAGATACTTTGGATAAATATAAACGTTTCTCATAAAATTATAAATATAAATATATATACACTCATCCTTTGTACAAGATGACCAACATGACCTACATACATGGATACTAGAGATATTCTTACATTAAGAAAAAAAAATTATATTATGTAACTTACTCAATTTTTTTTAATATTTTTCATTGACTCTTCTTTTATTAACATACAACTTTTCATCTCTTATTATATATTAATTGTAATATTTTATTATATTAAAGTAAACATAGGAAAAAGATAAAAGTTATCCTTATCCATCCTTTACGCGGAGAAGTAAACGTGAGATGATTTTTCCAGATTATCCTTATCCTACTAAAGTATCCAAGGCAAGAGGATAAGGATGTTATCCTTATACGCCGAAGTAAACGAGCCCTATATAAATAGAGAGATCAGTCTGCTTTTCAGATTTGAGTGATCTCTACCTAAAATCGGGTCGGATTTTCTCTACACATACAATTTAATGAAGGGGCCAAAGCTAAAAACCCATTTGGTGAGGAAGGCCTGAAATTCTGGAAAAGTGATTTTCAGATAAAGAGGAAGAGCTGCAATATTGTTTGAAGGATTTTCTCTAACAAATTTTGATCACAAGTGGCAGTAGTTTTTTGTGGTGGTTTATGGGAACCAACATGTGGCTTTTTCTTGGCTATTCTCTACCCTTCCTTTTGTTATATTCTTGATTCTTGATTGAGAGAGACTTCTTGCACGTGTTTATATATATATTTGTTATAGGGGAGACAAAAAAGTAAAGAAGAAAGATAGACACGGAATAATTAGGTTCTCTTATTTATCATCAGTTTTGATCAGATCAGCGAGGCTCCGTCCACGACCATCCGCAACAAATTTCAATCTCCAATAATTTCTTGACATCTGGCAAGTCATTTTAAGGTTATGAAATAAAATAAAAAATTAAGATATTGACATTTCTCTCTCCATTCACAGTTACAGACGGACGAATTTCTCTCTCTTCAAAAACCCACCTAATAAAGAAATTGAAGGATTTTTCTAGAGAGGCAAAGATTGATGTTGGTGCCGACAATGATACTGAGAAAAGAAGACATTGCTTACCTGCTTGTTTAACAGATAAGTGCATGTATACAAACTTTATTGTTGCCTTTTGTTCAACCAAAATAAGCTCACAACAAAATTTCAGTAAATGTTAAAAGCAAAAAGGAAAAATATAGAGAAACATCAATGCAAGATTGCTGAATCGATGACGCAAAACCAATTTCAATTAACTTCTTTCAAATTCCCAAAGGTTCAAGTTCTAATAATCACATAAAAATAAGAAAAAAATCTGGATTTTTTTTTTTTTTTTTTTTTTAGCTTTGAGTTACTGCCGGAGAAAATTGTCCGACCGTCGCAGGACGGTGGTGGTGGGTGCGAGCAAGAAGATAAAGGCCGGCGACGGTGGTTCAATCAACACCGGAGTTCTACTGGGCGACGAGGCCAGCACTGGCATAAAGTGGAGACGAGTGTAGAGACGGCGGTGGGGACTGGTGGTGGTGGCCCCCTAGTGGCCGGCAGCCGGAGATTTTTTCAGTGCTGAATGACGAGAGCCGAGAAGGGTAGTTTGTGAGTAGAGAGAGAAAGGTTAATATTTTTATTTTATTTTACAGCCTTAAAATAGTTTGCCATGTGTCAAGAAATTATTGGAAATTGAAATTTGTTGCGGATGGTCGTGGACGGGAGCCTCGCGGTTCTGATCAAAACTGTATTTATCATATCCTCTTTATATAGGGTGTCAAATACAAGGGTCTGACAGTTACATTACATTTAGTGAATACCTAAATTGTCCTACATTAATTATTTTTAACGAAGACACACTAATTATGTTTTTCCTTCCACACCTAGGGATGGGGAAAAATACCGAAATGTGGAAATACCAAAAGGCACACTAATTATGTTTTTCCTTCCACGCCTAGGGGTGGGGAAAAATGCCGAAATACCGCACATGCCGTATCGAAAAATTGTCGAAAATATCGAAATTTTCGGTATACCGAATTTTCATACCGTACCGGAAATTTTCGGTACAGTAACGGTATGATAATCTAAAATTTTCGGTACCGAAATACCGAAAAAAGTTCGGTATTTTCGGTATATATCGGGTATACCGAAATTTATTCGATATTTTGGTAGTTCGGTATTTCAGTATACCAAATTCTTAACGGTATGCTGTAAATTTTCGGTATTACCGAAATTTCGGTATACCAAAATCAACGGTATCGATCTACCGATACTAATACAAAATTTGGTATACCGAATTTTTGGTACCATATCGATATTTACCAATATCATACCGAATTTTAATTCGGCATACCGAAATTTTCAGTACGGTAACGATACGCATTTTCGGCGTACTGAAAATTTCGGTACAATAATAATATGGACGATTCGGTACGGTATACCATACCGAACCACCCCTATCCACACCCCTCCTTGTCCCAAGTCAAAGGAGAATTGGTGCATAACTTGTTGTCTCGTTAAAAACCTTGTCAAGTAACAAAACTCAGTAGGAAAAAATAAACCTTGGTCGAAGGGAAAAAGAGTGCAACGCACCTTTGTTGAGACTCCTCTGAAGTCTATATCTCTCCCTTGATATGTACATCTATCAAGAAAGTTTCGAAAATTTCTCCATCCTCAATTTTACATAAAACATGAGGATATTACATGGTTGCTTGTTATAGAAAAGCGTTGGCGGTACATGCTTGGTCTCGTAACCTTTGATGTGTAGCATAATTCATCTGTTTGTTGCAAATAACTTCATCTTCATAACTTCAGGTAGACTCTTCAGTGGTATAACTCAAGTCACTAATACTTGGACCATATAGGTTAATGAACTTCTTGAAATATCATCCATGAGTGATGTGATGAGGTAGCTAGAGTAGTTGTTACTGGATGATCTTCAAGATTTTATCGTGTACCTCATGGTAATACATAACCAATTTAATTGATAACCTTTACATTGGCCAATAAGATAAACCAACATCTAAACCAACAAAGTAGTATTTAGTAATAACTTCAATATTTATTTAGGAGTTACATATTCTTTTGTAATCCTTTTTATCAATGAGAGCATTTGACATTTCCTTTAGAGTTTACAATCTCATTTGTAATCTATCTTGTCTCTAATATGGGAAGAACAAATATGTGTCAATGAGTTCTTTCAAATGTCAAAATACTATTTGATATCATTCCATTGATATTGCGTTGTCCTAAGTAAAATATAACCAATATGTTATTTGAGAAAGTAATACATGGTTGAGTGCATTGAGTTTTTTGTACAATAATGCGCACATCTCAATTAAGTAGAGAAAAGTAAAGAAGAAAGATAGACACCGAATAATCAGGGTTCTCTTATTCATCAAATCCCCGTTATATAGGGTGTCAAATACAAGAGTTTCAAGTTACATAATATTTATTGAATACCTGAATTGCCCTTCATCAATTACTTTTGACGAAGGCACACTAATTGTGTTTTTCCTTAAAAATATATATATATATATATATAAAATGAGAATAAATACATTTATCTCAAGACTCTTCTTTTAAATATGTATATGTATACATTATATATTTTAATTTTATTAGTCCAAGTGAAAAATTAAAATTGAAAATTTACGAATTAGTTACATAGTATTAAATAAATCAAAAGAAAAATAACATAAGGTTGTATACATGCAAATTAATCAGAATTAAATTTAACCAAAAATTAAAAATTGTATATTTCTATAGGACATAGAAAGTAAAATCTACATTAAAAGACGCATACCGTGTGAATACATCTAAATTTGCGAGTGTAACAAAATCTTGAGGATTTATATCTAGGATGTTTCAAATAACACATCATTAATAGTACTAGTATAGTGACTCATGTATATGGGTTTTATAATAACAAACTAGATTAACATTCTTTAGATTTTGTGAAATATACATTATTCATTACAAAAAAGACAAATCTTCTATACATCAGGTGCACGTGCCGTTCGGATTAGGTATCACTGTTTATACTGAAAGATATTACTCGTTATAATATATTTATCCAAGACAAGTAATACATTTCAACTAAACACTAAATACAGTTTCAGCATGATATATGTCTTCAAAACAACTAATACCTTTAAGCATAAACACTAATACAGTTTCATGAAAAATTGTCTATGACTCAGATTGCGGATCTAGTGTAGAAGAGACATACTCTCAAAAAATGAGTAATACTTTAAAAATATTTTTTGTCCAAAAAAAGTTTAAATTTCAAAAGTTAACATCTTGTTTTATTGATAACAAAAATAATAAAAATTTAGTCAATGCATCCCGAAAAACTTCATTTTCCAGTTAGCTCTAGGAGCAGAGCCTTGAAATTCTAAAGATGTGAAAAGATAGAAAAGAAAACCACGCAACACATCAATGGGCAACATCCAACTCACCATTATAACATATGAGACGACACGGACTGAGAATAAATAATGGCGATAATGTCAGTGTGACGTACAAAATGGATATGAGTGAGACATCAGTATTCTTATTCCATTATAATACAAGACCTCCGAAAAATCTCGAGTAGAACCAAAATACCAAACCATCTAAGGAGATCTGTTAACTTATCATGAAGATGGCCTCTTAGATTATTAGAGGTTGTAAGAAACATAAAACGGTTAGCAGACTTCCTCGAGCTTAGGGATTTTCTCCCGGCGGCTTGGAGACGTTTTCCTCTTGATTAGGACTTGGAGATCGACTTGATCTGGATCTGGTTTGCTATTAATGGAGTATTCATACGCGGGTAACACCTTCTAATTATTATTAATATCTACTTAGTCTAGTTTACTCATTATTAAGTCAATATTCCACACTAGGGTTTTCATAGGTTTGTTGGTCATTGAGGTTCAGCATGATAATTCAGTTTGATATTCCTTGCATCGTCGTTTAATCATAGTTTATATTTGTTTATTGGGTCCCTACCTTTCCCACTCTGCGGATCTAGTTTAGCTTAGATCGGATCCCCGTAGGGTTGCGTGGCTCTGCAACAGCCGAGTTACATTAGGGTTCCGATTTCATTAATTCATAGTGCTTCTTTTCGCGTTGCTTTATTACTCTTTTCTCGGCATGTAGTTCTCTTTCTTGGCTGTGTGGTGTTCTGTTGTTTGTTGTTTTAGGATCTACTATGGCTGCCTTGGACCATCCAAACCCTCATGCTTCCTAGAATGAGGAGGAACCTCTGAATTTCTTCAATGATACTCCATAAATAAGTGTCTCATCTCTGTGTATCGTGGCCTCGGTATGGACTGCAAAGCCCTTCAATGGATTTGGCTTCCTAGAAGCTATGAGGAATGCCTGGAGCCTAGGCATGTCAAAATCGATCCGCCCCGCCCCGATCCACTCCGATCCGAGGCCTTTGGGGCGGGGCAAAATCCGCCTTGATGGAGAATGGGGCACGCCGTGGGGGGGGATAGGTTGGGTTCGGGTCATGTCCCCCGCCCCGCTCCCTCCCCCTATATATATAATTTATTTTTATATATATATTATGTAATATTATATAGATATATATACACACACACATAAATATTAAATATGTGTATATATGTATTTATAATATAAAATTTTATATATGATATGTTATACATATGTCATCCTAATACATTAAATTATGATTAAAGTAAATTTAAATAATCAAATTTCATTTTCTAACAATTAATTTTACAAAATATAAAAAATGTTAAAACAAAACTAATGTAAACCTAAAAATTAAAACCCTATTAACTTCAATTATAAAAAAAAAAAACAAGGTTCTTAATTAAAAAAAAGTTTTTTTAAAAAAAGAAAAAAAAATATGAAGGCGGGGCGGGGCAGATCCGCCCCGTGCGGTGCAGATCACGAGGCAGATATTTTTGCCCCGTGGAAGGGCACGGGGCGGGGGCGGGACGGGTAAAAAATCCAGAAACGCGCCCTGCCCCGCCCTGTTGACATGTCTACTGGAGCCCCAAGCATGAGATGACTGCTAAAGAGATCAGAACGAACCTGTTTGCTTTTAAATTTACATAGAAGAGTGATATGGACAAAGTATTTCTTCTCGCGCTATGGACATTTAAAAGTGATCTTGTTGTCATAAAAGAACTGGGTTTGACTGAACAGCCGTCGACTATCACATTCACGGAGATGGCAATGTGGATTCGTCTATATGATCTTCCTCTGGTAACCGACCTAATAAATATCTACAGAAAATAGCCCAAAGGCAAGACGATTCCTTAATATTGATAATAAATCTTTAAACAGGGTTGGCAATCATGATCACATTGGACAAACCCTTAAGGAAAAGAACTCAGATTCAATTAGCTAAAGATCAGAATTTGTGGATACCTTTGAAATACAAGAAGATACAGTCCTTTTGCTACATATGTGGCATGTTAGGACACATGAAAAGGCAATGCGAGGTAACGGATCAAAATCCAGAAATCTTACTTGCCCCAGACTCTGAATTACCATTCGGTGCTTGGTTGAAAGCATCTCCACATAAACACGCTCAGGTCCGAATAGAGGGTTTTGCCAATCGGCGGACGCCATTCAGAAAGATATATTTCGAAATCGTCCTTTGAAAGCTGGAAACCTAACCTCCAAGACATTCCTCATTCTAACAAATTTCCTACTCCACCTAATTCTCAAAAAGTCGTTACTAATCACCCAACCCCAACTGAAGTTCCTAACTAAAATCCCATGCATCATCCCTCTCTAGCACAACAAACAACACCTCCTCCCAGCTCCGACAAGCCTAACACTAGCTCTATACCTAAATCCCAGTTAATACCTATCACTAGTACTAATGAATCTAAAGAGCCATAACCCATTCCAAAACAGGCCCCACAAGTCCAACCAAACCCACAGTTGTTTCACACTAATGATCCTTCACCATAATCCTCCCTCATACCTTTCTCCATTCTGGAAAAATATTACCATGGTACCATGAAACATCACCTGAGCAAGCATCCATTACTAGTACCAAAGACTGAACCAAAGAGTCCTCCTGCCACCAAAACAGCAAGACGTCGTCCTAACATCCTCAAGCGGGTAGCCAATAACTCGTCCCCGGCCAATACATAAATGAACATCACGGGTGTTAAAAGACGAGAAGTTATAGAGGGAGACAATAATGTATCAACATGAAGCAGAGACAACGGAACTTATTCTTCAGATATATCAGCGGATGCTGGTTTTACAGCTTCACCAGGACCAATGAGTCTGATATCCTAGCAACTGGCGAGCCATATCCTTGATACGCAATTTTTGAGATCTTCTTCTGGATCTTAATTTGGAAGATCTGGGTTTTTTTTTTGGGAAATAAATTCACTTGGTCGAGTCGCCAGCAGGGAGATGATAATATCCAATACCGCCTCGATAGATTCGTTGCAAATTTGCAGTGGAAGGCCTAATTTCCATTATTTTGTGTCCGACACCTTCTTCGTTTGGCCTCAGATCATGCACCGATTATTTTAGAATTGTAGGCTATGAGGAGAAACCCAGGTCGAGACCAAACACGAAAGAAGCGATGCATTTTAAGATTTGAACAGGTAGTATGGTTAACTCGTGAGCAGTGCATGGAGGTAGTGGAACATGCATGGCTAGGCACAAATAATGACCTCTGAAATAAACTTAAGTCGCTGACTGCTATGCTACAAGATTGGAATGGTCAAGGTTTTGGCAACCTCCGTCACAAGCTGGTGAAGCTCAGACCGCGACTTGCTGAGTTACAACAGCAGAACTAATCGTCCGTAGTGATAGCTAAATCGTCAGCTATTGAAAGAGAAATTGAATCCCTCAAAGGCAAATAAGAAATTTTATGGGGTCAAAGGTCACGTGTGTTGTGGCTGAAATTGAGTGATCAAAATACAAGGTTTTTTCATCAGAAAGCGTCAAATAAAAGAACCCGTAACTCCGAATTAAAGATGCAGATATCTTATGGGCAGAGGATGACACACATATTGCACAAATTATGAGAGAACACATTATGTCTTTGTTTACCTTGAAGGGAGTTTCGATGTGGAAATGGTTATTAATGCGGTCCAACCGACTGTCACTAAACAGAATAATCAGCTTCTAACCAGACCTTATACGTGAGATGGGGTATACGGAGCGCTTTGCCAAATGCACCTGATAAAGGCCCTTGAGTTGATGACTGAATGGCTAAAACATCCCTGGCAACACAACTTAGTTTTGAATATCGAGCAGCATGACATTTCCACCAATCCAACACATCAAAATTTGTAACATACGTTTCCATTGGCTCCCCCAAATACAAATCAAGTTCACCTTTGGCACCTAAGTTATGTAGGTTCTCCTCTTCCAAGAAAAAATCGTCAACATCTTCATCCACCTCCATTACTGTAACCGACCAATACTTTGCAACATACTCAGAGAATTAGTGACCTCGTTCGTATTTTTATACTCTTCATTCAAAGCATTCAAAGATGTAGTCACCCTATCCACAAAATCACTTGCATCCTTTTCACTATAGTAAAGTTTGTATTTAGCCGATAGACACTTCATCTTACATTTCGGGTCCAACACCACATCAATGAAAAACATCACATTCATTTTGTTCACCGAACCCCGATATTTTGCCAAATTTTTCTCTCATTTGTTTCCTCATATCCATCAAATAAATTTCCTCACTTTTCACAAAAGCTGTTAAATCCTTCAAAAATACGCATTATCTCAGGAAAATACATATTAGAAGTAGCATACAAAGAACCAGACAGCTTGCAAGTAACATCATAAAACCGTTTATAAAACTTAGTGAAGTGGGTTGCATAAGTCCAATCACTCTCACATGGCAAATCATCACCTAGTTCAGTTAAAAACTTCCCATCCACATCCTCAAACTTATCAAAAGCCTTTTGAAAAGCCGATGCAGTATCAAGCATCAAATATGTTGAATTCCACCTAGTTGGACAATCTAATTGCAACGATGCTTTAGATTTGATGTCTGCTTTTTCACAACATTTCTTAAATAACTTTGTGGTCTACTCCTAACATATCGAACGACATCACGAATTCTTTTATTAGAACTATGAGCAATTTCAAGGCCATCTTTAACAATCAATTGTAAAATATGAGTAAAACACCTCATGTGAAAGGCCTCCCCACCCAAAACAAAAGCACATTTTTTAGACAACCTTTTTTTTTAGTTGCTGAATTGCAGTGTCATTTGAAGATGCATTATCAACAGTAATACACATAACCTTTTTCAAACCCCACTCCTCCATGCAACAATCAATAACATTACCAATATTAACCCCTTTATGACTCTTTATGGCACAAAAGTTCAGGATCTTTTTATGCATCACCCAATTTGAATCAATAAAGTGGGCCATTAAACACAAGTAACTAACATTCTGAATGTTTGTCCAAGTATCTGTGGTCAAAGCCACCCTCTGGCACTGAGGGTTTCAACTTTTTTCTTTTCCCTATCAATAGTAAACAAAGAAAAATAATCCCTAGCAATAGTATATCTTGAAGGAATACTAAATAAAGGAATGCCAGCTTCAATGAAATCCTTAAAACCTTCCCCCTCAATAAAGCTCAAAGGAAGTTCATCTTTTATGATCATTCTAATCAAAGCATCTCACACAACATCTTGATCAAATTGCCAAGTGGATAATTTACCGTCCCCAGTGTCATTTGTACTTTTAAAATTCAACAATTTTTTAGTCTTGTCATTGCTCTTATGTGCTTCATTTAGTTCTTTTTTAAGTGGCAATAGACATTTTCTACAAGTTGTTCTTAAATGTTTCCATATACCTGAGGTGCCTTGCACACTCGTACCTGCATAACTTTTACCGCACCATATACATTCAGCTCTCCCAGTCTCCTTCCCATCAGAATCTTTCACTTTCACAAAATGATTTCCATAATTTAGACCTAGCACCAGTGACTAAACTAGAAGAATCTTCACCTTCCTTTGGAGTTGGAATTGCATTTAAATCAACCAATTTGGGTAATTTGGCAGAACGAGCATCGTCCAATTCGGCATGATTGTGAGCACTTGATGCCTGTGTCAATTCACTTCCACTATTATTTAATGATCTTCTCTTATTTATCTCTGCGAAATCATTCAAGTTATATACATCACTATTAGAAAGGTCAAATTAAGCTAACATTTTTTTTTAAAAAAAAAAGAGCAACTTATCTTACCACTTTTACCAGAAGCAAATGTGACAAAACCAGACTTGGAGGCCATGTTTTCAAAATAAATCAGAAAAGTTCAGCTGATAATAAAAACAACAACATTAAGAATATTTTCAAGACATCAAATCTTAATATGGACTTTGAGGACAAGTGAAAACTAAATATCATGAATGTTCGTTCAAATTTACCAAACAAAAGAAAGGCACAAATATATCAACATCATAATATTTCGTATAAACAATAAAATAATACAAAGAAACAAAAAAAAAAAAAAAAATTCAACCACAAAACTTAAAAAATAATATAAGGAAAAAAAAAGAGAAACAACTAATGCAAAACAAAATAAGAACATGAAAATTAAAGGTAATTGAGTGATACAATTACAAAAATTGCATGCACATGACATGTAATTATGTAAAGATACATAGGTTACTAGCAGTGGCGTATTCAGAACATTTAAAATAGGGGTGCAGATATTACTAAAAAAAATATATAAATATATTATTAATAGTTATATATATTTATATCTCAAAATTTATAAATACAAAAAGGGGTAAAAGATTTAGTTCTTGTTGTTTTTACCTTTTTTAGTTTTATTGTAGCTATTTGCACTTAAAAAAAGTTTTATTGTAGAAAATCTATTATCCAGTGATAAAAAAGAATTACTTAAATGAATTGTCTTGTAAATACCAACAAAAAAGATTAGTCTCAATCTTCAACAGACAGAGCAAAGAAGAAAAATTCACCACAAGACAAATTTTATAATTTATCAAAATAGAAATAAATATTATTATTTTGGAACACAAATTTATAGGCTAAAAAATATAATTTCATTACAATAATTATAGCATAAAGTAAGCAATTTGATCAAATACTTCACCTGAGTTGCTATCCTAGTATCAATAAAAGCCAACATTTTTATGAATAATTCTGATTTGAGAAATAAAACCAAGTAAAATCAGTAATTTAATTGATAATTGATAAGCGGCCAATGAGAGTCTAACGCCTAGACGGGAATTAATCGGAGTTAGTTGGAATTTTCATAACATAGCCTTTTGTTTTTTTCGGTTGAGCATCATATGACCAATATAAAATATGTCTCAGGGGGTTGATGAGCGACAATTTACTGTTTCAAAATTATGTTAGTGAAATTAATTTTTTTTTACCAAAATAAATTTTGTTTATTTACGTCAAATTCAAGTTAAGTTGTTATTCACGTCAAATTGAATAACAAATAAGGTAAAACTTGGGTGCATGTTATTTAATCACTTGAAATATTGTTGTTACATTCATCTTACTTATATATAAAAACAAAACCGTCTATAAATAGTAATTGATGGTTTTTCCCGCTCAAAAGCACTTTCTAAAAATAGTAATAATATGAGAATTCTTAAAAAAGGCAAATCAATATGATATAAGGAAATTATAAATACAAAGACGTTATATTAGTTGACTTCAATTTCAATTATTTCTCTATTTAAGCTACTGGAAATTAATACTACCTCCATTTTTTTTAGTTGTCATTCTAGTTTTGGATGAGAAAATTAAGGGATTTAAGGAGTTAACAAATCAACCCTCAACTAATTTCCTTAAATCCCTTTATTTTTTTAATCATTTCTATGTATTGTTAACACTTTCGATAATTATATGGTTAGTATTGTAAAAAAAGTGGTAAAAAAGTTAGAATAACAACTATTTACAAACAAAACAAATAAGCTAGAATGACACCTAAAAAAAAAACGGAGGTAGTATATATATATATATATAGATATTGCCTTTTTCGGCTGATTATTCAGTTAAAGGCGGTAGGAAAGCCCTTCAATCTAGGATTATGTAACAGCATAATCCCATCCCTTTAATCTCGCCAAAAGAGATCAAGAAAAAAAAGGCCACAGACATAGGGACTATTTTTTATTTTTCAAATCAAGAGTCTTCAAACATAGAAAATAAAAAATTCCGAAGATTTTGTAGAGAATATATTATGAAATTTCGAAAAATCTACGACGGATATGTTACTCTGGAATGCTTCCATATTTGTTTTTTGATAATTTTGATTTGTTATATTAGCTGATTTCAATTTCTTTAGGTAATTTTAGTTATTTCTTCAATTATTTTAGCAGAGATAAATTGGCCTTATTTCGGTCTATATGTATTAAATTATTAACAAATTTATGTATTTTTATAATTTCACTTTTCGGTACAGGACAATTCGGTGCAGTTCGGTACCATTTCGGTACGGATATTTAAAAAATATCCAAAACCATACCATATTTTTTTTCAGTACAGTTCGGTTCGAAAAAAGTCAAAAGTCAACAGTTCTTTTTCGGTATGGTGTGCTTTCGTTCAGTCTTCAATACAATTCGATAAATCTCGAGTTCCATGCACACCCCTACTTGATACCGCATGTGTCATCACCTCCCACTATCAAACCCACTCACCACAAATGCTTGCACCTCAAAATTTTATCCATTTTTCAAATATAATCCCTCCTTCCCAATAACATAATCCACTCTCAACTTTCACACAAATTACAAAATCCATTGATTAGATATGTAAATTACTGCTACATCATTGTTTATTATAGTGAAAAAAAGAGTGTTGTATTTGTATGTAATTTGTAGTATCATTGATGCATTATTTAATAGAGAAGAAGTGCTATCTCCGTTCTTTTTAATGTCTTTGTAGACTAAGATAAGATAATTATAAGGTAGAAAAATCGACAAGTACGGTCGTCTAGATTTTCTCACTCTCCTTAAATCCCTTTTTATTTTCTCTATTTTTCCTTCATACCATTGTTAGAAATTAATAAATTAGATATGGTAGGTTAGATAACAAAGGTTTCATAATTAGGATAATTATAAGGGTTATATTGAAAAAAAATGTGGGATAACAAAAGCTAACGGGCATCTATTTAAAAACAAACCGCAAAACATAAAAAAAAATATGAAATAAACGGAGGTAGTATTTAGGAAACATTGGTAAAAATGTCATGTATGTTTTCACTATTTAGAAACATAACCTCTAACTTTTTCAGTTTATGATAATGTTATGTATGTTGAAATTTTTTGTAAATATACCCTATGACCGGCTATAACAATCAATCAGTCAAAGAGTGATGCAGCGGTCATAAGCTAACGTGGCGGTTTTTAATCTAATTTGTTATTAATATTATTTTAAATTATATTATGGATTATAAATGTATAAAAATTTGAAATTATTTAAACACACACACACACACACATATATATATATATATAAATGTTAACTAAATCTAGAAATATTTTATAAAAAAATTAGTTTTAAATTAAAAGTGCATAATTTTATCTATAAATTAATTTTAAAATCTGAAAAATTATTTTAAGAAATAAAAAAAAATAATTATTCCTAAATCAATAAATTAGTTTTGAAAATCGATAAAGATGTCATCTTCTCCAAGGCTAATTCGGCAACACCACCCATAAGAACCCATATCCAGCCCCCGGGCAACCTGTCTCCCCCACCCAGGCTCGTACCCCTCCCCACCCCTCCCCCCCACGCCCCTTCAAGGGTAATCTCTGTATTCCAGCACCTTCACTCCTAGTTTCTCTCAAGAAATAGGTTTGCGAATCTGCACCTGCATCTACCTAACCCTCTCCATTATCATCGTCGGCGTCATATCTGCCACCGCCTCCCATGACGGATCCAAGTTCTACGGCGCGCACATAGGGTCATCGGAATCAAACGAAGGTCGAAGGACCATTCAATTTTTCTGGTAAATATCATCCTCGTTAGATCTTTTCAGCCTATTCTCGAGCCTGCCCCAGCTTGGCAACACCTCTCAGGAATTGAGCTCCGCGTCAAAAGCCACCATTAGTGTGTGTTGTGTGTGAAAATGGAAACATGAGAAAAGTGAGAGAAGCAACGACTCTAAAAAATAATTGGTGTGAGTGGGTGTATTCTTTGAAGGGGGAGAAGAAATTGCAGATAGGGGAGAGTAGGAGGAGCGGGTGTTGTATGAGCTGGAGTGGGGTTTATGGGATAATATTTTCTTTTTTGCTTTTTAATTCTATTTTTCCTTACCTGGTGACTCTTAATGCCACATCGGCTAATAATTGTCACGTCGCCCGTCACCAGATGAGTAACAGTTGATAGCCGGTAACAGGGTATTTTAACAATTTTTTGTAACATAAATGACATTCTTATAAAGTGCGAAACATAAAGAGTATTTTCCTAAATAGTGAAAATATACGGGGTAATTTTACCAATTTTTCCTATAGTAATTAATATGAGAAAAAATATCGTCCCATAACAATTGCCACATCCGCTAAATAACCCGTAGCTTTCTGCTTATTCAATTTTGCCTCATACTGGTACACGTATTTATGCATGCATAATAGGTCGAGTTAAGTGTGTATTTAGTGACATTTGCATGTATAATTGACCGTGTATTGCTCACATTTGTATTATTGGACGATTTGATGTTATGTGACTTATTTTGAAGCTATTTGGGTAAATCTAGACCAAAAAGTCAAAATCGAGCCAAGCCTAAGTAAGAGGAGCTCAGCCGAGACAATCAGGCTTGGCCGAGACAAAGGAGCAGTGTACGCCAGATTTTGGCTGTAGAGTTGGCTCGGCCGAGACACTTATTCTCGGCTGAGAACTTTATACATGGCTCTCGGCCGAGACAGTCTTTCTCGGCCGAGACACAAGTCGGTTCACAACATGATTTGCTCGAAGATTATCCTTTTCAAGTCCAATTTAAGCTTAATTCATCCCCAACTATAAAAGGAAGAACCCAAGTCCGAAAATAGCAACTTTGACATTGATTTTAAAGCACAAACATGGGGATTTCGAAGAACACGAAGAATCAAGATTCGGCATCTCAGTTTTCATAGTTTCATGTTTGTTTCTTTCATTGTAGTTTGTTTTTAGCCATCACTATGATCGACTAAGGTCTCTTTATTTTCGTCTTTAACTAAGTTGAACCCTAGAACGATATTTTTGTAATTCTTACAATAATTGTTTGATTAAACTATGTTCTGAGATTATTTATGTTATCTGAATTATTCATATCTTTTATGTGTGTTTTATTTGGATTGATCACCCGGGTATTAGGCATATAATTGTTGCTAGGTCATAATTCATAATACGTAATTCTTATGAACTTATGTCTAAGAGTAGCAAAGTGAATTTATTCGCTATAAATCGTGGTCACTTGTATTGAGCTTGCAAGTATAATACCGTACCTATTCCGTTGCCCTAAAACTTTATGCGTTCGATTAATGGTGTTTTAGCGATCGTATCCTAGGACTATTTAATCATATAGATTATTACAGAGCGAACTTGTGATTAATTACACCTACGAGATACCAAGATTAGTACTTGCTAATTCTTGGGATAGGAGTTTCGGAACTAGTTTGTCAAGCAGTTGCATTAATTACAAGAATAATTCGGACTAGGGAGATACTGGGTTGAAGGCGGGAATACTTTTGATCATATTTGAATCCATCTTTAGTTGCTAGTTTAATTGTTATTTGCTTTAGTTAATTAATTCAAAACAACTCCCCCACAATATGTTATATTTTATTATAATTATTTGCATAATTTGGTTTAATACAATAAACGATTAGTTTCCCTGTTCTCTGTGGGATCGACCCTAACTTACCCTGTCTAGTATTTAGAAAAAGAATAGTTAGGAATTAATAACTAATTTGACTGCATCAGACAGTGCAGCCACATTTTGGCGCCGTTGTCAGGGATCATTTGAAATTAATTGCGTTTTCGTATTAGCCATTATTAGTTTAATTTTTATTAATAGTTTTTTTCTGTATATGTTTGGTTCTTACCTATTACTTTACATCTTATTACAACTGTAAATGATCACTCGTTTATATGGTAACAAAGATCTGCAATTCGACCCTGAGATTACTCGAAGAGGTCAAGTTCTGAGGAAACAAGCAAGAGAGATTCGAGAGCAGTTCGAAGCATTGTCATTCACTACTGAAAACCTGTTCGAGTCACAACCTGAACCAGAAGATATAGCACAAGAAAAGTATATGAAAGAATTGGCTAATGCTGGATCCACTCACCAGCCCTTATGCATCACCTTCCCTAACTTGGGAGGAAACACTATGTTTGAACTGAAATCGGGTTAATCAATCTGTTGCCTTCATTTCATGGCCTCTCGGGCGAGGATCCTCACAAACATCTGAAGGAGTTCCACACTGTCTGCTCGAGTATAAAGCCCACTACTGTTAGTTAAGAGGCGATAAAATTACGGGCTTTCCCCTTCTCTTTGAAGGATTTGGCCAAGGATTGGCTCTACAATCTTCCCCCATCTTCAATCACTATGTGGAAGGAGATGGAGAGGCTCTTTTTGGAAAAATACTTTCCTGCATCTAGAGCAACGAACCTCCGAAAAGAGATAAGTTGAGCTAGACAAATGCACAATGAGAAATTGTATGAATATTGGGAGCGGTTCAAGAAACTGGTGGCAAGCTGTCCACAACATCAGATAACCGATCAACTGCTAATCTAGTATTTCTATGAGGGATTAATACTGGCAGACCCAAACATGATAGATTCAACTTGTGGAGGAGTGCTAGTGGATAAAACTCCAACTGCAGCCAGAGAACTGATATCGAAGATGGCTGCTAATTCACAGCAATTTGGGTGTAGGGATGTACTGATCAAGTCAGCGAGAGAGGCAACCGACTCATCCATAGATGACAAGATTGAGGCTTTTTTCCACGTGGCAACTGGTCACGTGCCGACATAAATTTGGGGCTTTTGCCCACGTGGAATCAGAATGACGCGCTGGATTTGAATTTGAATTTTTCTTTTCTTTTTTTCTTGTACAAATTTGATTAAAAAATCCACATAATCAACCCACGAAACTTAATTAACTCATATTCCACCACAAACCTCATCTCTCTTAGTCTTTCTTTATAAGATTTATAGAACTGGGTTCTCAACCCATTGAACCCTAGGGCTGAAGTAGCGGGCCGTTGTCGCCCATCCACACAGCAACAGCTGCCACCGGAGTTCACACGGCCACTTACATAGCTCGTCGTAATACCAGCGCTGAAGAAATCAAGCAGAATAAAAAAAAAAAAAAAAATTGTTCGTCGTCTGCAATTTCTCGAACGTCGACAAAGGAAGAAACTTGTTGCGCAATAGGCTCAGAGTCGTGCATCACCATATCACAACAAGATGCCGAGATCTGCTTCCCGAACTCACTATGACGTCGACAAAGAGCCTGTCGTCGCGAACTTTAGTAGAACAACCGCCGTCATCGCCATTCCATTCTCCATGATTCAGTTTGCGTTCAACCTTAAACAAGCATGATTATGATGACCAGTAAGTATCTTGCTCAAGGTGCCAATTTCTTGATTTTGGTAGGGAGACCAAACTTCAGATTCACTTTCATGGTTAATTTTAAATGGGTTGCAGAATGACCCTTGGACTTTTGAAGAAGAAGCATTTTAGCCCCACAACTCTTGCTGTCTTTAAGTGGGAATTGATGATGTGGAGTTATTAATCCTATTTGTACAAGAAAAAAGAAAAGAAAAATTAAAATGAAAATCTAGCGCGTCATTCCGATACCACATGGGCAAAGCCCCAAATTTGTGCCAGCAATCAGCACATACATTTTCTGGCAAAAAACTGAATTTTGGGACGAAAATTGGATAATCTCAAAACATATGGGACGAAATTGAAAAAGCAAATAGCTACGGGACTTTTAGCGGAAGTCACTATAGTTATGGCACGATATATGAATTTTTCGTGATATATATCCGGTGTCACATGGGCAAACGCCCCAATTTTTGGCCAGCACGTGCATTTTTCAGCTAATATTCGAATTTTAGGACTAAAAGTAGATAATTTCAAGATGTATGGGTTGAAATTGAAAGAGTAGAAAGATACCAGCATGCGGCTTGGCAATCGAAGCTTCCATAAATGTTTCCAAGTGGGATTAGGGCCTGAACTAGCGCTAGAATTAGACGGAAAGCCAATCAGGTGGTGCAACGAGAACGTAGTGAACACACGAGGGGTTAGGAGAATCCCCAGGGTTTTCAATATTGATCAAAATGTAATCACAAAAGTTTGACTCCAATGATATAAATACTAGGGTTGGTGCGCACAAAAGCCCAACTCAACAAACTTAACAAAAAACAAAGAAAGCCCATAAACAAGTAAGTCCAACCATAAAAGAAATTAATTGGAAATTATTACATTGTGGTCTCTTCTCCATCATGTCCTCCCCCATTGGAATGATTAGCCCTCAAATTATAACGAGTCTCTTCTCCAAGCAACCGATCACCAGCATACGGAACTAAGACGTCAGACGTGCGCAACTGTGGAGGAAGTCACAAACAGTAAGCATTTGGATTGATCTTCTCCACGACTTCAACGGGCCCAATTTTCTGAGACGCCAGCTTGTTGTATCCATGAGCGGGAAAACGGTCCTTATTAAGGGCAACCCAAATGAGGTCACCGACCTCGAACTCCACATGACGGCGGTGGGAATCCGCATGCACTTTATAGCGCGCATTACTTCCCTCCAAAGGAACGCGTGTCGTGGCATGGACTGATGCACGTTAATTTTGCATGTAATTAGGTCGATGTATGGTACTATTTGATGGGAATTATATGCGTAAATGGTTGGAAATTATATGAAATATGATATAAGTGATCAATTGACGTACTTGACTTGTTTTAAGGTATTTTGAGCATTTTCAGGCTAAAAAGTTGTGATTTACGACTACCGGACAAGAAAACAAGTTGAAACGGAGTAAAAATCGGCCCAAAGTAGTGAAAACCGGTCCAAATCGGTCCGAACCGTCCAAGAACCGATCCAAACCGGTCCGAATTATTCAAGAATCGGTCCAAACCGGGCTGAACCGGTCTAGGAGCAAAACGAGGCAAGAACCGACACGGCCGCGTCACAAAGCAACACGGCCGTGTCAAAAGTGGCCTGCAACGCGCTGTTGGTTCTGGAATAGAACACGGCCGTGTCACAAAGTAACACGGCCGTGTCAAATTGTTGCTGGAAAAGGGAATTTTGCAAGCAACACGGCCGTGTCAAAAAGCTCGGGGATTGTTAAAATCCTGTTTTAAGTGAAGATTTGATTTCTTAATTCAAGGGAGATTATCTAATTCTATAAAAAGGATTCAAGTGCTTCTCAAAAGAAAAAAGAGAACACACATATTATCCGAGTTTGAGGCACGAGACGACTTGGACGACGACGAAGATTCGAGCAACGGGACGAGATACTCGGGTTTAGCAGTTTTTCCTAGTTTAATTCTTTAGAATGTTTTGTCTTAAATATTGTATTGAATTGAGCCTAGGCATGAGTAGCTAAGCTATTCGTGTCCTAGGGTTAGAAAGTAGGAATTATTTATAATAATGTTTTGATTTATGGTTTAACTTATTGAATTCCGTTCTTTGATATGTTTATCTTTATATCCGTTTTAACAAATAAATTTGGACTGGCCATCTAGGTTTAGTAAATTCATTTAACAAATCCGCTTCGAGAGAAGGAGTTTGTTATTAGACGTACGATATAGAGCGCAGTTGTCTATGACTGTGTAGGCATAGGTTTATGAGCTGTTTGGAGTTGCTAGGATTAATTGACTCGAGAGGGTAATTGTCTTAGTTAATCAACGATCTAATTACTTCGAGAGGAGGGTTAGGTTAATATTGCGCCTCTTAATAAACATTAGATCGGTTAAAATCAATAAGTTAATTCTAATCATTATTGGAATAAATATTCTGAAATCGATACCCTAGGATGCTGTTTTCCCTTGATTGTTAATTATTCGTTTTTATTCAAGTTTGAAGTTAGAGTTAATTAAGTATTTTAGTTAGTAAAATCAATCTTTCCTGAATTAGTGTCTAGTTAGGATATTCCTAGAATATTGAGGTATCAAACTACCTAAAGACCCTATTCCTTGTGGGATCGACCTTGACAATAGTACTACACCTACATCCGTACACTTGCGGAACACTAGGTTAGAAACCGACGTGTCAAGTTTTTGGCGCCGTTGCCGGGGAATAGGATTTAGTGTTTAGTTTTACCTTGAAAAATAGGAGGAAACTAGACTAGATTTTATTTATTTTTCGTAATTGTAATTTTAATTTTCGTTTTTTTTTTTTTTTTTTTTGTTAATTTTTGTGTTACACGGTATTTGCTGTTTTTGGTGTTATCAGGCATCGCATGCACACCAGATCAAAAGGAAAAGAGACTATTCTTCCTTTCGATCCAGAGATTGAAGCGACAGCTCGTAGACACCGCAATAGAAGGTCTGAGATGGAGAACCCACCGCAGCAACCGAATGATGAGGTATTAAATAGAGTGCTAACAGCCTTAGCACGATTGGACGATCGCGTCACTATCATACAGCAGCAGATACCTGTACAGCAGCAACAGTTGCCACAACAGCATGGACAGATTCCAATAGAGCCAGATGCGGGAGAAGAAGACGATACACCCATTAGTGACTGTTTAAGGCCAAATCCTAATCAACAGTCAGGAGGAGTACGACCCCCGCCTCTGAATGCCAATAGTTTCGAGCTGAAGCCTGCACTAATCAACATAGTGCAGCAGAACCAGTATGGAGGAAGTGCATTGGAGGACCCGAACGCTCACTTGATAAAGTTCCGAAGATTGGCGGACACAATCAAAATAAACCATGTGCCACACGAGCAGGTTAAGCTGCGATTGTTTCCTTTTTCGTTGAAGGATAGAGCCCTCCAATGGTTCAATTCCTTGGAAGATATCATCAGCTGGGAAGAGTTGAGCACTTAGTTCCTATTGAAGTACTTTCCACCGAGCAAAATGCTCGACTTGCAGAATCAAATTAATCAGTTCAAACAGCTGGATCAAGAACCGTTTGGAGAAGCTTGGGAGCGATTCCAGGATCTTATCCGGAGTTGCCCTCAACATGGGTTTATGAAAAAGCAGCAAATATGTAAGTTTTATAATGGCTTACTCGCTCCGACCAGAAACCAAGTGGACGCAGCTGCAGGTGGTAGCTTGATGGAGACATCAATAAAGACAGCATTCTCGATTTTGGATGCTATGGCTCAAACAAGTTATCAGTGGCCAACGAGAGAAACCAGCCACGGAGGGTGGTGAATGTTATGGAAGTGGAGACGGTCAGCAATGAGCCGATGGACAAACTCACATCACAGCTGACAGCCCTGACGAGTCAAGTCAATATGCTAACTAGTCTGACGTTGGCACAACAAACAGGGGGTCAAGAAGAAGCTGAAGAAGTTAATTTTCTAAACCAAAGGAACTTCAATAACTTCCAAAACAACCAGCCTAGGTACAATCAGTACCCACAAAATCGGAATCAACAAAACTTCTCATATGGGAATTCGAAGAACACACTTAATCCACCACCTGGGTTTGCTGTTACAAACGGTATGAGACATGACAGTAAGAAGCCATCACAAGAAGAGATTGCTCAATCACAGTTTGAAAAGTATGATGAGAAGTTAGCTCAATTGGAGAAGAAAGTAGAAGGAAAATTTATTGAGCTAAACAAGCATATAACTGGGCAAGGGGCAGACATCAAGAGGTTAGAGAATACGATGGTGCAGACTCAAGTAAGTATTGGGGAGTTGTCTTCCAATATGAGCCAGTTAATCAAGATTGTCGGGGCCCAACACAAGCAGGGCCAATTTCCGAGTGATACGGTGGTGAACCCAAGAGAGCAATGTCAAGCCATTCAGTTAAGGAGTGGTACTGAGTACAAGGGACCCCAGCTACCGGTTGGTGAAGATAAAGTGATGGAGAAAGAGAAAATGGAAGAGAAACACGAGCAATCGGGCAAGAAGAAAGCAGTAAAGCAAAGCGAAGGACAGGAAATCAAAGCAGACATCCCATCTTATGTCCCGGCTGTCCCATTCCCACAAGCCTTAAGGAAGAAGAAGATTGATGAGCAGTTCGCGAAGTTCTTGGATGTGCTGAAGAGAATCCAAATTAACATCCCCTTCGTTGAAGCACTGCAGCAGATGCCGAACTACGCTAAATTTCTGAAGGAAGTGATCTCAAAGAAGAAGAAGTGGGAAGAATACGAGACAGTCAACCTGACTGAAGAATGCAGTGCTGTGATCCAAAGGAAGCTACCGCTCAAGCGAAAAGATCCAGGTAGTTTTACAATTGCATGTCAAATAGGTACTATTACATTTGATAAGGCACTGTGTGATTTGGGGGCTAGTATTAACTTGATGCCATTATCTATTTTTGAAAAATTGAGTCCAGGTACTTTGAAACCCACTACAATTTCTTTACAAATGGCTGATCGGTCTATGACTTGGCCAAAAGGGATTGTAGAGGATGTGTTGTTAAAAGTTGGGAAATTTATAATACCTGTGGATTTTGTGGTTTTAGATATGGTAGAAGATAAAGATGTCCCTTTAATTTTAGGTCGCCCGTTTCTAGCAACGGGAAAAGCATTGATAGATGTCCAAAAAGGAGAGTTAACATTAAGGGTAGATAAAGAGCAAGTTACTTTTTGAATCTATAAAGCTCTACAACATCATAATAGGGAGGATGAATCTCAATTAGAAATATGTAGTTTTGTTCGTACATTTGAAGCTGCATTTTATAGGAAACTAACCTCCCCAAGTGATAGTGATCCCCTTGAAACATGCATTACAAATTCTATTTATAATGTTAATCTCCATGACCCTACTGACCTTGATCTTGCCGAAAGTGTTAGTGCATTGAATGCCTTGCAGGATGCTCCTAAGGGGAGTTCGACTCAAGGAAACATAAACAAGAAGACGGTTGAAGAAGAGCAAAAAGGGGGCGATGGATGTCTGGAGCTAAAACCATTGCCTGATCATCCGCGGTATGCATTTCTAGATAATGAGCACAAATATCCGGTAATAATCTCCTCTTCCCTTACTGATGTTGAAACTGATAAACTGTTGCGTGTATTGAGGAAGTATAAATCTGCTATAGGATGGTCAATAGCTGACTTGAAAGGAATTAGTCCTACGATTTGCATGCATAAGATTCTGATGGAAGATGAGTATAAACCCTCTGTTCAAAACCAACGTAGGCTTAACCCAATGATGCAAGAAGTAGTTAGGAAGGAAGTACTTAAGTGGTTAGACGCTGGGATCGTTTTTCCTATTTCTGATAGTAAGTGGGTAAGTCCAACGCAGGTTGTGCCAAAGAAGGGGGGATGACTATAGTTAAGGGTGATCTTGATGAGGTCATAGCCACTAGGGTAATTACGGGCTGGCGTGTATGTATAGACTATAGGAAACTTAATGCAGCCACTCGTAAAGACCATTTTCCCCTTCCCTTTCTAGATCAAATGCTTGATAGGTTAGCAGGATATGAGTATTATTGTTTTCTTGATGGTTATTCCGGGTACAATCAGATTGTAATTGCCCCGGAGGACCAAGGAAAAACTGCTTTTGTGTGTCCTTATGGTGTCTTTGCTTTTCGTAGAATGCCATTTGGGCTCTGTAATGCCCCTGCTACGTTTCAAAGGTGTATGATGGCAATCTTTGGGGGTTTGATAGAAAATATTATGGAGGTCTTTATGGATGATTTCTCTGTATTCGGTTCGTCTTTCGATAACTGTCTAGATAATTTAGCTCAGGTGCTTAACAGGTGTGAAGAAACTAATCTAGTCCTTAACTGGGAAAAATGTCATTTCATGGTAAAAGATGGGATAGTCTTAGGACATAAAATTTCCGCACAAGGATTAGAAGTCGATAGGGCTAAGGTAGTGGCAATAGAGAGATTACCACCTCCTACGAATGAAAAAGGGGTTAGAAGCTTTTTAGGACATGCGGGGTTTTATAGAAGGTTCATAAAGGATTTTTCTAAGATTGCTAAACCTTTATCTCGTTTGTTAGAAAAAGATACTTCTTTTGTTTTCGATGATGCATGCATACAGGCTTTTGAGACGCTGAAGAAGGCATTGATTACTGCTCCAATACTGATTACACCTGACTGGTCACAACCATTCGAGGTTATGTGTGATGCGAGCAACATGGCGGTGGGAGCTACATTGTGCCAAAAGCGGGAGAAGATTTTTCGGGTCATATACTATGCCAGCAAAACTCTCGACCCCGCTCAAGCAAATTATACCACCACGGAAAAAGAACTGTTAGCTGTTGTTTATGCTTGTGATAAATTTCGTTCATATCTTGTACAAGCTAAAACAATAGTGTATACTGATCATACTGCTCTTAAGTATACTGATCATACTGCTCTTAAGTATACTGCTCTTAAGTATACTGCTCTTAAGGGCTGCGAAAACGTGGTAGCTGATCACTTGTCTCACATTGAGAATGAAGCAGATGCAAAGGGTCAACAAACAGCCATTAGCGACATCTTTCCAGACGAGCACGTGATGGTTGTGGAGAATGGGCCATGGTATAGTGACATCGCCAATTTTATAGCGAGTGGGATCGCTCCGGACTTCCCTCATCATAAGAAGAAGAAATTTTTCCATGATGTGAAGTTCTACATATGGGATGATCCCTATCTCTATAGGAGGTGGCGGATACAATCATTAGACGGTGTGTTCCTCAAGAGGAAGTGAAAGATATCATAACACATTGTCACTCATCCCCAACTGGGGGACATTTTGCATCAGCACGAACAGCAGCGAAGGTGCTTCAAAGTGGCTTCTATTGGCCAACAATCCACAAAGACTGTCATGCCTTCATTCTGCAATGTGATAAGTGTCAAAGGACCGGAGGAATCACACGGAAGCACGAGATGCCTCTTACCTCAATCCTTGAAGTTGAGTTGTTCGATGTATGGGGAATAGATTTTATGGGACCTTTTCCGTCTTCAAATGGGTTCCAATACATCTTGGTAGCTGTGGAGTATGTTTCGAGATGGGTGGAAACTGTTCCGACCCAAACAAACGACGCCAAGGTGGTGCTCAAATTCCTCCAAAAGAACATCTTGACAAGGTATGGCACTCCAAGAGCCTTGATTAGTGATGGGGGCTCCCACTTTTGTAATAGATGGATGGCTGCTTTATTGGCTAAGTATGGGGTCAAACATCGGGTGACCACTCTATATCATCCACAGGCCAATGGCCAAGTGGAACTAGCGAACCGAGAAATCAAGCAGATACTGGAGAAGTCGGTAAATGGGAACCGGAAAGATTGGGCGATGAAGTTAGATGATGCGCTATGGGCATATAAAACTCCATTGGGGCTGTCGCCGTATCAATTGGTGTTTGGGAAGGCATGTCATCTACCGGTTGAATTGGAGCATAGAGCGTATTGGGCAGTCAAGAAGCTGAATTTCGACTTCGAAGCTGCTGGAAAAGAGCGACTCCTAAAGCTCAACGAATTGGAGGAGTTTAGACAACAAGCTTTCGAAAACTCTAGCTTGTACAAAGAACGTGTCAAGAAGTTCCACGACCGAATGATCACGAATCGCGTATTTAAAGCTAGGGAGCAGGTTCTCTTGTTCAACTCTTGTCTACGACTTTTTCCGGGCAAGCTGAAATCTCGATGGTCCGGGCCATTCACAATCAAAACTGTCCGAGTATCGGGTGTAGTAGAGCTGTTGAATCAAGACGGGAGCACATTTCTCGTGAATGGACAACGCATAAAGAAATACTACAAGTCTGACCAAATTCACACCGTCCATGAAGTGCGGTTGAAAGAAGCAAAGTAGAGTCAAAGGTCGTCAAGCTTGAGACGTAAAACAAGCGCTTGTCGGGAGGCAACCCGATATTTAGTATTTTTGCATTGTTTTTAAATTCTTTTTAGTTTATGGTAGTTTTATGTTTTTTTGTTTCGTGTTCGATATTAGGACTCAATACGGACGAGTAGTGCAAGAAACGGGGGTCGAAAGGACGAAAAATGGCGTGTGGAAGGAAAACAGAGCAACACGGCCGTGTTACTTGTTCAACACGAAAGTGTCAAAACTGGCGTGAAAAGAGAAGACTCTACTGGAAAGCAACACGGCCGTGTTACATACGGAACACGGCCGTGTCAAAAACGCCTCAGAAAACCACGTTTGGTTCAACTGCAACACGGCCGTGTCACAGGCTTAACACGGCCGTGTCAAAATAGGGCTCACACAAGGTAAAACAAGCTGGAATGCAACACGGCCGTGTTACATACGGAACACGGCCGTGTCAAAAAAGCCCCAGAAATACAAATTTGGTTCAAACAGAACACGGCCGTGTCACACAGTCAGCCAGTTTAAAATACGCGAACAGGTTCTATTTCGTTCTCCCTCCTCTCTTTTCATAACTACACGCACGAAGAACACACACAAACACACTCAAATTCACCCATAATCCAACTCAAACACAATCACACACTTTATCTCATTCACTACCTCCACCAAAGTCGGAAATTTCGACCCACCTCCAAGGACCTAGGGCACATTCCGAATTGGGTTTTCTCCGACTAAATTTCTCCGGTAAGTGACGCTAACCCTTATTAGTTTGTTTCCCATTCAATTTTGATGTATAATTAGTATTGGGAATGAATTAATTTCATTCAAGTGAGTATTGTAGTACCTATGTGTTAAATAATGCAATTTGGGTATGAACTTATGCGAGTAGTGAATAGGGTTACGTAATGAGTATAAATTGTTGTGATTGTTGCTAGAATTAGATGAAAATGTTGAGGTTAACATGGAACGAGCACCCCGAGATTGAAATTTATGTGTTGGACTCATTGAGGCATATTAGCAAACATGTTATGTGCATGGTTTACATTGATGTTATGTCACTTGATTCCTACTCCTTATCACAATTCTACATATTGTACGACTTAAAGGAATTATGATGCATGCTCCAGTTGCTAAAATTCGAAGTTCCATTATTTCAAGACCTCCCAAGTGAAGTGGGTAGGAGTTGAGCATAGGATGGGGGTATAAAACGCATACATGGCTCGGGTGTCACTAGCCTATGAATATCTTGTTATATATGTTGGCATATTTCATTTTTGTCTATGTTTGGGCTAAACTAAGGATTATGGCCCTATTGATTTGTGTGTTGTGAGGTAGTGTTCAATCTCATCAAGTGAGCTATACTTGGTAATATGGTGTGTTGGGAATGTGGAACCGGGTTCAAGAGGTGAAGAACCGGAGGTTTGGACCGGGTTTGAGCATCAAGAAGCAAAGCTGGTCAGGATGAGCCGGGTTCATGGCAGTTGTGAATAACCGCTGATTGTGACGAGTTAGTTCAGGATTTGTGACGAAGAAAACCGTCATTTTTGTCCGGTAGCTGAGCTCAACTTGATTCAGTTTGAACTTTTTGTACGGTTACATTCGAGCTCCAATTCTTATATCATTGTAAAGCTCTCATCAAGGAGAACAACACTACGTCGAGCAATTTTCCAGTTTCTTAGATTAGAGAGAGTATTTTGAGAGGGAACGGTTTCTGCCCTAATTTGTTCCAGAATTGGGCATTTTGGTTTCTAAGTGTATTTTCTGTAATTGATTGGATTTCTTAGTGGATTGAGGTGTGCCTTACCTCCGTGGATGTAGTTCATCTTGAACGAACCACGTAAAACTTGTGTGTGATTCATTTATATTTCCTGTTCTGCGCAAGTCGTGTTCGGTCACAACTTTGGCCGAATTAAGTGTGTGTTTTCAGATTGATCTTTGTGCGATTTCCAGATTCAGTTTAGCTGTGTGTTTAGGAGTTGAAATCACTAACAAGTGGTGCCGTCTGTGGGAAATCAACTCTCACAGCTTGAAGAAGGGAAGGAATGGCTGGTATGAAGATGGATTTTGAGAAGTTCACAGGAAGGAATGATTTCACATTGTGGAAGATCAAGATGAATGCAGTATTGGTTCACAATAGCCTTGATCTTGCATTGATACCTCTGGATTCATGGGAAGAAACTGAGAAATCCAAGTTTGCATCAGTGGATAAGAAGGCCCTAAGTCTTATCTTCCTATGTTTGGGTGATAAACCGTTGAGGGAGGTCTCAAGATGCAAGAGTTCCTCAGAAGCATGGAGGAGATTGGAAGAACTGTATCAATCAAAGTCAGTTTCCAACAAGCTGTTCTTGAAGCAGAAGATGTTGGCCTTCAAGATCACTGAAGACAAGGTAATTTCTGATCAACTTGATGAGTTCATTAAGATGATTGAAGAATTGGAAGATCTGGATGTGAAATTGGAGGAGGATGACAAGGCATTGATGGTGTTAAACATTCTTCCAAAATCCATGGAAAGCTTTAAGGATGCCTTAATGTATGGGAGAGATGAGCAGCTATCCTATGATGGAATAGTGAAGGCTCTGAGGTCTAAATGCTTCCAGACTCAAGGGGATAAAGGCATGGTGCAATCTGGAGAAGGCTTGAATGTCAAATTCAAGAAACCTTGGCAAGGCAAGAAGGGACAGAATGCTAAGGATCCAAAGTCTGGGGATTCTAATCCTAAGAAGGGGAATGACTGGGTTGAGAAGAGGAAATGCTTCAAGTGCAAGCAGCCAGGTCACTTGAAGAAGGACTGTCCTAAGAGAAATAAGAAGGTGGAAATCAAGGGGCAGAAGCTGCTGCTATTGATCATCAAGAAGACCCTCCAGAAGTATTAAATGTTACTGAAACAAGAATGGTAAAGGAATGGATCTTGGACACAGGCTGTTCTTTTCATATGTGTCCACACCAGTCATGGTTTGATGAACTGAAGAGAGAAGATGGTGGAAATGTTCTCCTGGGAAATGACCAATCATGCAAGGTCAAAGGAGTTGGATCAGTGAGCATAAGGATGTTTGATGGTGTGGTCAGAGTCATCTCAAATGTAAGATATGTTCCTGGCCTTAAAAGAAATCTTTTATCTCTCGGTTCTTTAGTAACCAGTGGATGTCAGTTTAGCTCAATAGATGGATTCTTGCATATTACAAAACATGGGAAATTGGTGATAAAAGGTAGACAGCATAATGGATTGTTTATCTTGATTGGTTCACCTGTTGTTGGAAGTGTGGATATGGTCTTGAGCAGTTCTGAGCTTGCTAAATGGCACAAGAGACTTGGACACATAGGAGAGAAAGGATTGAAGGAACTGTCAAGAAGTGGAGTAATTGGAAATATGGGAAATCAAGAACTGGAGTTCTGTGATCAGTGTGCTTTGGGCAAATCCAAGAAGCTGCCCTATGGAAAGGGTGTTCACACAACTCAAAAGCCATTAGATTATGTTCACTCTGACATATGGGGTCCTGCAAGAACAGAATCTCATGGTGGTGCAAGGTATTTCATGTCCTTGATTGATGATTACAGCAGAAAGGTGTGGATCATGTTGATGAAGAACAAGAGTGATGCTTTTCATAAGTTCAAAACATGGTTGATTCAACTGGAAAATGTCAAAGGGAAGAAGCTGAAGCACCTTAGGACTGATAATGGACTGGAATATCTCTCTACTGAGTTTACAAACTTCTGTGAAGAAAGAGGAATCAAGAGACACAGGACTGTTCCAATGAATCCTCAACAGAATGGAGTTGCTGAGAGACTTAACAGGACTCTTCTTGAAAGAGTGAGGTGTATGCTGTTGGATGCTGGGTTACCAAAGGTATTTTGGGGAGAAACCATTGCTATAGCATGTTATCTCATTAACAGGTCACCCTCATCAGTGATTGGGTTCAAAACACCTGAAGAGGTGTGGAGTGGACAGAAACCAAGTTATGAAGGGTTAAGGGTGTTTGGGTGTCTTGCTTTTGTCCATGTCAAGCAAGACAAGCTAGATGCAAGGGCTCTCAGATGTGTATTTCTTGGATATCCGGATGGAATAAAGGGCTACAGATTGTGGTGCTTAGAGAAGGGAAATCAGAAGATAATCACAAGTAGAGATGTAAAGTTTAATGAGAATGTGATGGCTTACTCTTCTACAGGCTCTAAGGAAGAATTTGATGGAGCTACAGAGACAGAGGAGATATCAATTCAGGTGGAGCATCCTGCTGAAGATAACCACACACCTCAACCACAAGAAAATCTACAAGATAGTGATTCATCATCTGAAGAAGAAGAACAAACTGGACCTTCACAAAATGTCAGAGAATACAGCATTGGAAGGGACAGGCCTAGAAGAACAATCAACAAACCTGATTTCTATGGTCAAGCAGGGAGTGTTTATTATGCCTTGAGTGTTGCTGAAGATCTGGAATCACAAGAGCCTAGTAGTTTTAAAGAAGCACTAGACTGTGAAGAAGGTGAACACTGGATACAGGCAATGACTGAAGAGATGGAGTCCCTGGAGAAGAATAAGACCTGGATATTGGTGGAGAAACCAAAAGGTCAGAAACTTGTAAGCTCTAAATGGATATACAAGAAGAAACTAGAGACAGCAGGATCCAAACAGGTGAGGTTTAAAGCAAGATTGGTGGCTAGGGGCTTTACACAAAGAGAAGGGATTGATTTCAATGAGGTTTTCTCTCCAGTGGTAAAGCATTGCTCAATCAGGTTGCTTTTATCAAAAGTCACACAGGAGGACATGGAATTACAACAACTGGATGTAAAGACAGCATTCTTACATGGAGAACTCAATGAGGAGATATATATGAAATAGCCAGAAGGCTTTGTTGTTCCTGGGAAAGAAGACAAAGTATGTTTACTGAAGAAGTCACTATATGGACTTAAACAAAGTCCAAGACAGTGGAATAAGAGGTTCAATGACTTCATGATCAGTGTTGGCTTTGTAAGAAGTCTTTATGACAGTTGTGTTTACTTCAACAAAGGTTCAAAGCAAGATAAAGTTTTCCTTCTATTGTATGTGGATGACATGCTAATTGCCAGCAGGAACAAGAAGAGGGTACAATGGTTGAAGGATAGACTTAATGCTGAATTTGACTTGAAAGATCTGGGAGAAGCCAAGAAGATATTGGGCATGAACATTCTAAGAAACAGAGAAGCTGGAGTGCTTTGGTTATCTCAGAGGCAATATCTACAGAAAGTATTGGAGAGGTTTCATATGCATGAAGCCAAACCTCTCTCCACTCCAGTTAATCTACAGAAGAAACTTTCCAAAGAACAATGCCCAAAGACTGAAGAGGAAATCATACATATGAACAATATTCCTTATGCAAGTGGAGTTGGAAGTCTTATGTATGGAATGATTTGTAGCAGGCCTGACTTGGCATATGCTGTGTCTTTAGTAAGCAGGTTCATGTCAAATCCAGGAGTTGAGCATTGGGAAGCTTTGAAACATGTGATGAGGTATTTGAAAGGATCAGTGAATTTGTCACTGAAGTTTGAAAAAAGAGTGGATGGAAGTACTGCTGCATTGGAGGGGTTTGCTGATTCTGATTTTGCAGCAAACATAGACACAAGGAAATCCATTTCTGGATTTGTGTTTACCTTATTTGGAACAGCCATCAGCTGGAGAAGTGTACAACAATCTGTTGTGGCACTATCAACTACAGAAGCAGAATATATCTCCCTAACTGAAGCTATCAAAGAGGCAATCTGGTTGAAAGGGGTTCTGAGAGATTTGGATATCAAGCAGAAGTGTGTGGCAATCTACTGTGATAATCAGAGTGCTCTACACCTTGTGAAACATCAAGCATTTCATGAAAGGTCAAAACACATTGATGTTAGGTTACATTTTGCTAGAGATATCATTGATTCTGGTTCTGTGGAGGTGAAGAAGGTACACACATTGCATAATCCTGCTGATTTTCTTACAAAGGGTGTACCTGGAAACAAAGTGGAGCATTACTCAAGCTTGCTGCAGCTTGAGCAATGTCATGAAGAACAATAATAGACAGGCAGTGGTGAGGCATTAAGAGGAACACTTGATTCATTGAGGTGGAGATTTGTGAGGAGTGTTCAATCTCATCAAGTGAGCTATACTTGGTAATATGGTGTGTTGGGAATGTGGAACCGGGTTCAAGAGGTGAAGAACCGGAGGTTTGGACCGGGTTTGAGCATCAAGAAGCAAAGCTGGTCAGGATGAGCCGGGTTCATGGCAGTTGTGAATAACCGCTGATTGTGACGAGTTAGTTCAGGATTTGTGACGAAGAAAACCGTCATTTTTGTCCGGTAGCTGAGCTCAACTTGATTCAGTTAGAACTTTTTGTACGGTTACATTCGAGCTCCAATTCTTATATCATTGTAAAGCTCTCATCAAGGAGAACAACACTACGTCGAGCAATTTTCCAGTTTCTTAGATTAGAGAGAGTATTTTGAGAGGGAACGGTTTCTGCCCTAATTTGTTCCAGAATTGGGCATTTTGGTTTCTGAGCGTATTCTCTGTAATTGATTGGATTTCTTAGTGGATTGAGGTGTGCCTTGCCTCCGTAGATGTAGTTCATCTTGAACGAACCACGTAAAACTTGTGTGTGATTCATTTATATTTCCTGTTCTGCGCAAGTCGTGTTCGGTCACAACTTTGGCCGAATTAAGTGTGTGTTTTCAGATTGATCTTTGTGCGATTTCCAGATTCAGTTTAGCTGTGTGTTTAGGAGTTGAAATCACTAACATGTGTTGTTGAGTATGTGCACAGGATTCTAGAAAATGGCACCACCAAAAGGACAATCTAGTCGTAGCAGAGGCAAGCAAGTCATGGTTGAAGACACCCCGGCTGTCAACCCAAATGACAGTCAGACCCTCTTCGGGTTCTCTTTGACGGAGGTGGAACATAAGACTCGGTTTGAGGAGCTTAGACATCGCACTATCATTCCCACACGGTTTGGCAGTGATAACTTGACTCGGGCCATGGGCATTCATGACAATGTCCGTGCTTTGCTCAACCGAGTTGGATTACTTCAGCTCATGAGGACACAACAGACATACAGACGGATCACCCTCGAGTTCTTGAGCACATTCCACATTATCGCAGCCAGCTCTTTTCGCTCCACCCGTCCGGACGGCATCACGTTCCAATTGATGGGGAAAGTTCGAAAATTAACCTACGATGAGCTGGACAAGATATATGGCTTCCCGACTTTTGCAAGAGTGACCCCACCGGAGGTATTTGACCCACATTCGTTTTGGGCACTGTTGACGGCTGCACCACCAATTGTAGCAGCCCAACCGTATATCTCCAAGGCCGCCAAAGCTTCCTGGATTCGGAGTCCAGTCATCCGGTATATACAGAAGTTGCTGGCCTACACGCTTTTTGCTCGGCGTGAAGTGGGAGCTGTGCGACAGAGTGAATTGCATATGTTGTGGAACATATTGCATGGGTATAAGGTGGACTACACCCGGATATTGATGGAGCACCTGGAAAATGTCATCCGGAAACAAAAGGACAGCATTATGATTGGAGGATTGATCACTCCTATTGCCGCTGCATTTGATGACATTGACTTAACTGAGATGGAGCCGGTAAGAGGGGAAGTCCAATTTACATGGGACTTGCTTGAATTGATGCAAGTGGTGGTCCTCGGTGAGGATGGGACTGTCCCGTATGTTTACCAAAATGTGGGGCCTTACCTTCGTCTACCATATGAGTTAGGGACAGCAGTTACCGGAGTCCAGGATACAGCGAATTTGTCGCTATCCACTGAAGACCATCTCCAGCACTCCCAACCACCGAACTCCGAGGTGTTCCAATCTAGGCTACCAGTTGAGCAAAGTAGCCAAACTCCGAGACAGCCCCGGAAGAAACGGGCATCTATGACAGTTGCTTCCCCCTCGGAGCTCAATGACGATATGGTTGGCATCATCAACTCATTACGGGAAGATGTTCGTCTCCATACCGAGTCGATGCAGACGTTCCAAACCTCGATGGAGAGGCACCGCACGGAGGTCCAGGGATCACTTCAGACTATCCACTCGGAATTACATGCTCGACGGGGAGTACTCAACACACTGCTGCAAAGAAGTGATGAAGACCGTTTGTGGAGACAGCAGCAACAGAGTCAGTGGGAGGCCATGCAACAGTTTTGGAGCCAATATGGGTTCCACCCTCCGCCTCCACCTCAGTGAATTGTAAATTAGCACCAAGGCGTACCAGTTTTCCCTCCAAATGTTGGCCTCTAGCCAAGTTTGGGGGAGGGGGTGAACTGTGGACGTCTTGGCCGCTATTTTATTGCTTTGCTGTTTTTTCTGCTTTACGGTCTTATTAGTCATTTGGTTGTGTAATTGAAAAATTTGAATGATGTAGTGATGCGTTGAGTTGAACTGGTAGTTAAGTGAGTTGTTGGGTCTGTGAGCTCTTTGCTATGTTGGTTACCTTTATTTTGGGGTCTGTGTGCCCATTGCTAGCGAGAACGTGCTACGATTTGTAGTTGATTTTGAGTATTGGGTCTGTGTGCCCAAATATTTGTTAAAGTGGTGTTGATGGATGTGTGCACTTAAGTTCTTTGTTTTAATTTGTCCATGATTGAGTTTAGAGTTTAGGTATTTTTTGTTAGAGTCAAAAGGAAAAGTATGCAAAACCAAGGAGTAATTGTTGAAAATTTAGGGAAAAGATGGATGATAAAGTGTTAATGATGATACGATTTTATGCATGAATTTGAAAATTGATACTGTTAGTAAAATCAACTCCTAATCACACACCACTAGATTCTGGAATGAGTTCGAAGAATAACAATTTGAAAACACACAAACAGTTCGGCCAGAGTTGTGGCCGAAGTGATCTTGCGTAGAACTGGAAATGTAAATGAATCACACACTCGTTTTACGTGGTTCGTTCAAGATGAACTACATCCACGGAGGCAAGGCACACCTCAATCCACTAAGATATCCAAACAATTACAGAAATTACACTCAGAAATGAAAACGCCCAATTCTGGAACAAACTAGGGCAGAAATCAAGAACTCGCTAATTCTCTCTGTAATCTATGAACAAAGGAAATTACTCGACGTAGTGTTGTTCTCCTGGAAGAGAGCTTTCCAATGATATATGTATTGTAGCTCGAATGTAACTGACCAAGAAGTTCTAACTGAATGAAGCTGACCTCTGCTACCGGACAAATGTGACGGTTTTTCCCGTCACAAACCTGAAACAGACTCGTCACAACTGACGGTTATCCCCAACAACCTCGAACCCGGTTTATTCTGAACAGATTTACTTCTTCATGCTAAAACCCGGTTCATCCATCCGGTTCTTAACCCCTTGATCCCGGTTCCACATTCCCAACACATCCTATTTCAAAGTATAGCTCACTTGATGAGATTGAACACTTCCTCACAGATACAAGAGTTGAGCATGATAGGCAATTTGAAACGAAATTGAGTAAACTAAGAACTTTGATCAAAATGACCCGTGTGAAATTGAGCCTAAAAAGTGACTTCTATTTATGAAGTGCTATATTTTCTTTCGGTGTGAGTTTGATTGGATATATGTCTTGGTTTCTAGAACTTGCCTTGAGACTGCATTAAGAATAGGTCGAAAGTGTAATGTGAGTTAGGAAGTGATATAGGCAGTTTTTATTTCGTACCCAATTATTGAGCTTTGAACTAACCTTTTTACCCGAAATTTTTGTGCAAAAGTGTCCCTAGTTAGCCCACTTGAGTCTGAGAAGCTTTATTTATTCACAACCTAACACTGTCAGCCGAAACCTTTTGATTTAACTCTTTTGGCCCTAATAGGATTAATCAAGTTAGAGGGAGGAGAATTGGAAGAAAATTGGGTGAACAATGTGTGAGAAGGAATGGGAAGTAGGGATGTTTGCGAAAAATGAAGAAAGTAAGAGGAAAGTGATAGGTAAAATCCAAGGAAAAATAGCCTCTCACAAAAAAAAAAAAAAAAAAAAAAAAAAAAAAAAAAAAACGGAAAAAAAAAGGTCGAAAAAGAAAAAAAAAAGAAGTTTGTTATTCTTGAGGAGAGGCTAGGATATAAATAACTGAATGTGAAGTTGAAAAGGAAAATTGGGTAGTCCCAAGATGTGGTGCCTGCAGAAATGGAAATCACTTGAGTTGTATGGTATTTTGTAAGGTGAAGAAATCACCTTAAGGGGTGAATTGCTGAGACGGGAAGAGTGAGATTGAGTGTTTGCATTGAGGGGTAGTGGAATAGGTCGAAAGTGTAATGTGAGTTAGGAAGTGATATAGGCAGTTTTTGTTTCGTACCCAATTATTGAGCTTTGAACTAACCTTTTTACCCGAAATTTTTGTGCAAAAGTGTCCCTAGTTAGCCCACTTGAGTCTGAGAAGCTTTATTTATTCACAACCTAACACTGTCAGCCGAAACCTTTTGATTTAACTCTTTTGGCCCTAATAGGATTAATCAAGTTAGAGGGAGGAGAATTGGAAGAAAATTGGGTGAACAATGTGTGAGAAGGAATGGGAAGTAGGGATGTTTGCGAAAAATGAAGAAAGTAAGAGGAAAGTGATAGGTAAAATCCAAGGAAAAATAGCCTCTCACAAAAAAAAAAAAAAAAAAAAAATCGGAAAAAAAAAAGGTCGAAAAAGAAAAAAAAAAAAGAAGTTTCTTATTCTTGAGGAGAGGCTAGGATATAAATAACTGAATGTGAAGTTGAAAAGGAAAATTGGGTAGTCCCAAGATGTGGTGCCTGCAGAAATGGAAATCACTTGAGTTGTATGGTATTTTGTAAGGTGAAGAAATCACCTTAAGGGGTGAATTGCTGAGACGGGAAGAGTGAGATTGAGTGTTTGCATTGAGGGGTAGTGGGGTTATATTTACATAACTTGATTAGTCCAATACACAGTCACTTGTATCCAAATATGTCCCACCTTACCTTAAACCAACACTACAACCAAATATAAGTCCTAATAGATTCTTTGTCACTTATATTAATGTACTGAATTTGATGTAGATAATTGACAAGCTTATGGTAAAACCGAGCGTATAGTCCAATTTGAATGAAATTTCAAATTCTCGCCATAAACACTTGAGAGATGAGAGAAACACTTACCTGGTGAGGATCCAAAGTTTTGAAAGTTTAAATCTCGAAAGTAGTAGGTTTTTGCACTATCACACATGCTCGTTTATACTATGGTGTCTAGGCTTTTGAAAAAAATTATTCTGAAACTAATTTATCATCCAATCGCCCTAAGTACATGTATTAATGTGTTCGGGACGAACAACAGTTTAAGTTTGGGGGATTTTGATGCACGTTGATTTTGCATGTAATTAGGTCGATGTATGGTACTATTTGATGGGAATTATATGCGTAAATGGTTGGAAATTATATGAAATATGATATAAGTGATCAATTGACGTACTTGACTTGTTTTAAGGTATTTTGAGCATTTTCAGGCTAAAAAGTTGTGATTTACGACTACCGGACAAGAAAACAAGTTGAAACGGAGTAAAAATCGGCCCAAAGTAGTGAAAACTGGTCCAAATCGGTCCGAACCGTCCAAGAACCGGTCCGAATTGTCCAAGAATCGGTCCAAACCGGGCTGAACCGGTCCAGGAGCAAAACGAGGCAAGAACCGACACGGCCGCGTCACAAAGCAACACGGCCGTGTCAAAAGTGGCCTGCAACGCGCTGTTGGTTCTGGAATAGAACACGGCCGTGTCACAAAGCAACACGGCCGTGTCAAATTGTTGCTGGAAAAGGGAATTTTGCAAGCAACACGGCCGTGTCATTTAAAGCAACACGGCCGTGTCAAAAAGCTCGGCGATTATTAAAATCCTGTTTTAAGTGAAGATTTGATTTCTTAATTCAAGGGAGATTATCTAATTCTATAAAAAGGATTCAAGTGCTTCTCAAAAGAAAAAAGAGAACACACATATTATTCGAGTTTGAGGCACGAGACGACTTGGACGACGACGAAGATTCGAGCAACGGGACGAGATACTCGGGTTTAGCAGTTTTTCCTAGTTTAATTCTTTAGAATGTTTTGTCTTAAATATTGTATTGAATTGAGCCTAGGCATGAGTAGCTAAGCTATTCGTGTCCTAGGGTTAGAAAGTAGGAATTATTTATAATAATGTTTTGATTAATGGTTTAACTTATTGAATTCCGTTCTTTGATATGTTTATCTTTATATCCGTTTTAACAACTAAATTTGGACTGGCCATCTAGGTTTAGTAAATTCGTTTAACAAATCCGCTTCGAGAGAAGGAGTTTGTTATTAGACGTACGATATAGAGCGCAGTTGTCTATGACTGTGTAGGCATAGGTTTATGAGCTATTTGGAGTTGCTAGGATTAATTGACTCGAGAGGGTAATTGTCTTAGTTAATCAATGATCTAATTACTTCGAGAGGAGGGTTAGGTTAATATTGCGCCGCTTAATAAACATTAGATCGGTTAAAATCAATAAGTTAATTCTAATCATTATTGGAATAAATATTCTGAAATCGATACCCTAGGATGCTGTTTTCCCTTGATTGTTAATTATTCGTTTTTATTCAAGTTTGAAGTTAGAGTTTAAGTATTTTAGTTAGTAAAATCAATCTTTCCTGAATTAGTGTCTAGTTAGGATATTCCTAGAATATTGAGGTATCAAACTACCTAAAGACCCTATTCCTTGTGGGATCGACCTTGACAATAGTACTACACCTACATCCGTACACTTGCGGAACACTAGGTTAGAAACCGACGTGTCATGGACCTGCTGTAAATTCTCAACAAAATCGACGACGATACCCGCCACGACCCCTAGTTAGGGTGGTGAGCAGGTCGACCGGGCCCTGGGGGACAAATCCATACACCACAAAAACGAACAATACCCAGTGTTACGGTTAAGAGCAGAATTAATGCGCAATTTCCGCTTGGCTCAGCTTCATATCCCATGACTTGATGTTATGCCCTACCAACCAACGCAAGTAATTACCCAACGAACAATTCACCACCTCAGTCTAGCCGTAAGGTTGGGGATGATAAGCACCGCTAAAATGGAGCTCGGTGTTTACCATCTGCCATAGGCTTCGCCAAAAGTAGCTCAAAAAATGAGCGTCCCGATTCGGGACAAGACGATGGAAGCCCATGCACACGATAAATCTCGTGAAAAACATTTGTGCAGCATGCAAAGCATCAGAGGTACACTTAAAGGAACGAAGTGTACCATTTTGGAGAAGCGGTCGACCACCACAAAAATTGAGTCAAACCCGCGTTGGCTACGCGACAAGCCGAGAACAAAGTCCATGATGATATCTAATCACAGGGCGTCGGCCATGGGGAATGGTCGGTAATGCCCAGCGTTGGAAGCGGTTCCCTTGGACACTTGACAAATGCGGCAGCGATCGACAAATCGCGATACATCGCGCCGAAGAGACGGCCAAAAGAATTGCGTTGGACGAGGTCATATGCTCTATCGCGGCCGACATGGCCCATGCTATATAGCTCCGAGATCAGCTTAAGGTAAAGGCTGTTCACGGGCTAATGCCGAAAAATAAAAATCTATCAAACAAAGTGAAAGACGGAGCATCACTCGAGGCATGACGAGATAGAACTGCGACAAAGTAGGGGTCAGACTCGTATAAAGCCACAAAACTATCGAACCCCAGCACAGAGTCACGCATATCGAGCAGTAGTGCATGGCAGCGGCTGAGCGCGTCGACGACGCTTTTTGCAGACCCGGATTTATGAAGAAGCACAAAAGTAATTTTTTGGAGATAAGCGGCCCATGCGACTTGACACGAAGAGATATTATCTTGGCTACCGAGATACTTCAACGAATCATGGTCGGTAAAAATTACAAATTTGCGTTGAAACAAGTAATGGCGTCAATGGCGCATGACCCGGACGACGGCATAAAACTCCACATCATACGCGCAGTAATAGACCCGCGGCTAGTCAATTTCTCACTAAAGTAAGCCGCGGGGCACCATCCTAACTGAGGACATCACTAATTCTTACCTTAGATGCATCGCAGTGGAGCTTGAAAGGCGGAATCATTGCGGGCGTCCAAACAAAAGTCTTTACCCCCTCCCCCCCTACAAGCAATCAGTGATGGGGGCCATGATTAAGCTGAAGTGCGGGATAACTCACAGATAAAAGGAGGCAAATCTATGGAAGCTACGGAATACTGTGATAGAGGTGGGAATTGGCCATTCACGAATCACACTAATTTTCCCGTCATCCACACTGATACTGGCGAAGAAAATCCTGTATCCCAGGAGCAGGACAAAGGACGAGAAGAACACACATTTATTCGGCGCACCGTAAAATTTCTTGGCTCGGAGAATATGAAGAATGCCGCGAAGGTGCTCGATATGGGCAGCCTTAGAGCTGCTGTAAATAAGAATGTCGTTAAAATAAACGATGACACACATGCCGATAAGAGGTCGAAGGGCCTTGTTCATGACGCACATAAAAGTACTTGGCGAATTAGACAAGCCGAAAGACATAACGAGACACGCAAAGAGGCCCCCCCTCCCCGGGTTTTGAACGCGGTTTTTCACTCGCCACCTGACCGAATCCGAATATGATGGTACCTACTACGTAAGTCGAGTTTAGAAAATACGGAGGACCCACTCAACTGGTCCGATAAGCCATCCAAGTGAGGGGATTGGGAATCGCTAACGGATTGTAATTTTGTAGACTGCGAGACCGACAACACACATGCACCACGAACTATCTTTCTTGGGGGTGATCAAGGCTAGGATCGCGCACAGGCTGATGCTTTCGTGGACCAAGCCACGCTAAAAGAGCTCTTCACCCTGGCGGCCGAGTTTGGCATGCTCGTCAGGCTCATACAGTAGGGAGGCCGGTTCGGTAAGAAAGCTCCTGGAATAAGGTCAATTTGCTATTGTATATCACGACGAGGCAGTAGAGCCTCGAGCTATTCTTGTGGGAAAACATCAGCAAATTGTTGAAAACTTGGGTGAGCCACAGATAGAGACTCAAATACATCAACAGTGTCATAGGCAAGTAAAATAAATCAAGGGGTACCAGCGGATAACTCGCATTCTAACGCGGCACGAGACAACAAAAGCACTGGAACAACTACTGGCGGAATAAGCGGCTCTAGGGCCGATGAGTGCAACATAGATTTCAAGCCATCAGCCACAAAAGTATAAGTGCTCAAGAACCATCATGCACAACGCGATGGTCGAACTGCCAAGGACACCCCAATAGAAGGTGGCAAGCGTCCATGGGCACGACGTCACACCACACCACACCACTTCGCATCACTATACTTTCCACAAAAGGAAAAATTCACCAAAACCAGATCAGTAACCGACACAATAGTATCACGTTTTAGCCAGGCAATATTATAAGGGTTAGGGTGCGAAGTAGGAGCAAGATATAATTTAGAAACAGCAGCACTAGAAATAACATTCTCGCAAGCGCCCGAATCAACAATAAACTTAGAAACTTTTCCATTAATTGTGCAGGTGGACTAAAAAATTGTATGTCGTTGGGTGGAGTCACCATCAAGCTTAGGCAAAAAAAAAGGCATGCCGCAAGACTAATAAAGGACTAGTGTCCCCTTGCAAATGAGTTTCAACAGGTTTCTCGTCGAAAATCGGCAGGCCTGAGTACGATCCATCATCAACATCGTCCTTGAGTACAGCACGAGGACCGCGCGCATGCGGGCATGTGGCAAAACGGTGGACCGGACAATTGAAGCAGCGGCCATGTATGGAGGTACAGGACCTACCACGGGAGGCTGGGGGGATCGCGGCGGTTGACTAAATCCCAAGTCAATCGAGGAGGACTTGGCACTGTTGACTGGCGAGACGAGACTAACAAGTGGGAATCGTCGATTAGGGGGCCCGGGAAATGGGACGGGTCAACGACTGAATTGCGATTCCAGAGTGATCGCATGTTGATGCGCTTCCGCGAGAGATGACGGGCACATGAGATTGAGCATGTCTTGGAATTCCACGCGCAAGCCTGCTATGTAGGGTGGAAAAATCTGAGACGAGGTTTAGCGAATGTCAATTCACTTGAGCAACTCATAAAAATCGGTGGTGTAAGCTTCAAAGGTACGAGGGCCCTAGCATAAGGTTTGCTATTTTTTGTATTGCAGTCGATCGTAGTTCATGGGCAAAAACTCATGATCCATATGTTTCCGGAACTTATCCCAGCGGGGTAAGGCAGATTTATGTTGGCGGTTGTGGGCGACCTTTAATTAGCATTACCACGATGAAGCACGATCGCGGACTCGAGTCGCAAGTGAAAACTAACTTAAAGTCGAGAAGATCTTCAACGGTGTGAATCCAATCGAGGTACTCATCCAGATTGTTGCTGTCCCAAAACTCCGGAATATGGAGGCGAAATCCAGATTCCCACCGTTTATCCATCGCAGGGTTGTGGCGGCCTCGGCGATCCAACGGTGCAAAGGGGTTGTCCACAGTGAGAGTATCTTCGTCATCCATTAGTTCGACTGGATCAGAAGCCTTGTCGCGAGGCTGCGGCTGGGGGCGGTCACGCAGTGGCTCCCGATTCGCTGGTAGCAAGCAGACAACAGTGCCAATGAAGTCCTCCTGTTGTGTTCGCATGTCCGCAAATCCCTGGGCAACCAAGGCAACTTGCTTCCAAAGTAGAGCGAGGTCATGGCGATCGTCACGTTTGGCAGCATCTGGTGGCCAAGTGCTGACTCTGGATACCAATTGATGCAACGGGAACGTAGTGAACACGCGATGGTTGGGATAATTCCCGGAGTTTCCAATATTGATAAAAATATAATCACAAAATTTTAACTCCAACGACATAAATACTAGAGTTTGGCTCGCACAAAAGCCCAGCTTAACAAACTTAACGAAAAAACAAAGAAATCTCATAAACAAGTAAGTCCAACAATAAAAAAAAAAAAAAAATACTGGAAATGATTAAATTACGGTCTCTTCTCCATCATTAGTTCAGTAGCTTCATTCATGTGGAAATGTTAGGCAGCGAAAACCATAAACTTCTCTGACCGGCTAAAATTCCAACCCAAAAGTCTTCAGCGGTATGGTGACAAAGAGGTAGAGACAGAATATCGGCTGCCTCAGAAGAGCTGAAAATCTGCTTGATGAGGCCTTCGTTTCAGCCCATCGTGGGAGAAATCCTAAGGGAGCTAACATTGGTTGTGGGCAGAAGAATGGTGCAGCTACTGCGAGCCTTGAATACAGGCGAGTGGAGCAACCATTTTTTCCCTCAAATGCGATTCGGTTGCTGAAGAAATTAAGACGTCGATTCCCTTGGAGAACCAAATTCTTATTATCCAATATGCGTCACCAAGTATACAAGGGGCGATGGCCTACAGAAGCTTCCAGAAAAGAGATGCCCGTATGGTATATGGCTTTGAGGATACGAGCCAATAAAGAAGATGGATTAGTTAATAATCTCCACACTTGTTTCCCGAGCATGGGGAGATTAAAAGCCTTGAGGTTATGGAAACCAAGGCTCCCTGCTAGGTTAGACAATTGCAATTTATCCCAAGATACCAAACGATTTTCCTCAAACAATTACCGTCACCCCACCAATAAGATCAAGCTAGGGATTCTAGTTCATGCGAAGTACCTTCTGATAATATGAAGCACGACGTGGAATAGGCAGGAATGGCTTGAACAACGACTTTAATTAGGACTTCATTACCAACCCAGCTCAATATCTTCTCTTTCCAACCCAAAACACGCTTCCAGAATTTGTCTTTAGTGCTACAAAAAACCTCTCATCTACTAGACCCAAAACCGATGGCAAACCCAAGTACTTGGCATGAGAAATGGCCCATTAAATTTTGAAATAGTGCAAATCTCATCAGCGATGTCCGTCGGAGTATTCGGACTTAACAAGATGCCTAAGTTATCATAATTAATATGTTGCCCAGAAACACTCTCATAAAGCTGAATAACGAACTTGAGGTGGCACGCCTCTTCAATTGTTGCTTCACCAAACAGATTCGTACCATCTGCAAAAAGATGATGAGAAATTGATCGAGATATCTTGAGGCCACTGATTTGACCACACGTCTGCAATATACATGAAAGCACATCTGCATATAAGATAAATAAGTATGAGGACAAGGGATCACCCTATCTGATTCCTCGCTAAGGTAGAAGTAAGCCAAAATGTTTCCCGTCTAATAAGAAATTGAAACCAACCGAAGAGATATAAGTGCAGATCAAATTACAAAAGGAAACCCCATAGTAACTAAAATATCATAGAAAAACTACCACTTCACCCCATCAAAGGCCTTGCTCATATCTCATGCGAGCCTTACTGCCGAAGTTTTTATTGTTGAGCTTTTTCCTTTCTACCATAATACGAGCCCTACGGCCAGGGTTTGGTGGTTTACACGATGTGCGTATTGGGGTCGCTTTGCTAAGGTTTTTAGATCGCCTTATTTCATTTTTAGAGTTAATTATGTGGTTTTGGTTTATTTTCTTCCAGGTGTCCCTACCGATAGCCTGGTATATTGAGATTATCAGATATGACAAAGTAATGTGGTGGGGACCCGATGGTGGATTTGGATGAGATGGTAGCACAACGAGTCTAAGCAGTACGGCCAAGACAGTGTGTATTGGAGGAACGTTGTGCTGTGATAAATTCTGGAATCTGAAATACGTGGAAGAGGTCATGATTCGGGCTTGGAAACCTAAACAGGGGATCGAAGTGACTGACTGGGGCAATAAGTTATTACTATTACATTTTAAATGTCAGGAGGATAAAGCATATGTCGTGGAGCACCAGCCATGGCGAACGCTTTGTTCGCTATCAAGGAACTCCGAGGTACAGAACAACCATCCAACATAACAATTGATCATGCATCTCCGTGGTTGAGAGTTTATGATGTTCACTCTGCATGCTTAAACGAACTGATTGTTAGAGTCTCAGCTGCAAAGATTGGTACACTTGATAGGCTTCATCAGAGCTCGATGAATGGACTCGAAAAATTCATTCACTTTAAGGTCTGGGTACATGTTGGAAGATCGCTAATAAGAGGGTTGACGATTAAATTAAAAGGAGAAGTATTGTTCTGGCCCATAAATACGAGTCTCTATCGATATATTATATTTGTTGTGGTCATATTGGTTGTGTTGTGAAAACTACACGAAATATGATAGAAATGAGTGCCCCGACATTGCTGATCTAAAATACAGACCACTCTTAAAATTGTCACCCTTACGAAAAGGAAGAGAGGATGATGGTTTTGGGGACGGACGACAATCTATTTCTCGAGCACTATTCCAAGAAACAAAAAGCACCACAGGGACGGCGAGTACATTGTCTGAACCAGCAAAGAAGGAGAAAGAACATTCGATACAATTGGAAATTGATGCAATGACTAAACATTTATCAACAACAGCAACACTAGCTGAAAATCCGACGTCGAGTTATCGGATAAGGGAATGACTGTATTGGATAGTAGTTCGACCTCGGTATGATCTCGAAAGAAACCAATCCTCTCACAGCCACATTACCTAACACAAACTAAAAGATCACAAATTAGGCCAAAATCACCTACATTCAAGAAGTTGGGACCTTCATCAACGAAAATATTGTGTCCAAAGTAATTTCCATTATCCAAAAACCTTATACACCAAGACCAATCTATACACCGCCCGTTAAAGTTGTTAAACTCGCGATCCTAACTTGAATCGGTTCGGATCGTTGAATCGGATCATAGAATCATAAGATTCTATAAATTATGGAAATATAAATATATATTTATATACATATACATCTCAAATATATATATTGAAAATTGCATTCAGTTGGTGAAATGATGATTAGAAATGAATATTTTTATTCCATTATTGCATCTTGCTTAAAATCTCTCCACAAATGTTTCTTTTGTTTTTCCTCTCAAAGTAAAATAATCTTTAAAATTTATGTTTAGGCATAAACGACTTGTAGAATTGTAGAATCGTACGAGTTGAATCGCGAGTTTGACAACATTGCCACCCGTACCCCCCAAATTGCACCCATGGCCATACCCACTCCATCTACAACCTCATACCCTTATTCACCTTACAAAACTTACCGACAACCAAACCAAAAGAAGAGCTATCCATTCATCTTGACTACCCACCAAAATGGACCAAAAGAAAACCCAAACAAAAGAACAATAACCCAAAAAAACCTTTAAACCCAACAAAAAGAAAAGTGTTATAGTTAATAGATGAGTTGGATGAGTCGGATTCTAAGCAACCGTTGAAGAACGCTAGACCAGAGAGTGATGGAATTTGTGATTTGAATAAGATATGGGTGGAGACTACAGGGATGCAGTCCCACCGGACGCAATGAGTTGCCTCAGTTGTAAATATTGGGGCTTGGGAACCAACCGATAGTAAATGTGCTCAAACGGTTACTAATCCTTAAAGTTCCCACCCTGGTTTTATTCCTTATTGAAACTAGGTTATAAGTTACTGATGTTCGAACGGTGGCAAGGCAAGTAGGCTATAGACTGATTTCAGCAGTGGACTGTAATATGATAGGGGAAGAAGTGGTGGGTTATGTCATTTAGGGAAAGAGGCAGTGGGGGTCGAAGTAGTTGATAGCTCCTCCAAGTTTCTGGATTGTCGTGTGGAGGAGCCGGACGGGACGTGGAGGCTGACGGAGGTGTATGAATGGCCGAAGGAAACTATTAAATTAAACATGTGGGAGCTTCTAAAGGCTCTCTCTGCAAGTCCAATCTCTCATGATTGTGTGTTGGAGATTGGAATGAGATTTTATATGCGCATGAAAAGATTGGGGGCAGGCCTCGAGAGAGTGCGAAGATGAATGAATTTCACGAGGTGATTATTTATGCAGGTCTTAAAGGGATGGGTTATAAGGGGTTTAGTTTTGCATGATCTAATGGCAAAAAAGCGGGGCGAATATCCAAGAAAGGCTCGATCAAGCACTGAGTTCGAGAACTTAGAAATCAAAATTTTCGAAATGGAAGGTGGGGCACTTAGACTGTAGACAATCGAACCACTGTCCAATTTAGGTAAGCTGATATAGAAAGGAGAAAAATGGTCGAAACAGAAGAGTAAACAGATACACCGCTTCGAAACAAGGTTGTTGCAAGACGAGTCTTGCAATGTGGGCATTTGAGCATGCACGGGGTACCTCGGCAGCTTCTTATAGCCCAGCAGGCTTGAGTGAAAGGATTGAACAATGGGCTCGGGGCTTTTGGTTTAGGATACTACCCATTTCAGAATATCAAAGTTCAACTGCAAGAGTGTGAGGCAAAGTTATCTAAAGCACGGGCAGAACCGGTTACACAAGATACAATTGAGCTCATTAGCCTGTTGGAAAATATGCTATCAGAATTACAAGCGAAGTAAGAAAGTATGTGGCATCAGCGAGCTCGAGTGAATTGGATCGAGGATGGGGATAAAAACACAACATTTTTCATAAAACTGCATCTGGGCAGCGTGAACAAAATTGGATTGAGCATGTTAGAAATACAAATAATGAGATGGTGGAGGAATAGGAGGAGATTGCGGAGGTACTCAATGAGTACTTCTGGAATTTATTTAGAGCGGGCGATAATCTCAATATGGCCAGAGCTATCAAAGCAATGGGGCCAAAAGATACGACTAAAATGCAAGAATGATGGCAAAACCATTCACAAAGGAAAAGGTTTTGGAGGCTCTAGAACAAATTCACCCAATAACGGCTCCGGGCCCCGACGATATGCCGACTATCTTTTATTAAACAATTTGGTCGAAATTGAGTTCTGGTGTTGTTCTTATTATCCTGGATATCCTAAATAATAATGTTAGTCCTGTAGCTTTAAAACACACCAATATTTTCTTAATCCCCAAGAAAAAGACCCGAATTCATTACTAACTTTAGGCCAATTAGCTTTAGAAATGTTATCCTTAAGATTACTACGAAAACTATTGCTAATAAGTTGAAATAGTTTCTACCCGATCTTATCTCCATTAACCAATCAGCCTTTTTTCTGGGTCATCACATCACAGATAACGCATTAGCTGCCTTCGAACTTTTCCACTACATGAATCATAATAGTGCTAAGAATAGAGGGAATTTTGCTTTTAAATTAGACACGAGTAAGGCGTAAGATAGAGTTGAATGGTTGTTTTTGGAGAGGGTTATGCTTAGGTTGGGTTTGAACTAGGATTTTTTAAAACTGATTATGAGATGTGTTTAGACAGTTTCATTCTCAGAGCTTGTGAATGGCCAACCGGGTGATCCTTTTATCATACTAGAGGTTTCTGCCAAGGGGGCCCTTTATCGGCTTCTCTTTTTTTTTTTTTTCTTTTTTTTTATTGTTTTTGCGTAGAGGCATTCTCATATTTGATAAAAAGAACGGAGAATTGTTGAAGGTTGCGTGGGGCGCGCATTAGTAGGGGTGCTCCAATTATTTCACATTTGTTTTTCGCAGAAGACGGTCTTATTTTTGGGAGGGCAAATACAATGAAGGTGGATATTAAAAGGGACATTATTCGGTGTTACTAGGAGGCCTCCAGACGGCTTATACCTTTGAAAATTCCAAAATTTGCTTCAGTGGGAGGGGTGGAGATGAATCGGAGAGAAGTGTTAGCAAATTGGATAGGAGTGAGGTTGGTGGATCAGCATGCTATCGATTTGGGTCTTCCACCTCACGTTGGGCGGCCAAAAGAAGCTATTTTTAGTTCGATTGTGGCGAGGGTCGAGAATAAACTGAAAAACTGGAAGAGTGGCTTCCTCTCAATGCGGGGAGATTAATTTTAATCAAATGAGTAGCTTAGGCAATTCCAACTGATTTGATAAGTTGCTTCCTACTACCTCAAAGTATTTATCAAAGGATTCGGTCGATGATGGCAAACTTGGTGGGGACGGGGGGTTCCGAACACCGGATACATTGGGTGGCATGGGATGAGTTGTGCAAGGGGAATGAGGATGGGGGTGGGAATTAGAGACATTGCTTCATTCAACGAGGCTATGTTAACTAAATAGGGGTGGTGGCTTCTAACAAATGAGAGTTCCCTTCTATCCAAAATACTCAAGGCAAAGTACTAGTCGAAGAGATCTTTTCTTGAAACTAATATCGATAATAATTCCAGTTACACGTGGAGAAGCATATTAGCAGGGAGGGAGATAGTTTGGAAAGGTTTAATTTTGCGAATAGGAGAGAATTCTATGGTTAACATTTGGCGAGACCCTCTAATCCCGAATAATCCAGGTTTTTGGGTTATGAGTGGAAGACCACCTGATGTATCAATAAGGAGGGTTTTGAAGCTTAATAGGTTCTTGCTCGTTATGTGGAAGACCACCTGCCACATTTCACTGGTTGAAAGCTGGAGGTGGGTTCGGTTTGGCAGCCACCGAGCGAGGGGATCGTAAAGATTTAGGGAAACCGAGCTTAATAGGTTCTTGCTCGTTATGCAATGATTTTAGCTCGATTACATTAAAAATAAGAGCTTGCTGAGTAGTTTCATAGTCCTGATCCACCAGCATACATGAAGTGCCCTTCTCACTCCCATTCTTTCCTTGTATCTCGTCCATTTTGAACACCAACCCTGACGTGAAAATTTCTCTTTCTGCCAATGTTTTAGAAGTTGTGTTAAGTCTTCTATTAACTCTTAATAGCGGCGATGCCTTGAGCACTAGGCCATATTGATAGTCTACCAGGTCATGGCATCCGTTGCAGTCATATCGAGAGCAAGCCCTAAAGACATGTATTCCACTAGCAGTATAGCAGGAGGTTCTCTTATTTCAATGGAATTGCATGTGTTACGCTTGCACTTTTTCGTTACCCCTCGTCGGAGCAGTTACAGTATGTTCACACTCACTTTGAATCTGATAAATATTCTGAGAAAATAATCCCCACATGCATCATACTGCTCCATGTTGCCAAGTTGTCTTACAATAACTATCAAGAACTTCTCAGCTATGCATGCTATCGGCATGTCGTAAGCACGTACCCAGAATGAGACTTTCTATTTGCACTGTCAATGGTCGGCCGTTCTACCGGGCGTTTTAATTGCAAACATGGAACCTTCATAGCCTTCATAGTGTCATGGCTAATTAATTCAAAACCAATCCTTATCCTCAACATCGTCGAAGCCGAAAAAGAAACATATTATGTCCCCTATTAATAAACCATCATAGGCTTTTTCAGATTCCATCCCTTTTCCATTATCTCCAACAAACAGTAACTACAAATGAAAGGCTTCGAACGACATAATAACTTCTTCCCCTCATCATTGGTCTCCGTAAGTCCTATGACCTCAATTTCTTTCCCGTCCTAACCACTCATAATCTTCGTCAGCCATGCAAACCCAAATATGACACAATGAGACCTTGCAAAGATAACAAACCCAAATCTACCTTAAATATTAAAAGAGAGTTGCTAGAAAGTAGGGAAAAAACACATGTCTCACTTAGAAATTTCAACATATTTTTATTTTTATTTATTCTTTCTTATTCCTCTTATACACGCCTCTCCTATTTGAAAGCAAAGAAAACATATCTAAGACGTGATTGAGGCAGTTTCTTTCTTTTCCAGATTTTTATGGTGAGAAACATTGCTTAAAACTCATTGTTACTTTGAAACTGTAACAATTTCAATCAATTCTTTCCCTGTCCACGTTTCAGCCGCAAGCCGCCGCCACCGGATGGCCACGGACGTGGGAAGACTGGGAAGTTCCGTTCTATCTCACTAGCTTCCTCACCGTCTCATCCTCGGAGTAGGCCTCAGCGCGAAGCTAGATTACACGGTCGAGAATTGGACTCACCAAAAAGCCCTAGAACAACTCGAAGCTGAGTCGACTCAACCCGCTGAGTCTGATTGAAGAAGGTATTTTCAATATAGGTTTTTTTTCAATTGGTTTGATCTTCATGTTAGGGTTTTGCGAGATTGACTACGACTGAAATTTTGGGGGCAATGTTGCAGATACTGGTGGATGGATATATGCATATTTCGGTAAGAATTTGTTGGGTCGTTGTTTTTTAGAACCCCCATTTTTTATGTTTTTCGATGCTTTGAATTGAAGAAATGTAGGCACTGGTTCTAATCTTATAGAGGTTTTAATGTTTTGATCTCGAAGGTCTAAAGGTGTTCGATGAAATGCTGCTGCGTGAGCTTCGATCAACCAAATCACAATTTCGAAATCTCCAATTGGAATTAGCTGAAAATAGAATTGGTGCTGCAGAAAATCTTAAATTAAGGTAATCATTATTTGAATTGGTTGAGCAAAGGGTATTCAACGCTTATATGGTCTGTTTTGATTGCTGGGTTTTTTATAATCCTCTGTCTCACCCTCTCCGTTTACCTTCTGCTCGAGCATTTCTCCGCCTACAAAGATCAAGAGGTCATTTTTGGGGATTTTTCTTTAATATCTGATTTCCTGCACTTTTTGTGTGGTTTTTTATGTTATGGTTTTGATGATGGCAGGATCACAAGTTTCTGATTGCAGTGATAGTGATGGTACCATGTTTTGTTGTTGAATCAGTAACGTTTTGTTTGTTTATTTTTATACCAAGTTTTGTTTGTCTTATGTTTGATTAAGCTGGATGGGAAAGAGAGTTATGTTTGATGTATTTTGGAATTCTGATGCTTTGAGTTTGCCATTTATGTTGTTATAGTGGATATTTAGTGTTCTGTTAATTTTTTATTATATATTTGTTATTGGAAAACACCAGATGTTCAGAAAATGCTTCCCTATACTTGAGCAATGTGTATCATGAAGTTAGGTTGGACGGAATATTTTCTCATTGAGGCTAAGAGCGCAATTTTTATGGCTATTGAAATCTACAATCACTGTTCGCATGAACTACATCCTATTACTGAAAATCCACATGTGAAAGCACCGAGTTAACTAAACCATGGTCTACCTTCATTGTTTTGTTACACTCGACAGTGGAGGTAAAGCAGGGAAACATGATCTATTGTCGTTTTGCTGCTTATGCATCACTACAATAGACTTACTGATTAAGCAATATAAAGCTGCACACATTTATGAACTGTCCCCTAAATTTTTATTAGATTATGATGGGTAATTCCCTTTGCCTATTCTTCTTTCTTTTGACTTCTTCATTTTTAGTGGATTTCCCTCTACAAATTCAATATAATCTGCAACGGAAATTTTGTTGACTTTAAAGGCTTATGATATGTTTGGGATGCAAAAATTTAGCATGATTTGGTTTTAGAGTTTAGTTGTAGAAACTTTGTTGCCATTTTGTTAGAGCAAATGATACTCTCTTATGAATTTATGTTTTCTTCTCTAATGAATTTATGTTTTCTTTATTAATAGTGATTTTATTAATTCTTTTGTCTCAGTTTTGTCACTGGATTGGTATTTCAGATTTTTTGGTTTGTAATTTGTTAGATTTTTAAGTTCTTTGTATAGTTGTATTCATACTTTAACTTGTCCACGTACTATTAATTTCTGGGTTGATTTCTTTTAAGTCGTAGGATTAAAAGGCCCAATGTATATATATTTTTCGTTTACAAAATTGTAGCACTGAGATGCCCAATTCTTTAGGTGGTTTTGAAAATGTTTCAGTCCAGTGTGTTTACTTAAAGTTGGAGAGTGTTATGTTACTGTTGGCTGATGACGTATATGAGTGTGCTTTATTGAGATTGAGTCCCCTAAATGGACCAACTCAAAACAAACGCAATTTCCATGAGCTTTGAAAAGTTCATGTAATCTATATATATATAAAAACAAAATGAATTTATACCTCAATTGGAAAGAAGACGTTTTCCCGCCCATTTTCACATTCCATTTTTGGCAATAAAATTCGCGAAATATGTATATATGATAACGCGTTGAAAAATCCGAAGTTTGAGGAAATCTGTTGGTATTTTAAATGTTATTTTGAAAGATAATCTCATTTCTGTTATAGCAAATCTCATTGTTGAGATATTTACTATACTCTGAATATTTTACAAAATCAATCCAAAATCCGATTTATCGATTTGTCTACAATAATAATACATAGTATTCGGCAACTCATACATGATGTTAAAAACGGAATATATTTGATTTCCACGAAAATAGGGATATTGATAACAAAGTTGAACCCTAGAATTTGTCATTTAAATACTAGAACAAACACGTAGCAGATCAATCATTTCATCGATCAAAAGCAAATTGCTCTATCGTCTTTTCAGCATTGCCAATTAATTGCAGAAAATGCTTGACTTCTTCACATACAAGGCTATGAGAACGGTGTTGAACCAACTTTATGAGATGAATCCTCCGCAATATTGATGGTTTATGCGTGAGTTTCTCTAATTTACAACTTCTGTAACTCAATAAGAAGCATCATTGGACATATATTATCTCTATTTTCGTCTGGTGTGATTATTGTTATGTGGCGTGCAGTTATATTTCATTAAATGAGCTTGGATATGGAAAGAAGTTCATAGGCATTCTTGGCAAGGTAATATCCGCAAACTACAATTATGTTTGGTATGGAGTATCAAACTATAATTTGTATTGAAATAGGTACTAAACTAGCTTTTTCATTTCACTGATGATTTCAATAGCGTTTTTCATCACACTCTGTACCTTTGGTCTTGATCAGTTGCATCATATATGACAATTAGGCTTGCACATGGACTGCAACTTCATTAATATAATCCCTTAACGGTGAGAACTTTTTTTTGTGGTAATTAATTGGTGAAAAAATTAGGATTGTATTGACATTGTCTTCTTATTATAAAAATGAATTCTTAATTTTTTTTTTTTTTCGGGTAATTAGTTGATACTATGTGCAGAAAGAATCATGGAGAAAACGACGGTCCGAAAAAAGAGGGATTGAAAAATGAAGAAGACAGAACAAAAGTCGATGTCTGTGTCACCAATGCATGAAGAAGAAGGGAAAGAGTCAAACATATGCATGGGAGGTGAAAGGAAGAAGTCAACAGAGAGAAAGTAGTAAGAAGGGGTTGAAATGGTTACCTTTGGATTATAAACTAGCTCATACGAATACGTCGTCGGTTAGGGGAGAATTTGCAACTGCCTCCGGTGTATTTCGGGCCATCAAAGTGGGCTTCAACTTGAGACTGGTGTTACCTTCAATGGCAGAATTTGCAACTGCCTCCGGTGTTGGTGGTGATTAGCCTTTGCATTTTTTATGAATATTATCATTTCCCTTTTTTTATGATGAATCAATTGGTTCCTGATTATAATTCTATTCTATTTAAAATATTTTATGAAAAACTTTGTGTGGAAGGGAAACGAAATTGAACAAGCTAATCACGTTCAATTTCAAGGTTCAATTGGACGACCCAATCACTTCGGATTTCAAATTCACAATTTGTTAGAGGTGCAAATATTTTCAAAAGAACATGAAATTACTTTGTATAATAAAAGCAATCATGTTTTGATGTTTTGTTATCAATATTGATGAGTTGCTATCCTGTCTTATTAATAAAAAAAACAATCAGATATATATTGTGAAATTATTTGCAATCATTGTTGTGTTCTTTTTGTTATAAATTATTTTTTTTATTTAATTACAATAAATAATCAAATTCCAAATCATAATCTGCCTCAACAGGCTAATATATAATTGAATAATTGTTTAGAAATTACATACATCTATTGAAATTTACAAATAATAAATATAAAAATAAAAAATAAAATCAACTATACTCTTGAACTAATTTATTTATTTCTTTAAAGACCTTTGATGTTAACCTTTCAAAAAAATATATATATACATATATATATATATATGCAAATGTATATACGTATATGTATGTCTGTATGTATGTATCATATTACAATATCAATACATGTTTAAGGTAACACAAATAATTTATTCTGAAGAATATAAATATTAATATGAATTTTTATTCTTTTCTATTTACATAATATAAAAAATCAATAAATATTTTTAATGAGTTTTTATATTAAATGGCATCTGCAAAATAATTAGATATAGTAAAGGTTATATGATATATTTTTTAATTATTAATATCTATGTTATATATGATATTAATAATTAATATAAATTTATGGGAACTTATAACAAATATAATTTCAATCTTTACAAAATAAAGTACTGTGGGATATGGAAGAATAGATAAGACTTTCAGTGTTGTGGAATAATAGTTATGAGATGTATAAAAAAAATTAGTACAGAAGGTGGCTATAAGTTGGAACAGAAGATTTGATTCTGATACTCATTCTGATCTTTTTAAGATACTCCCTCCGTTTCATAAAGAATGTCATTTTAGACATTCTGAAAAATTTCACAATAAGTGTCACTTTACCAAAAAAATACTACAATTCTTCCAATATTATCTTAAACAAGCTACTTAATTTAGTTGATTATTTCCTTATTTCATAAAACATACCAATTAAATATCAATCCTTAATTTCTCCAAAAATAGCTAAAATGACATTCTTTATGAAACGGAGGGAGGATATGACATAATATAGTGTTTAATCCCATTAAATATTTATAAATTAATTTTTAATATAGATTATCTAAAAGTTGGTGGTAAACGTGTACAATATTCTTTGTTGGCGAACTATCATTTGTTTTAGTTGTAGATTTTCTTTTTCGTTTTCTCTTTTAAAGAAGCTTTAATTTAATTTAGATCGATATGGAGAATTTAAAATAATTTTAGCAATAGCCCCAAATCTACATAGTTATTATACTCACTAAAAGTCGGAACTGTTTTGACATTCAAAAGTCAAGCGTAATATTCAATGTAGGAAATACTTTCTATTAAGTATCATAATTTAGTTATTTAGTACTATTAAAGTTAATTTGAAAAAGAAAAAAAGTTTCTTATATTGAGTTTTATTAATATTTTATAAATATAATTTATCATATTTATAATTAAAATGTTGTTATAAAATATTCTATGAAATAGTAATTTATGAACTTGATAAACGTTAAGGCAAAAATTAATATATTAAAAATTTATCACAAGCGAGAAAAACAAAAATACTCAAATAAAAACTTATTTTATTTTAAGAGTTGGCCATATATTTTAATTTGTGGCTGGCCCACTAGCCTACCATTTTTTACTTCGATAAATTAGGAAAAAATATTTCCTTGACTAACCAATATGGTAAATTGAATCAAATTTCAATTTTTTCGAAAGTTAGATATGTCTCCCTAAAAATATGGAATAACATAATCTATTTAATTAACTGATCAATTTGTTCCCTCTGTTTCGAAAATCTCCAGAATGACTTCGCCTATCAATTCAGTTCCTTCAACATATCGGATCTATTCAGTCCAGTTTAGTTCCTTCGACAGATCGGATCTATTCGGTCTGAGTATTCTGTGTTTTTCGTAGTTTTTTGTTTAATTTTAAATTTAAAGAAAATATTGATATCTGAAAAAATGCAAGAAATGATTATAGTATTGCAGTATCTAAAATAATACTACCTCCGTCCCGGCTATTCTTGCACTGGGAAGGTTGACACAAGTATTAAGAATAGTTGCTTTTTGGGATTTTGTTGACTTTTCAAAGGTGAATTAAGGGTGGAGATTGAGGGTGGAGATTTTGAGGGTGGATAACTTTCCTTTTTAAGGGTGGAGATTATATTATAACTTTCATTTTTAAGGGTGTGCAAGTTTAGCTGGGACGGACGAAAATGGAAAGTGTGCAAGTTTAGCGGGGACGGAGGGAGTACCATATTCTCTATAAAAGATGGTGCAATAGTATGAAGTAACTTATAAGTTATATCATTCTCCTAAAAAAAACTTATAAGTTATACCTTAAAACAAGTCCTAAACCTAAGCTTATAAAAATAAATTTTATAAGTTAGTATAGTAGATGCCTCATCTAAAAGGGAATAACACTAATTTATAAAGTTGTTAACTTTCGTTAATAAACCTCTTCTTCATATACCTTTTCAGTAAAATTTGCCTCATACACGGATTTTTGTTCTCTTAAGTTTTGAATAGCTGCAAATAATATCACGAAGATGAGCTATGAAAGCGAATAAGTAAACTTACTGCTAATTCTGAGTGCAGTATGTGTTAGAATTCATGTTTATGAATTCTACCTTTATATATGTGAATAACTAAATACTCCCTCCGTCCCCGAATGAAATTGCACAATTTCTATTTTAGTCCAACCCAAGCAATTTGCACACTTTCTTAACAAGAAAACAAATTTCACAAATTATATCCCATAATACACCTTTATTAATCAAATAAAACACAAAAATAGGTTTGAAAAGTCAACATAACTCAAAAAGCAAATTTTCTTAATATGTGTATCCACTTGCCAGTGCAAATTCATTCGGGGCGAAAGGAGTATTAGATTATAATAAATTTTATTACTTCATATAAATTACAAACATGTTAACTAATCAATATCTATAAATATTTAATTAAAATATAACTATACTTTATAGACTTTTTGTATAAAAAGACATCGTATCTACATATAGCAAACGAAACCTCAATTATATTATCTCCCAATTTACAAAAAAAAAAAAAAATTGTTAAGTCTACTTTCCACCTTCCATTTTGCATCACATCAATAATCTGAGTATTCAGAAAATGCTATGCCAATATTTCGAACAATGAATCAAACTTCAACTAAATATTACCGTAGTGATCAAAACGTCTATATCAAGATTTCAATCAAAATTAATATACTTGATCAATTGTTTTCCTTATAAAAATCATCATATCTATATATAGATAATGGACATAAAACAATTCAACAATAAACACAATTATTGATATATATAAAAATTAAATATAAAGAACAAGACACTTTGTATCTTAAATATATACTATTATATAGAGTTAAATACTTTAATATTGAAAACAAATAAATCATATCTATAGCAACATAAATATTGCTAACTCGCAAAATATAAAATATTTATATTTTTGAATGAATATATGTTTTCAAAGAACAATTCCCGAGGTAGGATGTACTTGAGTTCGGAGACTCCGTGTAGATCAGATTCGAATGTAAATCTTTTGAATGATTTTCGCACTTCAGAATTTCTGAAGTCAATCAAGCTAAACCTAAACATCGGTATACCAATTATGTTGTTGCGAAACATAGATCATTCACTTGATTTATGCAGTGGTACTTGACTGGTAATTACAATACTTGGTGATAACATGGTTGAGACAAATGTTATATTAGAGTATAATGATGGTGTAAAGATTCTCATCCCTCGACTTCAGGTGACTCCTTCAGATAAGAGAATGCATTTTTCGATTGCAATGAGACAATTTTCCTTTACCGTTTCTTATACAATCACTATAAACAAACGTAGGGGCAATCACTTAACCATGTTGGTTTATTCTTGAAGAAACGCATCTTTTGTCACGGTAAGTTGTATGATGTTGTTTCCCGCATCACGAATTGAAATTACTTGAAGATTTTAATATATGACGAAAATCCGGAAAGAAAGACTACCAAAAATGTTGTCTATATGGAAATTTTTCAAAATTTGTAAACGTTATGTTTATTTTTGTCTAACATTACATGTTAATATAGATTGTTGATTTATTTATATTATCTTACTATTTTTTGGATCATCATAATATATATTATGTGAATAAAGATAACTTTATATATTTTCGGGTCATCGAATATCATATTTTACTTTTATGTATGTATCCAATATCGACGAAATTTTGTATTATAATTAGATTAAATATTAGTGTGTAAAAATACTTCCCGTGCATCGCACGGGCAAATACTAGTATCATTAATTTTGAAATTTTAGTGATATGTCCATGATCTTTTGAGGCCAACCCAAAACAATATAGCTTCATAAACTTTGAAAATTTCATGTGATATCATTAATTTTGAAATTTTAATGATATGTCTATGATCTTAATTTTAATGATATTTCCTTAATCTTCCCCGTGCATCGCACGGGTGGACAACTAGTGGAAAATAAAAACGTAAACAAACAAAGAAAACTGATTAGTGGATCAAAAAAGTCAAATCACGCTATGGAGCCCGTAACATCGATAATAACCCCACGAACAGACAACGCAAGACATGAGAAGGAAAACCCTAATCCTAACCTTCATAGGCGACGAAACTCCTTAGAAGAGAACAACGAAATTGAGATCGTAGTAGGTTGGAAATTGGGTTATTATGACATGTGTTTGATTCAAATCAGGTGTAACAGGTGAATTATAAATCAAGCTACTAAATTGTAGTCCCCCCGTCCTATATATATAGGCAAGTATTTTTTTTATGTCTCAATTATATAATCTAGTTTCAATTTATAGTAGCCTCAGTTTAGCTCATTTATTCATTCACCCCTATTCAATATGAGCATTAAATAGCATATTGGATAATATAATACTCACAAAATATGGGCATTTTAGGAAATCTATTTTTTTATTTGTCTTTTCCAACAACTTTCTTAATCCTTGTGAAATGATCATCGATCCATACATATGGGGTATGGGGAGTACTATTTTCTCGAGCCAAATTGTACTTCAAAAGTTAATTTCGACCAGTTTGAAAATTGACGATTGTTTAGCAGGGCCTGGATTGAATTTTATAGAAACTTCAATAAAGGTCAAATATCTACAAAATTTCTTTTTTTTTACCCCAAAATATTCAAAACCCTTACCTATACAAACTAGTCGTGACTGCCATTATCCCACCATTCCACTGATTATGGTTGATGAAGTCTGTCATTGACGATTTGTTTTCCATAATGGTCGACCTTTTTTAGTAAGCAGTTGCCAGATCTACAACCCACACAACCCCTCACACACGCACATAACTACAACCTACCATTCATGTTTATACTTCTACTTCTAACCAATTTCCCAACATCGTGATCCAAACATTGGTTCCGAGATTTAAAAATTATCAGAATCGAACCAAAGTTCGAAGATATTCAAAAGTTTCAAAAAGAAATTCAGAATCGATCGGTGTACCAATTATGTTCCTTAAGGATATTTCGCAAAATTGTGTGCATTGATGTTTCATTATAAAACAAATATCTATAAAATCACTACCTTTGGTCCAACATGACTATTAATACTTATAAATGTTGGTCACCAACATTTTTTTTTAAATTACATGGAACATATTTTCCAACATTTGATTGCGCTGTCACCACATCATTAAATGCATATTTACTAAACCATCCAACATCCACCACATATTGTCATTCACTGTAAGAATATAGTGAATCGAGGATCTAAGTTATTTTTGTCATGCCTTACATGCCATATTCATGATAGTGCCATTGGTATCTATTTTGTCATTCACCTATAAAAGAAGTCTTTTACTTTTTATGTTTCTATATTCGCCATTTTCTCTATTCCATTAATTATTATATCCATTAGATCAATGATCTGTCCATTCTTAATTGATTGGTAGTGAACTAAGAAGCTTTGATTGAATAAAGAAAGGCACATTTGGGGTTACAAATCATATATAAATCTACTTATTAATTTCATTTTGGAATCACATATAATATTTACTTATTAATTCTTTATTTTTATTTTTTGGCTACTACAAGCATACAATTTCTTAATTTTTTTTGGCATGAATTGGTTTCATTCCACACATGAAATTGCATCATTCATAGCTCACAAACGATAACTCCTAAGTGCATGATTTTATATTTTCTGAATATGTTGCTTTTTTTTTTTAGGAATCTGATCCTTCTAGGATTAATTTGAAAGTAAGCTAAATGTTTAAGAATGAGCCAGTATGAAACAATAGTTGTGTGATTATTCTTTGGAAAGTAGATATGTTTAATAAAAGTACACCCACTAATTTTTTATAGCTTTCCAAAATGCTTATTGATAATGAATTTGAGTTTCAATTGACAATTTTTTTTTTCTATACGCAGCATGTTTGGAGGTGGAAGTGGCCGGAAATGCAGAAGAACCAATATCGAATAAATCTGTATTGTCGTTATTAGTTCTGAATGCGATTAGAGATGAGTTGCACAGATGTGGTCCACACGCTATCGGGAGATTCAGAAGGGGGGTGTTTGGTCAGTTTTTAGATTTTTGTACTGACCGGTCGAAGAAACTAAGCTTCCAGCTGCGGCCATTGACGGTATCCTAGGTCAGGAGATAGTGTGCGATGATCTAGAACTAGACGAACTTTGATTTCAGGTTGGATCTCGATGCATTAGGTTCTCCGCTCGAGAGTTTGCACCGGTAACCGGATTGAAATTCGAAGGCCCTAGTTTTGACATAAGGGGAGAATACACGCCACCAAGGAAATATGTCTTTTATAGGAAGTTGAGGGGGCGTGCAATCATGTTGAATGTAATTGCAAAGAGGTTCAAGGATGGGTTGTACTGGGGGTCTGATGACGATATAATTAAGATATCGCAGGTTTTGTTTGTTTATATGATTCTGCTTGGTGTGGACGGTACGAAGACTACCGTACAACCCTAGGTGTGGACACTCGTCGAGGATACCCGGGGCTGGGATGAATTTCCATGGGGGGACACTATCATATGCGAACCTAATCCGAAATATGAAGGAAATATCGATTGACTTGAAAACCGAGACACTACGGTATCATATATACGGCTTCTCCACAGCCTTCTTGGTATATTACTTCTTAACACACGCATAAATTATTGAAATATCACCCCTCTCTATATCAGTTTCTATTAATAATTGTTCGGTGTTTGTAACAGATTTGGGCATACGAGGTGATCCCTGGCCTTGGTGATATTTGCGGGTTAAAGGTGCACTCTGATTCGGTTTCGAGAATGATATGGTGGAGGCCAAGACAAATGCAATACGACTTCAAGGAAGACAGCTTCTTCACAAAAGAGGTATTCCGATACGTATTACATTCTTTTATGCCTTACTTTCGTTACATAGCCGCGCAATATTAACTGTTTCTTGTTATACCTTCATGTGTTAGCTGGACTGTCCTGTCATACTGTCGCCTACCGATGACGAGGTCAGGCAAGTTTGTTGGATGAGCCTTGGCCCTCTTTTCGCTTATGTAAACTGCCCGAAACGGTGGCTCAAATACCAAGGCCTGAGCCTGAAGAATCGAAAAACCGCAAACAAAAGAAACGAAACGTCGAGAAAACGACTCCAGCTCGTTGAAGTGCCAACCTACAACTCGCAGGAAAACAAGCCAAACCCACGATCCATAGTCTTGATTCTACAGACTCTGATGACACTGATGACGAGGGATCATAGTCGAACGATCTGCCGACAAGCAACAATGCTATTCGGACGACTGAGGACTCAGATGGTTGTCCCACCTGCGCGGAATTCGAGGGCCAGCTATCTTGATTTATGGAGGATAGACTGCCAACAATCACCGAACCAGTAATCAGAGATGTAATTCGATCCGTGTTGCCAAGAATTCTCCAAGTTGAAGTCAAGGATTACTTCTCCAAGAATCACAATGCCAGCAGCAGTTCAATGGTAGGTTAGATCCTCGTTGAATTTTGTTGTCAGTAGGTGAGATGCGTAATTATTGATTTGCATGTTTTGATTTTTTTACTTATAACGTTTGCAGATGTCTCCTCCAAATGTGATGCCCACTTTTGCCTCCTTCGCCGCTCCTGCAAATCAGGCGCCCTTTGCAGCATACGGTACACCTGCATGTTCGTCGGTTTAACCAGGGGTTCCCGTCGACTAGTGTGCCATGCAGTTAGGGGACCACGAGGGTTGTGCCGTCCGAAGGCCAACTGGAAGGTGTTAAGGAGTTTCATGTTGAACCAATGATCTTCCCAGCTGAACCCGACACAGAGGACAGGATGATCGGACAGGTCAGAGGCGGAAAGAGTCCCACCTGGTTCTTAGCCCATTTCAGATTATAGAGCGCCGGAAAATAGCTGCCGAAAAATCTGAGTATGTTAAGTTTAAGAAATCCAATGACAGGTATGTCATATTCAAATACTTCAAATTTTATGTTGCTAGTGTTCCGACAAGACCATGTTCTTATTATATTTAGTGTTTCTTTTCTAACTTAAAAATTTTGCTTCCAAATAAGGAAAATAAGCTTCGATTATATAAAGTCAGTAGCAATGAACATATATGAGGTTTGTTATTTTTACTCCATGCCACTTTGCACCCTTTTTCTGAATTATTGTTTATGAACATATCAAATGTATATTAATCAGAATTGGATATAATATGGATATAACTTCCTCTTGAGATGCTTTGGGGATTTTTTTACGTCGGTCTATATGTACTAGTGATGGATTCCATTTTGTTTTGTTGTCTCTTGTTATTTTCCAATATTGAAGTCTATTAGGCAATTGCAATTACATCAGGTTGTGCTTCTGGATCATTTGTAGTATGTACATATCGTCTGAACCATTTTTATATTAGGGCATTTTCCATAACCCTAATAACCAACAAAAGTTCCCTTAACGGACCAACCTATCTCTCGCCATGAATGTCTAGATTATGTATCAGTTTGTTCACCCAAAATCATATTTCACTTTTATTTAAACATGTAAATCTACGGAGGGGAGGGTGGTTTGGAGGGTGGTTGAAAATATGTGTACAAGGGTGGTGGAGTGGGTTAAAAGCAAGGGTGAAGTATTGGCTAAAAGACAAAAATGTGCTAGATTTTATAGTTTTTCAGAATCTTGTTAATTTTAAGGTAAAAGTTATAAAAAGGGTTAGATTTGACCCTTTTCACTTTATTATTAGTTGGTAGCCTATTAAAGAAAAATGAGCGAAGCAGGAGATGCAAAGAGAGCGAGAAAAAGAGGAAAAGAGAGGAGAGATCCCTTGGTTACAAAATTTCCAAATCCAAATATAATTCAATTATTCTCTAAAATCTGATCACCTAGGGATTGTAAAAAATTGTGAATCATAACGACTCCCAAAGCAAAAACTTCATAGAATCTTAAACCCAATATCGATATTTCCTCCTACAATTCAGATTTGTCTACCTAAAAATGTCCCCTATACGGTACAATCAGACTTCCTTCTTTCTCTTATTTCTTTTTTGTCAACCCTCATAAAATAATAATTAGGTATGTTTTATATTTTAAACAACTGACTTGTGTAAAACAAATGTTATTTTCATATATTTAGAATAAGACTATTTATAATTTAACTGTCTGACATGGCTATTTGTAAAAATTTCCCTAGTTGGTGGCCAGTTTATAATTCCCTAGTACCATTCAGCGAAAACTATTCATAGTATCAGTTCTCACTGAGAAAATAGTATGTTAACTGTTAAGTAAACTAAACAAACAAAAGTAGTACCTTTCTGATAGACATAATAAAACTAATATTTTTTTATAATTGCTTGAGCGTATTACTCTTTTATCAAAGAATTATTATGTTATCCGTGCCACAATATACTGCGCGGATGGGCATGCCCCGTTTACAAATGCAACTGTGGCAGAGTCCTGCTTGTGACTAAAAATATCACAAATTCATCCCATTAATTAAAATTAGTGCGTAAATATAAGTATAGCTTAAATTAAAATATCTTGGTTTGCTAACCTCACATTACAGAACTGCTTATAGAAGCAACTATCTGATTTCCCTACAATCATATTCAATTTTAAGTCAATAATGTTGATGCTAATAACCGTCATTGACAGAATATGTTCATGTTTTTTACAATATGAACACGATTCCGAAAAAGATGCATTTCTAGTTTTCTACAGGTAAGGCTCAAAAGGGATCAAATATAACAACGAATGTTACCTGCTACTCCAATTATTCTGGGTTACTGCACATTTACCTAGAGTGTTCAGAGATAACCTGGAGGACAAAAATAACAATAAACAGAAAAAAGAACACCCATGATTATAAATTGATCATCTGGAAAGAGAGAAAATAAATAAACAATAATAATAATAACAACAACAATAATAATAATAATAATGGGCCACAGACAAAAGGAAGATCTCATGTATTAAGGGCTTGGCATTTTCCTCCCATGCTGTTGCCCACCTAACCGAAGACAACCTTTCTGTCAGCCTTGACCTCATCGACTTCAATGCATCACATCCTTCAGGAAAACCCTCGAACAACATCTGTAGGAAATGGATATAGATGTTAGCCATTATCCAATGATACTTCGCAAATATTTTTAGTGCAGAAATCCACATCTTTTCAATTAAATGAATGATATTCTGCGGAACTAAATGAGAATCATAACTAGAAGGAAGTTTTGTTTTCTCATCCTCTCCCAAATTGCTTGGTTAGTTTTGGAGTACATATATCACTGGAAACATTTCTTTCTAATTTAATTCTACACAATTTAAAATGTTCACAATAAACAATTGAGTTTACAATAAAATAAATGTTACTGTTATATGAAACAAACTGTATAATACAAGTGCACATTGTGTTAATGAGGAAACAGTGTAAAAGAGATTAGCTTTGAATATGAAAACAAACGCATGATTTGAGCTTCTACATACAAATTATAGAGAATTGTGCAAGTATATTTATTTATATCCATGTTATAACCGCAACCAATTCAGATATTAGCTATGATTAATTTCTGTGTAATTAGAAATGAGTAGAGCAGACTCTATCTAAACAAATTTAAACATTCCCTCAACTGAGGGGCCTTAGTATACATTTTGCTTTCATAATATGAGTGGTTTCCAATCCAACTATGTAATTACGCACGCCAAACAAGCAATAGTACCCCACTTCCAATTTTATCTATATCCAATGGCCAAACAAGAAGACAGAGAAGATCGGTCCGGGTGAAATCTCTTTGAAGTTTCAACATTCCACCTAGAATACCTTTGATCTTTCAGTAGCAAACTTGCTTGCTGTATCTCATCTCATCTCAACCCACAAACAGGACATGCAGGCAAAATTTGGAAGTGTTGAAGAGTTTATGGGAAAGTCAAATTCTCTTGAACGTACTACAAAGAAGCTTACCATGAGTTCGTCAGCCAGTTCTGAAGATGATGAGAAAAGGAGGCCATTCTTATTGGCATCTATCAGCTCCTTTATGCTAGAAAAACCCAAAATCAAGAAAATCTCGTTAGATTTTACTACTGTTAATATGTAGTCTTAAAGTAAGGTGAACATACAAAGGAGATCTTACCAAGAATATGAAACAGCACAGACAGGTAGCCCACAGCCAAACATATCAACGACCTAATTACCAACACCTCCAACTATGAGAATCGTGCATAGATACTATCTAATAATTCATATAATCGCATTCTCGATAAGTAAAGGACTAAACTTCATGTCATATTAACCCTGACCTTCATGGGTAGATCCAACCCTGATGATGAAGTATGCAAACAGACACCTAGATCTGCAGAACCTGTACTTATAGAAAGGAACCTAAGTAAATCGATGAAAAGAAATTTAGAAACTATCAAGCGTTACAATTTACCAAGAAGCAGTGGATAATCCTCTGCTGACAGCCACATAGTACGGAATGCTACACGTCTGAGCCTAAGTTTCCTTATCTTTTGCTCGTATTTTTCCTTCTCGGGTCCTTTACCTTCATTATGTTCTACAATCTCAGTGTACCAAAAAAAAGAAAGAATAGAAATGAAAAGAAATTTGATTGGTAGGCAAAGCTGATGGGCTTTAAACCTAGGCATTACCAGTAATTATGAACAGCAACCTCGGGTATGAGAATTGTTCTCCATCAGAAATTCTGCCCCAAATAACTTCATCACCAGTTGAATCATCCTCACCTAACTGTGCAGCAACACGCCTGTCATACATAAGTGCAGCTTCTAGGAGAATGCCAAAATCTTCATCTGGAGTCCTGAACCAAATCAACGTTCATTATTGAAATGACAATCTAACTTATATAATCATATCCTTGCCCAGTCTTATAATTGAGGACAATATCAGTACAAGGAGATGTGGCTGAGCAAATTTTTGCTTCACCGATCTGAGATTTCTATATATGCCAACCCGAATTTTTTCAAAACCCACAAGGATAAACGGAGTAGAATGTAATTTGTGGAATCATGCAATCAAATGATAAGGAATATACCAGCTTGTACTGCTAACGATGATTGCTGGTCTGTTTTGCTTCAATAATATGTCAGTACCAACCTTGGTTGTAACTTGAGTTATAGTAGGATCATTGTCATATGGTCTCGTCACGCCTGCAACGTATGCACTTAACCAAATTTTGTAGGACATGCTTAAAATTATTTAAAGTGGTAAGAGAGAGTATCTCTATCCTTTACCATTGCTAATGCAATCTTGAAGACCATATGGATTCGTGAGACTTTTATGGATCCTGCAAAAAAGCTAGGTCATCATAGATTTTAAATTTTGTAAAGTCACTACTCTATTGAAGCTAATCTGTATGTCTAAATTTGCTCACATCATGCTTCTCCTCGAGTGAAGTGGGCCGAAAAAATTCAGGAGGTTGATCGTACAAAACAGTGGCTCTTCAAACAACAAAAAAAGCATAAGAGAACACACTGATCAACAACGTAACCAAGTAAACAAGTTACCACAAGAACAATATAACAAATGACAGTTTAGAAAATCAAGCTCTTACGTAATTCCCCAATTGTGGGACAACTCAAGTTGCATTGCCCTCGTCACACACAAGGAACCATGCGCCACCTTGCCATAATATTTCTCGATCCTAGTCATGGACAAAATACCACAGCCATTATATTATGCAAAACCAGGTCTTCGAAAATCAATAAATAAGAAAACTCAGCTGCAAAAATCCTAGGCTCTCATTAAGAGCTTGTTTTTTTATTTCTCCCCGCCTTAACACGCTTATGCGCCGCCTAACCCCGAGTAGGCGCTAGGCCCTCGTCTGCCGCTAGAAACTTTTACAACATTGTAAAAAAATTCACAATGTAGATTTACCAACGATATATCATGACAAAGACACTACTCCTTCCAAGGGATAGTGCAAGCAGAGTATATCCAAAATTATGCCAATCAACAATAAATGCTGATTGTCTCCACCAGCTGGCCCACTTGACAACCAGAAGAGTAGGAACTGATGGTGGATTCTGCAGGAGCATCATTATGTAATTTTAGGGGAGCTTGCTGATAATAATATTAGATACGAGAAATATATTATATTCCAATAATATTTATAAAGATTAACTATGAACAACAATCTGTTGTCATGCAGTGTCACCAAAACATTCAACTGCCCAGAGCAAAGAATTTTAAAACAAATTTTCCCTGGTTTTACATTTTTCCATTGTAATCTTCATTGAATGCCAAGTTCATCACCTTAACAACAACAATATTATATTCCAATAATATTTATAAAGCTTAAGATGTTCAAATGAATCAAGAAAAAAAGAAGCAGCAGCATTTGACGTCACAAAACTCATGCAACTTGATTATCTTAGGACAGAGAGGCAAAGCCTATCTACAATAGAAGCAAGTATTGAGCAAGCATAGGATGGATATTGAACAGTTGCTGAACATAGAATTAGCATAGTAAATGTAAAATATGAAAAATAAACACTAAATAAAGCTCACCTGCACTATAAAAGCATCAGGAGCAGGTATCTTGACACAAAGGTACCAAAGCAACACGAGAAACTGAAATATAGGCTTGAGAAGAAGAAATAAGGGACGAAGTATCTCTGCAAGACCTCGAGGCATTTTCGGCCATTCTGGCTGTGAAAAGAAATAAAACTTTTCTCTCAATGCCTTACAAATTTTAGTACATTTAATCAATTAATTACTAACATCCTCGTACCATTTTGTGGATATAGATAGACGGGTGCTCTAATAACGACATGTGTGGATCAGTACCTATAGAAAGATCAAATTTCAATCAGGAAAACAACCAAATTTAGAGTTCATCTTTTTCAGTAAATGCAGTTTGGTAAAACAATAAAAGCTTCCATACAATACAATCATATACCTCTAAGAACAGGTAGAGCTTTATAACACGTTTTAGTTTCTGTAGTTCGAAAACTATGAATATTACTCCAGTAAAATTACAGATAGAAGGGAATCTTGCAGGTCGTTTTTTTACATAAGAAACAAAGATTTTATTAATAAAACAGCCAAGGGATGAGAAGACCCTCGCCAAAGTACACAAGTCAATTACAAAGTCAGTGAATAAAACATCACACTACAAAGCATAACTCCAACTCCTAAGTAGATCCATTATATTGGTGCCTCTAAATTTCCTATGCAGATGGTTACACCATCCAAGAGTAAGTTGAGAAACTTCAAGGGCAGTAAAGTACGAATATATTTCAAGATCATTTTCTGTTTTATGTCATAGTAGACAGTTTTATTCCTGACCTTTTGTATGATTCGTATAGGGATTATTGGAGTTGCACAAATGGAACTTGATGCTAACAGCAAATGCACAAATGTACTACTTTGATTAAAATATTATGTACATAATACGATATGATCTAGAAAGTATGCATACAAGGTATACGATAGATAAATTTCAAGCATACGGAAATTATCTTAATCTTTTTTGTATCACGGTACCATATGCAACATGAAATAAATCGATAAGCTGTTCCATGCGTTAGGGGATGCGATATGATGGATAAATTTCATTAGGAAGCGCCTAAAACAGGTGGTACATTGGGAATTGGTTGTAGCTCAGTTGGTAGAGTAGTCTATAACCCTAAAAATTAACCAGGGTTCAATTCCCACCAATCCCACCCCAATCAGGATTTGTACTAAAAAAAAGGTGGTACATATGGAGTGCTTCTACCTATCCTTCTTACCTGCAACAAAAGAATATGTTCCAAAAGAAGTAATGTACTACTCTAGGGATCTAGATTTTGACACTATCAGACATAATAAAAAAGACAATTGCAATAAATAACTCTCTAATAAGCATTGTATAAGCTACCGTCGTCTCCAATGCCAATGTAATAGCCAGAGGAAGAAAATGAACACATTAAACCCGACACACGAAATAAAAACAGCAATTCAATTGATAAAATAGAAATATCAATAAGAAGATAAGGAAATGTTGATTGGATCAGATAAAATAATCAGGTTTAGCCGAAACATTATAGATATTCCACTAGGTCGCAAAAGACAGAACTGTACCTCCATATGCAACAATATCAACATCAAGAAAAGCCTGCAGAAAAGTAGAATTCAGTATAGCAGAACTCCAAACAGGATAAAGATTCAGGGCCCGCTTGGTTGGGGATTAGGGATAGGTAATGGGAATGAAAGAGGACCGACTCCCATTTATCATACTTGGTACACAATGAATACGTTAATCATTACCTCATTTTATTAACAACTTCCCCCCACATCATTCTACAGTATGATTGACCCCTCATTCATACCCATTTCCATTGTCATTCCTAATTTTATACCAAGCGGTCCCTCAGTAGTTTCAATGAGAAAGCAACTGCTATTGCAGACAGAAACAAATTATTCTTATTTTAGTAATGTTTTATTCCCAAACCTCCAACCTGTTTGGTTTCCAAAATGATTTTCCTTTAGACATTTAAGATATCGCTCCAAGAAAGAGACATGATTTAGATCAAGTGGTGGCTTAAAACAGGTTAATTTAAAAAACATGATGCAATTGCACATGACTAAGAGGCAGATGAATATGCTGGTGATTCTGACTTATTATCAAATGATAAAGAAAAGATAATTCCTCCACATACATGATAAACATACTTAGAAAGAGAATTAGAGGCAAGAGACACATCGTAAATAGCTAGATTGCTACCACAGGTCATATTATAATGGCTCAATTAGTCATAAACACATATAATAATTCCAAGTAAATCTGTATAATTCATACCTCGCTTCCTTTTACGCATAAAAAGTACTAACATTTGAGGTTTACCATAGCTATTCAAACAAGGGTCGGTCAATTACAATTTGCAACATGAACTATAAGATTTCTGCAGGTTGGTACCTAAAGAAAAAACTTTCCAGATTGCTTCCCATTGTATACAAGATCACTCTTGCAATCTAAAGAATCCTTTAGGGTACTTTTTCGGGATGAAAAAAAAAAAAAAATTAAAAGGAGTCCATAAAAAATTCAATAAATTCTGGATAACGAATGGGGGGGGAAACTAAAAATTACAAGTAATATTGAAAAAATTGGAAATAATTTTATAATAATTGCAATAAATTTTGAAAGTTAAAAAGTAAACTTGAAAAGTATAGATAGTTTCTGGGAAATTAGAAATAATTTATGATAAACTAAAAATAATTTCTAAAAATCACAAATAATTACGGGAATCCAAAAAAAAATTCTGCAAATACAAAATAGATACGAAAGATGACAAATAAATTCTGAAAATTTAACGGGGACTGTCCGATCACATATACTACGGGAAGCAATCTAATAATTTTCATTAGGTACCAAAGTAAACCCGTCAATCAAATTAGGCAACAAATAATGAGAGAGAGGGACCAAATTTAGTATAAACTCCAGTTATATGACTCCTATGACCAAGCATCCAAAATAATATCCTAATACCAATTTTCATATTTTTGCAAGTTTTCTCCTGAAAGCAGTTCTATCAATCTCATATATCCTGCCACTTCTTATTTATCAAGATGAAAGTCAACAGTAATACCTATCTATAATCGCCAATTGAGATATACACGTTAAAATGAGAGAGAATGACATCAAACTTAAAATCAATAGCCACAAATCTAATTTTCTTGTTCAAAATTACATGTGTCGGTATATGTTGGCTGTTCTCAGCACCAAAGCAAAGAAGCACATAAGTTTTCTTAAGCCCCAATAGAAAATGATGTTGTCTAATCAATAATATAACTCAATATATCAATAACCATCACAATACAAGTAAATAAATTTCATCTATGGGCTAATATGCTCACAAAAAAAAAACATATATTTAGGGTAATCTTTACAGTGATAAAATATCCAAAAGATATACTAATTCTCCAGACATAAGTGAGAGCATGAGTTAAAGACAATTATAGATAATTCTGCATGCATAAACAAGTATACATGAGCATATAGATAGACAAATACCTGTCGAGCAAGGGAAAGTGCATGGTATTGCATTCGGGGGCTCCGACCGATGTCACCAAGCACAACCACAGCGGCCCTATTTCTCCTTCCCATTGGAAATATTTTGTCCTACTAAATAAAGGGAAACAGAAACTCTGTATGTTAGAAATACCAAATAGTACTTTGACACATACACTATATAATGATCATATTCGTTGATTATATTTCATTTTCTTGCCCAACTGAAACATCACCATTTTTTTGTGGGACAATTTCATCCATTAATACATTATTGAGTAATAAAAATAGAAGTGAAAAACAAATTAATTCATACTGAAATTTGACAAATTACTTATAAAAATATACATCAATATTTGATCTGTCAATCCAAATGAATTGATCAAAAACTTTGTACAGATCGGCTCAAGATCCATAAAAAAGCTAAAATATTACTGAAAGTGTTGTTTCTTAAAGCATTAAAATTCAATCCCATACACAAAAGCTACTCTAAATCTATGTTAGTGCATTAGCACTGGAATATTGTTTCAACAATATCAGTTACATCGATAACCAGAAGAATTATTAAAGAACAATTGCAACTATACATCTTATTAATTGGCAGACGTGGATTTCAAACCTCAAACTTTGGACGCTTTCACTTAAACATTAATTCAGAAACCTAGATTTACTTTACATGAAAATAACTCCCACTGGTTTTTCGAACCAAAGAGTGTTATATAGAAACGAACTGACCTTAATCTTTAAAAAAAAGGGCGATTAGCAAGTTTTCTCTGTATTACTAGGTCGATCGGTGGCATTTTCTAGGAAAGATGTTCTTTCAGGGCTTGTTTGGTAGGCATGTTAGGATATGGCAAGATAGTTAAGTCAAGATATGTATCATAGACAAGGGGTGATATGTATTGTATTTTTGTGTTTGGTAGGCAATATAAGGAGATTGTACATCATAAATTGGTCGTATGGTATCCTAGATAATACTCAAGATTATCCCTGCTAGGGGCTCTTGAATCTCACCAGCGTAGGACTCATGTACAGACGGAGAAGAAAAGAACCCAAGAAAAAATTACATCAACAAACAGATATCCATTAAAATACAAACACATTCAGAACTGTTTTGAAGATCAAATTATTAAGAAACGTACTCAATACATCTCATTCCCAATCTGTACAGAATATATTCAGCAGTCAAGAATTATTCGGAGAAAAAAAAAAAGGAAATTGAAAGAAAATGATGAAAATCGACCTCGATCTTGTGATGGACCCAAGAAACGTGAAAAAGTGAGTTGTCCATTACCTTGATCTTGTTTATTCAGTCTAGAATTCCGTCGTAGTCAATTCTGGGCATAAGATCGGAGATGACAGATCTAGTCGAGCAGATTGGCACTGAGGGAGAAAATAGATATAAACTTGCGGTCCGTTTGCTTGAGCCTATAGTGAAGGAAATAAGAACTTATACGGCCCTCCGACGGTTCATACTGTTATAAATCACAAAGTGATTCATATAAGCAGGAGTTAGCCGAGCTGCTAGAGCCAGTCATTCCATAAAATCTTTGATAACAATAACCTATCGCTTATCTTGGAAGTGGGATCGAAGCACGACAGTGCGGAAGCACGTCACTCCAAGCACGACAGTGCGAAAGCACGTCAGTGCGGAAGCACGTCACAGCACACTGCAAGCACGACAGTGCGGAAGCACGTCACTGCAAGCACGACACTACAAGTACGACAGTGCGGAAGTACGTCATTGCAAGCACGACACTGCAAGCACGACAATGCGGAAGCACGTCAATGCGGAAGCACGTCACTGCAAGCACGACAGTGCGGAAGCACGTCACTGCAAGCACGACGATGTTTTGTATATTTTTCTATAAATAGCGCTCATATGTTGAATGAAAGATCGATGATTTCCTCTGGAATCTCTGCTTTCCCTTATGTTCTTGTTCTGTTACGAATATTTTATAACACGTTATCAGCACGAGTTTTGCTCAAGAAGGTAGGAGAAACTGAATTGATATTCTTTTTCCCACTTCTATTCTTCCCTGAAGGAAATGACGGGCATTGAAACAAAAAGTTCCAAATCCTCGATATTACCTGTAGTAATTATTTGACATGGTGTGTTACTGTTAAACTACACCTTCGAGGTACATCACTTGTTGAAACTTTAAATGATACAGATATAGAACATGCAAACAAAAAGGACGAGGCAAATGGCGCTGATATTCATTTGCCATCACCTTTCTGAGGATCTCAAAAGTAAGAATGTACAATTGGAAGGGCATGTGAAATATGAGAAAAACCTAGATAGAGATTCGACCACACCAGAAGTGTGATGCTGCTACAAACACAATATGAATGACGACAATTAAGGTTGCACGATTATATTTTCGTTGCCGGTTACAACTCAAAGTAGTTATCTCGACTTGCTCTTTGCGGACAAAGTTATCAGATTATGAAAAGTTAAAGAAAACTTTCTCTACTATGTATGTCCTAAATATGGTACTCCAGCAGCAGTATCGAGAAAGACAATTTAAAATGTACCGTGAGTTAATTTATGTCCAGCTGAAAAAAGCTAATGTGATACTCTTGAGAAATCATGATATACGTCCTACATTATATATAGTTGTGCCTGAAGCACATGTTAATTCTAGCATATTTATAGGACGATCTAGAGGTCACAAGTATAAATCCACTAGCAGACCTACAAGGGTAGACGTGGTGGTCCTCGTTGATATGAGCAAAGTTATTCTAGAAATAACACTTATCAAATTAAACAAGTGCAATCTACATAGAAATATCAGAATTGGGTTAAAATGCCCGCAATAAAATCTGATGAAAATACTTTTTATAGATGTGGGATGACCGGACATTGGTCAAGAATATGTTATACTGCCCACACATGATAGAATTGTATCAGCCTCGAAAAATGATAAAGAAATTCGAGCACACGTGATTGAGGTTGTTGAATCACTTGCTATTGTAATGGTTAGTACATCTAAAAATTGTAAATGATCAAATCCCAAATTAGGATAGGAAATCATTAGGTGTATTAGATTTCTTATAAGAACATGTTCCTGAAGCACATGATTCTGATTGGTGGAGAAATATTTGAACTTAGTCTACTTTTTCTAGAAAAGTAATATTTTTGTTGTATATCATGTTTTGTACCTCCCTCGAACTGTATGATTTCCCGAGGTTGAGATTGTTTTGTCTTAAAGTTATGTAAATGGCCATCCAACTCGGATGATACATTCCCGAGCATGAGTCAATGGTACAAATGAAAAATATTGAAGAGAAAGCCTGTTGTCTACTTGATAGCATAACAACGCACACAATATTATTTGTCAAAAGGTATCAAGTATGACTTTGTGCAAAATACAAGTCAAAATCAAATCTAGTTTCCAGAAATTATAGATGGCTCTGGAAATGTAACAATTATGTTACCAAATGGTACCATCTTGCATATTGAAAATGCATCTAGAAGATGAAAAAGAAACCTGTTAAGCCTTAAAGATATGTGTTTGAATGACTATAAGTTTACAGACTCTCACCGAAAGTGATATGAAGAATGTATATGCATCACATCTTTTAAGACGGGTAAACGGGCTACCCATGAAAAGATTAGTTGAACCTAACTTTCATTTATTTGCATATATTTGTGCTAACATTATTTGCATAACTGCAAGAATGATTGGTTCGCCTGACTGTTTTACCACCAATAACGTATTTCATTTACATGTCTTGTACTGCATTTTAATTACTTGATTTATTTATTCGTGATATTATCACCTATAGGGATGGTTATATTGTTCTAGAAGATCTTAGTGATATCAGCACTATCTGAAATGTATGTTACCTGAAGTAACTATATATCTTCGTACCTTGAAATAAAAGTGCACACTAGAAGTTCGATATATTAACAACTCAAATAAAGTCGATACTAAATGGGGATGCTACATAAAACCGAAACACGAAATGAAATTATTCAAAAGTGGAAGGATATGATATTCTCCATTAAGCATGCATGTCGTGAATATGGTACTTTAGCAGTAGTATCTGAAAATGCTTGAAGAAAAATAAATCCAGATCTGGTTTATGTTTATTAAAAAGGAAAGTGATAAACACTTCTTAAATATAATGGTTTGTGACCTTATGAGGTCCCACATAGTGCCTATAGAGCACTTGAAATTCCAGCAGAGATAGAGGCCAATGAGAGGTTATGGACACATATGAAGATATAGTGATCCTCCTCAAATAACATATGGGTGACCGTGACGGATGTGAATATTCCTGTCAAGATGATTATCCGGTCTTAATAAGAATATATTATTCAAAGATATCGTGATAAAGATAAGACATATTCAACCTCTATCGGATGAAAAGTTCCCGATATTGAGAAATGTAATGCTTTTAAATTACCTCTCCTAGATGACATGTTTTCCTGGGATTGAGATGTTTGTATCAATAATAAAATTATTATTGTCAAATTACAATGAGGTTATGTTTATTGTGTTTGAAATATATGATCATATATTTACTTCCCTTGGATGTTACATTCCCGAGGTTGAGTGTTAACTCCCTTGAATGATATATTCTCAAGGTCGAGCTAATATTGTTAAGTTAGAGTAAACCGTAAATATTTCTCGAGAATGAATTTGTGTACAAACACAAGATATCCATACCATGTCCCATTGAGATTATTGATAGCTCTGGGTGTGGAAGAATTATATTATTAGATCTAGAAGAGCTACTAAATTTCAAACATGCACATCGTAATGTGCATAATTTGGAGACACTGATTAAAAATAGAAGGGGTGTCTGTATATCAAATTATATTGTAAAGATAACGAACAATCCATGAAAAATTTGAGCAACAGCTTTTGGATTGTATTGTGTCCAAATTTAGACTTTGGAATCATATATCATTGTTCTGGAAGCTAATGGATCTTCATATATTCGGGTTGTGGCATGATCGCCTTGACACCCGAAAAGTACAAAGGTATGTATGATTGTTAAACATATTAAAGAAATTCATTGAAAGAACAAAGATGCTAATGTCCAAAGATTATTACTGTGTATCATATTATAAGGAACTAATTTCTAAACCTTCAACCAACATGGTTAGTTATTATATTTGTAGACCAATACACCCAGCAAGTGGGCTATTCGAATACGTTATGGAGCTTGTAAGCACATCCTGTAGATGATCCAAAATATATTACTTCAATGATGAGTTAAATTTTGTTGCTTGATACTATTGATATAAGATCCGAACTCAATAGTATGACTTGAAATTGTGCAGTACCGCATGCATCAGCATTAATGGGAATATGCCACACTACTTACGACATGAACTCCAGAAAATGGAGAGTGAAATGTTCAACAGTTCGATATTACCAAGATCTTCTAGATATAGCTACAAAATCCTTGTCAGCAAGTGAATTTGAGAAATTACATTGGAATGAGAAGAGTTACGAACTTGCAAGATTGATAATATTATATGCATCAGGGGAAGCGGTTTTGGTGTGTTGTACTCTTTTTCCCTTATGCCTAATTTTTATCCCACTAGGGTTTTTCCAGCTTGAGGTTTTTAATGAGGCAACTATATGCACCTAATATGAATTAGAGTTATGCACTCTTTTCCTTTTTGATCAGTTTTGTCCCACTGGATTTTCCGACTTAAGGTTTTTAACAAGGCATACTTATATACAAAGTAGTCCTGAAGACTGACCATTGACAAGAAATGTTTAGAATTAAAACAATGATAAAGGTTGGGCCATAAAAGCTAATGAATACAATTTTCTTATGATAGGTTTTTTCCCACATGATTTTTCCGACTTAAGTTTTGGATGATGAATATCTATTTTGAAGAAAAATAGTTCTACTCTTACTTTTGACCACTTTCTGCCAATATATTTTTCAGGCTTGTAAATTTTACGAGACATTTCTATATTCATCCAATTGATGAAAATCAAGGATGATAATGTGTCCAAGGGGGAGTGTTATAAATCACAAAGTTATTCATATATATTGTGGACACAATAACCTATCGATTATCTTGGAAGTGGGATCGAAGCACGACAGTGCCAGAAGCACGACAATGCTAGAAGCACGACAGTGCGGAAGCACGTCACTCCAAGCACGACAATGCAAGCACGACAGTGCGGAAGCACGTCACTGCAAGCACGACAATGCTAGAAGCACGACAGTGCGGAAGCACGTCACTGCAAGCACGACACTGCAAGCACGACAGTGCGGAAGCACGTCAGTGCAAGCACGACGATGTTTTTGTAAATTTTTCTATAAATAGGGCTCATATGTTGAATGAAAGATCGATGATTTCCTCTGGAATCTCTGCTTTCCCTTATGTTCTTGTTCTGTTACGAATATTTTATAACATATACGTTCTTTTATGAGGCAATTCTTTAATTTCGCAAAGTCCATTTTACCCTCACAACAGTCAATTAAAACATAACAAACCATAATCCTAGACATTTTTCTCTTCTGTTCTGAACTCGCGCGGCTACTTCCGAAGGAGGATTCATCCTCATCTTTCCAGTTTCTCTCTTTGGTAAGGCTAGATCCGTATCAAGTCAATCGATTTTTCAGTTTGTTTACCCCCAATTTCGAAGTGTAGATGATAAATTAATCTTGTTGATATTATTGGACAGCAGGTATGTGTCACACCTTAAGCTCAAAGCTTAGGATGCGCACGTTAGCTGAAATCATAACAGAATGAAGGAGGAAAAAGACAGAGAAATGGGGGAGAATTTGCATAATTCTTTCATTCATAAAAAACATGCATCATTCGTACCAGTTGGTACACAATATATCGGAGTTTGTTACCCAAAACGGCAGCGTTTTAGGGGCAACTGAATTTACTCAATTAAAAGAAAAATCGTGCTCGCGCCTCTATAAGTAATGTGCGCTTCTCCCCTAATTAACTAATAACGGGAATAACTTCAAAAACAGTGGAAATGGAAAACAAATGGAAAGAGTGGCTTTTGTGACAATACTCCCCCTTTCAACTTGTCTTGTCCTCAAGACAAGAGGTGTGGATATTTAGCCTCGATCTCCTCGTAAAACTCCCATGTAGCTTCCTCTTCGGGCAAGTGAGCCCACTGAATAAGAACTTGGGTAGCTGCAGCATTTCCCTTTTTACCATTCTCCTGGCCAATACTTTCACCGGTGGAAGCAACACTTTCCCTTCATCATCAAACTCCGGTAGGCTTGTAGATACATTTGTAGTTGGTACACGTAATTATGCGTGCACAATAGGTCGATTAAATTGTCTAGTTAGTAACATTTGCATGCATAATTAGTCGTGTATTGCTCGTATTGGTATTATTGGACAAATTAATGTTGTTTGACTTGTTTTGAAGCATTAAGGTGAAATTAGACCAAAAAGTCGAACTCGACTTAAACTGGATGAGAGAACAAGTATCGCACGTCAAAAACCGAGCGGAAATTGATCCAAGTTTGCTGGGAATTGGTCTCGGCCGAGCCAGAGGAGCTCGGCCGAGCTTGAAGGTCAGCGAAAGACGTAAAAAGTGGCTGTTGAAGATTCTCGACCGAGCCATAAATTCTCGGCCGAGCCACTTTTATAGGGAGCTCGGCCGAGCCAGAAATTCTCGGCCGAGACAGGCGATGGCCCAGCCCAGGACATGCGCGGATTAATCATTTTCTGGCCCAAATTGAGCCTAATTCATCCTCGACTATAAATAGAAGATCCAAAAGTCCGAAAATTACACTTGAACATTGATTCAAGAGCTTGGATTTGGGAATTGTGAAGAACACGAAGACTCAAGATTCGGCGATTCGGGTTTTATAGTTTTAATGTTTTCTTTTTATAGTATGTTCTTAACGATCGCTATGATCGGCTAAGCTTTTACTTTCCCGTCTTTGACTATGTTAAACTCTAAACTGTTATTTATGTAATTAATTCAGTAATTGCTTAATTTAATTATGTTCTGAGATTACTTGTGTTATTGGATTACTCTATCTTTTATATGTTTGTTATGTGGACTGATCACCCTAGTAATAGGCATATAGCTGTCGCTAGGTCATAAATTCATAATCCGTAATTGTTATGCTTTTGTGCCCAAAAGTAGCAAAAAGTGGTTACTCGCTAGGATAACATAAAGTCGCGGTCACTTGTACCGAGTTCGTGAGTACAACACCGTACCTACTCCGTTGCCTTAATTCCCTATGCGTCTGATTAATATTGTTCTAGCGAGCGTCTCCTAGGACTACTTGATTGGATAGGATTAATTGCTAAGTTCTTAGGATTAATTATACTTAAGGGGTAACAAGGGTTAGCTAAGCGTACCTGTTAATTCTTGGAGTAGGGGTCTCAGAACTAATTAGTTAAGTAGTTGCATTAGTTACATGAATATTCAGGCTAGGGGGATACTGGGTTAAAGGCGGGATACTTTTTATTTACTAGTTAAATCATCTTTAGTTCTTTGCGTTAGTTAATTAAATCTCATCAAAACTCCCCCCATATTATATTTATATTATTGTAGTTAGTTATATACATTGGTTAGTACAATAATATAATTAGTTCTTGTTCTCTGTGGGATCGACCCTGACTTGCTCTAGCTACTGTTAGGAATAGTTAGGAAATAAATCATCTTATTTGCCTGCACCCGACAGTGCAGTCAGTAGTTGGTCCCACTCGTTTCTTCAATAACGACACATGAAAAACTGGATGCACCTTAGTTGTGATAGGTAGCATCAGTTTATAAGCCACCGTTCCAATCTTTGCAACCACTTGAAAGGGCCCAGCGTATTTGGGACTCAGTTTCCACATCTTAGCTTTGTGAAGTGTGGCCTGCCTATAAGGTTTGAGTTTGAGATAAACCCAGTCTCCTACTGCAAACACCCTCTCAGTCCTCTTCTTATCCGCATAAACTTTCATCGTTTCTTGCGCTTTCCTCAACCACTCTTTGAGTTTCTGCTGTATATCTTGCTTATGCTTCAGAATTTATGTCACTCCCTCTACTGAGCTCTGTATTTGGGAATCAAAGGTCAAGGGAATAGGCTTAAATCCATACAATGCCTCAAATGGTGGCATCCCTATAGCAGTGTGGAAGCAAGAATTATACCAAAACTCTGCTAAGGGAAGCCAGGAAACCCATAGCTTAGGACTCGAACCACACATACACCTTAAGTAAGTTTCCAAGCACTAGTTCACCCTTTCGGTTCGACCATCAGATTGAGGGTGATACGCCGTACTCATGTGTTGTTGAACCCCTATTAACTTGAGAAGTTGCTGCCAAAATTGACTAGTAAAAAGTTTGTCTCTGTCACTCACAATGCTATGAGGCAAGCCATGAAGTTTGTAGATGTGATCAAGGAAGATTTCAGCTAATTTAGAGGCTGTCAACGGATGATTCAGGGCAAGAAAATGACGGTATTTGGTGAACTTATCCACCACCACCCAAATAGTATCCTTTCCCATTGATAGAGGTAGTTGCTCGATGAAATCCATTGAGATTTGTGCCCAAGCTTAAGCTGGTACAGGTAGAGGTTGTAGTAAGGGTTTTTAGATTCGCTCAATTGACATTGATGGCAAGTAGAGAGCTTTTCATGCACTAGCTTCTTTACATCCGGCCACCAAAAGACATCAGTCACTCTTTTTAGTATTACAGTTTCCCCAGAAATGCCCACCAAAAATGGAGGAGTGCATCTAATCAACAATTTGCTCCCTCAAATCTGTATTCGCCCAACGTATAGCTTGCCTTTATATCTAACTACCCCATCCTTCAACGCATAATAAGATACATGGTAAGGAGTAGTTATCCTCTCAGCTATTATGTTCTGGGCTTCTGCATCTCCTTCATAGCTCCACTGAATTTCGTCCATCCATACAGGTGTAAGAACGGTGATGGCTTTGTACTCAACTTTCTCCAGTTCTATCCTTAAGAGAGCATCAACTACCTAATTCTCTGCTCCCTTCTTGAATTCAATCTTATAATCGAATCCCAGCAATTTCGTTAGATATTTGTGTTGCACTAGTGTGGATATTTTTTGCTCTAGCAAATACTTCAAGCTTTTCTGATCTGTCCAGATTATGTAGGGCCCATGTAAAAGATAACTTCTCCATTTTTCCATAGCTAAGATTATGGCAAGGAACTCCTGTTCATAGATGGATAATCCCATATTCCTAACACCCAAAGCTTTACTGATAAATGCCAAAGGATGTTGTTCTTGCATTAGAACATCTCCTAAACCTCCATAACTAGCATCCATCTCAATTACAAAGGTTTTGGAGAAATCTGGCAGTTTAAGGACAGGGGCTGCCACCATTGCCTCCTTTAGTTTAGTGAAAGCTTCTGTTGCATCTAGATTCTACTGAAAGTTCCCTTTCTTAGTAAGTTCAGTGAGAGGTTTAGCTATTATTCCATAATCTTTCACAAACTTTCTGTAGTAACCAGTTAAGCCTAGAAAACCCCATAAAGCTTTCACGCTCTTTGGTTGTGACCATTCCACCATTGCCTTGATCTTGTCCGGATCAGCATGAACTCCCTGACCACTTATAACATGTCCTGGATATTCAACTTGAGTTTGTCCAAAGGTGCATCTAGACAGCTTGGCAAAAAGTTTATGTTCCCTCAACTTTTGTAGTACCAATTTCAAGTGTTTCACATGTTCTTCCATGTCCCTGCTGTAGATGAGTATATCATCAAAGAACACGAGCACAAATTCCCTTAAAAAAGAACTAAACACTTGATTCATAACAGATTGAAAAGTTGATGGTGAGCCCAAACGGCATAACCCTGAATTCATATAGGCCCGAAGTAGTAACAAATGTTGTCTTGTGTATATCTTCAGGAGAGACTCTAATCTGATGGTAACCAGCTCTCAAATCGATCTTAGAGAACACGTTAGCTTGACCCAGCTCATCCATCAAATCTTCGATTAACGGAATAGGATAGCTGTCTTTTATTGTTATGGAATTAAGTCTTTTGTAATCGACACAGAATCTCCAGCTGCTGTCTTTCTTCTTTACTAGCAGCACCGGAGATGAGTAAGGACTGCTGCTGGGTTGAATAACCCCTGTTTGCAACATTTTCTTGACCAATGTTTCTATTTCTTGTCTTTGAAGGAAAGGATATTTGTAAGGGCCCTGCTTGATTGGTTCCATTCCTCTTTTTATAGGAATCTTGTGATTTAAATTTCTGGAAGGTGGAAGACCAGTGGGTGTTTAAAAAACATCCTTGAAATCTTCCAAAAGAGACTGTACTCTAACTGCTCTACTTTCTCCCTTTGCAGATTCTTTAGCTGATATAAAGCAGACATGAGCAACAATCACCTCGCTTTGCCTCTTGTTTATCAATCTTTTCATCTGTTTCCCGTGACCATGCTGACTCTAGCTTCTGGTTGAGCTCCATGTAATGTGATTAGTCTTTCCTTTAGCTGAAACTGAAAATAATTTTTCTTGAAGTCAAAAGTTATAGGGCCAAACTGACTCAGTAAATCCACCCCTATTACCATGTCACACCCTCCCAATTTGAGCAACCTCACAGCAGTGCTAAACTTGCATTCTCCCATCTCCCACTCAAATTTCGAAAACGTTGGATTGCATTCAATTTGAGTGCCATCAGCCACAGTTACTAATAGAGGGTTTGTATACTCAATTAGACAGCCCACTTGCTCAGCTGCTTGAGGATCCAAGAAACTATGTGTGCTCTCTGTCTACAGCTCTGCCAATTAGCTTGATAGTATCAGGGTGTATTTGTCCAGCCAAAGCATTCAAAGAGATCTGAGGGTGTTTCTCCTCGTCACAGTCCTCCTCAAGTACCAATTTATCAGGTAAATTATCTCCTGGATCCAAAACTATCACAAATAGCTTTTTACATCTATGCCCTATGTGATAAGTTTCATCACAATTGAAACAAAGATTTTTCTTCCTTCTGGCATCCATTTCCTCAGCCGTCAGCCTCTTAATAGGTGGTTGCTTATCTCCACCTTGTGTCATCACTTTTGGTTTGAATGTCGGTTCGGAATTAGTTTTATTCCAACTGTTAGAGTATGAGTATACTGGTTTCCCAACTCCTATGTTGCCTTTGGCCAATACTTGCAACAGGCTTTCTTACTTTAGGGCTAGTTGAGCAACTGCCATCAAATTGCTAGGGCCCAACATGTCCACCACCTTGCTAATCTCATCCCTCAAGCCACTCACAAAACTCTGAATGAAGTACTCTTCAGATAGGGATCTGTTCATCTCAATCATAAAAGCCTTGAACTCTTCAAATTCTTGTATATAGTTCTGTACAGAACCATTTTGTTTCAACTTATTGAACTGAGCGATTAAACTCCCTCCATCCACACTAGTAAACCTGTTCCACACCATCGCAGAAAATGTTTCCCACAACATATTTTCCTTCCCCTCCACATAATCTACGTACCATTGGCCCGCATATCCCTACAAATTCATACCAGCCAACATAATTTTTTCATAATCAGTCATGGGATTAAAAGTGAAATATCTGTTACACTTTCTTATCCATAAACGGGGATTATCACCATTAAACAGTGGGAAGTCCAACTTTGGTATCCTAGAGTTATGATTTGCAGTAACATTTTCATTAACTCTTGGAATATGAACAGGGGGTGGTAAAATCCCAGTATCAGCCCTATCCCGTACATTAGGAACTCCACTACTACTACCACCTGCAGACATACTGCCTCCGAGATTCCGTTGATCCTCTTGTTTGTTTCTTCTTAGCTACTCATGATCACGTCTTGGCTCTGCAGTATGTCGTTCACATGTTGTTCTAGAGTATCGATCCGTTGGGTGTTATTTTTGGCCATAGATAAACCTTGCTCTGATTACCACTTGTCACACCTTAAGCTCAAAGCTTAGGATGCGCACGTTAGCTGAAATCGTAACAGAAATGAAGGAGGAAAAAGACAGAGAAATGGGAGAGAATTTGCAGAATTCTTTCATTCACCAAAAACATGCATCATTCGTACCAGTTGGTACACAATATATCAGAGTTTGTTACCCAAAACGACAACGTTTTAGGGGCAACTGAATTTACTCAATTAAAAGAAAAATCGTGCTCACGCCTCTATAAGTAATGTGCGTTTCTCCCCTAATTAACTAATAACAGGAATAACTTCAAAAATAGTGGAAATGGAAAACACATGGAAAGAGTGGCTTTTGTGACAGTATGCATCCTCGAAACAGGTGGGTTCGATAAAGATGGTGAAGTCGCAGAATCGGGAGATTTGTGATGATAAAAGAGGTTTAAATTTAGCAGCTAAACTTGCGCTGAATCACCACGCCTCCCAAATTTCACATGCCCGTCGCTAGATTCATGAGACTTCATCGTTAGTGCTAGGGTTGGCAATGGGGTAGGTCGGGAGAATAATCCCCATCCCCCTTCCCCATAACTATACCGATTCCCCGTCCCTGTCCCCAGCCCCGCGAGAACTGGCGGGGAAAAAATTCCCCCAGCCCCGGCTCCGTGGGGATCCCGGCTCTAGGAAAATCCCCGCCCCGATTTAAATTTTAAATAAACAGTTGTAAATGGATAAAATATACACATAGGGCTTGTATGGTTAATTGGTTGGGATAGATCTACCAAGATAGGATTACATGGGATTGTACTGTTAACAATAATTAATATGGGCATTTAGTTTGATGGTTTAGACCTTCACGATTAACTATGATTTATTTATCATGTTGTTTGGTTCATGTGATAGTTTAATTTATGTAGCAAAATGAAGTGGGAAATTGGCTGATAATTAATCATCACCAATTTGGGGTGACAAATTGTCACATGAAATGAGAAAATGTGAAGGAATATACCCAGGCCAACAATCTAGACAAGACTTTTAACTTTGAAACCAAACAAAGGTTAATTTGGGATAATTGATCTAATCTCGACTAGTCCTTCAAACCAAACGAGCCCATAACATAAAAATTAAACACCTAGAAACATTAAACACCTAGAAACATAAAAAATACAATTAACAAACAATTAAAAACCTAGAAATGGTACATAAATTTTAGCTTCAAAGTCTCAAGAGTACTAAAATATATAATGCCATGAGATAAGTCCAAAAAACATTCAAAGAGCTGATCACTTTGATACCGATCCAATCCTCCATTCAACAAGAAACATTCAAAGAAAATTAAAATAAACGCAAAACCCATCTTGTAGATATAATTGACAGAAATGTTGATATATAGCCACACAAGATATTTAGAAAGTCAAGGAGTTGATCACAAGGATCATCAGATGTGGAGAATCATTCAAATTCATAATTATATCTTACACATAAAAAGTTCCAGCATATCAGTAATCACATGGCAAATGGCAACTGCATATATAAAGTTGCTAATTTTGTCTATGCCGAATTGAATTATTAATCCAACTGAATAAACAACCATTATATTAAACTTCAATCAAGCCAAGAGAAAATAATACTAGTATCATGGAAGTCAGCCGTATTGGGAACATGCTTACTGTTGAAATTTTTAAATCTTAATCAGGTGATTCAAAATGGAAAAGTCAAAATTAAAATGGTTGTTTCAATAAAATGTCCCTCTCCAAAATTCCAAAGTGTCAAACAGCCCATTGAATTCAAAATTTAGCTACATCTAAAATGGAATTTTTTTAGCTATATCAGAAATTTTCTTTGCTATGGAACTGGTGACGAAACTCGGGCCGAAATCCGAAATTTTACGTTACCTGAAACTTGTCCTCGCTGGTCAGCTGTCGAAGACTCGGACGAAGAGAGGTTGTCGTCGTCGTCGTCGTCGGAGCTTAGAAACAGATCGATGCTGATGAAGGTCGAAGACAGACCACGGTTGTTGCAGTGCTGCGCAGATGCTGTTGATGGGATGAGAATCGGCTGCTGCAGCGCTGCTGGCTATTGTGAGGAAGAGGGTCACGACTGACAGTGAGAGAAAATTAGATTAGAATTTGGTGAAAAATAGTACAAATAAAAATATATTAATGAGGTAATTTTGTATTTTCATATATATACAAGCGTAGAATAGTAATTTTATGTAGCAGGTCCCGCGGAGAACAGGACGGAAAACACTATCCCCATCCCGCCTCGTCCCCCAGGGCCAAAATTTTCCCCGTTCCCGTCCCATCGAAGGGAAAAATTGAGGAAATACTCGCCCGTTCGGTGCGGATCCCCGCTAGGGATGGGATTCCCGTCCACTGTTAACCCTAGTTGTTGCTACCCTTTTTTCAAGGGAAAAGGTACAAATAGGCCCTCCAACTTTTAGCGCAGACTCAAATTAACACCTAAACTGTTTTTTTGTCCAATATGACACTTGAACTTTTTAATTTGGACAAATCAACCCCTAAACTTTTTGGGTTAATTACAAAATGCAACCTGTACTATTAGCCTTTTTTCGATTTCTAGTCCAAACTAAATATTTTTTCCGATTGCAACCTGTATAACGCGTTTTTATTGCAGTTTGCAACTCCGGCCATATTTCAGGCTATATAGGCCATGTGCCATGCACATGACCTCCATGGGCCAATAATATGGCGACACGTGGACAATAATTAAAAAAAAAAGAAAAAAAAGGAAAAAATACTTATAAATTATTTAAAAATTTCAAAATAATTCACAAAAAATATAAAAATAATTTAAATTTATAAATATTTAACATAAAAAAAATATTTTGAAATTTTAAAATTAAGGAAATTAACAAAAAAAATCTAAAATTAATTTTAAAAATTATTAAGTATATAAAAAAAAGAAAAATCGAAAATACTTATAAATTATTTTAAAAAAGTAAATTTTTTAATTAAAAATATAAAAATTATATACATATCTAAATAATTTATATAAAAAAATAAAATATTTCGAAAATTTTGAAATTCAGGAAATTAACAAAAAAAAATCTAAAATTAATTTTAAAAATTCTGAAAATAAATATAAAAAAAATCAAAAATAGTTTTATTTTGAAAAAAATCGAAAAAATTGTAAATTATTTAAAAAAAAAAAAATAATTTATTAAAAATATATAATTATATAAATTTTTAAATAATTTTATTTAAAAAATGCAAAAAAAAATTGAAAATTTTAAATTTCAGGTAATTAACAAAAAATCTAATTTTTTTTTTTTTTGTTAATTTCCTGAATTTTAGTTTTTTTAGAATTTTAAGAATATATTTTTTTTTAATTTCCTGAATTTTAAAATTCTCTCGTTGGCGGACACATTGAAGGAGATTCAGCTGTCTGGTGCAGACGTCAAACTAGAAAAAAAAAAGAAAAAAAAAAGAGAAGTCGGCCTTCCCTCTCGCAGTTCCGTCGTCATCTTGCCACTTGAATAGCTGCCGGGTTTCATTAGGCCGAGAAGCCAGGTTTATCGGAGAAGACTTAGACTTCTACTGTCCATGATCATTATTATTGTTCTATGCGCGCGTAAAGAAAATGGAGAGGAATTGGAAATTTAATTCTCAATTCCCAAATTCATTTAAAATAGTTTTCAGAAATAATTTTTTTAATTATTGGATTTTAAATGAATTTGAAAATTTCAAAATAATTATTCAAAATTTATATTTAGTTCTAGAAATTTTAAAATAAATTTTAGGTTTTTTTGTTAATTTCCTGAATTTTAAAATTTTCAAAATATATTTTTAATTTTTTAAATAAAATTATTTAGAAATTTATATAATTTTATATTTTTAATAAATTATTTTATTTTTTTAAATAATTTACAATTTTTTTCAATTTTTTCAAAATAAAAGTATTTTCGATTTTTTTTATATTTATTTTCAGAATTTTTAAAATTAATTTTAGAATTTTTTGTTAATTTCTTGAATTTTCAAATTTTCAAAATATTTTTTATTTTTCTATATGAAATATTTATAAATTTAAATTATTTTTATATTTTTTATGAATTATTTTAAAAATTTTAAATAATTTATAAGTATTTGTTTCCTTTTTTCGATTTTTTTTTATTAGTGGCCACGTGTTGCCATATTATTGGCCCATGGAGGTCATGTGCATGGCACATGGCCTATATAGCCTGAAATATGACCAGAGTTGCAAACTGCAACAAAAACACGTTATACAGGTTGCAATCGGAAAAAATATTTAGTTTGGACTAGAAATGGAAAAAAGGCCAATAGTACAGGTTGCATTTTGTAATTAACCCAAACTTTTTTATTTAGTACAAATAGACACTTCCATTTAATTTAAAATATTGTTTGTGTTGATTGTCTTTCTAATACACGTGTATTGACAATTTCATTTTACGTTAGTGGGTTAATGAGGTGATATTTTATGTAACTTTTTCATCTCAACTCTATTTTTTATGAGAATAATACTAAATTATTTATTTTTTAATGATGTTCGCTTCAAATTCATACTGTATTTATATATACATATAATTAATTTTTTTAAAGTGTAACATTTTTTTGTTCTTACTTTGAAACAAACATGACGGCCGTTAACTTAAATTAGACGGAATTGTCTATTTGCACTAGATAAAAAAAATTTAAGTGTTGATTTGCCCGAATTAAAAAGTTCAAGTATTTTATTGGACAAAAAAATAGTTTAGGTGTTAATTTGAGCCTGAACTAAAAGTTGAAGGGCCTGTTTGTCTCTTTTCTCTTTTTTAATTATTTTTTTAACGCCTCCCAAAAAATCTAGAGATTATGATAGCTGATAGGGTATTCAGACGGTGGAGGTGATGATGGTTCAGGGTAGTTAGTCAAAAATAGTGTCAAAGGAAGTAAAACCCAATGGCAAAAATTTGTGTGCATATAATGCACCATAAGCTTATTATACACCAACCCACATTGAGATCCGCGCCGACCCGTTGCTGTTGGCCCGACCCGCGTGCAATTTTCAGTATTTTTTTTTTTTTTTTTTGTTCTTACAGTAGACTTATTGTGTTCTTACAGTAGACTTATTATATTCTTGTAGTATAGTAATTTTGTGTTTAGAGTAGACTTACCGTGTTTTTGTAGTATAATTATTTTTTGTTTAGAGTAGACTTATAGTGTTCTTACAGTAGACTTATTGTGTTCTTGTAATATAGTAATTTTGTGTTTAGAGTCTTATAGTATAGTAATTTTGTGTTTAGAGTAGAGTTATTGTGTTCTTCAGTAGACTTATCGTGTTCTTGCAGTATAATTATTTTGTGTTTAGAGTAGATTTATTGTGCTCTTACAGTAGACTTATTGTGTTCTTGCAGTAGAATTTTTTTCAAAAAAAAGGCGCGACCTGCTCACTGACCCAGTTCGCGAACGCGAATTGTTTATAAATTATTTTTCAACGATTTTTTGGAATTCATATGTTAAATTGTAGTGATGTACAATAAACCTATACATCACATGCACACAAGTGTTACTCGCAGCCAACAAACCAAACAATTTTTTTTTTTTTGGGTTCATACTTGATACATAAATAGCCTGAATCGCCAAACACAATATTAATTTATGGACTGACGGCCCATATCTACTCTACCGTACAAAAAGTTGTTAATTGTGGCCTATTACTATAATAGCCTAAGCAAACGGGGCCCAAATTTAAAATTCTTCCACTTCCTCAAATTGTAAAATTAAATTCACCCTAAAAAAAAGTTATAAAATTAAATTAAATGATTCTTTTACAGAGACATCATCTCCTCCTAGTCGGCCCCCGTTCCAGCAAACTGGATATGCAAGCAATGTTTGCTTTCCGATTTCCACAGCCAATTCCAAGTCAAACGCCATTAAAGATGGCCTACCCACATTCTCCATTCTAATCTAAACTATCTGTATTACGCTTTAAATTTTGCCTGTACAACAAATTGAGTCACCGAGTTTCAGCAAGTGCCTCGATCACTGACTCATTTATGGCGGATCGTGATAGAAAATTAGTGAAGGAAGAGTTCGTAACGTACGCCTACATTATCATCTACATCGCACTCTCCAGCGGTCAGATCTTCTTCAACAAGGTCTCCTCATCGTAACCCCTTTATATTTCCATCTCCACGTATATATATATATATATATATATATACATATATGTATGTTTGTGATTGTAGATTGTTTCTGTATTGCAACTTCTTTTATTTGCATTTTGTCAAATAAGTGATGGGAGCATCAATGATCCCCTTAATGTGTAATAGTTGGAGATTTTATGCAGAAACATACGACAGGAGAGGATACAATGGATACTAAGCTCCAATTTTGCTTTCATTTAATAAATGTGATAACTGACTTAAGCTTTGTCTACCAATATTTCACAAGCATGGTTAGATTTTGCTAATTGTATATTTTTTTCTGGATAGAATATTTTCAACTGTCATAATAGAGGGGAATGATAGTACTTGATAATGGTAGTAAACGCTTGTCTTTCATTATTATTACTATTCAGTATGACATGGATTCACCTAGCACATAGACCAAACAGTTACAGTTGTGTTGCACAACCACGAATTTCCCAGTTACCACCTAGTTTAGATCACAGGAGATATATGAGCCAAGATTCAATTGTAGGTACTAGAAAGCCTTTCGATGATTCATATTTTCTCTTTCATTTAAGTGACGAAAGTTGTCGCAAAAAACATCAAATAAATCTTTAACTTGTTTTGAAATACTTTATCTGCATACAAAGAATAAATATTGTAAATATCCTGTGATATGGGAGTCTAGCTATTTGTTGTGAATGCTATGAGAGAAGAAATTATGCTACTCTTGCAGTTTTCTCTGTCAGTAATCGAACCAATTTTTTATTTCATCGATTCCAGTAGTTTTTGGGATGTGATAAATGGGATGAATATGGACTTAAAAACCGTATATGAGATTGCAGAAAACAATCACTCTATTTGCAAGATACTCTTGGAAATAACTTGCAAAATCCTCTGTTATGACCCGCCACTGCTTCTTGTCAAGAATTTATTGTTTGGAGTTATTTTTGGGCATTCAGGGAAACATGACGTGTAGCATCTTGTGGTTAAGAGAAAAATGTCAACCTGTTTGATTTTGTTAAGGGATGATTGAGACCACCCATTTTTGGAGAAGAATGCTTGGTTTCATTTTAGGAGAGGAAATTTTTTTAGTAGATTTCTAGATTTCCTCTATGGGAAATGAAATTTTCCTGCGATGTGACATTACCTTAAGTTTTTGTAACGGATGCTTCCAAGGTTCCCTTCTGTTGACTGTATCTTCCCGCCTTTTCTTTTCTCCTTGTTTTCTTATTTGTTTGTTTTTGTGTGTGTGTCTGTTGGGTGGGTCTCACAGAATATGTTGTTTCCTGTGAAAAATGTGACATACCCTATCATTTTGTAAGTTGGTGACTGTTTCGAAATCCCTTCACAAAGCTAATCTATTCCAATATACCTTTACTGAGTGCAGTGGGTTTTATCATCGAAGGAAATAAATTTCCCATATCCTCTTGGGCTGACTCTGCTTCACATGGTCTTCTCCTCAGTTTTATGTTTCATGCTTACAAAAGTTCTCAAGGTAACTAAAATTCTTGAATGAAGCTTCATTTTTTTGGATAATGGTTATCACGGAGAATTCTTAATAACTTTGCAGATTATGAAAGTTGAAGAAGGAATGACTTTGGATATGTGAGTATTATTATGTCTGATGTAGCTATTTTCTATTCTGCGGTGACTTAAACCAGTTGGAGTACAGTGTTGCTTTGGTGCGTATTTATTGTTATTCTGCTATAATTTTCATTAGAAAATCTAACACCATCACCACCACCACCAGGGGGGCCCGGGTCCCGGCCTAAAATATAAGAGAACTAAATGAAAAGGCACAATCAGCTGCTTAATGCATGAGGCCAGACTTGGAAGATGATATTATTACTTAGGACTTGCTCCCCCAGTTTCCTTTACCCAATTTGATTGCATTATTTTTTATCAACTTTTTGTTTGTGATTGCAATTGACCAAGTCTGATATTCAATGTACAGATATGTATCTTCTGTGATTCCTATTGGTGCGATGTTTGCTATGACACTTTGGCTTGGGAACACCGCTTACCTGTACATATCAGTTTCATTCGCTCAAATGTTGAAAGCAATCAGTACGTATGAACAACTATAGGTGAAATAGTTGTGGTTCCCTACAGTGAATCTTACGAGCAAACTTTCATACTTGAACATATTACCAGAAATATTAATATAAACCTTGTGTGCATCTACAGTGCCAGTTGCTGTTTTCATCCTTGGCGTATTAGCGGGACTTGAAATGATGAGTTACAGGATGCTCCTCATAATGTCGGTGATCAGTCTTGGTGTATTGGTTGCTTCTTATGGAGAAATGGAAATAAACTGGATAGGTGTTGTATACCAAATGGGAGGTGTAGTTGGGGAAGCTTTAAGACTTATATTTATGGAGATTTTAGTGAAACGGAAGGGAATAAAGCTAAATCCAATATCTGTGATGTATTATGTTAGCCCTTGCAGGCATGTTCTCCATTCTCTACAATATATATGTATGTATATGGATATATGTAATATTGGTGCCTGTTTTCTGTCATTTTAAAATAACCTTTGATTCCTTATGCAGCGCTCTTTGCCTCTTAATCCCATGGATCTTCCTGGAGAAACCTGAGATGGATGAACAGGGGTGGAGCTTCAATCCTGTTGTGCTTACTCTTAATTCACTTTGTACTTTTGCCCTTAATCTTTCAGTTTTCCTTGTCATCTCACATACAAGTGCTTTGACTATTCGTGTGGCCGGGGTTGTCAAGGACTGGGTTGTAGTTCTTCTCTCAGCACTTCTTTTTGCCGACACGAAGTTGACACTTATCAACCTTTTAGGTTACGCAATTGGTAAGCGTTCTTTGCCTGTAAACTTATACATACTACAGTGGGAAAATGTGGCATGTGACGAATTTCCGTATTTCTCCCTTTCTTCAGAGATTTATGACGTATGGGGTGTAGTTTGTCATATTTCTATATTGGTCATGTAATTAAAAACCAAAAAAGAAGGAAAAAAGAACTTGCAATGGCAGATATTTTAGGTTGACTAGGCAATGGAGAAATATTTTGAAAATAAATTGGATGAATTTATGCTGATGGAAACTTTGACCAAGAGGTTGTAAAGGGTGACAAACTGACAAGTTTGTGTTTTCACGAAAATTCCCATATGATATTTGTTTTTTATCAGACGCTTGCAATTGCAATTGAACTCCAAAATGTTGATTCATTTCCAACCCGTTCCTTAGTATCCTTTCTGACCTTAGAGTGAAGTTAGCTCTTTAAGCAGCTTAGTAGCTTTGATGATATACTCTCTCTCATTAATGTCAATGGGCCTGATGTTTAATAATATATGTGTTGGATCATTTTAGTAGTTTGATATATTTGTTTTGATTAATTTTTTTCACCTTGCTCCTAATAGCTTATTTCCGGTAATCATAAAAATAAACAGAATGATGAAATTGTGGATGTTGGTGCAGCAATTGCAGGGGTAGCTGCATACAATAATCACAAATTGAAAAAGGAAACTTCTCGAGTTAGCTCGGAGTCTCCTGGTCAAACAGTCCCCACAGTTTCAGTTTCAACCTCTAGCCGGTGAAACGGGGAAATGTTCTCTAGCAAAGTTTTGTTCGTGGAGTTCCAGATATCTATAGTTGGGGATAGTGTTCTTGACAGAAAGAGGTGTATAAAGAAAACACACGGTGGAGAAGCTGTGGATGACAAATCCAGGTTCAAACATTGACTATTGTAGTATATTTAATACCAAGTTTCACATTTTCTTTTTGGCAAAAAGGGATCAAATTCGCATACATTGTAGCCATGGTGAAGTTCAAGTTTACAACCTTGGTTTTTATACAGAAACGTTGTACACAATTGTGCATAGGTATGTGACATTGATTATTCAAAATTAGATCGTCTTCAGATATTTTTCTTATATTGTAGATGCATTGGAACTACAGGTTGAATTAAATTATTTTTAAATATCTTGGGTATGTTTGTGCTGGGACGTAGTAGGATGTGCTGCATTCGGACGTATATGTGATGTGAATAGCATAAAGTAATGTTTGTTTAGGGATGGAGTATGATAGGATGGAACCTGTAGCGGTCAAATTAATAGGTTAATTATAGGTATTTGATATTATTTTAATATAAAAAGTGATATTGATAATGATTAGCTGATTGAATAATTATTAAAAAGATGGCATAATTTGTTGAGAAGAATAAATAATTAATTCATAAAGGAAATATATACATATATTTATATTTCATATAATTACTTAATCTAAATATATACAATAGCTTCGTCTGACTTATTTTCTGAAATAATATGCAGTTGATTTTACTTTTTCTACTTTAATAATTTATTTATGTGCACAAAATTGTATTTGCTTCAAAAAAAATTGTGCCTTCAACCAAACTGTGCCCCCACCCCCAGCCTACGCCCACCTCCATTTTTCTTCCTCAGGTCTACTTTTTCTTTCACTAAGTTTCCATGGATACAAATAGCAGTTCAGAGTCCTATTGTACCCATGGTTTAGCTCATCGCCCCTTTCTTGAATTAACAATCCTCAAAAAAAGAAAAAAAGATTTCCACATCTACATCTTCCCCACCGCCATAAATTTGTCATTGGTCTAAAAGAAATCCTCAAAGAACGAATTTCTCACAAATCGTTACTGGTCTATAAGTAGATCAGGTAATATTCGATAATTTTCAACCTTGGACAACCACAATTGCTTCATCTCTACCAATTCTTGTTGTCAATTTTGTTATTACTGGAAAAATGCACTTTGCTATTAGTACCGCCGCCGAGCTCTTTTTCCGGCGTTGGAAGAGCATTCTACGCGAACACGTTTCAGTTCCTTGACTCTTCAACCAATGCCACTGGTTCTTTCTCCCCTAGTTTCTCTTTCACCATCACCGCCACCCCTTCTAGTTCCCCTCGTGGGAAGAGCAATGACAACGCTTAGAGTTGCGTCGCCCAAGGCCAGATGATGGATGCCATCTACTAGGCGTCGAAATATTCAAGGAGATAAGGGGAGGAGAAGTCGCTCTGAAACAGGATAGATCCTCCTAAATTGAGAGGGGAGAGAGGGAAAATGAAAGTCAGTTGTTGATGACGTGAGAGAGAGCGAAGCACGTAGCTAGTAGGGGCTGGATAGGAGAGATGGGTCGATCCACATCCCATTTGCAAACAAACATAGTTTACTGTTGGGCCCATCCCCCATCCGGATGGGGCCTACTCAGCATAAGTATGCTCTTACCCCTTATGAAAATATTGTCCCCACTCACAAATGACCGAGTGGCCCGTGTGTAGTTTATCTGAATCCTCTGATTGACACGTCGATTTTTGACCTAATGTTCCGCAAGTGTACGAATGTAGGTGTAGTAGCGATAATCAAGGTCGATCCCACAAGGAATAGTTTTAGGTAATTTGATACCTCAATACTCTAGGAATGTCCTAACTAGATACTAAATTGCAAAGATTGATTTTACTACTACTAACAAAGTTTAACTAATTAACTCAATTAACTATGATTTCAAACTTATCAAACCCAAAGAATTAACAATCAAGGAGAAAAGGTATCCTAGGGTTTCAATTTCAGGATATTACTTCAATGATGATTATACTCAACTTATTGATTTTTAAACCGATCTAGTGTTTATTAAGCGGCGCAATATTAACCTAACCCTCCTCTCGAAGCGGTTAAATCGTTGATTAACTAAGACAATTACTCTCTCGAGTCAATTAATCCTAGTAAATCCCAAAAGTTCACGAAGCTATGCCTACACAGTCATAGACAATTGCGCTCTATGTCGTACGTCTGATAACAAATCCCTCCTCTCGAAGCGGATTCGTTAAACAGGATTACTAATCCTAGATAGCCAGTCTAAATTTAGTTATGAAAAACAAACATAAAGATAAACACGTGGAATAATGGAATCAATAAGTTAAAACGTAAATAAAAACATTGTTATAAAAAAATCCCTACTTTCTTAACCTAGGACACGAATAGCTTAGCTACTCATGCCTAATTTCAATCCAATATAATATTCTGAACAAAACATGATAAAGAATAAAAACTAAGAAGAATCGCTAAACCCGAGTAAATCGTTCTATTGATTGAAGTCTTCTCTGTCGTCCAAGTCGTCTATCGAATGTAAAAATCTGATATTATATGTCTCTCGAAAAACGAGCTTAAGTCCTCTTTTATAAGCTTCCAAGAAGTCCTAGGGGAATTAGGCCTTAAATCCTCTTTAAAGCAAAATTTTAATTAAAAATCGGACTAATGACACAGCCGTGTTAATCAAGTGACACGACCGTGTTGCTGTAAAAATCTTCCTAACCACGCACATTTTGACGCGGCCGTGTTGCAGGTCTGACGAGCCGCGTTGCTCCCACAGAGCCGTTTCACCATTTGCGCAATACTTTTGACACGGCCGCGTTGCTTGTGTGACACGGCCGGTCGGTTCTTGCCCTGTTTTGTTCCTGGACCGGTTCAGACCGATCTAGACCGGTTTTTAGACGGTTCAGACTGGTTTGGGCCGATTTTCACTGGTTTGGACCGGTTTTCGCTCTCCTTCGACTTGTTCTTTCGTCCGGTAGTCGTAATCACGACTTTTAATCCTGGAAATGCTCAACAATACCTCAAAACAAGTCAAATACATTAATTTGTCACCTTTATAACATTTTATTCAAATCTTGACCAACTATGCACATAATTCTTATAAAATAGCCTCATAAATCGACCTAATTACATGCATAATTAACGTGTTATCACTGATTCTGTGCTAATTATAAATCACCATGGTGTTGTGGGTGTTGGTATGTTGGGTTTCTAACCTCTTGTTACTTCTCGCTTAAAAATATGAAAAAACATAATGCAATAATTAGGGGTGAGAGTATGGGTTGAATCCGTGTTAATGGTTTGGATTGTAGTTGATTCATGGATAAATTTTTCAAACCCAAACCTAACCTATTTATTAATCGTGTCGGGAACTTTGTACCCGACCCACTAATTTTGCGTTTCAACCCATAACCCATTTATGACCCACATAAATTATAAACTATATTTGTGTGTTTAATATTTATCAGGTGTAAAAATTGCATATCGTATTAATATGTCTAAGAAACAAACAACTTAAGCATAAGTCACTACATCAGTGACACTCAAAATGAAATTTCCTTGGTTTACATGGTATAATTAATAAACGACCTATATTTACAATTAAAAACATGAAATAATTCAATGTTCTAGCGGATTATAGTTCCTACTTTCAATTTTCAACCAACACAAAGTCTACTTCACTTTTGTTGAAGTTCAAACACATGATGTCTTGAGTTATTTCTTCAAATTTTACTTGTGATATGTCTTCATAGAGAAAACAGAATTACAATACAAATTTAGATAAAGAGAAACATAATGCCAGGTTCTACATATTTCACTTTTTTCTGTAAACCGATTTTCTACCCGTGCGATGCACTGGCTATAATTTTTTTATTAAATTATTATTAGAATATAAGGTAAATATGCATAATAAAAATTGAAATAAGCAATGGATAAGATATATTATAAATGACTTGTATGAAATGTTGTACTATAATAGATAAAAATTTGATATAAAATATATAACAAAACACTGATCTATGTTGTAGTGCCGTAATGAAATCGGGTCTGACACTACGAAGAACTATTGGGCCCGAAAATCCTTTCGGGTCGGGCCTCGTCTCCGATCTCCAACTTCGGGTTGTGGGTAGTCCGTCTCTTGAGCGATTAGACCTGCAAAAATAACGCTGCAGAGGGTCCCGACACGGGTCCTCCGACGCTCAAGTCAGTTCGTGCATATTTTTGGGTCGAATGTGTATTCTATCGGGTCATTTTTAGAGTGTGTAGTGAAGACATCAAAGTGTGTAATGGAGAAAAAACTTACCTTAAATAAGGAGGATTGAATAATTTATCATATCATTTACCTGGGGGTATAACAGTAATTTTGGTGTGACAAGGGTTGTTATTGAGCATGGGCCGACAATGGGCCTTCTTTCGTGGACTTGGTGCTTACCAATTATTTGAGTGACATAGGCCCAGTGTAATAGGCCCAAAATGGTGGATTGGGCCTTAACTATGTTTCATAGGGGCTATAATCCATTATGGCACCACATGTCCTCCCTTAATACTCCGAGTAAGAAGGTACGAAGTTATCTTGGAGTGAATATTTTCTCTTGTCTGATAGACGTTCGAGTAGTCTCGAACTTGTTTTCAGTAAATCGGCGAGATTGGAAAAAACCCGAACTCATACTTAAGAGGTCAATGAGATTTGCGAAGACCTGAACTCAAATATATGAAGTAAATGAAGTTGGGAAATACCCAAACTCGGAAATTATTGAGTTCGGGGAACACAATCTTACATTTTAAAGGCGTTGAGGCCGAGAAGGGCCCGAACCTGAATTTGGTAAGTTGGTGGATCGAGAAGCAAGATCTCACCTTCAAGTATTATTGAGATCGGGAAGAACCCGAGCTCAAATTCAAACAAGTTTCTGAGGTCACGAAGAACGAATTATCCTTCGAAATGTATTAAGTTCGGGAAAGGCCCGAACTTTGATTTGATAAGTTGGTGAGATCGGGAAGCACGATCACACCTTCCAAAAGTATTGAGTCGGGGGAACCCGAACTCAAATTTGATAAGCTGGTGAGATCAGGAAGTACGATCTCACCTTTAGGAATAATTGAAAGCGAGGAAATCTGAACTTTCATCCAATAAGTTGTTGAGGTCGTGAAGAACGAACTCATCTTCAGGAAGTGTTGAGATCGGGAAAACCCGAACCCAAATTTATAAGTTGGTGAAGTCGTGAAGAACGAACTCACCTTTGAGAATTATTGAGATCAGGGAATGAGTTCGTGAAGAGCAAACGCACCTTCAGAAAGTATTGAGATCGGAAAACCCCGAACACAGATTAAATAAATTGGTGAGGTCGTGAAGAACGAACTCACCTTCGAGAAGTGTTGAGATCGGGGCAAATTTGATGGGTAGGTGAAAACGTAAAGAACGAAACCACCTTCGAATAAGTATTGAGATCGGGAGTCACCCGAACTCTGATTTGATAGGTTGGTGAGAAAGGGAAGCACGATCTCACCTTCAAGATTTATTGAGATCGGGGAAGACCCGAACTCAAACATATGATAAATAAGTAAGGTCGAGAGGAATGGACTCACTTTCAAGAAGTACTGAGATCGGGGCAATCCGAACTCAGATTTGATGAATTGGTGAGTTCGTGAAGAACGAACTCACCTTCGATTGAGGCCGAGAAAATCCAAACTCAGATTTAATAAGTTGGTGAGATCGAGAAGCAAGATCTCACCTTCAGGATATATTGATATCGGGAAGAACCCGAACTCAGATTTGATAAATTGGTGAAATGGGGAAGCACAATCTCACCTTCAAGATATATTAAAATCGGGAAGAAACCGAACTCAGATTCGATAAATAGGTGAGGTCGTGAAGAACGAACTCATCTTTGAGAATTATTGAGATCAGGAAGAACCCGAACTCAAATTTAAAGAGTTGATGAGATCGAGAAGCATGATCTCACCTTCAGTATATATTGAGATCGGAGAGTAACCGAACTCAGATTTGATAAGTTGGTGAGTTCAGGAAGCACGATCTCACCTTCGGGATATATCAAGATCGGGGAGACCTGAACTCCAATTTGTTAAAATGGTGGGGTCGTAAAGCATGAACTGGTCTTCAAGAAGTATTGAGTTAGGTGCATTCCCGAACTCAAATATGATAAGATGGTGAGATTGGGAAGCATGATCTCACCTTCAAGAAGCATTGGGCCAGGCGAACCTGAACCCAAGTTTAATAAGTTGGTGAGTTCACGAAGAGCGGACATCGCTTTCTTTAAAGTATCGAGATCGGAAAAACCCAAACTCAGATTTTGATGAGTTCGTGAAGAACGAACTCACCTTCGAGGAGTATTGAGTCGGGAAATCCCGAACTTAAATTTGGTAAGATGGTCAGATCAGGAAGCATGATCTTACCTTCAAGAAGTATTAAGATCCGGAAAATACCCGAACTTAAATTTGGTAAGTTGGTGAGGTCGTAAAGAACGAACTCACCTTTGAGAAGTACTGAGATCAGGGAAACCCGAACTCAGATTTAATGAGTTGGTGAGATCGTGAAGAATGAGCTCACCTTTAAGAAGAAGTGAGTCGGGAAATACCCAAGCTCAAATTTGATAAGGTAGTGAGATCGGGAAGTATGATCTCTCTTTCAAGAAGTATTGAGATCAGGAAACACGATCTCAAACCTATTTATTTATGTCTTTTTTTTTTTTCAAAATATTTGAAAGAGGTTCAGGTGGGTAGTGGTAGGTACACTACCCTATTCCCCCCTAAAAGACTTGGCCACTTTAGCAACCGAAGTGGCCAATTTATTTATGATTTTTCTTCGTGGTTATTCCTGCATTATCTTTGGGAGTTCATGCTATGGAAAGTATTGAGATCGAAAAAGACCCGAACTCAAATTCAAAGAAATCGGTAAACTCGTGAAGAACGAACTCACCTTAGAAAAGTATTGAGATCGGGAGGGACCCGAACTCCGATTTGTTAAGTTGGTAAGATCGGGAAGCACGATCCCACCTTCAAGATTTATTGAGATCAGGGAAGAACCCGATCATGCTGTCTTAAAACCAAAGCTTGAAGCTCAGTGCGAGGTCACGATTTGCTTTTTTTCTTCTTCTTAGTTTTTATATCAGATTTCATAGGTTGGTGAGGTCATGAAAAATGAACTTGCCTATGGAAAGTACTGAAATCGGGAAGGACCCGAATTCCAATTTGCTAAGTTGGTGGGATCGGGAAGCACTATCTCACGTTCAAGATTTATTGGGACCGGGGAAGACCCGAACTCCAATTTAATAAGTTGGTGAGGTTGTGGAGGACAAACTCACCCTCGAAAATTATTCAGATCATGAAGCACGATCTTATATTTGTGTATTTGTGTTTTACCAGAGCGGGTCTGGTTGTCGTGTTTTACCATAGTAGGTATGGATTTTTCTTCTTTCCCGATTTTTAGATCAGGACTTTAGTTGTGCCAGAGCGGATCTAGACTTTTCTTCGAGCATGAACTTTAGATCGGGACATTAGTTGTGACAGAGCGGATCTAGACTTTTCTTCGTGCTCGATCTTTAGATCGGGACTTTAGTTGTGCCAGAGCGGATCTGGACTGTTCTTCATGCTAGAGCGACTCTGGACTTTCCACGGAATAATCTGTGCCAGATCCAGGGGAACCTGGGTTTTCCACCATGCCAGAGCAAATCTAGACTTCCTCACGGTTTACCCGCGCCAAACTTAGTACTTGGGGTTTCCTTCATGCCAGAGCAACTCTGGACTTTTCCACAAAATTATCCATGCCAGATCCGAGGGAACCTGGGTTTTCCACCATGCCAGAGCAAATATGGACTTCCTCACGGTTTACCCGCGCCAAGCTTAGTACTTGGGTTTGTTTTTGTGCCCGATCTTTAGATCGGGACTTTTCGTGCTTGGTCAAGACCAAGGCTCTTTCCTAGTTAAGACCAGGGCTTAATGTCTGGTTAAGACCAGGGCTTAATGCTTGGTTAAGACCAAGGCTCATGCCTAGTTAAGACCAGGGCTTAATGCTTGGTTAAGACCAAGGCTCATGCCTGGTTAAGATCAGGTCTTAATGTTTGGTTAAGACCAAGGCTTATGCCTAGTTAAGACCAGGGCTTAAGGCCTGGTTAAGACCAGGGTTAATTTCGTGTCCAATCTTTAGATCGGGACTTTAGTTGTGCCAGAGCGGATCTAGACTTTTCTTCTATCACTCTCGCTCCTCTTGGTGTAGACTTCGCGGGCATTTTTACTCGCAAAACTCAAAGAAATCATCAAACCCACATTGTTTTATGGTTGATTCTTATATTCACTTGGTTAAGTGCATCAAAGGGTGGTAAGAGACAATCAATCGAGCATAACATGCAATCTCCATGAAATGAGACGAAACACAACTTAATTTTCAATATGATGTCAAATTCAAAAATTCGTGCAAGGGCGCAATATCAAGAGTGCGAACTATCCACATAATTACTTAGGCATAGATAAATTATGTATTTCACATTTTCAGAGTTACCCTAATTATGGCAAGTCTTAAAATATTCTCAGTTCGTATTTAATTTTATGACATAAAGTCATCCACGTAAATCACTTCTTAATTTTCAAGAAAAGATTATCCATCTTCAAGACCACGCAAAAATGGAGTTCACATATGTGAATTAATTCCCGTATATCAATTACAAATTTAATTACATCCAACATAAGATAATTCAGGATTTGTCATCCTCACACATTCGTGTCATGCTGAAATGTGATGTGTCAACAAGTGTCAATCAAGCATATTAATTGCAGTGACAAATCGGCAGTAATATCAATCAAGTTATAAAGAGATTGTGTACTAGCTCATGATTCATGTGTGATGTCATAAGTAATTTTTATGAGTAAGCCCATTAATCGATTATTTTCAAATAATATTTAATTTTTTAATCTTTGTCAAATAATATTTAATTTTCGATCAAGCGAAAAGTAAGAAGATACCTCCCTCAAGCTGATAAGCAAGAGTTTGCAGGGGTTGTTAGCCGCGAAATTGATTTCCAATAAGCTCGGCCAGCTGTTTCCTTTAGTAGAGTTTTCCGATGGGATTTATGCCCTTCCCCGTGTGGGCTTCATGTTGATTTCCACTCAGAAAATATAAACAAGTCGAGTGTTAAACTATTTTTTGTTTAATTATGATACTACTTTGTTAAGTGTATCAAAAGCAACAATAATATTCAAATCATCTAGCAACTTAAATCTGCTATAGTACATCAATGTATTTAACAACATAAATTTAGGGATGTAAATGGGTCGGGTAGGGTACGGGTATGCTTCCCCCATACCCTACCCTATTTGATTCGGGTACGTGTACGGGTAATACCCGTCGGGTAATCGGGTTACCCGCGGGTAATCGGGTTACCCGATTGATATATAAAAATATTATAAATAATATGTAATATGTATATATACCATATATAATGTGATACAATAAATCAAATATAACATATATAATATGTAAATGTTACATTATATGTTATTTTATATATTAAATCATATATTATAAACATAATATATTAAATATAATGATAATTATATAATATATAACATGTAAAATAATACATAAGTATGTAATCGGGTAGGCGGGTAGGGTAATCGGGTAGGGTAAACGGGTAATATGCTAAACCCGTACCCTACCCTACCCGATGGCAAAAATATCGGGTTCGGACGATACCCGACCCTATTACCCGTTTACCCTTCGGGTAGAGTTACCCGCGGGTAAAATTGACATCCCTACATAAATTTCAGCCTCATGCAATCCTGGTGCACTATGCACCTAGAAATCTAGGACAATTCCCAATTGACATGATTCTCGGTCCATATCATAGTATCTGGCTTAGCCAGTTTAGGTCCTGAAAACTTTCAAGTCCAATTGAAAACAACAAGACTATAACTTATCAATTCCTTATATTTGATATTTATTGTCTAATACATGATAGCTGGTTCGGTCGTTTCTTACCACCAAATTAAACGTATATATATAAGAATATGTATACGCGATACCTAGCCTACGACTCTAACGAGTAGAGTGGTAAGTAAGGGTCGATTCCACAGAGAACGGTGGATTAGTGTTGTTCGGATATTACAAGTAAACGAGGGGGGTTTTGGATTGAGTTAACAACTAAATGCTAACAAGTGATCAACTAAAATTCTAGAAAAGCAATAAATATTTTTGGTATTTTATATCAAACAAAGAAAGACAAATAACAAATGTTTTTCGGGTTTTAGAATATGATAAAAGGTTTACCCTCGATCTAGTATCCCCTTGAATCCGACTACCTAATGATTATCGTTAATTTCCCAAATTCAATGCGATTTATACCCTTATCCCACAATCTACAAGATCCGCTTATGTAGACTGTGTCGTCCCTTAATTGTGGATAAATCGAAGGTATGCTTATCGATTTATCCCTACCCAAATCAATTAGTGATCCAAACAAGCTCTTTTCACACTAGTTGATATTGGGTGGTCATGAGCTAGAACAACGGGATAAATAAAGCATAAACCTCGACACGGTCGGGTTTAGAGGTCAAACTCTATAATGCCACTAATGATATCAAGCATTGTTCGCTACTAAGGGAGATTGAAGCTTCAACAATCACGGAAAGTGAAGTTCAATCTCTATCAACATACAATAAATTCCTCCCAAAGGGTGATCAATCCTAAAACAAGCATCTAGGCATGAGACAATCCAATCAAGCATTATAAAACATTTAAATTGCATAAATAAGGTAACATCAAGAGTCAATAATCACATTCTCATCATCAATCAAGGTTCACCCTCATGTTTATTCCCTCCTAATTTGATGACCATGGTGTTTAATTATAAGATTATATGATAAAATTGTCTTATGATAAAGATGAGCATGTAAGCTGGACTCGCAGTTGAACTCTAAAGGAGCTCCTTGGACTTGAACCTCCTAGGCTAAAATGGATGATTAATTGGAAGGGAATATATATATTTGTTTCTTGTTAATGACCTACCAATGGTGTATTGGTACACGTGTCCTGTGCACGCACTTTAGGGCACTTTTAATGTCATTTTAGTGTCAATAATGTGCATAATCACGTGTATTTAGTGCTTTTGTACTCTCATGAGAAAAATAATGCGTTTGTGTTGTTTTTGTGTTAAGACAGGTGAAAAAGGATCGAAAAAGAACATCAAACGATCGCGGAGTCGAGAGATGATCGAATAATATTTTATTTGAAAAATATCTATTGTTTTTAGGAAGATCAATTTCTTTTATGTTAGTTTTATCTTTTATAATAATTTTAGATTAGTTGAATCATTTTATTTCAAAGAAATTTGATATATAATAATAAAAAAAAAAAAAAAAAAAAAGAGGCGAGTTGTTAGAGTTACAGTTTACAGTAGAAAAATTAGATAGGATAGTTAAAATGATTTGTTGATTGAATTAGTGTCTTTTTGTGAAAAGAAAAATTATGTTTACTACAAATATAATAAGTTAATTATTTTTATTCATATACGTCACAATAATAGCAATACCATTGCGAGATCTCATTCTAATATTAATAAATACTAAATATAATATATGTGACTTCTATATTACTTCGCCTTATACGAATATGTAATTGTATTAGTATATTATTCAAATATTGTAAATATACAAGTATTGCTATGTGGTGCCATAATGGATTATAGCCCCTAAGAAACATAATCAAGGCACAATCCACCATTTTGGGCCTATTACACTAGGCCTATATCACTCAAATAACGGGTAAGCACCAAGCCCACAAGAGCAGACCTATTGTCGGCCCATGCCCAATAACAACCTTAGTCACACCAAAATTACTATTATACCCCAGTTAAATGATATTATAAATTATTCAATCCTCCTTATTTGAGGTAAGTTTTTTCTCCATTACACACTTTGATGTCTTCACTACACACTCTAAAAATGCCCGATAGAATACACATTCGACCCAACAATATGCACGAACTGACTTGAGCGTCGGAGGACCCGCGACAGGGCCCTCCCCGGCGTGGTATTTGCAAGTCTAATCGATCAAGAGGCGGACTACCCACAACCCGAAGTTGGAGATCGGAGACGAGGCCCGACCCAAAAAGTTTTTCGAGCCTAACAGTTCTTCGTAGTGTCGGACCCGATTTCATTACGGCACTACAGTAGCGCCGTCTATGGAAAACAATCCCTCTCGTTTTGAGACGCGACGGGGGGATCCGTGCAACCAATCCAAATGTGTAGTGGAAGAATCATCAAATGATTCAATCTCCCTATTTCCAATCCTCGAAAACAAAATACTTGAGTCAATCTACATTTTTTTGGGGTTTTATTCATCAGCAATCAGCATACAAGCATTGGTTGTTCCTGTACCTCAAAGTACAAGCTTCGGGGGAAAACACCACCCGGAATATCATTATTCCCATCTCTCAAAGCATCAGCAGGAATATATTATTCCCATCTCTCAAACTTCAAGATCAATGGAATTATATTCACTTATCCAAACCTGCTCGTCACTCTTACAGATTCATCATCATCTCCGATGACACAATCACATTTCACTTACACTATTATTTCTTTGCGGCCTATTTTAGTGATTATTCATCACTCTCACTACATTATACAACATCAAAGGGAATCTGTCTTCCCCTCTTTAATTTCCTCTCAGATCTAGTAGCTCATCATCTACAACAACCCTGGACTGACTTGGTCTGCAAATCCGCCATTAAAAGAGCTTTAAGCTTCCAAATCTTACTCGGTTTCGTGCTTCAGCGAAGCTGCACATCAGCTAAGGTGGCTCTGGGCACCGCGATCTCTCCGCGTCCAAAGCACTCCAGCGAAGGACCTCCGTCTTTCGCAGATTAGTGGGAACTTCACCGAGTCGCCCGAGTTAAGAATTACGGTGCTCAGGGGCCTCGAGGGTTCCATTATGATCTTACAGGGCTGGTTTATCCTTCTTGACGGGACCAAATCGGCATGTCTTAAGTTAACCGGGCCATCCCTTACACCGGCTCAATCCGGTTCGTTATTTGGTCAGTCGGCTTCGCTCCATTGAACCGGTTTCTCGCGACTCGGGTCGAACCGAGTTAAGTAAAATCATAACCGAACTGCTCTTAATCACTGAACCGGCGTCGTTTTTAAGCATGAACAGTGAACCAAAACCTTCTGTCCTCCCCTATTGCTGATTCCAGAACAGAACAGCAAGTGAGTTTTACTTCTGGAATCCCTCTTCATCCAAGCCCTGCCAAAAAAATGGAGCAGCAGCCACGATCCTCAAACTCCTCTTCGACAAAGATCCTCACTCCCGAACAGAATGGTGTGAGAGGATGCAGTCTGTCCCTAATATTTGACATTTTTATTTTATATACAAAAAAAAATTATAATCAAATATATCATAATAATTATAAAAAAATAAATTACTGTAAAAAATTAATATTTAATATATTCATATTGGATGTCAAATCGAAGATCGTAAAAATAAGATTAATTTAGTATATTTTTCATAAAAACGGAGTTGAGACGAAAAAGTTATACGACTTTAAATGTTGAGGGGAGAAGAAAAAAGAAAAGCAAGAAAAAATTGATTTCTTGCTTCTTAACCAACCCTCCTCAATTGTAGGAGTTACACCCCAATCCTTTATTTCCTCTTTTTCTTCTTTTTTCTTTTCTTTTTTGCTAAAAAATAAAGTAAATGTCCATAGATTATTATTTAAAAATAATTCAAAAGGCCAAGAAAATGACACGTCATACAGTTGACAAATTCAACGATTTTTCTTTTTGATAAGGTAAATAACCAATCTCTACTGCATATCAAAACTTCAACAACTTTAGGTGTTATTGTACTACGATATTGATCAAGAATTCTTCCACCTAGGCTAAAAGTTGATTCAAATTTAGGTTTAAGATTCTTAGGTCTTTATCACTTTATATGTTCTTTTACATTTAACTTTTCAAGAGTTTTATTTATTTATTTATTTTATCTTAAGAATAAAATATAAAATAATATTTTTTGTTATATTTATAAATGGATTAAACTATTTGGCCACGTTCAACCCACATCAACCAATTTTTTAAGCAAATGGCTATTGAACTTGTCGCTAAAAACTCTCTAATTCGATATATAACTTTTTGTTGGGTCGCAAGCGTACGACTCGTCACAGAGGTAGTATAAAGCATTATCGTCTCCGTGGGAAGGAGTCTCCATGTGCACTAGCTAAGTGATTCATTTGATGCAATTCTAGCAATTCAATAAGTGGTTTGATTATAAGTTACTGAGATCAAGTAAGCAATAACTGTGAATCCAGTGAAGAGAGTTCCTCGAATAAAAAATATGACTCAATTAATAGGATTCTATAAACAACAATTTTGTATAGCGCATATTCATATTTATCAACACAAAACGAAAAGGATATAATTTTATACATTTTCTATTCATAAATATGCTCTTGAATGCATTCTGCCCATTCGGTACGCACTATATCAATATCAGCTGGAGAATAGTCCTCGGTCACTAGGACAAGCCACTTATCAGAAATGGATGTTTAACAAGACCAAACTAAGTCTAAAATCTGAAGGTAGATTTGTGCATAAGAAGCTTCAGTTTTCATCTCATAAATTAAGTTGGGGCAGAAAAAGCACCCAACCAAGACAATATTAATAGCATTTATATCACATCTTATGGGCAATATTTACTTAGGGAAGACGAATGAAAACTAATCAACAACTTTTAGGAACAAAAAGACAATATAGGAGAAATTGGAGAAGCTTTCTCCAGACAAAAAATGACAATTTGTGACATTTATTCAACGAATCTAACAGTGTGCTACCTTGGGAAATCGGTTTGAGCTTGAAAGCATAACCTTTGGGCATTGTCCCTGATTGTAACCTCTACCTGGTAGACAGAAAGCAATCAAAGACTAAACAAAAGAAACAGTGGATCAAGTTTACATAACCATGTTTAATCTGATTCTTAGCAATTTATAGAACCACCAAACTATTTTGGGGAAATAGTTACAGTTCATATATTGCAGTAATGAATTACCTGAGAGTCAGTGACTTTGAACACACGTTTCCAAGGTAACAAGCAACCAGATACTTCTCCAAACACAAGAGTTGAGATGTATACCAACTTCTGAAATGCCTGCACTAGAAACATTACAAGTGATCAAGTTCCATATCCTTTCAAATTGAGTATCAAAATTAATTGACTGGACTAAACACAATACCCGCTATTGTTAAAATCCCTATACTGTATAACATAATTATTGAAAAGAAATTTGCCCCCCAAAAATGAAATCCTAGAATAGCTTAAACCTGATACAAAGATACCGTAAACACTTTCCAACATAAAAATGTAATAAATAAATCCTTTAAGGTTGCGTTTGGATTGAGGAACTTAAAATTGCAAGGATCTAAATTGAACGGAATTGAAATCCATCAAAATCACAAAGAATAGCTTAAAGGCAAATGATAACCAATAGATCTACAATGAATATCAAATTCTTCAATCCCAACACAAGCCGAGGTAATATGAACAAACTTACTGGAAGTACCATCAATATTATTATTAGGACAACTGCAGAACCTATATATTTGATGTGCTAAAGAGAAAAAGAACTTGAAGTTCAGGAGGCAGAGTAGAACAACAAATTACTTTTCAACAGATAATGTGTGGAGCAAATTCGAAGATGGTAAAGTAAAAGAAAATGCAAAAAAAAAAAAAAAAAAAAAGATTAGTAAGGATGGTGATAGGCCGAAAAAAGAAAAGAATAAATAATGGATGATGAAATAACAAAAACTGTAATGGTTCGGATGAAAAATAATTATTTCTCTTAATAACGTTATTCTGACAGCATCTCACAATAAGTGATCTAGTAGCCATACCTGATTCTGTACAAGCCGCTTACTGTGTTTTTCAAATTTTCTTCATTTCAGATGGTCTTTGCTGAGCAAAGAAATCTTTGAGCCATTTATTTGTACAAAGTTTGCAGACTCAGGGTCATCCTTCTTCCCAAAGGTTTTGCAGGTCACTACCAAAGAATTCACAGAAATTAACTTTTCAATTGAGATTTAGACATCAAGAAGAGCTTTACTTACATTGTTCCTTCATAAGCTGACCAGAAATCTTCCGAACATCTTGATAGTAAAGCTTGACTAAGCACATGAAAACCAAATCTGGGGCCTAACAATACAACGCCCAAGAAAAGACAAAAAACTGTTGAATATGAAAATTTGATCACCTTTTTAGCAAGAAATCTAGCAGCTCAGCACCCAAGGCTTGCCTTCTTGAATTGTTACAATGAGCATATCCCAAAATTACACCATAACATACAGTAAAAACCGCACGTAATGTAATTTCTTTCTCTGGCTGAATTGGAGGGTGTTTGGATTTCTTCTTTCTTTACATAATTGGTTGTTATATGCAGCATAAAAGTAGAGCCAACCAATTTCATCAAGAATTATCCGTGATAACAATTTTAACCCACAGACATAATATTATATTTGTAAGCAATTTGAGTCAAATACCTCGAACACTACCTCCATGTGTACGGTTGCTGTATCAGGGTCATGAATTCTCAAAGAATTCTTGAATTTGATAATGGTTTCAACTTCACCAGCTTTTAGGTCTTCATTTCCAGGAAGAATGAAGGCAGATACCAATCTAACATGCCAAATGATAAAGCGCAATCCGCTATCCAATCAATTCAGCCTAAATCAGTGCAAGAAATATAAAAACACACAAGATATACGTGGTTCGATCTGGAGATCTACGTCCACGGGCAGAAAATGGCACCGGCCGAGGTGTTTATTTCTCTTCCTTTTTCCAGTTACACACTATAGTTTCAGAATACAAAAAACCAACCCTAATTCCGAGTTTCATTCTCCTATTTATACTATTCAATTCTGAACCCTAACTAACTCCCTATCATCGCGCCTCTTTTCCGTTGCATGGAAGTTGGGAGCAGATCGTGGGCCTTGAATCGCGGAATACGCTGCAGTTGGGCCGCGCCCATTGGGCCACATTATTTGGGACGCATACTTCTGGGCCGGTTAGTGGGCCGGGGTGTTCGGGTCGGGTTTATTTGGTCCGAAGTGTCAACCCGACCCGAAGTGACTGAGCCATACCTATCACCAAACATCAACAAGTTTTTAATATGCAGAAATAGAACGGCCGCTTACCAGGAATAAATATCACAAAGTTTTGCAGTATGTGCCTCATTTAGTTTGCTAACACCATATCTGGAAGATTTTACAAGCATAATATTAAAGAAATGAGCAAGGCTCAAAGCACCAAGTAGCAGTTTTTCAGTACATATGATAAAGAGTAGTAAAAGAAGGAGAGATCTAACAAGAAAAGAACAAAAAATATGAAAGAATATTAACATGGACTAAATATGAAAGAATATGAAAAGAGCAAAAAATATGAAAGAATATTTGCCATCCTTCATTGTCATTAAGTTGTCGTGCTCTCATCTCACACCAATTCAAAGCAACTTCCTTTGTTGCTGTTGATACACAAATTTCGTATCCAATTAAAATGTGCCACGTAGTAAAATATATGTTGAAAAATAATTTTTTATTGATTATTTTTAATATTAGGAATTGGATAAATAAAATTCCTAAGTTAAATAGTCAATTTAATTGGTGATTTACTATATATTTTATTGACCAATGGAAAGCCGCCACGTGTCAAGATGATGCAGATATTACTAAACTAAATTAAATTAATTTAGTAATTATCCAAGAAGATGAGGATAAACATCAAGTCATGGTGGACCAATCAGAATGCTCCATGTGTCAAGTTGTTGCAGTAATTATTAAATTAAATACAATTAATTTAATAATTATCTTATGGATAATGATATTATGGAGGACCAATCATATCGCTCCATTCAGGCTCAAGCCCGTTAGGATTTTCCCATCCTACAACTATAAATAGGGCCTCATTCTCCACCAAAAAACAAGAACACAAGTCAAGAATCAAGTGAAGAATTCCGGTAAAAAGGAATATCAAGCGAAGAATTCCGGTATAAAGGAATATCAAGCGAAGAATTCCGGTACAAAGGAATTTCGACGTTCTTCGAGAAAAATCACAACAACACAATCTCAAGAAAGGTGGTACAAAATCAATCTTGAGATTAAGGCGGTACAAAGCCAAAATCCGGCGCTACAAAGCCAAATCCGGCGTTACAAAGCCAATCCGGTATTACAATCCGGCATTACGAAGCCAATCTTGAGATTTTTTCAAGGCGTTACAAAGCCAATCTCAAGATTTTCTACGTTTGATCCGAGATCAAGGTGCTAAGCCCCTCCGATCGGCGTTTTAAGTCAAAACTTCAAAGGTGTTCTTCGTCGTTCGTCAAGATCTTCGAAGACGTTCTTCGCATATTGAATCAAAAGTATTGTTTAAATTCAAAATCAAGCTCACAAGCCTTTGAATTAACGCTACTCAAGTCAAAGTTCAAAACCGGGGAAAATCAAGGTTAACTCCGACATTAATCAATCGAAGAGAAGAATCAGAGGAGAACTAGAGATAAGATCCACAAAATTGTAAAGTTTACTCATTTGATCAAAAGAAATCTATTTTGTACATCTTTTTCGTGTTTGTACATTTTATACACGAAATTTGTTGTTACAAATTTGGCACGCCCAGTGGGACATCTCTACCTCTCATCTCTTCTCCTCAACCAACAACTGAAGATAGTGTTATGGCGCCTCATAAGATCACGCTGACGAAGATCGCTGCAACAAACTCTCCAACTGCAAATGTCAATATCATCACAAGAAGCATGTCCAAGACACTACAATCACAATCGTCATCTCTTGAAGCTGTTGAGAAGGATCCGAAGCAGCTCGCCGCTAACACTGCAAATGAGGAGGACGACTCTGCATGCTCTACTCCTCGCTCTTCCTCAAGTTCAGAAGTAGCACACATCATGACAAGGAACGCTTCAACTCTTGAAGAACAACTTGCAAGTCTAACTAAAGTCATTGAAGGACTTACAAAACATGTCCAAGAGCAGGACTCGAAGATTGAAAACCTGAGGAGCAAGATTGACAACTGCAATACAAGTCATGCTCAGGGGAAAGAACCAACTGAAAATCAAGGTGATGTTGAAACGTTTGCAAAACGCAATGTCATTGACAAGGAAACGCCTCTAGAAGAGATTCAAGTTGACACGTCGGTTTCTAACCTAGTGTTCCGCAAGTGTACGGATGTAGGTGTAGTAACGATTATCAAGGTCGATCCCACAAGGAATAAGTTTAGGTAGTTTGATACCTCAATACTCTAGGAATGTCCTAACTAGATACTAAGTTGTAAAAGGTTGATTTAAACAAAAACTGAGGAATTTAACAAATAATTGACAAACAAAAAGAACTAACAATCAATGAGAAAAGGTATCCTAGGGCTTCGATTTCAGGATATTAATTCAATGGTGAATATAATTAACCTATAAATTTACCAATTTTAATGTTTATTAGGCGGCACGATAATAATCTAATCCTTCTCTCGAAGCGATTAAACCGTTGATTAATTAAGCTAATTACCCTCTCGAGTCAATTAAACCTAATAACTCCCAAACGATCCTAAGCCACGGCCTACACAGTCATAGACAACTGCGCTCTATGTTCTAAGTCTGATAACGATTCCCTTCTCTCGAAGCGGAATTGTTAAACTAAATTACTAAATCTAGGTGACCAAACTAAATCTAGTTGTAAGCACAAACATAGAGATAAACACATAAAGAAAGGAATAAATAGATTAAATCATAATCAAACCATTGTCATAATAATCCCTACTTTCTAACTCTAGGACACGAATAGCTTAGCTACTCATGCCTAGTAATAATCCAATACAAAATTCTAATAAAAACATGTAAGAATTAAAACTAAGAAAGAACGACTAAACCCGGATAAATCCGTCCTGATGATCTTCTTCTTCTTGTCCTCCAAGACTTCTTCTAGGTAGAATGATGTAATTGATGTTCTCTCGTGATTGATCGATGATCTTTTTCCTAGAGGTTGAGGTCCTTTTTATAGAGTTGGGGACGAATCTTGGGGAAGATAGGATCAAAATCCTATTAAAAATAGGAAATTCTCGCAGAAAAACCCTTCTGACACGGCCGTGTTGGCCTTGCGACGCGGCCGCTTCCGCTTTTCCCGGGCAGATTTTTAGGTCTGACTTCCAAGCCATTTTTGAGGGTCTTCCGCTCGTTTTTGGGATTTGTCCATTTCAGGAAAAGTTGTAGCCCTTTGAATCAGTTTTCTAAAGCCACCAATTGTACCTCAATCGGAGTTGTAAATCTCAAGATATGTCCAAAATACTAGAGGTGTGTCAAGCTGACAAAAAACTTCACTTTCGGGACACATTCTGACGCGGCCGTGTTGGTTATTGACGCGGCCATGTTGGTTGGCAGTGCGTTTTTACACATTCTAGGCCACTTTTGACACGGCCGTGTCGATATTTGACGCGGCCGTGTTGGCCCTTTGACTCCTTTAACTCCATTTTCATCCGTTTTAATCCCTATTTGACTTGTTTCTTCTTCGAACTTCATCCAAATGGAATAAAAACACCTAATTATCTTCAAAACAAGTCGAAACACGTCAAGTGACCCAAATATTATTAATATAAATAAATGCCGGTCAAATATGCACGTAAATGATATAAAATATGATCCTAAATCGACCTAAATACATGCATAAGTAACGTGTTATCACAAGTATCTGTTGATGGTATGATTCCCGTTGACCAACTCAAGGAGATCATCATTGGGACTATCAAAGACAAATTCGAGGGGAGCTCGAAGTCTTCTTTCACATTCACCAAGCCACTCAACAGATCGACAACTTGAAGATGCCAATGGGTTATCAGCCACCCAAGTTCCAACAATTCGATGGAAAAGGCAACCCTAAACAGCATATCGCCCACTTTATTGAGACATGCAATGATGCCGGAACTTATGGTGATCACTTGGTGAAACAATTTGTTCGATCTCTGAAGGGCAATGTATTTGATTGGTACACCGACTTGGATGCAAACTCCATTGACAGTTGGGATCTATTAGAACAACAGTTCCTCAATCGTTTCTATAGTACTCGAAGGACCGTCACCATGATTGAGTTGACCAGCACACGACAATGGAAAGAGGAGGCCGTAGTTGACTACATCAACCGATGGAGGAATCTGATCCTCAATTGCAAAGATCGTTTGTCAGGAGCTTCCGCGATTGAAATGTGCACTCAAGGAATGCAATGGGGTCTTCAGTACATCCTCCAAGGAATTCGACCAAGGACATTTGAAGAACTAGCAACAAGAGCGCATGATATGGAGCTAAGTATGGCTGAAGTTGGAGTCGATGGACCCCCGATTCACGAGTCTCATAAGTTCAATAATGGGGGCAAGTCTTTCACCAAAAATCAAAATAGAGACTCCATGGTTGTTAGTGCAATGCCCATCAAATTTCGAAGAAGCAATGGTACCACGGGAAAGAATGTCCCTCAAGACAGGGAGCAAAGAAAATTAACTTTGAAGGAGAAGCAGCAAAGGACTTATCCGTTCTTGGACTCCGATGTCTCTGGAATCTTCGATGATTTGATCAAAGAAGATCTCATCGAGCTGCCAGAAATGAAGCGGCCTGAAGAAGCTGGACAAACTGATGACCCAAAATACTGCAAGTACCATCGCTTGGTAGGGCATCCAATCCAGGATTGCTTCATATTCAAGGACAAGATCATGCAGCTAGCTCAGCAAGGGAAAATAGTGTTAGATGAAGGCAATGCAACAACAAATCTTACAGCTATCTTGGAAGATAATGGTCGTGGTGACACCCCATGCTACATGACGGATAAACAAGAAAGCAAACACGAAGATATCCATATAGAAGAGGAAGATGATGAAAAGGCCCTACTTGAACTTAAACATGGCGTACGAGTCAGTCCGATAAACGGGGAGTTCTTGAAATTTACTTGAGCCTGCTGTCAAAACAAAAAAAAAAAAAAAAGAAAAAAAGAAAAAAAAAAAGGAAAAAAAAAACTCCTGGCCCGCATGAGGATAAACTGTGCACGGCGACCACCAAAGGTAAAGTATGTGGTTAAAATGCTAACTTACCCCACTTTGGCTAAAGTGGTTAAAGAATAGTCACTCCTGACCCGCATGAGTATAAACTGTGCACGGCACCCCCCAAAACAAAACACAAAAGTGGCAACTTGAACTACGTTATGACTTGATCCCTCTCACCGGGGTACGTAGGCAGCTTAGAAATATTCTAAGTTCAGTCATACATGTATTGTGTTTCCCTCTCCTAAGTTGCTTCGAGTTTAAGGATCCAAACTCCAAGGGTATCAAGTTATTTGATTTCGTCAAATTGGGTTGTCAAACTCAACTTCAGTAAATCCACTCCTCCAAGTCAAATATGTCAAATCCGTCGAAATCCACAATGTTGAAGATTCAAGAATCAACAAGTTTCAAATCAAGTTCGAGGCTCCTTGGCACGAGGTTAAAGGTCTACAAGTCAAATTTAAATCAAGAACTCTTTGATATGAGTATAAACTATCGATAAATCCAAGTTCAAATGAGAACTCCTTGATACGAGTATAAACTATCTACGAATCCAAATTCAAGTCCAAACGAAGAACTCCTTGATACGAGTATAAATTATTTACAAATCCAAATCCAAAGTCCAAATGAAGAACTCTTTGATACGAGTATAAACTATCTACAAATCCAAGTCCAAATTCAAGAACTCCTTGATATGAGTATAAATTGTCTACAAATCCAAATCAAGATCCAAGTGAAGAACTCCTTGATACGAGTATAAATTATCTACAAATCCAAATCCAAAGTACAAATGAAGAACTCCTTGATACGAGTATAAACTATCTACAAATCCAAGTCCGAATTCAAGAACTCTTTGATGCGAGTATAAAAATGTTGATATGTCTAGAGAAATTCTAAAAGTCAGTTCGAGACTTATCCACTCCAAGATACATCTTCCGTGAACAAGTCTCGAGGGGGCATTTGTTGATACGCAAATTTCGTATCCAATTAAAATGTGCCACGTAGTAAAATATATGTTGAAAAATAATTTTTTGTTGATTATTTTTAATATTAGGAATTTGATAAATAAAATTCCTAAGTTAAATAGTCAATTTAATTGGTGATTTACTATATATTTTATTGACCAATGGAAAGCCGCCACGTGTCAAGATGATGCATATATTACTAAATTAAATTAAATTAATTTAGTAATTATCCAAGAAGATGAGGATAAACATCAAGTCATGGTGGACCAATCAGAATGCTCCATGTCTCAAGTTGTTGCAGTAATTATTAAATTAAATACAATTAATTTAATAATTATCTTATGGATAATGATATTATGGAGGACCAATCATATCGCTCCATTCAGGCTCAAGCCCGTTAGGGTTTTCCCATCCTACAACTATAAATAGGGCCTCATTCTCCACCAAAAAACAAGAACACAAGTCAAGAATCAAGTGAAGAATTCCGGTAAAAAGGAATATCAAGCGAAGAATTCCGGTATAAAGGAATATCAAGCGAAGAATTCCGGTACAAAGGAATTTCGACGTTCTTCGAGAAAAATCACAACAACACAATCTCAAGAAAGGTGGTACAAAATCAATCTTGAGATTAAGGCGGTACAAAGCAAAAATCCGGCACTACAAAGCCAAATCCGGCGTTACAAAGCCAATCCGGTATTACAATCCGGCATTACGAAGCCAATCTTGAGATTTTTTCAAGGCGTTACAAAGCCAATCTCAAGATTTTCTACGTTTGATCCGAGATCAAGGTGCTAAGCCCCTCCGATCGGCGTTTTAAGTCAAAACTTCAAAGGTGTTCTTCGTCGTTCGTCAAGATCTTCGAAGACGTTCTTCGCATATTGAATCAAAAGTATTGTTTAAATTTAAAATCAAGCTCACAAGCCTTTGAATTAACGCTACTCAAGTCAAAGTCCAAAACCGGGAAAAATCAAGGTTAACTCCGACATTAATCAATCGAAGAGAAGAATCAGAGGAGAACTAGAGATAGGATCCACAAAATTGTAAAGTTTACTCATTTGATCAAAAGAAATCTATTTTGTACATCTTTTTCGTGTTTATACATTTTATACACGAAATTTGTTGTTACAGTTGCATAGACATAAACGATTTTCTAGTCATATTCCTTCTAGGTCAAACTTCAATTAAATATGTTCACCTTGCAAGTATATTAAGACTTGATTCATCTGTATTTCCTTCTAGAAAATGAAAAATGAACAAAGCTTCTTATCCCACTGATTCTTTCACGCTAGCCTCTAATTTTCTGAGAGTTCCTACGAAATTTATTTCTAGTTCTACTACAATGTGCCTAAAATGTTTATTGGCAGCCCAGCCCGGTCGCTTATAAATTTAAGGATTGAAGCAATTCGGGCGTCTTTCCCTCTTAAAAATTTTAACAACATGATGACACACTATAACAAAAAGCGTTCTTTCTAAAATAGTAGTATTCCATAAAAATTAATCTAGGGTAAGAAAATTGCAAGGTAATTGAATATTCTTCAAAAACACTTAAAGTTTATAAAGTTGTAGTATTAACTGTTATACCATTATGACCCACATTTTAAACAAAAAAAAAAAAAAAAAGAAAAAAAAAAGAAAGGGCTAATTTCCTTCTCAACGAAGAAATATTAAATCTTGGTAATTTCCTAGACATAATATAACATATGAGAGAGATCTTAGCAGACTGAAGCTTCAACAAGACAAACTGTGAATTAGGCCAATTGATTAAAATATAAAAATTGAGGAAATATGCCTCTCTTTCAATCTGAAAATTGTTATACATAAATCAAAGACTCCATTTCTTTTCTGGAATCAGAAATTACTTCGAGAAGTGATGACATCAACATGAAAATCCTCAGTTTTGCTCTTGATGTTGAACCGTTTCTTGACTAGTGGGCCATGAAAAGTTGAATCAAGAAACACCAAAATCAGAAATCTTGGAAACAATCAATGTATATAGCAACTCTTTAATGCACTTGAAATTAAAAACCTTGCTTTCTTTCGATTTCCATCTCTCATTGTTTCACAACTTCGACTATTTTAGTGGGGGAGAAGGGAATGAGCGGATTTGAAGTTAACACTTACCTATTAACTGCAGATTGACGGAGGTGGGGGAAGAGTATCAATGGAATCGACCGGATTGGGTATAGCGGCGGGATTTGAGAGAGACAACATGTTAACCCTAGGTTCAATTAACCAAATAGTAAAGGGGATAAACAAAATTGAAGTTATCCTTACCTTTAACCGTATAATTGACCACGGTAGGGAAGAGTATCATCAGAATCGATCGCGCTGGATAGATGTAGCGGTAGAATTTGCAGAGAGACAATGTTGGGGAGATAGAGATGAACGCAGAAAGAGAGATGAAATGAAAATTATTCTCTCTTTCCTTTTTAGAGCATCTCCAGCCCAGTGCTCGCTAGGCGTGGAGATGCCACTGTAGCTGCTTTTATTGCCCCAGCCCAGCGCCCCTCTTGTCGTTGCTCCTGCATGTTGTGAACAGTTTGAACGCGACACTGTTCACACACGCTGACTTTCCCTTTTTTTTTTTTTTTTTTTTTGTGTGTAACTAAAAATATTGTGTATTTGTTAATTTTATGGTTGTTAATTTGGTTGTATTATGTTAAATAATGTGTGTATCCATTATATTTTAAAACTAACATAAATTATTTTTATTAAAATACAAAATTTATTCTTACTAAAATTAAATATTAGTTATATTTTTTGTATGCTATTAATTTATTTACTTAAGTTTATTTTAACAAATTATGAAATAGTAAATTATTATAAAATAATACATTAAGATATTCACAAAAATTACAACATAAACAAACACATAAATGTTAATAATCGAAACAAATATCTACATAATCAATACAAATATGTTAGAGCACTAAAATACAAATTGAAAATACACCATGCCTCACACATACTACAATTATGGAAATATTGGACCAAGATTGCTTCCGGACCCCCCAATATCTGGAAAGTATCCACCGTAAGCATTGAATATATTGTCACTAGGTGCTGGCTGTGATTGCATTTCTCTCTTTTGTATCATTTTCATCTGTTCTTTTCGAAAATACTCACGGCGGGCGAGATCTGGGATGGTTTCTAGATCCATCATTAGGATCTTATTTTTCCTCTCTCCAAGTGTTGGTATCAACTAATTGCTTATGTGCATCTGCCATCTCATCAGATTGTGAGTAGTTAACTTCACAGCGAGGCTTTCGGGATATGGTTTCAAACTTCTCTGTGTCTCATGGTTTCTTAGACATGATCCAGCCAAAAAAAACTTCCTTGTTTTTTGGATCGTCTTTTTACAGGAGCCTTGTTTGTTTTAACTATATAATAGATAATAACGACGAGTTAAAAATAAAAAAGAATAGCAATATACATTGAAAATTTAATCGAGCTCATAGACTACTTACAATGTCGCTATCATTTGCCCCGCTAGGGTATAGCAGTTCTACTTGTTCGTTACTAGCTATGAATTTGGCAATAATGGTCAGGATGGACCCCATGCGACACTCAACGGATCTTTGGTTACGAACTGGCCATCCTATTTCAACAGCCTTCGAGTTGTATTGGGTATGGACACGACTCCAAAATGTCTTTTGGGGTTGATATCTCCCTACTTCTGGATCCTCGGAGATTTGGATCCAACTCTCACACAGGAGTAGATCTTCTGGGGCAGTGTACTTGCCTTGGTTAGACATTTGTAAGTGAGAAGCAGAAAATTAGATATTTGAAATGTAGATGTGTGTGAAAAATTGTGATGAGGTGAATGATATTTATAGAGGAATGCATATGTTGAGGTAGGTGAGAAAGTTAATGGGAAACGGTAGGTGGGAAAGGTAGGTGAGAAAGGTAGTGAGAATGGTAGATGACAAGGTAGGTGAGAAAGGTAGGTGAGGATGTTAGTGGGAAACGGTAGGTGAAAGCGGTAGTTAAGAAGGTTAGGTGGGAACGGTAGGTGGGAACGGTGGGTGAGGACATGTGACCGGGGTTAACCATGGTTTGTTAGCTTACTTTACCTGGGTTGGAGAAATTATATTATAAAAAGAGGACTATGATAGGATAGTTTTTGCAACCCTCTCATTTCTATTTCAATCCCTATTAACAACACCACAAATATGAACCCAAATCACAACGGCCCCTCTTATTTATTTTCTTCATCAAGCTCATTCAACGATGAACTTGAAGAGCTCATATATAGTTACAATTTAGATAACCAAATCATAGCCCAACAGATTTACAATAATAACCTCATCATCGCCTCATATCTTACTCAAATTGATGCAACCTCCCACGGCGGATCGGTTCCTGGTCGTAGAACGGTTAACCGTGGCTGTGAAACAGTAGCACGAAGGCTATTCAACGACTACTTTGCTGAAAATCCAATGTACGATGAAGATCAATTTCGTAGATGTTTTTGAATGTCTCAGAATTTGTTCAGTCGCATTGTAGATGCTATCAAAGCCCACGATGAATATTTCTAAAGAGAAGAGATGCAACTGGTAGGCTTGGGCTATCCACACTTCAAAAGACAACAGCTGCGATACGGATATTAGCATATGCATTACCAGCTGATGCAACAGACGAGTACAAGAACATTGGTGAGTCTACTGCAATTCAATGTTTAAAGAGATTTTGTTGTGCTGTTGTGGAGATATTTGGTGACCAAACTTAGGTCGCCTAATGCAAATGACATTGCTTGACTACTCCATATTGGTAAACAACGTGGATTCCCCGGAATGTTGGGTAGTCTAGATTGTATGCATTGACGTTGGAAAAATTGTCCAGCAGGTTGGGCAGGGTAGTATGCAGGTCGAAGTGGTCATCCGACTATTATTCTTGAAGCAGTAGCTGATTATGATCTATGGATATGACATGCTTATTTCGGCATGCTCAGAACTAATAATGATATTAATGTGTTGGAAAGATCTTATCTTTTCTCTAATGTTGCAAGAGGTATTACTCCTTTAACAAATTACGTTCTTCGGGGGGTAGAGCACACTATGGGATATTCTTTAGCCGATAACATATACCCCAAATGGTCGACACTTGTACAAACAATTCGAGAGTCCAGCAATCGAAAAAAAGAGTATTTTGCACAGAGACAAGAAGCGTGTAAAAAAGATGTGGAACGTGCATTCGGAGTTCTCCAAAGTCGTTTTGCTATAGTAGCAAATCTTGCTCGCTTTTGGAGCAAACATGACCTTCAAGATATTATGGCTGCGTGCATAATTATGCATAACATGATCATCAAGGATCAACGAGACCTTGATGCACCTATTGTATTTGCACCTGAGGTACTAGAACCAGGGGTAGACATTTTAGACAGAGCAGGTTTTTGAAGCATTTCTATCCCGATTCCGCCGAATTAAAGACAAAGATGCTCATTATAAGCTCCGTAATGACTTGATCGATCATAAGTGGGAAGAGTATTCTAATAATTTAGTAAATTGACTACGATTACTACCAGGTGTCTGTAATTTTACTGCTATCCCTCTATTTGTGTAATTTTGATGTATTTTGTAATTTTAATTTATTTTGTACTTTTTTTATTTTATGTAATATTTGCTTTTAATTATAATATTATGAAATTTATTATCTCGAAATCATGAAAATACCAAAATTATATAAGTATATTAGCAAATTAGAATTACTTAAGAAAAATAATACATAAGGAAAATTATTTAAAAAGAATATTTTATGTGGCGCGAAATGCAGCACAGACGGCTGGAGCTCCGCGCTGCATTTCGCGTTGGACTAGAGTATCTCCAGCGCTGGACTAGAGTATCTCCAGCCTGGACTAACGCCAACGACTAGAGATGCTCTTAGGTAATTTCATTTTTTATTTGAATATTTTTTCCTTCAATATTAATTAACATTGGTGGGAATGAGGCCCGCCATTTTTTTCAACATTCTACATTTAGTGACGGTTCAATTTTTAATTGAAATAAATTTTACATTTTCATCACCAAAAATTAAGTTTTTAGTGAGAGTATTATTTTACCGTCATTATATCTCACACTTAGTGAGAGTATATTTATATTCTCACTAATTTTTTGTGACTAAAAATGATCTTTCTTGTAGTGAATTGTGGTTTCTCACAATTTCCCACTATTGTGTGATGATGAATGTTATTTTTTTCTTTTTTTTTTTTTTTTGTTGGCGGATTTTATGAATATACTGCTTTCCTAATGATTAAGCATGGATGTTATGAGCCTTTCTCAATTTTCAACTTAGATGACGTTTGTATTTTGTATTGGAGATTTGTGTTTAGATGTTTGGTATTTAAATAAATTAGATCTTACATGCTTTATATTTTAATTATATTTAATTTTTTATCTTCCTGTGTAAAGATCATGGTTGGACTTCTAAAGGTTGCTCTTCAAGCCTTGTGATCGTCTGTTAGATTAAATTGTGTGTAGAACATTGGTATTGGACAAATTATGTTGTCATGTAGCTTTCAATTCCTAGCCTGAGTAGCTTTTGGTTCCTAGCACAAGCTACGAACCGAAAGCTACATGACCATCTTCAAGTGGGATGACCATCTTGAGGTTTATGTCAGTCAATACTAGAGGTGGCAAAATCGGCCCAGCCCGATGAGTTGGTCCATAAAAATCTTGGCCCGACCGGTGCTCCCTGATGGTCCAAAAGCTCTACAGGCCATGGACCGGCCCGATAATCTTAGAATATTATAGGGGAATAGGCCGGGTTAAGCCAATTAATTTTAGATCGATTAAATTTGGAATGGTCCGACCTGACCCGATATATAGATTGGCCCGACATGCCCTACCGGGCCGGGCTGCTCAAATTGCCACCTCTAATCAATGCACACATTCATATCCTCTACTTTGCATATGTGATGGCCAGTTTCATGCTCTTTATATTTTGTTATTGTATTGTGCTTTACTATGTCCAGGTAAGCCTCCTAAATCAGGATATTATAATTGAGAAGATACAATCTGTTGTAGAATTAAACCTGAGGAACTCTAATGAGTCTTGGACGTTTAAAAAACAGGAACTATCCATGAGTTTACATCTCTACATTTAATTATTTTTAAATTGTAAATTTCCTTTATTGTAATAAGATTTTTTACTCTAGAAGAAGTTGTTTCAATTCGCTCTCATTTAATTTGAAAATGAAGCTTTTTCTGTGATCTTTAATTATTTCACGTGTTCAAAGTATGCGCACACTGTTCTTTTATTCTGCTCATTGATACAAACATGTTTCATATTTTCCTTTTTCTGTTATTTTTTCCTCATGGCAAAGGGTGAATGTTTCGGCTAAAGGCGATATTTCTTGTAGTGGATAATGGTGTATAATGCACTTAATCCAAATTAATTTAATAAAATATAACATCTTTTAATGGACAGGGTGACAAGAAATGAATAGGGAAGGGTTCGACTTTACTATTTTTAACCTCTTCCTTTTGATATAATTTACTAGTAATGAAAAATAATTAAGAACTTTTTTAAAAATATAATTAATATTTTTAATAATTATATAGATCCTAAATGATAGAATATGATAATCTATAACAGAATATGCAAATAGACGACGGTGCGAATAGACAACGATACTAAAACTGTTGTTAATACTGTTGTATTTCAACTTCTTCTTATGCACAGAGACAACAGTTCCTAAATCCGTTATCTGAAGCGTTGTTGTTCAGCATAATAACTTGCATAAAGACAACACATTCTACCATTGTAAATAGTGTTGTCTTTTAGCAAGAAAATGCGGCAATAAACAACATTAAGTTAGAACTGTTGTTGTTGTTGACGAAACTGTTGTCACTCGGCGCAATTTTGTTGCAAAATGACAACACTTTCATAACCGTTGTAAATATTTTTGTTTCTTCTAGCGAGAAAATGCGCTAATAGGCGACAATAGAGCAAAACTGATGTTTATATATCTTCACATGACCGTTGTCTATCAGCGCATTATTGCAAAAATAGACAACACTCTTTACAAAAATTGTTGTTGAAGACTAAAGACAACAATCTATTACAAAAACCGTTGTCTTTACAGTGTTGTTAATCTATATATTTTTTTGTAGTGAAAGTGCTGAATCAAATGTTGTGACCAACAATAACTTTGGAACACTAACTCATATAGGCTTTGGTACATCAACTTTAAACATCCAAATAATAACACGATGATCCATATACAAGAAATTATATGGACATTCTCCTTCGAGTGAAACACAAATGAGATAAAATCTAATACGTTGTATAGTGTTGATGAACATGAAATTCTCGTTTTTCTTGCATATTTCACGTCCATATTTTTATGAGAATTGCGAGTATTTATCATGTCTAAGTGAAATTTCATGTTGAAGTGTATTTTTAGGTTGATTTTCCTTTTTGATATGATTTGTTGTGCTTTTGGGTGTTTTTTAGTCATGTTTTGAAGGTTTGGAAAATTCGGGAGATCAAGAAGGTCATTTGCAACCATTTTCTCACTCTGGCCCGTAAATTGAGGCCCAAATAAGGCTAGGGTAAAACCCGAATTTAATTTTGCCAAGTCACAAACAAAAGTCGTGAAGGAGTCGAGCCGAGAAAATGGGTGGAAATGCCTCAAAACAATGAAAAACGGAAGAAGAGGTCTATACATGCGTTTCCCCATTTCGGCCCACAAATTGAGGCCTAAATGGGCCAATCGACCCCACTAAAACCCGAATCGAAGATCGTCGAGTCGCAAATAAAAATTGTAAAGGGTTTGGGTCGAGAAAATGAGAGAAAAGGGTCCAAAATGGGGATGAAAGAAGACGTCGCACGACGGGAGCACACAGCATGTTGCACACCAAGCAAAGGGCTTAACCGCCGGCTCGGTAGCGGTCTGACAGATTCATGTAGTGAGCAAGGGTCGGATCCGACTTGGGTCCAGATTTTAATTTTCAACGAGCAATAAATTTGTATTTTGGCCATCACTTCTGCATGTGAACTCCGATTCGAGCGATTCAAGATGCCACGTGAAGTCAAGACGAAGATCTACAACTTTTCAGTTCAAGTCAAGAGCTGATTCTCAACGGATATTTTTCAAAAATTCCGAGAAGGTCGAATCAAGTGTGATCAAAGAGTTCGACTCAACATTTTAAAGGTGAATCACTCTCTTTTGTAATTTTACCTTCTTACCCCTTAAAGAGCATTTTCTGGAATTTTTAGGAGTTTTAACACATGTAGGGTTGGGTATTATAAATACCTCTTCCCCCCTTTTATTTATAACAAGCCTCCATTTTGTAAAAATTATCCACTACTCGTCTTCTCTTTCTTCTTAGCATTTTTCAGAATTTCTTAGGAAAAATTATGGTTTTCTTTCTCCTCTTCAAGGAGGAAGCTATCTTTGGAGGAGAACTTGGAGGTTATTCGCGGGCTTGTGATACCCGTCAAGATTATCAAAGTTTTTATGAGGATTCTTCAACCAATTAAGCATTTTCTCCCCCCCCCCCCCCCCCTATTTTTAGTTTTTATTGTTTTATTGCTTAATATTGTTAAATATTGTTATTGCTTTGATGATTTGTGAGTAATTTCCTTGTTTCTTGGGGTTCGGGAGTAGCCCAACCCTAGGATTATGATTCTAGTATAATATGTGTTGATGTGGGTATGTTTGATGATTAGAATTGACATCAGGGCCGGTCCAACACTTCGAGAGGCCCCGTGCAAAAATAAAATTGGGCCCTTATTTCTCAGAAAGTTTTAAATCAATTTATATGAATAATTTTATTAACTAGACATGTTATATAGAAATAAAATAATAAAAATAATCATGTCTTAATATAAACATTTCCAAATCTATCAAATGATTAAATGAAACTTAAAAATAAAAAACTAATTCGAACTAGATTTTTTTTTCTATTTCCATGTTGCTGGTTATCTTCTTGAAATGAGAGAATATATCTTTTTTTAATTTCTTACTAATTGTCGCTAGTTATGAAAAACTAAATGGATGCATTTATATGTAGTGGTTTTATTATATTTAGAGAATGAGTAATTTAGTATTTTAACAATTCTACCTAAGCTAAGGGGAAAAACTAAATGGATGAATTGATGTGTGGTGGCTTTTTATATTTTGAGAAATAGTAATTTAGTGTTTTGACAATTTTAACAAAAAAGGAACAAATTATAATGCCACGAACAGGAATTCGATACATTGTAATATTAAATCAATTATATATATTTATTACATATACAAATATATAGAAAAAAATTAGGGGCCCTCGCCGACGGGCCCCCTATGCGACGACACTTGTCGCATGGCCCCAGGACCGGCCCTGATTGACATTGTGAGAATGTATGGTTTATATTGTAGGCATCGCGAATCTAGGGTATATAGGTTCTCCTCGAGCCCCCATGGGAGACGATGAGAGAACCTGAATCACATATGTCGATCTCGATGGATATCCTAAGGCCTCGCTCCTTAGGTAATTTTCACTTGGGGTAGGGATTTAAGGATTAATTGGGTTGCATAATTGATTAGCTTGCCTTGCCTTAGTAATTTTGTTGTCGGTCTTTAGTAATTGGAATTAGGGCTAATTTTTGTGTAATCGGTTGATTTGTCAATCCCTCTTGTTCGCCCACTTGAACTTTAAATTTGGTAATATGACCTTCCTTCATCTTAGGCCCCATTATTAGCTCATATTTGCTAGATTTATTTTCCTAGATTGTGAAAAACATCGGGAATATCTCCCTATCGGTTGGTTCTCTCTTGGCTTTATTTTTTTTCTTTATGTTGTTTGATATAATCTCCACTTCAATTTGCGTTTGACCCAACTTACTCAAATGTGCTAAGCCAATTCTCATGGATAATCCTCCATGTGGATTCGACATTCTTTATACTACCTCGGTCACAAGTCGTTCGCTTGCGGTTTGAGAAGGTCATTTTAATCCTAGTGATTTGGAGCGAGTTTCACGACAAGTTCATGATGCCGATGCCGGGGAGGATTTTCTTCTCGTGAAATTAGCTAAAGCACAATTAGAGTTAGATTATTTGCTTTTATTTTTATTTTTAAAAAGTAAATAAAAAATGGGCCCTGACCACTTTCGTAACTTAATTGAAAACTATGCTCTTACTCATTCCAAAGTAATGTATTGCTGCTTGGTAATGATTTTTATTTTTCTGCCAATTTTGATATTGTGGAAGTAGTGCAATGCGAAGTTTGTGGGAAGGAGGGTCACATATCTACGGATTGTGATTCTTTTCATCATTTTTCTTCCCATATGAACTACCCTCCCACCAACCCTACCCAATTGATGGACTATAATTCTTTTTTCAAACAGTTATGAATTGGGATGGGAAGATAATCAAAACTTTCCCTCTTCAAGTCATCAAACGTTTGGATCATCCGAGTTTTACCAAATTTGTTTGATCGATGCATTGAAAGAAGAAATGAAGAAAGACAAGGATGGGTTTAATCAGAAGTTTGATGAACTTTTGACTCACACTAAGGTTTTAAAAGCCCATCTCCTCAAACATGCTTTGGAGAGAAATAGAAACGAAAGTGTGCAATTCAGGGAAAGGGAAGAAAGAAGAGAAGAGTGAAAACCTCCTCTTCCATGAGCCACCATTAGAGAGTAGTGGCAATTTTTCCAGCCAAGATAATAAATTATTGTGGAAGAGCAATCTCAATGCCTCAAAAAGTGTGTAATTATGATTGCATTTCGCGTAATAATCCATTGGTTGAAGAATCATTTAGTGGTCGACATGCAAGTTTTAATTTATCATTTCATTCACGTTTAAAAAAACTTTCATCAATTGTGGACATTGAATCTTCTTGTATAAATCTTATGTCCATAATGTTATTCGTGACCCATCGTGCCATGTTTATTTGGGTGGATCAATTCTCTTTCTTGAGCAAAAACCATGGCATGATCGTAACTTGTTCTTGGATTCCGGATAACACTTATGAAAGTCGGGTCATCGACTTTAAACCAAGCGCAAATTGGGAGGCAACCCAAGCATTAAATTTTTTATTGCTTTCTTAGGGATTTAATATTTATTTTGTTCTTAGGAAGTCCCCAAGCAATGGTGATACCAAATCAAGATGAGTAATCTTTGAGGAATTGCAAAGAGAGGATAGGAGACTGTGATGAAGGTGTGAGTTCAAGCACTAGAGGTCACGGTTGTGGCAAGCCTTGAACAATGTTAAACTTCATTCATTCACGTATCCCCGTTGCACCCAAGTGAGTGATCCACCGGTTGCATTTTAATTATAAAGTCAGCTTCAGTAGCCGATTGCACGCATACCGGTACTAAGGAGGACTCGTCTCAAAGCACTAAGGACGCTTAGTTTGCTTCCCTTACCTCTCCCATTTATTTTCTTTGCATGTGCATAATTTATGCTCATTTGATGCGTGTTATCCCTTGAATTTTGCTTGTTGATCTTCATGGTTGGTTTTTGTGAATATGAGTATATGCTTACTTGTCTTTCTTGCACTTGAGTTCATATGCCTACTCAAATGGCATGCTTACATTTAAGTTTGTGGGGGGAGAGACATTGTTGGCATTAATTGAGTCTCTCTCCTCATATTTGCATATCAACTAATCATGAAATCATGTACCTACACGACTCTTGAATTTTTAAATCGTTGGTTTAATAAATGGTTGGTTTGGAAATGTGAGTAGTAATGAGTTTTTTGATTGATGAATCTTTTGGGAAATGCATGGATTCCACCTACTTTGCTACTTGGGCTTGATAATTTTGCCCAAGTTTGTGGGAGGATGGAAGGATTGTTATTTTTATGTCCTTGAAGAGGATGTTCCTCATAATTGATTGAATTGCTCGTAATTATGATCTATGTCATTTTACCATGTAGTGTTTCTTTTTTCTTTTCTTGCTTTTATGAATAAATGTTTGCTAATGAAAATATGCTGAGTTGATTAATGATTGATTGAGGAAGAAGTATTGGAAGTGTCCCAAATCTTTAAAATTTCAAAATGAATTCTCTAAAAAGTTGAGCATAAAAGAAACTAGGGGGTTCCTTGCCTAAAAGTCAATAAAATTGATAGGTTGATGAGCTTACTAGTAAGGGGATATTTTGGCATAGTAAATAGGATTGTATGTGTAAATAAAATAACTTCGCCCAAAGTTGTGTCGCTGACTCGCTTGTAAGCATTAATGTGACTCCAAAACACACTCGACACAATTGAGCATGTTCTTGCGAAAAATAGAATGAATCGACTTTGGATGGTAAAAAATTAAGGAGATATAGGAAGGAGCTATAAGGTGGATTAGGTCGCCGGGTGAAGTTATTGTAGTTCATGTTTGTTTGACAGATTCTAGTTACATTTGTATACTCCAAGGCACTGAGTTGGGCTTGTAAAGAAAATATACGTAGTATAAAACGTAGAAAAAAAAAAAGAAAACTCAAGAAAAAATCAAGTGTTGTAATGATTGAAAATCTCTTGCATAACTCGAAAAGAGTGTTGAAGTATTAAAGAACAAAACTAGAATTTAGAATTTATTTCCTTTTGGACCTAACCTGACGGAAAAAGGAGAAATTGGTAGATGAAAAAAAATCAAAATCTGTTGGATCGAGGCAGAAAAGAGCCGCATCACCGACATCGAGTGAGTGCGTGGCATCTTCCTAAAAAGAAATGAGTCGTACCACATAGAGTCAAAGTGTAACAACCGAATTTTCTAGACAAATTTAGGCAACTATAAAGGGCAAAAAATAATTAATCTATTTATTTTAGAAAATAAATTTTTTTGTTTAATCAAGCCATTACTAAAAGACTATTTTAACAAAATCTTCAAATTTACTATGTTCTAATGTTTTACCAAATAAGGCATATTAAAAATAACTTTGAAAATAAACACCTCCTAAAGAAACTTTGGTAAGTTTATAAATAATATCAATTAATCGCAGTGGAAAATAAATAAAACAAGTTGAACTCACATATTCTAGGACATTCAATTTATTTTAATTAACATTCTAGCATAAATCTCTAATACTTTTAAATAAAATATAACATTATCAATTTAATAAAAATAATTTCTAACTATGCACTTAATATGAGAAACCATAAATGACAACTTTACTACAAATCAAATATAATTAAAAAAAACTATAATAACTCCAAACATGCTAGCAACTCACATAATATCCTAATTATTACTAATCACTTAGTCCAAACTTGTGAAATAGAATCAACTACAAGCAATATAAACAACATAGTTCAACAACACAATATCAAGTTTAAATAAAAATTCATTACTAAATCAATGCCACCATATGCTTTCCGGCTCCGTCTCAGCTTCAATCACTCTCTCCATTTTTACCTGCGGATCAATAATGGATTGGAAGTGAGCTTTCTTTAGCTCGTGGAGGCACATTTTATAATAATTAAAAGCACATAGGAGATCTAGAATGTAAAACAGTTATAATGAATAAGACGTGTAGCCAAATAACATGTCAATTGTATTGTGAAGGGACATGTATCCAAATAGTATGTCAATTGTATTGTAATGGGACATGTAGTCAAGTAGCATGTCAATTGTATTGTATTGCAACATGTAGCCAAGTAGCATGTTGATAACAGTATAAATCTATATTGTCCTAAATAATACAATTAATTAAAATAAACCGTAACTATTCCCAACCTGGAAATGAGATGATGGAATGGAAATGCTCAAATTAGTCTGTAGTCCTAGGCTCGTACTCACACTGCTCGACTCCTACAATCAATAAAAAGGATTTAATAATTATGGATATAATATATATATATCGGTTTATATGTATATGTAGAAATAATATAGAAAAAGAGAAATTGAAATCACTTATGGTATAAACGAAGACTTTGAACCATAATAGGGTTTGACTAATAATCTTGTGGGTTAATTACTAAGAATAGAAAGAAAATGGCTACTGGACTTGGTTTGGAAAATTTCAAAAATATATTTGGGCTTTTGAAAACTTGAATTAAAACCTTTGAAATTGGCTTTGTTTCCCATTTCGACACCGACCCCATTCTCATTCTGCTTCTCATCCGTAACAAAAATTTCATCTCTCTTATCCTTCCTCTTCATTCCGCCATCGACATCCAGGCCTCGATCATTCCTCCTCTATGATTTTTGGAGAATAGATCAGTGAACGACTAAGTCTTTTTGTTTGATTCGATCGAACGACAACTTAGACGTAACCTAGTGCGCTTAAGGGGTGTTGTGTCGTTGGATTGAGAGACGGCTCGATCGTTGTTGCAGCAGTGTGAATGGCTCCGGAGCAGGTGGTTTCTGGTGCCACACAGAGCAATGAATTCTTATTCAATATATTTCTTTTTACAGAGTTGCTGCCCTTCGATTTGAAAGAAGAGAGAAGAGGATGGGGTTGTCGAATAGGTGACTGTGTATAGGAGGTAAGGTTTATGTGGGCTGAGAGAAACAGTGGTCGCCAGAAAAAAGGTTGGAATCAACTATTGGCCATTTCAATGGTTATTAAGAAAAGAGGAGATTTTACCTATCTTCTACAAATGGATTTTGTGTGTAAAAATGTTCCAGGATTAAGAATATTCTCTATATATATAATTAGTAAGTGGTTTATTAAATCAATTGCCATTATCCATGGATTCCATTTCTTCTCCATGTTCGCACAAGCTAACGTTTTGTTAGTTACAGAAATTTTCCGGTCATTTAATCCTATCTGCTCTCTATTGTGGACTCTATGGATCTTTGGGCTCAAGGTTTGAGCCCATTAATTTCTAAATGGGTATAAGTCATTGGGCCCAATCATGAATACATATATAATGAATAAATGGGTCTATAATAATAATAAATAAATAAATGAATGGGTCTTAATTACATGAAATGGGTCGGCCCAAATTAAATAAAAATGGTGATTACAAAAATAAAATCGTACAATATAGTTAAATAAATAGACGAAAATTTCTCGGGTGTTACATCCTACCCCCGTTGGAAACAATTTTGTTTTCGAAAATTAATAACATACCTTGATTATAAAAATCAGGATATCATGTGTGCAATTCTTCATCACGTTCCCAAGTAGCTTTCTCATCACTATGATTTCTCCATAGAACCTTGACAAGAATCGTTTCTCGATTTCTCAATTTCTGAGGGTACTCAACATATGTCAAATCTTCGTTCACTTCCACTGTTGAGTAGTTTATAATGTGACTTGGGTAGTGCACATACTTTCTCAGCAAAGAGACGTGAAAAACATTGTGCACACTCGATAGTGCTGGAGACAGAACTAAACGATATGTGAAGTTTCCAACTCGGTAAAAAATCTCAAATGGGCCTACGTATTTCGGCCTCAACTTGCCTCTCTTACCAAAATGAATAACTCTAAACTCAAGATCTTTCCTACGTGTGTTCGTATAAGAGCGATCTTGAGATATCTTAATCTTTTCCCAGATCTTCTCTACCACTCTTATCGTCTCTTCCAACATTACCGGGGCCTCAAACCTTCTTTCACCAACTTCATCCCAATAAACTAGAGACCTACATTTTCTTTCGTACAATGCTTCATAAGGAGGCATTCTAATCGTTGCATGAAAACTATTGTTGTAAGCAAACTCCACTAACTGCAAGAGTTGTTCCCAACTATTTCCAATGTCCAAGACACAGGCTCTCAACTAGGCATGTCAACGGGACGGGTTAGGTCGAGTTTCTGGATTTTCTGACCCGCCCCGCCCAGCCCCGTGACCCGCCACGGGGCAAAAAAATCCGCCCCGTGATCTGCCCCGCCCCGCCCCTATTTTTTTATTTTTATTTTTAATTAAAAAAATTAGTTTTTTTTTTGTTAAAGAATTTGATTTTTTTTGTTGAAGTCAATAGGATTTTAATTTTTAGGTTTACATTAACTTTGTTTCAATATTTTTAATTTTTTTTAAAATTTAATTATTAAAAAATAGAATTTAATTATTTAAATTTACTAGATCTAGTCATAGTCTAATATATTAGCTAGACATATATATAACATATTATATATAAAATTTTATATCATAAATACATATATATATTTTATATTTCTTTGTATATATATACATATCTATATAATAATACATAATATATATTTAAAAAAATTATACATATATAGGGACGGGGCGGGGCGGGGCGGGGCGAGGCGGGCCGGGGCAAGGCGGGGCGGGATCCCTGACCCTCATCTGACCCGCCCCGTGGACGGGGCGGGGCGGGGCGTGCCCCATTCTTTATCGGGGCAGATCTTGCCCTGCCCCAAAGGCCTCGGATCGGAGCAGATCGGGGCGGGGCGGATCAATTTTGACATGCCTACTCTCAACATGTCCTCGAGAGTTTGTATTATCCTTTATGTCCGAAGTAAGTATAAGCCATACTGAAATTCAACTACCCCAAAAACTTATTTCCCAAAGCTTCTTGTAGATTACCCGAAAAACGTGATGTGAAGCGAGTATCTCTATCCGAAACGATAGACACAGGTACTCAATGTATCTTCATGATCTCTTGGTTGTACATGTGTTCATACATGCATTTAGGCAGAATTAAGTGTCGTTTTAATGATATTTGTATGCATTTTGACCGTGTATTATTCATAATTTTTTTATTGGGAAAATTGACGTGTTTGGACTTGTCTCAAGACAATATAGGTAAATTAAGACTAAAAGCCGAGTCTCGAAGAAGTCCTATTGGCAACGGGGCGGGCCGGGGCCGGGGGGCAAGTCCCCATCCCCGTCCCCGCGTTCGCGGGGATTCCCCATCCCCGTCCCCGCGAAACTGGCGGGGATTTTTTTATCCCATCCCCGTCCCCGCGGGGATCCCCATCCCCGCGGGGATTCCCCGTCCCCGTATTTTTTAATTTTATTTAATATATCTACTAATAAAATTTAAAATAAAATAAATTTAGAAATAATTAATAGACTTAAATTTAACAAAGTTCGACAAAAAAAAAATAGGATATAATATATTTAGTTCATTTTAATATTACAATAATAGTAATATAATAAAAATAAAATATATTTTTACTAAATAAATATATAGAATTACATAATATAATTGGATCCCTACTATATATATTAGGAAAAAAAAAATTATATAGCGGGGCCCCGCGGGGAACGGGGCGGGGAACCCTATCCCCGTCCCCGCCCCGTCCCCGCCATCGGGGCAAAAATCTCCCCCGTCCCTGCCCCACCGGGGGAAGAAAATGGGGAATCCCGGCCCCGTTCGGGGCGGATCCCCGCGGGGAACGGGGATTCCTTGCCCCATTGCCAACCCTAAGTCCTAAATGAAGAAGGAGCCAAGGATGAAAAAGAGGCTAGATGAAGAATGAATTCATGCAAGTCGTCGCGACCGCGATTCGAAGTCGCGCCCCCCGCCAACCTGACAAAAAACAAGCCTAAAAGCCTCAACAACACCTTCGCGGCCGCGACCAAGTGCACGTGTCAAATGGTTCGCGGCCGCAATCCGGTGCCCTATTTTCATTCTGAAACACGTTTGTAGGCCCATTTTCAGCCTAAACCCCTTACCTATATATATATATATATATATATATATATATATGTATGTATGTATATAAGGTCCGTAAGTCCAAATCAGGGTATCTTCTACTAATTTTCAGCCTACATTCATCATTGGAGCAAGGGTTTAGAAGAGAAGTGAAGATCAAGAGATCATCATCTTTTGGTTCATTCTATTTAATTTTTGTTTCTCATTATAATTTCTATTAGTTTATCTTTGTATTAGTTTCCATGAGTAGCTATTACTCTTTTATTCTGCTCTTGATCAATTGTTGAACCTTAATCTAGGATGATTATGTAATTTTTACGGTTATTATCCGATTAGATTGTGTTTTGAGATCTTCTATGTTGTTTGTTGTTATTGATTGACATTTATAAGTTGATTTATGGTTTGATCACCCATTTTGGGGTTCATTTGTGTGTTGCTAGGATTGAATTTGTAATCCGTAATTATTATAGATTTAATCCCAAGTAGCAAATAGGAGATCATTCTTCTAGGACAATATAGTTTACAACCAATGAAATCTAGCTTGTGAATTTTATGTCATATCTACTTCGTTGTCTTAATTCGTAATGCATTTGAGTATTGAAGACTAGAGAGATTATTCTAGGAGTCAATAAGTTGGGTAGATTAATCGGGGAGCTTCTTTCGGTTAATTACAATTAAGAGACAACAAGGCTAATAGAGCTTATTATTAATCTTGGAGTAGGAATTTTAGGACTAATCTATCGGGTAATAGCATCAATAACATAGTTAATTCGAGCTAAGGGATACTAGATCAAGGGTTGTATTCTTTTTAATATCTTAAAACCAAAAATCATTTCCTTGGTTTCATTTACTTGAGTTGCTAGTTTATTAAGTGCTTTTGTATTGGTTAGTTGTTTGATATCATCTCCCCCCCTCCCCCTCCATTTTTATTGTTTTCTCGTTTTGTTTACTTTTTTGTCAATTAAGTTGTTTAAATACGTTAGACAAGATCCATTCAATCGTTCCTCGTGGGATCGATCATTTGCTTACCACTCTACTAGCTAGAGTTGTGAGTTTAGGATAAGTATAATTCACACACACACACACACACACACACACACACACACACACACACACACATATATATATATATATATATATTAATTTAGTGTGATTACGAAACATACCAAATTTTGGCGCCATTGCGGGGGAACGGTGTTAAAACTATCTTATTTTTAGTGTTAAATCCTATTTTTATTATTCTAGTTAAGTGTTTTTGCTACATTTGTTGCTTTGATAATCACTTGCTATTGTTTTTGTCTCGATACAGTGGATGTTCTTGTTGATCAGTTTGAAAAGATAGTGACTTGTACGCCGGATCAGATCTTTATAGGGGGTCTAATCACCCCAATTGCCGAACATTTTGGCGTTCCGCTGACCGACTTGCCACCGGTGTCCATGACATACCAGCTCACTTGGGACGATATGGAGCACAAATGAATGGTTACATTAGGTTATAGGGATGGAGCACCCCACATTCGAGAGAACAAGACGGTACCCTATGTCATTCAAAATAAGGGCCCGTTCCTTCGGTTGCCCAACCCTCAGTTGACATGGATCGTCAACCTTCAAAGTACCGGGAACCTGAATATGATCTCGAATGCACACATGGTAGCCTCTCTGGAACCAAGTGTCATTCCTAATGACATTGAGCTGCAGAAATACCAAGTGTGAAGAGGTCCAGCACTCGAGTACCAAGAGGAAGGAGTAGAGGAAGAAGAAGGAGGAAATAGCCAACCGAGCCGACCACAGAGGAAGAGGCCCACCTCAGCTGTCCAATCCCAATGGGATTTTCAAGAGGATGTGGATAGTCGTCTCACTTCTATCGAGGAGCAGCAACCGAAGATTCTTGACGCTATCGCTACTAGGAGTGAAACTGAGGACAACCGGTGGACTCAAATGGAGATGTTCATGGCACAAACGCGGTCGCACTGGGGCCTCGGCGATCCTCAGCCTCCACCACCCCCACAGTAGCCCACTGTGAGTTGGAGCACCAAGGTGTACCACTTGTTTTCCACAAACTTTGGTTTTCAACCAAGTTTGGGGAAGGGGGTAGTAGTGGGACGTCTTGGCCGCTCGCAAGTTCATATGCTACTTTATTACTTCCTTTTGGGTTGATTAGATTATTGGCCTGAGTGCCTCTTATGCTTGTGTATTGGATTGGTGGCGTGTGTGCCTTTATATTTGTTTGGATTGTTGCCCTCTGAGCCATTATTTGTGCTTTGGATTGATTAGATTTGGATTGAATTTGGTATCTTTGTTTTGATTAGTCCTTTATATTTTTAGTTGATTCGGTTTGATAATTTGTAGTTGTTTGGTCTATTTGTTGATTTTGCATTATTAATTTCAGTCATAAGAACCAAGTTGATAGTTTTGAGTGATTGTCTTGTTGTGGATAATGATGGAGATTGATAATTGGCGAATAGTTAATGATGAGACGTTTGTAAAAAAATGTAAAATGACACATGATAGAGCATCACAAGCAAATGAGATGAAATTGAACTTGTGCTTAAAACTTTTGATGAAAACTTTTACCTTGTGAGTTTTTGAACCTTTATCGTACTCCCATAATTTGGAGTAATTCATACTTTCTTTTAGAGTAATTTTCATTGGTTGCATGTGATTGTCTCTAGAACTTGCTTTGATTCTCTATTTTGAATAAAGTCAATACATTGTGTGACTTAGAAAATGATCTTAGGCAATTCTTGATTTTGAGCCTATTTTTTTGCTTAAAAATGTACTCCTTTTACCAAAACTTGAAAAATACCCCCAGTGAGCTGATTTGAGCTTTTAGATTTTCATTTGATAGTCCAACTTTACAAGCGGAATACCCTTTGCTTTAGCCCTTGGGCATATTTGGATTAATTGAGTAAGAGGGAGGAGGATTGGAAGGTAGCTCGGGTAAAATTTTGAGAATAAGTGGGTACATTGATGGGAATGTTGAAGGGTGGAAGGAACACGAATTGATAGGCAAAGAAATTGGGAAAAACTAGCCTCCCCTAGTGTTTTGTCGAGCACTTGTAATCATATAAAAAAGGGAAAAACATAAAAGAAAAGAAAAGGTTTGAGGTACATAATTAGTTCATTGCTAGTGTTGGGGAAATAGTAATAATTTAAAAGTCGGGTAAATAACATACCCAATTGAGAGTTTGAAAAGTACTAAGGTAGTAAGCTTATTGTAGGGTGAAGAGATCATACTTTAGGATGATTTACTAGAAAAGTGAGAGAGTGAGGACAGAGTAAATTTTGTTCGAGGGGTGGTTGAGAGTAGCTAACTCAATTAGTCACTTTTACCCATATCTACCCCACCTTACCTCAAGCCTATACCACAAAAAAAAAAAAAAAAAAAAAGGACCTTCTTAATTCTTTGTCACACGTGTCGAGTACGAATTTGGATTTAGATGATCAACAAGCATATGGTAGTCATTGCATGTACTTCAATGTGAGCGAAAAATTCAACCTACTTGATACACTTGAGAGATAAGAGATACACTCACGTGGGGAGGATCATTTGTTGAGAGTTTCAAGTCTCAAAAGTAGTTGAAGTTGTTATGTCAAATATGCTCATTTAATCGTGATTGTCTTGCTTTCGTAAAATCTGTCTGAAACTAAAATCGTCACCTAAATCTTCCCTAACACATTTTCATTTATTCTTTTTCTTTATTTCAATTTATTCAGGACGAACAAAGGTCTAAGTTTGGGGAGATTTGGTACACGTGTTCATGTATGCATTTTAGGTCGAATTAAATGTCGTATATGCATTTTTTACCGTGTATTGTTCATAATTGTTTTATTGAACAAATTAACGTGTTTGTACTGTTTTCAGGATAATAAATTAAGACCAAAAGTCGAGTCTAAAAAAAGTCCAAAACGAAAAACGAGCCAAGGATGAAAAAAAAGCTGATGAAGAATGAATTTTGTGCAAGTCATCATGATCGCGACTCGAAGTAGCGCCCGCGACCAACCTGACAAAAAACGAGCCTAAAAGCCTCAACAACACCTCCACGGCCGCGACCAAGTACACGAGTCAAATGGTTCGCGACCGCGACTCACCTTTGCAACCGCAATCCGGTGCTCTGTTTTCATCTTGAAACACACTTTTAGGCCCATTTTCAGCCCAAACCCCTTACCTGTATATATATAAGGTCCATAATTAAAAAATTAGGGTATCTTGTATTGATTTTCAGCCTACATTCATCATTGGAGCAAGAGTTTGGAAGAGAAGTGAAGATCAAAATATCATCATCTTTTGGTTCATTCTATTTAGTTTTTGTTACTCATTATGATTTTTATTAGTTTTATCTTTGTATTAGTTTCCATGAGTGGTTAGTACTCTTTTATTCAGCCCTTGATCAATTGTTCAATCTTAATCTAGGATGATTATGTAATTTTTACGGTTATTATCTGATTAGATTGTGTTTTGAGATCTTCTATGTTGTTTGTTGTTATTAATTCACATTTATGAGTTGATTTATGGTTTGATCACCCATTATGAGGCTCATTTATGTGTTGCTAGGATTGAATTTGTAATCCGTAATTATTATAGATTTAATCCCAAGTAGCAAATAGGAGATTATTCTTCTAGGACAATATAGTTTACAACCAATGAAATCGAGCTTGTGAATTTTATGTTGTATCTACTCCGTTGTCTTAATTTGCAATACATTTGACTGTTGAAGACTAGAGAGCTTATTCTAGGAGTCAATAAGTTGGGTAGATTAATCGGAGAGCTTATTTCGGTAAATTACAATTAAGAGAGAACAAAGTTAATAGAGCTTGTTATTAATCTTGGAGTAGGTATTTTAGGACTAATCTATCGGGTAATAGCATCGATAACATAGTTAATTCGAGCTAAGGGGATACTAGATCAAGAACTGGATTCTTTTTAATATATTAAAGCCAAAAATCATTTCATTGCTTTTATTTACTTGAGTTGCTAGTTTATTAAGTGCTTTTTGTAGTGGTTAGTCGTTTGATATCATCTAAAACCCCCTTTCTTTATTATTTTCTTGTTTTGTTTACATTTTTGTCAATTAAGTTGTTTAAATACGTGAGACAAGATCCGTTCAATCGTTCCTCGTGGGATCGACCATTTACTTACAACTCTACTAGCTAGAGTTGTGGGTTTAGGAAATTATAAATTATATACATTAATTTGGTTGTTTGACACATATCACTTGGATATACAACTGAACATACTGGTGTTTTTTAAAACTCATCTTTACTGGAATAAACTTAGCTGACTTCGTGAGTCGATTAAGAATGTTCTCTCTCTATATATAATTAGTAGGTGGTTTATTAAATCAATTGTCATTATCCCATGATTTCCATTTCTTCTCCACATTCGCACAAGTTCATGTTTTGGTAGTTGCGGAAATCTTCCAGGTTATTGAATCCTATAGGTTCTCTATGGATCTTTGGGCTCAAGGTTCGAGCCCATAAATTCTTTATGGGTATAAGTCATTGGGCCCAATCATGAATGCAGATGTAATGAGTAAATGGGCCTATAATAATAAAGAAAATGAATGTGTCTTAATCACATGAAATGGTCTGCCCAAATTAAATAAAAATGAGGATTAAAAAATAAAATCACACAATATAGTTAAATAAATAGACGGAAATTTTCCGTGCGTAACACAAGGATTTTGGAAAAATATTAGTCGTCCAAAGCCAATCACATAAACACGTTTGAAATTGGAGTGAGAGTTTTTAGTGCAAGACCTAGGGTACTTAATCAAATTATGAACAAAAATAATAAATGTATTAAGAAATTGGAAAAGAAAATTTTAGATTAACTGATAATAATTAATAGTTGCGGCATTATCATCTATGCAAAGCCCGCAAAAAATCCGTCTACTACATAAGGGGAGTGTTATATAAGCGCCATTATTTTTCTAGCAAATTTTCCATCAAAAGAAAAAAAAGATCCAATATATGACAATATATATAGAAAAAAATGATATGTGTGATTTGGTTATATATTGATAGCTCCAGTTAATTATACATTAAGATTTGACATGTCAATTGAAGATTAATAACTTTAATATATATGTATATGTATATGTATATATATTAATTTTAATAAATTATATTAATTAAAATTATGAATTCAAAAAAATTATATTAATCTAACAAGTATATAGCGAAATCAATATCTTGAATACAATCCAGAAAATTAACCAACAAAAATTTACATTTTCTGATCACAATTTTATTAATATAAATATTTGTTATATTTTTAGTAATAGCGTCCTCACTTATATGAGGAACATATTCATTATATCTCTAGATTAATGTGATTGGTGTTAATTTATATCTATGGTGGAAATCAAGGAGTCATTTTGACCATCAATATATAATTAAAATTTAACTTAAATACATATTTTGCTCTAATTCAACTCACAATCTACTTTTAGATGATTTTTTGGGCGGGAAAATTTTAATATTTCTATTTATAGACGGATGTACCTTTATATTAAGTAGGATTGTAATTATTTTAAAAAAATTAATATTTAAATTAAAAAAAAAATTCTGAAAAATCCTTAATGATTTAAAAAATACATTATAAAAATATATTACCTCCGTTTTGTTAGATGTTCTTTTAGGTTTGGATAAGAAAATTAAGAGGTATGGAAAGTGGACAAATAAGTCCTCAATCAAATTATATAGATATGGTAGCTTAGATAACAAAAGTTTTTTAGAAATAATTATAGGGGTACTATTAGAAAAAGGCAAAAATTTGGGTGCATAAGATGCACCATAATGTTATTGTACACCTTGTGGGGCCCACTGATTCAGCCTAAATAAATCGCACGTCTGAACCGGCCAATTATTATTATATTAATATTGTTTGCGCGCGCAATTTATATATTTAATGGCCTGTTTGTTGAACATTAAAAGCAAGTGGTCTGGTGGTATTTAATACAGTCTTAAATATCTCAACTTTGAGGTTTAGGGTTCAATTCCGTTTGCATCTTTTTTCCTTCTCCTTTCATTTTTTTTTCCTTTTCCTTCTTCTTTCTCTTTTTTTTTTTGCCCTTTAATTTTTTTATCTTTTAGCCTGTGAGTCTGGTTCTTCTTTCTCTTTTTTTTTTTTTTGCCCTTTAATTTTTTTATCTTTTAGCCTGTGAGTCTGGAAAAAATTATTAATTGTATTATTAATTTTTTTTATAATGCAACAATAATTGTATTGTAAGTTCGAAACATAAATACTGTACAATATACAAGAAAAATTAATCTAACCAAACCTATACTGTTGTCATACATCATAATATACACCGTATCGAAATATTAAATATACTGTGAGAATTGTAAGTTGGAAAAAATAAATATTTCGCAGTATGAAACAAAAATTAACTAAAACAACATATACTGTCAGGCATCACAAACGTATACTGTATCGAAATATTAAATATATTGTGAGTATTGTAAGTTGGAAAAAAAAAATTATACAATATAAAATAAAAATTAACTAAAACAACGTATACCGTCAGACATCATAACGTATACTGTATCGAAATATTAAATATACTGTGAGTATTGTAAGTTGGAAAAAATAAATATTTCGCAGTATAAAACAAAACTTAATTAAAACAACGTATATTGTCATGCAACATAACGTATACTACATCGAAATATTAAATATACTGTTAGGCATCATAACATATACTATGCTCGAAATTTGAATATACTGCTGGTGAAAAATAGAAAGGAACAATGTATACTGTCATGCAATATAAGGTATACTACATCGAAATATTAAATATACTGTTAGACATTATAACATATACTATGCTCGAAATTTGAATATACTGCTGGTAAAAAATAAAACGGTGTTGTTCATATATTCTCAGGCTTTATAACAAATACTATGCTCGGAATTTGAATATACTATGCTCGAAATTTGAATATACTGCTGGTAAAAAATAAAAAGGTATTGTTCATATACTCTCAGGCTTTATAACATATACTATGCTCGGAATTTGAATATACTGTTGGTGAAAAATAACTGTTAAGATTCGAACCCGCGCACTGAAGGGTAAAATGCCGCGCTTTTACCAACTAAGCTAGCGCCTATTTCATGATTCCAAACACACCTTAATATATATAGATCGCACGCGCAAAAATTATAAGTGGGGCCCACAAGATGTACATTAACACTAAGACCATCTTTATCCATGCCCTCCAAGGGCAAGGGCATGGCTAGATGACAAAAAATGGAATTAAAAAGAAAAGCAAAAATATCCAATGATTGATGACCTAGGTTGTGGATGGGGTTGGTCAACCAACCTATTCCACAACCCAACCCCCTTCCACAACCTGCCACATGTCGGTATCTCATTTGTTGTATTAAATTATTTATTGGATATAATTTTAATAATAAATGAATAATATAATTTTTATTTTATAAAAATTAAAAAAAATTATCAAAATTCTTATTTTTTTTTCTCTACAAGTAGAATATAATGTTGATATATTTTGAATAAAAATTTGAAGCTCTTTATTTTATTCTTTTTATAAATAGTTGGCTCGTCTGGACCGGTCCGATGGCCTAAATCCCCGACGGACCCCGGGCCGATCCGATAATCTTAGTATATTATAGGAAAATATCACGGGTCGGACGAATATATCTAGGACTAACTAAATTTTGGCCCGACCTGGACCGATCCAAAATATGACGTTAGCCCGACAGACCCCACCTGACCGGGTCGGGCCGGCCAAATTTTGCCACCTCTAGAAATAGAGCCTAATGTATTCTATTTCCCCACATAATTTCAGACATGTATTTGTAGCTTAATTTATTTTTTTCGATTTCGTAATTCAACTTTTGCAATTTTATTTTGGTTATTATTTTAGCATGTTATTTTAAACGTACCAGAAAAACAAAATCGACTTATTGTAATTACGGAATTCAAATATTTTTTTTATTCTTGAAATATATTAGAAAAAGCGCGAAAAATAATATGCAATTATTAAACCGTATCAAAAATATTAATTTTATTGGGAAATAAGATCTGTATTTGGATAAAAGAAATTAATATATATTAAAATGTTGGGTTAGGTCGGGTTGGGTTGGGTTGTTGATAAAGTGTAAAAATGTATTTTTTAGGTTGTGGAGTAGGTTGTGTATGTGGAAGAGAGAGAAATTAATATTTTATTGATAGGTTGGGTTGTGGGAGGTTGTTGATAAAGATGGTCTAATGTGCATCTTATGCACATGAGTGTCACTCTTAGAAAAAAAAGCTAAAAGAACAACTATTTATAAACAAAACACAAAAGCTAAAAAGACATCTAAAAAAAAACGGAGATAGTATAAATTATTCAAATAAAAATTTCAAATTATTTAAGGATTTTCAAATGGTATATAATAAAAATTTTATAACTCTCAAATTATTTTAAACATTTTACAGAAAATTTCAAATAACTAATCCATTTTGAATTACTAAATTTTTAAATATATTTAAATGTTTAAAATGTATTTCAATATTTTTTGAAAATACTAAAATATCATCAATATATACAATTATAAACTCACTATAAGGAGTAAAAATATCATTCATTATTTTCTGAAATTCAGAAGGAGCATTTTTTAATCCAAATGGCATAACATTCCACTCATAATGTCCAAAAGGAACATTAAAGGCAGTTTTATACCTATCAGCAGGATTAATTTGAATCTGCCAAAATCCAGATTTTAAATCAAATTTTGAAAATATAACAGCATTATAAAGTCTATCAAGAAGATCCTTCTTGTTTGGAATTAGATGTCTAATCCATTTTAAAACCTTATTAAGAGGTTTATAATTTATAACTAGTCTTGGTACTCCTCTTTCTTGTTCAGAATGTTTATTGACATAAAAAGCTGTGCAAGACCAAGCTGATTCAGATGGCTTAATGATATTTTTTTCTAAAAGAGATTTAATCTCATTTTTACATAATTCTAAATATTCAGAATTCATTTGACAAGGTCTAGCTTTCGTAGGAATTTTATCCTCTGTAAAATCATCTTCATAAGGAAGTGAAACAATATGTTTTTTTCTATTCCAAAAAGCATTTGGAAGATCATTACAAATGTCTATACACATTTGATTATGAATTAACTTAATCTTATCCTGTAATTTAGGATTTTTCAAACTATCTTCTATAGATAGAATATTAATTTCTTGTTTTAAGAAATTTAACTGATTTTCTTTTGCTTTAATATTGTCATAAATATTATGTAATATTTTTGTAAAAGGCTTAGTAATAAAATTTAGTACTATAGGCTCATTTTCATATGTACCAATAATACCATTATTATCTACTTTGGTAAAAGGATATATCTTATTAATAAAGGGGGATCCAAGTATAACTTGGTTAGAAATATTTTTTACAAGTAAAAAACTTGTAGAAATACATTTTTTATCAATGCAAACATAAGCTTTTGGTAATTTAAAACTAATATCAAGTTTTTGCCCACCAGCATGGGATAATGAATGCGTTGTTTTTTGGAAATATCTAGTAGGAATTAATCCTTTTGTACAACATTTAAATCTGCACCACTATCAATGAGTGCAATAAATTCTTTTGAATAAAAATCATCAATCAAAAGAATAATCTTTACATACCATTTTTGAGAAATAAACATTTCAATATTATTAAGAAAACTTTCATCATTATTATCAGATATAATTATAGCATTTTTTCCCTCTAATTTATCAATTTTTTTTTCCAAAGAATTATTATTTTGTTTAAGAAATTTGATTTCTTTTTTAAGATTATCAATTTCAATGCTTAAATCAACTAAAGAAGTAGGAGTTTTATCCTTCTGTTTTTCTTTAAGCATCTGATAAACCTTGCTCATAAGATAAGGTTCATCTGAAACATATATTGAATTATTATTCTCTTGATTATTTCCAGTATTACTAGATGAGTTTGGGATATTATCCACTTGATCTATTATTGAAGATCTCAAATTAGGATCTTTTATTAATTTTAATAAATCTATAATATTATTATGATCTAAGACATTTATCTCCAAAATTTTCATTTGAGATAAAAGTCTATAAATTTCATCTGTTTCATCAGGCTTATTATCCTGACATTTACATTCATTAGTATCTGATAATTCTGAATCAGATATTACTGATTCTTGATCTAAAGCTTTGAGATTTTCAATATCAGATATTTCTGACATTTCTGAATTTGATTCAGATTTTGTGACTGATTCTGATTCTGAATCATCTGATTTTAACAATATTTTGGATATCATATCCTTGATATTATCATCAATTTGAAGATTATTAATCTTCTTTTTAACCCAACAATTTCTTGCATAATGACCAACCTTTTGGCATTTATGGCATATAATTAATTTATTTCTTTGTTTTTTTCTTTCATCCCTTTCTTGTTTTCTATAAGCATGTCTTTCTATTTTTCTTTTAGAAGCCTTTTTTTCTTTTCCTATATTTAAGAAAATCATGTTTATCATATTTATTTTTACTCTTTCTAGTTTTACTAGTACTAGGCATGTCCATTGCAAATTGTTCACAAAACTGACCTAATTGTTTTTTCTCAGACAAATTTTGTCTTTTTATTTGTCTATTTAATTTTATTTCATTACACAAATTTAAACCTTCTTGAATACAAGTACCAATTAATTTACCATAAGTGAATTTATCATATGGAACATGAACATTATTTCCTCTTAAATTATTTCTCACTCTTTCAGCAAATAAATAAGGTAATCCATCAATAAATTTTGATTTCCAATGAGAGCTATTACTCTCAGGGAGTTCCATGACTCTACTTAAAAATGTATCTTTATACCATCTAAAATCTGTAAGTGTTTTACACCTCAGATTTTGTAATAGTGTACGAATATGTTCACTATTATCAGAATATCTGCCAGTAAAATGTTCTATAATATTAATAATTAAAGTATAAACCGCATTTTCAACTGAAACATTATTTTCTTGTTTTATATTGTTGAGAATATAATTTCTATTTTCTTGAGTTAAATAATGATCCCACCAACCTTTAAGTTGGCCAGTAAAACCTGCAATAATCATTTTTGCAATATTTTTATCGGTATTACCATTATTCTTACAAACTGTAGAATACATTAGGATTCTATGAACAATATTATAAATTTGTTTTTCAGTATAACCATCAATATTCTATTCATAAATATTCCTCCCACTATAACTACTATTCAGAATATATTCTTGTTCTTCATTAAGAACATCCATAGGAGTTGGTCTCCTATAATAATAAAATCGTTGATTAGGCTTATCAGCCCACTTATCAATTTTGTTGATCTGATCTTTAATGATCTGTTTATAATCAGATCTATTTTCAAAATCTTTTTGAAAATCATTTTCTAAAGTATTTAAGGATAATTTTGAAAATTTTTCTTCTAATAATTTTTCTAATTCTGTCAAAGATTCTAATTTAAAATCTTTTATTTCTGGTGGAAGTTGTATACTAGGAGTAGCAATCAACTCTTTTTCAAAATTAATTTTTGAAATCATTTTTCCTTTTTTATTATTTATTAAAGAAATTACATTATCAACCTTATTATGAAGTGAAAGTATATGCTCTCCTAAAACATTAATAAATAAATTCATATAATTATTTTGTTTAATTAATAGATTTATATGACTACAAGTTACTTGTAAAACATCATTTTCAAATAATTTTGAAAAAGCAAGGAAATTACATATATTATTATCTTTTTCTATTTGAAAAGGTTCTTGAGGAGGAAAACCATTATTAATGATTTGTCCATTCATTAATCTATAATTTCTTTCTAAAACAGAAATATATTGATCTACATAAGTAGACATAAACCATGGAACAAATAAAATTAAAGTATTTGTCTCTTCACATTTTTTATAAAAAATTTCTTGTATAATTTGCTTTTCCATTTTATTAAAATTTTCGAAAAACCAATTTCTAAATGGTTCCCATTTGGAAAGTCTGAATTCTTCACTAATAATTTTTTCTGGCTTCTGAACCAGGGCTAAAATCAATTTTTTGAGCTCTAGAATCCATAAATCAAGGAAAACTCATTTCAGACATTGTCTCCATGTGTCTATTATTGACACTCTTAACAATATTATCTTTGCCAATATGCAATTCATTTATTCTATCTTCTTCAGATATAACATCATCATTATTTCTCAAATTCTCTCTTATTAGAGAGGTAGAAGCTCTTGAAGGAGTTTCCACAATATAATCAATAGGAGAAATATAAGATCTCATAGAGGATGATTTTAAAGATAGAGATTTATCTTTTATAAAATTATCAAACTGTATATTAACAGTTCCTTCAGAAGTTTGAAAAACATTCAATAATTTTGAAGAAATATTTGGCTGTGGTTTTACAGCTTTTTCAATAATCCAGTTTTCTGGAAACACAATTTCTTCCCATTTAATAGATCTTCTTGTCATAATATTAGATCTATTGAAATTTGTCTCAATTAAAATTGTTTCATTAACAGGCTTATCCTTTATTTTACAATGAGGATTCAAAGTAAATAAAGGTTTAAAATATATTCTGTAACAAATACATATTACTTTAGATCCTAAAGAATAATCATAACCATGAATTTTTACATTTAATGTCAAAGCATCAAGTATATTTATATCAGTTAAGGATAATTGTAAATTTGGATAAACATCAAAATAAACTGGACCATGAGCCAAACTAGATTGGATTATTCCCATTAAAGATTTTTTCCAATTTAAATTTCTACCATCTCTTAAAGCTGCAATAAAGCTTTCTGGTAGTCCTTCTAAGGTTAAGGGTTTAAAAGCAATTTGCACTAAACCAATATGTAAAAATTTATATTCTTTTTTATAAGGTAAAATATCTTTTTCTGAGAGTAATTTTATAATTACTTCTTCATTATTAATAGAAATAGATTCTTCAGTTGTTTTAACAACTTGTTTAAAGCCAAGTTTTTCAAAAGTTCCTAATTTATAAATTACTTTAGGATCAATTTTCGGAATTGTCCATTTGTTTAATAACTCAAGATTTTGAGGTGTATCATACTCCATATTTAAACTATTCTTTATGGAATTATTTTGTCGAAACATTTTTTATATTAAAGTGTTAAATTATATCATCCCTAGATAAAGTTATCAAACCATGGCTCTGATACCATACTGTGACCCAGGTACTCACCATAATGATACTTTTTCAAACAAAAATAAAATTTCTAGGACATTTCATTGAAAAAGGTAATATTATACCTATTAATAGAAGTATTGAATTTACTTCAAAATTTCCTGATGAAATTACTGACAAAACTCAGTTGCAAAGATTTTTAGGGAGTTTAAATTATATCTCTCCTTACTATAAAAATCTTGTAGAAGATACTGCTATCTTATATGATAGATTAAAGAAAAATCCTATCCCATGGAATAATAAGCACACAGATGCAGTTAGAAAAATAAAAAATAAAGTTAAATATTTACCTTGTTTATCATTAGCAAATCCCAAGTGGGAAAAAATTATTGAAACAGATGCCTCAGATATTGGTTTTGGAGGTATTTTAAAACAAATTGATCCTATTGATAAAAAAGATTATTTGATAAGATTTCATTCTGGTAAATGGAATAATAGTCAAAAGAATTACGCTACTATAGCCAAAGAAATTTTAGCTATAGTCAAATGTGTTTTAAAATTTCAAGATGATTTATATAATCAGAAATTTATTATTAAAACTGATTGTAAAGCAGCTAAATTTATGTTTAATAAAGATTTTAAACATGATGTTTCCAAACAAATGTTTGCTAGGTGGCAAGCTCATGTAGCCCCGTTTGATTTTGATATTATATATAAAAAAGGAGAAGAAAATTCTCTTCCTGATTATTTGACTTGAGAATATTTGACTTAAATTTTTCAGGTATGTATTCTCGAGGAAGAGGATCTTTCCCTTATAGGGGAAGAGGTGGAAGAGGCCAAAATATTGTTCTGGCTCAACATGGCAAGCAGAAATTAATCTCTGCTAATATTGCGAATATTTCGCAAAATATGTCATACCAAGAGTATCTTCAATGGAAGAAAGATCAAGATAATAAATCTTCTCAAAATGAAGAAAGTGCTAATAGTACTTCTCCAGTTACATATGCTAATATAGTAGAAACTGATGAAAAAAATCCTAATAAGGATTTCATTAAAAAAGAAAAAGAAAAAATAATTTTCATAATCAGTAATACTGATTTAAAATGGGAAAATGATCCATGGAAGATCTTAGAAAGATATCTTTCTAATCAAGGATCACCTTATGAGGTTTATAAATCTCGAAATTATTATGAAAATTTACTTATAAATAATGCATGTGAAATAACTCATATGACTAGTGGAAATAAAGATGAAGTTTATAACTTCTCAAAAATTATTATTAAACAATTAATTACAGTTGAAGAATGGGGAATTTCTCCATCAAGAGAAAAATCTTTCTCTTTTAATAACATTATAGTAAAATATAATTATTGGGATTATATCCAAGCTTTTGAAAAAGTATTCTTTTACAATAATGAAAAAAGAAAGCATACTTGGTTGATTAAAGTATGTGATAAAGTTTATAACTCTGAAATACCAAATTGGTTTAAGAAATGGTGGAAAATATTTGGACCAACGGAAGAAATTCTTCCAGAATTGCTAATTGAAGATTTTAATAATTGGAAATATGTAAGTCCTACATTGGAAAACATCACTAATAGTGTAAATTTTGTACGTGGGAAGCTCCCATGCATTTCTTTATTGAATTTTCAATCCCATGGATTTTTAAATGGGATGTCAAGGTGGGTTATACCGATCAAATTCCTTGCCTAAAAAGAATCTTTTATACAAGATTTTGGGAAAAAATGATAAAATTAGATCCCAGTACAAAAGCCTTATTTGGTGCTGATACTTTGGATAAAATCCAAAAAACTATAAAGGCTTATAGCCAAGAGAAAAAGAAAAATAAAGAAATAGCCACTAGAAATAATATTTCTAGAAAATTAATGAGAAATGTGGATAAATTATCCAAAGAAGAAATAGTTGAGTTATATCTCAATCAAATGAAAAAAGAATTATTAGATGATCTAGATGAAGAAGAAGAGATGATTTCTGTACAAAGTGATACTTCGTCAAAAGGAATGTCCATGACTATGCAAGATGCACAAGACCCATGTGAAGATATTCTTTCTGAAGAACAAATGGTGAAATTTTTCCAAGAAATGGAGATAAAAGGAGAATCATCCTCCAAATGAAGAATTGAAGGAATGAAGAATTGGAATGACAGATGAATAGACAAATATAGTACATATGTCACTGTTAAACAGTATTAAACAGTAAATCCACTGTTTATAAACAGTAAATCTACTGTTTTTACTTTTTAAAGTATTTTTAAACTTTGTTTGAAGTCCGGAGACCACTTCTATATAAGGAGGTCTCATTCTTAGTAAGAGGCAGGACTTCTTCTATCAGTTTCTTTCTCTCTTTTGTAATCTCTTGTAATATATTCAGAAGAGATAAAATCAAATCATTTCTGTACTGGGAAAGCTCTCTAAGCATTGTAAGTGCTTTAAATTATAGTTCTTTTAAATAATTTACAGAATTTATTTTGTTAAAGGATGAGCCTTATAGGCTAAATCCTCAGTGTTAAATTATGTCTATGCAATGTCGAAAGTATTTTTTAAATGAGTTTAAAGTAAATTGTGAAAAAGATAAAAAATATTTTAAATTTAGGAATTTTTTTTTATGAAAATCTAATTTTATAAAAAAAGTAGATTTTTTTTTTTAATTCAGTAAATTAAAAATAAAAAAATTAACAAATTTTATAAATTTCTATTTTTGTGAAAATTCTTTTTTAAACTAAATATTTTCTGATATTTTAAATGAATTTCATAATTTAGAAATATTTTTTTATAAGTTTTATGTAATTTTCAATTCTTTAAATAATTTTTAAATATTTTTTATTTCAGTCGTCAGAATTATTCGCTAGAATAGAGTTTAGGTTGCTATATATACAAATCATAATAGTTTAGATTAAAAATAAAAATAACACCTAAAATTCAATGTGTAAATTGATAACTATACTAATTATTTCAAATGGCTAAAAACTGAAAAACCGAAATACAAATAAATTGGAAACCTCCGGACCCCAAAAACCCCCTTCTCGCTTCCAACTAATCGAGGGAAATAGAAAAATCCCTTACAACAAAAACTCCCAACACACAGAGAGAGAAGCATCGAGAAGGTGATGCGATCTCGGCGGTGCTGGACGGCCAATGGTGCGGCAGAGGTGGCGGCGCTCGGAAGTCGTCGTCGATGAGCATGCTGCAGATGACGTGGCAGCCGAGCCTTCTGAAGTCGTTGAAGCGAAAGCAAGGCTCGCCCCCGCTAGGGCTCAGAAACCTCGGCAACACCTGTTACCTCAACTCCGTCCTCCAGTGCCTCACCTACACTCCTCCCCTTGCTAATTTCTGCCTTCGATACCTCCACTCTTCTGTTTGTATGTCTCCCTCTACTTTCTTCCCATCTTTCTCCTTCGATCTCTATTTATGCATCTAAATTCTGTATGTTCCCTTCTATTTTGATTTTTTTTTTTTTTTGTTGTTCACTATAATAATTGCTCAATTCCATTTTAACTGGACATTATTTACTGCCTTAATTGTATTAGTGCTTCTTCACTCAGCTTTCAATCCCGTTTGTTTCTTCACTCAGCTTTCAATCCCGTTTGTGATTCCCTCTGTTTGTTTGTTTTTTTGATCCTTTTCTATATTTAAATTGAACTTTTACATGAACTGTATTTGTTATTATTTCCTTGGTTTACATTGAGAATTGCAGTTTGACTGTTTCTGAAATATTGGGGGTTGAAACTGAAGTTTTCATGAATTTAAAACCCAACAAGTTGTTCTTGTTTGAGCTATATAACATGTTCCTTTTTTGGGGGGGAATCACCCGAAGCTTATTTTTCTAATAATCTCTAAATGCTTAATGCTGTTTATGGTTAATTAACTGCATTCATAATGTAATAATGGTATGCTTATTTTCTGGGAAAAAAACGATGTTGTAATTATAGCGAATGAAACTCAAATAATTATAGATTTAGTATCAAGGTTCACATAATATAGCATATTGTCTCTTTTAGTCTATTAAAATATCTGATTGTTAAGGGATGATTACAACAAGAAGGCATTTTAAGTATTATGTTGAAATATATAATCAAAACATCCAGGCTTCCTCTCTCCATTGTAAGACAATCAAGAGTTTTTGTTAGTAAGATTAGTCTAACGTGTAAAAGGTGACGATCACATAAACTAGATAGATGTCATTTTATCATTTCTTTTCTGTACTTGATGAATATATTCTTAAAGTTCTGTATGCTTGCAACCTAGTCAATATTTGGAGCTTTAATTCCTATATCTTTGCCCTATAAAAAGACTATTAAGATGAGACCATAATCAACATAGATGTTCTCTAATGAGTAGATTTCTGCTCCAGATATGAGTCTGAACAATTTGCTAACAACATCAAGTTTCTAGGCGACTTTGGAGCAGGAAAGGAGAAAAAGGGGGAATGTCCTTTCTGCATATTAGAAAAACGGATTTTTCGCTCTTTGAATAGTGAAGCAGCTGTGGATGCCCCTTTAAAAATAAATAGCTGTCTGCGGATATATGCTGAGCATTTTCGCAATGGGAGGCAAGAGGATGCTCATGAATTTTTGCGTTATGTGATTGATGCATGCCATAACACTTGCTTGCGGTTAAAGAAGTTGCAACAACAACAAAGGGGGAAGAATGGGATCACCAATGGAGGAGATAATGGCGGGAGTGGGGAAACGGTTGTCAAAGAGATCTTTGGAGGGGCATTACAGAGTCAAGTGAAATGTTTGTCTTGTGGGGCCGAGTCAAATAAGGTTGATGAGATAATGGATATTAGTCTTGATATTTTGCATACTGGATCTCTCAGAGAAGCTTTGCAGAAGTTTTTTCAGCCTGAAGTCTTGGATGGAAATAATAAATACAAGTGTGACAAGTAAGTATTTGAATCTCTCCCCCAAAAAAATAAAGAAAAAGGGATGACATTCCACTCGTTCTTCATTTTATGAGCATGCAGTACCTCACTTGTCCATATTATGTTACCCTCTACTCATATATTGGGGAGTTGTTCTGGATCCAATGTTGGGTTTCTTATGGAGCCAAAACTCTACACAAGTTACTAGTAATCTGGTTCATATTACTACTCATTCGTATCACATATAAAAATTCCACTTTGAGTTTGGCTCAATATGAAATCCAAATATAAGTTTTTGCAAATAATCTTTACCAACATCTGTTGCTACTGTACATGCTGGTTTAAACTCTTGTTTCATCGTACGGAATGCTTATGCTTGTGTAGTTGCAAGGAATTGGTGGCAGCAAGGAAGCAAATGTCAATTCTTGAGGCGCCAAATGTCCTTGTAATCCAATTAAAGGTTTGATAGTTACTGCAAGCATATTTCCTTTGTTCAGTTTGGTTAAGATGGTTAGAATATTTGAGTAATCTCTGTTTTGTGCCTTTTGTTTTCTCATCTTGGTTTGTAGAGGTTTGAGGGCATATTTGGCGGGAAGGTTGATAAACCCATCGCATTTGACGAGATATTAGTCTTATCAAGTCACATGTGCAAAGGGAGCAAGGTGCGTTCTTAATGTAGTTATTGTGCAGGACACTTCATATGCTTTGCTTCTCCTTCCACCTAAATGGAAAGCAACAAAATGATTTTTTATTTATTATATTAGAAAATAAAAGGTACTTGCCATTTTGCAAGACAACCACCTCTGTACCTCTGACATAAATTATTATTTTATGTTGCCATCTTTCTATGTCAACTGGCACGGAACCTTTTCTGATATGTAAGCCTGTACTTATGACACATCCATCTCAGATCCTTTTGTCCTGCACTCAAATCCAAAATTCAGGAAGAATTTATGGTCACTGCATTGCACTGAAGAAGTTGTAGAAGGCTTAGTGTTTTAGATGACTTGTTAGATTGGACCATAATTGCTTTCAACTTCATAGTTCAAAATATTGATGAATAATAGTGGAAATACCTTGTGTAATATTTGTGGAGCCATTCACTTTCTAATCCTGGTTGCTTGAGTTGAACTTACTCAGCACTAACCTACATCACCATTCTGCAGCATAAAGAGGGAAAAGTGACCATACCAACTTTTGCTTTGTCTATGAAGCTTCTCACCTCCAGTACTCTCTATCATGTGTGCCTTGTCCACGAACATGAGCTTTTAGTAGTTGCTCCGTTACCATCTGATCCTCTCCATCTCTTCTTTTTGTGTGAACCCAATTATTTAAGTAACTTTAATTGACAATTTTCTTTTCTTAACATAATATCTCCTGAAATTTTAGTTGAGATAGGCTTCCCCAACTAGATCTTATTTGGCTTATTAGTGGGGATCTCATTTAATAATGAAGGTCAACAGAAAGTTGCCTTCAAGGTAGCTCTCCAGACTGCATGCAGTCTCTGCCATTGAACCGCCAAGTCTTCCTGTATATTGTAGTCTCAGATTATCAGTAATCTAATTCGGGGTATTCCGTGATTTGTTAGGTAAACATCTATTTGTTTGTTACATGCTCTGATGAAAAATGTGGCCTTTTGAGTTGCAGCTGTTTTTTCTACAATATATATCATGTGCTGTTGGATCATTGGTTTCAATTTCACAAGCCATTTATCTTTCTATACTTCAACTGCCATATTATGTGCTCTTTGGACAATGTATACTTTCTCTGGATAAGGTGTACAGAAGGTTATCACAAGATTGTGCTGTGTTGTGCACTTTACCATTATAATAAAATCCTGCTGTGCTGTGGCTTTTATCCTTATGCAACAAACTATGTCTTCTTTTGCAGGATCAGCATCCTGAGTATAATCTTTTTGGTACGATTGTACATTCAGGTTTCTCTCCTGATTCTGGACACTACTATGCATATATAAAGGTCTTTTCATGGTTGTCTCATTATGTCAAATTGGATTTTTCTCGATGTTACCCAAACCAGCTATAAACATGTCTGATTTTGGTTTCTGCCTGCTCAGGATGCACTCGGTCGCTGGTTCTGCTGCAATGATTCTTATGTTTCAGTTTCAACCTTGGAGGAGGTTTTGTCAGAGAAAGCCTACATCCTTTTCTTTTCCCGGACAAAACAGAGGCCTCGGACTAGGCTTGATGTACTGGTTAATGGATCTAAGCCTCATGAGTCAAATGGCAGCAAGACATCAACACCACTAAAGCCAGGTTGTCTAGATACTAGACAAGTTTCAAATCATCTACAAGATACCAATAAGTCAATCAATGGGACTAGATCAATTATCCAAAAGATAGGTTGTGTAGAAAAACCAGTTAACATGAAAATTTCAGCCAATCATTCTGAGACACATAGATCAACCAATTACCTTCCCTCCAACGGCACTAAAACACATACATCCCGAAGGTCTGATCAATTGGAAACACCAGCTGTGATGAAAGATCGTTCTGATAACTGTTCCGAGGCGTGTAATTTAATCACTTCGTTTGGGTCCAACTGCAGTGATTTAAGTAATGGGCACAGAGCAAATGCTACTGTAGAACCATTAGACAATAAAGTCTATTCTGAACCCCACAGTCAGACAAGTAGCTCAATGAAATCTAAGATTGATCAAGGGCTATCCAGTCACCACAGAACGTCTATTGACTCGGGGGGTACCATCAAGCACCTCGCCCCTGGGAATATCAAGATTTCTGTTTCTAAAAAGCAGCCCAGGGAGCAGAATAGCTATACAGAAACTTCATTTACTTCAGTTGAGAAGGAGAAATCTGGCTTGCCGATGAATGAGGGAAAAGGTGTAAGCAAAAAGTCTGGAGGTACTCAGATTACAAAGAGTGGGGTATCTTCTTTGCCACCCAGTATTGGAGAAAATGGGTCCATCGTAGTGGGCTCCTTGGAGAGACCTGAAGTAAATGGATCTGGACTCATAACTATATCTCCAATAAGTCCTGACTGCCTAAATTCACAGAATGGAGATATTAGGGCCCTTAACAACTCATCCGTGAAGAGGAAGACGCGAGATGATTGCTCATGCATTTTTCTAGCTAGTGATAATCAATCTCGTGCAGAAGTGGTAGCATTTAAGGAATTGTAAGTGTATTTGCTTGAAGACTTTAAGTTGAAAGTTTGTCGTTTGCTAATTCCCTTATTTTGCTTTTGAAATGCATTATATGTTCCCGAGCCTGGATAAGTTTACTGTTATGCTCTTTGTACTAGTTGTTTTGAAAGATCATATGTGTTCAATCTAAGTTTCTCTTACAGGGAAAGACACTTGTTTTAATGGGTCAGATGTGGTTAGTTGCATTGACTAGTCATTAAGTCATGCATCCTTTCCTCTGTCATTCATGCAACCAGATGTTGGTTCACATATAAGAGATCGATGAATTAAGTTAATTGAACTTATACTACTCTTTTGCTGTCTGAATAGGCCATTCCAGCTTTTCCTAAGTGTTCTTACTCTTGCACTGGCCTATGTTGAATCTTGATTATGGGAATATCCATCCTGAGCAGTTCAGTTGTGGACAATGAGGCTTGGCATGTGTGGTTAAGATGTCTTGGTTGTGTAATAGGAATTACTATTTCCGAGAATCATTTTACTTCTTCACTGTATTTTATTTGGCAAATTCTGATACTCGTGGGATATATCATTATATGCAGAACACCCCCCACCCATCTAGATGAAAACAATGTACCAGTTATCTTACTGGAAACACGTCCTAAATTATGTTTTCACATTCATCAGGATTGGGAAAGAAGCTTCCACATTTCTACGCACATGTGGATGGTTTGATGAAGTGCAAAGTTTCATGCTTGCAAGGAAAAAGTTGTGTCAAGAAGCAGGCAATACCGCGCCAGATGACCATGAGCGGAAGTAAGCTCTTCTGAACTAACTATACACATATTCACTTTTTCTCATCTTGAAATTGATGCCGTGTGCGGGTCTTCATTTGTTACTATATTTAATGAACTTGGATTAGGATCCGAGATCAACTTTGGTCGTACCTCTCTGCCTTAGAAATGTACGAGACTGCAACACACGTAAAAACTGATGTTTGATATTTGCTGATGATCTAGTTTCAATCAATGAGAGGAGAGTAAATTCATAGTTAGAAGCTTAGAGGGAGGCTTTAGAATCAAAGGGTTTTGCTGTAAGCAGAGTTGAGAGCTGAATATATTTACTGCCATATATTAATTATAGAACTAGTAACAGGATAATTTTGAACATTGGAGAACATGAATTAGGTGACTTGGGAGCTATCATCTAAGAATATTAGAATTGATTAAGATGTTGCACATAGGATTCAAGCAAGCTGGATCTACGGAGGGTGCATACACTTTGTGATCTTAGGTACCGCTATAATTGAATTTGGTTTTTAACCCAACAGCCATGAGACCACTGATGCTTTATGGATCACAGCATTTAGTGACTGAATGTGAATGTTGAGATGGATGTGTGGACATATAAAATTAGATAGGATAACCAATGAATACATTAGAAAGAAGGTGTGGCCCCAACATATGAGAAAAATTAGAAGCACCCTTAGGGTGGTACTAATATGTGCATAGGAGACCATTGGGAAAGTGGAGAATCTTTGATTCAAATCAAAAGGGACGAGAACGTGGAAATAAATTGTGAAAAAATCTTGTTATACTAATAATTGCTTGGGTACATGTGTCTTGGTCCAACATGATGGCGAGATTTGATTCATATAATTGGACCCATATAGTGCGGGATAATGGCTTGCTGTTGTTATACTGGACTTGAATTTGGAGTTAGAAGTGGCTGTGATATGTGTCCTCTTTTTTATGATATGGTTTTCAACCCATAAGAAGTATGAATTGGTGGACATTGGTAGCGCCCATGCTATCTCTTCCAACTGTTTTCAGGTTGATGAGACCATGCTATTATGACATGACTTCTCTTAATAAAAAATATTAACACCAATTGTGCTTTGAAGATGGGTATTTGTTATTAATTTGAACTAGAGTATTGTTGATCAGAATCTTACCTCTTTTTATGCATTTCTGATAGTCTTACCTGGTATAGATTACTGCTCTCTCTCTAATTGATGGTTGATTTAGATATGGTGGGTATGGATGTGGGCCATTCTCGTTTGTTTTGCAAATGTTATCTGGGACCCTCTTCATCTGTGTGCGTTTGGTGACTGCAGGAGTTCACTAATTTCACCAGCGAAGAGAATTTTCATTCCAAAAGTTCCGGAATCATTGAAAGCAAAATTGGTTGAAAGTATCAAATTGTTTAGCCAAGAGAAGCAGTTATCTGGAACTTGACGGTGTCAGATCAGGTATGCTTTTGTCTTTATTTCTGAAATTTGCGATTACTATAGAGATCACGCTTGAGGTTTAGCTTAATTACCAAATCAACACCAATGAGAGTTTGTTTCCTTGCGCATTGTACGAATTGAGGGGAAATACAAACCTCAAAGGAATGTTAATAATGCCCTAAGGGGTATTTGTAAGGAAACAAACTTTGAGCTTCATTGGATTTTCTTCTTCTTGTAATTAGATTAACATTAAGGGTGTCTTGTAGTTATCCCTTGAAAGTTGCAGCTTACATTCTAATGACTTAAACCATCTTCTGATTAATTAAACTATCGGCGTTATATTATCAACAAATTACAGTAATTTTTTTCTTGGGCTGATGTTCTGATAAACATTGGTGTTTTATGTTCTCTAAAATGATCTTATGCATAAATAATAATGCTCTATCATTTTGCTTTATAGGAGTGTGGTATTACACACTGGTAGTTTTGCAGAGTATTAAAATGGTTCCCATGGGGTTACTGTGCTTGTAAATAGTTGAGTTGGCAACTCTCCTTGAGGCGGTGCAATTGGTACTTTGAGAGGGAGAAAGAGCATTGGAAGAAGGCTATTCGATCTGTAAAATACTTTTTTGTCGGTAGCACAATCCTCATTTTAATGGACGCATTACAGTTTTTTATAGTTAAATGAATGCGGTCTTGAAGAGTTGAAGAGGAGTTTTGGATACATATATATTCTGTTTATTGCAGCTTCTAATATATACAAAGATTTACAAGCATCGTCCCATTTAGTTATGTAATTTGCTGTGGGTTTCTTGTTAATTTTACCATGTTTTGTAATTGATTGCATCTGCACACAGCCACTTCTCCACTTTGGAGTTTTGGGAGGGAGGAAATGTACTATTTTCTTGTTTTGGCTGTTAATTGGAGTTATCGATAATAACGTGCCTTCCTGGTGTGTGTGCGTTTGCTTATATATGATGTCTGGTTGCTTCATTGGTGGCTGTTTTGATTGGTATGTACTTAAAACCCACTGTTTTTTATTTTTGTTATTCTGAAACTAATTTTTGAGAATTTTGGATGAAGACGAGTATAGTCATCTAAAATATATTCCCCTTCAGTAATGCACATAGGGAAATCAATTATGTCGCGTACACAGTTACACATAGTGCCACTACGATTTCACACGCGTAATTACTTGCACACACAGCAGAACAGTTCCCCATAATTTTATACACACGGTCAAGAACTTATTCTATTCTAGTCAAGTGACTAGTCTCCAAGTCGGGGATCTGCTATATACTGCAATGGAAGAATTTGAAATACAAGGATTGCCATCCAGCTAGTTTGAGATAGTTAGGTATTTTTTCAATTGCAACATTGTTCGAATTTTTCGACATCTAATTATGTTATCACCATTATCATTTGGTAAGTCGTGACGGGATCGTTCAACAATTGTAACTTATATTTGTCATTCATTGTTATAATTATAGCGAATTGATGATCGGAGTTATCATGTCACGCCTTTCATTCCCAGTTGACGATAGTGGAAGTGACTGATTGTAAAATTGATAACGCATATGAAAATAGTGACGACAACACAAATGTAAAAAAATATAGTTGATATAATTGAAAAAACTCCAAAGTTAGTGATTAGTATTGCTACGTTTTAAAAGTCATGTTACAATTGAAAATTATATTAAAGATCGTAATTTTTTGGTAATTAACCTTAATATGAACTAGTAAATATAATTTACGTTTTGATAGCTTTGTTGAGATATATTTGATATTTTAAACATTTTATCTATAGAAAAATTGAGGTTTATACGAAATTCCTTTTAGGAGTAAAAATATTTAATTACTTTGACAATTTGGTATCCTAATAATTTCGGGTCGAATTTATCCCCATTACAATAGAAGGAGAATAATCTTCTTTTGCATTATCTCCTCAATTCTCTCTTTTTGCACTAAATTAATCTTTTCTTAAAATCTTTTCCCGGTGTTCTAACTTTTTTGTCTGAACGTCGTTTTTTATGAAAAATTTATCAAATTAGTCTTAAAATTTTCATGACCTTTATTTTGACATATATGATGCATACATATTAATTTTTATTTTATTTTTAAATGCGAAATACATTTTTCATAATTATTGTAATATATATTGTTATTTGTTTCATTGTTGATTGTTTTCCAAGAACCATTTTCATCAATGAAAGCCTAATAGTTATTTCTATACTAGTATTGAACCTGTGCCTATTAGAAAAATCAAATAATTTGTGTTATTAAATTCATAAACTTTAAAAAAAATAATAGCTAATACATTGTAAAAATTAAGGGAAATAAATTTAACTATTTGTAATCAACATAAAAGGTAATGTTAATATTATTAATGATCTAAAATGATAAGAATTACCTTTTGGTTAATTATCAATTACAACATAATTTTTGAAATCGTGCACACTTGAAAAGGTAGGAATTGAGGGTCCTTCACAACTGAAGACAATCTCAATATGTTGGGTGAGGGAGCCCGTGGCTTGTCCCCCATGCATGCCCTAAGCTGGTAGTGCATGCCTCTGGAGGAACGCGGGCCTTTCTTCCAGGTTGTACTCTAAAGCTGTAGATCAGGGCTAGAGAACCGAGAAGCAGGGGTCTTAACGTATCCCCTATCAACTGCTCTCCTTTCTCTGAGTGACGTCAAGGAGGTCATTTAGAGTAGTCTTATCAATCAATCAACTCCGACGAATTTCAGAGCTAGCTGCTGCCGAGGTTCATAAGCTCTTCGTGTACCTAATTTCTCTCCCTATATTTTTGAACTCTCTAATTTGGATCACACACGTGGAGTGACCCTTCGGCTTCTCCAGCTTAAGTCGTACACGTGTCACCCCCTCGTCTTCTTCCCCCTATAAATAGCGAGTCATCCCTCTTTTTCCAGAGAGCTACTCCGATCAACAAGTTTTTCTCCAGCGACCTTGCTTCCGTTTATGATTCTCCTTTCTTCTCAGAATTCCTTCCTAAACTATCCATATATTCATTATTTTTGTCTTGATTTCCTCTTCTTTTATCGTCTTGTCTTTTGTTCAATTCACGCCTTCCTCTAGGGGTTCTACCCTAGAAATTCATCGAGAGCCGACTGATTGCAATCGATATCACTCTCAGTCTCAGGTTCTGCTGATAGTGAATCAACTGTATCGGCTAACAAGGTGGCTGATCAAGAGGCTTCTGAGTTGCAAACTCAGAGCCCTGGTGCAGCTATCTCTTCGAGTGGTGTGGAGAGGGAATCCTCAGCCCCCTTTGGCAATTCCCATTCCTCACAGAGTTGCCCACATGGGCTCCTCTCCACTCTGCCTGTGTTATTATGATAGGGCTAGACGGAACGACGTTACAGGATTCTCTCCAACTTCTCAGATCCTGGCCTAGACTTAGAGACCCGTAGGGCATTTCACCCTAATTTTCTTTTAGAAATTCCAGACCTGATGATCGTCCAAAGTGTCTTGTAGCACCATCTCTTGCCTTTTGGAAGTCGCATATAGACACGGGCTTGCAATTCTATGGCCGTTCCTATTTAGTTAGAGTAGGACAGAGGATTGGAGTTCCTCTGAATCAAATTAACCCCTCATCTATGCGCATCGTAATTGCTTTCTATATTTTGATCAAGGCTAATGAGGGAAACTGCACCCCTGAGTATTTCCATGCTTGACTCGCTTTGAAACGTGGCGGTAATAATATTCTTCACCTCAGCTCTCTGATGAACGATTAATCACTCATTTTCATGAATTATGTACGTCCATTTTTATTTTGATATTCGAACGTTTTATATGTTTAAGTGCTTTTACTTTTGTTATATTTTAGGGTTGGATGTCTTTTGATATGATTTGATGCAATTTTGGGTGTTTTTGAGTCGTGTTTTGAAGGTTAGGAAATTCCTGAAGATCAAGAGGTTTATTTACACCCCTTTTCTCACTCCGGCCCATAAACCGAGGCCCAAATGAACCCAAATCAGGAGAGAGCTAGTGGAATGTGGTCACTCTCTGCGCCGGAGGGTCACCTTTCCTTGCGAGTGGAAATACTCAGTTCCACAGGAGTCCTGGCCTGACGCGAGTAGGATCTTAGAGAAAGAGAGGATAATATATAGGCTAAATTGCTATGTGAAGGACCAAAACTTGTTCACCATTAACACCCTTCTAAGGGATTTAAATTTTCTAGCCCACTTCGGGCTTTTGTGTAATGGAAATGACCCAACCCTAACACTGGTAAATACCAGCTCTTACATCTTGTTCTGTATTTATTCTTTTTACTTGTAATAATTCATTTTTGTTTGTTCGATTTCTCTGACATTGAATTAGCATGCCTATACCAAGTAACAAGAAGGAGTCACCTCCCAACTCTCCGCCTAGGCCCACTTCGAATTATGCCACTGCTGCCTTGACGATCACAGAGCAGGATATGTCGCTGCCTATTGCCATTATAGCTATGTTGTTGGTAGCCTGGGCTAGAGCTAACTTGCCTCATTCTCAATCTTCATAGGCGGCGCAACAGACGATGGAAAGGAACAACCACCCCTCAGTCCAAGGGACCTATCCTTGGCAAAGGTAAGGAAGAGTCCCCAAGAGACGAGGGTAAAGGCCTCCGTCACTACAACAAAAAAATGTTTAAAACTACGGTAAAAAACCGTAGTTAAAGGCATACTGTGACCGTAGTAGTACATACCGTAGTCGTAGACCCTCTACAAATATCTACGGTTTAGAACCGTAGTGGTTAAGACTAAAGACAACGGTTGGGAACTGTAGTCGTTCTAGCAGCGTATCCGCACGACATATGACAACGGTTAGAAACTTACTTTGACTACGATTTAAATCGTAGTAATATATTCTAACGACTACGGTTCACAACCGTAGTTGTAAATTTAATATTTACCACTACGGTGTGTATGACCACAGTGCAAAATTTCATTTCACTACGGTCTGAATCGTAGTGATTTATATTAACGACTACGGTTCAAAGTTGGAATAACAACCGTAGTGACTGAAATTGATAACCGTAGTCGTATATTGAAATAACTATTTTCTCCGTCCCGGCTTAAGTTTCCTACTTTGACCGGGCACGGAGGTTAAAAAAAAGCAAATTTTGTGGAATCTTTAACTTTTTTAAAGGTGGAGATTGATGGTGAAGGTTTTGAGGATGGAGATTGTGGGGAAAATTTGACATTTATGGGTTGGAAAGTTAAATTGGGACAAACCGAAAAGGAAAGTAGGAAAGTTAGAGCGGGACAAGGTAGTACGTTTTTTGTTTGTAATTGACTACGGCTTGAAATTTAATACACACAGGTTCAATTTTAAAAAGGAGAAAACAAAATACAACAATAATATAAAACGTCAATAATACAATATTTTAGAAGCGGCATGATATTTAAGCTAGTAATTATGTCAAATTTTATAACATAGTAGGGCTCAATTGGGTAAATATATGAAGCTACAAGTTAAATATTATAAATTTTTTTTTTTACATAAATGAGAAGGGCAGACCTTTTAGATCTGCCAATATGGAGCACAATTACAAACACTCTATTACAACCACCTTCATCATATTCTCTCTCTCACCCCAAACCAAATGTCTACTTAGGCCTAGCCTCGCAAAAGCCATAAACAGATTCAACACCTGCATATAGAAGAAAAATAGTAAGTTTGCAAGCCAGAACAGGCATTAAACATCACATTGTAAATGGTAAAGAATGATGAACGATTGTCTCATTTTGCACGAAGATCACTAGATAATGATTTTTAAATAGGAGTACAAAGTTAACACACATTCATTGCAGATTCTTTGCTGCAGATTATATAGGATTAAAATGTTGAAACACAATAACTTGCAAAGGCATACTAGTGACTATTAAAATAGTAATATATATTTTATAGCCAATAATATCGAAATTAAAAAGACTTTTTAAATCTTTAATATGCTCTGTTCCAGGACCAGCAAATGAAAGAGTTTGAAAACTACCAAACGGTGTGAAAAAAGATTGAACTTAGTATCCAAAAGCTCGAACTTACGTAGATGAATATAAAGTAGCAGCTTAAGTCATCAAATATTCAGAATGAAGTAAAAGGTGGCAAAGCGTTCAAGTATGTTAGCATTAGAATTTGCAGCTAAAAAGAACCTACTTTTTCTCTGAATTCAGCTAGCCGATCAAGAATACATAAATTTCCTGCTCATACAAGGAATATGAAGTTAAAATAAAGAGGAAAATCGAAGGAGCAATCTATAATAAAAATACAGATGCAACTCACAAATAACCTCTCGACAATCAGAAATAGGAATTCCTGAAATACCATAGAGTTGAGTAGTAGGCTTGAGCATGAGATGATGAAGCTATAGTTGGAGTATGACAACTCATCCTTTGCCACTTCTTTGTCATTTCTTATGGTGGATTAAAAATTGATTTGTACAAATTATAATTTTCGCTCAGAAAAAGATTCCGTACCCAGCTACTTTATGTCAAATGATCGAATCATTGGTTGGTCTCCCTCGTTCTGGACACCTCATATAGTAAAAATTGAGTCTGAAAAATGTCCAATACGTAGAAGTCTGTGAGTTCGCTGCAGAAATCTGACTAAAGTAAAAAATGACAATAACTTGGAAACAATAGAAAGCAGAAACCGAGAGCAAAGAAGATTATGCAATTGAAACAGTGCCAAAAATGGTAGATGTGGTTCTAGAAATATGGATAAGTGGAAATGAGGATGGCCAAAGGATTAATCACAACCAGAAATGAAATGGATTCTAGTTTTGCACCCAACTGTCATGAAAAGAGTACAAATGAAGGTTCAATTAAGCTCAATATATGGAGGCACATTCAAGCTTCACTCAGGACTGTGTTTATGAAGGTAGAAGTCACAAGAAGAAAGTCGCAGTCAGCCACCATGTAGAAAATCTATAGGGGAGGAAAGACAAATTGCATAGAAATCATCAACAAATACTTTACATTCTCTAACACACAAAAGATCATTTCAAACATGCCACTTCATAAAAAATCCATGAGAAATTCCATTCCATATTTCCAACAAATATACATCATTCTCACCATACCATAATTTAACTTTACCTAACAATGCCCATATTTCCTAATCACCATAGAGGCTTCATAACAAAACTGTACTTCATAAGACATATATTGAAAAAGCACTAAATCAAAACAATTACTAATACTCAGGTTTGTGATTTTACCTTACTAAAAGGGCAAGCAAGTTATGAGAGAGAAAAGGGAAAAAAGTTACATACACTTCATATTTGCTTGATGCAACATCGTAGTACAGATGTCATATACACAATAAGGATAAATAACAATGTTGGGTGGGGGTTTGATTTTTATTACCTACTTATATACAGGAAAATGAAAACCTCACAGCTGATAAATGTCTGCAGTTTGTTGATGTTGAAACCAACTGTACAAATGAAACTCATCACTCGTCTGCATATCAGCATCCACCTCCTGCATACACACACATATACATGCACAAATAAATCACGAGGTACAAACAAGAAGCAGCAGATAAAGAAACTGCCAAATCACGATATCTTACATAAAGTTAGTGAGCCTTGTTATCATTACGTGCTTGCTGGCGGGATTTGATGGGGAAGAGCAATAACACTTTCATCCTGAGGAGCAATATAAACATAGAAAATCACTTGTCCCTTTAAGTTGTTTTGTATTAAGGGCTTTGAAATTCAAGAATTCAGAATGAGTGGGTTATAAATTGACCCAAGTTGCCTAAGTATTGTTCAAGATGAGAGTAGTGGAACTTATTCGTTATGTAAATCATTTCATTCAGACAACACTGATGGCTTAACTATTCTGGATTTTGAAACTCATCCTCAAATCCTGATGTAATGAAGAGGCAAAAAGGGATGCCACCGATAGGACTTACGATAAAAAATCCGTTGAGAAAAATATAGGAACCCTTCCCAATCCAGCACCTTTCCACTTCTTTCTCTGTGAAGCAATAACCTTCTCTGCTTCTGAGCCTGTAGCAGTCGGGACAAACTAGAGAAAACCATAATTCAAATTACTGGAAAAGGAGGAATCTTCTGAGCACAAGTATGAAATCGGAAAATATGATGTCTTAAATCCAAATGCCGACATCTAAACAAAGACTTCTTCTGCAAAAAATTAGAGAAACCTACAACATCAAGACTAGGATTAAAATTGATTTCAACACAATCTCAGAATAATTTTCCATATTTTCTACCTTAAAATTCAGAACAATTTCTAATATTTCTACCTTAAATTTGAAAGGGAGATAAATCGTAACATTAAGCTAAAAACCTCAATTCCGCTAGAGAATCAGATTTATGGGTGACTATCAAGTCACAAGTCATTACATACATCATCGGCAACAAAACACAGAAAAAATTGAGCACAAACTCACCTAAGTCCAACCGAAAGAAGGAGTAAATCCGTGGTTCTGAGAAAATCGCTGTGATTGGACAAAATATTTGAGGAATTAACCGCACTCGACTTCCAATTCATGTATTTCTGTGAGAGAGAGCGAGAGCGAGAGCGAGAAGAAAGTGATTGCGAGACGAAGAGAGAGGGAAGGGTTTGGACAATTAGAATATTATTAATTTGAACAGGGGAAATATTAAAGACCTTTATTTCTCTAATGAGGTTTAAATGTCCCAAAAATTACTTTCTAATCAGTTAGTAAACTTCATGTAAAAATAAGTGTCTCAATAGCTACTTTTTGTTGTAATGATTCTTTTGAGATAATATTACTTTTTAAAGTAAGATTTATCTGTAGTTATTTTTAAAATAGTACTCCCTCCGTCCCGAATGAACTTGCACAGGAGGGTCGGCGCGCATATTAAGAAAAAGTTGTTTTTTGGGATTTTGTTGACTTTTCAAAGGTTGATTGAGGGTGGAGATTGACAGTGGAGATTGTGTTAGAACTTTCCTTTTTAAGGGTGTGCAAGTTCATTTGGGACGGACGAAAACGAAAAGTGTGCAAGTTCATTCGGGACGGAGGAAGTATATATTATATTCATATAATATTAGGCTTATAGGACACTCTAAAGTGTCCTATAAACAGACGAATATGGGACAAAATTTGTAATAGATCATTCATAAAAGAGTCCTATAATCCCACATAATATGAAGACATGTTTTATTGAGACTTTTCTTAAACAAGTGTCCTATTATATATTTAATGGGACTTTTAACATGAAAACGTCCTAATAAAGATGTCCTAACAGGCCATTCTTCTACTAGCGATTTTATATGGGACACATATTATAATAGGACACTTTGAAAAGAGTCATATAATCACATATGATATGAGGACATGTGTTAATGGAACTCTTTTTAGACAAGCATCCTATTATATATATATATATATATATATATATATATATATATATATATCAAATGTGACTTTTACATGAAAGTATCCTAATAGGCCAATTTTCTACTAATTGGGCCGAACACCTTTCACATTGTGCAGTTTAGTTGTGCCGAACATCTTTCACATAAATTTTAAGAAGAATATTAAAAGGAACAAAATATTTATTTGTTAATTTATATATTTTTTAATATATTAATATATGTATAAATTAAAAATATAGCTAGTATTCGACTACGGTTAAACGACAACGGTTTAGCCAAACTGTAGTCTTTGAGCAAAAAATAGTTATTCGACTATGGTTCCATCACAACGATTTTGTGAACCATAATCTTTTAGCGAAAATAGGTATTTGACTACAGTTAAACCACAACAGTTTTGCAAACCGTAGTCTTTTAGCAAAAATAGGTATTCGACTACGATTAAACCACAACGGTTTTGTGAAACTGTAGTCTCCGCCTAGGCCCACTTCAAATTATGCCACTGATGCCTTGACGATCACAGAGCAGGATATGTCGCTGCCTATTGCCATTATAGCTCTGTTGTTGGTAGCCGGGCTAGAGCTAACTTACCTCATTCTCAATCTTCATAGGCGGCGCAACAGACAATGGGAAAGGAACAACCACCCCTTAGTCCAAGGGACCTATCCCTGGCAAAGGTAAGGAAGTAGTCCCCAAGAGGCAAGGGTAAAGGCCCCCGTGCTAGAGAAAGAGTTTGCCCCTCCCTCCTCAAAGTCCAAGATGACCAAGTCGGAGAGCTCTGATAAGCATAAGGGCAATCACAGGAGGCCAGTTCACAAGGCCCCCAATAACATCTTTACAATTGAGCTCTCAAGAGCCGCCTCGACCTGAACAGGAGTGAGTGCTTTCTCTTTGTTAAGGAGCTACCACAGTTGAGAAAAATGACCCCATGGATAAGGGGACATGCGAGCGGAACGACCAGATTATGTCCCAACTCTTGGTTCATGTATGCCCATTCACAATATCAATTCCTTGCTTATTTCTGTCACAGCCAGAGCTGATCCAGTTCCTCAACTCTAAAGGATATGCGCTATGACTTCGAAAAGAAGCAAGAGGAAGTGCTCAAGGTCAGCAAGGACCTGAGCACAATCACCTCCAAGGCTACAACTTTGAAGAAGCACAACTCAGACCTCAATGATGAGGTCTCAAAGCTGAAAGAAAGGCTAAAAACCTTTGAAATCCAACATTGTGATATGGTTGCATGTCACGAACTGGAGGACGTAGCCAGGAGGGGTGAAGCCTATGCTGAAGGCTTCTTAGAGGGGATTGAGGCCTGCCGGAGGCAGTTGCTGCTCACATCGGTGGGACATAAATTCCTGGAGGAGCTGCACGGGGGCCTTCTAGAAGCGTATCATAATAGCTCCCTATATTTGCAAAAGATTGGGCCCTGCATCTCCCACTTTGTATATTATGGCTTCAAGGCTGTCGACGCTTAAGAAAAGGAGAAGAGTTATAAGGAGAAGCTTCCTTTCGACATGGACAGGATCTCCAAGACCATGAAGACACCCTAAGTCTTCAAGGGTGACAAAAACCTTCCTCTTGATCACCCATGGTAGAGGCCTGTCATGCAAGAGTAGCGAAGCAGTTGCACACGAGGGGGGTTCTTTCTTCAGAGCTCCACTAATGGAGGAGTCCTTTTAATACTTGGCTACGGTTGAGGAGGATCCTACCACCTTCTCTAAGTATCCTCCAAACCTGCCCTCTATCTTGGAGACAAAAACTCTAAATCTCGATCCACCTCCCACGAATGGCAGCTCAGCACCTCCATTGTCCGGCTCCGACCCCTTAGAGCTTAAAGAGTAGCCCATGCGTATCTTGGAGATATGTAATAGTTGTTTTAGGGCTTCTTATAACTCCTCACTTGATGAGCCCTTGTCGGTATAATGACAACGGGGTTTTTATGCCTTCTACCTTTTAAATTATGCTTAAAAGGATCCAACTTTCCAGTTCTCATTTTGTTATTTTTATGTTTTAAATATGTGATTTAATGCACAATATTCTCCACCTTGACTTCATTTCAGACCATCTGAAGGAAATTCGTCAGATCTGGGCTGAGCTAAATGTGCAACATTCTGAAGGGAATTCACCAAATCTGGGCCAAGCTAAGCGCTCATGTTCTCCCCCATGAGTTTGCTTCAAGGTATTTGAAGGGAATTCACTAGATCTGGGCCGAGCTAAATGTGCAACAGTCTCCCTTGTGTTCGCTTCAGGATATCTGAAGGGAATTCACCAGATCTGGACTGAGCTACTTCCCCCAAGTTCCCTTTAGGGCATCTAAAGAGAATTCACCAGATTCGGCCAAGCTAAATATGCAACGTTCTCCCACCCAGTTTGCTTCATGGTAACTAAAGCGGATCCACTAGATCTGGGCCCTGCCTTCTATCATGCCATGGAAGACATCGTACTCGAGTCCTTGGCTTCAAGTTCTAGGGTTGTAGGTGAGTAAAAATCGAGAATTTAGCTTGCTTCTATCATGGCCATAGACGAGTTCATACTCGAGCCCTTGGCTAACAGTTCTGGGGCCCCAAATGAGTATGAACTCGAGCATTTGGTTTGCTTCTATCATGGCCACAGACAAGTTCATACTCGAGCCTTAGACTTCAAATTCTTGGGCCGTCGGACGAGTACTAACTCGAGCCCTTGTCTTGCTTCCATCATGGTCACAGATGAGTTCATACTTAAGCCTTTGGCTTCCAGTTCATAGGCCGTGGAGAAACCTTTTGCTTGCTTCTATCATTGCCACGAGTGAGTTCGTACTCGAGTGATGGGCTTCCAGTTTTGGGCCGCGGGATAGTACAAACTCGAGCGCTTGGCTTACTTCCAATAGGGTTTTCTTTCCATTAGGTAAAGTTCTGAGGTGCACCATCAAAACGACACCCTTAGAATCTATTTCTTAAATATGTGAGACAATTTGTTCTTATTCATTGGAGGGATCCTTATAACATGGATTCCCCTTTCTTCATTGGATTTTCCAAAAGGTTCATTACAATTTTGGATGTTCACATTCTTAATATAAAACATGTCAAGGTCTCCCAGTGGCCCACTAAGCCTAATAATTCTTCAATTTTCTCACCTTCTAAGGTCGCGACACGTGTCTTCCACCTTCATTTTGCAACTTGTAGGCTCCTCCTGCAAGAGGTGTCGACACAATGAACCCAATTTGGATCCATTTTACTAGTAGTCTTCAAAGCATCAATCCTGCAGAGGACCAAATCTCATTTCTCAAATTTCCTAACCCTCACCTTCTTATTGTATGCCACTCGCATTTGACTTCTGTACTTGTCAGACTTGAGATGTGCCCTCTCCCGCTTTTCTTCCAACATATCTTGATTCTCTCTCATCAACTCTGCATTTTGATCCTCATTGTAGTTTAAGGTCATGTACATCTCTATTCCACCTCTGCAGGGATCACAACAAACGCTCCTTAGATTAAATTGAAGAGGGTCTCCCCTGTTGTAGCTTTGATGTTGGTGAAATAGGACCACATAACTAAATCTAACTCATCACACCATCTTTCTCTAGCCTTCTTCAGCCGATCATTGATTCCCTCTATGAGAGTTTCATTGGTGACCTCCACCTAGCCATTTGCTTGGGGGTGAGCCGCTGATGTAAAGCACTGCTGAATTTTCATTACTCGGCACCAACTCTGTATCTTTCCACCACATAACAGTGTTCTATTATCCGAAACCCTGAATTCTCGGAATTTATACCTGCTTTAACAACAAGTTTTGTATAGGTAGTTTAGATAAACATGAACAATGTACAAAATTAAATTTCCTTGAATCAAATGAATGAAATTTATAATATTTGAGTTTTTATCTCTAATTGTCCTCTGATTCTTCTCTTTAATTGTATAATGCCTTCAAACTCAGAGTTGACTTTGATCTTCGCCGATTCTAGAATTTGACTTGAGTAAAGTAAATCCAAAGGCTTGTAAGCTTGATTCGAATTACATGATGTGCTTGAATGAGTACTCGAAGAACAACTTCGAATATCTTGACGAACAACGAAGAACACCTTCGAAGTTATAACTTGAAAATGCCGATCGGAGGGGCTAAGCACATTGATCTCGGATCAAACGTAAAAAATATCAAGATTGGCTTTGTAATGCCTTGAGAACAACCTTTGGATCTTTGCTAGACCGCCTTGGAATACTTGGGAGAATTTCACTTGCTTCTTGAACTTGTGTTGTGTTTTTGTGAACTTTGTTGGAAAATCAAGCCCTATTTATAGTTTTAGGATGCAAAATCCTAATGGGTCTAGGATCCGAATTGAGCAATTTGATTGATCATCCGAGATACAATATCTATCAAATATTATTGAGATAATTTTCAAATTAATTTAATTAATCTAATAATACCGCACTTCCACAACTCCTAAATCCATTTCAAAATAACGCCACACTTCGATGATCACAATTTCAACAAATCAAGTTGTCCGTAATCCAAATCTCCCATGATTAATTTGATTTCGATAATGCACTTTCAAACCTTGATATCCTCAAGTGATATTAATCTAATTTCAACTTCAATTCACCTTGAGCCTAATCACGTAGGATATACAACTCATGCACATAATATCTTTTGTGAATCCGGCCTGCAGTGGTAATGAATTTGATGATTTCTACAGCATCCCATTGTACGAAGTCTCCTAATTAGTCTACCGTGATTTAATATCTATTATCACTCTTTTTGGATCATTACTAAATTAATGTGATTTAATTGGTAATGTCATCTTGACATGTGGCGGCTTTTAATATGTCAATAAAATATATAGCAAATCAATTAAATTGACTATTTAACTTACGAACTTAATGTAATTAATTTATAACATTATTATAATCAATATATATTTTATTATGTGGCGCATTTTAATTAGATACAAAATTTGAGTATCTGCACCTGCAAAAATGTCATTCCAAAGAATTTCATGACATTTTCTTCCTCGAGCTTAGCCACGACCTCTGCCTCGACCCACTTTATGAAGTAGTCCACTGCTATGATTTGGAAGACTTCTTCCGTGGTGCAGCCATAAATTTCCCTACAATATCGATCCCCCATGGGTCGAAGGGACAATCATAATGCATGACCCCCAATTCCTCTACAGGGACATGGATCATAGGTCCATACCTCTGAAACTTATCATACTTCTTTATAAATTCCTCCGGGTCCATAGCCATCGTAGGCCAATAATAACTAGCCCTGGTGACTCTCTACGCGACATTCTGAGGGCCAGGATGACTGCCAGCACACCCCTCATGGAGCTTTCGCATAACGTAGTTCCCCTATTCTAAAGACTAGCACCTTGAATGGGGGTTGAAGGACCTTTTGCATAACTGAATTCCAATGATGCAATACTTAGCATATAGTGATTTCCTTGGCGCTCCATCTTGGTGCTCCCTAGTTATGGGAAAGTGCAAGATCGGTTTCCTCCAATCATTTTGCTCTTCTTGTAATCTCACATTCAACTCCAGGCTCCCCCGCTTACGGTTAGTAGGGTAATTTTACCGTTTGCCCCTGTGTCTGCTGAGCTAGCCAACTTGGCCAAGTAACACACCTTGGTGTTCTCAGCCCTCGGGACCTATTCCACTATCAACTTTGTGAATATCTTTTTTAAATCCCCAACTAATCCGGCATTTTTTTATTATTTTGTCGTTCTCCGTTTCATACATGAGCAAGACTTGCTGGTTACCAGATGAGAGTAAAAGATTACCACATTTTGTGCCCCCAGCTCTGACGTGGCTTTGATGCCATCTGCATCTTGTAGGTTAGAGCCATATCCTCAGCTGCATTGTTAGAGGTCCAAAATTTGAATTTAACTGCAAACTGGAGTTCCTCCCCAATAGAACATATGATTACTACCCCGGCTCTGTATCCTGCTTAGGACACAGAGCTGTCCACGTACCTTTCATAAATCTAACTCAGTGTTCTTAGTTGTTTCTTGGATGAAGTCTACATGTGCCTGAGTTTTGATAACAACCTTGGGGTCGAACTCCATATCATAATCTCCTAGTTCTACTGCCACTTGACCTTTCTTCCTGACAGATGTGGGTGGCTGAGCGTTTCCCTTAGCAGAGTGTTGGTCCTTACAATAGCCTTATGAGACAGGAAGTATGGCCTCAAGCGATGTGCGACAACCATCGGCGCCATAACTGGCTTCTCCAAATCAAAATACCTCACCTCTAGACCTTGTATCATCTTATTAATGTCATATATAGGTTTCGGGCTTATCATTCCTCCCTGAGAAGCACTAAGCTCTAAGCTGTTTCACCTACTGAAAAGTACAAGTGAAGAATCTCTTCTAGTACAGGTTAGGTAAGAAGGGTCAGATTCATAAGGAGATCTTTCAGCTCTTGAAAAGCTTCCTCGCATTCGTCGTCCATTCGAACTTTGATCCTTTCCTCAGTATCTTGAAGAAAGGGAAGCTTCATCTTGCAGACTGAATATGAACCTGCTCAGAGTTATTATCTGTCCATTCAGCCTCTGAATTTCTTGGGGCTTGCATTTCCTTTAATGCCCTGACCTTGGAAGGGTTCATTTGATTCCATTCTTGGTGACCATATATCGCAAGAACTTCCCCGCATGCACCCCAAAGGCACATTTGACAGGGTTGAGTTTCATTCCATAACGCTGAATCATATCGAAGACCCCCTCCAGGCCAGCACAATGGTACATGGCCTTTATACTTTTCACTAACATGTCATCCACGTACACCTCCATATTTCGGCCTAGTTGTTCCTTGAATATCAGGTCCACCATCCTTTTGTAAGTGGCTCCTACATTCTTAAGCCTAGAGGGAATTTGTACTTATCCATAGGTCCCACATGAGACCACAAAACATATTTTTAGGATGTCCCAATGGTTTGGCTAGAACTGGTGATTTCCTTGGTACATATACATCATAGACAAGAGCTCACAACTTGTAGTGGAGTCCACCAGTTGATCTATGTGTTGCAAAGGATAGTGATCCTTAGGGTAGATACTGCTCAAATCCCTAAGGTCTATGCACATAAGCCATGCTCCTGAGACCAACACCACCATTACCGTGTTAGAGAGCCATTCAAGAAACTACACTTCTATTACATGGCATGCCTTCAATAATTTGGTTATTTTTTCTCTGATAGCCTTATCTTTATCAGGGCTAAAATGCCTCAGCTTTCTTTTACGGGCCTCATCTTCGGATCCATGTTCAAGTGGTGCATTGCCATGTCAAGATCTATCCCTGTCATCTCCTTTGGTCTAAAGTAAAAAGGGCCGCATTCCTCCATAAGTACATCACCGTTGCTTCTGAAATATCATGGCTCATTCGAGTCCCAATCCTGATGGTGAATCCAAGTTTGTTGGGAAAATGTTCCACGAGGAGTAGGTCCTCCTATAGGCTTATGCGCAACTTGGCCATTAGCTCTAATGTCTTTATCTTATTTTCTAGGGACTTCTCCCCGCTCTCTATGACATCGTAGACCATGTGGTTGGTTTTCCCTAATGTGTCTGCATAAAATTTCCTCGTAGTGAGTTAGTCGTCCACGCCCTTGATCACTCCATATTTTATGCAATTGTTAATCAAATGTTCATAGCTGAAATAGTGGAAAAGTATGTGAAATAGTACTTCCCAACCCTCATTTTCATTTGTTTGGCGGATTTTACTTGTTTGCTAATTTTGTAGTGATTTTAGTGCAAAATATCGCATATTTTGAGATTAGTGAAATCCTGGTGTAAATCGAGTAAAAAGAAGGCTTGGATGGAAGAAAACAAGTATTTGGGATGAAAGGGGACATTGGATCGGGCCATAATAGAGGGGATTGGCCTAGAAAAAAGAGGCCAAAAAGTGATAAATGGAAGGAGCATTTGCTCGACCAAGTGAAATTCTTGCAGCTCGTGCCATGGAGTATTTTCACGAATGAGCAGAAATCTTACCCGGCCAAGCAAAATGCAGCCGACAAGAAGAGATGCGCTCGGAAGGACTTTTATCCAATTTGTTCCCTACTTTAACCTAATGTTATGTACTCCTATATATATGTAGACTTAGTTTTGTCAGAGACATCACCGCAGACTTTACTTTTACTTTAGATAAGTTTTAGAGAATAACATAGTTAGGGTGTCGAGGAAGAAGGAGTAGATTAGCGGCGTTCATCTGGAGCACGCCATCATACCATCATCTTCATCTGTATTATTTCTACCTTAATTCCTAGTATATAAACAATGTTTATTTTAATGATTATTGTTTTTATTATTTCTTCTATGGAGTAATCATTCTATATCATAAGGTTTACAAAGTATGTTTCATTACAATGTGTATATATATATTATCCGTAATTTGTATGCATTCAGTTATTATTTCGATGTGTTGCGTAACAATTGATGTTAGGGTAACCTGGTCCCTAGTCTAGCACCCACGAATCAACTATCTAAAAGACCAGAAGATGAGGATATTTATGGTCAAACGACACGAAACATAATATGTCTAAGAAATCGAAAGGGTAAGGAGATATTATAGGGGTAATTCTTAGGCACTGTTAGGAGCCATATACGCTTATTCCAGGAGGTTGGTCTGTTGTATGATCTAGATCTCAAGTGCTCTAGGAGGGGTTTTGAGATACCAAACCACGCAGCATCATAAAACATATGAATTATGGAAAGATATCCGTGTCTACATGTGCAATTGTCTATGATTGTACAATAATTGATTATGAAATCGAACATCCTATGATATTTTTCTCATTAATTGAATTACGTTTTATTATTTATTTGCATTTAGTTATTAGTGCTTCTTCTGTTGCTTTATTATTAGGATCTTGACTTTAGTAATTAGGATAATTACTGAACTTTTCTGGGAAATCCGGTCATATAATCTCATTAATTGAAAATGCTTTCGTTTACCCACAAGCGAACGTGAGAGATAGTGGTAGTTTAAAAAATGTCGAACCCACAAGGAGAATATCTCGAAAAACACACTTAAGGTCTTATGATTTAGTTTAGCTAAGTAAATTGAAAATGTGGAGATTTGTTAGTTACTAAATATGCATGAATAAGTCAATTACATAAATAAACGGTACTCTCAACTAGAAAGTGAGTTTCTAAGGTATGTTTTCATCCTAAACCTAGGATTTAAATCAAGTTATTACGAATTCATCTAAGGTTTGTGATGGAAGGTCATGTTCCATATTAGAAATCCTAGTGAGCAAACAAGAGGGATGATCAAATCAATCAATGACACAATAATTCAACCTAATCCCAATTACTAAAATTGATTATGTAAACCAAATAATCCTAAATCCCCAACCCAAGTGAATATTGTCTAGGGAACGAGGCCTTAGGACATTCACCAAGATTGATATATGCGATTTAGGTTCTCCCGTCGTCCCCCATGGGCCCTCGAAGAGAACTAATATACCCGATGATAGCTCCGCCTATGATATAAACCATACAATGTCAAATTATCGATTCCAGTCACTAATCTCCCAAAAATCAATCAAACAATCAACAAGAAATCAAACCCTAATAAGATAAATGCAACAACGAAGCATTAAATGAATAGAAGAGAGAGGATAATAAATGCAAAGATAAATAAATAAGAAAAGATTAAGAAAGTTTAGTCTTGAAATTAAGATGGAAAAGATCATCTTCATTTCTTGCTTGCAATCGACTCCTCTCTACAATCCTCACAAAAGCCCTAAAATTCTACAAGAAACTAAAGAACCTTAATTAGGTTCTTCGAGAACAAGGAACAACCCTAGTTTTCATCTAGAGGGAAAAGAATGAGAGGAATTCTAGAGAGAAAGTACATAGAATGTGTGATTTTTACAAATGAAAGTTGGATAATGAAATTGGGGGTGAGGAGACTGTAATATGGGAGACATTTTCCCACTTCCCACCCTCATAAAGTCTGCAAAACTTCACCCATAATAAGGGTATAAGGGTCAAAATGCAACTTATGTATGCCTGGTTTTCTTAAATGTTGAGTCGGAACCCTTAAATGTACTTGATTCTTCCTTCTCGGAAATTCTGGGATTTTTTTGTCCGGATTCAGATTTTGACCTTAATTACAAAGCTATAGATGTTCGTATGGGCTACATGTGGTACTTTGGATCGCCTCGATCTGATTCCATATGAGAAAGTTATAGCCAAAATATGGAATTGTTGCACTTTATGGGGGAAAAACTGGATTGAATATTGGACCCAAGAGGGTCGGAACCGAACCGGCGGCCAAAAGCGAACAACTATTAGAATTTGTGTGGGATCGGCTGTTGGGCCAGTAGCGGACCGGTTCTGGCCGGTACCGGGTCGGGCGGGGCGGGGCCTGATTTCCACCCATAGCTTCCACATCGGGTATGCCATGTGTTCCCGTCGCATGCCGTCTTCTTCAGTCACTATTTTGGACTATTTTCTTCAATTTTATCGACCCGACCCCCTCATGACTTTTATTTGCGAGTTGAACTTCAAGTTGGGCTTTGGTGGGGTCTGATTCGGGTCCATTTCGGCCTTGGTATGCAGGTTGGAGTGGGGATTAAGTGCAAACGACCTCCTCTTCCCTTTTTCGTCTTTTTGTTGCCTTTCCACTCATTTTCTCGGCTTGAATCCCTCACGACTTTTGTTTATGACTTAATGAAATTATATTCGGGCCTAATTTCAGCCCATTTTAACTCCGTTTAGACCTCAGTTCTCGGGCTTGGGTGAGGAAATGGGTGTAAATGACCTTCTTGATCTCCCGGATTTTCCGAACCTTCAAAACTTCACTCCAAAGCACCCATAAGCGCATCAAATCATATCAAATAGGAAATTCAGCCTGAAAATACACTTTAACATATATTTTCACTTAAACGTACCAAACACTCGCATTTCTTAATTAAATATGAACGCAAATAACACGAAAAGAACGAGTATTTTCACGTTCATCATCCCCACAAACTTAAGCTTTGCTTGTCCCCGATCCAATTAAACAATAAAGCACATAAGACAACGAGTTCGGAGAGTCATTTGAATTCCACAAAACTTTGAAGTTCTCTTTTTGGTTGAGTATTTTTAACTTTTTGGTTCGCACACTTGCCTAAATCAGCTTGTTTCAAGGAATTTGATTAAAAAGTAAGGAGATGGAAAGGCATAAGACTTAGGAAAAGAAATGGTATTTTCAATTTACTTCACCCTATGCACACACTAAGAAATCTTCACTTCAACCCTAAAACGGGCTTATGTATGTGACTTTGGAGTAATAACTATTTCTCAAAATTCTTGACCATAGAGGATTTGAGTCGGTTCCTTTTTAGGAAGATGCCACGCACTCACCCAGTGTAGGTGATGCAGCTCTTTTCTCCTGCGAGCCAACGGGTTTTAACTTGTATCTCGCAATTTCTCCTTTTCTGCACCAGGCTTAGTCCAAAACGATAAAATTTCTATTCTAGTTTTTTTTTTTTCAACTACAATACTCTTTTCGAGTTATAAAAGATTTTCAACAATAACAACACTCAAATTCTTTATTTTGAGCTTTTCCATTTTTTTTCTACTTTTCACACAACGTAATTTTTTTTTTTCTTTTTTTATTCTCAACTCAATGATTAGAGTACACAAGTGTTATTAAATTTACTACAAACAATCAGACCCAATGACTTTGCTCGATGACTTAATCCACCTTTTAACTTCTCCTACATCTCCTTCATTTTTCCACTTACAGCCAATTCATTCTATGTTTCGCTCAATGCCCTTAGTTGTGTAGTGTGTGTTTTGGAATCAAAGCGATGCCCACAAGTAACATAACTTTGGGGTAAGTTATTTTATTTTACACTTCTAATCCTATTTATCATGCCAAAATTACTCCATGCTTAAAAATCGAATCAACCTATCCTCGTATCGAATTAGGCAAGGAACCCTCTAATTTTTATTGCTTAACTTCTTAGAGAATATATTTATTTTTCTTTTACAACCCACGGGACACTTCCAATTTCTCCCTCATAATCAAGAAATGAGTCAATTCAACATAAATTCAACCAAGCATATTTATTCATCAAAGCAATAAAACATAACAAACACCATGGTAAAGTGGCGTAGATCATGGTTATGAGCAATTCAATCAATTATGAGGAATATCCTCTTTAAAGCACATAAAAATAACAATCCTTCCTCCTCCCCCGCAAACTTGGGCGAAATTTTCAAGTTCAAGTAGCAAAGGAGGTGGAATACATGAATTTCTCAATCAAGTAAATATAATATCAAGTACAAATCATCCAATGCATTTCAAGATCATTCATACACTTCCCCTTGAACGAATCTCCAACGAGTCATTTTCCTTGATCTTCTGAATTTCCACTCCATCATTTTCCACATATTCTCCACCATTATTCTTTCCTTTGTCTTCCCTTCATCCTTACAAAAAGGTCTCTCAACAAGAGCAAAGTGTTTAAGCATAGATGATAGCAAAATGAAAAATCTAGCCAATCTGCTTAAATACTCTTGATACTCGTTTTCAATAGAGGGGGTTTCAAGTTTTACCACAAGATTTTATTTCCAATTTGGGAGAATTTTAAAAACAATGCCATTTTTTGACGAAAACCAAGTTGGTAAAAAAGATCAGTCCCAAACAAATCACATTTAGCAATGTTTAAGAATTCTTTATTGACATCTCGTAGAAAATATGAAGAAACTGGAATGTAACTCACATGCCTCGAGGCCATGGTGACAAGTTTAAGGTTCCACCTTTTCTTGAAAAAAAATTATCTTCCTCAAATGGGGGTGGTGGCTTCCTACAAACTCGAAGATCAACGTGGGTGGAGAGTGTTCCATTCAAAACGGTTTGAAAGTGGAGGGTGCTCTTAATTTGAAACTCTTCCCAAAATAAGAAGTCATCCATTTATAAAATAACATGTCATCCATTTCTAAAGTGCAAGTGAAAAGTTCGCCCAAATCAATGTTGAATACATCAAGAATGCTTTAAAAACCTTCCCAAAACAAGACTTCATCCTTTTCTAGAGTACAAGTGAGGGTTCAACTAAATCAATGCTCAATGCATCAAGGAAAAAAGTTTCATTTGGAAAATATTTACAAGAAAAGTCATTTTCCGAGAAGTCATCAACGCAAACATATTCAACATTGTTAATTAAATCAAAACCTTCATCAAGACCACTTTTGCATTCCTTAACTTCACTCGCGAATTTATCAACCACTTCAAATATTTTGTCAAATTTCTTATCATTCCAAGAAATGAAGTGTAGAGAGTTATACCTCATGAGTGAAGTGAAAGATTCAAGTTCTACCTCGTTACTGTGCAAATCTTATTCGGTTAGTGCATTACACATTTTTTAGAGTTCTTCTTCATGGAGAGAGACATCGTCTCAACCCATGTGTTCTTGTATCTTTTTCCAAAGATGGTTTCTCGGGAATGTCCACCAACACCTCTTTAATCCCCTCCTCAAGTACACCTACCATGAAACATTGTTCTTCGGGGGAGGGGGAGAATTGATACACAATTTTTTATCCAATAAAAATGTGCCACATGATAAAGTATATGTTAAAAATCAATTTTATATTGATTATTTCAATATTAGGAATTAATCAAATAAAATTTCTAAATTAAATGGTCAATTTAATTGATGATTTGCTATATATTTTATTGACCTATTGGAAGTTGCCACGTATTAAGATGATATTACTAGATTAAATCATGTTAATTTAGTAATGATCCAAAATATTATTGTGAATACCAAATTATGGTGGATCAATCAGGCCAGAGTCGTTAACGACTTTGTGGACGTGAGCCCGCAATCCAAGTTTCGAGAATAATGATTCTCGAAGGTTGAATGTATAGTATAATCATGATTTATCATGGTTTCTCAAAGATTTGTAAGTTATCACATGTTGAGATATTAAATTAAGTAATATTAATTTTATAATTATCTCAAGAATATTTGATAGATTTGATATTATGGAGGACCAATTAAATCGCTCCATTCAGACCCTAGTCCCATCAGGGTTCTGCATTCTACAACTATAAATAGGGTCTCATTGTCCCACAAAAAATCATCAACAACACAAGTCAAGAAGCAAATGGAAGATCCAGAGCTGTTCTAAAGACATTACAAAGTCAATCTTGAGATTTCAAGGCGTTACAAGTAGAGCTGGCAATTCGGGCGGCCAAAATCAGGCCAGGCCGGGCTCAGTCGGGACAAGAGGTAGTTTCGAGACGGGCCTGATTTACTTCGGGCTTTGAAATGCTAGGCCCAGCCCGACGGACCTCGGGTCATCGGGCCTAAAAAGCCCACCAATGAAGTTTTTCCTTTTCTTTTTCATTACCCTAACCATGAAGAAGAATTACATATTGAGGCGAACTTCAGTTTAATTCTCTTAAGAAAAAGCCTAATGAGAATAGTTCCGTTTAATTTTATCCCAACTATTGGGTAAACTACCCTAAGGGGGGAGCTAGATTATTATCTAAGATTTTATCCGAATTTTAGTATTTTGTTCTGGGTCGGAAGGATAAACCGGCTTTTTTATTTTCACCAAGGTAAACGCTAGATAAAGCTAGATAAAATGTCACTATCCTAAATTATCTACCAATGTAAACGAAGCCAAAGAGGAAGAGTAATCATAGATAGACCCGCCCAAAGAAAATCTGTGGCAGAAGTATTCACATTACAAAGTGGTTCAACACAGAAATATAACAACAACGACATGAAAGTTTACTAAAAACTCAATATAGTTTGTCATTAATACTAATAAGCTCCAAAAAACACCTATGTTTTAAGAAATAGATATGCTAAAGGATTGCGTCTTATGTGCTCCTGTTTCATCATAACAATTTGTAGGTAACAATTTGTAGGTAAAATCTCAAGATTTACTTTGTAATACCTTTAGAACAGCTCTGGATCTTCCACTTGCTTCTTGAACGTGTGTTAATGTTGTCCTCTTTGGTGGAACAATGATGCTCTATTTATAGTTGTAGGATGGAGAGCCCTAATGGGCCTAGGATCTAAACGGAGCAATTTGATTACTCCGCCACAACATCATATATATAATATCTTTTAGGGTTAAATATTTAAATCAACATGAACTTTGACAGTTCAGTACCTAAACTTTTTTTTTTTTTTTTACCAATTGCAACCCAAAGTACACAAGTTTAATAAGTTGCGATCCCCGACCATTTTTTTCCGGCCAAATGTCATTCATGTGACCCCGCACATGCTTATTTGGGGCTCTGTTGATATTATAATGATACCTAGGGAAATTTTGTAAAAAATAAAATCTAAACACAAGGGCATTTCTGAAAATTCTCCATTTCGAAACTCATTATTTTACTTCTCTAATTGCAAGTAAATTGCTGGTTGTGACGAAGATTGGTCAACTGTCACCATTATCCATCCTTGGATCTCTAAGTTTCAATTCCGTAAATCAAGGGTTTAATCACTTGATTTGGTCAACACAGTTGTTGATTCCTTTGCCTAGAAGTTGAATTTAGGATTTGTTTATCACTTTAGAACTAGATTACTTACCCTAAGAAATTCCTTCACAATCAAAACAGAATCAGGTTCACTCAATTGCTAAAATTATTGGAATTTATGTTCTTTAATTTCTGAAGTCAACCAGACCTCCATTATTGTCAAGAGAGGTATGGGAATCCATCTATTTAGATATCTTTCAAAAAAATTCAGGTACAATAGGAATTTTTGTAACTACCCATTGCTTATCGTCAAGCTTTTCCTTCATGATCCTAATGCCGGCCGTTTCTCTACGCTTTAATTGAAAACTTATCATTAGAATATCAAATCACAAGTTAAAATCTTGTAAGTGCTTCTTTAAAATTTAGAACCCAGATCTTCTCTGGTCCCACAACCTAGATTCTCCACCACCGCTTTCTCTGATCTCACAACCCATATCCGCCGCTGCTTTCCCTCTGGAGCTCCTCCGCCACCCGCCTATGAAATTACTTTTGTTGAGGCAATCTTCAAAGGCCCTGCAGAAGGACGAAAATGACATTGATAATCTGGAAGGGGATAATGAAGATTAGAGTAAAAAAAAATCTTTTGGTGTTACTATGTTTAGGTCCTTGTGTTTAGGTTTTATTTTTTACAAAATTGCTCCAGGTATCATTATAATATCAACAGAGCCCCAATTAAGCATGTGCGGATCACGTGAGTGACATTTGGCCGGAAAAAATGGTCGGGGATTTGCAAGTTGTCGAACTCGTATACTTCGGTTTGCAATCAATGAAAAAAAGAGTTTAGGGCTGAACTGTCAAAACCCGTATAGTTCGGGTTGATTTAAATATTTAACCCTATCTTTTAAGATAGTTATCAAATTTCATATATTGTTTTGGTATGATGCAACCTTGCCTTTTCAAAGTGGATATTATCAAGATCACCTAATCAATTTGTTTCCAATTTTTTATATATGCACTTCTTGCATAGTGGTGGATTTTCTAATCTTATTTTGATATTCATGTGGCTAAGCCATGTTTCTTCGTTTCGACAAAGTTCCTTTAATGTGATATCTATGCACCATATTGATATGTGGAATCTTCTGATTGGCCAATAATAATTTGATATCTACTATCATCTCTTTGGATAATTACCAAATTAATTTAATTTGGTAATATCTGCATCATTATGACATGTGCCGGCTTTATATTGGATACAAAATTTGGTTATCTACAGGATTATTTATCAAACTGTAATACCCGTGCCTCTCACAACTCACTGGCCAATATAATTTTTGCATTTCATGCATTCCATATTTTTATGTTCCATTTACGTGATAGTTTTATAGTAATTAATTTATTACATTTATTGCGTTATTTTATATTTTGCGACTAATTTGGACATGTTTACCTTGGTAGTCAAGAACCCCCTAGTCTAAAATAATGAAACATGCTACAGAATTTAAGACTATGCGTGACAAGTTTATAGTGTGGAGCCAAAAGCAAGGAGAATGAAGTGTTTCTCGCTGGAAAGTAATCTCGGCCGAGACGGGGAAGGATCTCGGCCGAGACGGGTGGTCGAGTCATCTCGGCCGAGACAGAGAAGTGATCTCGGCCGAGACGTGAAGGCAGGGAAAACGGGAAGTTTGCCCTGGAGACGCATCTCGGCCGAGACAGAGAGTGATCTCGGCCGAGACCCTTAGACCGACTTAGTCATCTCGGCCGAGACAGGGTCTAATCTCGGCCGAGATTCAAAGATCGACTTACTTTTCAGCTTTTGTGTCCAAGAAGCTATTAAAACAGTTTTCTTCTTTCATTTTGTAATTGTAACTCCAAGATTCATCTAAAGCAAAATATCCTGGCTTGGTATCGCCCCCAGACGTAGTTACGCTTCGTAACGAACTGGATTGATTACCATTGTGGAATAGGAAATTTCAAAAGCTACTCCGGAGGAGAGGTAAGTAGAAATCCATCGCCAACTACAATGCTTGAACATAGTATTTGTGTTTATTATTTGTGATAATTGATTGATGTATGTGTTGTTGTATGCATGTGTATAAAGTGTATTCTTCTGTTGCTAAAAAAACAAATGGATGTGCATCAATCATGAGCATTAGCATCTACAAGGATTACATGTGTACATATAAGAAGTCAAAATAACGTAATTGCATAAATTGATAATGTTTTGGGGTTGGTCACCACTGGTACACTGAGAGTTATACATTGTATATGGTGTCTCTCGGGATGCTTCCGGTGACAGGCGTGCACGCGGAAGAGGTTCCCACTTCAGCACCTTCGTGATGAGGGGTACGGGAAGAGGTAGACTTCCCGGTGGACTGTGGGGGCAGGCAGGAGGTGGACCCCTGGTAGTCTCGGGAGGATAGCCGCTTGGTCGTACCAACCATCACTGATATCTCGGGTGGACTATAAGGGGGGAGGAGGGACCCTTGGTAGTCACGAGTATGGCCAATAAGTGATATTCTGGTGAGGTTGTGCCAGTGAAGGGAGCCAATACTCACGAAAACGGTTTTCTTTTGAGTAGAGTTGAAAGAAATGGTTTTGTAAATTGCATCTCATCATTCACGCATTTGTCATGCATGATTTCTGCTTACTGAGCTTTAGCTCACATAGTTCTTGCATTGTAGGTGAGTTTGACTACGTATGAGCTCGTGGACTAATCTGGCATGCTGTTAGAACTTCTGCAAGTCTTGAAGCCTCGTGTATATGAATGACGACCTGTGGGGCTAAACCTTGGACTCACTATGTTTTTGCTAGCGTTCTAATAATCTTTTTGGACATGTTCAAATTAGAGAACTTTAATATGTATATTGCTGTAAATATGGTGTTGAATTCGGAGTGATGCTACTGTGCTTGACTTGGATCTATGTGAGCACATGTTGATGAGATTTTAACATCGGGAAAGTGTTTTGGATTATTAATTTAAAAAAAATACAGGCTTTGTAAGGATAAAAATTTGTATAAAATAAGTTTATACTAGGGTGGGTGTGACAGAGTGGTATCAGAGCCCGGTTTGTGCCCTGTAGACAGTTCATATACATGAGCTCGGAACTTCTGAAGCGCAGACATGCCAGTAAGTTTTACTTATTCGTAACTTGCATTCATTATTTCATAAGTCATATTGGCCTGTGACAGAGGGACAATAAAATTAGAAAGAAATCATGGAGGTCGTTAGAGGAGAAGGTGTTGAAGGAAATAACGATCTAGAACCGAATGCACCAGCAGTAGGTGTTGGCCTCGAAGCGATTGTGGCTCGGTTGACAGGGTTAGTCGAACAACAGTCGCAACAAATTCAACAACTTATCCAACAAAGGGGTGTGGGTGAACAACCAGGAAATGGTGTAAATCAACAACAACCTCGAGCTGAATACTTAGAGGTCATCGGGGAAAGGTTTAGAAAGCTTAACCCGCCAACATTTGAGAGTGCAACGGATCCCACTGATGCAGAGGATTGGCTTAGAACTATGGAGAACATGTTTTTGTATAGTAAAGTTCCTGAGGGGGAAAAGGTATTGTGCGCATCATTCATGTTACGTGGAAGTGCGGGACACTGGTGGGACACAATGAAAACTATAGAGGATGTGGCGACAATGACGTGGAATAGGTTCAAAGAACTTTTTAGAAACAAGTATTTCACTGCCCCAGTTCGAGTAATGAAGATGAACGAGTTCATACAATTGAGACAAGGGGCAATGGATGTTGCAGACTACATCGCCAAGTTCGAGCAACTCTCTAGGTTTGCGGAGCACATGGTCAGCACGGATGCGCTGAAAGTAGAGAGATTCCTAGAAGGTCTGAGGCCAGAGTTATATAGAGATGTGTGTATGGCTGGAATACATGGAGTAACTTATTCACAAGTTGCTGAACGAGCGTTGATTGCCGAACAAGCAGAAATGAAAATTAGGCGTGCTCAGGAGGTTAGGCGTCAGTTTATACAAAGACAAGGACCTCGTTTTGGAGGAGATGGAAAGAAAAGGCCGCTACAAGTGCAAGGTCCAAGGCCGGGTTCTCAACCAAAACCAGGACAACAATCATGGGATCAGGACAAGCGCCAAAAGGGTGAACAAGGAAAATCACCAGTTACACAACCTACATGTCCCACATGTGGAGGTTCGCATAGTGGAAAGTGTTTCGCAGAGTATCGGACTTGTTTTAAATGTGGAAAAGCAGGACACATTTCCACGGTTTGTCCAGAAAACTCAAACCCTGCTACACAAAAGAAGACGCCAGCTAGAGTCTTTACCATGACCACAGAGGAAGCGGAAGCAAATACATCTGTAGTAACAGGTAAAGTTCCCATCTGTGATACTATTGCATTTGCATTATTTGATTCTGGAGCTACACATTCATTTGCATCCACTGAGTATGTGAAGAGGCTGGGTAGAAAACCTGATGTAGCAGACGTTAGTTACAATATAGTGATCCCCTCCGGAGAGTCAAAACAAACTAACCAAATTCTGCGAGCATGTGTTATCTCTATTGAAGGAAGAGAACTTTATGCCGATCTAATCATATTAGATATGAATGATTATGATGTGATTTTGGGAATGAACTGGCTATCGAAATATGGTGCTACAATAGATTGTCAGAACAAGATAGTCACATTTCAGCCGCCTGGAGACACATCTTTCGTCTTTATTGGAGTACGAAAAAGGTTCAAATATCACATGATATCAGCGGTGAAAGCGAAAAGGCTATTGGAAAGCGGTTGTGAAGGCTACCTAGTAAGTGTTATGAGTATGGAAGAGAAACATTGTCCGACTATAGAGGAGGTAGCGGTGGTGCAAGAATACCCTGAAGTATTTCCAGAGGAACTCCCAGGATTACCCCCAGACAGAGAGATAGAGTTTGTAATTGACATATATCCAGGGACTGCTCCTATATCGAAGTCACCATACAGAATGGCGCCAACAGAGTTGAAAGAGTTGAAGATTCAATTGCAAGATTTACTGGACAAAGGCTTCATTAGACCTAGCTTTTCGCCATGGGGTGCACCAGTTTTATTTGTCAAGAAGAAAGATGGTACTATGAGGATGTGTATAGATTACAGAGAACTGAACAAGGTTACGATCAAGAACAAATATCCCTTACCCAGGATTGATGACTTATTTGATCAACTCCAGGGAGCTGCCATATTCTCCAAGATTGACTTGCGTTCAGGTTATCATCAACTGAAAATTAAAGAGGAAGATATCCCAAAAACGGCATTCAGTACAAGATACGGACACTATGAGTTTTTGGTGATGCCATTCGGATTGACAAATGCCCCAGCAGCTTTCATGGATATGATGAATCGGGTGTTCAAAGACTTTTTGGATAAGTTTGTTATCGTGTTTATTGATGACATTCTGATTTACTCCAAGAATGAAGCAGAGCATGCTGTGCATTTGAGAAAGGTTTTAGACGTTCTAAAGGAGAAACAGTTGTACGCTAAGTTCAAGAAATGTGAGTTCTGGTTGGATCGAGTAATATTTCTAGGGCATGTTGTGTCAGGAGAAGGAATTTCAGTTGATCCAAGTAAAGTTGAAGCAATTAACAATTGGCCACAACCTACAAATCCTTCAGAGGTACGTAGTTTTCTCGGGTTAGCTGGGTACTATCGGAGATTTGTAGAAGGATTCTCGAAAATTGCATCTCCCTTAACACAGTTAACTAGAAAGAGTGTAACATTCAAGTGGACAGAGGCTTGTGAGCAGAGTTTTCAAGAACTGAAGAAAAGGTTAACATCTGCGCCGATCCTTTCTATACCAACAGGGACTGGAGGCTTTGTAGTATACAGTGATGCTTCGAAGAATGGTTTAGGGTGTGTGTTAATGCAGAATAGCAAAGTAATAGCATATGCATCCAGACAATTGAAGGAGTATGAGAAGAACTACCCTACTCATGACTTGGAGCTTGCAGCAGTAGTATTTGCACTAAAACTTTGGAGACACTATCTATATGGAGAACGATGTGAGATCTACACAGATCACAAAAGTCTGAAGTACTTTTTCACACAGAAAGAGCTGAATATGAGACAGAGAAGATGGTTAGAACTCGTGAAAGATTATGACTGTGTTATCAACTATCGTCCTGGTAAAGCAAATGTCGTTGCTGATGCCTTAAGCAGAAAATCGTCCCAAGGTACTACATTGATGGCTTTGATTCAGAAACCAGAGTTACTAGACTTGCAAAGAATGAATGTCGAGATTGTTCAATTGGGAGTAGTAGAGGCAAGACTAGCAGCTCTAACCCTTCAGCCTACCCTACTTGATAGAATTAAGCAGGGACAGAATGAAGATGAATATTTAGCTAAAGTGAAGAAGGATGCCGCTTCAGGGACGCCTTCAGACTTTCAGACATCAGAGAACAATATCTTAAGATTCAAAAACCGGTTATGTGTGCCAAATGTAGATAGCATTCGTAGAGATATTATGACAGAGGCACATTCGACACCATATTCAGTACATCCAGGAGCTACCAAAATGTATCGAGATTTAAAGGTGCAGTATTGGTGGCCAGGTATGAAGAAAGATATTGCTCAGTATGTCGAACAGTGTTTGACCTGTCAGCAGGTAAAAGCAGAACATCAAAGACCGGCAGGAACCTTACAGCCCTTACTAATTCCGGAATGGAAATGGGAAAACATTACAATGGATTTTGTGGTGGGATTGCCGAAAACTGTAAAGGGTCACGACGCTATCTGGGTAATTGTAGACAGACTCACAAAATCTGCTCATTTTCTCCCAGTCTGTACTACTTACTCCATGGATCGTTATGCTCAGATATATATACAAGAAATAGTTAGACTTCATGGAGTGCCATTATCCATTGTTTCAGATAGAGACTCAAGATTCCTATCTACCTTCTGGAAGAGTTTACACAAGGCACTGGGAACACAGTTGTCTTTTAGTACGGCATATCATCCACAAACTGACGGACAATCGGAAAGGACGATACAGACGTTAGAGGATATGCTTAGAGCTTGCGTGTTAGACTTCCAGGGTCAATGGAGCAAATTCCTACCTTTGATAGAATTTTCCTACAACAACAGTTATCAATCTACTATAGGAATGCCCCCTTATGAAGCACTATATGGTAGGAAGTGTCGATCACCGATACATTGGGATGAGGTTGGTGAAAGAAGACTTCTAGGTCCAAGTGTAATACAGGAAATGTCAGAAGCTGTGTCACAGATTCGGGAAAGGATGAAAACGGCTCAGAGTCGCCAGAAAAGCTATGCAGATAAAAGAAGAAGAGCACTTGAGTTTGCAGTAGGAGATCTAGTATTCTTGAAAGTTGCACCAATGAAGGGAATAATGCGGTTTGGTAAGAAAGGAAAACTTAGTCCGAGATACATTGGTCCATTTCCTATTATCGAGAAGATTGGTGATGTTGCCTACAGACTCGATTTGCCAGCATCAATGTCTCAAATACATAATGTGTTCCATGTGTCAGTATTGAGGAAATATATTGCAAATCCATCTCATGTCCTGAACAGTGAACCCGTAGAACTACAAGCAGATTTAGGGTATAAGGAAATACCAGTACAGATTTTATTAAGAGAAGTAAAACGGCTGAGAAACAAAGAAATCCCCTTAGTCAAAGTCCTATGGAGAAATCAATCAGTCGAAGAAACCACTTGGGAAAGAGAGGATGAAATGAGAGCCAAATATCCTGAACTCTTCAAGTAAGTAAATTTCGGGGACGAAATTTTTATAAGGGGGGGAGGATGTAATACCCGTGCCTCTCACAACTCACTGGCCAATATAATTTTTGCATTTCATGCATTCCATATTTTTATGTTCCATTTACGTGATAGTTTTATAGTAATTAATTTATTACATTTATTGCGTTATTTTATATTTTGCGACTAATTTGGACATGTTTACCTTGGTAGTCAAGAACCCCCTAGTCTAAAATAATGAAACATGCTACAGAATTTAAGACTATGCGTGACAAGTTTATAGTGTGGAGCCAAAAGCAAGGAGAATGAAGTGTTTCTCGCTGGAAAGTAATCTCGGCCGAGACGGGGAAGGATCTCGGCCGAGACGGGTGGTCGAGTCATCTCGGCCGAGACAGAGAAGTGATCTCGGCCGAGACGTGAAGGCAGGGAAAACGGGAAGTTTGCCCTGGAGACGCATCTCGGCCGAGACAGAGAGTGATCTCGGCCGAGACCCTTAGACCGACTTAGTCATCTCGGCCGAGACAGGGTCTAATCTCGGCCGAGATTCAAAGACCGACTTACTTTTCAGCTTTTGTGTCCAAGAAGCTATTAAAACAGTTTTCTTCTTTCATTTTGTAATTGTAACTCCAAGATTCATCTAAAGCAAAATATCCTGGCTTGGTATCGCCCCCAGACGTAGTTACGCTTCGTAACGAACTGGATTGATTACCATTGTGGAATAGGAAATTTCAAAAGCTACTCCGGAGGAGAGGTAAGTAGAAATCCATCGCCAACTACAATGCTTGAACATAGTATTTGTGTTTATTATTTGTGATAATTGATTGATGTATGTGTTGTTGTATGCATGTGTATAAAGTGTATTCTTCTGTTGCTAAAAAAACAAATGGATGTGCATCAATCATGAGCATTAGCATCTACAAGGATTACATGTGTACATATAAGAAGTCAAAATAACGTAATTGCATAAATTGATAATGTTTTGGGGTTGGTCACCACTGGTACACTGAGAGTTATACATTGTATATGGTGTCTCTCGGGATGCTTCCGGTGACAGGCGTGCACGCGGAAGAGGTTCCCACTTCAGCACCTTCGTGATGAGGGGTACGGGAAGAGGTAGACTTCCCGGTGGACTGTGGGGGCAGGCAGGAGGTGGACCCCTGGTAGTCTCGGGAGGATAGCCGCTTGGTCGTACCAACCATCACTGATATCTCGGGTGGACTATAAGGGGGGAGGAGGGACCCTTGGTAGTCACGAGTATGGCCAATAAGTGATATTCTGGTGAGGTTGTGCCAGTGAAGGGAGCCAATACTCACGAAAACGGTTTTCTTTTGAGTAGAGTTGAAAGAAATGGTTTTGTAAATTGCATCTCATCATTCACGCATTTGTCATGCATGATTTCTGCTTACTGAGCTTTAGCTCACGTAGTTCTTGCATTGTAGGTGAGTTTGACTACGTATGAGCTCGTGGACTAATCTGGCATGCTGTTAGAACTTCTGCAAGTCTTGAAGCCTCGTGTATATGAATGACGACCTGTGGGGCTAAACCTTGGACTCACTATGTTTTTGCTAGCGTTCTAATAATCTTTTTGGACATGTTCAAATTAGAGAACTTTAATATGTATATTGCTGTAAATATGGTGTTGAATTCGGAGTGATGCTACTGTGCTTGACTTGGATCTATGTGAGCACATGTTGATGAGATTTTAACATCGGGAAAGTGTTTTGGATTATTAATTTAAAAAAAATACAGGCTTTGTAAGGATAAAAATTTGTATAAAATAAGTTTATACTAGGGTGGGTGTGACACAAACTATTAATATCTAACCCAAGCATTTTATTACCGAGCTCAAGGAACACACTTCCGTCCTTGACATTGATGATGGCACCCGCGGTGGCCATGAATGGTCTACCAAGAATTATGTAAGTTTTGGGGTCCTCATCCATGTCAAGAACAACAAAGTCAACCGAAATATCAATTCCGTACATTCGGATGAATATCCTCAGGAACTCCTATAGGTTTCTTGATTGACTTATCGACCAACTGAAGGGATATGGGAGTGGCCATAAGCATGTAATCCTTGAGTTACCGCATAATAGAATAAGGAAACAAGCTAACACTAGCACCCAAGTCAAGTAAAACCCTATCTGTTTTCACATCAAAAATGGAATACGCAAGAGTAAAACTACCCGGATCCCTAAGCTTAGCATAGACTTTGTATTGAATTATCACGATAATTTCTTTAGCTAAGTAAACCTTTTTCTAATTGCCCCCACTCCTTCTTGTTATTAATGATTTCTTTTAAAAAAATTACAAAGTGTGGACAGTGATGACCATTTCGGCGAACGACTACATAAGAGTCAATTGAATTATGACATCAAGTTTTAGAATTGACAATCAACTCTACGTGCCCGGTCATATTTTAGAAATGGAAATCGAGGTTGAGCATTAACAGGATAAGGTTGAGTTCCATAGTAGGAGGGTCATCCCCTTCCTCCATTAGTTCCTCGATTACCTTTTCTTTTCTTTTATCGTTGGAAACCCTTTCAGGGGTTCTATGCTCAAGTTCTCGAAGTGGTTTACCACTCCTTGGTGCAACAACATTGCCACTTTGTAAGGGGGTTAGCATACAAGTTCTCTTGAGTTAGAATCCCCTCTTTCTCAAGGTTATTAAACACATCATACAGGGTTCCAACGCTAAGGTGTATCCCCTTTCCTTTCCACCACTCTTCCTAGATAAAATTTTCACTAATTTAAGTGTTTTTTCCTTAGTGAATTTTTTTTATGAAGTCATCCTCAACTAAATTCCTAGCAATAACGGAATCATAAGGCCCTATAAACATAGATGACTCCTTAACACAAGAATGGTTCACAGTGTTCTTGGATCCACATCCCGATCAAAAGAGAGAAATAACATTTACCTTAAACGCTTGTTGTATCGTATTATGTGGAAACAGTTCTCCTTGTTCAATGAATCAAGCATTTCTCTTTTTGTGCTTTCTTCTCTTCTTGTCTTCTTTGTCCCATTGATTTTGATTGGACGTTGTCTCCATTAGCCAAGTGAGAGCCTCATACACTTCTTTGTTAAGGAAGGATCTGGCATAAAAGACATTGAGTATGAAAGCTTCATCTAAACCATGACATGGGCATGATCAACAAAGATCTAGGAGTCTTTCCCAAGCTTGGAACCAATGTTCGTCACTACATTGATCGAAACTTGAGATGTCACGCATAATCCTTGCACTCTTGCTCGCCAGAAAGAATCGATGAAGGAAAGATGTAGAAACTTATTCCCATAGAGATGAGGAATCGAATGACTCTTCACGAAACGATTGTTTCGCTGCCCCTTTAAGTTCAAATTTAAAGAGCTTGATAGATTATTCATTTACAAGTTCGTTAGCGATTTTAACACTCATGAATTTGCAAGAATTCCTCAAGATGCTTATATGGGTCTTCATCTTTTTTCCCATCAAACTTCATTCCTCGTGCTAAGTTCACTATGGCCGGAGTAACTTCTACTCCATGCAAGTCTTTGCGGGCTCAGTAAGTCGGGAACAGGAAGAGGTTATTCCAGTATAGTGAAGCTTACCCCTTCCTCTATTCATAAAATTAAAAAAAAATAAAGATAATGTGGAGAATAAATAAAACGCAAAACAAACAAACAAGCAAATATAAACAAGCCTAATTTTAACCTACAATCGACCCTAACTGGCTTCTACGAGGAGGAAACCCTCCTCGGCAACAACACCATGAACTTGTTTGGGAAAACCTAATCAAATAATCACATTAATCAAAAAGGCTTTCGTTTACCCGTAATCGACCGGGATAGACAATGTTAGTATAAAGAATGTCGAACCCACAAGGAGAATATCTCGGAGACCACATGTACCACCCTTCCCAAGTGGGATGTTACTTATACTCAATAAGACTAGAAATTTTGACACATACCAATAAACTATCAAAACGATAATTTTTAGCGTAAATTTTTTTCTTTTTCTGCCAACCAGAAATAATTTTTTTTTATAAGACCAAATAATAAACTTTGACTGATCACTTTAAACATAGGAAAAATAATTTAAGCACATCTAACTCCAAAAGTACTAGGAAGAGTAGTGGGGCTTTCTAGTTTTATATTTTCATTTCTTTTCTTTTTTTCCACCTAAAATAAATATTCACGGTATAAGACTGGAAAACTTCAATTCGTTATAACTTGTGATTTTTTTTACTCAAAAGTCACTAAGAAAATACAAGGTGCACAACTTGTTATTATTCAAAAAGAAGATTTAACTCAAAATACTACTTAAATCTCTAACAATTTCGATAATCCGTCGTCACTAACATTTCCACACAAGCCTTGCTCCCTTCTAGCTCTTGCCTTTATCTGCAATATGAGGTAAATAACTGTAAGTTAATGCTTAGTGAGTACATCTCTCACCTGCAGTATGAGTACTTTAATTTTACATTTGTGCCTATTATTTAAAGTTGACTTCATTTGACTTTTGTCCCACTGAGCCTGTGGTTTGCTTACCCCCATTCTACATCTCAGTTTCTATAGGTTATTTAGAGTTTGGTTGTGGTACTAGGAGGTGATGGATGTTATGGTCAAAAGGTTCTCAAAATATTCCTTATCTATTTGAGTCAAAATATTATTCGTGTTAAAAAAGAGGCTTTTCTGAAGTTCTCGTATTTGTATTTCGAGTCAAGTTATAGAGTTCTATTCAAATTATGCTTCCACCATATATTCTTTCTATAAAAAGTGTTTTATTTGATATGTTTTAAAAATTATGTTAACTAAATTATGTCTTTCAATTTATCGGAAAAAATTCACACAAGTTTAAAACATGTTATGTAGCTCACATCCCTTCAAAAATGTCTTTTATCTCAAGCTTTAACAATCAGGGTGTGGCAATACACTTAAGTTCTAATGATTTGGTTAAGACAAATTGGAAATGAGGAGATTTGTTAATTACTAAATATGCATGAATAAGTAATTTAAATAAGTAAACGGTACTCTCAACAAGAAAATGAATTTTTAAGGCATGGTTTCACCTAAACCTAGGATTTAAATCAAGTGATTACCAATTAACTTAAGGGTCATAATGGAAGGTCATGTTCCATATTAGAAATTCAAGTGAGCAAATAAGAGGGATCACAAATCAATCAATTACATAACAATACACCCTAATCTTGATTACTAAAGACCGATGATGGAATTATTAAGTCAAGGCAAGCAAATTGATTATGTAACCCAATTAATCCTAAAATTCCTACCCCAAGTGAATATTTTATAAGGAGCGAGGCCTTAGGACATTCACTAAGATCGATAAATGCAATTCAGGTTCTTCCATCGTCCTCCTTGGACCCTCGAGGAGAACCAATATACCCTAGGTTAGCTAGCCTATGGTATACTTTGAGATTACAATTCAAAACATTCCAACACTCATCACAAGAAATCTTTCTAAGTGAAAGTGTTTAGTAACAAGAGCATGATAACAAGCACACCACAAGGATTCGAACAAATGAAGATTGCAATAACTTATCAATCCAAGCTAGTTTACAGAAAGTTTTGAGTCGATCTGAAACCTTCTTACCAAGGAAGCTTGCCCATCTTAACTGACAATTAAGTTTAGTGAAAACTACCAGAAGTTGAAAAAAACTTTAACTAAACCAACTCTCACGAGCGATTTACTTAACGAGGAGTCTTCGTTTGAATCCGAGATTCAAAGTAGACTAGGTATTCTGAGGAACATATGTATAATAGAGGAGTAGCCTTCCGAGGATAGACAAGAATTACTCTAAGGTGCTAACCTGTACTTAGACACCGGCGTAACTAAGATTGTACTTTATGAACAACATAGTGAATTTTTCTTGTGTAAGGAAAGAGTGGACGTAGAATGATTACCCCTACATTCGAACCACTATAAACTTGTGTCTATTTTCTTATTGCTTTTATAATTATTGTTGGTATACTATCATACTACTGCATAGCTTTTTAGAAAACGTATTTGCATATTCCGCTGCACAAAACTGTATCTGAGCATTGCCTGCTGTAAATAACCTAAGTGCAGTTGATGTAAGCTTACTGCTTCAAGGTTACTTACTACTTCAGCTTTGTTGTAAGAACGAGTTTCTTACAGTAAACAACATATCCCTACTCAAATCGAGCTAGAAATTTATTCACCACTCCCTCTCCCCTCTAAACATTTACCACTTGAGATCAACAATATGAATGAATGAAATCATGCATGAGAGGGATCAATTTCGGAATGGAATAGAGATGAGAAATGAATTTGATATAGTTATAATAATTCTATTGATCTGGTATGCTTAAGGGATAACAATGGGCCAACTATAATTATCGTCATCGAGCCCTATAACTGCTATAATAATTAGTTAATTATTAATGAACAATTACATTATGTAATACTCCCTCTATTTCAAAATAAGTGTTGCATTAGACAAGATGAAAATTTTCAAAATAAGTGTCGCTTTAGCAAAAAAAACACACAATTTTTCCAATCTTACCTTAAAGAACCTACTTAATTTAGTTGATTATTTCCTCATTCCATAAAATATATCCCAATTAAATGGATCCTATATGGACATACTTTTCTTTTTATCCATCCTTAATTTTCCAAAACAAGCTAAATCGACACTTATTTTGAAACGGAGAGAGTAATAAATAATTAAAATAGCAATTAATAATAATAATAATAATAATAATAATAATAATAATAATAATAATAATAATAATCTTCTATAATATAAAAACAAAACCGTCCAAAAATAGAAACTTCATATTTTCCAAGCCTAAACACACACCCATTTCTGGAAATTGACAAATTTTGGTATTTTCCAATAATCAGCTCGATCAATGACTAAAATGACGGAACTTATTACTAGAATATATGCCTCAATTTGAAAAGGAAAACCTGTATTGTTTCCCAAAATAACATCATTTATGATAAAAAAAGGAAGTTAATCAATCCCGAAAGCCAGGGAAACAGCATAATCTCATCCATTCAAAAGCATAATCTCTTCCCTTCAATCTCGCTTGATTCTGTCACAGACTCACAGCATAATCTCTTCCCTTGAATACTCCGATAACAACTGTACAAATATATATTTTCTATTTTCTCTTTAACAACCGTGCCGGTTTTTTTGTAATGGCTATTTACTTCTCTTCCTATCGTCTCAGACTGTGATGTTTGGACATGAACAAGCGCGCCACTAATGTGAAACGCCATCACCGTCGCGTTAACAAACACCACGGCAACCGCCTGCTGCCTCCGAGGTGGCATAACAGCGAATGAATGTCGCTGCCGGAAGCGTCATGATCTTCGGACCGAGCTGCTTCACCACGTGGCACATGCAGCAGCCGCTGATCGTTAAGACGAACACCACGTTGTCGGAGACGAGCGCACTCACCTTCTCGCACGTCACAGCTTCCATGTCCAGCGCCGCCTTCTCCGACGCCGTTCAATCTCACCGACGATATGGTAAGTCCTTCTCAACCTCCATTTTTGTGAATGTGTGTGTGAATTGATGATTACTATTCCAAATTGACTTAGATCGGTAAGAATTTACTGATTGAAACCTTTAAATTTGGGGAAGATATTCGGAATAACAGATTTGTACTGGTGATGAAAAGTGAAAGGACTAGGGCTTGCCGCTTGCACTGCATATATAAGCATCAGTAAGAGAGAGGGGACAAACATGGCCCAAATTTCTTACTCATCCCAAACATCAGATTAAAAGTTATCTCCGTCCAGGGTTTCATTCTTCATTCTGCTGAAAATTTGTATTCGTCAATCTGCACCTCCCTTCGTCAAAATCTCTCGATGGTGTGTTGATATTGGTGAATGAAATTTTTATGTATTGTATTTCTATTTTTATTTTTCTGAAAATAAATACAAGTAACTGTTGATAGCTATCACAAAACGTTCATGATCAAGAAGAAGAGCAAAGAAACAGAGGCAGAACCGACCAATTCCATACTGTATTCGGATGTGCACTGACAACACTATCATGTATTTTTATGTTCTCACTTTGTTGTTCATTTCATCTTTATCTGATATCCACCATAGCTGAAAATGAAACGGCTTCGCGATGGTTGCAGGTACAATGCCAAGCGCAGGCACTGGTGTCGTACTAAGCTAAGGTTTTGAGTCCCGTCGGATTTCTAATGGTTTGATGCTTGGGAGAAACAGATTATGGAATTGCCTATTTGCTAGTTTGTTGCTTTCTTTCTGAATTATTGTGAACCCAGCAGGCCCGAATATGGTTGTGTATATATACATACATATGCGTCATGCTATTTTTTTAGATCTTATGTGTAATTTATCTTGGCTTTGCTTATTTAATTATGTAAATTATATCCAGTGACTTTGGTCTTCACTCTAAAGATGAATGATAATATCACTTCTAGAGTTAAAGAATGGACTAAGAATTGGATAGTTTACTCATGTAATAATGTGTTAATGAGGACACAATTGTAATAATAAGAAAAATTGATGTTGGCAAAGGAGTTTACGGACTACAATGGTGAAATGTGAGTTGTCTATTTACACATATCCTGTACATCATGTGGTGAAGTTTAGTGGTATGTATTTGTATAATTTTATTATCTTCAATGTTTAGACATGTTCTTGATTTGCATAATGTTAGTTAGGGTCCGCTTGGTTGCAAATCATCAATGATAATGGTAATGAGTATGAATCAGAGGTCAATCATATTATGTAATTAAATGGGGGAAATTGTTCATAAAATGGGGTAGTGATTAACTTATTTATTATGTACCAAGCACCATAAAATGAGAATGAGTCCTCATTCATTCTCATTCCTTACCCTTATATCCCCAACCAAGCGGCCCTTATATGATATAACATTGCCATTTTCCTCTTCGGTCTTCTTTCATTCTCATAAGTATGGAGGGAGAGAATTTTCAAAGTTCTTTTTGTGTTCTCATGATAACAATGTTGATATTTTTCTTTACTTCAAAAAGAGATTAGCTGGTTTTCTTATTCTGGGTACCCGAATTCCTCCACTATCTTCTCCGCTAACCCTTGCTGTTTTTTGTGATTTAGTATTTTTTCACTTTACACTAATTTCTTTTGTTTTCTTTGTTTTGCTCTCTTCTTTTTATTTTCAGCTTTGTGCATGAAGGCGGTGGAGGAGTTTTCTTCACCGCCGTTTATGAATGAAGTCGGTGTGGGAAGTCCTATTTTTACATAGTGAAATATTTTGCATAATTTTGTTTTGAATTTGTATAGCTTAATACTGAACACTCCAGCCATATACCCTTGGGTTTGTTTACTTATTTATTTTTATACCTAACATGTTAGCAAGTTGAGCATTTGGAAAGATTCTTATCAAATTCTTTTAGATGTAAAGACACAGAGGTGTATGAGGACCCCAACAATTAGTCCACATAATGCAAAGTAATTTAGAGGTGTATCTATTTAGCAAAGTATTTTAGAGGAGCCATAACGTTGCTTGAAGCCTTTTAAAAAGAGCACACTCCTGTATAGAGGTGACAAAATCGGTTCGATCCGATGAATCAATTTAGGAGGTCTGATATTTTAGATGAACTGGACCATATAAATTTTGGCTCAACTAGACCGACGCGATAATCTTAGTATATTATAGGGGAATAGGTCGGTCGGGCCAACTAATTTTAGGTTCGACCAAATTTTGACCTGACTCGAACCGACTCAGAATATAGTGTTGGCATAGCGGGTCTAGCTCGATCGAGTCGTACTGTCCAAATTGTCACCTCTTCTCCTGAGAAGGGCATTTAATGGACTGAGTTGAACCGAACTTTAGATTGTTCGAGTAATGTTTGCTAAATTTTAAAGGAAACGATGCTCGAATGAGCATGTTCATTTATTGTTTGCTAATGTTCATGAATTGTTCGCGAACATTACAAGCAAGTTTATTAATATTTTGTGTTCGTGAATACATATATCAGATATTATTATAGTTTTGCAGCCAAAAAAAAAAAAAGTTGGGTTTTATTATTTCCATAATGATTTCGTTGGCATTTTGAAATAGAGTTACGTAAATGAAATGGATTATTATTATTATTATTATTATTATTATTATTATTATATACCATTTTAAAATATGTTCATGAACAATTAACGAACGAGCTCTTCAGTGTTCAAACTTTTGTTTATTTATCAAATGAACAAGAATGAGCCTTTCAATGTTCAAATTTCGTGCATTTATCGAATAAACAAGAATAGACGAGTTTAAATGAGAGCTAACTGAATTAAAACAGACTTTCAAATTCGAATGCTTAGTTCGTCGGCAGCCCTATCTCCCACTTAGGTGGAGTATTTTATGTATTTACTCCAAGGGAAACTTTTGGAGTCTATATTTAATGGCGAATCCTCCAAGTAAAATTTATGGGAGTAGGAATAAAGATGAATGAGTTTTCTAATAATATGATGAGATTATAATCAAAGTTATTATGTTTGACTTTTATATTCATGGGTTTTACTTACAATATTTTCTTTCAGAATTTTCATTTGCCTGAAGAAATGTATTCACATGCATATTTATCCATAGTTTGAAGAATGTTTCCTGTTTGTATAATGTTGAGTGGCAATATAATTCCTGCAAAAATAAAACAAACATTGTCGTTGACATAAAAAATTTAGTCTAATTTCTATTTTTACCCAAAAAATATTATATTTCTGTTGTAGGAAAATAGAAAAGAAAAACAGTAAAGAGAGACGGAAGAGAGACACGGAATCATTAGGGTTCTCTTATTCATCAGATTCCCTTTATATATGGTGTCAAATACAAGGGTTTCACAGTTACATATTATTTAGTGAATAGCTAAATTGCCCTTCATCAATTACTTTTGACGAAGGCACACTAATTGTGTTTTTCCTTCAACATTCCCCCTTGTGCCAAGTCAAAGGGGAATTGGTGCATAACTTGTTGCCTCGTTAAAAACCTTGCCAAGTAACAAAACCTAGTGAGAAAAAATAAACATTGATCGAAGGGAAAAAGAGTGCAACGCACCTATGTTGAGACTCCCCCTGAAGTCTACACACCTCCCCTGATACGTACATCTATTAGGAGAGTTTTGAAAATCTTCGCATCCTCGATTATATAAATCATGAGGAAAGTTTATGGTGGCTGGTTATAGACAAACTTTGTGGCATATGCTTTGTATAATCATCTCCTATGTAGCATAGTTCTATCTTCTTGTTGCAAACTGCATTATCTTCATAAATTCAGGTCGGTCTTCTGTGGTAGGTCTTCAACCATAGTACTTAAGATCTCCTTCATGTAGGACAACCATCTTTGTCTGATTCGGTGGGGTTGATAAATGAGTTGTTCTTGGTGGATCTTCAAGATTTCATTGTACTCCTCGTGGTAATATGTAACCAGTTTGGTAATTACCTTTACATTAGCTAACAAGATAACCAACATTTAAACTAACCAAGGTAGTATTCGGTATTCCGTAGTGGGGGTAGCTTCAACATTTATTTAGGAGTTACATATTCTTTTGTAATCCTTTTATCTCTACATATGAGAGCATTTGACATTTTCTTTAGAGTTTTACAATTTCATTTGTAATCTCTCCTGTCTCTAATATGGGCAGAACATGAGTTAATGGTTTCTTTCATATATCAAAATACTATTTGATATCATTCAATTGATATTGCGTTGTCCTGAGTAAAATATAATTAACATGTTCTTTGAGAAAGTAATACATGGTTGAGTGTATTGAGCTTTTTGTACAATAATGTGCACATTTCAATTAAGTAGGGAATTTCATCTCCCAATAGCTCTTTCGTCATTTCCTTTTTGACTCAAATGGATCTTTCCTTATGTCCACACTTCAACCAATCATAGGAGTGCTAACAGATTGCACTTTATCCATATGAAATCGCCTGATAATCTTTTGGATATATGCAAACTGAGGAATTAATATTCCACAAACTCGGTGAGTTTTCCCATGATCCTTTATCTCAATTTAGATTTCAAATACATCACAGTATCTCTTATTTCTTTAAGAATACTCATTATGTCCTTAACATCGACATAAGCTGCTATAGTTGCAAACATAGAAATCGTTTTCTTTATAAATGCATAGGGGTAGCACTACTTGTTCTTTCCCTTCCCAATCAAGTAGTCACTCAGACGGGTATACAATTTTCGTCCAGATTTATTTCAATCAAAGTGAGCATTTCAATCTAATATTGTAAATGCACTCCGTGGTCTAGAGTTACTTGAGCTGGGCAATGCAAGTCCATCTGACACTTACACATATCTCAATAGCAAGATCCCCAAAGAGATATGTTGTAACCACATTAGTATGCTGCATTTTCAATCCTTCGGAAACTTATCAATAAGACGTTATGACGTCCGTTGTGGGAGAATATCTCCTCGTAGTCAATTCCAGGGCTTTGTGAGAAAACCTTGTGCTTTAAGGTAAGTTTTGCATCTCAGGACTTATTATTCTCACTACGCTTACTGACAAAACATATTTTATGTCCTGCAGGCTTTACACTTGGTAAGGCTAGCACTACCAAACCAAATATCTGTTGTTCTGTCATAGAATCGAGTTCTACCTGGATTGATTCCATACAGGCCAATATGCTCTTTGTTGATATCTTACAATAGAGCGTGGTTCGATATTATTGTGCTCTATAATTCATTGAGTAACAATGTATACATCATCAATGCACGTGAAAGATTTTTCCATTAACTCACATGCACTCTCATTATCTCAAGAATCATATTAAACTTCGGAGCGTCCTCCAATGATGATTCATGGACATAATTAATTAGAAATAATTTGAGAGTATTTCTTTCCATTGATAATTCAAATTGTGCCACACCTGCCTCTTTCCTTGATCAGGTGTTCATCGAACCACGTGGCATCCCCCATTTCCTTTTGGGAGCCACGACCTCAACCACACCTCCACTAAGTGTGGTTGCAACACCTTTATCTGCGGTGTTGTGCCCCTTACTGGAGACTTTTAACCTTACAGGCACATTTGCAGCTGGTATATATGATCTTGTCACTTTAGCGATTTTAGCAAATGCATCAACAATCAAATCTTCCATACTTTGAAGATCGATAATTCGTTTTACTTCACTTTACATTATGAAGTGTGGGGATCCTAATGAGACATACTGGGAAACACTTCCTGTCGTTCCCTTATAAAATTCTTTTTCTTATCTCCCCCTAACGACGGGAAGACTGTCTCATTAAAGTGACAATCCGTCAATCTTACGGTAAATAGATCTTGCCTGTTAAAGGTTCCAAATAGCGGGTAACAGTTGAGAATCCATATCCAACATAAAATACTTAATCGTCTTTAAAAACCCATTTTGATGCGTTGTGGGGACGCAAATAGGCACATATACTGCGTAACCAAATTTGCGTAAATGTAAAAATATCAGGCTAAATCTAGTTACCAACTGGTACACATAAATTATTGGTTAGCAGTGGGTCTGAGACAAATAAAGTAAAATTGCAGTGATATTGCATATTCCCATGTCTGATAGACATTTTAGTGCGCATTTTCAATGCCTAATCCTCCATCTATATCCTTGTGATGGTGGCTTATGTGAGACCATTTTTGTATATGCACATGGGTTAAAGGATACTATACATTGATCCTAACAGATATGCAATAATCATCAAATTCTTATGATGAGAACTCTCTAGAGTTAATAAGTTTTATAGACATTATGAAGTGAGGGTGGTGAACCCCTATATAATATTTTCTAGGGCTCCATTTGGATGGAGGGATTTGTGATGGATTTATAAATCCATTGTCAAATCCACTCCATGCGTTTGGATAAAATATTAAATGAGTGGATTTGAAAATCCAGATTTTTAAATCAACTCATTTACAAATCCAGGATTTGAAATTCTCCATTTTACACTATATTTGGGTGGATTTCAAATCCTTTGACAAATGTAGTCATTTACAAATCCCTCCTGACTCACACTTCTCTCTCCCCCCCCCCCTTTTCTCTCTCTCTCTCTCTCGTCCTCTCTCTCTCTCTCTCTCTCTCTCTCTCTCTCGTCCTCTCTCTCTCTCTCCTCCCCGCTCTCTCTCTTCTTCTCTTCTCCCTATCGCTATCTCTTCCTCTCGTTCTCCAATAAAATACTCATAATATTTTTTTTGAATTCTTTTTTTTCCTTTTATCTCTAATTAAATGCTTCCAATAAATTTTTGGGATATAAAATACATAATATGTATATATGTGTGTATATATATATAATTAGAAAAAAAATTATTCGGTTAATTTTGATGTAGATAAATATTATTTTATTTAATTAAAAATATAAATTGTTAGTTTAAACTTTAAAGAAAAAAAAAATTAAATTTTACAAATATTGTATCAGTGTTTTGCCAAATAATGGATTTGAAAATTTTGGATTTCAAAATCCTTTCACAAATCCACCATAAATCCAAACAAGGGATCAAGTCCATGGATTTCAAATCTAAGGATTTTGAAATCTGTTCATTTTAAATCCCCTGACAAATCAAATCCCTCCATCCAAATGGAGCCTAGGAGTTTTTCAAATGCAACATTTCTTGTGGACAATAATGTGATGATCAGTTAGTGTGTCAAAGCGTTTACCAAAACCATAGATATTTTAATGACCCGCTTTTCTAGTTTGATAGGTCCACATATATTATATTATGATCTTTTGTAAGAATGGATTGTCTTACTTATATATCAGGTATAGGAAGGTCTCGATCCTACTTATTACCAAATAGTAGGCTTGGTAGAATGAGTGATATGCCTTAAAATAGTTAATGAGGCAGAATGGGATGTTGGTCGTGCTTTTAGTACTTTAGAAAGCATTAACTCTGTTATAACAAAAATAGTAGTGACATTGTACATCGTATAAGATTTTTATCCCTTTTTGTATTTCACTCGAAAGAAGAATGTCCATATAATTTCTTAAATATGGATCATCATGTTATGACTTGGATGTCTAAGAAAGTCGTACCAAAACCTATAGGAATTAATATCCCAAAGTTCATTTTGGGTAACATATGATTCTGTCTTCCAAAGTTCGTTTTGGTGAAACGATCAGAGTTGTAGTGGAGTACATGTCACTAGATTGACTCATTTATTTCTCTAAGATGTGCTTCCTTTCACATTATCATAAATTATTCAATTTCATTCTCACATGTATTTTTGAAATGATAGTCTTTGACACAAATATCTTTACTTAATAATATTGTAATAGCTCTTGGTGCGTATAGAGCGTTTTGTGACTATAATTGTTATGTCATTAGGCATCTATAGAATTCGACGATTCTTCGCCTTTTAAGTACTTGTGATTCAATGATGGTCATTATGCAGTAATGTAGTGAGTCTCTGTTCTTTGGACTTCTTGTATCTCTTATAGTTAACTGCTCTAGCAGTTTTTTTTTATACAAAAGTATAGTATTTATTGAAGTTCATTACTAACTTTTTCCCTTTCGTTTGGGGGTTGAGGTGTCTTTTGCACCTTGATGTCACAACAAGCAATTCCAGTACCACCATGTCCATATGGTGGGTGGGTATTAGGAGAGCTCTATGGACCCAATGATATTACCCCGTGATGTATTATCGCTATATCGATGGGATTGACACATCCCGTCCCCTTTGCTTTGGGGCTCTTTCCACTATTTAGTTTTTCATAGTTAGGTTAGAGATTTTTCCTTTTCCCAACCTATCATACTGTCATATTGAGTGTTACCTATACTGGTTCTCTAGTATAAGTATCAAAGTATGCAAACAATTTTATATATCATATCTTCTGTGATTTTCTTCTTACAGAAAATAAGACATGTTTTTAGGCACAAAAATGTCCTTATTGAAGTTATTGACTCTTTTGAAGTATAGTAAGTGAATTTCTTTCCACAAAAATGATTAATTTTGAAAGTAGAGAATTATCTATTATTCCAAAATTTCTTTTATGGCAACCCACAGTTCATCGAGGTCTTCTAACTAACGAATCCTTTCAAAGTGAGTTAGGATCACCGTGTCGCCTCAATTTCATTAGAGGATGGACTTTGAGTTTGTTGGACGATTTTTTATCCTTAGGGTCGGTGAATGACATGATTTGTGGAATTTTTTTCAAGTGTGGTACTCAATTTCTTGTGAGTCCAATAATTCAAATTTGGATCGAGTTGGTTTAATTATTTTCTTTTGAATTAGATTTTGGGACCATATATCACAAGTTTTTTTTTTTATATACTTTGTAAATTACTTTATCATGTAGTTGATTTGTCCATGAACCTCCTTTATCATGAACATACATAATTTGTCGTAAAAATACATAGGCAAAATACTTATCAAGTTCATAATCTATCTGATAAATGAGCTAATTTACGAAATTGTAAAATCCTTTAAGACATAAATGATTGATTCGTAACTTTAAATTCCATAAGAAGTTGGAATCAGATAAAATATAATTAGGCACAATCAATATATTTTAAAATCAAACAAAATTTCATTAGTGCCAAAATTGTACACAATTGCTTTAGATGCACATATAAATCCATTCTCAATTATCCCGAAAGATAGGTGTATCTCAACCATACGAGAATCATGCATTCATACTCTTTCTCATGTGTCAATATTGACAAAAAATATTTAAATAATTAAGCATAGAACAGACCGTGTCACATGAAACATATCATGCCACATGCTACTATCACCAAATATTATTTGCATTTCATTCATAAAGTAGGGCGATTTGATTTACCTTGCTGGAAAGACACGATTCTTTCCAATGACACTTCTCAAAGATTTCAAGGTTGGATGATAGTTTTGGAAACCGCAACAGTCCAGTATCCATACCGATGACAGTGAACCAATACTCGAATATACCAATTAAATTCAAACATAAGAAAAAAAATATATATTAAAAAGAGATATATTCGGATTTCAATTATATATCCAATCCAAGCACATGCTATCAATAATTATTAATCACCAAACAGATAATCAATGCAAAAAAATGGTCCGTTGAAAGAACATTCATTCAGAAATAACATCGTTAAATATCGAATTAAAGTTTCACCGTAATTCTCAATACAACTAACCATTTGACTTCAAAATATAGAATATTATATATTTCAACAGAAACACAAAATATTATATTATTTATTGTGCAACATTTATGCATTGCATAATCATGTTAATCATTGAAAGTTTCCTACTGCCATACATGTGTACAATTATATATTGATAAGTGAAATTGTGTCTAACACAAAAACTCCATAAAGAATTTAAAAGTGATTATAATTAATCTTATATATTGAATCGGAATATGGCCGACATAATAATACGATCGGAATACATATCCGAATTAACAAAAAGTTTATGCATCTTTAGGAAATAAAAACCACCAGATTCATTATATCCTTTATTAAATAAACTTATTCGACCAAGAAGAAATTAGAACAAATATTGTTACCCGGTTGAAACTTGATTCGTGAAATTTCGACCATGATTTAACTTCGAAAATGATTACGGCGGCGGATTCGGAAAATTTTATGTTGGTAGGGCTTCGTGCTGATAACGTGTTGTAGGAAAATAGAAAAGAAGAACAGTAAAGAGAGACGGAAGAGAGACACGGAATCATTAGGGTTCTCTTATTCATCAGATTCCCTTTATATATGGTGTCACAGTTACATATTATTTAGTGAATAGCTAAATTTCCCTTCATCAATTACTTTTGACGAAGGCACACTAATTGTGTTTTTCCTTCAACAATTTCTAAATTAATGAAAAAAATAGAAGTGCTCCAAAAGTACTACGTTGGCCTATTTAAAGTCATCAAAATTAAGCTTCACTACATGTCACTCATCGAGGATGTACTGAGGCTCGATGCCTCCAACTTTTGCTACACCCTCAAATTAGTTTAGGGATTTAATGTTTGAGGTAAAAATATAAATTAGACTAAATTTTGACTTCAATAGTAATTTTAGTTTTTGCCTAAAATAATAATTTAGGTAGCAATTGACAAAAATCGTAAAGTATAAACAACAATTAATTTTTAATATTAACCCTACTATATATGAAAAAGACTTCATGAATAAAAGAATATATATTTGCATTTTATATTGTATATTGACCAAAAAGATTAGAACTTCCTTTTTAGTGTTTGTGCATATGTCAATCGTGCAACGCACGGGTGTATTACTAGTAGTAGTAGTAGTAATAATAATAATAATAACAATAATAATAATAATAATAATAATAATAATAATAATAATAATAATAATAATAATAATAATAATAATAATAATCAATAGAGGTGCCAATTCGGGTCGTCCGATGCAGCTTGGTCTGACCTATCGGCCCAATGTTATATGTCGAGTCAAGTAGGCCAGGCTGAAATTCTATCGATCCAAAAATCAGTGAGCCAAGCCCGACCCAATCAATCCTACTTAAATACACTTATATTGTTGGACCGACCCATCACCTATCAAGCCAATCTGAAGATTGGTACTTTGGTCCATTGGCTCATTAAGTTGGGTCTATTGGGTCAGATGATACTTTTGACTAAAATTCTTATGGCTTAGACAGCCTAAAATAGCGGTTGGGCTAAACTTTTCCCTTGAACCGAGCTGATTTTAATACCTCACAATAACAATAACAATAACAATAGTATTAGGAATAACTATACAATGAGGGTTGGAATGAATGACTAATCTCATAGACATAAGAGTAGTGATTTCATTGGGAATGATGATTCCCAACACAAAATCATCTATCAATCATGAAAATTATAATAAATATGAGTTTCATCATTCATTCTCACCTTATTCTCTCATATCAATCGGTTAGCAGATAAAAGTTCTTCCCGCTTGATTATAAAATAGCATTCCAATCTAGATCTATATAATAATAAATTTCATCCAAAATAGTAACTTAAGAATTTTTCCGCCTAAATTTTTTTTGTTATTTTTGGTATAAAATATTTTCTTTGGAGATAGATCTACATATATTCTAAAATATATTTAGGCATAATTATCTCAAATCAATAGTAAGTGGGTGTTTGCAATTACTTTTTCGAAGTGCTTTTTAGCTTATAGCTTGGAAAAGTTATTTTGGAGTGTTTGGAAAAATTACTTCAACTTTAATAAAGTGATTCTAGGCCAAAAGCTAAAATTAAAAAAAGTTAGTTTTTCCAATTTTTTGGTATTGTGGTAAATAAGTAGAAGTTTTTTTCTCTCACTAATAAGTTAAAAGTTGTTTAAGCATCAAACACTCCACCTTTTTATTTGTGCAAATCACTTATATTCTCAAACACTATCTTTTTATTTTAAGTAATTTTACCACAATATCTATTTTTAATCACTTCTTCAAAAGCAAAGGAAAACACTCTCTAATTCTCCCACAATCAGCTTAATTTGTCCAAGTCTATAAAAGGAGACACTCGTGCAACTTTCTAAAAAATATCTGAACCCTTATCTCACAAAATCTATTCCGCACAACCAATTTATTTTTTCATTGAAATCGACATTAATCAAGTCGTTGATTCAGCCAAACTTTGTGTCTACTTCCAAATTGTGTTCTTCTTTAAATAATTTTATTTGTTGTGAAGATTAAGAGATCCAAAGTAACTCAGGGAGAAGAGATGCGAATCATCACCCACTAGAGTAACGGAGAATGACCGACATTATGAGAGAGTGTGAGACAGAGTCTGGCCGATTTTGTGAGAGAAATCAACAGAATTATCTAGCATCTAAAATGGGGAAGGGGGCAAAAATGTGGGGAAGGGAGTTGGATGGGAGTAACTTTGTCGGCAGAAACAAAATTACTATTTCCTTTGTTTCGAAAATCCTATGAATGTTGTACCCACTTTTCTTCTATTTAATTTATGTTCGCTTAATGTGTCCTTTAATTTGTGTAGTATCAATTATGCGAATAAAAATTTATGATCAAGTATATTCATACATAAAAAGGGAAACAAATAAATAAAGAAAAAAATTAAAACAAAAAAATAGATTTAGTACGACTTTATCAAATAAACACCTAATGGTCTTTTTTATATTTAATGTTAATTTGAATTTTGTTTCATTTTTCATTAATTATTTTTCTTATTAATTTTTTTAGTCATATACAAATATAAAAATTAAATTATTTAGTAAATATTTTATAATTTTAGTTTATTTCAACATTTTGTTTTTCTCAAATCTAACTTTTTGAAATAAAAATATTTTTTTATTTCTAATATTATTTTCCGGTATAATAAATTAAATTAGTCATCTATTATTGATCTATAGTTTGACACCATATTGTATAAATAAATAAATTAAATTAAAGAGATAATTTTTTTGTTGGTTGATTATGTGGGCTAATTATTAGTGTGTTGTGCTACAAATAAAAATTAATAAAATTATAATATAGTGTTATTGATACTCATTAAAAGCTTTTGAAATTTTCTTGAATATTATATTTGAAAAAATAAAAAAATATAGATACTTAATTTGGATAAATATAAACGTTTTCATAAAATTATAAATATACATATATACACTCATCCTTTGTACAAGATGATCAATATTACAACCTCCATACAAGGATGCTAGAGATATTGATACATTAAGAAAACAATTATGAATATTCTATAACTCACTCAAATTTATACATTTTTAATTTTTAATACTTTTCATTTCATCTCTTATTATATATTGATTTTAATATTTTATTATATTAAAATTATATGAATATATAATTTCTATTATTTATTCATTTACATTTACAAATCGTTCATCGCACGAAAATACTACTAATATTTTAGAATAGTATAAAAAAAAATATGCTTCCCTTAAAAGATAATCCTAGATTCCCTCCTATACCGACATAATGTGTGAATTTTCATAGTTTTTTTTAAAAAAAACAAATACCAAAAGATAGGAGAAATTAATTGTTTTTTAGGGTGGCGAAAATAATTACTTTAGTTTAACTAATAAAGTTGTAAAGTGAAAGAATAATAGGAAAAGGTGGCCACATATTGTGTGCAACCTTGACGGTTAACGTGGTCATAAATGGAAAACATATTTATCCGAACATGCAATGGAAATACAAAGTAGCACAAATCATCTGATGCACGCATGAATTGTGCATTTCGGCAGGGCGCACCCGAGACATCAGGTTATGGACGGCCCACAAATAAAGAAATACCAATTAATATTACTATATACGTAATAATAAATATTAAATATATTATATTTATTATTTAAATTAAATATCAATAATATTTATCATTAAATGTGTTCAAATGTAACATTGATTACTTATATATTAAAGTTAAAATATTTTTATTGCATATTATGAAAATTGTCTAAATATATTGTAGTTTTTTATAATTTTGAGGGGGCCAAAACACACACATTAAAATAAATACACAATATTGCATATTATACACATTTTAAAACTATAAATAATTGGGTAAGAGGTAGGCTCCCCACCCAACAAGCTAGGTCCGTCCCTGATTTTAGGTATCATACGTAGCTTTCGCTAAATATGGGCTCAAGTCTAAATAAAAGCACGATCTTTAGTGATTTTGGTAATTTTTCCAATTTTTAGTAAATAAGAGTACAGACTTTTCTTTTTCGTCCGATTCCTGTGTAACACTATATATAATACATAATTATACGTTTATTATGTGATGTGATGAATTCCACGTTACCCCTCTATCATCAGTTTTACGTGAAGAGCACTCTTATTTTATAGTTTGTATATTTATGATAATTAGAATTTATTAATTTAGTTTGGGCCGTGAGAAGATCTAGTTGAGCTTTGAGTAAAATGGAGAAATGAAAAGCTTTAAGTACAAAGTTAGAAAAGGAGTAAAATAAACTTGTTTTCCCTTTTCAAACTTAATTCGATATTTAATTATTTTCATTATTTTTAAAACAATCTAATATAGTATACATAGATTAATTTCAATATTAATGTCTAAATATTTAACAAAGTAAAACCTAACAGAAAAAGACATTTGCAAGAATATTTCTTTAGCTCACTAAATCGGTGGTGCCAAATGGTTGGAGATCACCTTTTTGTGATATGAAATCTGAACCAAATTGATGTTGTAAAGTTGGACATAATCGAAAACGTTGTTGATAAATAAATTATACCTGAACTATGATTCGATTTGTAATTGTCATATGAACTTTGAATGTTATTAAATTTTTGATGTGATATGATTTTTTAAAATAATTATAACACCAACGACATTTTCTAGGCACCTTTTTCATGTTACTATTGAGAAGTATCACCACGAGGCCGTCCAAATCCACTACCTATTGCCGACGATACTATCACGATCGATGTTAGAAGTTAGATTTGTCTCGTCCTCTACTTCCAATTTACGGCGATAATAACAATGAACGATGAAATAGCTAGGTGATGAATCATGATCTCGTCGAAACATATCTGATTATAATATAAGGTTCGATTTTTTTGAGTATTCACTTAATTGTTGGAAAATGTGATCAATGATGAAATTAAAAAGAAAATTGTACGATATATTAAGCTTATATCGCAATTGAAAATAGACCCGAATCTCAAAAAATTTCTTTCGGTAATTTGCTAAATAGAGAAGACATCTTCATAGCATATTAATTTTATCTTAACTAGTAACACTCCCATGCGATGCACGGAAATTTATTTAGAAAATAATAATTTGATTAAATTAAATATTATATAATCTAATATTAAAAAATAGAGTTGTTGCATTCTAAACTAAATAAATATTTGAATAGTTTTGATAAAACATATAAAAGTTATAAGTAATGTAACTATCTATTTGTGTTCACATGATATATAGATTTTAAAAGTATTCTCTTATGGATTAACATAAAGAAATGAATATTCGAACAGAAAAAATATATATGTAAGAACATCAAATTGTTGTGTGAGCATATATTTAAGTGATAATGAATAGTCAAACAAACACTGATATATATTATCTTAATATTGAACTTATATTTAGTGTGTCTGTATCCATGTTGATATGTGTGGACACCCACAAATAGCTTAAGTGATAAAGAGTATTCAAACAAACACAAATATCTAAATAACATAGAATCCATCAAAATATATTAAATATAATAAACTGAATAATATTATATGTAAATTCGTGTTTTTTTTAGTTTTTCATTTTATTTAGATATTTTAAGTTATCTAAATAATTTTAAAATTTTGAATATACCTACTTAACTTCCTCTTTTAAAAAGAGAATACTAATTTTATAGATTTAATCTATAATCAAATACGTTTCAGGTTTAAATGATTCTTGATACTAACAAAATAAATTCAAAGATCATTCAATAGTTGGAATAATAAAATAAAATATATGAATTTTTCAATATATCTTAAGAATTTCATATATGTTGAATTTTATTCAAATAAATTCTATATTTTCATTATAGATATTATATTTTATTTAAAGATACAAATTTATTAATTTAAATAAATTAACTAATTAGGTTGAAAAATGTGGAAAATAGACATAGTTAATTAATGCGACAGAGCAATGTTTAGATTGCAAAATCTACAAAAATTATAAAGACCAAGCAGATTAATTTTATTTTTAAAAAAAATAAATTGCAACACATTTAAAATCTCATAGTTTAGGTTGCAAAGTGTAAATTTTTAATAAAAATAACATAATAAATATAAACTATGAAAAAATAATAAGTATGGATTTTCATATATAAATATATAAATATGTGTGGAAGTCGTAGTCCTGAGATTAACCAAAACAAAATTGTTATTATAACAAACTACAAATTAATAGGTGCAAATATAATTATTTAATAAGCAAATTATTGAATGATACTTTTAAACTTTTATTTTAAATTTAAGAAATTACATGCTTAATCATTTAAATAATGAATTTTATTTCGACACGTAAATAAAGAAAACTTTCGCTCAAATTAAATAATAGTTAGTTTTGCTTTTAATAAAATAATCAAGATAGTTATTTTTTTATTAGAGAACCATTTACCTAATTTTAGTTGTATTCGGTCCTAGGCTATAGTACAAACCACCTTAATCGCTCAAATCTTATTCAAATAATCAACGACCAACGATATAAAATTTCCAAATGAAATATCTAATTATAATATATGTGATATGAATATCAAATTTTCCTAAAAAATATGAATATCAAATTAAAGATCTTCAAAAGAGCTTTAATTTGATATATTATACATAATTAAAAATAGGTTCGAAATGAAAAAGTTATTTGCGGTTTAAAAGATTAAAATAAAGTTTGATTTTTACTAAATGTGACAATAACATACTACATCCGTTGTCTTTTATATGCAATTTTAATTTTGGATTAGAGAATCAAAATATAGGGGAAATGGTATATCATCAACCAAATTTCCTATCTCCCCACAAATCCCTTAGATTTATCCTAGTAGAATTTCAGTTGATAGCTTGAATTTTGGAAAAGTGCCCCAATTAGGGACCTGAATATTCGAGTTCTCAATTCAAGACCTGAATTTTGAGTTTTTCTCAAGTAGCAGGCCAGATTCTCGATTCAGGATTATGTATTCAAAAGTAGGATATTTTATTCGATGTACGAAAGATTCAGTACGGAGTAGATTGAAAGTTCCAATACAGAGTATATATATATGTATGTATGTATGTATATATATTTATATAATGAACACTCCATATATCAGATAATGTGTCCTATTTTTCAAGACGTAAGAGTGAGAATAAAATTCAAAATCCAGACCTCTAATAAGAAAAAAATTATCATCATATTTTTCTTTATATTATCTTTCTTCCCATTTATATATGATATTGGATATGGTAAATTAGATTAGAGTTTTTTAGAGATAATGTTACGGATAATATTGGAGAAAATTAGAAAAAAACGCTAAACAAACATCTATTTAAAAATAATTGACAAAACCTAAACTATATCTTATAAAAAAAAAAAAAATCATCTAATAAAAATTAGAAAAATGACACGGATAGTAATGAAAAAATTAGTATAAAAAAGGAAAAAAAAGACATTTATTTAAAAATAATTGACAAAACCTAAAACTACATTTAATAAAAATAGAGGTAGTACCAATTACAAAATTTATGACGAACTACAAAAAATCATGTTTAACTAATCTAGTTTTGCAGGCCAATAAACAATAGTATTTAATACATATAATAGCAAAAAAAATAATATTTTTTTTCAACTCATTATAGTATATGTGATATGGATGTCAAATTAAAGCTCGTGAAAAGATTATTTAAATGATATATCTTATATAAAAATCAGATTAAAAATAAAAAAGTTATTAGTATTTAAAAAATTAAAATAAAATTTAAAACTTACTAAAGTTACACAACTTACCAAATTTTGGAGTAAAAAATAGGAGGGAAAGTTAAAATTACAAAAGTAACCCTCATTTTACTTTTATATATATATAGATTTCCTTTTAAGAGATTCTTTTACTAAATAATACTACCTCCGCTTTTTTATAGATGTTCTTTTATGTTTTATGCTTTGTATATAAATAGTTGTCTTTTTAACTTTTTTTCCATATTTTTTCCAATACTATCCTTATAATTATTCCTAAATAATCTCTAATTATTAAACATACCGTATCTATATAATCTAATTAAGGGTTTATTCGTCTATTTTCCATATCTCTTAATTTTCTTATTCAAATCTAAAAACACATCTATAAAACAACGGAAATAGTATATTTATATATTCAAGAAATGATTAAGAGATCATTTGTAGTCCGATAAAAATGTTTCGATGATTTTATATAAGAATGAACCTAGCAACAATTAATATACCGTATATTGACACAATGAGTGCAAATTTTATATAATTTTAGCAGTATTTTATGTTATCTCAAGCGGGATTTTTTTAAACTATATTACATAATATATTATAATTTTTTATTAGAATTACTAAAGGAGTGTTTTATTTTATTTAAGTCTTCCAGCATTTTACTTGATATAATAATAAAACCGTATCAAAATAGTAAGTTAGTCATTTTTCCACTCAAACCGAGTTGCTACTTGGGGAAACGCGACTTCGTCTCAAACACATTTTTTATATTTCTAGCAAGTCGTCTGATTGTCAAACGAGATTGCTCGCAGATTTCACCCTAATTCTTGCCGAAATTCTTACCATATATTCGCATAAATTAATATCTTAATCTAATAAAAAAATCAAAATATTGGTTACTGTGATATGGCTACGTTTCCAATTTAATGATAATTAAAATTAATGTTATTGTATATTACTCAATCCCAAAAATTAGCTCTCAAATTAATTATACTAAAATAAATGTTACCTCCATTTGGATACATTATATAAGGCAAAATTGTATAATTCGCAATGTAATGACAAATAAGGATACACATTCAAAAACTACCAAGATCATTAGTTGTCATAACTTGTCTAGCGCATTCATCATGTTCGATCATATCATAATTCAGTCAATTCTAATTATAGCCTCAATATTCTATCCACATTAAGCGTAAAATCATTGCAAAAAAACTAACGTACTTACAATAAATTTCTTAGTTCAACATGACTATTATTAATATATAAATACTCAACAATCGCATGTTCTAAATAATCAGCGAAAATATTAAACCAAAGAAGCCGATCAGCGCCTTTTATATGAAAATATATGCTAATGATTAACGAAAATATTGTACGTACATTCCATACATCAGCATAATTATGTATTCACTGATTATAAAAACATCCATGATTTTTTTAAAAATTGGTAGCGACAATTATACGATGATTTTATGCGCAGGTAGAAAGAAATAAACAAATTAATCCAAGATTTTTGTCTGCATGCACTGCCCATCGAGCGCTACAAATTGATGTTCTCTATCAAAAAACTAATAGACCACCGACATTTTAAAAAAAAAGTTTTAGTATATTTTGATGAGATATGTTTGTTTCGTTCACTAAATTTGATCCAACATAATCTTAGGGTGTGTTTACTTATCGCTTGCTCCAATCCATTGAGGATTGGGGCAACCGAGCTATGTAATCTTTGGAGTTGTTTACAATATATTTACACAAATCACATCGCATTTTTCCTCACATTTTACACTAAAAAAAAATCAACTCAATCTTCAACCAACAAAATCAAACACTATTTATTTAACTCAATCTTCTCTTTTCACTTTATTTCCTCAATCTACAGTACTCTAACTTCCTCCAACCAAACATATAAGTTTTTCTTTTAAAATAAATGTATATTTATTTTATTTATTTAATTTAAAAATAATCTATTCAATTAATTTTATTCAATTATTTAATCATAATTTTGTTTTTTTAGTGATATACTCCCTCCATCTCGGCTTAACTTGCCTAGTTGATCGGCACGGAAGTTAAGAAAAAATAAATTTTGTAGAATCTTTGACTTTTCAAAGTTGGAGATTGAGGGTAGAGAATATGTGAGAAATTAGTTATTTATGACCTAACAAGTTAAATTAAAACAGATCAAAATAATAAATAGACAAATTAAATTAGAACGGAAAAAGTATATTTTAAATCATGCATTCCACGGCATGCGACTGTAATTGAGTAAAAGTCTCCACCCAGCCCTGGAATGACTACAATTGAGTACAAAATGAACTTCCAGTCAAAGGTCAATTTCGTCATTTTGGATATTCTCCCGCCCACCTCCCACAACCGTCCCATTTTCTTCCCCTCCCTTTCACGGTTCACTCCGCATCTGAGATTCAATTGTCTTAAAATTATTCATAATTTTTTTTTTGTTTTTTTCAAGAAAAAGGAATTAGAGAAAAGCGAGAATTGCATGAGCCGTGGTGGCTGCGATGGGTATATATAGGACGAGACGTTGTTTGACACCCCTCACTTCTCGCCATTAACTCACCTCTCTCTCTCTTGGTCTAAATTATTTCCTCTCATTTTCTCTCTCATCCCATATTCTTTCCTCTTTCGTAGAGGGAGTTTTTGTATTCTTTCTCTATTTGCTGGATCCTGATCTGACTAATAACAAGGAAAATCCGTAAGTTTTTTGCAGATCCTGTTTCGACTGCACTTATTTTTCTGCAGCGAGTTTATTTCATTTATGCTAGATCTTTGTACTGCTTTGCGTTAATTCAATGCCATTTCTGCGTGTTATTCAGATCTATACACATCTTATCTTTCTCTTTCTGCACTTTTCATGTGCTCTTTCTACAATATTATAGGTCTTATTCAAGTTGAAAAGTTGCTCATCAGTAGTATATACATATATATATATATAGAAGGTCGATTTCGTGCATATGTGATTGAATTGTAAATTGTTGAGCTGATCATTGAGATTATGAATGGGGCGCCTTAATGTTGTTAAATTTATGTTGATTGCGGTGGTTAAGTTGTGATGTTTATTTAATCTCCTGTTAGTGTAATTATTTAATGCTGAACGTGTTGTGTGTGTTCATGTAGGGCTTCTAAATTTTTTGCAGTCAATTTCTACTTTGCCATAAAAACATTGATGTACTTAGAAGTTATTTCTATTTGGATTTACCATATCATGCTCTTGTTCACCTTAAAAAAATAACTATGATTTACTGGCTCTTTACTTTCTCCGCTGGTGAATTGAATACTAAAGTTTCAAGTTGATGATCCTGGTTTTTGTGCTTGTAATACTGTCTGGGATCTATCTGACTCTGATTTTAATTGCAGAGATCAAGTTACAATGTCAACTTTCACGCCGAAGAATATCCTCATTACAGGAGCAGCTGGATTTATTGCATCTCATGTTGCAAATAGGCTTGTCCGAAACTACCCTGATTACAAGATTGTTGTTCTTGACAAACTTGATTACTGTTCCAATCTCAAAAACCTTCTCCCTTCTAATTCTTCGCCCAACTACAAGTTTGTTAAGGGTGATATTGGCAGCGCGGATCTTGTGAACTACCTTCTCATTACTGAGAACATTGATACCATCATGCACTTTGCTGCCCAGACTCATGTTGATAATTCTTTTGGCAACAGTTTTGAGTTCACCAAGAACAACATTTATGGCACCCATGTTCTCTTGGAGGCCTGCAAGGTCACTGGTCAGATCAGAAGGTTTATTCATGTTAGTACAGATGAGGTCTATGGGGAGACAGAGGAGGATGCTGTTGTAGGAAACCACGAGGCCTCACAGCTCCTTCCCACAAACCCGTATTCAGCAACAAAAGCGGGGGCAGAAATGCTTGTTATGGCTTATGGTAGATCTTATGGATTGCCTGTGATTACTACGCGGGGAAACAATGTATACGGTCCGAATCAGTTTCCTGAGAAGTTGATTCCCAAGTTTATCCTTCTGGCCATGAAGGGAAAAACTCTTCCGATCCATGGTGATGGTTCTAATGTGCGAAGTTACCTCTATTGCGAGGATGTTGCCGAGGCATTTGAAGTGATTCTTCACAAGGGAGAAGTCGGTCATGTTTACAACATAGGAACAAAGAAGGAGAGAAGGGTCACTGATGTTGCCAAAGACATCTGCAACCTATTTAAAATGGATGCTGACAAAAGCATTGAGTTTGTGGAGAACAGGCCATTTAATGATCAAAGATATTTCCTTGACGACCAGAAGCTGAAGAATTTGGGTTGGTCTGAAAGGACCCCATGGGAAGAGGGATTGAAAAAGACGATTGACTGGTATACCAGCAATCCTGATTGGTGGGGTGATGTCTCTGGTGCTCTTCTTCCTCATCCTAGAATGCTGATGATGCCTGGTGGACTAGAAAGAGCACCTGAGAAGGCCGAATCTGGTAAGTCTGGACTTCCTGGGCATTCTACCCGACCAGAAATGGAAATCTCACCTACCAAAAACAGCTCTTCACCTCATAAGCAAACCTTCAAGTTCTTGATCTATGGGAGGACCGGGTGGATTGGTGGTGTGCTTGGAAAATTGTGTGAGAAACAGGGGATTCCTTATGAATATGGGAAGGGACGTTTACAGGATCGTGCATCGCTCTTGGCAGATATTACTGCTGTTAAGCCAACACATGTTCTGAATGCAGCTGGTGTGACTGGGAGACCAAATGTTGATTGGTGTGAGTCCCACAAGACGGAAACAATTCGTACAAATGTCGTCGGTACATTGACCTTGGCAGATGTTTGTAGAGAGCATAGCCTCCTCATGATGAACTTCGCCACTGGGTGTATATTTGAATATGATGCTGCACATCCAGAAGGTTCTGGAATCGGTTTTAAGGAGGAGGACACACCGAATTTCACCGGTTCTTTCTATTCAAAGACCAAGGCCATGGTAATTTTCGTCCCCTTCAAACTTGTTTAGAACACCAATATGTCCTTATTAAGTAATAATTTTTAAACTTGTTGTCTATCAGGTGGAAGAGCTCTTGAAAGAATATGACAATGTATGCACGCTCAGAGTTCGGATGCCAATATCTTCTGACCTGAACAACCCGCGTAATTTCATCACCAAGATTTCTCGGTACAATAAGGTGGTTAACATTCCCAACAGTATGACAATCTTAGATGAGCTTCTTCCAATTTCGATTGAGATGGCAAAGCGAAACCTTAGGGGCATATGGAACTTTACAAATCCCGGGGTTGTGAGCCACAATGAGATATTGGAAATGTACAGAGAATACATCAATCCTGATTTCAAGTGGACCAACTTCACTCTTGAAGAGCAAGCAAAGGTGATAGTTGCTCCTAGAAGTAACAACGAATTGGATGCCTCCAAGTTGAAGAAAGAGTTCCCTGAGTTGCTATCGATCAAGGAATCGTTAATCAAGTATGTCTTCGAACCAAACAAGAAAACTCGTGCCGCGTAAGTGTTTGAGAACGTCAACTTTTGGGCTTGGTTAGATTTATGCTTGTTATTATTGATTTGGTTTCTTCTTCTACATGTTAGGTTTACTGATTGTAAGTTTGAGAGTTTACATTGGTGAAACTGATTCTATTAGGTGTATTGTTCTACAGTTTCATAAGCACCTTCAGCGTTGGTTGATCATGCGTATTTCGGCAAGTGTGGGTGTGATATTTTTGAACTATCTATCTACTGAATAAATGGAAGTGATACTCTTCTCATGAGTTTTCAGTCTTATCATTTTTTGTTTTGTCGTCTCCTGACTACTATAAAAGTATGGAATTATGTTACTTAAATGAATTTTAATAGTTTTGAGGACAACCAAGTAACTTAGTAATACCAATATCTAATTTAAGCTCATGTGTAATCCCTCCGTAATATAGAACCAGAATAATTCGGCTGATTCGTCATCAATAAGTGGTGGAAGAGAAACTAATGCGTGATTCAATCTCACATGTTATTTCTTTTTTCTTCCTTTTTATATACTAGTTTGCAAGTTAATCTCTCTCCTACTTATAAAAGTGTAGGTTATTTCTTATAAGATAGTGTATGGACAAAAATATCCCTACATTTATAACTCTAAGTTAAGATCAAACAAGTAACTTATTTTATAATTAAGTTGAACTAACTAATTCCAAGACAATAGTGGTGAAAAAATAACCTATATATTTATCACTATAATGAGATTCACTAAAAAAAAAATTCACCTATTTATACTTAAGTTCTTGTTACTTGCTGTTATATAATATTTTTATATTTATTAGTATTAGTTAAGTTGGATTTTTTTTTAATCATTTTAAGTCAAGCAACATTTTGACCTTTTAAATTTTAATAAGTTGATGCAAGTAAGAATTATATAATTTTAGAGAAAATTAAGAATAAATTTATTCATGGATCTTCAAACTAATAAAGTGAGTTAAAATAATAGAAGCGGTTTAAGAACTATTTTATACTAATTTATTAATTTAGTTGTGCCATATCTTTTAGATGAAAAGTTTAAAAGTGTTCTTATAAGCACTTATGTAAGAATTTATTAGGTATTATTTTCGTCATCATTAAGTTAAGGATTATTGGCATTTCATATGTACGTTGTTTTTAATTAACTATGGGTGTAAAATATATTTCAATTCTCTAGGGAAAAAAAAATTTGTAGACTAATGAGTTGCAATTTTATAATTAAATTAATTTAATATTGGTGTTTAATAAAAATTATAAGCAAACATGAAAACATTTTAATTTATTAATATTACACTTTTTTGTTGGATGGTTTGATTTAATTACATAGTTGTGTCATGTCTTGTTATTAAAACTTTAGAAAGAGTTTCATGAGATGAAAATAAAAGTAAAAGAAACAGTGTCCCTGATTTTAAATAAATCTAAATTAAAAAGAAAGAGTGCCTACACATATATTTAAAATAGTTACGAAAAGAAAAATAAAATAAATTAAAGGAGTTTCATGCAACATTAAGTATGAGTAGTTTCAATATAAAGGAATAGAGGACACAAGGAAAATGTGTATATATATAGTATGAAAACTCCACTTCAAAAACGAATCTCAAATTTGCAAAGAAATAGGAAAGAGAAACAATAAAAATAATTTTGTTATTAGTTAAGGTAAAAATGAAAAGTCAATTCACAATAAAAATAAGTAGGCTTATTAGTAGGTCTCCAAGAACCATTCAAGTATTTTAAAAGATCTTTAGTTTGAGTAAACAAAAATCAATCACTTAAAATTAGGGAAAAATCCGTTTTTGGTCCACTAACTTAGGGCGAGTCCAAAACTGGTCCACTAACTATGATATTATCAATTTTAGTCCATTAACTTAGGACCGAGTCCAATTTGAGGATAAATTTCGCCGGAATTGACTTAGTTGGCCGGAATTACTCACGTGCAAGGCACGTCGTCGTTCAATTTGGGGCTTTCCGGCGATTTGTCCTCATATTGGACTCGGCCTTAAGTTACTGGAGTAAAATTGATAATATTGTAGTTAGTGGATCAATTTTGGACTCGCACTAAGTTAGCGGACCATAACAAAAAAATTCATTGTTTTGTCCCATAATCCAAATTTAACGGAATACATTGGTTCTTTATCATTTTTTTTTTTACCTAGAATCAAATGGTTCTTACCTTGATTCAAATCATTGGAGATTTTTAATGTACTTATATCAAAACCCAAGAATGGCAATCATTTTTGGTACTCCAACAAAAAAATAGTGAGGCTCCACTGTTCGATTCTTTAATATAAAATTGGAGATTCATTCGAACCATACCTCTTCTTGGTTTCGTGCGGTTTGATCTTCTTCCAAATCAGCCTCATCGGAATTGTTCATCGGATACTTTCTCGATTTTGCATTGTGATCCACACCACCACGTTTTCTACACTTACTCACGTGCAAGGTACGTGGCCGTTTAATTTGGAACTTTCCGATTCAGGTGTTGAGAAGTGTAGAAAATAAGGTGGTGTGGGTCACACCGCAAAATTCAGGAAGTGTCTGATGAAAAATTCCGATGAGGCTGATTTAGAAGAAGATCAAACCACGCAAAACCAAGAAGAGGTGTGGTTTGACTAAATATCCAACTTTATATTAAAGAATCGAATAGAGGATCCTCACTATTTTGTATTGTAGTAACAAGAAAAATTGCCACTGTTGGGTTTTGATATAAATATCTTATAAAATCTCCAACGATTTGAATCAAGGCAAGAACCATTTGAATCTAGGTAAAAGAAAATGATAAAGAATCAATGTATTCTGTTAAATTTGGATTATGGGACAAAACAAGGAAAATTTTCGTTTTTTGTCCGCTAACTTAGGGCGAGTCCAAAACTGGTCCACTAACTACAATATTATGAATTTTAGTCCAGTAACTTAGGGCCGAGTCCAATATGAGGACAAATCACTGGAAAGCCCCAAATTGAACGACCACGTGCCTTGCACGTGAGTAATTCCGGCCAACTTAGTCAATTCCGGCGAAATTTGTCCTCAAATTGGACTCGGTCCTAAGTTACTGGACTAAAATTGATAATATCATGGTTAGTGGGCCAGTTTTGGATTCGCCCTAAGTTAGTGGACCAAAAACGGATTTTTTCCCTTAAAATTATTACATAAATATGTATCTTTATGGTGTATTAACTTTCATATCTAAAATTAATGGTAAAATTTGAAACGTTTCTTACAAAATAATGTATGGACAAAAATATCCCTACATTTATAACTCTAAGTTAAGATCAAACAAGTAAATTATTTTATAATTAAGCTGAACTAACTAATTCCAAGATAATAGTGGTGAAGAAATAACCTATATTTATCACTATAATGAGACTCACTTAAAAAAATAAAAAAAAATAAAAAAGTAAAAAAATCACCTATTTATGCTTAAGTTCTTGTTACTTGTCGTTATATAATATATTTATATTTAGTAGTATTAGTTTAGTTGGATTTTTTTTTTAATCATTTTAAGTCAAGCAACATTTTGACCTTTTAGATTTTAATTGATGCAAGTAGGAATTATATAATTTTAGAGAAAATTAAGAATAAATTTATTCATGAATTTTCAAACTAATAAAGTGAGTTAAAATAATAGAAGCGGTTTAAGAACTATTTTATACTAATTTATTAATTTAGTTGTGCCATATCTTTTAGATGAAAAGTTTATAAGTGTTCTTAAAAGCACTTGTGTAAGAATTTATTAGGTATTATTTTCGTCATCATTAAGTTAAGGATTATTGGCATTTCATATGTATGATGTTTTTAATTAACTATGGGTGTAAAATATATTTCAATTCTTTAGGGAAAAAAAAATTGTAGACTAATGAGTTGCAATTTTATAATTAATTAATTTAATATTGGTGTTTAATAAAAATTATAAGCAAACATGAAAACATTTTAATTTATTAATATTACATTTTTTTGTTGGATGGTTTGATTTAATTACATAGTTGTGTCATATCTTGTTATTAAAAGTTTAGAAAGAGTTTCATCAGATGAAAATAAAAGTAAAAGAAACAATGTCCCTGATTTTAAATAAATCTAAATTAAAAAAAAATGCCTACACATATATTTAAAATAGTTACGAAAAGAAAAATAAAATAAATTAAAGGAGTTTCATGTAACATTAAGTATGAGTAGTTTCAATATAAAGGAATAGAGGAAACAAGGAAAATGTGTATATATATAGTATGAAAACTCCACTTCAAAAACGAATTTCAAATTTGCAAAGAAATAGGAAAGAGAAACAATAAAAATAATTTTGTTATTAGTTAAGGAAAAAATGAAATGATTCACAATAAAAATAAGTAGGCTGATTAGTAGGTCTCCAAGAATCATTCAAGTATTTTAAAAGATCTTTAGTTTGAGTAAACAAAAATCAATCATTTAAAATTATTACATAAATATGTATCTTTATGGTGTATTAACTTTCATATCTAAAATTAATGGTAAAATTTGAAATGTAGTCGTTTAACTATAAAGTCCACTAACTTTTGTGATTACGTCCATTCAGTCATTTTTACTAGAAATCATTAGCAATCCACCTAAGATGAAATTTAAATAAATAAATAAAGACGAAGAATATCTAAGAAAACATAAAATAAGAGCTTACACATATAGTGTGATAATAAATCACGCAAAAAATTCTTTTGTATTGATGGGAAAAAACGGTACCGAAAGTATTCTAAGTATATTTAATCATCTAATTAATTATTTAGTCATTGAGCACCAATAATTTTTCTAGCCTATTTACTCAAAGTATTAGGAAATATAATTTTAAAATTCACGTGTACAATGTACAACGCAATGAATGTAGAGAATTTAGAAGCCTAAGTAAAAATAAAAATAAAAGAGAATGGAAAAATAATAATTCATGCGTACAAAAACATAAGAGTATTTACGTATAATGGTTATAAATCAAGGAAAAACTTCGCTAATGTTGATTTTTTTAAAAGAAAGTGGCTCTAATTACAAATCAATCTAAACTAAGGAAAAAATGTCTATATATATTTAAAATAGTTATGAAAATTAAGATATAATAAATTAAAGGAGCTTCATGTAACATTAAGTATAATTAATTTAAAAATAACTGAATATAGGAAACAAAAATTGTTTTGATTATTAATTATGGTTCTTAGCATATATATTTAGGATGCAAAGTTTACTTCAAAAATAATTTTTAAATTTTCAAAGAGAGGAAGAAGAAACAATAAAAATAATTTTTCTATTACTCTAAAGAAAAGTGAAAAGATTCACAATAGAAATAAATAGGTTTATAAGTAAGTTTCTAAGAACGATTCAAAGATCTTAGAAGGTCCCTACTTTAAGTAAACGAAAATTAATCACTTAGAAGATAATATGCATCTTTGTGGCTTATCTAAAATTATTGTGTGAAATTCAAAATTTAGTCCTTCGATTATAAAGCTCGCAAGCTTTTGTGGTTTTGTGCACTTAATCATATTTACTAGAAATCATTGACAACATCTACCTAAGATGGATTTTCTCCAAAAATAATGAATCTCCAAGTGTAACACCCATAAAATATTTTTATTATTATATTGAACTCCATATTATTTTAGGATTTAATTATTTTTGGAGACTATGTTCTAGATTCTAGCCCAAGCTCATGATTTTACTTAGGGGCCAAGAAAATAATTTCCTAGTCGAACTAGGAGTCCTATACCCTAGGAACATAATCTATATATATGGGATTACCTCATAAATCAAAATCACGGTTAAATAATCTGATTTTCACTCAAAATTTTCGTCCACACTATTTTAGAGACTTTTATTGTGCTACTTTCATCTTCAATCGCTCTTCCTCCGAATAGACAGGTATTTTGTTTTAAATTTCGTTCTTCTGTCTAGAAAGTTCCAAAAATTGTGTAATTTTACTATATCGTATATTGTTATATATAAAATGTTCTGTAAAAGTTTCAAATCCATTGAAGGTACAGTTTCTTTTATATGATTTTTACACCACCTCGTGGCAGAATCTGAAATCTCCCTATTCCGATCTATAAAATTCGATTTATTTATTTATACTTCTTTAAAAATTATGATTTTTGGATATGTTGTCTATATACGTGTTTTCTACCATTTTGTTAAATTTCAAAGGTATCCAACTAGTATTTTATTATTTATAAAGATTTTACTATTGCTGGGAAGAATTCTCAGTTTCAACAAATCCGAATTAAAAAATTCAAAATTCATAGTTATACTTCTTGAAAAATTCCAAAATTTTAATATGATTGTTTAAAATGCGTCTATTATCTACTGGTAAATTTTCAAATTTTTATCTCTTGTTTTTTATAAAATAAAAATTATTTATTCATTACTACGCAGCAAATCCGTTCCTACAAATTCTCATTTTCTTTCAAAATTTCCTATAGTCTCTATCAAGTCCTAAATTTATATTTTTCTCCCGATTTTAAAATCCCATATATATTGATGATAAAATAGGTTCATGTGTATCTAAGTGAAAGGAAGAACGAGACTACAAAAAGGTTATGGACAATAGGACATCTTGCATCTACATTCCAAGTTCCATCCTTTTTAAAGGTGGGGTTATTTCTACTCTATGGGCTATGTTTGTCTATTTTAAATACCATGATTGTAATTTTAATGTCTATTTGCAACATTCTATAGGCAACAGGCAATGTGTTATGCTATGCTATGCTATGCTATGCTAACATCTATTTTACAGTGTGTTGTACGGATTCGTTAATTATTACATGATTTGTATTTAAGGTTGACAAACTAGTGGAGACTATTTCTACTCTGTGAGCTATGTTTGTCTATTTTAAATGCCATGATTGTAATTTTAATGTCTAAGAGCAACATTCCATATGCAACAGGCAATAGGCTATATACTATGATATGCTAGGCTTTGTGCTTTAGTATGCTAGTCAACAGGCAACAGGTTAATTGCATTTTATGCTATGCTATGCTATGTTATGTGCAATGCTATGCTATGCTCAACAGGCTACAGGGTTATGCTATGCTAACAACTATTTTACAGTGTGTTTTATGTATTCATTAATTATTGCATGATTTGTAGTTAAGATTGACAAACATGTCTCCACTGAGCTTGTGGTTTGCTCACCCCATCCAACATTTCAGTTTCTACAGGCCATTGGAGCTGGGTCGTGGTACGAGGAGGCGGAGGATGTTATGGTCAAAAGGTTCTCAAAACTTTTCTTATCTATTCGAGTCAAAGTTTTATTGGTGTGAAAAAACAAAAAAGATTTTTATTGATGTTCTAGTGCAAAAAGTTCTTAGTCAACTTATGTATTTTTATTCAAATTACGCTTCCGTCAATATTCTATTTAAAATGTTTCAAATTGGTTATTTTCAAAAGATATGCTATTTTTTTATCCTTCAAATATGTCTTTCAATCGTTCCAAAATGTTTTGCAAGTTCAAAAGATTTAATGCAGCTCACATCCCTTCAAAATAAATTATCTTTTATTTAAAGTTATGAAAATCGGGCTGTGACACCAAGATAACATAAAATAAGAGTTTACATATATAATGCGAAGAAAAACCTCTTTTGTATTGAAACGGAAAAGAAGAACCGAAAGTATTCAGAGTATATTTAATCATGCAATTAATTCTTTAGTCATATATAGAATACCAAGAATTTTTCTAACCTAATATGTGACACAATGAACTTTGCAAACTAGAAATCTAAATAAAAAAAAAATATAATAATCCATGCATACACAATTATAAGACCATTTGCAAACTAGAAGTCAAAATAAGAAACAAAAATAAATAGAATAAAAATATAATAATCCATGCATACACAATTATAAGACCATTTATGCATCATGATCATAAATCAAGCAAAAACTTCTTAACCGTTTATGTTTTTTTTTTTTTTTATGTAAAAAAATATATTCGATCCTAAGCTTATTTAATCAACTATTTCCTTTTTCATGGTGCACCTTAAGTTTTTAAGCTCATTCAATTTAATTGGATTACGATATATTTATTTTTATAAATTTACTTGTACCACGTGCAATGCCCGTGAGACTTTACTAGTTTTAATTAAAAGAAGACTATATTAGATTCTTTAGTTTATATTTATTGTTTTATCTTAACATTTATTAATATGTATGAATACTCTACTCAATGTAAAAGTAGAAATGTACTTTTTTATTGGTTATTTCTATAGACAACCGAGTAATTGCAATTGTTAATAAACTATTTAGTGAAAGCGAGTTTCTTTTACACAATATTTTCTCATACATTAACTTTTCATATCTTTTACAATGTAATATATGAAAATTACACATTGTGTTATATGTTACCCCATCCAATTCCAAAACTACATTTCTGTTAGGACACTTATGTGTAGTTTTGATGATGGCGAAATCTTTTTGTAAGGTAGGAACAAGTGCCTCTAAACATACTGTAATCTTTGTAATAGATAGGGTTTATTCTACTTAGGCAGAAGTCACAAGACGAAGCTACATCAAAATCATCAGGCAACATACATCATGTAGCCATTATAGGAAGTATGATACAGAAGTTGTAAAGGGCATACTACACAATTCTTATGCTTAAGTAGCGTACAACAAAGCTTATTGTAAAGAGAAACCAATCCTTAATCAAGTTAGGGTCATGCAGCAAGAGCAGCAGCCATGAGATTTATTCAAGTCAAAGTCATAAGTTACAAGATTAAAAGATATAGCCAGTGGAGACAGGAACCAATTCTTGTATTAATTAAACAATAGAGTGGAGACACGTGTTCTGCCAAAAGGAAAAGAAACTCTGCAGCACTAACATGAAGCGGCACCTACTCTGACCGACTCTCAATAAAAATACAAGGGCTAGAAGTCGAACGATGATCATTAACTGTCCGCGAGAATCTCCTTATCTCTTCAACAAGGATGAATCCTAAAAGCTATAACTAGAAGGAGACTGAGGACGATAAAAATGCTGAAACTTTACTTCGACTTACCATTTTCGAGCTATCAATTTATGAACTTTCAAAGTATCCACTACTCGCAATTATTCAGAGAAACTGTGAGAGAAGAAAAGAGAGCAAAGAAACGACGCTGCAACAATCAACTACTACTCAAGCAAAGTCTCAAGGTGCAACAACCTCTCAAAGTCAAATCAAGCTAGCTCTTAGAAAGTTTATTTCAATCTTAGTCCTTCTCACCAAGAAAGCTTTCCTACATCTCAAACTAATCTTCAAGTGTAGAGGTAGCTTCTAGTTAAAGAAAACACTTTCATTAAACCTTCTCTAACGAGTGTTTTTAGTGGGGAGTTTTATGTTGAACTAGGGATTCAAATTAGAGCAGATTTAGTTCTAAGGAACTTGTATAGTAGTGGAATAGACTTCCGAGGGTAGGCAAAAACTACTGTATGGTGCCAATTTGGATCTAAGATCGTATTGTGTGAACAATTTAGTGTACTTTTTCTATGTCAGGGAAGTGTGGACGTAGAAGGATTACCCCATCTTCAAACCACTATAAATCTGTTATGTATTTTCATATCTTATTTACGGTTGTTGTAACATACCACATACTTACTGCATTGTCTTAAAACACATTGTAACATATTTCCATTGCATAAAACGCTCCTTGAAAATTGCTTGTTGTAAGAACCAAAAGGACAAAGGAATTTACTATTGTAGCTCTGTTGTAAGAATCAGTTTCCTAAGCAGACAACAACTCACTGCTCACGTTCGAAAAAGAAAAATCAAATATAGTTAGAGGTTTATTCACCCCCTTACCCCTCTAAACATCTACTACTTGGGACCAATAAATGGTATCAAAGTGGTTGGTTTCACAAATCAATCATTTTTTGTAGCTTAACTAGATCCAGGTTTTCTTAAACAAACATCTTTGCAAAAGTAAAATCGTTTTTTCTCAAAAAAGTTGCAACAATGAAAACTTCTTCAACTAAAACTCCTACGTTTCCTTTTGAGGATTATGAAGACTGAGCTATTAGGATGGAGGCACTTCCTTCATCCATGCATGATGAAATTTGGACAGTTATTACTGAAGGTCCACCAGTAATCAGGACGGTGAATAATGTTGTCAGAGTGGAAGCTGAAGCACCACCTCCTCCCATGGTGGAAAAAGCACGTCATGAATAGACTGTTGATGACAGAAGGTTTAACTGAACAACCTGGATAAGAATACACTCTTTTCCATGTTGGACAAAGGAATCTTTAGTAAGGTTAAAGCATGCAGGAATGATAAGGACATTTGGGACTTGCATAGGGACATATGTGTAGGATCAGCTCTAGTACATGAGAATAGAGTGGCTACAACAACCCTAAACTTCGAGCTATTCAAGGTAAAACATGGGGAGTCTCTAAATGAGATAGATACTAGATACACATCTACTCTCAATGAGCTGGTGCCTGTTGGGGAAGGTTTACACTCAGTAGGAGATAAACTCCAAGTTATTACGATCTCTCACATCAGATTGGGATGACCATCCCGGTGAGAAGTTTAAATAATCTAGGTAGGAAGGGCATTTATGAACTCTTCTTTGACCTCAAATCCTTTGAATATGATATTTATCGGAGGAGAAGAGAAGAAGAAAATGGTGCTACAACCAAAGCCCTAGTAGCAAGCAGCTCGGCTCAGCAACTCTAAATGGTTCCAGTAAACACCATCGTACTCTGGCAGCAACTACATGTTACTGTTGAGCAGCAGTTCAAGTCAAATACGATGGCTCTCTTCATGAAACGTTTCACTCGATTCATGAAGAAACATCCTAGATACAATACTTTCAAGGCTCAATATGCTAGACCTACTAAGCCCTCACTGATGACAATGAAAGCTAGAGACTTTTGTTTCAACTGCAGGAAGAATGGACACTTTGCTAGGAAATGTCCATAATACAAAGTGTACATGTATCATGAGGATGTTAGGAAACAAATGAGGGACAAAAGGATGTTGGAGAAAACTTATTGAAAGCACTCCTGAGTGGCACATAAGCAATCAAGGCGATTTAGCTGCCTCAAAAGAGCTTACTTGTGAGGAATCAGACTTCGACTGTGATTCTTCATATTATGATAGTGAAGCACTCGTTTACTTGATGACAAATGAGGATGGCATCATACATAGGTAGATTCTTCCATTACCTCTTCAAGATTTGAGAATGTTAATTCTGAAAGCTTACTCATTTCATTCCTACAGATTATGGCTAACTTTAACTTAGTTCATCAGTCGTATGAAGAGCTAAAGGATGAGATCGTGGAGTTTCTTGGCGAAATACAAGTCTTACAGTTGAAGTTAAGAAACATATAGTTGAAGCTACTGACTACAGCTCTTCTCGAGAGGCAGTAAGTAAGCTAAATAAATCATTGATCCTTCATGAAAAGAAGGAAAATAACTGATGCCAACCATCATGTGTTTCAGTAGATCATCTCGTAATTTGGATGAAATACTGATGTTCGGAGAAATCTGTCCGATATGATAGGGATAGGTTTCTCTAACATGATTTCTAACTATCAAGCAACAAGTACCTTTATTGATGTTCCAATAATAAGTGTGAAGGAGACATAGGCGCTCCCCAAAAAGGAAAATTGTAAACCTAGAAGGATGAAAGAATATCCCTATAGGTGCATCAAGTCTGGAATCAGGAAGAAAACTTGACAAGGGGAAGTCACCTGATGTAGTCAAACTGGGCAACAATGTTATAGGAGTTCAATGCTTATAGCAAGCTCAAGCTACTGGATGCAGCAACTGCCTACAACAACCCAAGTGTGTACAACAGAATACTAAGCACGTTACTCACAAGTTTCCAAAAAAGGTTAAATACAACTGTTAAACTTAATTTAAACCAAGAAAACAAGTTGCTATTAGTACATCAATCAAAATGAAACCTCTAAAGTTGTTTACCAAGAAAGTCGGCCCACAAAAACAGCTTGTTGCTCAGAGTTTGAGCAAAGCTTATAGCAATGATCCTGCTATAAGAAAATGCTCTCTTAACACCCAAGAATCTATTAAAAAATAGGTACCTAAGTCTTCTTGATTAACTTTCAGGTCAAGCTGCCTACTGGACATATTGACATATGGTACATCAACAGCGGATATGCAAGACATATGACAGGCAACATGAAATCCCTCATAGATTTCAAAGACTACAAAGGACCCAAAGTAGTCTTTGGAAACAATGTCAAAGGAATCACCAAAGGTGTTGGAACTTTTTCTAAAGGCAAATTCAGCATAGCAGATGTCTACTTTGTTGAAGGTTTACAGTACAACCTACTGAGTATAAGTCCATTTTTTTATAAGGGACACTCTGTAGAGTTCACGCAAGGGAAATGTTTGTTAAGAGATGCCAATTCCAGCCAAATAAAACCTATATGAACTATAAAATGTAACATCTATGTAGCTGAATAGGATTCTACTGGAGGACAACTCTTATGCTTCGTAGCTTAAAGCACTCATAAACTCAGTTGGTTTGGGCACAAGAGGATTAGTCATCTAAATTTTAGAATCATAAAAAAACTAGCATATTAAGGTAGAGGACTACCAGATGTTTCTTATGGGAAGAAAGGTGTGTGTGATGCCTAATTGAAAGGAAAGCAAATCAGGAAGTCTTTCAAAGACAAGTCTGTAAGGTCATCTCACAGACTTTTGTATCTACTGCATATGGACATCTTTGGACCCATTGAACCACTAAGCTTAAGTGGGATGAAGTACTCATTAGTAGTAGTAGATGACTTCTCCAGATACTTAGACTTTGTTTTTGGCCAACAAATCAGACACTTAAAAGAAGCCTTCAAATCAGATCGAGGTACTGAATTCACCAACAAGTTCATAGAGAGTTTCTGCAGTAGTGATGAGATTCATCATGAATATTCAATTGCAACAACTCCTAAGCAAAATGGTATAGTAGAAGGAAGAAACAGAACATTGAAAGAGGCTGCTAGAACCATGATTATTGAAGCACAACTGCCAAAGAGATTTTGGGTAGAGGCAACCAACACCGCATGCTATACTTAGAATAGATGTCTTATTAACAATGATTAGGTTAAGACACCCTACGAGCTGTAGTATGGAAGAACCCCTAACATCTCTTACTTCCATATCATTGGATGTAGATGCTTTGTGGTTTAGTTTAGTTTAGTTTAGTTTAGTTTAGTTTAGTTTAGTTCAGTTGAGTTTAGTTCAGTTAAATTCAATTCAGTTTAGTTCAGTTTAGTTTAGTTTAGGTTTAGTTTAGGCTTAGCTTAGTTTAGGTTTAGTTTTAGTTTAATTTAGTTTAGTTCAGTTCAATTTAGTTTAGGTTGGAAGACCCGCCACATATAGTCTTTGATGAACCTTACTGTAACCCCGAAGAAATCGATGGGATAACAGCGAGGGTAGAAAAGATCATGTTGGAAAAGATAAGGAACAAGTTTCTTATGTGGAGATCCTTCGGCCTACTCTGGCTAAAGAAGAACCTATTGTAGATGATGGAGTAGTTGTTGTAGGAATTGTGAACCTTACGCAGAGGCTACAACAAAGCAAGGAAATATTCAAGTTGTTGTGAACCAAGGTCTAGAATCCTATATAAGATGGCCTAGAGACCATCCTCTAACTTTGTTCATCGGGAAAATTGATGATGGAGTAAGGACAAGGAGATCTACACCTTAAGGAGTCGTGTTCTCCTGTTTTGTTTCTCATACCGAACTTGGTACCATTGAAGAAGCTCTGGTACATGTGTTTATGCATGCATATTAGGTCGATTTAAGTGTCTAATTAATGACATTAGCGTGCATAATTGACTGTGATTGGCTTAGTTTCGTATTAATGGACTATTTGGCGTTCGTGGACTTACTTTTGAGCTATTTAGGTGCTTTAAGGCGTAAATTATGTATTTGGCTAAGGATGGACGAAGGAACGAGTCTAGGAAAGTCCAAAATGGATTCAAGTGCGAAAAAGCTAGTCGCGGCCACGACCTACATGCGTGGTTGTGAAAAGTGTGCTGAAAAGGCTTTTTCTCTCTGCCGCCGCGACCAAAAGCTTCCCAAAAGTGAAGTTTTTTGCCAGCTTGACACACCTCTAGTATTTTGGTCATATCTTGAGATTTACAACTCCAATTGAAGTGTAACTAATGGTGTTGGAAAGCTGATTCAAAGAGCTACAACTTTCCTAGAAAGAGGCAAAATTTATTGGAAGACCCTAAAAAACAGCTTTGAAGTTGGAAAAGCAATGCAGTGTCGGCCCATTACTTAGCCCACAAGCTCAAAAATGAGTTTTGGACTTATTTTTCTATTCTAATTAGGTTTTCTCCTTCTTTATCTTGTGTACTCCTATAAATATCTCAAGGCTCTAGACATCAAAGGGGGGACTTGAACTTGAATATTTGGAGGATTCCGGAGAAGACGAGCAAACGAAGAATCGACACTTTTCGGTTTTATCTTTCTAGTCTTTTTTATGTTTATGTTCTTGAATAGAATTATGTCTTTTGTCGCGGCCATGAGCGGCTAGTCGTTTATTTCAATCCTTAATCGATGTCAAACCCTAGTTCGAATATCTTGTAATTTTTATAGTAATTGTTTGAAGGTTTAAGTTTTGAAACGTTTTTTGTTATTCGGGCTTATTTCAATTCTTATGTGCATTGTTGCTTAGATTGATCACCTAGGTAGTTAATCACATATTTATCTCTAGGTAATTGTCGTAATACGTAATCATTATGAACGTATGTCATTACTAGCAAATAGTGATTTAATCATTAGGATAACATAAGTCGCGGTCTCTTGTACCGAGCTTGCGAGTCCAACATTGTGTATATCTCATTACCTTAGTACTCTATGTGTTCGGTTAATGAGATCTAGCAAGCTTCTCCTAAGATCACTCAATCGAATAAACTAACTAAAGAGCTTGTTTTGGTTAGTTAAACATAAGGGGGTAACAAGGTTAGCAAAGCTTGTTGCTAAACTTGTGATAGGAGTTTTATAACTAAAACTGGATAACAATTGCATTAATTATAAGGGTAATTCGACTAGGGGGAGACTAGATTAAGGGCTGGGATTTCTTTATTATTTGAGTTAATTCAATTTTTGGTGTTATTTGTTTAATTCTCGTGTCTAGGTAGTTCATTAAAATCAATCAAAACCCCTATTCTAAATATATATAAATGATTAGTATACTAGGTTATTATATAGAATACTTTAAATCTGTCTGCTCTCCGTGGATTCGACTATGTCTTGCCACTTCTACAAATTAGAAGAGGAAAGTTAGGAATAGTTAATTTTACTGTACCTCGAAAGTGTGGTCAAGCTCTAAGTGATCTTAAATGGGTTCAACCCATGCAGGAAGAACTGAATGGATTAGAGAGAAATGAAGTGTGGAATTTGGTCCAAACCTACTCATCGAGGTGTAATTGGGACAAAATGGGTATTCAAGAACAAGCTGGATGAGTGGGGGCTTATTACCAGGAACAAAGCAAGGCTAGTTGCAACAGGCTAATTTCAGGGGGAATACATAGATTTCGATGAAGCATTTTCCTATGTATCCATATTGGAAGCAATCAAAATCTTTCTAGCCTATGTTGCACACAAAAACTTGACAGTTTATCAAATGGATGTGAAAAGTGCATTCATGGATGAACTTCTAGCTAAAGAAGTCTATGTTGAACACCCACCTGGTTTTGCTGATCCAATTGAAGATAAAGTCTACAACCTGAAGAAGACATTGTATGGCCTGAAGCAAACACCTCGGGCTTGGTATACTCTTTCGAAGTATCTAATCCAAAGTGAATTTTTAAAAAGGTGTTGTGGACAAAACCTTATTTAGAATTCAAGATGGAGGATTTGAGCTAAAAAGGTACTCAGATTCTGAGTTCGGTGGTTGCAAGATTGATTGCAAAAGCACGAGCGGAACATGCCAATTTCTTGAAAATAGACTAGTTTCATGATTATCTCAACGTCATAAGCAGAAGTAGAGTACATTGTTGCAAGCCTATCAGCTAACACTTTCAAAATAATCTTAAAAACAACATCACACAAACTAATAGACCATAATCACTCATGGACTCCGGGAATTTCTTTTTTGCGAGAGGACAATGTTCGTATTATTAAGAGAAATTGGACGCTCATTACGGTTAAGGACACCTAATACAGCAAATACAGTATCATGATGTACAACATTCCAAAAGAATTGGTAAAAGAGTGCAGGCATAACATCGGGTCCCAGAGCTTTTGTGCTATGCATTTGAGTTAGTGCCTGTATGACCTCTTCAGCCAGATAGGGCCTACAGAATGACACCCGCATCTAATCTGCAACTCTTTCATCCACTGCATCAAGTGCCCCCTCTCCAATCCAGATCCGCTGTAGAGGTGAATAATTGTTCATAATACCGGTGAAAGACACTCCATATCCCCACCTCATCTTCCACCCAGCCCGTCGATTCATCCTTGATATGCCCAATATTATTCCTTCAATTTCTTCCACTTGTCATCTTATGGAAAAAGTTTATATTCTTATCATCATCACGTTTTCGATTCACCCTTGAGCACTACCACAAATAGTTTATTGTTTCCTCCTCAACATTACTAGCATATTCTCCAATCCTTTCATCTCACTAACAATCAACGCGGATGGAGTCTCCTTTTGCAACTCTGACAGCTCAGTCTCCCTCTCCCAAGCCTTCAACGTGTTCCTAGACCCTTCCAATTTCTCGTTGCGCTCATTAGTTGACCCAACGAGCTGCATGCCCGACCAATTGTTCCAAACCGGCTCGATGCAGGACTCCTCTTGGAGCCACATTTTCTCAAAACGGAATCTTCACCTCTTCTTCTTTCCCATCCTATCCAAAGATCTTGCCCACGTAATCATAATCGGGTAATGGTCAGATAACTGGTGTAGCAAATGATCAACTATGTACTCCGAAAACATATCCTTCCACGGTTCAGTAGCTATTCTACGGTTAAGTCGTTCTTGGATGTTGGACACCCCAATCTGTCCATTAGTCCAGGTAAAATTCAGCCCCTGATAACCCAACTCTTCAAATTCACAAAACTGAACTGTATCTCGAAAAGCAACAAGTTGTGATGCATTCTTACTATGTCCGCCCACTTTCTCAAAATTGAACTTAATTTCATCAAAATCCCCTGCACATAACCACGACTCTACTGCATCCTGATTTAGTTCTAGAACTAATTGCTAAGTGTAATGTTTGTTGACTCCTCCGACCAACCATACACACTTGTAAACGTCCATCTCGGAACAAAAACCATCACCTATATACAAATTGATGTGATCAAGGGAGAAAGAGCATAACTACACCTTCAAACTTTTTGCCCAAGCCAAACACAAGTCACCTGATCTTCCTCCCCCACTCTAATCACAATCCACTACCCACCAATCAAACATCGCTTATCAAATACCAAATCATTTTATGAAACTAACAACTTTGTTTCCATAAAAAAGACCAACAGGGGATCGTTGTCTTTAACAAGACGTTGTACCAAATGAATTGTCGGCTAGTTCCCAAGCCCCCCAACAATTTCAAGCAAGACAACTCATTGGCCCCGACAATGTTGCTCGTAAACACCCTTCGCCGATATAAAATCATCAGTGTTCCGCGCAACTGTCAATTATTTTTTCACTTTCTTTGCTTGATTTGTATCCGCTTACATTCAGTAGTTACCGAATCATTCCATATAGTTATTAATATGATATGAGGGGAAAATGTCCACATATTGCTGGTCTCGAGCGGTGGTGGTTTGAGGTGAATAAATCTCTAAACATTTTTTTTTCTTTTACTGAAAAATGCAGTTCCTTAAAACTCTTACAACAAAGCTTAACAATAAATTTCTACTCAATAGTAAGATGTTGCATCTTACTGCTGTAGGGAATTGAACTCACTCCTACGTATACAATTAAAATTGGGGTTCAAGTTCCTACTACAATATTAGTTTAACATCACCAAAAACTAAATAAAATTGTTCCAACACCGGACGACCGATGTGTAGACCTCATTCAATGAGATTGTTAAAATTATGATATAACTATATTTTAGTTTCTGGTACAACATTAGCTTAGTATCATCAAAATCGAAACAAGAATGTCCTAATGCCTAACAACTAATGCATAAAGATCTCATTCAGTAAGATTATTGGAAATATAAAATAATTATATTATTGACGCTCAACGACGTGCATATAAAATTCGTGTAACTCAATTTCATCGATAATTTGTACGCAAAAAATGACAAAAAAGATGTAATTAAACAAATTAATATGGCGAAAAACTTAAATTGTTTGAACCAATCCACTCAATAGTGGTTCATTTTTCGACCTCAGCAAATTTTATATATCTTTCCCATGAACACATGGGGAAATTTTCTTCTTTTTATATATTTAACTAAATCCCTTCATAAAAGGTGATTCTTATTCTGAAAAACTGGTGGGTTGATATAGAGAGGGGCGCTAATGTCTTTTGAAGAGGGAAGAAGAGTCAATAGGGATAACTACAAATGCGGCCCATGAAGTTTAGCATAACTACCCAACAACCCATTTATTTTCTTATAAAATGCACTGATTGCAAGGTGTGCTTGTAAGAAAAAACTCGTACTATGAGATACTATACCCAAGAAATAAGCCTGAAATGAAGTTTTTTGTGATTCTCCCAACCAATCTTGGGCAGAGAGATCTTGAAGAAAGAGTTACTTCCAACACATGCACATTGTAGAGAGACTTATAAGCTGGATACTTTTTGAAACGTACAAATGCCATGGGACTACTCCAATGCCAGGGCATTGTAAAACTCAATAAGAAGAGTTGCACGCCAGTGCAGTTGCCATCTCCTTGAGAAAAGTAACCACATCATCAGAGGAGTTGAGCAGATACCGAGCATTTGTGCGCGTTCGCCCAACCGCACAAGAAAAGTAATTCTCCTTTTTCAGATCGAGCACATTCCAAGTTGTATTTTCCGTCCGCTTGCTGCTGCCAGAGCTTGAGGCAGCCATTTTCTTGGATCCGTGCAGGTGGTGACTCCTTCCCTGAGACTTGGAGCTGCTGCTGCTGCTGCTTCTACCAGAGAGAAGCTTTGGAGCTGCTGGCCTTTTTTCACTGGCATGCATAATTGCATCTGTCGTTTTGGTTCTTGGTAAACCCATTGCATGAGGGGGAAGCTCCGGCTCAAAAAACGTGTATATATCTTCATCCTGAACCAAAGCAAAGTCAGAGAGAAGACAGAAAACTCCCAGTGCTTCCTTCTGGCATAATTGAAAGCAGGAAAAGTGGAAATCGAGAATTGGAATGGTTCCCAAAACTACGTCCAACTTGTGAAAATATTGTACATCTATATCGGATATTCCATGCAGATACAAACCGCAGGGGAGAAGATAATTTTTTTGTATCTATATGCCATATGCATGCAGAGACATGTATGACACGTCCATCAAAATATAAATTGAATCATTATGTTAACCTGCAGGGGAGAATCTTAACCTAGTCGATGTATCTAAAGTTTTATGTATCGTACACTGTTATCAGGTGTTTTTTAAGTTTAATGGCAACCTTAGATGATTATCATATCGTGATAGGTGAACATTACATAAAAGTTACAGTGGACATAAAGCACACGCTATTTATGAACTATCACATTCAAGTCATTCGACTAAAGTCAACACGACAGTATTTAACTAAATAGTCACCAATATCAGTGAAGTCAACATCTCAAATCTATCAATATGTTTGCTCCGCTTGTTATTGCAGAAGGTAATGATTTATTTGTCCCAGCTGTGTTCCAAGATCCTTACACAGAACTCCAGTTTATCTCCTTCAGAAGAAAACCATGCAGCAAAATCAAGTATGATTAATGGTTCCCCTAAGGCCTAAGTAATTGGAAATGTCCTTAGCATGGGATGGTTAGCAAATTCATTAGATATTAAGAAACTGAATGAGCCTTTCCAAATATAAAATAGTTAATTTGAAAACATATATAAAAGTCAAACCATGGTGTTAATCAAGATGACAACATCTAAAAGCTCAGTTTTTTTTAAAATAAAAATAAAAGACAGAAAAGAAATAAAAGAACACCGCCAGAACCTGTAATAATAGACTAAAATTATATAGACCTCTAACTTGGAACAGAATTCTTTTGCTTACCATCAACAAACAAGCCCGAAGTGTCATTCACATGGTGTAGTATTTGGCTTCTATTGAAATTCTAAACTCTTCAGGTGCTCAACAAAAGTTCAAATTATTTGAATCAAATTAAAATAGAACCTCATCTACGCGATGATACAGTGCTTCTCTTGTTATCATTATTATTACTATTTTCTTTTGGGGCGTAGGATAATGCCGGTGATAAGAGAGATTCAAACCAACAAAGGTATGATAAATTCAAACTATGTTACATGATAACCTGATTAGCTCCCAGATTCCTGTGTACTCGCACAGTTAAGATATATAAAGAACCATTGGGATGTTCCGACTCCTCTATACTAACTGTGAACAAAATAATTGCCAAAAGCAATGAATTGTTAGAGATAGTACCTTTCCTAAGAAATGTCCAATGCACAAGACATAATCTATTGGCGTACAAATAGCTTTACTATGAACAATCTCTCCTAGTATACGATCAATAGCCGCTCCCTGAAAAAGGAAGGGGATAAATGACCAGGAGAAGTAGAATACTCATCACTAAAGTCAAGGAATACAACTTCGAACATGGTTCCGTAAAACAATCAAACATTGCAAGTTCAAGTAGATACCTTCGAGACACCAACTGCTCGCACCTCAACTGACCGGCTTCCTTGGACAACATCAACAGATGAGTTAGATATCGGGCCAGTCCAGAGATGTTGAAGCATGTCTCTAGCTTGCAATCTTCCAAATTCAACATCTGAAATTATAAAAAGAAACTAGAAATTTACGGGAAAAACATTTCGAAGAGGTAGGGCTTGAATATGAACATAACTGAACAATTTACCTGCATATTTGTAGTTCCACAGAAGTGAAGTCTCACGTTGCTCAAAATGCGATCTTGGGGTTCTTTCAGTGAAATATTCGAAAACTTGCTGAACAGTTGTCAATACCCCATGTCAATTTGGAGTCATATGAGCAACTGATTGATGATATACTGAGACCTACCTTTAAACTATCAACCCAGTCCATATTTAAGAGTTCAGGCATTGTCGTCATCCATTCTGCTTTCGTAGATCTTAGAAACATCCCATTCTCAGCGGCCAACCACATGTCATACTCACCAAAATTCTACAAATGCAATAATTTAATAAGATACACAGAACAACATAAATGACAAGAACAGATGTTTGAGGATGCACATCATCAAGCACGCTTCGATCACTTCCACTAACGACCACGATTGTTGTATGTGGATCACTACAAAGAATTGTCAGAGGTCCTTTCAGATCAGGATGCAATTTGAGTTCCATCTCTTTTATCTGATCTCCTCCTCTTCTTCCAGGAGTATCAATTGGTTCAGTTAGTGCAGCATTAAAACCCTGTGCAATAAGTAAACAAGTAAAAGTATACTCCGAACATCTTATCGTCTCCACCCTACCCTGAGGTAGATGTGTAATGGGATCTACTACTAGGAAATCTAACATCAGTACCCCTACTGCCATATTTGGAGAAATACGAAGAAAATATAAAAAGCATAGGGCACATCCACAAGCCCAGCACAAACAAGAGTCATAGACAAATTGATAATATAAATGTAAAATAATAGTTAAGCAAGTCTCTAAGATAAGCATGCATAACATTATAGTTTTTTCGAGATTGAACAATGCTGGAAAGGGATCTGTAGTATAGTTCCCCAAGAGATTACGTTTGTTATTTAGAAACAAAAGAAGCAGCATGAAAGCATCTTTATGACAATCTCAACAGACTCAAACACCAAGAACCTTCTTATATATCAGAGGGATAACACGACCCTTTGCAATTGATAGAGTAAATTAGGTTAATGATATGCTTTAATAGTTTGTAAACTCTAAACCCATCCCCCCAATTGCTCTTGTTACTTGACCTTCACCCTTCTACAGTCTGGATCAAGGACTGAGAAGCAAATTTAGTTGTTTGATTTTGATTTTGATATTGAACTTCATGAAGAATTATTGCCATGAAATGTGAAGGGATATTGGCAAATGACGACAATGAAACTATATTAAAATAACACCACTATTAAATTGTCATCAATTAATCATTGATTTTACTGATATGGCCACTATAAGAGAAAGCATTAAAGATTTCACACACCCCATAACTTTCAAAAGCTGGTGATAAATTGCAATTTCTTTCTATCTTATAGCATATATAAGTAGGTTGTTAACATTTTTGCTTTAGTAATTCCAAACATTTGCAGCTTTATTTCATTTCAGTAGTGACATCTTTTTGGGAAGTTAGCTTCTATCCACAGCTTCACATACGTTGTTTGTGCAATATATAGGGTTTACTTAGTGAGGGGAATATAACAGTAAGTGTCATATTAATTGAATCGTTTCAGTTGCAAGGAGACATCCAATCCAAAATTTCTGAACTACATGAATGCAGCTTTTCTTTTTAAATTAATTAATATTGATTTTACCATAAGTTCAAAATTAAGAAAGGCAACCCCAACTTTTAATCCTCAACCGCTACTTTCAGAGATTAAGAATCTCCAAAGTAAATCAAACAACATGGAGAGAGAGACAGAGAGAGAGAGATTTTAACTGGCAAATCTTCGAATGATTTGACTCTTCATAATAATAAACTAAATAGAGTAGCTGGTGCATCATACAAACTCTTCGTAATAATAAGCTAAATATTATTGTGTATTGAGCATTGAATGTGTATTGCTATTCATACACCATATATAGAGGAAAATAAATATGTAATGCAATACTCTATTCAGCTTCTATTTGGAATTGAAACAAGTAATACTCAGCATACCAAGATAAGTAACCGATTGTTAGACTGCAAGTAACTCCTGACTGCATCACTAACAACAAGTTGCGGCGGAACTTTTTCTATTCTCTGCTGAGCTTCAATAACAGTATCATTCAGTTCGCTGCAAGCATTAATCAACGAGTGCTTAGCTTTCAGGTAAAGCAAAGCTACCAGAACAAATAAGCTGAAGGAAGATCAGTTAATTTTGTATTCAAAGGACGAATTGGAAACAATGATGATGTAGTCTAAGATATGTTTAAATGGTGCTAAAACCAAAGGACACACAATTCACTCACACGGCATCAAATATATTGGTGCTAATATAATAAATTGTCTTCACTCAAAATGAGTTAGTTCTCAAATATCCATCCAGAAAAAACACCCTTTGACATGAAAATAGTTCAACAAAGCTCATGACATTGAGTCTTGAGGCTAGTCAAACCTGGTAATAACTATCCTGGTACAGGCTCAAGACTGATACAGGGATATCCATCTGGGAACCCAGTCTCGATTAACCTTTTGCAAACTCCTTAGTCCTCAGTCTACAGTCCTTAACTATAGATGCTAAATCGAGATTGAGACCCTGACTTCGCTACTTTTCTTATTCCAATACTTCAATCTTTGCAACCCTAAAAGAGCCAACCAGGGTTTGTGATGCAACAGAGGGGAGAGGTCCTGGTGAAGTTCTTTTATAGTGCAGATAAAATTAAATCTACGGAGTGAAACCATAAGTTTACTAAGTTTTACCACTTTTTTGAGTTCACTGTTCACATTTTTTTTAAGCATTCTCAAAATGATAATATTCTTGCTCACGCTCATTAGTTAAAACATCAACAATATATTTCAGATGACAATTTCCAAATGCACTCCTGCAAAGATCAACTGCTCATGTAGTGAAACTTCAAGACCTCTACAATTCCATAAGTTATCTTATACAGGCTATTCCCACCATTTACCAGGGATATTGGAAAACCACCTCATTTTTCACGCACCTTACAAAGAATTCAGCCCACTGCTGAGCAGTATGTGTTGTCACATGCTCAAAGTTATGCCAGTGACGTTTCTCTCTTTCTTCAACAGGCATATTCAACGCTTGGCCTATTGCAGCAGCAACTTCCGTGATGTTCCAAGGATTTACAAGAATAGCTCCAGCACCAAGTGACTGTGCTGCTCCAGCAAACTACAAGACACTGGCTAGTGAATAAGGTTGTGATCGATGATATGGGTAAGCTCACCAGAAAATATAAATAAAGAAATAAACAAAACAATAATAATAAACACAACAACAACAATAATAACAATAACAATAAAAAAATATGCAAATAAATTAAATGTTGAAAATCTTCATAAAATAAATCCATAAATCATAAGCAAGTAATATCATAATCAATAGAAAGGTTGCAATGTCTGCAACTTTAAAAAGAACCAAACACAGAAATGCCGTTTGCAGATCAAAACATGTATCAATGTATCAAGCTTTTCCTTCTTCAAACAATAGATACCTTTTTTAACATTGAAAGTGACATATATCTGCTGCCAACACCCAACAATAAAAAGTTTAAAATTACTACGCGACAAAGGATGATTACCAAATACAAATTGCGAAGAAGAATAATTACCTCACTGAGAATAAGAACCCCTTTCTTGGAATCTTGACATGCCACAAACTCATAACTGACAAGATTCATTCCATCGCGTAAGGAAGTTACAAGTGCTATATCTGACAAATCAAGCCAGGCAGAAAAAATGGCACCATAAATTTTTTCCCCTTTTTGACTACCAGAGTTAGAGTCTGGTTGGAGCTTTTCTGTTTGCAACTAGGAATAGGTTCATTTTAAAGATGAAATTTGATCTAATAATGAAACCGGACTAGAAATGTAAGAAGCAAGAGTTATTTTTACCAGTTACAGCATAAAGTGCACATAAGGCATGGAAATCAAGGGAACGATCCTGCAGAAAATAAAAGTATGCTTCAAACATCTTAAAATTTAGAGAGAGCTTGGAGCAGAAATCATTGTCAGCAGATAATGTTCATGAAACTAGATGTGATGTTTCCGCATTTCTCAGAAATGCTTTGGATTATTTGAAAAGTTTACAAGCACATATTTCAAATGGTACAAGAAAATTGAACGGGAAATATGTACGCTGAAGGCCAGGACATTGTTAGAATCCGAAGACAAGATTGACTTGAGTGCTCATTAAGTGCAAAAGACCGAAGTGGTCATCCAAAGATTCACGAACATACTTACACCTTACAGATGCATACTTAAGCAACACAGACCATATAACTTTTATCTGCTAACTAGATCTAACCAGATGATGAATCGGAACGGCAGTCAAAGTTCCAAATCTGCCATTGATCCGCCCAACAATTTCATGAACCTGGCTCGTAAGCTTTTGATCTATAAAACAAAGAGAAACTAAATTAAATGCATTTTTGGAATGGGAAAAGCTCATATTCATTAGCAAAAGCTAAAAATTAAAACAGGAAAAGAACAATATGGAGAAGTCATCATAAGACCATACATTCAGGAACATCTGTTCGTGTAGGTACAGCAATTTGCAACAAAACTACTTTATCATGCCAGTCTGGATTTTCTTCTAGAAACTTTTCAAATGCTAGTATCTTTTGGGGTATTCCTTTTATCATATCGAGGCGATCAACACCAAGCATTACCTGAAACAATATAGATAGCAAATTTAATGATGAAAACTATCGAGGAAAGACAACGAAATTACTGGGTGAAATGGGGAAGGTTGAGTTGATACTAACTCAGCCCAAGATTAAAACATAGAACTTTCACCGTGTCAGTTCGCTTACACATGCTCATCCTTAGAAAGCATTGATGTAGCAAGTAAAATAAAACTGACAATAAGTTATCACCTCTATAGTTGTCAAATTTGGTTATGGGAGACAAATGCTCCAAAATGCCTGGCATAAGCGTGAAACCAAGAAGGATAAAAAGTAGGAACCTTTCTTCCAGAAAATCGTTCTTTTAATTCTTTAATGTGTTCCTTGACTTGGGGAAGGTCGAGAGCACGGATGAACCTATCTGAATCAATTCCTATCGGGAACTGCATTCCACAGATACAGAACAAAAATGTGAGGACATAATTTATGAGTATTGTACACCAAATTTGGATAGTTGACGGGCTTCCCAATTTGATGGAGGCAAATGATCATTAAGAACAGGAAAAATTCCAAGTAAATTCATTGGAACTTACTGCAGCTACACGAGTTAGTCTGCCCTGATCCTCCACTCCGTCAGGAGTACCTTCAAGTCCAAGAATACGAGTGCATGCACTTACAAAATGCCTTGCATAATCATAGGTGTGGAAACTGGGAAAGGATTCCAGTTAATGAGTTAGAGAGTTCCACAAAGGCAAAGTTACCAGACATCACTAAAGAAAGCACATTGCGCAAACGCAGCCATGCAGGCACACCAAGGAAGCCATATACTACTAACTAGAAGGATCTCTACCATATACTAACTAGAAGAATACAAGAGAAATCTGTTTAAAAAGACATGATGCATATAAGATTATTTTTGCTTTATGGATCAGTTTGAATATTTAACCAGCATGCAATTTTTTGACAACATAATTGCTTAATACAGAATAACAGAAATTAATCAAGAAAACATAGAAATGAAACTGAAAAATCTATTCATGTGAAAACAACTTTTCATTATTATAGATGAAAAACTAAGAAACTATTCAAACTAAATACTTATTTTGTATATTATAATTATAAGACTACAAACAGATTCTGGTCCTATTACTTTGCTCAACACAACAGGCACTGAGTGCTCATGGTTACAATATTAACTTTTCAGGCTGAATACTAATAATACGTGTAGCTGATAGATTTTGAGAAATTTAAAACTGCTTAATTTTTGTTCAAGATTTGACATTCTATGTTATTACTGAATTTCAGAATAAGCAACGCCAAATGCTAGATAACGTGATAAACTGTTAGAGAGACCAGCATAATACCCAACCAAATCAGCAGCTAGAACTGCACGTAGTAGCTCTGATCGGGATGGCAGAGTTCGGTGGATTTCAGAAGAAGGGAAAGGAGTATGCAGAAACCACCCAACTTTCATCTCAGAGTTATATTCCTTCAGACATTTAGGTAGAAACATCAGATGATAGTCGTGACACCAAACAACATCACCTGATTGGTAGTGTTTATTAACGACATCAGCAAACATTTGATTAGCCTTCTTGTACGCCGCAAACTGTGACTGGAAACTCCTTGTTGTTGCAAGGCGGTCTTCTTGTGGAAGTCCAAGATAGTGGAACAAGGGCCACAAGATGTTGTTGCAATATCCATTATAATACTGATGAACAATCTCTTCATCTAGGAAAACAGGGATGCACCTCTGAATTAAGCAACCCAACACCCCATCCCCACCCAAAAAAAATTAGAAAAAGGAAAAGCATCAGAAATGTCCAAATGTTCACTTTGTTGATGGTGACCTAAACAAATTTCCAAACTGTTTACCTTTTCAGCCAGAGCTTTAGTGAGTGCCTTCTGCCCAACTTCGTCTGGCACATTCACACCAGCCCAACCAATCCACCGAGCTTCAAATTCCTTCACTCCTACAGGAAGTGGTAATTAAAAGCCATAAAGAAAACGCGAATCGAAATTAACAGGAGGCAGAAAATAAGATTATAGAGTAAAAACTCACCCAGAAGAGCACTGACAAGCCCCCCTGCACTTATCTCAAGTGACCAGGACTCTTGACCTCTCCTCACAGCAGATACAGGAAGTCTATTAGCAACAACTAACAATCTCTGTCTGATAGGCCTTCCCCTTCCTTCATTAGAAGTTAGTGCAGAGCTGTGTTCTCGATTGGGAGATGCAGAGAAATCATGATCAGAAATCTCACTTCCATCAGGGATTCTGCTTCTTCTCAGCTCTCTCTCTCTCAAGAGTCTCGCTACCCGAGTACTGAGAACTTGTGAGTTGTCGTTGAACTGGCTCCCAGGCATATAGGCAGGCTAAAATAATACCTCCAAACTGGGGTTTAACACAGTTCGAGTATTCCAGAAAGCAATTGCCCTGCATTTTGATTAGAACAAATTGAGAAGTAATCACGCCCCAAATTCTCTCAAGTATGATAATAGGGATCAGTGAGTGCAAATTGGGTTGTAGAAATGGTAATATATGCAAATTCCTCTTGGTATAGGTTTCCTTTTCTGAAAATGAAAGTCGATATTAGGGCATCTCGCAATTTACCCGAAAAAGTTAAAGTTTGAGGACCAAAAGAGATAACAAAGAAATGCGATTCACAGAATTGTGCGTGGGGGCACATATGGGGTCTACCCATCAAATCCCAACATTAATACCCACGTTTATAAATGTGATGTAGTATCCAAAGTTCATTAACGCGAAAAATACGCATGCTATACATACATAACAAAAGTAGCAAACAGAAAAGAAGAATCCAAGTCCTGTTCTCAAGTTTTGCAGTCAACAAAAAATAAAAAAACATTGTATTGCAGTAAAACCACTGACGGGCGAGTAAAATAAAGTAAAACCAGCACGTCTAGTAAGGAAAATCAAATCAAACACATTATCGGTTAGCAGAATGACACAGCAGAGGAAACTGAATCGCCATTAAGAAAAAGCTGGTGAACAATTGGTTGGAGAAATGAGAGGGAATTGAGGATATTACCAGATAATTGTGTCCTCTCCACCGAAAATGGGTAAAATAATGGAGAGAGAAGATAATGAAGGGGCGGTAGTTGAAGAGAAAGCGAGGACGGATCCTCGTGTAAACTTTAGAAAGCCTAACAACAGCCATTCAGATGAAACAAAAAAACTTCAGCTGCCGGAAAATATAGAGAGTAGCGTAATAGAAACTTGTTGCGAATGAAAAGGCTGGAATCATGGAGTGAATGAGAGTGTATTCATGTGCATGTACACATGAATATCAGAAGAAGAATCCTCCATGGAATTAGCAGGGTTTAAGTTTGATGGTGATGGGCTCGAGTGTGAGATTACTGTGTCATTAATTCATCATGAATGGGTGGGTCCCAACGCGGATTCTATATCCTGATTTATATTTTTCAAAACAAATCAGCGGTGGTTCTGGTTCTGGTTCATCACACTATTTTCTCGATAAACGAGAATTGTGTAGCTTAAAAAGAGTTCACATCATTGAGTGGGTCAGTGAGGGTGTTTTGGCGATATTTTTAAATAAGTTATTATTTTATTTTTAAATAAGTTGTTAATAGTTTCTTTGTTTTTTTAAATGAGGTCCAACTTATTTCTCAAAAAAAAAATTATTTTAATTTATTACTTCAATTTTTAATATTTCAATTATAAAATATTCTTACTAACATCTTTTAAGCTATATCTCCTTATTACAATAAAACACTTCAACAATTTATTTTTGAAACAAGACTTAACATCTTTAAAGCTCTAAAAATATCTTAACATGTTTTAAATAAGCTTAGTCATACACCCTCTAAGTACAAGATTTCTGGTCCAATTCAAAAAATCGGTCTCAATCCATACATGCGGAGTAGAAAAGAAAAAGAATGTGGCAAACTATGTGGTGTAAATAAATTCTCGTCAACTAGAAACCATTGTAATCCAAAGAAACTCATTACCCCCTAACTACATGCACAGTTAGTAAAGAATCCAAAAAAACACGAACAACATTGAAATCACACTCCAAGCAAAACTGCATCCCACTCTCCAACACTTAAAGCTCAGCCACCATCATGAACACCCACGTCGACAACGAGAAGAAACTCCCCAGCCAACAGCACTCCCACCGAACAATAGCAGCATTCTGCAACGTTAGTAATCTTCGCCAAATCGAAAATCCCCCAAATAAGATTCCTCCCATGTCCAGGCAGCCTCCTTCGACGAACTACCAACCCCATGCCTCCACCGACAAACCGCGGCCCATACAGCCCAAGTTGCATCAGCAAAACCGCCGAAACAGCTCCTCCAAATATCTGTCATATTATGTCACCACATTCCAGAAAGGAACAACACTTCATACGCCTCAATGTATTCCAACAGCAACTCCCGGTCTAAAATTTCCTAAGCAATTTACAAAAGCACATTCATACATCGTAGTCCCAGGGGAGCATAAGCACACAATATACTTCGGAGCCATCGAAAACATGATGGGGATACAAGTTATCAGGCAAAGCAAGAAAATCGAAAGAGGTCTGCTACAATAAAAAATTTACCTTGGGGAGGGGGGGAACAAAGTCAACATGAACTTCCACCATCCACAATTAGTGGAAACCGATGGTGAGGGCATGTTAAAACCCCCTATAGCTAACCAAGACGCACTTTTAACCGTGAAAATACCATTAGCCTCAAACTTCTAATACTGATGATCAACCGAATTAGAATGCCCTAATAAAATATCTACAATAGCATCAACCTCATAAGACAAAAAGCAACCCAAAGATGTTATTCGTCCCAAGTCCTACCTCGAGTAATAAAATCTGACACCCTACACCTAGACATTGCAAGCCGTGGGGATATCCTTCCCAAAGCTAACCCCGTATCCACGCCTCCTTATAAGATGCAATGCTTTTGCCATTACCATCTAGGGGTGGTAATTTTCGCCACCAAACAAACCTACATGATATTTTTTTAATTTAGACCGAGTCGCATAGAGTTCGGTTAAATATTGGACCAGCTCAGTTAAGCACGATAAAAATTAGGTTATATCAGATCAAGTCTATAATGACTCTATAAATTTATCTTTTTATTTTATTTAAAAGAAACGTCTGCAACCAAATTTTGTGATTTTATCAGCGAAAAGTAAATTTACAAATTGTATAAATTCTTGCATAGTATCATTTAATAATTTCAAATTTATTCTTATTTGGGAAGGTTTGAGTTGATTGATCAATTGAAAAAAAAATATTACTTGTAGAAGAGTATGAAGACATGGGGTGTAGGCCAAGCCACCTATAAGGAAAGGTTCATTGAAGAATTAAAAAAAGTTATAAATGAATTTGAGAGCTTTATGTTTAATGTTTTTGTATTATATTTAATACATTTGTTGTGACTTTATGTTTTTTTTCTTTTAATTAGAATATTTGAGAGCAAAAAACATAATAAACTTCATTACATATACAAATTTTTCTTTATTTTTTTATTATTTATATTTGACAAGTAGACTACCTCCGTTATTTTGGATGTCTTTTTAGGTTCTAGAAAATTGGCTCTCCAAAGTCCATCTTGACTGTACTTTTAGGGCTCATTTGCTTTACTCGATGTGATAAGTGGGGATACATAATACTAGGATATATTATGCATTATTACAAATCAATCTCATATTTGTAATTGAAAATGACAAATCATAATAATCTATATATATATAATAAGCCAAGTCATCCGGAAATAGTAAGTTGCAAATTTTCCCGCCCATTTTTTAGTTACTTTAAATAAACGTGAATTTGAAATTTGAATTTTGAAAAATCCTATTTTATTAGTGTGATTAAAATTTCGAATTATTTTTTTACATCTAAAATTCAGTAACAATAAATCCGTAGATATATTTATAACAGAATTTGTTACATATTTTTTTAAATTTTAAAATTTGAATTTTAAAAAAAAAACCTTATCCAGTTACATAAATTCTCCTATAAATTCACAAAGTCTTCCGTAAATGAGAATCAAGTTTGCAGCTGGGTATTTTTTATTTCTTATTCATTTTGCAATAGCTTTATTTCGCAATTATTTCCCCTGTTTCTATTCACGATTCAAATTTATATTATTGTTATTCCTTCATCCATCTTTCATTTAGTGTCAACTTTGATAGGTAATTCACAATGGATGCTCCAAAAGGACTACCTGCAAATCAGAATAAAGAAAAAATCAGCAACACTGAATCTTAATTTTGGCGTAAAGAACTTTGATGATTGTAGAATTCAAGTCTATCTACCATCAAGGTTCTAAAAGTCGCTAGGCGCTAATTAGGCGGTGGACTGGGGCCTAGCGATTAATCGGGATTTGGGCGGGACTAATCGGGGCATAGACGTAGTTAGGCAGGGAGGAATCTAAAAATAAACGTAGGCGGTCAATGAGAGCCTAGCGTCTAGACGGGGATTAATCGGAGTTAGTCGGGGATTTTTAGAACAGAGTCTACCATCATCGTTTTCTACGGTAATATTTAATCATCAAAACAAATTTGATTTTTTTTATTTTCTGTTATATAGATTATCTATATTATTGTTCATATATTGTGCTAAACTTTTCATTTTGTTTATAACATAAATACAACCAATATGTTTACAATATTGGGAAAAGGTTAGAGATAATCAACTCATTCGAGGTTCAACCGAAATCGAAGAATAATTCTGATTTTATTGTCGTAGAATTCAATTTTTTATTTTCTATACAAAACAGTATGTATCAGCTTCAATTGAAATTCTAATTTTGTTCCCCCTTTTTTTTTCTTCTGTTATTACAATATATGTTTACAATAAAATGACGTTGACAAAACTCAGGCAACAACGTTTACTATATGCAGTATATTTAAGAAGAAACACCCCATATACATAATATCAGGTTAAATTGATTATTTCATCTATTACAGAAAAAATTATATAATATATTGATCTATTGCACAAATGAAATCACACATAAATTTGAACTAATATATATTTTGAATGATCAGCAAAATCAAAACTCGAAATACACGTGATTTTAAAATTATAGGAATATGAATTATAATTATGATGTGCATATTAATATAAGAATTAACATTTTACCAAAAATTGGATCTGTTTTATTAATCTTTTGATATACAATAATATGTAATGTTCAATTGAATATTTGACAAATCATTTCAAATCTTTTAGATATGATTTCTGATTTCTTAATCTACCTGTAAAATCGATTCCAAATCTTTTAAATATGATTTCTGATTTCTTAATCTACCTATAAAATCGTCACCCACGTAACAATTATTCAGAAACATAAATCAGTTTTTAGTTTTCTACTATGTCTACCGATACCTACATATGTTTTTTATCCCTTCCTCACCTCTTATTCCACAAAATTAGTTTATATTGTGAATTATTTATATTATTGTCTATATATTGTGCTAAATTTTATATTTTGTTTATAACATGTACAGTCTCAATCCGTTCAAAATACTGGCAAAAGATTAGAGACAATCAACTCTTCGAGGCAGCTGAGATTAAAGATTAGAGACAATCAACTTTTCGAGCCTTCTGAGATTGAAGACTAATTCTGATTTTATTGTAGAATTCAATTTTTTAATTTCTGCAAAAATAAGTTCATGTATCAACTTCAATTGAAATTCTAATTTTATCGCAGTATTTCATTTTTGTCATTACAATGTGTTTACAATTAAACTTTGAGTTTTTTTGTCATTACAATATGTTTACAAATAAACTTTGATAAAACTCAGTCGACTATACGCAATACTTTTAAGAAGAAATATATCCCATTTAACAACTATCATGAACTATTGCAGAAAAATTTGCAAAATATTATCTTATAAACAAAATAAATTTAATATACAGATTAGTGGATAACAAATATCACATATAAATTTAGAACTATCACATAGATTAGCGAAATCAATACTCATTATAAACCAATTTTTATTTTAATATGAATTATAATTATGATGTGGATATTTTAATATGATTTTTTTAATATATAATAATATGTAATCTTTAATTGGAGATATCTTATAACAGAATATCCAGATAATTACAAATCAGATATGATTTTTTATTTTCTATACTCCCTATGAAAACGGCAAAAGTCATTCCAAATCTTTCAGATATGATTTTTAATTTTCTATACTCCCTATAAAAAGGGCAAAAGGATGGTCGCTTGCTCGATCTCAAGAATTTATAAATTGTAAAAATCAATGTATCAAACTATATATAGATTATTGTATATCAATACTGATATGATATTGTATATCAATAATGATATGGAACCACAGGTGGATTTTCTTATAGAGCCCACTCATAATGTGTTCGGTCAGCTAACACACTCCACCAAAAAACACGCTAATTTTTTATTTCTTCCTCGCCTCTTATTCCACGAAATCAGTTTTTTTAGTATTTTTCCACTGTACAATATATTTTTTTTTCCAAAATTATTTTATCCGTTTTATTTCTTCTCTCAAAAATAATTTCATTTGTTTTTTTCTGCTCTCATCTCTCTTCCAAAATTTTAATATTACATTATAATAAATTTTGAAATAGATCATACTGATTAATAATAATAAACGAACAACGAAGATATACAATCCAAAATTGTAATACAATTTTATAAGATTGAGAAAAGAATATATTTTCATAATGATTATTCTTATATAAAGTATTTTATTAGTTTAGTTCATTAATTTTCTAAATCAAAATCCAACTTTATTTATATTAATGAGTTCATCTTATGGATATAGGAGATTATTCGATAAAAAAATTAAAAGATTCGAGGTCATCTATGTCTTTTAAAATTCTAAATCCAATTCCAACTCTATTTATATGAATGAGCTCATAATATGGACTATGAAGATTCAATTCATCCTAAAATAAAATTGTATTTTCTATGTCTTTCTTAAAATTTAGGGTTAATTTCCAAAAGGAACCTGAACTTTGCGCGTTTTTACACTTTGCCACCTAAAGAATTTATTTTTTCCGATTGAAACCTGTATTACGCGATTTGAGTCAAAATGCAATTCCGGCTATATTTTCAGGCTATATAGGCCATGTGACTGGCACATGACCCGATTTTAGTGTTATTTATTTATTTTTTAAATTCTAAATACATGTATGTTTTAATTTTATTTATGATTTATTTTATTCCTCTACTATAATAATAATAATAATAATAATAATAATAATAATAATAATAATAATAATAATAATAATAATAATAATAATAATAATAATAATAATAATAATAATAATAATAATAATAATAATAATAATAATAATTAAACTTTAACTTTTGATAGTTAATTATAATAAGAATTTTAATTTTATGTAAAATCAGAAAAGTATTTCTTCTTCGCGTGTCCTGCATCTCTGCAACAACATTTTCTGGAAAAAAAATTTTCCTCCTGCTTCTTCAACAAAAAATTTCTTTTCTCCTGCTTCTTCAACAAAAAATTTCTTCCTCCTGCTTCTTCAACAAAAAAAATCTTTCTTCCTTCTAGTGGATCTTCCCCCTCTTGCTTCTCCTCACCATGAGGGACACAAGAATGGCGGTGCGCTTTTTGTTGGCTTTGAAGCCAAGCGTCTCTGGCGTTACGGTCGCCACCAGATCTGTTTCATTAGGGTTGTCCTAAAAGATCCACAAGGCATCAACGAAAATGAGTTTGACGAAAATCGGATTGGGATTCGAAAGAGAGAAAGAGAGTGAAGAGGAGTAGGACGAAAATCGCCATTAGAGAGTAAGTTCGAGTGCAGATTGTGAAACTGGGGCCGAAATCTGGGTTTGATTTTGAAGGGGTGAGGAAGATTAGAGGGAAAATGTGCGAAAATGATGAAGAAGAGAAGCAGGAGAAGATCCGCCGGATTGAAGGAAGAAATTTTGGGGAAATCTTGTTACAGAACAAGCTGAATGGCACTCGAAGAAGAAGAAAATACTTAATTTCAGATTTTAAATAAAATTGGAATTTTTATTTTTAATGATCAATCCAAAATTAAAGTTTAATTATAAAAAATTTAAAAAATACATGTATTTAGAATTTTAAAAAAATGAAAAACTACTTAAAATAGGTCATGTGCCAGTCACATGGCCTATATAGCCTGAAAATATAGCCGGAATTGCATTTTGACTCAAATCGCGTAATACAGGTTCCAATCGGAAAAAATAAATTCTTTAGGTGGCAAAGTGTAAAAACCCGCAAAGTTCAGGTTCCTTTTGGAAATTAACCCTAAAATTTATTTCCAATAGAGGATATTTTGTAGGTAAACTAATAAAATATTTTATATAAGAATAATCCTTAAAAAAAAATATTTTTGTTTCTAATAGAAGATGTTTTGTACGTAAACTAATAAAATATTTTATATAAGAATAATCCTTTAGATTATTTGTTTCTCAATTCTATTAACTGATATCAGATTCTGGATTATGTATGTTCGCTTTATTTATTATTATCAATCAGTGTAATCTATTCAAAATTTATCATAATTTAATATGAATGTTTTGATAGAGGCAAGATAAAAAAAAAATTTGGAATAAGATACGAGTAACAAAAATTCGTGAAAAAATTAAAATGCGTTTTTATTAGTGGAAATTACTGATTTTCCAGAGTAAGAGGTAAGGAATGAATAACACTGCAAAAGAACACAAAAGTTTTATTTGTAAAAAATTTTAACCATTTCTTTTTTTGTTATATATTATCAAATAAAAATGCGTTTTCAATAAAAAGTATTGTTCATGTTAATATTGATTTACTGTTTAAAAAAATAGCCCGTGCATCGCACGGGAGCATTTACTAGTTTATATTAATATGTAATATGATGTTTGCTTCAACATATTAATATTGTGTAAAATAATATATTGCCTATTTTGCCCTTCATTTTTTTAATAATTAATTATTTTACCAATACTCTTTCTGATAAAATCAAAGTAATATATCCCTCCTGCACTGTCCTCTAATTTTTTTTATCACCAACTTTCATATATCAATCAAAGGTTCTTTTACAAAACAACATATCAAACTAATTACAACAAATCAAACTAGTTTTTTTAGAATGAACAGGTCAAACTAGTTATAGAGCTCATTTAAATCTAAAATTGGGGTGGCCTGAAGAATCTATACACACCATTCCCTTGATTTTCTTACAAAAATTTATACAAGTAAATCTTGAACTTTGTCTTCTAATAATTGCTTCATTTGCAAGTGTATCTACCACCTTATTGCCTTCACGATGTATATGTGAAACAAATATTGTCCCCTGTAACTTAAGAGCTTCAAAGTTCAAACATCATCAACAAATTTTGGTACCTCCTATTTCCAGGATTAACCTATCTAAATATGTATATTATAGCTAAAGCATCAACTTCAACCCACACTTTCCTATAACCAAGATCATAACAAATCTTGATCCCCTCAACAACAACATCAATCTCAGCAAAAACATTGTCACAATGATCAATAAAGATATAAAAAAACCACCAACAAACTCTGCTCTAGCATTCCTAATCACTCCCCCAGTCCCCCTCTCCTCCCCCCCCCCCCCCCCCAAAGGTCCGGATTGTCTTTTGATGCTTCATCAAAGTTGAGTTTGACTCAATCATCACTTGGAGGTCCCCAACTCATAGGTCTTTTTTCAATTCTCATTGTAACCATCAAACTTCACTTTTTAGCAATATGCTAATAATGTTTCCAAAACCCAACCGGCATGAGTCCAAAGCCCTTAGTCTCTCTAATACCCGGAGTTGGGTTCTGGAATCACTGACAACGGTCTCTTGAAACTTTTTTTGATTTCTGGGAAGCCAAGAAACCATCCTCTATTTTGAGACTCATGGTAACAAAAATTGGGTGTGGGTGTAATTCGTTAATGCTTTGTAATTTAAGGTTTATTCATAAATAAAACTAAAAAAACAAATTATAAAGTAGTGATGGATCAACTAAAATCGGCGAATAATTTAGGAATATATCAAGTTTGATACATCTTATACCATTTTCAAAATTCTAAATTTTCTTTCTTATTATTTATTAATTATCTCATGGTTTGATTTTATTTATCATTGATTCTTTTAAGTTTATCATTGAATTTAAAGTTATTTAATTATTGTAAGTTTATAACTTGATAAAATTATTTAATCACATTGGCAACTGGGATACAATTATTTAATCACATTGGTAACTGGAATAAAATTATTTAATCACATTGGTAAACAATCTTTATTCAGAGAGAGAGAGAGAGAGAGAGAGAGAGAGAGAATATTTAATCATGATGGTATTAGATAGTAGAGAATTGGATCCTACCTCATAGGTGGTATCCATAATCAGGGGAAAATGAGATTATGGGAACTTGACCAACATATTTTACATGACTTGTAGTATTCTTTGCAAGACAAACATGGAATTAGAAAGGATACCCCATATATCAAGCCTAATCCACAAACCAAATGAGCACTTAGTATATTAATTTGTCATATGTAATTTGTCAATAGAATGAGATAACATCTATAAATACCCATTCTTTTCACTTCATCCACACTCCACACTTTTTAAATTTCTACATAATTATAGTTTCTTAACTAGGTTTTAGGAAGGAGAACGACCCACTTGAAGGGCAGACAACCTCTTGCAAAATTGTTGACGTTTTTTCAAGATTCGCCTAAAATTGAGCATTTCTTCTCCTTTATTTTTATTAATTGTTGCTTGATATTATGATAAATTTTGTTGGTTCTTTGATGGTTTATAAATATTTTTCTAGAGGGTGTTAGTTTTCCAAATTAATTTACATACTTCCATAATATAAGTAAAGTAGTGAGTACACTCAAATCCAAATGGAATGGAAATTTTCATCGTATGATGCAATATAAACTAACACGGCTTTCTTTATTTGATTATTGATATATATGCCCAATTTTGGGTTTGATCTTTGTAATTGGCCACTTTTATAAAATAGGTCCAATGTGTCTAATATTGTCTTGTAAGGGCCCATGAAGCTAGATTCCTAAATATATTAGGATAAGGATGATCAAAGATATTATTGTCTTATTCTTAGTGATACAACATCATCTCCGTTTTTTTTTTTTTTTTTTTTTTTTGGTGAAGGATGGTTCACCAGAACATACCGATGAAGGCGAGTAAGGAACGAGAACAATGCTCAAGGGAGCGAGCAGTACCACGTGGACCCTTAATAGGAAAATCGAGAGGACAACCATCTAGAAGCCCCCCTCAAGCACATCCAAGAGACTCACTTCCAGCAAGTTGCTCGGGCGTCCAAGAGCCTCTCTCCCCCTTCTCTCGCGATGCATTCTTGCATCCAGGACATTCGTCTTAGCCGTTTCCCGCTGGCGCACATGAGACTCCTCTCCAGCCAAGTTGCTCCGCCCGTCCAGGATGCTCGACTCCAATTGTTTGCCCCTGGCACGCAGAAGACTCCTCTCCAGCAGGATGCTTTTGGCATTCAAGATGCACATCCCAATTGTTTCCATCAGACATACAGGAACCCCCTCTTCAGCAGGTTGCTCCCTATGCCCAGGACGCTCTTCACCAATGGTTTCCACCTGCGACCTGCCACTTAGAGCACCACCATCAGCAAGTCGCTCCTAGCTTCCATGACACACTCTCATCAACTTTCACCCCGCAGGTATGAGGCTCATCTTCAGCAGCTGGCTCATGACGCCTATGAGGCTCGCTCCCAACATATTCCCCATCAACAAGTGACTCCCGGAAGCAGTGATGTCATAACTGGACCGGATCGACAGGTTCAACAGATTGAACCAGGAATCGACCACTGATTCGGTCCGAACAGAGATACAGAACCGGAATTGCACTTTAATCGGAAATAACGGGTCTAACCGAAAAATCGTCACACGCAAAAACCGAAAAGCCGGTTCCATGAAAAGAGGGAGGGAGAGAGACCGACCGATTAATCCAAGTCCTCAAATAACACAAAAATTGGCGAAGAAGACAACATACACAATCCTAAAATTCATTCTTAATATAAAACAAGGATCACAAATACACGAACTCCTACTCGAGATATGCTTCTGGATCCTTAAAATATTTTGCTGGAGGTTTTTTAGTGGAGAAATGGAGATTAGATCTCCTACTTGAGATCTGCTTCTGGATCCCTCAAATGTTTTTTTTCTGGAATTATCTTTTTAGTGGAGAAATGAATATTAAAGACTCCGTGAAGCGTGAGTGGGTATGCAGATGTAGTGGAGTTGGGTATAAAATGAGTTTTGATAGGTTTGGGAAACTAAAGTGGTATAGGGAGGGCGGGGTAGGTTAAATTGAATTTGGGGAGAAATTGAATTATGGGAGACAATTACACATGTGAAAATGCTTTATATTATTGGGTGTGTGATATTTTTTGAAAAATATATACCCATATAACAATTTATTGAATTTTGTTATACTGGTCGAACTATCGGTTGAACCGCGAATCAGTGACGAACCCGGTTCGCTATCCAACCCGATTATAACAACATTGCCCGAAAGGCATACTGTTTGGATCAAACAAGCAAGCTGCCAGCCACCACCTTCAACTCTACCACCTCAATGCGCAGAATTTAATTAGCAGGAGCAGAATCCTCAGGTGCTACAACTGAGCCCAGAAGCCTTGCAATCCATAATCAATAACGCAATGTCGAAAGTTGTAGCACAATACATCATAGCTAATGGACAACATAACCTACCTCTTGCCTCTCTGCAACTACCCGATGCACACGAGATAGGGGAGTCAAATAATGATAATGTTGGATGTCAAGCTACAAGGAATCAAGAAGTCATAAATGTGGCACCCTACAACAACCCATTGAGAAGAAGCCCTCTGGATCCGACCATTATTGCAGATACAGTCCTACTAGGATTGAAGTTCTTAAATCTAGATACGTTTGATGGAATAGATAACATGCAAGAATACCTCAACACGACATTCTCCAAGAGAGCCCTAACTTGGTTCAACTAGCTGCCAATGACATCCATCTACTCGTCCATGGAGTTTCCACATAAGTTTTTGGATTATTTCTCAATCAACAAGAGATACATAAAAATGCCATCTTACTTGTTTTATATCGCACAGAATGAAGTTGAATCCCTCTGCACCTACATGTAGTGTTTTGTGGATTCAATCCACGAGGTCCCACACGTGAACCATGAGTTACTAGCAGGAGTCGTCCTGGAAAACTTGAGACACGGGTGTATTAAGGAGTCAATTGTAAGATGCCCTACGACTACCTCAGAAGAATTACTTAATATAGCGGAGAAATATATTAGGATAGAGGAAACAAATGGTACCATTGCAGGACAAAAAAGAAGAGATAACGATGAAGGAAGGTGTGACCCACCTAGATCAGAACATAAGAAAAAAATTCAAAGTACACCAAGTTAGTCAAGCACGTTTCGACACCCCCTGAACACACGCCTCACTAAAGTACTAGTTGTCGTAGAGGAGCAGAGACTAGTCAAGCCATCTCATCCTCTGAGGAACGATCCCAAGTGGTAGAATTCCAACAAGTATCGCCCATTTCACAAGGATAGAGGTCACACAACTAATAAGTGCTTCCAATAAAAGAAAGAGATAAAGAAGTTGATCTAGCTAGGATACTTGTCTGAATTCGTCGAAGGAAGCTCAAGCACCAAGGAGCACCAAAAGAAAGAGCACTCACCTCAAATAAAACGACGGAACCTTCAAGAAGAAAAGGAGGACCTAGAGCTAGAAAACTTGCCCATAGCAGGAATAACCAACCTTATTCATAGAGGAGTAGCAAGATTAGACTCGCATAGCTAGGCGAGCAAGGATACGAGAAATAACTTATTACAGCCCATATCATCCTGCCCTAGAGGGATAAGTGCTACAAGTCCATGAGCAAGATGAAGATATAATCTTCACAAAGGAAGACTTTGATAGAACGTGTCATCTGAAAAATGATGTACTAATAATATCGGTGGTAGTCTCCAACTACCCCATGAAGAGAGTCTTAGTGGGTATAGAAAGCTTGGCACACATCATATATTACAATCCCTTCAAACAGTTAGAAATCAACAATGCCAAGATAACTCCAATGCAAACCTCTCTAGTCAAATCCGGTGGACACATCGTCCGCACAATGGGGAAAGTCAACCTCTGAACTTGTTGCAAAAATCGCTCCAAATTGATGTGATTGCAACGACCTTCTCAAACAGCAAGCGTACGGTTTGTGACAGAAGTAGTATATAAGATATCGAATTCATAGGGAGGATTTTCCGTGAGAATCGGCTCAAGAACGTTCAAGCAAGTTAGGTCAAATGCAAATAAAGAGTTTGGACTAATCTAATGACATAAAGCAAATAAATAAAGCAAGGAGGAAACCGATCAATGGGGAGATATTCCTGAAGCTCGATTTCACAAGAGAAAAATAGAATTAACAATTCGAAGACGATTAAATGAGACAAGTGTAAGTCCTATGTGGTTAATTCTCGACCCAATCGATATCCTAATTGGGTGACAATTTCGGAATATGGTTGAGGTGCCGTATTCTCCTAAGATAGGTAAGTAATCGGGGTTCGATGTAGACTACCTACACGACTGAGATTTATAAACTCAACCCTGGCCCCGGGTTACCGACTATGGGAGACTAGAAAATGATAGTCCGACTTCTCCTACACTAAAGACCGGCGTAGGGGTGTAGTTCCTACACACACGACTAAACCTAATTTCGTCCATCCTAGCCAAGACCCCATATGCTCTCCTTCCCATTTCAGTAGGTGTTCTCCTCCATAGGCCACCCTCCTACCAATTGAGTTTTTTTTTTATTCACGTTCTTGGATTAAATTCCTCTTCCCTAACAATCTAAGGCATATAAATTCAATCCTAAGCTCATTTAAGATCAAATCGAACTTCTTCGAAAGGGTGGCAAACCCTAGCTTAGGTTCCGATTATCCTCTCTCAAATGCACAATCATACAAAATAGGACTAAATTATCGAAAGCTCAAGCCACCAAGACAAGCCTATAATCAAGCCCTAATTTCATATGAAAATCATAATGAATCAATCAAATCCTACCCTAGGTTACCACAACCCACAATAAATCCAATAATCAATCAACTAATCATCAACCCCGAAGCTTGGGCTACTCCCGGGCTTCAAAAACACAGAAATCACTCACAACTCATCAAAACAATAAAAGTCATCATCAACAATCAAACAATAAAAGCAATAAAAACTGAAAATAAAGAGAAGAGATAGAAATTGCTCAATGTATTGAAGAAACCCTCGAAATCCTTTGATAAAATAGTCGGGTGTCACAAGCCCGCGAGTAATCCCCGAGTTCTCCTCTAAACATGGCTTCCTCCTTGAAGAGGAGGAAGAAAAACCCTAGTTTTCTAAGTTAAAATCTGAAAATTGAAGAAGAAAGAGAGAAAGAGTAGTGAGGAAAGGAGGCAAATGTTGGAAATATTGATAGATTCTTACAAACGAGAGGGGAAAGGGATATATATAGGTCCCCCAACCCTCAAAATCGGCTGAAAATAAGCCCTAGTAAGGGCAAAAGTGTAAAAATACAAAAGGGAGTGCTTGGTCCTTTAAGTTGTTGAGTCGAGCTCCTTGTGCGCGCTCGACTCGTCCTTCTCTTGATTTACTAGGAAAATTCAGTGCCGAATCAGCCTTTGACTTCAACTAAAAAGTTGTATATCTTTGTCTCAGTTATACGTGGCAACTTGAATCACTCAAATCGAAGCTCGAACAAGGAAGTTACAGTCGAAATACAAAAACTGCACGAAACAGGGTACGAGCGCGAAAACCGACCGCGAACTACCGGGACCTCTCCCGGTCCGGCAGCCGGGCCGGTAGGTGGTCCCTGGGTTAGTTCTGGACCAAGAGCCGGTAGTCCAGCCGGTCCGGTAGGTGGTCCGGCTATTGGTCCGGTTCAGTTTCCAGATTTGTACCTCCGTCTTCTGTCGCCATTTCGGAGCCCTTCCTCTCGTTTTCTTGACTCGACCCCTTCACGGCTTTTGTTTACGACTCGACGAAATTCGATTTGAGATCTTTAGGGGCCTAATTCGGGTTAATTTGGGCCTCAATTTGCAGGCTGGAATGTGGCATATGTGCGATCGACCACTTCTTCTTACTTTCTCCAATTTAAGGCCTTTTCATCCATTTTCTCGGCCCGACTCCTTCACGAATTTTACTCGTGACTTGATGATATTTAGTTCGGGCCAGACCTTGACCTATTTTGGGCCCATTTGGGTCTCGAGATGTGGGTCGGAGTATGAAAATGGATGTGAACGATCTTCTAAATTCTTTCGAGTTTCCTAACTTTCAAAATACGACTCAAAAACACCCAAAAGCGCATCGAATCATATTAAAAAGGAAAATTAACCCAAAAATACAATAAAACACGAAATCACACATAAACACAACAATTACACGTAATTTTTTGCAAAATATAAAATGTGAAAAGTGCAAGAAAAACGATAATTTTCACGTTTATCATCCCCACAAACTTAATCTTTGCTCGTTCCCGAGCAAATTAATCATTTAAGCACATAAGAAAATGAGGTTGGAAAGTTATTGGAAGCCCGTTAGATATGAATTCTCTTTTTATTGAGCACTTTCCGCTTTTCGATTCACTACACTTGCCTTAATCATTTTCTTTCAAGGAATTTGATAGACGAGTAGAGGAATATAAAGGCATAGGAATTTGGAAAGGCACGTAGTCTTTTTATTTCACTTAGTACCCTAGGCGACGCGCTAAGAGCTCTCACTCCAACCCCAAACGTGCATATGTGAAGTGACCTTGGATGACCCATTATTTTTCAAAATCCTCGACTCTAGGTGGTTCGACTCGGTTCTTTTTTAAGAAGATGCCACGCACTCACTCGGTGTGGGTGATGCGGCTCCTTTCTCCCTCAAGACAACTAATTTTCAATTTTATTTTTCAATTAATCCTTTTTTCACCGGGCTTAGTCGAAAGAAATGAAATTGATATTCTAGTTTTTATTCTTTCAACATAATACTCTTTTCGAGTTACACAAGATTTTCAACTATTTCACACTCGATTCTTTATTGAGCTCTTTTTTTTGTACCTTACATACAACGTATTTTCCTTTTATGCTCATCTCAATACTTAGAGTATACAAATGTTACTAGAATTTCTTACAATCAATGAAAAACAATGACTTTGCCCGGCGACCTAATCCATGTTATAGCTCCTCCTACATCTCCTTTATTTTTTTTACCACCTAAAGTCAATTCATTCTATTTTTCAAAAGTTCTTCCTTAATCGTATCGTGTGTGCTTAGGAATTACAGTAATGCTCACAAGCATCACAACTTCGGGTTAAGTTATTTCATTTACACATGTAATCCTCCAAACTATACCCAAATATTCATTTACCCTTAAATCACATAAACCAATTGACTTCATTGATTTTTAGGCAAGGAATCCTCTAGTGTTTTATGCTAAATTATTAGAGATTTCAATTTTGAAATTTCAAATATCGGGACACTTCCTATACTCTTTCCTCATCAATTACACTATAAGCCAACTCAACAATTATTTGACCAAGCACATTATTCAATCAAAGCAATAAAAGACCTAGAAACAAAGTATGGTAGAATGGCATAGATCATAACTACAAGCAAATCAATCAATAATGAGGAACATCCTCTTCAAGCGCACAAAAATAACAATCCTTCCATCCTCCCCCACAAACTTGGGCAAAATTCTCAAGCCTAAGTAGCAAAGGAGGTGAAATTCATGTATTTCCCAAAGATCATTAATCAAAAGCTCATAACTATTCACATTTCCAAGCCAACCATTTATTCAAATAAAGATTTAAAATTCAAGAATTATGTAGGTACAAGATTCTATGATTGATTATGCGAATTTGAGGAGAGAACCTCAATTAATGCAAACAAATATCTCTCCTCCCCCAGAAACTTAAATGCAAACATGTCATTTAAGTAGGCATATGAATCAAGTGCAAGGAAAGACAAGTAGGCATAAACTCAAATTCACAAGAATCCCAATCATGGAAACCAAGGACAAACAAAAATGACACAAATCAAGTGATTATGAATTATGCACATGTAAAGGGAATAAATAAAGAAATAGAGTAAAGCTCACTCAATTGAGGTGTCGAATCCCTTTATTTCCTTTTCGCATTTCTCCAATGATCACTCATCTTGACCCGTATCACCATTGCTTAGGGACTTTTCTTCAAAATTTAGGCTATTTCATCGTGTCCCAAATGTACCTAATCACACAACTCAAGAAATAATCAAATCTTAAAACGAAAATCTAAAGTAAGAACAAATAAAATTAAACCTAAGAAAGCAATAAAGATTTTATGCTTGGGTTGCCTCCCCGCTTGGTTTAAATTCGACGGCCCGACTTTCACAAGTGTTATCCGAGATCCAAGAACAAATGTCTATCGTGTCATGCTTTTGTTTGCTCTAGAAAGAGAGTTGATCCACCAACATAGACATGGCACGATGGATTATAGATAAGATTATGGACATATGATTTATGAAAGAAGATATGCTTAATGTCTATAACCGATGTAAGTTTTTCAAAATTTAAAAGAAATGACGAATTAAAACTTGCATCCCGACCAATAAATGATGCCTCAACAAATGGATCATTAGCAAGAATTGATCATAACCACACACTTTGTTAAGACATTGAGATTGTTCTTCCAAAGGAAATGCATTGTCATCATTGGAAGAATTGTCACTATTTTCCAATGGTGGCTCATGAGAGAGGAAGTTTTCACTCTCCTCTTCTTTCTCCTCTTCCCTCAAGTGCACACTTTTGTCTCCATTTCTCTCCAAAACATATGGAGAGATGAGCTTCCATAACCTTAGTGTGTGCCAAAAGTTCATCAAATTTTTGATTGAACTCATCCTTGTATTTCTTCATTTCTTCTTTCAATGCATTTATTGAAGAAATTTGGTAAGATTAAGATGTTTAAAAGGTTTGATGACTTGAGGAGGGAATATTTTGATCGACCTCCCATCCCAATTCATTATTGTTTGAAAAAGAATTGTAATCCTCGAATTGAGATGGGAGGGTGGGAGGATATTGTATTTGTGAAGAAAAATGACGGAAAAAAGAGTCACAATCCAAAGATATGCAACCTTCCTCCCCACAAACTTCGCAATGCATTACTTCCATATTTTCAAAATTGGGAGAAAAATAAGAACCATCATCATGCACAAAGGGCAATGCATTCACTGCGGAAGGATTGAGATCATAACTCTCAAGCAAATATTGATAGTGATCGAGGTTCCTTTTTTTAGATTTTTTTTTTAATAATAAAAAGAAAAAATGACATAATCTAACCCTACTCGTGCTTAAACTAAATCCATGGTAAGGAAATCCTCCCCGGCAATGGCGCCATGAACTTGTCACGAAAATTGCTCCAAATCGATGTGATTGGAACGACCTTCTCAAACCGCAAGCGTACGGTTTGTGGCAGAGGTAGTATATAAGATATTGAATCCACAGGGAGGATTTTCCGTGAGAAACGGCTCAAGCACGTTCGAGCAAGTTAGGTCAAATGCAAATAAAGAGTTTGGGCTAATCTAATGACATAAAGCAAATAAATAAAGCAAGGAGGGAACCGATCAATGGGGAGATATTCCCGAAGCTCGGTTTCACGCAAGCAAAATAGAATTAACAATTTGAAGACGATTAAAGGAGATAAGTGTGAGTCCTATGTGGTTGAATTCTCGACCCAATCGATATCCTAATTATATGACAATTTCGGAATATGGTTGAGGTGCCGTATTACCCTAAGATAGGTAAGTAATCGGGATTCAATGTAGACTACCTACACGAATGAGATTTACAAACTCAACCCCGGGCCCCGGGTTACCAACTATGGGAGACTAGAAAAAGATAGCCCGACTTCTCCTACGCTAAAGACTGTAGTAGGGTGTAGTTCCTACACACGCGACTAAACCTAATTTCGTTCATCCTAGCTAATACCCCCTAGGCTCTACTTCCCCTTTTGGTAGGTGTTCTCCTCCATAGGCCTCCCTCCTGCCAATTGGGTTTTGATTGATTCACGTTCTCAGATTAATTTCATCTTCCCTAACAATCTAAGGCATACAAATTCAATCCTAAGCTCATTTAAGATCAAATCGAACTTCCTCAAAAGGGTGGCAAACCCTAGCCTAGGTTTCGATTATCCTCTCTCAAATGCACAATCATACAAAATAGGACTAAATTATTGAAAGCTCAACCCACAGTGAGAAGCCTATAATCAAGCCCTAATTTCATATGAAAATCATAATAAATCAATCAAATCCTACCCTAGGTTACCACAACCCACAATAATCCAATAATCAATCAACTAATCATCAACCCCGAAGCTTGGGCTACTCTCGGGCTTCGAAAAACACAGAAATCACTCACAAATAATCAAAGCAATAAAAGGCATCATCAACAATAAGCAATATAAGCAATAAAAACTAAAAATAAAGAGAAGAGATAGAAATTGCTCAATGTATTGAAGAAACCCTCGAAATCCTTTGATAAAATAGTCAGGTGTCACAAGCCCGCGAGTTTTCCTCCAAAGATTGCTTCCTCCTTGAAGAGGAGGAAGAAAAACCCTAGTTTTCTATGTTAAAATGTGAAAATTGAAGAAGAAAGAGAGAGAGTAGTGGAGAAATGAGGCAAATTTTGGAATAATTGATAGATTCTTACAAATGAGAGGGGAAGGGATATATATAGTTCCCCCAACCCTCAAAATCAGCTGAAAATAAGCCCTAGTAAGGGCATAAGTGTAAAAATACAAAAGGGAGTGCTTGGTCCTTTAAGTCGTTGAGTCGAGCCCCTTGTGTGCGATCAACTTGTCCTTCTCGTGATTTCTGGGAAAATTTCGTCCGGAATCAGCCTTTGACTTAAACTACAAATTTGTAGATCTTTGTCTCGGCTACAGGTGGCAGCTTAAATCACTCAAATCGGAGGTTGGACGAGGAAGTTATAGTTGAAATACGAAAACTGCACGAAACAGGGTACGCGCACGAAAACCGACTGCGGACTACCGGGGGCCCTGCCGGTCCTGCAGCTGGGCCGGTAGGTGGTCCGGCAGGTGGTCCCTGGGTCAGTTCTGGACCGACAGCCGGTGGTCCAGCCAGTCAGGCAGCCAGTCCGGTAGGTGGTCCGGCTTTTGGTCCGGTTCAGTTTCCAGCTTTACACCTCCATCTTCCGTCGTTGTTTCGGAGCCCTTCCTCTCATTTTCTCGACCCATCCCTTTCACGGCTTTTGTTCGTGACTCGACGAACTTCGATTTAAGATTTTGTTGGTACCAATTTAGGTTCATTTGGGCCTTGAATTTTAGGCTGGAATGTGGCATATGTGCGATCGACCTATTCTTCTTTCTTTCTCCAATTTGAGGCTTTTTCATCCATTTTCTCGGCCCGACTCCTCACAACTTTTACTCATGACTTGATGATCTTCAGTTTGGGTCTAAACTCAACCCATTTTAGGCCTGTTTGTGTCTCAGGATGTGGGCTAGAGTATGACAATGGATGCAAACGATCTTCTAAATTCTTCTGAGTTTCCTAACCTTCAAAATATGACTCATAAACACCCATAAACGCATCGAATCATATTAAAAAGGAAAATCAACCCAGAAATACAATAAAACACGAAATTGCACATAAACACAACAATTATACGTAATTCTCCACAAAATATGAACGTGAAAAGTGCAAGAAAAAGGGTAATTTTCACATTTGTCAACCTCCCCTTATCGATGGGAACCTTCCAGAAGAAAGCCACAAGTATGGTAAAATTAATAGTGACAGACGCACCATCCTCCTACAACGTGATACTCGGATGGCCCAGCCTCAACCTTTTCAAGGTCGTAGTATAAAATTTCCAAAACCATTCGGAGTAGGCAAAGAGCGCATCGATAAATGAATTTCTAGTGAGTGTAACGCAGGCATGCTGGAGCGCATCCTACTTCCAACTCATCCATTAAGCGACCGGCTTGGAAACCGCAAAGAAAAATAGAAAGTAACTATGATAGTAAAGCACATAGTAGAGAAAGTGGAGAATAACACTAAGAATCCTCCTCAACGCCCCGAGCTTCAATCAACAACTTCAGACTCAACAGTTGTAAACAATCATGTAAGAACTCTCTCCATCTAATATTTGGAAAATCAACATCATTCTGGTTCCCGAACCTAGAGGAAGATGGAAAGTTTGTGTGGATTTCACAAGCAAAGCATGACCAACACTAGAATAAGTTAATTTAATTTTAAAGTAAACAAAGTGGGATTTATTTTTCAGCATTATGTTTCATAAGCCCAAGAGGCATGTATTTTTATTCATTTCGTAGCAACAATAACTCTCTTTACACACTATTATGATAATTGTATTTGCACTCCGCTCACTAAATCTTGCTTGACCAGCTTGATTTCACCAACGACATTTAAGCTCTTCAGGATGATTCCCATGATCTCATTCTTTTAAACGGGTGACCCCAAGATCTTACCTGAACAAGGTGATCCCAAAGGCATCACCCTAAAAGATGATCCCCAAAATCACATCTCAAAATGATAGGTGATGCCCAATAACTCACTTAAGAAAGTATGACTCCCTAGGTCTCATCCCACAAAAATATTAAGTGACTCCCAATATCTCACAAAAGCAAAAAAGACAAAAAAAAAAAAAAAAAAAAAAAAAGGTACAATTCCGCAAAGAAAACGAAGATTTGGTTAAGAGATGACAAATGTCATGAAGTCCCACTGGGAGGACGGTCTCCAGCCTCCTGAATACCCAAGAGGACATTTTCCGACCTTCTGGGAACCAAAGAGGCAAGCTCCCAGCTTTTTGAGAAACATAAATGACTTCCAGTCTTCTAGAAGATCCTGAAATGCGATGTCCATTTATTTTCAAATGGTTTCAGAAGAATAAGTACGAGAAGTGAAAATTCAACATCGAACAAAATCCCTAAGATCTAATGACAGAAAGATGCCCAAGACCTCATCACTGAATAATAAGGTGAAGGCCAAGATCTTACTTAGAAGGATGATCCTCGACACCTCATCCCACAAAACGGTCAATTTTTTTCAAAATCGTACTAAGTTCCTTCAGCTTCTAGAAAAAAATCTAGTAACCGAATCCAAGACTAAGGAGCTAGCTTCTGGAAATCTGAAAGAGAACTCTAGCTTCCAAACAAATACTGAAAGCTAGTGACAAACCCAGGAGATTAAGTTCTGAGAAATCAAGGAAGTCGGTTTCAGCCTCTAGATAATTTTGAAAGCTGACCTCTACTCTAGAAAGCGAACTCGTAAACAAATTTGGATGAGAATTTCCATCCTTGGATGCAAATAGGTATTAAAGGGTAAATATGCATAACATAAGTCCTTCAAAAGATGAATCTTACAAAAAAACACAACAATCTTGTCGAACATTGACGAACTAAGGAACATAAAAAGAAGCACTACAAATACGAGAAAATTTCATACGTAACAGTAGACAAGAAAGATGTAAAGATCCTAAAGGAAGTTCTAAAAGGAGTACAAGAAAAGTACGCATGGCGCAGGTACAACAACTAAACTTCCTTTCAAAAGGGAAATAACTAGAAATAAGTTATGACACGCTAGTAGGATAGTAAGCCCTGGCTAGAGGATGGGTACCATAATCTACCATCTTCTCATTACTCGCTACAGCCCCTTCTTCCTGAGAACCATCAAGAAGATGCATAATGTCTTCTCCAATGTGTCCGGAAGCCCGTAGGATCTCTTGGCACTCACACATAATCTTGTCGTAGAAGCCGCTAGCTTGTTTCATCACCGCTTTAGTATGCTCCACCCATTTTGAAAGCTTCACCAGCGTCACTCTACAACTTAGTCTTGTAGGCGCTAGTTGTCGTTCTGAAAGAACCTTGCTCCAGTGTGGTATTCTCTCTCAAAGCATCTTCAAGTTGTGTCGTATCTTGGCCCATCTTGTTTTCTTGTTAACTTCCGCTTTCTCCATCCCCAGCTTCTGCACAGTGGCATGAATAACCTTGTTGCTCTTATTCTTAGAGATAATCTCTTCCTTACACTTATTCTTACGCCCATTCAACATTCTTGTAGCATGCAAATTGTAAGATCTACCAAAATACAAGTAGAGAATATAAATCCATAGAGGTAAAAACAAAAGTAAGGACAACCAAAAAGTAAAGTTAAGCAACATATAAACCTGCATCACTGAAGTATAAGTAGCATCAAAGAAAGATGAACCAATCACAAACCCTCGCTAGGTCCGCCGAGTTAAGCATATCCTCACGCTTAGAAGAAGCCAATCCAGAATCCTCCACATTCCAAAAGGACTCAGCGCCATGCTTTCAATCCCCAACTGAGACATACAAGCCTTATACCTGGATCCCTAGGGCAGTATAGTCTCTCCCCCTCATCTTCTCCTTGCCATGACCCACACCTCGAGCAGGTTGGGTCAGGAGAACTGGATCGAGCAGCACTCTTTCCTATGCCCCTAGAGGTCTCATCAGAAGCTAGAAGGTACCCAGCTGCTCGTTGAGAAGGTTGAGGTCGACCCACTGCCCCCTTTATCTGAGGAGGTTTGGAGGTAGTTGATGTTCTCTTATCCCCTTTCTGCTTCGCTTTACAACGTTTTTTCAGAGTCTTGATCCTCATACCTAGTTTTGCAAAGTGAGGGAAGATATTTAAAGGACAATAAATCAGATTCAGGGTTGGCCCTGACAATTTGGGGGGCCCGGGCAACAACAAAAATTAGCCCCTTGACAAAGGAAAACATGCGTACACACAATACAAGCATAGCATTATAACAATAAAATATGTATGAAAGAAAGATACAAATAATCATTTGTCATTGTTTATAAGCAAACTGCACTAAATCTATATTAATTATCGTTGTTAACTCAATCCTACTTTAAAATATTATCAAGTTGTTTTACTGTCCAACCACATATACAATGTTGAAAAAGTGCAACACCTACAAAGAATAGAATACCTAAAAATTTTGGGTCCCCTAATATTTTGGGCCCTGGGTCGTTGCCCTTTCAACATAAGCCTGGGCAGAGTTTAAATTCGTTAAATCTACAACAAAACAAAGACACAATAAAGCACATCAATTGACAAGATAGACATAGATATGCATATTAATAAACAAACAAGTATAATGAAAATGATCTACTAGGAAGAGAAAGCCAACCCAGGACGCTCAGGACAAACTCCCCACCCACAATAATGTTCAGCATTAGGAGAACCCCTTTGATGGTGGAAAAGAATTCTTTGGTCAGGAGTGCTGAAAAGCTTTGGGAAATTGTGCTTTCCCACTTACTCCTCGGACGGTGTGCACCTCACTTGAGATAATAATTGGTGAATTGTACACCACGTGCGACTTTTGCCGGCCCATTTGCTCTTTTAACTGGCCTTTCTGGTCATGTTTTTAGTTTCTATTTTGTTTTTTATTTGTTCTAGATGGCCTCTATTCCATTGTTCGGTATGGTAGTGGTAATTTTCCGATTCTTTGCTTGCTGTGCATGCAGCCAGGAAGCAGGGTTTTCTTCGGTTGCTTATCACTTAGACGTGTTGTTGTTTTTTCTCCTTTTCTTCAACCTATCCGGCTATGGAGCAGATTTTACTAATTGGATCGAGAGTCTTGTACTTATGAACATTGTTTAAGTAATAAGATTCTTTATCTTTTTTTTTTTTTTTTTTAAAAAAAACATGTATTATAATACATTTACACATAACAAATATGTAATCTTAAACATTAATATTTTTTCACTATAATAACTTTACTCGGAACATGTAATACATTTAGGCATAAATACTAATATCATTTTGTTCATAATCCGAATTGCACGGATCTTGAATTCCTGCAACTGATATACAAGAGATCTACCCTGAACATATATGCTGGATTTGAAATTTGCGGACTCTCGCATCCATAATTTATATAATAAATCCAGCCTGAATCATCTCAATTTTGATAGTCTTCTGATTGGTCCATCATAACTTGATATCCATCATCATTTTTTTGGATAATTACTAAATTAGTGATTTAATTTAGTATTATCAATTTGACACATGACGAATTTCAACAGACTAATAAAATATATATCAAATCATCAATTAAATTAACTATTTATGAATTTCATTTAACTAATTTATAACATTAAAATAATTAATATAAAATTGATTTACAATATACTCCCTCCGTCCCGACTTATTTTGCACAGGTAAGCCGGCACGGAGGTTAAGAAAAATCTGCTTTTTCACTTTTTATTGACCAGTCAACTAAGTATTAGTAGATAAATAAGACCTGCTATTTCCAGAAATAAAGAGAGAGGGAATAAAAAACGTGAATAGTAAATTAATCTGGGAAACATGGTTTGAATTTTTTTGACATTCAGCAAGAACTACAAGGAGAGCAATTTCCCTCCAATTACTGAAAATTTGCAGCAATAACATTCAGGAAACCAAATCAAAAAATTACAAATTGAATTTCCCTCCTAAAACACAAAAAAACAGCAGGCTCCCTATAAAAATACCCACTTCAACAGCATTTAATTCAACACTAAATGCTGAAATCTGTCTACAGTTTTAAATCTACAAAAGTGTTATAGAAATATGCCTAACACTAGAAGGGGGAATCATCTAACTCCATCAGACCGTTGCATGATCGCACAATTCCTTTTAGCGAACAGTACTAACGGAGTCGTCCATTCCGGCAAAATTAAGGCAGCGGCTTCATCATTTGGAGCAAGTCGGCGCACTATCCATTACATCTAGGAATCTGCAAAAGTTCAAATATTAGCCGGGTTACTTATTGAATTTATAGAAGTGAAAAGAGTTAACAAGAAGGCAAACGCTACGCTTGATGTTGAACAAATGAAGACCATCCCCTTTTCTAAAAGAGGCGGCATAAGGAGATTGACCAAGGAGCTCGAGGTCAGTAAGAGTCAAGTAGGGAGATGGATCAAAACAGGGCTGATAAGAGCACATACAAATGTTGTTAAACCTGCACTAACAGACTCAAACATGTTGCAAAGACTAAAATTCAGTTTAAGCAGTTTGCATTTAGACCAGCAGCTCAACCAAATCAGGTACGACTCCATGCACAATACCATACATATTGATGAAAAGTGGTTCTATTTGCAAAGGACCACTGAAAGGGCTTACAAATTGGTTGAAGAAGATGACCCATATACGGCTTGCAAGAGCAAAAGGTATATACCGAAAGTAATGTTCATGTGTGCGGTCGCTCGACCGTGATACATAGCTGACGGGGATATGTTATTTGATGGAAAAATTTTGTTTTTCCATTTACAACAAAGGTAACAGCCCTCAGAAACAGTCGGAATCGAATTCGAGGTACTTTGGTGACCAAACCAATTGACTCAATAACCAAAACTGTCATCAAAGACTGCATATTGCAGCAGGTAATGTTTTGATTTTTTTATTTTTTTTTTGGGAAGATTTGCTATTAGAATAATCTCACCATATAGCCACCCAGAAATTTTAAGTCTCCTAAATGTGTCTAACACTAATGTTAGACACATTGGCGACCTTACAATTTATTTAAAATTAGAAATCAGCAGGAAATTTCTTCAAAATCATCAATTTCAGGTTATACCGGCCATTAAAGCTAAGTGGCCAGCTGATGCTAGCAAACATATAGTCATACAACAAGATAACGCAAAACCTCACATCAGCAATTACGACCCAGAATTTAGGACAGCTGCTTCATCAGATGGGTTTGATATTCAACTTATTTGTCAACCCCCTACTTCCCCCGACACAAATGTCCTAGACTTAGGATTTTTTAGGGCAATTCAGTCTCTACAGGTTGAAACTGCATCTTATACAGTGGATGATCTAGTGACGAACGTGATCAAAGCATACGAAGAAATGGAGGCATCAAAACTCAACAATGTCTATCTAATTTTGCAGTCTTGTTTGATAGAGATTATGAAGCAAAAGGGTCACAACAACTATAAACTCCCTCATTTGGGAAAAGGGCACTTGGCTAGAAAAGGCACACTCCCAATATCTCTAGAAGTCGAGGAAGAAGTTGTAAGAAACGCGATAGAGCACTTAATTGAAAAAGAACAGGCTGGTGGATCTTACGACATAGGTGGGCTAATGGCTGAACTGGGGTATGATTAGAATCAGTTGGTAGGGCAACCTTTGGAATCATTTCTATGTTTAGAGCGTAAACATCTTATGTAGATGTACATTTTGCTTAAGCTGTAAACTCAGAAGGTTTTTGTATGATATACATTTTGATTTTATGGATAAATATTTACATAGGTTCTATTAATACCAACTGATCCCTCAGAAAAATTTCATCATTGGGATTCATCTAAACCAAACAAACCACCAACAGAACATCTAGGGTAACATTAAACACTCAAAACCAATTCAGTTGATTTTTCAGTTTAAGCTACCAACTAAATTAAAGGTAACATATGCATCACTGAATATCAACAATAGCCAATTTTATTTTCATACCCAGTAAACCGAAATCATCTTCAATTACCCCAATATTTTAACACAGGCAACTGTAAAATACCAGAATTATAACATCACATATTTTAAGCCACACTGTGTTTCAACAGAATTATCAGAAACTATCCCGCACAGGGGCAACAACACAACAACAGGGGCTATTTCAGCACAAAAAAAGAAACGAATTTGGCATCATATAATTAGAATCAAAACCACACAATGGTTAACAAGTTCAAATCAGAATATATCCCACACAGGGGCTATTTTTTCACATAAAATCGGGTTGTTTCAGCACATAAATCACACAAATTTGGCATCATATAATCAGAATCAACACCACACAACCACCAGCAACTTCAAATTCAGAAAATATTCCACACAAGGGTTTTTTCATCATGTAAATTCAGGGACAAAACCAAACAAAACGCAGCAGCAACAGTAATCGCACAACGAGGGGCAAAATCGAACATGCAGTACCCATTCAGGGGCCAAACATAGCAGATCGAAAATAAAGGCTAGAGAGAGTACATAGACCTTCAATATTGATGGAACCTAAACGGCGAGGCACTCCCAACAAAAATCCCTCAGATCTTGCGACTTAAGGAGCCCGCTGCACGGATCTACCAGATCTAGAGATAGTTCGTCCCTCAGCACGGAATTTGCCTCCGCTGCCATCACCGGACTCCGATCTGGCTCCGGCAACTGGGTCTCAGCCACATAAGAGTCCTCCGAGTCGTAAACAATAGCATCCCATTCGGGAGATTCTTCCATTTCTTCCATGAAACAAATGTGGAAAATGGAGGACCACCATAGAAACTGTGATTTTCTGAAAAAAAAAAAAAAAAAAAAAAAGGAAGTCTGGTTGAAGATGGTGAGAGGATGAAGAGAGACGAGAGTTCAGAAAAGAGGGATTGGTAGGAGAAACGTTCTAGGGTTTTTTGGGAGGATGAAGAGAGACGAGAGTTCAGAAAAGGAGGGGCCGTATGAACAAGTTCTAGGGTTTTCTGGGAGAAGAAATGAAAGGGCAGGTTTTGGATCCGAATCACCAAAAATGGGCTGGACTGCTTATTTGGGTTGGGTTGGGGTGGAATATTAATCTTGGGTTTAGATTCTTGATTAAGGGTTGGTTAAAACAGATTACTTAAGTAAAGAAAAATTAGGTAAAAAAAGTAATGGCAAATGTGTAAATAAATGGTGCATTTTCTTTCTTTTTTTAGGATGTGCAAAATAAGCTGGGACACCCCAAAAAGGAAAGTGTGCAAAATAAGCCAGGACGGAGGGAGTATATTTTATTACGTGACACAAATATAGTCAAATATAAAATTTAAGTATTTAGGGGATACTTGGTTTGAGATGTAGTGACATGTGTCACGTCTGCTGGAGCACATCCACAGACGGGACATCCAAAAAAATATTTTAGTTTAAGGGTATAGTAGGGTAGGATGCATATTGAAAATTGTAAAAATTGTGTTGGAAATTATAAAAGATGATCTAGGTAATAGGGCGTGAATGTGGAGAAATTGACCATTCGGTGTAAAGTGAAATACATTAAGGATTACCCATGCTCCATCCAGACGAGGACAAAAGATCGAATGTTTTTTATAGGTAACCAATCCAAAAGCCGATTCAAACTCACCCTTTACAGAGATGGAAGACAATTAGTGAATTTAGGTCCCTAATTTAAACAGTGGTAGAAAGAAGAGATGGGGCGGAAGAGATTGTTGCTGCTGTTGAAGCCATTTGATGTGTACCCTTCCTCCTCCTCTAATCGTCATAAGGTATCAAATTCCAAAAATTAGAAGCAATTGATGTTTCCGTGCTGTTCTTCCTTAACACACTATTTTGGGGAGATAAAAATAAAATCGACCTGTTACCTCAACTACTCAAACTGCTTCATACTACACACCCTATTAGTATTCTAATCTTCTTTTTGGATATGAATCTTCTAGTTTTATTCACTACAACGCATTGCACTTTCTTTTTTCTTGTTTTTTTTTTTTCATTAATTGAATGAATTGCTGTGTCTTGGCAATTAGGGAATGTGGTGTAACCCAATAATTATGATAAGCCTAGAAGGATGGTGATGCAAAGTCGGGTTCTTTAAAAAACTGTTTTTTGGTGTTTTAATTAAGTGCAAATTGTTGAAGAACGGGAGGTGCATATAATATATATGCAATGTGTGAAACTTATGTGGTTTTTCTATAAAATATCATTTACTGATGAGGAGAAGAATGCTTTTGATAGGTAGTGATGCTGAGTAGGCTGAGGCAGAGTTAGAAAGGAATGAAGAGCTCCATGCTAAACCAGAATTTAGCTGGGAGACTACGTCATGAGGGCATTTACCTACTTCTGCTTAGAATCTCTTCATTAAACCATCACATCTTGTATAGTGTTAAAAAAATTTGGTTCTGTAAGTAGGTCAGTTGCTCTCCCTCCTTTTGACGCTTATTGAGAGAATTATATTGGAAGAATCTGAGTGACCTACAAGCCATACAGTGATCCTTTATCAAGAAATTTGGAATAGACAGCAATAACTTTGCTCAGTACTTCTCCTTGGTCATCTGGTAGAATCACATTAAACAATTTTCTCAGTATTTTCATCAGTTTATATTTTATTAAACATACAATTCTTTTCAATTAATAAGTGAACATGGACAATCATGGTGTTTAGATGGCAATATGTTTCACATATGAATCATATAATCCTTGTAGATACAATTATTCTTAATATTGAGTTGCCATGACATGAATTTCACAACATCTAACAAAATTAGTACCATGTCATTTTGGTCTATGTTACATGATCTTACAAGGGGATAATGTTGAAGAGCTTGGCAATTGGGAGAGAAGAGTAGGACATGCTGAATTTGGCTAAAATTTTTAGGGGAGCCATTTATAATTAGTTGCTTTCCCCTTCAAGGTTTTAACTTTTGAAAGCCTAGATAACTTTTGGAGGATATTCTTTTGAACACGATTGAACTTCATTTGATGTCGTTACACTTCTAGTGAAATCGTAATGCTACAAAGACTTTCTTCCGTTTATTCTATTTGTCATGCTCTGGTAACATTTATTTACTTCTCCCGAGGAGATTGCAGGTACTGAGATATTTATCTGACAGGACATTGGCGCACAAAAATACCATTACCTTCTGCCAGAGCATTTTGAAGAAAAAAGTTGTGGACTGGAAAGCTGTTTTCCGTAGTGATATATCTAAGCCTATACGTGATGTAGATCTGGTTATAACAGTCGGAGGTGATGGCACACTATTACAAGCAAGCCATTTAATGGATGATAAAATTCCAGTTCTTGGAATAAATTCTGATCCCACGCGACCGGAAGAAGTAATTTATCTCTTTATTTACATCTTATATATTTAGTTGATGCCACATCTCTATAGCTTCTTTTATATCATGCACCTTTACTACTATTACAAATAACTTTATTAATTTCATATTTTCTTATTACTTTAGTTGTTGGTATAACGAAATAATTATGCTATTTATCTAGGTGGCAGAACTCCGTGAAGAATTTGATGCGACAAGGAGCACTGGCTATCTTTGTGCTGCCAATGCTGATAACTTTGAACAGGTACAAAGTCACTCAAAGTTTTGTATCTTTGAAAATCTTAGGCTAATATGTAAGGTAAGTAGCAGAAGTATCATAGAAAATGGAAATTGCTGCAGATTTTGGTGAGATTTATTGATTTTCAATTCATGTGAATCGACCAGATTTTATCTGATATCTACTAATTTTTTTTACATAACATGCTTTTCTGTTTGCAGAGATTTTGATTTCGTTTTCCTTTTTTCCTTTTACTTTTCCTTTTGGGGAACCAAAACTTGGTATTTGTATGCACCTGTTTCAAAGACTAAACTAGGCGTGAATCGTCATCGTGTTTCAGTTCCTTTGAATTGGCTAGAATGGATGATATTCCTGTCAAGTACTTGGATTCTTATTTGAAGGGTTCTGCATGTAATTGGGACGTGAAAGCAAGTTAATGGGGATTGTCCCGGAGAGTTGATGCCCATTCAGAAAGCTAATTTAGTCTAATTTGTCAAGAGTCCATAGTACCTGACTGTTAATTCATTGAAGGGTATTGCTAAGGAAGTCTCGGATTTGATCTTCCATTCTGGAGATGTAATTGTCCACTTAATTTTGCAAGTTCTTTTTCCTTAATTCCAATAATAAAAAAAAAAATGTGGGTATAAGCCTTTTATTTAGTTAAACTTGATCAATTTTCATCTCACCTTAAGTATGCTGTAAATCTAGCATACACTTCGTACAAGGGTCTTGTATCATCAGTTTATCCTTCTTGGTTGTTTATGCAGCTATTTAATTTATCATAATGTGAAAAAGGATCTATTCTTATTGGTGTATGTAACTCTTTCCCCCCAGACACTAGATAGTATCCTTGAGAATCGGTCCAAACCATCTGAATTAGCAAGGATGGCTGTTAATGTGAACTCGAAGCTGATTTCAACTTCTGCGCTGAATGATATTTTATTGGCCCATCCATGTCCAGCTACAGTTTCCCGTTTCTCATTCAGGTAGGAAATTGCTCTGCTTTCTCACACACTTACTCTTACAGTTGGTTATATAATATTTGATGAATATTCTTGCATTAAAAGGATCCAGAAAGATGGCGAGCCTTCCTCCTCTTTACTCCACTGTAGATCGAGTGGCCTCAGAGTGTCGACAGCTGCTGGATCAACGGCTGCGATGCACTCAGCTGGTGGGTCGACAATGCCAGTTTTATCAAAGGAGCTTCAGTACATGGTGAGGGAGCCCATTTATCCAGGGTCTGGTTCACACTTAATGCATGGGTTTGTGAAGCCCAACGAGACAATGGATATCTCTTGGTTTTGTAGAGAAGGGTTGCTTTATATAGATGGTTCGCACGTGGTTCATTCTGTTCAGCTTGGAGATTCGATTCAACTGTCTGCCAGGGCTCCGCTGCTAAAGGTGTATTTGTCACCTGATTCGTTATCGCGTAATTAATAAACATATACTATGATTGGTGTAATTTAGGTGAGCGGATATTGCAATTTTGTACGAGTTATTGCCCCCTCCCCCCCCCCCCCCCCACCCCCCCAAAGTGTTACTCAATTTTTATATAAGAGTTTGTCTCCTTACTCTTTCAAACATCGCCCTCCTTCATTTAAAAATTCTGTCCCCTTACAATGAATTCCTAGATTCGTCCCTTGTTATTGGCATATTGGCCCTTTGTATGAGGGGGGATCAAGTGAATTTGCAACATGTATTTAGAAAAAAATGGGGTTGCATGTAGCCCTCCTGACAACCCCCATAAAAGGGAAACGGATTTAGTGCTATGGGGTTAAATGCATCTCGTGCAGTAGGAGGGAAATGACATCCGTATCCTTATTTCTTAGTTTTTTTCAATTTGTTATTTAATTTTGATGTTCTAATAAATGGTTTAATTTATTATAAAAAAAACATAAAAATTACACAACACACGAAAAGTTATGCTTCAAAATTTTAAAATTTACAGAATTACTAGATGTCCACCCGTGCGATGCACGGGTTACATATCTATTAATATAAAATGTTGACACTATATTCACAAAACAAATTTCAAAATCATGTTAAAAAGTACTTAGTTTTCCAACTATGCAAACGGTTATAATATATATTGGGTAAAAAAAGTTGAAATACAAAGAAATCAACATCAATCTACAAATTACGAAAAACTTCTCTATACACAACATTTACAGTGGTATTGACATGCTTCTTCTCCGGATCACATATGAGAATCTTAAGTCCTTTGCGGTTTGTAACTCTGGAAAATGCAACATATAAACTGACCATGGCTGAAGACAGGTTTTTTCAGAAACAGACCAACATGTGAGAGTGATTGACCCTGACTTTTGTTGATGGTCATTGCATAAGAAATCATTATTGGAAATTGTCGCCGCTGAAATTTGAAAGGCAACTTTGCATCTGATGGTGTCAATGACAATCTTGGAATTAAAACCGTCTTTCCTGCACTTGATCCTGTCATAATCTTTGCCTCTAATACATGAGTACCAAGCCTGGTTAAGATAAGTCTTGTACCATTACACAATCCTAAAGTCGGATCTAGATTACGCAGTAACATAACAGGGGTGCCAACTTTTAGGTTTAATTCATGATTAGGGACACCGGAACACTTAATTGCATTTAAGAATTCTGGCGTATGGACTCCAGCTACGGCATCAACTGGAATATCAGACTTACTTATGCTGTCGGAGCTATAATAAGGTCGAAGTTCTGCATCATTCTTGTCAATCATGTGCTTATTTATTGAATCTACAATGTCAAGAGTTGGTGCGAGTATGGCTCTTTGTTGCAAGTATTCAGGATTATTGATGTTATGTTGCAGATTTGGATAAGTACTTTCCACAATAACTGAGATTGGATCATCAGTATTCTGGAGAATCATGTCCTCCGGTATTTGTATAATTGATGCACCATCTTCACCTTCACCAATCACTCCATTACCAATATCCTGCAACCAGTTTGAAAATTCCTCTAACTCAGCACTTTCACATTCAGAGCTAGTACTGCGCAATCTCATATTTTTTGTGAGTCTCAGGACCTGGCAATCTTTCCAGATGAAAGATGAATTGATTGTTGCATTGACTATATCTTGCCTTGATCCTCTAGGAATGACAGGTAATATTTGACGAAAGTCGCCACCAAAAACTACAGTTTTGCCACCAAAAGGCTTAGTACCATTACTCGTGTGAATGGTCTTCATTACATCTTTCAAACTTCTATCTAGTGCTTGAAAGCAAAACTTATGCATCATTGGGGCTTCATCCCATATGATAAGTTTAGCTTTTACGATGAACTCAGCCAAATCTGTTCCAAGGGTGATGCCGCATGTTGAATTAGATTGCGGAATGAGAGGAATCTTGAAGCGAGAATGAGCTGTTCTACCGCCCGGTAGGAGCAATGCAACAATTCCACATGAAGCAACATTCAAAACAATATCACCTCTTGATCTTATAGATGCTGATAATGTTCTCCAAACAAAAGTTTTCCCAGTTCCACCATACCCATAAAGAAAAAACACCTTACCCTTGTTTTCATCCACAGAATGTAAGATAGTATCATAAACAATCCTTTGTTCATTAGTCAACTGCGGCAGAAATTGTTCAAGCTCCTTTTGAAGCAAATATCTGTCATCATTTAACTCATCATGAACTAACCTATTTCTGCAAATTGAACTATCCTCAAAATCAGGAAAAGACATTGTGTCATACTGTTTAAGTGATCGTCCACATCTACGCATTAGTGTTTCGATTTCTATCAATGCTAGATTCTTGATTTGAGCATCCGTCAATTTCAAGTCTACAAAATTAAAAATATATATATACTTCAGGACATACAGTTACTATGCTAAAATTATTATTAATAAATATCAAACATAATTAGGATGATGCAAGTATAAGTAGTTATATAGACAATAATATTTCACAATTATAATAATGTTAATAATAATAATTTTTAAACTTAAGAAAATAAAATAAATAATCATTGTAAAAAAAAAAATACATACCTCGGTGGTTGAAAAGCTTTCTTTGCCTATACAGAATGTCATCTGATAAAAATCCCCAACATTTTTCCCAAACATGTTCGGGCCTGCTAATACAACTTTCAATCATGAGTGTTGCAAACATAGAGCGTAAAGAATGAGCCGATGCCCAAAAGCTACCCTCTGTTATTGCATCAATATACTCTTTGTCATCTTCTACCAAACCATATGCATAGCAAGCATCACGGTAGCTGTTATACTGAACTTCATGAGCAATTTTCATATCATCGTGACATTTTGCTCCTTTGATAACATTAATGAGGCATCTTTGGTAGTACGCATCACCGGTTCCAGGAGGTACATAGTATGGTCGTCCTAAAGAGAATCCTTTTCTTCGAGGAGACCATTCTTTTTTGTCAGGTTTCCACACAATTTTTTGTGGGTATTCAGCATATGTGAGGTTGTTTCCAGCAGGATAAGTTTTGTTGGATTCAAACCATGCTTCAAACATAGTTTTTCCCAAACTTTGACGATCAACTATTGACTCAATGTTATCTGAATCTGAGAAAATAACAGTTTGAGCACCTGGAAGATGAAAACTTAACCTCTCAACTGCGGGCTCTCTATGATGAATGTCATAACCAAATATCCTCCACATTGATTCACACGGAGAAATATATCTACAATCATAGAACATCTTAACCTCATCAACCTCAGTTCCCGTATGATCATCCTTTGCAGTCTTCAAAAATGATGCAGTTACACGATCATTTCCTTTATTAATGTACTTGAACAAATATTTGATCGATCATGATTGATTGCAAAGCTCCATATTCATGTGAGCACCGTACTTTAGCAGCAAGTACCGATTGTGTGGCACTACAAAACGACTGTCCACATGTGTTCCATTTCTGAAAATAGTTCTACCATTATCAATTCGCTTGTAGATTGGATATCCTTCATCACTAAATGTGGTGGCATCTACGAAGTCCTTCGGAAAACCCTTCGTACAACCTTTGTCGGACATGCACGGAGAAGATTTATTTGCATAACCACATGGGCCGTGACTCATAAAATTCTTTACTGCTGCATAGTACTGAGGATCAGTGTTCATATCAGGAATCTCAGCTGAAATAACACGATCAATATCTTCACCAGTTGGAAATTTATGCTCAAGGAATGGTAAAATGTGTGCATGCGGGAGACCACGCTTCTGAAATTCAACTGTATAGATTACTGGAAAAAAAAATTAAAAAATGTATGTGTTAAAAAAATATATAATGCAACAAATAAGGTATGCGTTTGTAATAACTTGGTATTCACCTGCTTTTACTCGGCCAAAGACTCTATTCTTCTTCAGATCATTTATCAGACAATCCAATTTCATCTTGAACACACGACACACTATGTCTGGCCGGTCTTCAGGTTTAAGACCTCTTGGGTTCAAATACCGAGTAATCTCTGGCCACTTAGGATTACATGTAAGAGTAATGAATAGATTTGGATAGCCCGTCCATCCACAAATAGTCATTGCATCTTGATAGTTTTGTATCATATATCGCGGACCACCAGTGAAAGAAGGAGGTAAAACAATTCGACGACCAAAAAGAGAAAGATCACTATCCCCACGTAGTAAAGCATCTGCTAGTCCCTTATACATTTCACATCTTAATTGACGTTGATGAGTCCTAACAAATGTGAGTCGCGCCCATTCTATAATAGTGTACGAATCAACCGATATCTGTTGGGTGAGACGTCTGCAACAAAGAATGATTGAACAGTCGTTTTCCCTATCGTGAAAGCGATAAGCGAAGAATTCTCTGATACTAACTCTCTTCCGCTTGGCAGATCCAGAACTTCCAGTACTCGATAATGAGATATCATCTCTGTAACCATCCTCTCCATAGGGAAATATAATCGGGTATTGCAGGCCAAGATATGAGGGATGTAACTCATTAACTCTCTTCAACTTACCTGATCTTGATTCCAGAATAATATCCCTAGCACATAGACCTTCATCAAAATCACCCACAACCAATGCTGCAACTTCAGAAACTGTTGGCAAATTGTAATTTCTGCCATCCTTATTTCTTCCAGAAATTAGACGCAGTTTCTGATAACACGTTATTTATGCATGTATTTAGGTCGATTTAGGATCATATTTTATGACATATACGTGTATATTTGACCAGCACTTATTGATATTTATAATATTTGGGCCATTTGACGTGTTTCGACTTGTTTTGAAGATAATTAGGTATTTTTATGCCATGTGGATGAAGTACGAAGGAGAAACAAGTCAAATAGAGTGAAAACCGGGCCAAAGGAGTGAAAACCGTCCAAGAACCGGTCCAAACCGGTCCGAACCGGCCTGAACCGGTCCAGGAGCAAAACAACGCATGAACCGACACGGCCGCGTCACAAAGCAACACGGCCGTGTCAAAAGTGGTCCACAAAGCGCTGTTAGTTCTGGAATGGAACACGGCCGTGTCACAACTGCAACACGGCCGTGTCAAATGTTGAGCAGAAAGTGAATTGTGCAAAGCAACACGGCCGTGTCACTTAAGCAACACGGCCGTGTCAGAAGGGTTTTTATGCGAAGATTTCCTATTTTTAATAGGATTTTGAGCCTATCTTTCCCAAGATTCGGCCCAACTCTATAAAAAGGACCCCAAGCTCTAGGAAAAAAAATCAATCATCAAGAACATAAATTACATCATCTTGGAGGACAAAGAAGACGAAGATCATCGAGACGGAGTCATCCGGGTTTATTTATTCTTTTCTAGTTTAATTCTTTACAATGTTTTTATTAAGATTTTGTATTGGATTATTGCTAGGCATGGATAGCTAAGCTATTCGTGTCCTAGGGTTAGAAAGTAGGGATTTTTATAACAATGTTTTGATTTATGATTTAATCTATTAATTCCGTTCTGTATGTGTTTTATCTCTATGTTTATGCTTAAACTGAATTTAGCTTGATCACCTAGATTTAGTAATTTAGTTTAACAATTCCGCTTCGAGAGGAGGGAATTGTTATCAGACTTAGAACATAGAGCGCAGTTGTCTATGACTGTGTAGGCCGTGGCTTAAGATCGTTTGGGAGTTATTAGGTTTAATTGACTCGAGAGGGTAATTAGCTTAATTAATCAACGGTTTAATCGCTTCGAGAGAAGGATTAGATTATTGTCGTGCCGCCTAATAAACATTAGAATTGGTAAATTAATAGGTTAATCATATTCCACATTGAAATAATATCCTGAAATCGAAGCCCTAGGATACCTTTTCTCTTTGATTGTTAGTTTTCGTGTTTCCTAAGTTTGAAGTTATATTTAATTGAGTAGTTTAATTAGTAAAATCAACCTTTAAAACTTAGTATCTAGTTAGGACATTCCTAGAGTATTAGGGTATCAAACTACCTAAAACTATTCCTTGTGGGATCGACCTTGATAATCGTTACTACACCTACATCCGTACACTTGCGGAACACTAGGTTAGAAACCGACGTGTCAAGTTTTTGGCGCCGTTGCCGGGGAATAGGATTTAGCGCTTAGTTTTTATCTTGAAAAATAGGAGGAAACTAGACTAGATTTTATTTTTTTTATATAATTTTAATTTTAATTTTCGTTTTTATTTTTTGGGTTAATTTTAGTGTTACGCGGTAGTTCTTGTTTTTGGTGTTTTCAGGCTTCGTATGCACACCAGATCAAAAGGGAAAGAAACCCTTCTTCCTTTCGATCCAGAAATTGAAGCGACAGCTCGCAGACATCGAACGAGAAGAAACCTCACAGCTGAGATGGAGAACCCACCACAACAACCGAATGATGAAGCATTAAATAGAGTGCTAACAGCCTTAGCACGATTGGACGATCGCGTCACTACTATACAGCAGCAGATACCTGTACAGCAGCAACAGTTGCCACAACAGCACGGACATATTCCAATAGAGTCAGATGCGGGAGAAGAAGACAATACACCTATTAGTGACTGTTTAAGGCCGAATCCTAATCAACAGTCAGGAGGAGTACAACTTCCGCCTCTGAATGCAAATAGTTTCGAGCTGAAGCCTGCACTGATCAATATAGTGCAACAGAACCAGTATGGAGGAAGTGCAATGGAGGATCCAAATGCTCACCTGATAAAGTTCCGAAGATTGGCGGACACAATCAAAATAAACCATGTGCCACACGAGCAGGTTAAGCTGCGATTGTTTCCCTTTTCGTTGAAGGATAGAGCCCTCCAATGGTTCAATTCCTTGGAAGATATCATCAGTTGGGAAGAGTTGAGCACTTCGTTCTTATTGAAGTACTTCCCACCGAGCAAGATGCTCGACTTGCAGAATCAAATTAATCAGTTCAAACAGCTGGACCAAGAGCCATTCGGAGAGGCTTGGGAGCGATTCCGGGATCTTATCCGGAGTTGCCCTCAACATGGGTTCACCAAGAAGCAGCAAGTATGCAAGTTCTACAATGGTCTACTTGCTCCGACTAGAAACCAAGTGGATGCAGCTGCGGGTGGAAGTTTGATGGAGAAGTCAGTGAGGATGGCATTCTCAATCCTGGACGCGATGGCCAGAACAAGCTACCAATGGTCAAACGAGAGAAACATGCCAAGGAGGGTAGCGAGTGTCCAAAAAGTCGAGCCCGTCAATAATGAGCCAATTGAAAAGCTCACAGCACAAGTAACAGCATTGACGAGCCAGGTGAATCTGCTAACTAATCTGACGTTAGCACAACAGCCAGGGGGTCCGGAAGAAGTTGAAGAAGTAAAATTTGTGAATCAACGAAACTTCAACAACTTCCAGAACAATCAGCCTCGGTACAATCAGTACCCTCAGAATCATCAGAACTTTTCATATGGGAACGCGCAAAATACACTTAATCCGCCACCCGGATTTGCTGTTACAAATGGCATGATCCATGACGGTAAGAAGTCATCACAAGAAGAAATCGCGATGTCACAATTCGAAAAGTATGATGAAAAGTTAGCTCAGTTGGAGAAGAAAGTGGATGGAAAATTCATGGAGCTAAACAAGCATATCACTGGGCAAGGGACAGACATCAAGAGGCTCGAGAACACGTTGGTTCAGACCCAAGCCAGCATTGGTGAATTATCATCAAACATGAGCCAACTGATAAAGATAGTAGGAGCTCAACACAAGCAAGGCCAATACCCGAGTGATACAGTGGTGAATCCGAAGGAGCACTGCAATGTTGTGGAGCATGAAGAGAGCATGAAGGACCAAGAAGCAAAGGAATCAAGTGAGGAAGTCAAAAACATGGAGAAGGAGGAGGTCGAACCAATCATAGATAAGAAAATTTCATCTCCTATTCTTGATGAGTCTTTTGATTTTTGTTTTAAAAATTCGTTCTTTGCTAACCTTGACCCTTTAGAGCAATCTAGAGTTGTTGTTGTGAAACAGGAACCACTAAAGGAGAGAATCCAAGTTAAAGAGAAAACAAAGGAGTGGGATGATGGAAAAGAGGCGACAAAGAAGAGACCGAGCAGGCCCAAGAAGAACGCAAACACAAGCATGAAACCAAGAAGAGCAACAAAAGCAAAAGATCCAGGGAGTTTTACTATTTCTTGCTCAATTGGTAGTCATGAATTTCATAATGTCATGTGTGACTTAGGGTCTAGCATAAATTTGATGTCTCTTAAGCAGTATAGACAATTAGGATTAAGGGAAATTAAACGGTCCTTTACTACTATCAAATTGGCGGATGGATCTTCATTAACGCCGTTGGGAGTAGCAGAGGATGTAGTGGTAAAAGTGCAAAATTTTGAATTCCCTAGTGATTTCTTAGTTGTTGACATGAAAGGGAGTGATGAATTCCCTTTTATCTTAGGAAGACCCTTCTTGGCGACTAGCCAAGCACTAATAGATGTACCTAAAGGGGAGTTGGTTTTTCGGATTCAAAACGAAATAATCACACTCAACATACATAAATCGGGTCTAAGGGGTAGGCACAATTGTAGCATTATTTACACTACCCTAGCTGCTATAGAAAATCCTCGTGCCCCAAATAGCTCTTTAAGTGTTCAGAAAACTTCCAACTCGGGGTGGCTAGAAGAAGGTTGATAGGAAAAGGACGTCCGGCTGAAGACGTAAAACAAAGCGCTTGTCGGGAGGCAACCCGATGTTTAATGTTTTATGTTTATATTTTTTATTGCGTTAATTTTATGTTTTACGTGTGTTTTAGTGTTTTATGTTTTTAGGAATCAACATGGACGAGTGTTGCAAGAAACGGGGGTCGAAAAGACGGAAAAATCGCGTTAAAAGGAGCAGAAGATGCAACACGGCCGTGTCGCACTACGGACACGGCCGCGTCAAAAAGCACTTAGAAAGTGTTTTCAGCACTGGAATGCAACACGGCCGTGTCATATACGGAACACGGCCGTGTCAAAAACGCCTCAGAAAACCAATTTTTGGTTCAACGGTAACACGGCCGTGTCGGCCTTATAACACGGCCGTGTCAAAATCATCCTCCAAACGCGAATCAACACTGGAATGCAACACGGCCGTGTCACACAAATGACACGGCCGCGTCAAAAACGATCCAGAAACATCAATTTTGGAAAAAAGTGACACGGCCGTGTCAACAACCTTCAACACGGCCGCGTCAGGATCTCAACGTGCACGATTTTGGAGGATTTCAAAACACCGCCGTCGTCGAAACGATTTGTAAGTTAGCACCAAGGCGTACCACGTTTTTTTTCCTCCAAACATTGGCTTTCAGCCAAGTTTGGGGGAGGGGGTAGACCGTGGGACGTCTTGGCAGCTATATTTCTAGTTTTGATTTACATTTTAGTTGAGCGTTCGAGGTTCGCTGATTGTGGGTCCGTGTGCCCATTGTGCTGATTTTTATTGTTTGATTGATGTTATTGGGTCTGTGAGCCCGAGTTTGATTGCATAGTGTTTTCATGTTGAGTCTTAGGAGTTTAGAGTTTAGAGTCTTAGTAGTGTGTCAGTTTTTTTTTTTTAGAGTAATAAGAATAATAAAACCCGGAAATAGGTAACAAGTGAAAAAAATAATAAGAGAATAATAGGGAAAGATGGATGATGAATAGTTAATGATGAGATGATTTAGATGAAAAAAAATGGCACATAATAGAGCATGAGAGGTGTTTTGAGACGAAATTGAGCTTGAACTGAGAATATTCAATCAAAATTTACCTTGTGAGAATTTGAGCCTAATTATACTCCAATTTTCGGAGTAAGATACTTTCTTTCGGTGTGAATTTGATTGAATATGTGTACTAGTCTCTAGAACTTGCCTTGAGTCTTTACTAAGAATGTGTCAAGTATATGTTGTGATTTAGGAAATGATCTTAGACAACTTTTTGTTTAAGCCTATTTGTTCGAACCATGAAAATTGCCTTTGACCCATAATGAAAAAAATTGTCCCTAGTTAGCCCAATTGAGCCTTATAGCCTTATTTATTCATAACCTAACAATGTCAGCCGAAACCTTTTGATTTAACTCTTTTGGCCTTAATTGGATTAATCAAGTTAGAGGGAGGAGAATTGGGAGGAATTTTGGGTGAACAATTTGTGGGAAGGAATGGGAAATAGGGATATTTTCAAAAGATGAAGGGAATAAAAGAAAAGTGATAGGTGAAAAGCGAAGAATGGCCTCTCCTAGAAAAAAAAAAAAGAAAAAAAAAAAGAAAAAAAAAAAAGAAGAAGAAAAAAAAAAAAGAGGAGAGGCTAGAAAATAAAGTGCTAAAATTATGAATTTGCTTAGAACATTCGGGTAGTCCCAAAAATGTGGTACCCGGAGAATTGAAAAGCACTTAAGTTGTACGGACTTTTAAAGGTGAAGAAGTCACTTTGTGAGGTGATTTGTTGAAATTTGAAGAGTGAGGTTGAGTGATTGTATTGAGGGGTGGTCGGGTTAGACGTAACTTGATTAGTCCAATGAATAGTCACTTATATCCAAATGTATCCCACCTTACCTTAAGCCCACATTACAACCAAAATAAAGACCTTTTTGATCCTTTGTCACACGTATCAAGTACGAGGTCTAGTGTAGACGATTGGCAAGCATATGGTAGACTTTGCATGTAATTCAATATGAGTGGAAATTATTCTAGCTTAAACACTTGAGAGATGAGTGAAACACTTACCCGGTGAGGGTTGAATAATTCGAAAGTTCAAAGTCTCGAGATTAGTTGATTTACGCGTTATCACATATGCTCAAGTGAATTGTGTTGCCTAGTTGTTGTAAGAAAAATCAGACTGAAACTGAATTCATCATCTAGTCGCCCTAAACAAATGCATAATCACTTGTCATCTTTGTGTCTTTTGTTATGATGTTCGGGACGAACAACAGTTTAAGTTTTGGGGAGTTTGATAACACGTTATTTATGCATGTATTTAGGTCGATTTAGGATCATATTTTATGACATATACGTGTATATTTGACTAGCACTTATTGATATTTATAATATTTGGGCCATTTGACGTGTTTCGACTTGTTTTGAAGATAATTAGGTATTTTTATGCCATGTGGATGAAGTACGAAGGAGAAACAAGTCAAATAGAGTGAAAACCGGGCCAAAGGAGTGAAAACCGTCCAAGAACCGGTCCGAACCGGCCTGAACCGGTCCAGGAGCAAAACAACGCATGAACCGACACGGCCGCGTCACAAAGCAACACGGCCGTGTCAAAAGTGGTCCACAAAGCGCTGTTAGTTCTGGAATGGAACACGGCCGTGTCACAACTGCAACACGGCCGTGTCAAATGTTGAGCAGAAAGTGAATTGTGCAAAGCAACACGGCCGTGTCACTTAAGCAACACGGCCGTGTCAGAAGGGTTTTTATGCGAAGATTTCCCATTTTTAATAGGATTTTGAGCCTATCTTTCCCAAGATTCGGCCCAACTCTATAAAAAGGACCCCAAGCTCTAGGAAAAAAAATCAATCATCAAGAACATAAATTACATCATCTTGGAGGACAAAGAAGACGAAGATCATCGAGACGGAGTCATCCGGGTTTATTTATTCTTTTTTAGTTTAATTCTTTACAATGTTTTTATTAAGATTTTGTATTGGATTATTGCTAGGCATGGATAGCTAAGCTATTCGTGTCCTAGGGTTAGAAAGTAGGGATTTTTATAACAATGTTTTGATTTATGATTTAATCTATTAATTCCGTTCTGTATGTGTTTTATCTCTATGTTTATGCTTAAACTGAATTTAGCTTGATCACCTAGATTTAGTAATTTAGTTTAACAATTCCGCTTCGAGAGGAGGGAATTGTTATCAGACTTAGAACATAGAGCGCAGTTGTCTATGACTGTGTAGGCCGTGGCTTAAGATCGTTTGGGAGTTATTAGGTTTAATTGACTCGAGAGGGTAATTAGCTTAATTAATCAACGGTTTAATCGCTTCGAGAGAAGGATTAGATTATTGTCGTGCCGCCTAATAAACATTAGAATTGGTAAATTAATAGGTTAATCATATTCCACATTGAAATAATATCCTGAAATCGAAGCCCTAGGATACCTTTTTTCTTTGATTGTTAGTTTTCGTGTTTCCTAAGTTTGAAGTTATATTTAATTGAGTAGTTTAATTAGTAAAATCAACCTTTAAAACTTAGTATCTAGTTAGGACATTCCTAGAGTATTAGGGTATCAAACTACCTAAAACTATTCCTTGTGGGATCGACCTTGATAATCGTTACTACACCTACATCCGTACACTTGCGGAACACTAGGTTAGAAACCGACGTGTCAGTTTCACATCACAATCAACCGCTTTTTTAATTCTATCTGCAGCCATTCGAAATGATTGGACTAAGGTATTATTTTCATCAAGCATTGCCTTAAGATCCGAAACAATATCTTTATCAAGATTATTGTCATTTGAATTTGACCTGTTTTAAAAAGTAATGAATAATAAATGATTAAAGAAATGAATATTCGGAAAAAAATTAAAAATGTGTGCATTTATATAAGTATACACACATATATATGTGTGTGTGTGTTTGTGTGTATGTGTGTGTGCATTTACATTTATATTTATATATGAACAGATAGCAAGGACATTTGAAATATTTAAAAAATGTCATATAATATAACCTGACAGATTTCATTCTATTGGAGATTTCGTTTTCTGTGTCGTAGATGTATAATTGCCCAAACTTTGGTGTCTCGTCAACATTAGGCAATAAGCTTCCAATTAGGTGGTAGTTTTGTCCATGAAGCTTAAAAATCGGTGGAGAATTATCAACGTTTGGACTATTGTCAACTTTGCCTCCCATTGATTTAAATGAGAACATACTATTGAAGGAACGTTATGTTCTTTATGAAATGCTTGCTTTTTTTGGATTTTCCATTGAGCAAGTCAAGCAAAAGCTTTGGAGTTTTTTTCGTTCGAGGCAGACTGATTTTTCCTTGTAAACAACATGTAGAGTATGTCGGTTTTTTTGAATTGGAATGAGACTTAAGCCTCTCAGCGTACCAAAAATATGCACCACAGTACTCGCATATATATTTAGCATTCCCAAGATCGAAGTATTCTGTATAAGATAATCACTGATATCAGTATTTGTTGTTGGAAAAAAATCATTAATAATATAACTAAATTAAAAAATAATAAATAAGAAAGTTAAAATAAGATGTAACCTGGTGATTTTGTGAAAGAGTAATTTTCATCTATGTTGTCCTCTTCCTCACCACTTGGTATATCGATATCTAAATAATTGCTTGGGATCTCGGATTGACTTCTAGCAAAAAATATATATTAAAGAAATTTATGTGGACTAATATATATACTTATATTGTTTTGATTGGTAGGTTAAGCATTTTAAGTGTTTAATATATATACACATGTTTTATATATAAATATATATATATGTATATATGCATCGTAATAAAAAATACTTCAATTTTTTTTTTTTTTAATTTACCTTAAAGATTGTTGCGGATGAAATGTACTTGAGCTAGCAACTACATAAAAAAAAAAAAAAATTAGACGTTATTAAGTTAATAATTTTAACTAATTTTTTATTTTACATACCTCCTTCTGATGAACCCAGTTCAATTCTGCTAATAGGTCTTAAACTGCAATTGCCTGTGTGATCCCCTGAAATTAAAGTACATTATGTGGAAAAAAGACTAATATATTTTAAAAAATTTAAAAATAAGATGCACTGACCAAATGATTTTGATGAGGAAGTGTGTCGTTTTTTTGTTGCTTCTTTGTTGGTACATTCTGAATGAACTGGTATTTTTGTTGCTTGCATGACTAAAATTGTTTATATATATTGATGATAAATCATTTAAAAAATATTTTGAATAAAATTATAATAATAGCAGGTTCCAGTTAAAAAAATAGAGTAACATATGTGATGTCTTACCATTTGATTGTCTTCCCCTTTTCTTATTTTGCATCAAACTCCTTCTCAAAGATCTTGCTTCTTTAACATTATTTTTATCCATCTATATGAAAATGATACATTATTAAATTAATTAATTGTTAAGTTCCAATTAAACAATAGTGGAAGTTATGTGTAACATAAGTAATGATTAAAATAAATTAGGAGGAAGGATAGTTAATATAAAAGAAATATGATTTAAAGAAATGAAAAAAAGGGAGCCAAAAATAAAAAAAAAATTTATGCAACAAAATATAATATTTTTATTAAAATTCCATTATTTTTACCATTTCATTAAGTACAACCTATACCAAGATTATATTTATGTTAACATATGAATAAACAGTAAGTTTGGTAAGTTAACAAAGCAAAAAATGAATATACTATTGTAATTCTTAATTGAAGTATAAATTGAAAAAAAAAAACAAAAAAAATACTTCCTCCGTCCCGGTCTAATTGTCCAACTTGTCATATTTGTTTGTCCCAAATTAATTGTCCAAGCCCATAAATGATAAATTCTCTCGCAATCTCCACCCTCAAAATCTCTACTTTTAATCTCCACCTTTGGAAAAGTCAAAGATTCCACAAAATATGCTATTTCTTAGTCTCCGTGCCCGACCAAGATTGGACAATTAGGCCGGAACAGAGGGAGCATAAAATAAGAGATGCTTATCAAACTGATTAAGTGTCCCTAAATATTTGGACAGTAAAATCAGTTTTATTATTCAACAATACCTACTTTTTATTTTAAGCAATTTTGTATATAATATTAACTTTTAATCACTAATTGTAAAGTTAAACAAATTGAATGTTTCCAATCATTTTTCCAAGTACTTTTCAGCTTGTGGATTGAGAAAAGTTGTTTTGAATGTGTTTGGGAAATAATTTAAACTTTATTAGAAGTTATTTTAGGCCAAAAAATAATAGTAAATAATTAATTTATGACATTTTTTGGTATTTTGGTAAGTAAATAAATAAAAGTTTTTCTCTCACCCATGAGTTATGGGGTTGTTTTCCTTTGCTTAACTTTTGAAGAATTGATTAACAATAGTGATTGTGGTAAAATTAGTTAAAATCAAAAGTAGGTAGTATTTGATAATAAAAGTGAATTTGAAATTAGTTAAAATCAAAAGTAGGTAGTTGTTTTTTCAAATACTGTAACAACTTTATGAAGGTAGAAGCTGAAAAATATTTAAAAAAGTAATTGGAAACACCCTAAAGCTACTCCCTCTGTCCCCGCCTAATTGGCCTACCTTCCGTTTTTGTTTGTCCCAACTTAATTAACCTAGCCCATAAATGACAAATGTTTCTCACTATCTCCACCCTCAAAATCTCAACTCTTAATCTCCACCTTTGAAAAAGTTAAAGATTCCACAAAATATATTTTTTCTTAGTCTCCGTGTACGGCCAAGGTAGGCCAATTAGGCCGAGACGGAGGAAGTATTCAAGTATCAAACACTATAATTTTTACATTTATCCAAAATCACTATCATTCGCAAACACTACCATCAAATAATTTTACCACAATTTCTACTTTTTATCAATTTGATAAAACTTAAGTAAACAAAAACAATCCCGAAGGAAAACACCCCCCTTAAATTGATTTGTAATGAAAAGGTAGTGTTAACAACTGTAATGCTAGATTAAATGAAATATAGTTTAAATGAAACAGCTGTAATGCTTAGATTAATTGAAACAGCTGTAAAGATTATATTTAATGAATTACTTTATGGAATCGTCATTATTGTCTACAACTTTTTCTTGGAAGATGAACCGTCACATGCCCTCTATTACATTTTCAGATTGGAAACAGAAAAAGTGAACATCATTTCATTTGGTTCTATATTTTGTTATCCCCTTTAATATTTCTCTCTCTATCAAAAGGAGACGAAGAGATAGCATCTCCTTCGTATGATAAAGTTACTGATTTCAAGCAAAATCCCCAAACCCATTCCCTAATCCAGCAGAAATCCACTTTCAAGTTGCGTAGACTTTCGTTTGGAATCATTTTAGATGTTTTTTTTGTTTTCTGGGATTTCTACGGATACCATTTTCTTTATAAGAAATCTTTCTCCGATCTATCAAATTTTGCTGAGGAAGAGTAGTAAGTTTAAAGTATGATATAAGATTTTGATTTAGTATGTAAACTTTATACTTTCATCTCTGTTTGTCCACCGCTTCAATGTTTCTCTCTCTATGAACTGAAGAACAAAATACTTCATCTTTTTTTATGGATCTACTTTCACAATATCTTACCCCTCTGATGATTGAAAACTTCAAAAATTTCCTATTGTAACCAAAATTCCCACAAATAATTTCTAAGTTCAGCACCGACCCTGTTTCAAATCATACATTTTCCGTGTTTTGATTTTTATTTCTTTATTGGGATATGTGCCAAAAATGATTTCTTCATATGAGAGAAAAAAAATTCGAATATATTTAGTGACAAAGTTGATTTAAGGTCGTGCTTGTGGTTGTGTATGGATCATCCCTGCCAAAATCGGTTGTTCGCTTGATTATTTATCGGGATCTGGTGGAGAGTGAAGGTGTACAATACGTTGAAAGCAGTAACATAACAAAGAGATAAGTTTTCAATCATTTTTAGCTTTATAAGGTTTTTTCTTAACTACATATACCCTTATCTGCTATTTTTACTTTCGATCTTAGGTGCGAAAATGATGATCTATGAAAAACTAAGCATAATATATCACATGCATAAGTGGAAAATAAATTAACACTCGAAAACCAACCTGACGATCCATTTATAAGGTAATTTGCAGTCTGTCTGTTCAATTGTTGTGTACAACAATGATCTGCAGATTTTCCTTTCGTTTTTCGCTGACTCTTGAATTTTCGAAAAAAAATGTGGGTTTTTTTTTTTTTTTTTTTTTTTTTTTTTTTTTTTTTTTTTGTGTGTAACAATAGATCCTTTTTTTTTTGTTCTAAAAAATAAAGAAAATGAAGTATGCGGAAAGAGTTTGACTGATAAAAAAAGTGAAATAATGCTTGAGCAGTTAATTTTTAGGAAAATAAACTGCATAAATTATTTAAAACTTTCAAAAAATAATTAAGCAGTTGAAAAATTTGTGAAAGTGCACAGTCAACATGCTGCTTGCTAAGTTATTGTGTTTATTTATGTTGCTCAAATATATTTGTAATTATGACATTGTAGTTTTTTGTAGGGTGCAACTTTAGAGTACTCTGTGCATCCATTGAAGAGAAAGGTTGAGAGCAAATCTGATAATTAATATTATCAGATTCCCTTACTGAAAGGTAAAAAAAAGTGTGTATTTTTTGTGTACAATAATTTTTTGTCCTATATTTTAGTTGCATTTATAAAAGTTGTCCTTTGGTTTTGAATAAAAACTGTATGGTAAATGATGACATTTTATTCTGGAATTTAAATATGGTTTCTATATAAAAGGCTAATCTCTTATAATATAAACAATATAGAATATGTGCTACATATCTATGATTAATCACGGAAAAAAAATATATTACTAATTTTTACGTATGCATTCCAGATTTAATAGTAAATTAATGAGGATATATATTTCAGAATGGTGAAAATATGTTAATGTGGGATGGAGTATTAATATATTCATATTTATGAAAATTTAAATTTTTTTTAATTGACTTCGGACAATATATCTTATTAAGCTTGTTTTAATTTATCGAGCAACTATCTTAATATAATTTCCATGTTGGTCATAGTGATGTACTGATTTTTTTATGTTTTAAACTCAATATATTGAAAAATTATTAATTTTGCTGACGTAGGTAATTGGATATGATTTTGCGGATCATGAACACTGGGGCTGCTAGAATATTAAAGTATATTATGAATTTTGATTGTCGGTTTGCTGAAAAAGAAAAGGATAAAAAATAAAAGGTATTTATTATTTTAGTTTTTTGAATCCATCAGCTTAAGGCGTTACTAATTATGTTTTAACCAATTATATACTTAAAAAAATGTGTGTTCAACTTGCTATCATGATTTAGGCACAATAATTACTTGTTAGTTTGAATTTGTAAGATAGAGTGTAAATTTGAAAAACAAATAACATTCATAAAATTCCAATGATAGATTAAATAGGCAGAAAAAAAGGCGACAATGACGCAGACAACAAAACAGTATAGAGGAACATAGAATTTCATAAAACGGGTAAACAATGTAATAAGGTAATGAAACAAAGACACCATAGCTCATGAAAATGAAAATTAACCTAAAAAAGGGAAACTGAATTTCTTTTGGTAATAAAAGGAAAGTTTGGACGATGAAACTTGGTGACTGCCATGTTGCTCCCTTATCTTCTTGACATAGTTAAATTATTCGAACACAGTCCCTATCCCAGTAGGTTTGATGAACATTACCCTGTGCATCGGTAATGTTCACTGCATACCTGAACCTGCTTATTCAATAAAAAATCTATTTGTTACAACAATATTATTTATTTAATTGTATTTTGATAAAATGTGTCTTACTATACCTGTTCAAATGTTCTGGCCTTCTGGAAGTGCACATATTGCATAAAACGAAAGCATGATGTGCACTGACCCAAGCTGCACAGTCACTACACACAACAGAACACCATGTTCTCAAACTGTCAACGTTAATTCGAGCATGGCGGAAAAAGTGTTCTGTCTAAAATGAGAAAATTTAGTGTTAATATGGGGTATTCCACTCAATGTGTATAAAATTTGTGGGAAAAATAGAATTTTCAACGCAGAAAAAAAAAAAAAAAAAAAAAAAAAAACTGTTGCAATTGATGAACGTTAGGAGTATTTTTCAAAACAATTCCCCCTAGATCAAAGAATTCTTCACCAACTATTTCTTTTATAATAGTGTGTGTAAGAAATAGTAACTTGTATGTGTGTTCAGGTCTTCTGAACCTGTAATGGTTTCGAACAACACCAAAATTTTTGATAGCATATATCTTTCCTATTTCTGGCATTAGATCGAGGTTGTGCAAAGCACTCCCTGCAATAGTAGCCTGAATTGTTTGGCCCTACAAAAAAAGTAGCAGTCAGTATAAAGAGTATATGATTTATGTTGTACAACAATTTTTTGCAAAAAAAAATGGTATTAACGAACATACATCTTTATCACCAAAGATGAGCTCCATGCTCTGAATCACATCCACATTCCCAAGCGTTGGAACACAGTATCCATGTAGCAGTTGAACACATATAGCCCATGATGTTTTCCTAGAGTCGATTTGTTGTATAGTCGAAAAAAAGTGATCCATCTCTTTGAGCTGCAAATTTTTTTTATATATATTTGGGAAATTCAGAACTTTTAATGAGAGAATATACGACTGCAAAAGGGGTAGAATGTTGTTATATAGGATGTGAAATGCATATTGTTTTTAAATGTATTTTGCACGTCTATGGAGTGGACAAATAATTAAAGGGGCTGCAAAGTAGTTTTACAGTTTTATGGTGTAGTGGATGGGTTAGTGGGCAGGTATAATATGTAAATTAAATTAAAATAAAGGAAAAAAAATCCAGAAAAATAGGATAATTGGTTTTTTTGTAACAAACGTACAATCTTATAAATGTGGTGGGTCATTTAATTATTTAATTATATTTGGGCTTTAATTTTCAATACCCAATATAATGAAGTGTGAAGTAATTTTATTTGTGCTGATTATAATAATGTAAAGTAGGTATAGTAACTGCGGTTACTTTTGATATGTTCTTACATTATCGTTGGTCCACCTTTTAACGAAATTATATTTATTTTTTTAATGTTAATATAAAAAACATGACAGACTTCAACAATGTACAATTGTTAGGAAAAAAATACAATTTAATGTTTACTAAAGTCTATGTGTTAAAAAACATAAGTTATTGATCTATGAGTGAAGTTAATATTAACAATTATAATGTGCTGATCATTTACACAATTGCTTAATTTCAGGAATTAAATTTGAAGGTCTATACCAAAAACATAAGTGTTGATTAAGCATATGCTCAATACATGGAGAAAGGGAGGAAAAATAAAATCGAAGATAAGTAAAGGTATTTTCCGTTCAGAAAGAGGGTCAATATAATACGTTTCACATATCAAATAGCATGTCAAGTAGAAGAAACAACATTGAACACATGAACATGATATATTCCAAATCCAAACAGTTCTAAAACAGGTAAAGTAAGCCATCGTGTAAAAGATGGCAGCAAATTGTTCTAAAGCATAACTTGTAAAAAAAAAAAACATACATTGCATCACATTAAATTAAAACAGATCACGTCCTAAGAATATACTGTAAAACATTTGATGAATGTGTTGTACGACCTCGGAACATTCATTTTTCTTTCTTGATTACCCTCTTGCGCTTATTTGTTGAATTGTTTTTGGCATCTTCAAAATTCATTAGTTTTGGTGGGGTCTGATCTTCAACAGTGTCTTCCTCATCAATTTCTCGTAATTGAACTTGGGAGTCATCTTCTTCATCATAATTAGGTGCATCCTCCGAGGGAACATCGGTCAGCTTAGAAAGTGTCATTAGAAAGGTAAAAAGAATAATCAGTGTACAGTGATGGAAATGCTTAGAATGTAATAGATTGTTTAAATGTAAAAATGAATTTCTGTAGAATATGCAAAACGAACCTGTTTTGGAACGTAGTTTTCCTCGTATAGTTTGAATACGGCATCATCAGTGGTCATTTTGAGTACATTGTATGTAGTGCTATAGCTACTTAAGCCGGAGGCACGAAGTTGGATCTTGAATAGAGCTTTAACATCCAATATAGATTTTTCAACTTCCTTAGTAAAATCACCAGTTTTTCCACCCTTTATTAAAAAAAAAAAATTAATTAATGTTTTTGGTCACTATATCAATCAAATGATAATATATGGGGAAATTAGTAAGATGTAGAAATAGTATTTATTTTATGCACTAACTTTGAGCATCTTCATTTCAGCAGCCGACTTCCCTATAAGTTCCATGCACTCCTTGTCCCATAACAGAAAACGTGCAGTTCCACCTTGTTCAAACACACGTATTTCCATCTTGTACCTTTAAATCATTGAGAATATTAATTTTTTTACAAATTAACTTAAATGTGTGAAGGTAGATGAGAATCTTTATTCAAATCTTTAGTAGCAAATATAATATACCTGTAAATACCCCCTTTTTCATTACTTCCACATTTTGAACAACAAAAACCTTCTGATTCCATAGTTAGCTTCTTAGAACATTTTTTGCACGCCAGGTAGTAATAGTCCCCAACTGTTTCGATATCAACAATCGTGGCTTTCACCCATATAGCACCCTCCTAATAAAGAATAAGGCATGCATGTTAGTTGATGTAAATATGATAACAATAGGTGTTTATCACAGAATAAAATAATTTGGATAAATATAGTGAAAGAAAAGTAATTGGCTACCTCACGACACAAACACAGCTCTTTCAGTTGCTTAACAATCGCGCCACATGACCTAAACTCCTCCGATATTGAATCCATTGCGGTAGATTTGAAGGTTGTTATAGGGGTGAACCCTTCATTGATCTCAGACAGTCTATCAACATTAGGTAAATAGAAAAGAGGTTAGTTAAATTAGAAGGTTTGAAAAGGAGCAGTAATAGTAACATGTATTTAAGTTATTTTTTTAACCTCTTCCGGAATTCTTTAACTGCACTGATGTTACTATTGATGACCAATTTAGTGACATGATAGCTGTTGGAGAAGGTGAGCTTTCCTGGAAAACAACATAAGAAAATACTAAATAAGTCAATTGAAGGTCCTTATGTTTTTATTTAAAAAACTTAGCAAAAGTAAATTGGTGGACTGTAGGTACCTGAATAGACTGTCGCTTTTCCAAACTGAAAAATAATTACCACGTCTTTATCCGTTTCTTGCCCAAGATATGGTAAAAGCTTTCCAATATAAGGCTCCCATAATGTACATTCTACTACATTTTTCCTGAAAAATAGTAAATAGGCAATTTAGGTATGTTTTGTTAATGAAATGACTACGTTTTGATGAGTGCTGGTGAAATGATCAATTTTTGATGTGTTATTTACAGAGAACGGGTAACGTTTAGATTATTTGTTGGTCTGTTTATAATAAATAAATGATAAATGATGGGTAGCTCAATTACATTAAAACAGAAACTGAAATTAATTTTATAACTATGTGATAGATACTGTTGAATCATGTCAATGAATTAGTAAAGTATTATGACGTTTGATTTAGTAAGGTATATTCCATATATGGTGGCAGCAATCAGCGCTTTTGTATACATAATGAATTAATTGGAAAAAAATGAAGATGTAATTTTGTACTTATGTCAAATTTCCAGTTTTTTAGTGTGTAATCAATGGTTAGAAATATGAATTTGAATTGAAAAAACTAACTTGTGACTGTGTTTTTTAATAAAACTGAATGAATGTAGGACCTTAAATGTTGCATAGATAAGTATGTATACGATTACATGGATGCATTATCTTGGGTATTATTAATTTACATGCTTATTACCTTGCCTTTTTAGTGAACATAAACTGAAATTCATTTTATAAATATGTAATGATACTGTTGAATCATATCTATGAATTAGTAAAGTATTATGACATTTTATTTTTTAAGGTATATTCCATTTATGGTGAAATTAAGGTTTTTGCAGCAATCACTGCTTATGTATACATAATGTATCAATTGGAAAAAAAATGAAGATGTAATTTTGCACGTATGTCAAATTCCCAGTTTTTTTAGTGCGTAATCAATGGTTACAAATATGAGTTTGAATTGAAAAAATTAACTTGTGAATGTGTTTTTTTAACAAAACTAAATGAATGTAGGACTTTAAATGTTGCATAGATAATTATGTATACTATTACATGAATGCATTATCTTGGATATTATTAAGTGTAGTGTTAATTGTTTCAAAAAATATTGGATTGTAGATAAACTGGAGATATATTCATCTAATGACAATGACGAACGTACATCAGGAGGATGGTGTAGTGAACGTGACAAATTACACAACAAAATTGAGGTAAGCACAATAAATAGACATGCTCATATGTGGTTGTATTCCAACTACTTAACTAAGCAGTAATTGTTTTGGGAAACAACAGTTTCAATTTACATCAACAATTTAATAATTTGCATGTGTTGTGCATATGGACAGTTTGTAGTTTAGTGAATTATTGTGTGTACGATAAAAAACAGTATTAGTATCAGCAAGCAGTATTAAGCATGTAATTGCGGACTATTTCTAAGAAAAACTATAAGACTTATCAGTTACATGAATTATTGGGTGTACGTTTGTCATGAACTATTGTGTGTACAATAAAAAAAAACTATAAGACTTATTAGTTATATGAACTATTGTGTGTACAATAAAAAACAGTAATTAGGATCAGCAAGCAGTAATAAGCATGTAATTGCAGAATATTTCTAAAAAAACTGTAAGACTTACTCGATGTCCTCCATACGGAAATCTAGCTTCCTCTTTCCAGTCGAGTTGAGGTATGGTGGTTTGAATGAAACTACTCTTCCCATTACATCTAGGAAATCAGAAAACAGAAATGTATAAGAGTAGTTAGATGTTTTTATACTAAACTTAGAAATAATAGATTAATAAAAAAAAATAAGTTATAACAATTTCCCTTCGATATAAGATGAGAGAAGTAACCTTTTAGAATAGATGCTTTATTTTCGTTTGTAGGATTAAGATATTTGAATCCGATGAAATCATACATACTTGTAGGGAAATCATCGTCAAAAACCTCAACGACATGTGTTTTTCTTATGAACATAACCAAGAATTTGTTAGTAGTAGTTTTAAACTTCATGTCATTTTCTGTGACAATAAAATCTTTAACAGCATAAATATGGCCCTCCTTGATGTTGTAAGTGTTTGATTTCATAGTAGCACTCTTTACGCTTGCATGAATTCTGTTTTCCTGCATAATAAAAAAACAATAAGTCCATATATATGACTCTTGAATGTTCACCTTCAACAATTTGAAATTGTGAGCAGATTAAACTTACTTTCTTGTCGTGGAAAATGTATTCCAGACTGCTTGTTTCATTAGGACGCGACCAGACGGGAATCTCATAAGCACGAACACAACGAACCTTCATTGCCCCACAGGTTACAGACGAATCGAGATCACGAATTAGCTTGAACAGCGGAGCCATTTTTCTGCTGAAATAGATGGAAAATGTCTGAAGAATTTTTTTCTTTTATGTATTTGTACACGGGCGAAATGGAATGTAACTGTACATTTAAAAGTAAGTGGTGTCAGTGGCGTAAAGCAGTTGCGTATAAGAGTTTTTTTTTTTAAAAAAATACAGTGGTTACACGTGAGAAAACTCAGCCTCTTATTAGGTTTTTATTTTTTTAATTTTTTTAATATAAATATAAATGTGACCCATATATTCAGCGGAAAACTATTACAAAAAAGAAAAGGGAGAAAAAACATATATCAGCGAGAGAAAAAAAAAAGAGAAAAAAAAATTACCTATAATTACTCCTGACATGACACATCAGCAAAATTATCCTGTTTTTATATTAAAGGGGGATGACGGGCTTAATATGTCGTAATTAGGGTGTGTCAATCTTTAACCCGATGAACCCAACCTAATTCGACACGAATTTACTGAGAGAAACTCGCAACAAATTCGATACAAACTGATTAATCCGATATTGACTCGCAGTCAATATTTTTTTTTTTTTTAAATCTAATAATTCTATTTTTCCAAATCGAACAGGACCCGACCCAATGACCTGGATTGCCACTCGTAGTCGTAATGAACTATTTCCATTTAAACAATAATAATAATAATAATAATAATAATAATAATAATAATAATAATAATAATAATAATAATAATAATAATAATAATAATAATAATAATAATAGTAACTCGAATTTACTAGTAACCCTTTAAATGAAAATAGTCTACTACGACCATATCATTCTTATCACGCTTACGTAAATTATATTCCCTCTGTTTCAAAATAAATGATGTTTTAACTTCTTAATGATTTTTCAAAATAATTAATGTTTTAGCTATTTTTTACTATTTCTCTCAATTTTGCCACTATATCAATCCTAAAATATCATTTATTTTTCAACCTTTCATTCATATTTTGATTTCATCAACTCTCCACTAGGGATGTATACAAAGGGAATTTTTTTTATTCGATTCGTAGTTCTAATTCAAATAGGCATATTCGAACTCGAAAATAGAATTCAAATATGAATATGAATCAATTTAGTATTCGTATATAATTCGAATACAAATATGAATATTTATATATTCAATTTGTATTTTTGATATTCTAATCGAATTATATATATATATGTAAATACATTTTTAATTCGTAATTTGATATGCAAAGTTAAGTTAATTAGATGTATAATATCCTAGGTGGTTATGACAAGATAGATAAAATAAAAATACAAATATTCAAATTTATTAGAATATCTGTTAGTACTCTTCTTAATTCGTATTTTGACTTAGAACTTATTATCATCATCATCATCAAAAGACACTGGTTATATATTCGAATACGAATATTCGAATGATTTCACATTATTCGAATATATTAAACGAACCGAATACGAATAAGAAATAATATTGGGAGACAATTCGAATCAGAATACGAACACTCTTTAAAATTTACAAATACAATCGAATATACTGGTATTCAATTCAATTCGTTTTATGTACATCACTACTCTCCATAAAATCTCATTTGTTTAGAAAGAAGCGGAAGAATTAAGAACTTAATATATTGCCAAATAGGCCCGATATAGTCCTAGTAGACTATTATTATTGTTTAAATGGAAATAGTCCGTTACGATTATGGGTGGCAATCCAGGTCATCGGGTCCTATTTAATTTGAAACATATAATTATTAGATTTTAAGAAAAGTTATTGACTTCGGGTCAATATCGGGTTAATCGGTTCGAATCGGATTTGTTGCGAGTTTCTCTCAGTAAATTTGTGTAGGATTAAGCTGGGTCCATCAAATTAAAGATTAACACGCCCTAATTATAACGTATTAAGCCCGGTCATACTTTTGTAAATTTTAAATTTTTTAGGCATAAGTTTTTGTGTCTTGTGTAATTTTTGAGTTTTGATTTTATAATGAATGAAAAAATTTATTTGAACATCAAAATTGAATAATAAATTGAAAAAATTAAGAAATAAGGATACGGAAGTCATTTCCCTTATATTGCAGAACTCCACAGCAGTGAATCCATGTCTCCATAAAAGCATCACATTTTGAAAGACATGATATTTACAATGGAACTCTGACCAAAATATGCTTACAAGAAACAAAGAAAACAGTTAAAAGGAAAAGACTAGCATCTATCACCATTTAAGAAGAAAAGAAAGAAAAGAATCACACTTAGGTATATTAAACCAATGAAGAGCTTCAACAGTAAACTCAAAATAAAATAAAAAAAATAATGAACTGCCAAAAAAACAACCGAAAACATACATCTGTAAAGAATGAACGAATAAACCGAGTCTGCAGATATGATATTTGATTGGAAAAAAAATCAAATGAGAGTCATGAGAAAGCAAGCAGAAATATCCAATGCGGCAGTTTTTTTTTTTAAAACCAAAAAATTAATAAGAGAGTTTTGACTATTGCTACTGCTATAGCACACAAGATCCATCCTCTGTCAGAGGCACAACAATGTAGAGATATTTATCTATTTACATCAGAGTAAATCCATCGGGGGCCCATAAATGCAAATTTAGTGTGTCAATTCAAATATCAGAAAACAGTGCAAGAACTCTAGGGTCACTTAAAGTTGGTCCATGAAACGCAAATCTCTCCAATAGAGAAAACAGAGCTATGAGGCTTTCTACATACATAGTTAAAACTTTTGTAATACTTACTGCCTCAGACGAAAAACTGAGGTCGATTTCGGGATAACTGAGGCCGCTTGATTGGTGAAAGGATGAGGTTTCTGAGAGTCATTGAAGGATTGGCAGGGATGCCTCCAACACCAAAAGACGGGTGGGCAGTCGGCACTCTACTCCCAGTGTTTATAGGAATGGCCGACTTTTTCGCAGGTGAGCCACCAGACATGTCAAATGTAGAGGTGGAACTGTTGTTTCTTGCTGGCCACACGTCATCTCTTGGCCCTGGAGTATCGGGAGTGAGACCCCGCCAATCTGCAAGACATAAGTTTACTAGTACTTTTTGTAATAAATAATGTAAATATATTATCTCAGATACAAATAATTATTGAAGTGGCCCAAATGCATGTGAGAATATCTCCAACTAGGAATCTAACAGGCTTACCGTTTCTAGTAGAATCTCTGTTATCCAGCCTTCTGGTTGGATTTGAGAACAAATTATGGTCTGGCCTCGAGAAGAACTGGTTTGCAGGCTGAATTGCTGATCGCTTTAATGACTCGATTTCATTTCTTGCTTGATCATACATCTCATCAAGTTTCCTCTTTTGCCTGAAAATAAAAATGATAATGAAGATCTATAGTGACCCAATAAAAGGGATATTAAAGAAAAGGAGAAGGATTAGATTAACCTGCACTTTTCTGAGAACTTCTCTTGCAGCTCCTGCTTATCTTTCGACAAATTTTCCATCTCTTGCTCCATTACCTGACACCTCTTGGCCATTTTCTGGTACGCAGTATGTACCTGCTCCATTTTCTCTGTGAATTTCTCTTGCATTGCCTCACATTTCTGCCGGCACTGAGCTACAACCTTGTTCATCTTAGCTTGCATCTCTAAGTCCATTTGCCCCACATAGAACATGAAACTTTTGTAGGTACTCTTCATTACTGCGAAAAAGTTCAGGCAAAACCATATGCAGTTTTGAAGAATGAAGTTTACGGTCTTGTACCAAATCTTGACATGCTACGCTATATAAAGCAACAAATTTAGATATATGAACAGTGAATATGAATTGGATTGATAAGGATACATATCTGCGGAGATACTCCAGCTGTGACCATCTGCAGGAGACCAAAATAGCATGTAAAAGAAGGCATATGGAGTTTTTTTATAATATTAATATATTTAGAATGTTGAATTGACAGGGGATCAAACAAAAACTATTTGAAGACACTTGTCTTCTAGGAGATTCTCTTACATTTATCCATTCATCATTTGGATTGATGTCCACAGGCTTCATAAGACTGGCAAGATGAAGGATGACATTTCAAGCAAAGTGAAACCAAATATAGTTACAGATAACTAAGTAAATATACTTTAAGCTAATCAAAGTGAAATAAAAGATATACCATTGAGTCATTGTCCTCATCCCAGAAAATGAGTATAAACTCTTGATTTAGCACAGGATGCCTACAAGCATTATAAAAACCAAAGATCGTACACTCTTACCATTTTACTTAATACCTTTTAGAGAGAACTTGATCACAAATAGGGCATGCTCCATCATTACTGAGAATCTTTCTAGCATCTTCAGTGCCTTCAAAAGTCATTTAAGGAAATCTAACATAATAGACCAAACATGACGAATTTGGCAGGTACAAAAAGAAAGGGAATTCTGAATGTATTCATGCATATTGGATACATAAGAGGTGACCACAAGTTGTGGTCACAGCTCGTCCTTCCAATTCTCGCCAGCAGGCGTTGCATCTCATTTCAGCGTTCCAAATAAACTGTTATGTTCAAATTTGGAATCAGTTGATACCTGAAAGTTGTGCCCAAAAATTCAAAAGTTTAATATTCCAGAAGCCATATTCTGGCACGTGACGCTTCACATCCTGAGGATGGACATGTTAACATAAACTTAAACTAAGAATTGTGCAACAGTACCTAGCCTCTAGTGTTGTAAACGGATTTCTAATACTGTAATTGCAAAGAACACCTCTTATCACCTGCATTTACACATCCTAAATTTTTTATAGAAGTCATAGAACCAGGTAGTTTTTTTATTAGAAATGACAACGAGCAAAATGCATTTATTAGTTTAAGCATATAGAATACTGCATTTAGTGATCTGCCATCAGTTAGAAATGCTAGATTAAGCTGTTTTCGATGCAGAAGCACTAGTTGCATACTTGACCATACAATGGTCACAGATTCCAATAAAGCAAAGCAAGACAGAGCACGGCCCATGGGATGAAAAAGTATCAAAATTTTCAAATGCAGTTTATAATCTTATTCATCGATTTTCCTTGGAAAATCGACATACTGCTGAGCTACCCCAGTATCATAGACAATAACGATCAGTCAGCAAGTACTTAGAGTTAGAGTAATAGTTCGTGGCAGGCAAATACTGAAACAAAACCTATAAAAATTCCAATCTCCTTGTGCACATTACTCAGTTGAAAACTTCAGAACTTAGTCAAATGCAACCAGATTATGTATCCAGAAAATTCCTGAACTTATTGATTAGCAGCATACCTAAAATTGAGCAATTACCCAAAAAACAAAGAAAATAATATAATTGCAGTCTTCAAATGAGCAGGAATCGAACATAAATGCCAAAATCATCAAACCTCAATTTATTTGTAACTCCGAGAATAAGCATTGGAAATGCAGAGAAGTGCGAAACTGGAACAGCTAGGGTTATTGACAAGAAGAAAATTTCTCGAGAGTCACAGAAACTTAACATGAGATTGAAGTATTCTACATTCACACCATACCGTCTAGAAGTTTACCGAGTATAGTTCGTGGCATGGAAATAATGAAACAACACCTATAGAAAAGCATAAATTCCAATCTCCTAATGCGGAGTACTCAATGAAAATCTCCATTGCCGAAGAATTCAGCAACAAAAGCAATCGGATTATGTATCCAGATTATTTCAGAAGTTAAATTGTAGAAAACTTTAAAATCGATGATCAGCGTACATAATTCAGCAATTATCGAAAAAAGAAAAGGAGAATCTAAGTTATTGCAGTTGTCGAACGAGCACGAATCAAACATAACAGCGAGAATCGGCAAACCTCAAATTACTTGTAACCCCGTAGAGGCGTGGGAAAAATGCAGACTAAGTGCGAAATCAGAACTGCTAGGATTATTGAGACGAAGCAATTCCCCCAGAGCTCACAACAGATTGAGCATTCTATTTTCACACCCTAACGTCGAGAAAATTTCCGAGCCGTTGGAAAGTTAAAAGTCTTAAGGCAGACATGGCGGGAAAAAATGGGATGGCGTACGACTGTGAAGTTTACGGCTACTTGCTTTACAAATCCTGCTACAAACTTACCCTTTTTCTTTTTCCTATTAATTAATACTAGTAATACTCCCGTGCGATGCACGGAAGTTTATTTAAAAAATAATGTCCTTAAATATGATATAATTTAATATTTAAATATGTGATCGTTTTATCCTAATAAAATATATTTTTTTTAAATGTATAAATAAAATTATAAGTAATGTAAATATAAATTTCTCGCACGTTATATGTGAATTTAATATAATTTACTTTATATATAGGTGTGTGTACGTGTATATATATATGTATGTATGTATATATAAATATATATAATAGATTAATATCAAATATTAAAAAAAAAATCTTTTTCAAAACGATCATTTCTTATCTTTGAAATCTAAGCACACATTTAGTGTGTCTGTATCATTCTCCAACTATATGCATAATATCTTAATTAATTATGAGTGTTAAAACTAAAATAAATATCTAAATATAAACTCATATTATTAAATAAAATAAATTGAATAATTTATAAGAAATTTAATTTTCTTTATTTTTTTTCATTTGACTTAAAATGTTTAAATTTATCTAAATAAAATTTTAAATTCTAACTATAAGTATCTACTTTTAAAAAATCTTATTTGCAAGTTTTAATACTTTACTTGGTATTTTAGATATACGAAGAATAACAAAATAAAATTCAAAAGTTATTCAATAGTTGGAATAATAAAATAAAACATAGGAGTTCTTCGATATTTCTTAATACTTTCATATATATGTTGAAACGACTCAATTAAATCATACATTTGTATTGTAAATAATAGATTTACTTAAAGATACACATTGGTTTATGTAAAAAAAATTATTTACGTTGCAAAATGTGAAAAAAAGATATAATTGAAATTGGTTAATGTGAAAAAAAAAAGATATAATCAAGTTGGTTAATTTTGCTTATTAAAAGAAATTTAGTTGCAACTTGTATAATATCATAGTTTAGGATGCAAAGTGTAATTATTTATAGACAAATAACAATAATACATGTAAAAAAAAAAAAGTAGTAAAAAAATTAAGATTAATTATTATATATAAAGTTATATATATGTGAGTAAAAGTCATAGTTTTGTGATTTATCAACAAAAATAATTATTAAAACATTGGCCAATTTAATAATTTTATACGCTGATTATAAATCAAATATTAACTATCGCTTTTAATTCGATAAATTATATGTTCAATTATATATACATTGATTTTTCTCTTGATGTAATAAATGAAGAGAACTTGAGACAATTCCTATCAGATAAAACAAATTGATTAGTTTTTGTTTTCATGAAATAATTAAGTAAAATTATACTAAAAAGATAATCATTTGAATGGTTTTTTATTGTATTGCGAACCAATTCTATATTTAATGTACAACCCATAATAAACACTAAAATCTTATTCAAATAATCAATGAACAAATAATATAATATTTTAAATAGAATACCTTATTATTATTATTATTATTATTATTATTATTATTATTATTATTATTATTATTATTATTATTATTATTATTATTATTATTATTATTATTATTATTATTATTATTATTATATATATATATATATATATATATATATATATATATATATCATATGGATGTCAAATCAAACATCGTCAAAAGATGATTAATATGATAGAGTATACTACCTCCATTTTTTAGACTTGGATAAAAAAAATTATGGAGTAGAGGGAGTGGACAAATAAGCTCCTTTTTAGATTTTTCTCTCTTCCCTTAAATCCCTTAATTTTCTCCATATTTCCTTACTATTTTTATCTAATTATATGGTAGCTAGGTAACATAATGTAAGAATTTTTAGGGATTATAAAAGGGGTAGTAAAGGAAAAATTGTGAAAAAAAGAAGTTAAAAGAACATTTAATTATAAACAAAACACAAAAGTTAAAAGAACATTTAAAAAAACGGAGGTAGTACATAATAAATAGATTAGAAATGAAAAAAACATATTTGCAACTTTAAAAAGTAAAAATAAATTTTGATTCTTACCAAACGTGACAACTTACCAATAATAATCTAAAATTTTAGGCTACAAAGTGTAACTTACAGAGTTATACATACTGTGGCTTATATATAAATATATAAATATATATAATTTTTTATTTTTAAAATAATTTTTAAATTCTAACTATAAATAATTAAAATAACCATGAAATATATAATAGAAGGTACAATGATATTTTTTTTAGATATTTCATATGTAATTTAATTAAATTAATATTTTTTTCTTTATGTCTCTGCTTTTATTTTATATCTTTTTAATTTATCTAAATAAACTTTCAAGTTCTAATTTTATATATATATATATATATATATATATATATTTATATAATTTCTCTTTGTAAAGTTAGATTTCATTTGCAACTTTTAACATTTCATTTGGTAATTACAAATATATTTAAATATTCTTCATTTAATAAATTCTTATTTTAACAAAATAAATTCAAAAGTTATTTAGTAATTTGAATAACAAATTAGATTATGTGAATTCTTCAAAATTTGAATATTTTCTTATTTAATTTGGTATTGTAATTTTTTTGTATAAATGTTATATTTTTCTTATAAATAGTTATTTACTAAAGATAGAAATTGATCAATGCGAAAAAAGTAATTTAAATTGTTAAGAGTAAAAAAGACATTTGATGTTGATTAGTGCGTCAAAATATAATTTAGCTTACAAAGTGTAAAAACATATAACTTAAATTTTAGTAAAAGCAAAAAATTAAAAAAGATTCCAAAATGTAACAAATGTCATAATTTAGGCTCCAAAGAATAAATTTCCTTAAAAAAAATCATTTTAACAAAATATACATTATTAAAAATATATAAGGTAATTAAAAATAATTTCAATAACAAATTTAATGTATAATTATATATATACTCAAAGCTTATGTACTTTCATGATACAAAAATATATTAGCCAATTTGATGATTTAATAAGTGGACTATAAAATAGATATTATTTTTTTTGCGTTTGATTTAATAAAGAAGGGCTACATTATTTAAACAATGGGTTTCCTCCCAGCATAACTTAAATAACAAAAATATTTGAAAATTCACGTAAATTAAAATAAATTGATTAGTTTTATTGTTATAAAAAAAAATACTCATATGTTTTATAAAAGAAATTATTTTAGTTTTTTTAGTTGCAACTCAAACCAAAATATTATTTCGATTCACATAAACATCGACTTTAACATAAATAATTAACCAACAAACAATCCATTTATTCAAATCAAATATCTCATTATAATATATGTGATATGGATGTCAAATCGAAGATCGTGAAAATATGAATAATTTGGTATATTATGCATAAAAATCGGATTAAAAATGAAAAAACTATTTGCATTTGAAAAAAAAAAAAAAAGTTATGACTTACCAAAAATAAGAAAAAGTTACTAATTATATGGTGTAAAAGTTTTGGAGGGAAAAGTAAAATGACATCAATACCCCCATTTTACTTTTATATATATATAGATTAATAATTAATAATAAGCTTAATTGCAATAAAACTTACCATTTAAAAAAAAAATTATATTTAAGTCTGACCTTATGACTTTCACTAACAATTATAGTGTTTCCGTCCTAAAAGAGTAGTCCAGTATTCTTCTTCTTTTTTTTTTTTTTATTTTATTTTATTTTAGTAAGTCTTTTTACACTATGGTGTAATTCTCTAAGATGTTCTTTTAGTGTAAGTATTTTTTGATTCATTAACTCCATATGCCTCAAAATAATAAAGGTATCATAAGAAATTAGTGCATTAAAATTGTTTTTCTAATCACATTAATAATAATTTCGAAATCTGTATGAAATTAATTGTGATTATTTTTTGGACAATGGGAATAATTGACCTCTTGGTGCATTTTTAAATAATTGGAGTCCATGTATCCGCGAAGAACTAAGACATTTGCGACTATATTTGTCACGTTGTTTAGCAAAATATAAAATAAAAAAATTAGTATAATTCTATCAAAAATTACATTTTAAACTTGAAGTTTTGTAACTAAAAATATAAGTAGTCATTTCAAAATTCATTTTAGTTTTGAAATTCTAAATATTTCAGTTTAATTTGAAATTTTAAATATATATGTACGTCAGTTGGAGGAGTTATTTCACTGTGCCAAGTCAGAGGAAGCAATCCTTTTTTGATACTTTAACTTTATTTCTCACACTATACCCATCATTAGGGTGTACTATTTAATTTACCCCTCTTTTATTGTAAAGTCATCGTCACCCTCACCCACTTCTTGTAAATAGAGTAAATATTTACACGATTTCATGCAATCCATTTTAACACATTTTTCTAAGAAAAGACTTACATGAATTCGTGTAAGCCTTTAAAAAAATATGTTCGTGTAATTATTTTCTTAAAAAAGTGTAACATATTTTCTTAGAACAAAGGCTACATAAATTTGTGTATACTAATTACACGAACTCGTGTAAACCTTTACTCGACTTACACGAAGAGGGTGAGAATGAGAATGACTTTACAATACAAGAGAGGTGAATTAGGTACCAGGTGTTAATGTCGTCGGCTCTAAATGGGTATTTCGCACAAAATACCGCTCTGATGGCTCTATTGACCGTCATAAAGCCCGCCTCGTTGCTCAAAGTTTTACTCAGCTCCCAGGGCCTGATTTCAATCACACTTTCAGTCCCGTGGTCAAGGCTTCCACCGTCCGAATCGTTCTTGCTTTAGCAGTCATCAAACATTGGTCCCTTCATCAACTTGATGTCAAGAACGCATTCCTCAATGGCAACTTATCAAAACCAGTTTATATGGCACAACCGCTGGGTTTTTCTGATCCCCGCTTCCCCAATCATGTGTGTCGCCTCAAGAAAGCTCTCTACGGTCTTAAACAAGCACCCCGGGCTTGGTTTCAGCGGTTCAAGGATTTCCTTCTCCAGCTTGGGTTTCACTGGAATCGTTCCGACACCTCTCTCTTTATTTTTACACGGGGCTCATCTCTTCTATATTTATTGGTATATGTTGATGATATTATTTTGACTGGCAATGATAATTCTCTCTTGCGTTCCTTTATTGAACATTTTCAAGCCGAATTTGCCATTAAAGACCTTGGACGTTTGAGCTATTTTCTTGGTCTTGAGGTAACGTACACCTCGCACGATCTCTTTCTCAGTCAGACCAAGTATGCTTCGGATATTCTACAACGTGCTGCTATGTCTGAATGCAAGCCCGTCTCCACACCCTTAACTTCAGGCGAAAGTCTTGTTAGTACGGGGGATGCTTTTTCGGATCCTACTCTTTATAGATCCTTGGTTGGCGCTCTCCAGTATCTTACTATATCTCGTCCAGACCTATCATTTGCTATAAACATGGTCAGTCAATTTCTCCATGCACCTACGACTACTCATTTTCAAGCTTTCAAACACATATTGCGCTATGTTAAAGGGACTCTCCGTCATGGACTTTCTTTTGCCAAAAGCAGCTCCTCTGCTATTGTTGGCTATTCCGATGCTGACTGGTCTCGTTGCACAGAAACCAGATGCTCCACGTATGGCTACTCTATCTTTCTTGGTCCTAACCTCGTCTCTTGGAGTGCCAAGAAACAACGGACTGTCTCTCGCTCCAGCTGCGAGTCTGAATATAGAGCTATGGCAAATGCTGCTGCCGAACTTGTTTGGGTTACGAATCTCCTTCGTGAGCTTCGTGCCCTTCCTCCATCTCGTCCTCTGCTATTTTGTGATAACAACAGTTCAATATTCCTCAGTCAAAATCCAGTTGCTCACAAACGCGCCAAGCACATTGATATCGACTATCATTTCGTTCGTGAGCTCGTGTCTTTTGGGCAACTCGAGACTCGTTACATTCCCTCTAATCTCCAGATTGCAGACATTTTTACAAAAGGCTTGCCTCTGCCGCTTTTTACCTTCTTTCGTTCCAAGCTTCGCGTGGTTCCTTCACCCACGTCTCACTTGCGGGGTGGGGGGGAGGGTGGGGTATTAGCAATAACACGTAATTAGCCAAATCAATCTTAGATTGGTATCTTGCCTTGTATATAGAAGATTTTATTATTCCACATTTATGGTTGTAAATCTTTTTGTAATTGTATATATATGAATGATAACACTCACTCACCAATCAAGGTGAATTAAATCTCTCTTATAGTAGTACACCCTAAAGTGTTAAAAATATGTTTGCCTCCTCTAACTTGTCACAATAATTTTTTTCCCCAGGCTTTATGTCATTTTAATGTTCTTACCTAGAACTTTAAATAATAAATTGCAGTTTTCCCAATTCTGTTCATAATTTTCTTTTATTTTTTTTTAAAATACATATACCTTTTTTAACTTGTAGTCGCTTATGATGCAAAATATATTAACTTATTCATCTTTTCGTAATCTTCAATTTGACATCCATATTGGATATATTATGAGGTATTTTATACCAGAAAATAAGTTGTTTATTGATTAATCATTTGACTTAAATTTGAGTGGTTGTTGTAAATTGAATTATAGTATTGGGTCTAAACTGTAAATAAATATTTATAAAATAATTCACTTATAAAAAAGTATTAGTTGAGTTTTTTTTATTTATAAAAGTACAAAACAGTAGTTTATTTTATTTGACATGATTTTAAATATTTTATTTAAGTAAGTTATGCCCGAGAGTAGACCCATTGTTTCAATAATAAAACTATTACTTTATTAAATTAAATGCAAAAAATAAATATTTGATTTTATAGACAGTTCATTAAACCATAATATATATATATATATATTATAATAACTATGTCTTTTTTATAGTCACGGATATACGGGGGCTTTTAGCATATGTATATTTATGTATCATAACTACTCTTGATATTATTATTTTTATAATGTAAATTTTATTAAAATTACTTTGCTAAGCACTTTATAGTTTAAAACATATATTATGACATTAGTTCCACTTTGCAATGCCCCTTTTACGTTAACCAACCCCAACTATATTTTTTTACACTTGGGATCTAAAAACTACTTTGTCGCACTAACTTCAACTATTTCTTTTTCGACTTTTATCAACCTAAGGAACTTTGCGCGCATTCGTTTTTATCTTTTAAAAAGTAATATTTATAACAAAATATATAATCAATTTAAATAAATTATAATACCAAATAAAATATAAAATATTAAAATATTATGAAGAACTCACATACGTTGAATTGGTATTCAAATTATTAAATAAATTTTGATTTTTTTTTGTTAATGATAGAATTTAAGTATTTAAGCATATCATGAAATCACCAAGTGAAATGTTAAATGTTGAAAATGAGAATATAATTTTAGAAAAAAAAAATTAAATATTAATAGTTAGAAATTGACAACCTATTTATATATATTAAATAAATGAAAAGAAAATAAAAGAAACATAGCAACTTTACATTAAATGTGAAGTCTTCACCGCACTGTTGGGTACAGACAAATTAGATTATTATTTAAATACCTAACTTTCCTAATAGCAGATAGAGCAAGTGAGGGTCGATCCCACAGGGAACAGGAACTAATCGAATTATTGTAATTAACCAATTTTATATAAGTAATTATAATAATATAAGTATAACTATAATGAGGGGGGGATTTGTTTGATGCAAATTAACTAAACACTAAATAATTAAACTAGCAAATTAAGATGAATTAAAGTATGAATAAAAGAGATTCCCGCCTTTAACCCGGTATCCCCCTAGTCTGAATATCCATGTAACTAATGCAATTGCTTGACTAATTAGTTCTGAAACCCATACTCCAAGAATTAACAAGTATGCTTAGCTAACTCTTGTTACCGCTTAAGTATAATTAATTACAGGTTCACTTAATAATTAATCATATCCAATTAAGTAGTCCTAGGATACAATCGCTAGAACACCATTAATCAAATGCATACGGAACTAAGGTAACGAAGTAGGTATGGTGTTGTACTCACAAGCTCGGTACAAGTGACCGCGACTTATGTTATCCTAGTGAGTAATCACTATTTGCTACTTTTATACACAAACGCATAACAATTACGGATTATGAATTTATGACCTAGCAACAACTATATGTCTATTATCAGGGTGATCAATCCAAATAGCAAACATATAAAAGATAGAATAAACCAAATAACATAAGTAATTTCAAAACATAATCAAATCAAACAATCACCAGATTATTTACACAAATATCATTCTAGGGTTCAACTTAGTCAAAGACGGGAAATATAAAACTTAGCCGATCATAGCGTTCACTAAGAACAAATTACAAAAGATAACATTAAACTAGAAAATCCGAATTGCCAAATCGTGTTCTTTAGAATTCCCAAGTCCGAGCTCTTCAATCAATGTAAAAGTGTCATTTTCGGACTTGGGATCTTCCTTTTATAGACGGGGATGAATTAGGCTCAATTTGGGCTGGAAAAGGATTATTCCATGCACAATCTGGGCTGGGCCGCCTTTTGTCTCGGCCGAGATTCACTGGCTCGCCCGAGCCCTTTGTATATGTATCTCGGCCGAGAATCAGTGTCTCGGCTGAGAATCTTCAACAGCCAATTTCCAAATTTTTCCCTGTCCTTCTGTCTCGGCCGAGGCCTCCTCGTCTCGGCCGAGCTCATTTCTTGCAGCCTTGACTCGATTTTTCTCGGTTTTTGACTTGCAGGACTTGTTTTCACATCCTTCCTTAGTCGAGTTCGACTTTTTGGTCTAATTTTACCCAGATAACTTCAAAACAAGTCATAGACATTAAATCATCCAATAATGCAAATATGAGAAATACACGACCACTTACGCATGCAAATGTCACTAAATAGACACTTAATTCGACATATTATGCACGCATAATTACGTGTACCAAGTCTCCAAATAAAATATTAGTTTGTATTTTTGAAAAAAATCAGGTTTATTTAAAATTAATTATAATTAGAGTTTGAAATTAATTTCATAAATTAAATAATGTGAAATGAAAGAAGGAAAGTAAAACAAAAATCACGTTAAATCTAAACTTTTCTAATAAAAAATTAGTTTTCATTTTATTATATTTTATATTATCATGTGATAAAAAATGTTTAGATCGTAAAGTATTAAAAACAAACAATTCAGGTCATTATATAATTTAGGTTGGTTGCTATAGCAATGAATAGTATAGGTTGCATGTCAATTTGACATAATTTAGGTTGCAAAGTGTATCTTTTATATATTTCTATTAAGAAAAAATTGAGTGGTACATAGGTACAAATCAAGGTTGTGCACTCTCTCAAATTACCGGCGACAAAAATAGAGCATATATATCCTTCAATTAAAAATAATAATATAAAAATTAGAGAGTATGATATTATGTGTGTATGTGTGTGTGTGTATGTTTGCACGCGCGCGTGCGATAGTATGTATTAATATTTGATTTTGTTTGACTTCTCTAATACATTTTTTTTAGTTTTCTTAATATATATAAAATTGTACTTCGCATGGGAGGAATATTATTGAAGGTTAGATATAAATTGTAAAAGAATTTAATTTTGGGAGTTTTGTCAAAAATATATTGTTATTTAATTATTTATTTTATGTGCAGAAAATAGGAATTATGGATAAGGATTGCAAAAGATATGGGAAGATATGGAAGATTTGGAAGAAGATTACAATCTTATCCAGAGATATGTTACTTGGAGAGAAAGCTGTGACCCCGCTATTTATTAACGAAAGTCATTCAGTGTAGGGTGCATCGAATACGTGATTATAGTTCAAAGAAACAGATCAGTATCTTAGTATTCGACAGCGTTATTTTGATTGAGTCAAGAGTTGATTTTCACTGTGTTATAACATAGTCTTCGAGTTGTAATAGTTTGTCAGTCTTAGTGTGTCAAGTAGAAGTATCTTCGGGAGAAGCTACTTCAAGGCGGGCTCGGGAGAGTTCGTCCGACCTTCGGTGGTGTGCCGTGTCAGTGTCGAAGAAGTCGACAGAAGTCGCCGGACGTTGTTGATGATACAATAGGTTAGGTATAGAAGAGTGAGGTCTTCTTGTAAAACATAGCCTATTTGGCAATATTATCAATAACATAAAGTCCGAGGGGTCTGAGGGATTCAGCCCCGCATTTATATTGTGGTGTGATTTGGTCTGTTTACTGTTTCGTCTGTGAATGTTGTAGTTCTCAGAATTTCAATTGGTATCAGAGCGGGTCCGTATTCTCATACGGCTGATCCTGCGAGAACTACATCGGCATGGATTTTCGGGGAAACACCACACGTCTTCCATTGTTTGATGGAACGAATTATGACTAATGGAAATCTTTGACCATGGCACATCTCGAAGCCATGGGCGATGAGTATTGGGATATTGTTGAAAATGGGTGGTCTGCACCTAAGCTTGAAGATTCTACCACTCCAAAGCCAAAGGCTCAATGGTCTGCCCTTGAAAAGGAGAAATACAAGGTGAATCACAAGGCACTCTTGTTTATCAGAACAGCGGTGGATCAAATTCAGTACACAAAAATTTGCAACTGCAAATTTGCTAAGGAAGCTTGGGATCTCCTTGAGAATTATTTTGAAGGTACCAAGGAAGTAAAGAAGTCAATGCTTAGAAACCTGCGAAATCAATTTGACAATCTGAGGATGGAAGAAAGTGAGTATATTGAGGAATACCATACACGGTTCATGAAAATCGTAAATAAGCGTCTGTCGCTAGGAGAAACGGTTCTGGAAGCACTCATGGTGGACAAATTTCTGAGATCTCTACCTGATCGATTCTCGAAAAAGGTGACTGCCATTGATACCTCAAAGGACGTAGAAAGTATGAAGATCGACCAGCTTGTAGGGGATCTCCTCACATTTGAGATGAACAAAGGCTTTGAGAAGAAGGAGGCAAGTAGAGGAATTGCACTGAAGACAGAAGTTCAAAAAGAAGATAGAAGTTCCTGTGAACCAGAGTTGGCAGAACTTGCTGAGAACATGATCATTTTCACCAAAAAAATTGGTAACATGATGAAGCAGTTTCAGAAAAGTGACGGAAAGCCATCTACTTCGGGAAGGAAGCCAGGTAAATCTAATATTGCGAATTCAAATATTACTTCTTCATCTAACCTTGCAGGTACAAAAATCGATAGAATACAGTGTAGAGAATGCAACGGTTGGGGACATGTTCAAAAGGAATGTGCCACCTTCTTGAAAAGACAGAAGAAGTCGTTTGTTGCCACATGGAGTGATGAATCTGATGAGGAAGAAATTTCTGAAGGAGACAACGATTGCTCAAGCAACCTTGCCGCATTTACCACATCACATGCATGCCTGATAGGCAGCGTTCACATAGAAAACTCAAGCCTAACTGATGCACCAGGTATGTTACAACATGATTTACCAAATTTCTGTGAATCTGATGAATCTGATGAAGAGACAGGACCAACCATAGAAGAGATGCAACAAATGTACAAAAAGTTGTCAGTCGAGTGCATTCGCGGGAGCAAAGCAATTAAAAAACTCGAAGGACAACTTCGTGACTCGCAAGCGGAGACTGAAAAGATTCGGAAAGCTGAGGTAGTGTTACAACACACACTAGCCGACAAAGAAAAGGAAGTATCTTCCTTACGGGCAGAACTTCAGAAGAGTCAGGATGACCTGAAAAAATGCAGGGAGTGCTTAATGACAAAGAACCAAACCATCGAAAGATTGAACTCAGAGTTAGAACAATCGAAGCAGGTTTTTAAATGATTAAACTCTGGTAAGACTTCTCTAACTGAACTCATAAGTCTAGGAAAGAATCATGGGGATGTAACAGGTCTTGGATATGCAGGGGAGTCATCTAATGCTGATCAGTCTATTTTTGTGCAGTCTGATGAAAATGTTATAACACATGTTGATCACGGAATATTTGCAGAGAAATCTGGAAATAATCTTAGATATCCACGTCCTACTGGACATTATAAAAATTACCAACATACTGCAAGAAGAAAAGGTCGTCGACCAAATAGAATGTTACAACATTCTAAGCAGGGTTTCGAAAATAATCCCCCATTCATTCCCATTTGTCATTATTGTGGTATACTTGGACATCTTCGTCCTAATTGTTATAAAATATAACTGACTCTTTGTATACCTTTTCAGGTTGGAACTACAGAGGTCGTCCTCGAAGCACACGATGAAGAAAGGTGGATGTGAGACCACCACAACATTCGAAGACACGCCAAGTTTGGGTTCCCAAAACTCACGGTTGTTTCAATACCATGTTTTCTTTGAATATTGCTATTATGGGGGCTTGGTACTTTGATAGTGGGTGCTCTAGGCACATGACTGGAAATAGGTCACACTTGGTTAACATAGAACCGATAGTCAATGAATTTGTTACTTTTGGTGATGGGGTTAGAAGTAGAGTAATTGGGAAGGGTACACTTAATTTAAGCGGATTCCCTAGATTGCATGATGTTTTGTTAGTTGAAAACTTGAAAACTAATCTCATTAGCATTAGTCATTTATGTGATCAAGGTCTGCATGTTAAATTCACCAAAGACCAGTGCTTAGTTTATGATGATGAGGATAAATGTGTCTTAACCGGTGATAGATCTGCTAGTCTTCTTTACATATTAAAACATGAACATAAGAGCTACAAAGAGGCAGAGTGTATAGCCACCGGGAGCTGTTGCGCGCAACCCGTAAGGATGAATCAAAAGTTGTCAGTCTATGGTGTTGAGGTAAGTGTTCCCAATATATTCTGTGACAATACTAGTGCTAATAACTTTACCAAAAGTCTGGTCCTACACTCTCGAATAAAGCACATGGATATTAGACACCGTCATTTTCGGGAACTAATAGAAGAAGGAACCACTATCATGAATCATAGTCCAACTGAAGATCAATTAGCGGATATTTATTTTAAGGCCCTAGATTTCAGAGATTTGTCACACTCAAAAAGTCAATAGGTCTTTACTTAAAAAAAAAAGAAAAAAAAAAAGAAAAAAAAAAGAAAAAAGAAAAAAAAAATCTATGTTATAACATGCATCTAGGATCTGCACTAGACATTTTTTATACATCCTCGTGTCATACGCCACATATGAAGGAGCAAGTTTAAAGGGTTGTTTGGCTTAAAATTTAACATTTCTTTTCGACTAACTGGCACACTCATTCCCCTCTTGTCGGAAAGGGCTACGGTCATGAAATGATGTTGAGAGCAGCTATCGATCACAAAGATTGAAAAGAGCTACTAACACAGAAAGTAATTGATCTGTGAAAGCCACCGACCACAAAAATAAAATATTTGATTTCTTAATGCTTGCTTTCTTAATTGTTGATCAAGGGGTTATAAGAAGAAACCAAGAGCTCGTCGCACCGGGTTTTCCTAGTGCGGTTTTGGCTCGAGGGGTTTGCGAGCTACTCCACGAGAGGGTAAAAGAAGTTGGAGGAATAAGACACCTTTATTTTAATATTTATTAGCCCGTCTTCTCAAATTGTGCCAGTAATGTCTTGATGTGAAATTTTGTCTAGTTCTTTGCCAAAAATGCTCTGCTTGCCACAGATTGTGGGGCACTAATTACACGAGTCAATTTATATTATTGCATTAGGCATCTTTTGCATGACTTGATAGGTGTGTGCAAATTCTCATTTTTATATCCATGGTGCCTATGTTTAATCCGTAAAATTAGATCGTGGACATGTGTTTAATTTTTATTTTTTGGTTCCATTATTCTAATCCCTAGATCAGGTGGAAAATATCTTGTGGGCTAAAGTAAAGAGTGGTTTGGACTTAAACCCATATCCCCTTCAAAAATCGAGGACCATTGCACTGGGTCATATCTCACTACATTATCTCATAATCTCTCTATAAACCCTAGTCGTCAGAATCATCCACTTATCTCACACCATGGCTAACGATGAATCCACATCGAGGAAGTGCAAGCATACAGTATCTCCCGTGATCGGCACAAAGCTCTGTCTCTGTCACTTAAAAATGTCATCCCGGTCACATAATGATTGTTCCAATATATGTTTCCATGTCTTTGTTTTATGTTTTGGTTAGCATTTTATGTCAAAAAAGGGGGAGAATAAATTGTTGGGAGTTGATTATTTCTGAATTCTGAAAGTGGGATTCCACTTCTATGGCTCGTCCGAAAATGTTATAACATTTACTTCCGAGATATCATTCTGAAAATGTTATAACATTCACTTACGAGATATCATTCAGAGGTTCTTTCTTTTATCCTTCAGGGTGTTTGTAAGTTTTTTTGTTTCGAGTTTCTATGCTTCTGTGCAGGGGGAGATTTGTGTCTGCAGTACTTGAATGATTTGGGATGATTATTCTGCATAGATATATTGTTTGTTGGCTTTTGTGTTTGAGTTGTGCAGTTGAGGGGGAGATTATACAGCTAAGGGGGAGTGGCTTTTGAAAAGGGCAGTGTCCTGATTTTATTTTTGCACTATTTCTGATTATGTTGGTTTTTGACAAAAATGCCCAAAAAGGGGGAGATTGTAAAATAATTTAATTTTGGGAGTTTTGTCAAAAATATATTGTTATTTAATTATTTATTTTATGTGCAGAAAATAGGAATTATGGATAAGGATTGCAAAAGATATGGGAAGATATGGAAGATTTGGAAGAAGATTACAATCTTATCCAGAGATATGTTACTTGGAGAGAAAGCTATGACCCCGCTATTTATTAACGAAAGTCATTCAGTGTAGGGTGCATCGAATACGTGATTATAGTTCAAAGAAACAGATCAGTATCTTAGTATTCGACAGCGTTATTTTGATTGAGTCAAGAGTTGATTTTCACTGTGTTATAACATAGTCTTCGAGTTGTAATAGTTTGTCAGTCTTAGTGTATCAAGTAGAAGTATCTTCGGGAGAAGCTACTTCAAGGCGGGCTCGGGAGAGTTCGTCCGACCTTCTGTGGTGTGCCGTGTCAGTGTCGAAGAAGTCGACGGAAGTCGCCGGGTGTTGTTGATGATACAATAGGTTAGGTATAGAAGAGTGAGGTCTTCTTGTAAAACATAGCCTATTAGGCAATATTATCAATAACATAAAGTCCGAGGGGTCTGAGGGATTCAGCCCCGCGTTTATATTGTGGTGTGATTTGGTCTGTTTACTGTTTCGTTTGTGAATGTTATAACATTCACTGTAGTTCTCAGAATTTCATAAATAAACAAAGAGTCGAAGAAGAAATGAAGGTCAAAGACCCATTAAGAAGTCAGTTAAAATCTCTAGCCCATAATCTCCAGAACTCATGTCCTACCATCAAAACTATGTCATCTTGTCATCAAGAATTATTTCAAATTTTAATTGGCTCTCACAACTTATTGTTCTAGGTCGAGATTTATTTCATATTTTACATATAAATCCAATTAGAATCAATCAAGATGTAGTGCATGCTACACGTGTTCTCCGTAAAATATAGAGATTACATGACATTGATGCTTATAAAAAATCATGAAGCTTCGTGCATAATCTAGGTTCACATCTTGAAAATTTTGAGGGTAATTTATTTGTGAAATGAATTGTATGTATAAGAAATGTAACACTTGGAAGGTAGAATGGTTGTATAAAAGAAATTAACTTTTTATGGTCCTATTTGAACTAGGCATAAAATTCAGGGACAAATTTGTACATTTTTCCTTTAAAAAATGACTATCTTGTTGGGATTGTCAACAAAGTCCCACATCAAATATGCATGGGAAGATCATAGAGTTTATTAGGATTAAAGTATCTTCATTGGTATGAGACTTTTCGGGGTAAGCCCAAAATACATTCGTCCGGGCTCGGTCCAAATCGAACAATATCATACCAATGTGGAGATCAGGGGCGTAGTCAAGAAATAACAACTTATATCAGAGCATGGTCCCAGACTGAACCGATGTGGTGGAGATCCTCGGAGTGCAAAACAAAGCATCGAAGACTAATATGGTGGAGATTCTCGAAGTGTAAAATAAAGCAACAGAGACCAGGTGAGGTCACCTGGGTAGGGTTGGCTCTCCAGCAGAGATGATAATTCCGTCTCTACAGACCTACTAGAGAGCCATCTCTAAAACCATGTGGTGGATATCCTCAGAATGCAAAGCAAAGCAGTAGAGAGCAGGAGGGGTGCACTTGGGTATGGCTGACTCTCTAACAAAGACGATAAGTCCGTCTCTACAGACCTACCAGAGAGCATAAGAGATTACTCTCCAGCAAAGACGATAAGTCCGTCTTACCTACCAGAGAGCATTAGAGACCAGGTGCTCTCCAGCAGAATGATAAATCCGGCTCATCCGAATTTACAGATTAGGTGAGGTCATAATTACTGAAGGCAGAAACTAGAGCGGTTTGAGACCGCCTAGCCCCTAGGCGCCGCCTAGAGAATTCACCCCCTCTCCCCCTTTTTTTTTTTTTTTTGTAATTTAATTTTTACATGTCTAAGTTCAAGGGTTAAACTTATAGTGGACCAAAGTTCACTAAAAAGTTCATATAGTTAATTAATTCCGCAAGATGAAATGAGAATAATGGGCGACAGAGGAACTTGAATTGTTAGCGGAGAGAGTTATAACTTTTGTTTCATTTTTCTGTTGTTGGAATGAGGAGAATGAGAGTTTTGACTTTTACCTTTTTAATTAACCAATTGTTTCAAGTTAAAAAAACGATGGGTTTTTGATAAAAAGTTAAATAAAAAATTGCCTAGGCGTCGTCTAATACTGAAAATGCCTAAGGGGCGATTCCGGTATAATCAGAGGTGGGTTGGAGGCACCTAGCGCCTAGGCCGCCTTTTGCATCATTAGGTGAGGTACACCTGGGATCAGTGATCCTTTGTTTGAAGGGGTGATTGTTGATCGCCAACAATGTCCCACATTGGATATACATGGGTAGATCATAGACTTTATCAATAAAGTCTCGCATCGGATATACATGGGAAGTTAGGAAGATCATGGGTTTTATTTGGATTCTCCCCCTCTTGGGTTAAGCCCAAAAATAAATCCGTGCATACTCCGCTCAAGGCGTACAATATCATACCAATGTGGATCATGAGATTTATTAGGATTCTCCCCTTTTGGGATAAGCCCAAAAATAAATCTGTGCGAACTCCGCCCAAAGCGAACAATATCATAGCAATGTGGAGATTATGGATCCAGTCAGGGATAACTTACATACTTCTTAATACACCTCACTTACTACTAATTCTATCATTCTTTATCTAATAAAATTATTGAACTGCAGATAGAGTTACGTCTTTCAAAGTTTATGATCCAACATGATTTATTGTGTTCGGCCTTGTGTGGTTCCGTCCTCGCAGTCGAACATAATGTATTAAATTGTACTCGTTTCCAAAATATAAGTGAACCACAATAAAAAATAGGTTGGGCTAAAAAATATATCAGGCTGTGAACATTCTCCATCCTTCTTTTACATATTTTTTCTCTTGGCAAAAACTTGCGCGCACCAGGTGCACAATAAGCCTTATTATGCACTTGAGATTTTTTAGGATCTTTTAAGGGTTTTTAGGGTTTTTAGGATTTAAAATTTTAGGATTTTTTTGAAAAATCTATAGCTAATATAATAACAAAATCCGTTAGAAATAAAAGTTTGTACAAATTCCCGCCCATTTCCTAATTACTAAATCTGAAAATCTTATTTATGAGCTTTGAAAAATCTTATTTATAAGCTTTAATTGCTGAAATAATGACCAATGACCAAAGACGTATTTCATATATAGAATAGTTAAATCTGTTATATCAAGTAATATTATATCCTAGATTAGAGTGTTTAATTTTTTAATTAGTTGCCAAATCACAGTTTATAATTTTAGATATAGATTAGGATCTGAAGTGTTTGGTAAAAATATTGCATGATTTTGGCAATAATTGTATTGACATTTATAACATTCCATAATTTTGTCAAATCAGATCGTGTTATTTTTGTAAAAAAATATATGCAGATTTATGTGGAAATATATGCCATACTGTATGGATGCACATCCAATTAAAACCTAACCTAAAGCTTGATATATTTAAGTTCCCATCCTCAACGGAGTAAGAAATAGTTCTGTGATCGCAAATTCTGCCGAGCCGCAACTATCGGCTGCCTCCGTTTTAATCTGTCGAGTTTTCACCAAAAGGTAAGTTGATTCCTATGATAATAAAAAAAAAAATAATATAAACAATTTATAAACAATATACGACCTGTGTTTCAGTTCGGCTGATATGACATCAACCAACGTAGTGTCCGACAACGTCAGTTCGGGTATACAACAGAGGAAGATTTGCATGAAGGTGTACAAGTCTCATGATGCGTACGATTTTTGCAAGTTATTTTTCTACATATTAGACCTTGATTCCTGTCATACAATGAAACCATTCAATTAGCACATTCGCATATAGCATATGTAATTATCGAACTTTTCGTTGAACCGCAACTGCTACACTACTTCAGATTTTGAATTCGTTGTACTAATTTATGATATACATATGTTGGATCCATTATGACATTGTCGTCAGTATTAAAATATAATAGATTGTAGCGAAAAATCTTATCAGTTTTACAATCGGGTAAATCCATTAAGATATCATGATCATTATTAGTTATTGGTATTACAATTAGGGATATGAAAATTTCATTTAGAAATATATAAGTATTAGCATATGAACATGTCCAGAATAAAGGAAATTATTAATCAATGTATAATTATGCCTGAATGACGCAAAAACTTGAGATATAACCTTTGACTTTCAATTTAAAAAGATTTAATTTTATTTAATAACGAAATAGAGATAATTAACAAATTTAGTAATGTGTGATAAGCAACAGAGATTTAAGCAATAGATATAATTAGCAAATTCATGTACCACAAATGAAGTATTTTTTGTAATTAATAACCCTTATATGTATGTATTTTTGGAGTTGTTCAATCACTTTCTTTTTATATATGTCAACAATCAGATACGAGATGAACGCTTAAATTGAAATCCATTACAATTAATTATACATTATCATATTATTTAAAATATCTTACAACCGTGTATTGCACGGAATAATTTACTAGTGTACAATAAATTGTACGCACTGAAATCGTTACTCTTTTCTTTTTCAAGTTTTTGCCTTTTCTGATAATTTTTCATGCAAAGGAGAACAGCGGTGGTGCACGAGATTCGTGCGACAACACAAACGATAAGCCTTTACCGTCACACGAGGTCCAACCTCTTTCGCATAATTTTGAATTAATGCCAGATATAACTGCCGTACCGTATGCATCATTTTATTATTTTGGAAACTTGCTTTACAAATTAGTATCACAGTTATCTGTTTTGAAATAATATACTCTCTGTCTCGACTTATTTTGCACATTTTATATTTTCGGTCGTCCCAATTTATTTTGTATATCCCTAAAATAGAAACTAATTCTCACAATCTTCACCCTCGGAATCTCAATCCTTAATCTCCACTTTTAAAAAAATTAAAGAAAAAATAAAATTTATTTTTCTTAATATCCGTGCTCAGGTTCAGATTTAGCTTAGTTTAGGATGAATATAGGTCAGACTATACAGTAAAGGCATATGCCTAGTTTATATTGGACAAAAATATCTTATAGCTCATAACATTTTATAAGATGTTAAATTTTATAGTAAAAATAAGTAGTTAAAGTGTTTGATTATAATAAAATAATAGAACTTATAAGATGTTATTAATGATATTTTTATAATTAAAATAATAAAAAATGAAGTAGCAAATTAAAATAAGATCTTATTTCAAAAATAAGTTGGACCCTCCTGATGTTTTTTATGGGACCCTCCCCTCTTTTTTAAAAAAACATGTTAAAAATTGTTAAGAACTTATTTTAAAATAAATAAAATCATATTTAAAAAATATTGAAAAACATTTTGAAATAAACTTATAAGCTTTTAATCATTACAATCTTATAAAATATTTTCACGAGTTTATAAACTCAAGCAAACACTCGGACCCTAATATATCGTTATAATGGGAATAAATCTTCATATAGGATCATCTATTACATTTTAGTGTTTCATTATATATATCAACGACATGTATATTAAATGATGTCACGAATTAATATGGGTTGTGAATTAAATTAAGTGTAACAAAAGATGAAATACATGCTCTAACAAAGGATCCGGATCGAGAGGAATCTTAACTAGGCAATGAAAATTTGTACTCCCTCCACCCCGTTCAATTTTGCACACTTTTCATTTCGATTCGTTCCACTTAATTTTACACATCCTTAAAAAATTCAATCAAAAAGTAAAAAATAAACTTTTTTTTTCTTAATATACATATTCGAGCGTACGTGCAAATTTAGCGGGACAAAGGAAGTAATAGAAATTGAGTTAAAAATAAAAGCATTTCCTGTGATACCCTTTGGTGACGTCAGTAGTGACGTTGCAGCCAATAATTTGATCTTGTATAAAAGTTAGTTGAGTCGAGTGTAATAAAACAGTTATCATCTTAGGGTTGGGAGAGGCAGGAAAGGAAAATGGTGAAAGCAGCAGAAGAAGTGCATCCAGTGAAGGCCTTCGGTTGGGCTGCCACTGACAATTCTGGCATTCTTTCCCCCTTCCATTTCTCCAGAAGGTAGGGTACTCCTAGCTACTTCTTTTCAAATTATAAAAGCTTTGGAATTGGGGCAAAATCCAGAGTAGTTTCTAAATTTACAATTTGATTGTTAAAGGGCAACGGGGGAGAAAGACGTGAAATTGAAGATATTATACTGCGGAGTGTGTCATTCGGACCTTCACAGCGTCAAGAATGAAACCGGAAGAGTCACATACCCTGTTCTTCCTGGGTACCTATATTTTCAATTAATCTCCTATTTCATTTTCATTGTTTATTCATCAACGCCAACTCTACGAATTCTACAGCCACGAAATTGCGGGAGTTGTTACGGAGGTGGGTAGCAAGGTGAGCAAGGTGAAGGTCGGGGACAAAGTCGGGGTCGGCTGCATGGCTGGATCATGCCGCACGTGCGACTGCTGTGTCAATGATCTCGAAAATTACTGTTCCAAAATGGTTCTTACATACAGAAGCACATACTTTGATGGGACACCCACATATGGAGGCTACTCGGATATCATGGTCTGCGACGAGCATTTCATTGTCCGTTGGCCCGAAAACATGCCTCTCGATGCTGGTTGCCCTCTTCTCTGTGCTGGGATCACAACCTATAGCCCCCTTAAATACTACGGGCTTGACAAGCCCGGGATGCACTTGGGTGTGGTGGGCTTGGGTGGGCTGGGGCATGTTGCTGTCAAGTTTGCCAAGGCTTTTGGGGCTAAGGTGACCGTCATAAGTACAGCTCCGAGTAAGAAGGAGGAAGCTATCAAGAATCTTGGCGTTGATTCGTTTTTGGTTAGCAGTGATCAAGATGAGATGATGGCTGCAGGTGGCGGCATGGATGGAATATTGGATACAGTCTCTGCTCATCATTCTGTTCAGCTATTACTGAATCTGTTGAAGCCAAGTGGGAAGCTTATAATTCTTGGTGTAATACCAAAACCTCTTGAAGTTCCTGTTTATCCTTTGCTTGCAGGGAGAAAGACAGTGGCAGGAAGTGGTATTGGAGGAATGAAAGAAACACAAGAAATGATGGATTTTGCTGCCAAACACAACATAACAGCTGATGTTGAGGTCATTCCAATGGGGTACATAAACCAAGCCATGGAACGCCTCCAGAAAGCCGATGTCAAGTATCGATTTGTCATCGACATTGCTGGTTCACTCAAGGTGTAGTGCCCCAAAAGTGTAACAAGTTTTGTTTTGTTTTGTTTTTCCAATTTCCTCTAGTGGTGGTGGTGTTGTAAGAATAAGCCTTTGTGTGTGATTTGGATATTAAAATTGTTAGTTCAATGCTAAGCAATCTATTAATATAAGTTGCATATGGGATGGGATGATATGATATATCACTTGCTTCACTATTGATTTGCTATATATGTATAGAGGTAGCTGTGGCAACTCTCATTCATGATGTTGTAATTTTGGCATTTTACTCCAATTTCAATTTATTATTTATACTTCAATCGGTTAAAACATAAAATTCCTTGATTTGCCAACTGAAAGGGAAAAACAAAAAATAAAAACACTTTTTTAGAAAGAAAAAAAAAGAAGTATTTACATAAATTAAGTAATTCCTGTTATAATAATAGAATATGTAAAATTACTTGTGGTTCTCTTTTTCTTCTCTTCCTCCAACAAATAAAAAATTAATCAAATATCATACAACATACTTGAATAATTGTTGCTTACATTTTAATAATAAAATAGTTAAAAAAAGTTATAACACATGGGATGAGAAACCTATGAAGAGGGGAGGGTCTCGATATCGGTGATTAGTTTTTGGAAGAACAGATGTCTCATCAAACCTAGGCTAAGGAAAGTTCCAGACACAAATCTTAACAACCCTAGAAATGGGACTTTGCCAAACCAGACACATCAACTCTTTGTTATTTTTATGTATACTACAACACCTTTAATGGAAATCCAGATACTTGACAAATAAATTTATTGAAGAAAACTCTACAACTATGAAATTCCACTGGAATCCCCCCCTTTTTTTTTTTTTTTTTTTTTTGTATCAAGGAAGAAAGTACATGTTTCAAGCTATCAAAGTGTTTAGTCATGGCAATGATTAACCGATCCTTCTAGAAAAACTTACGACCGATCAAAGGAGCAAGCCGAGTATTTTAGCTGCATACTGTGCGGACTAGTGTTTGTACATTATTCAGCATCAACGAGCTCATACTCAAGGGCGAATTTCCGGGAGATGTCGGGCATTGAGCACCAATTTCTATGTACGCCAACTTTGGAGTACAAATAGCTGTAGAAGGACTGCCAAAATGCTTCCCATCGATATATTGATGACATTAACTGCATCATTGTTAAGCTGAAAAACAAACAAAAACGGGTGGGGTGGGGTTCAGCAACAAAAAATATCTTTATTATCAACTACAAACAAGATCATCACTAACCCATCCAAATCCTTCTTTCTCTTGAAATATAGCGCCGATAAGGCTTTCTCCAAGGTTAGCAATTTGGGAAGCAATCACACATATCATCACCTGGGCTACGTCTATCTGTTCCAACATAATTCCTCATCAGTAACAAATTTGTGTCAAGACAACATGAGCAGCAGTCGTTCATCTGGGGAAGCTTTCTTCAGTGTCACAACTGACTAAAACCAACAAAGTTTTTTTCCCGTTCCTTTTTCTTGTAACTATTTTCAGATAAAATTCACAAAACTCATTAAACAGTTTTCCAGTAAGAACTCCAGAAAGAAGATGACAAGTAGATTTTTACCAGACCAAGAAGACAAGCAGCAGAAGCAAGAAGAAGCGAAGCTAGAATTCCAGCAAAAGTCCCCTCAACGCTAACAGCCCCTTCAGTCCCCCTTGGGACTATCTTGAATGTTGTCACTAAATAACTACAATCAGAAACCAATACTCCTTTCTATATTATACAATTACAAACAAAACATTCACCTATCAGATAAAATACAACATTTCAAAGAATATCCTAGAGCTGTAGTTGACAAGATCAGATCAATGGAAGCACAATGATCAGGATAATTTAACAGCTTACACTATCTAAATCAGCTTATTCATTGTTATCTTTAATTAATTCATTCATCGTTTTTCAGTTTTCACTACCAAAGAAACAGACAATTACAAACAAAAGAGAGAGAGGGACTCACGTTGTTCTGCCATACGCTTTCCCTATCTCACTTGAGACGGTATCACTGAGTTTAGTGCAGAAGCTAGCAACAAACCCGAGTACCCATAGGTGAGCAAATGCATCTCCACCAATGCCGTAGACTGAGAGGAGGGCAAAAACACAGGCTGCAGCACTTGATCCGATCACACTTCCGGGTCCTCTCCTTCCTTTCATTTTCTCAGCAACCCCTTGAGCCTCCTTCTCAGCCATTTTCACTTTCGTAGCACCAGTCCCCTGCAACCATCAATTCATTACCTGACGGTCAATATTTACACACTATAAACCCATGTGCAAAATTATGATTTTGGAGACACAGCAGATTTGACATATTTGTTCTCTCTCTCTCTTCTAAAACTAACCCCTTCTTGGTGCTAGATTCTCTGTGGCCACCTATGTTTTTCACCGACTCCTCCAAGGCCCACTAAGCGCTAGACCACAGTCTGCCAACTGACTAGCAGCAAATGCAAGAACCAAATACTCCTTCCGTGCCATTTAGATTTGCACGTAGGCCGGACACGTATATTAAGAAAAAACTGTTTTTTGCTTTTTGGTTGACTTTTTCAAATGTGGAGATTGTAAGAGAAATTTTTTTTTTAAGAGTATGTAAATTGGTGTAGGACGTACCGCCAAGGAAATTGTGCAAATTTGAGTGGGACGGATGGAGTAACAAGTAAAAAATATACATATTAGTTATATACACGCACATACAGCGAAACATGGCTTGTAGATTTATCCTCCTAACTATTAACACAGATTGCCAGATTAGGATTCTAACACAAAGAAGTCTTGCTCATTTCTCTAATCTAAGAGCAAACTCAAGAACAAGCAAGAAAGAAAAAAAATCAATAATATTTCCCTGTTGATTTGATATCAAATAATTTCACCATTAATTTGTTGAAAACAGAAATCAATGAGAAGTGATGCAGATGCAGATACATAGATAATAAAAAAAATAGAATAATTGGCTCACAATGAGAAAGTAGGCGGCGACAATAAGAAAGCCAGAAGAGGCAAAGGCTCGCCATGTAAGAGTACCAAGCAAGAAAGCAGCAGCAAAACCGGAGGGAGATAAACCAGAGACAAGAATGGGGGAACCCACAAGAAAGATGAGGGAGTTGGTAAGAAGGGCAGATTCCCAGGTGGGCGGCGATGACTTCACCAGCTGAATGGCTTCTTGCAGGAACAACCCCGTCGATGCTTCGATTTGGGACGCCCTTCGTCTCTTCAAAATTGGGTTTTTGGGCGGAGTTGAATTTAATGGGAAGCGGAGGAGGATGCTTCTTGAAATGGGTTTTGGCAAATTGGAAAGAAAATTTGAAGACAGAGTTGTCGGAGCTTGGAGAAGTGCTGCCATTGTCTGCTTGGAAAGAAAAGGAGAAGGCTGCCTACTATAAGGACCATCAACTATATACTGTAAAAGTCTGACCCAACTAACACCTCAATAACAAATTAATTTGTCTACTGTACAAGTCTGACCCAACTAACACCTCAATAACAAATTAATTTGTCTACTGTACAAGTCTGACCCAACTAACACCTCAATAACAAATTAATTTGGAATAGAACAACAACAATAACAACAATCTATAAATATATAACAACTAAGAAACAGGGAAACATTTCTTTTATGATTTCTATCAAAACTCATTAGATCGCAGAGAGACAATGAATCTCATGAATCTCCTACATTAATAAAAATTTGAAAAAAAAAAAAACAGAATTAGAAAGATTCAGCAATATATTGCAAATCAGGAAAAAAAAAAAAAAAACTGATCTTTTAAAAAAAAAAAAAATATAGAATCAGATGGAAAAATGGAACTCAATAAAAGAAAATTGAATAGAAAAATCGATGTAGCGGAAATGATGTTAGATTCGAGATATATATTTCCAAATCTGAGATATATATTTCCAAATCTGAGAAAGCGATGAGAAAAAATGTGAATTCAAAAAATATTATTCGTAGACGCCCAATATTATCTATATTTTTCAGATCTGTAAAATCCTTTAACATTGGAAGTAAAAATTCAAACATTACAAAGTTTACGCATCTATATGGACTACATATGTGAGAAAGATCGAGGGATGAATCTTGCGGAAAGACACACTATAGCACATAGTGTATAATATATGAAATGTGGGGTTAAGGATTGAGTGGCTGCTTGCATTAGCTGCACTTTTTTTTTTTTGAACCAACAATGGATCTTATATTTAACAAGAGTCCGTAAGTACAAGATTCTGCAATCAAGAAGAAACCTCAGATCTCATCCAAACAGACGGAATGGGGGAATGAAAAAGAAAAACTGGCAAAAGAATGAGCAACATAATTACAACTCCTATGCATATAAAAAACACGGTCCCTAATAATATAAGCGCAAATCTCCTCAACCATTACCCTACAATAATCCAACAGATCCTCCTGCCCCATAACTTCTTACACACCGAGCAAAGAATCCGGAGAGGGGTCCATCTAGCTTCCAAATTTGCCAATGATCTAAGGGGTGGAGCCTTGAATGCATCAGTTATTCTTTCAAAATGCACAAGATGTTCCTCAACAATCGACCAATTGGGACAATTCCAAATCTAATCACTTTTATGCCTCACATCGCTATTAGCCAGCTAAATATACCAAGCCCCCAATAAAAAATTCGGAATAAATCATTACCAAACAACTCATAAACCATCATTCCAACCTCCGCAAAAGAGGCGTTACGTATCCTGTTGAGAGATAACCAGAAATAACTATTTTTCCAAAATCCTTTCATACGATCACAAAAGAACAAACCATGCAACGTAGACGCAGAAGAACAACCACAAACAAACAAGAAGCCAACATAGGAATATGATGTTGAATCAAATTCAAAGGAAAAACAAGAAAGTCAGTAGAAGCTTGTCATAAGAAAATCGTAACCTCTGGCGCCAGCGAGAGAGCCTAAACTAAATTAGACGGGGGAGGGGAGGGGGGCTAGGGGAGGAAAATCCGCCAATTGCCGCACGATAGCCTGATTTCATCGAATATTTGTCATTCGGCTCATACCTCAAATATTGTGCATGAGTTTGAACTGAATTACCCATAGGAATTTGCAAAATCAAATCCACCTCAAATGGAAGAAACACCTGGCATAACCGAGACTCATCCCACCTTCCCCCTGAAGAAATAAAGTGTGCCAACCTGGCCCCCGAAGTATCCAGCCGAGATGTAATACGTCCCGTCGCCAATCCCGGAACCCACGCGTCTTTAAAGAGCGCAATACATTGTCCATCGCCCACACACCAAATCAGACCATCGTCCAAAATATCCTGACTCCAACACAAAGAACACCAAATGTGCGATGGATTAGACCCAACATCCCCTTCCATTAAATCATAGTGCTTATAAATATCGTCCCTTAAAGAGGCGAGCAACTAAAGATTGCGGATTAGACAGAAGCCTCCAAACCTGGTTTGCCAACAACGCCTTATTGAAGGATACAAAATCACGAAAACTAAGTCCATCGTTCATCTTTGGTCCGCATAATTGAGATGCCTAGTGTAACCCCTTATTTTCAAAAAAAAATTCGTGCAAACTTGTTCCAACTGATGACAAATGGAAGCCGGTACACAGAAGCAAGACATAACAGAAGTCGGTATAGCTTGCAACACTGATTTGATCTAAACCTCCTTCCCTCCTCAAGAAAATATTTTGCTACTCCAGTTATCCATTCTCTTTAGCAACTTCTCCCTTAGAAATCGAAATTGAAGTTTCTTATCCTGCAGAGGAAAGGCTGGCAAACCCAAGTAAAGATCATGCCCCTGAACCACCGATATCGCCAAAACCTGCCTCACCTCCAAAATAATGGACGGATTCACCTTAGGACTAAAAGTCAAAGTCAATCTATCGATTAACTAATTACTATTCAAACGTCAATCAAACAACAAGCTAAATATATAAAAGATACTCTCAACTAGAAAGTGAGTTTCTGAGGCATGGTTTGACCTTAAACCTAGGGTTTACGCCTACTAATCACCGATTAAACTAAGAGGTTGTGATGGAAGATTTTGTTCCAATTTAGAAATCTAAACGGGTAACAGAAGAGATTTGTCAAATTAATAAATTATCGCCTAATTCACTCAAATTCTAATTATTAAATATAATAACGGAATTACTACGATCCAAGGGTAAGTAAATTATGAAGATAACCTAATTAATCCTAAAATCCTCACCCCAAGTGGATATTGCCTAGGGAGCGAGGCCCTAAGACATCCAACGAGATCAATATAAACGATTCGGGTTCTTCCGTCATCCTCCATGGGCCCTCGAGGAGAATCAATATATCCGATGTTAGCTACTCCTAGAATATAAGCCATACAAACCCGCAATATCGATTCCAATCACGAAAATCCCCAAAATCCAATCAACAATCAATAAAAGCAATTAACCCTAGGGTTGGGAGTAGAAACCACAAATAACTGCTCACAATCCATGAAAATCATCCAACAACCATAATAAATACAAGATCCAAGCATTTAATGAGGGAGAGATCAAGAGCAACAAATGCAAAGAGAAATAATAAGTAAGAGAGAAGAAATTAAATTTAGCCTTGATCTAGAATGATAATGTGAATCTTCAATTCATGCTTGTATTTACTCCAATTCCGATTCTCTAACGAAAGCCCCAAAATTCTTCAAGAATACTCAAGAACCCTAATGGTTTCTCCAGAACAAAATGAAGAACCCTAGTTCTATTCTAGAGAGAAGGGAGAGAAAAATCCTAGAGAGGGAGTAAATATAAGTGTGTATTTTTACAAAATGAGTGAGATAATGAAAATGGGAGTGGGGGAATGAATATATAGGGACTTCTCCCATACTCCTCACTAAAAATCTGCTGAAAATCCTAATGTAAGTAAGGGTAGACTAGTAAAAACACAATTGAATAGCTTGGGCTTCTTAAATGTTGAGTCGGGACCCCCGAATGGGCTTGACTCGTCATTCTCATAATTTCTGGGAAATATCCATTAGGAATCAGCCTTTGAATTCAACTATAAAGTTGTAGATATTTGTCTCGCCTATGCATGGTAACTTAAATCACTCGAATCGGAGCATGAACGATGAAGTTATGGCCAAAATACAAAGACAACACACTGAATACTGGGCGTGGGCAGTTCACGGATTGCCGAACCGCTGCCGGACCGGCAAATGTGGCGGTTTTGTACCAACTACCGGAACCACTGTCAGTCCGGTAGGTGCGACGGCGGTTGTAGCAATTCAATCCCTCTTCGTGCCTTCATCTTCTGTTGTCGTTTTAGAGCCTTTCTTCTCGTCTTCTCGATCCGACCCCTTCACGACTTTTGTTCGCGACTCGATAAATTTCGATTTGGACTCTTGTTGGGTTTGATTTAGGTCTGTTTGGGGCTCGATTTGTGGGCTGGAACATGGAGTATGTGCGATTGACCTATTCTTCTTTCTTTCTCCAATTTGAGGCTTTTCCATCCATTTTCTTCGCCCAACTCCTTCACGACTTTTAGTCGTGACTTGAAGATCTTCAGTTTGGGCCTGACCCCAACCCATTTCAGGCCCATTTGGGCCTTAGGATGTGGGCCAGAGTGAGAAAATGGGTGTAATCGATCTTCTTGATCTCCCTGATTTTCCTAACCTTCAAAATATGACTAAAAACACCCCAAAAGCGCATCAAATTGTCAAAAAGAATAATCAACCCGAAAATAAAATTAAACACGAAAATGCACTTAGAAATGTTAATTACTCGCAATTGTCATTAAAATATGGATGTGAAAAGTATAAGAAAAAAGGTAACTTTTACGTTCATCACTAATCGGTTAGACAGCACACGAGAGACCACCTATGCAATTGTGTTACACAAACTAATAGAGAGAAAATCTCTCAACGTTCGAGGTTCATGATTCTTAGGAATTAGGGTCACCAATGTTCGATTCCACTCAGATAAATCACCCTCCCCATTCAAAATATCAAGAACTGCCTTCACAACATCTTCACCTATAAACTCCCATGTCTTTTGAAAATATAGAGCTGTAAAGCCATCAATACCCGGAGCCTTGGATGAATACATATCAAATAAGGCCTTTTTAACCTCCTCAGTTGAAAAAGGTCGAGCGATGTAGGCGCTCATTGATTCCGATAGACACGGTTGGACTCCTTCCAAAACATACCCGAGATCCGCCTGCGAGGGACGAGAAGAGGCAAAGAACTCACCATAAAACCCAACAACAATTTTCGTCAAAAGAGACAAAAATGTACACCAATCTCCATGTCTATTCATAAGTCCCGCAATCACATCCCGTCTTCTTCTCTCGGTAGTAGTAGCATGGAAAAAAGAGTTGTTCCGATCATCCTGCTGTAACCAATTCACCCTTGCTCACTTTTGCCAATACACATCCTCCTTTTGCTTCTAACGACTCTAGAGCTCCTTGAATAACCGAACACTATTAGAATCCACATTACCATTTCTCGGTCTAAGCACCATATCAAACTCCTTACCCATATGTTTAATCTAACGTGGACGAGCCCCAAGCCGATGCCTAGACTAACTTCGCAAGAAAGATTGCTACTGCATCAATTTCCAATTATGAGTCATCATACCAGATAAACCACTCCAAAACGTCCCCACCACGTAAAAAAAATCCTCCTCCAATAACCACTTATGTTCAAAGAAGAAACGATTGTGACCATGAGCACACAAAGTTGGATTCACAGAGTGTAACGACGTAATACAAACCGGATAATGATCAGAGCCGTAGAAATCTAAATTGCGAACACTTGCCAACGGGAAAACATTACGCCATGACAAATTAGTCACAAAATGATCTAAACGTTCCAAAATACACCGACCATTATGACGCTTAGTAAACCACGTAGAGAAAACCCTAGTACAACCTATGTCTTGAACACCAATCTCCGCCAACACATCAGAAAACAAATTCATCTGTGAAACTAGCCAAATAGCCCCACCAGCATTTTTCGAATCAAATAATATCTCACTAAAGTCCCCGCCTATAATCCATAGTAAGTGTCTCAATTCCGCAATATTGTGCAAACATCTCAATAATAGCCAAGATTGGCTACGCAACTGAGTACATGGATTTCCATAAAAACCAGTAAAACACCAACAATAATTAAAAAAGGGCACTCGACAATCTACATGACCCTTTGAGTATGAACAAACATTACAATAACATTATCCTTGCAAAAGAAAAAAATTAAACCACCACTCTGACCCATCGTGTTAACACAAAACATTCCCATGAAACTAAGTAAACTATGCAATCTAGAACAAGAAGAATTAGACAGTTTTGACTCACAAATAAATAAAATAGTAAGGTCTTTGTCCACCACCAGATGACAAAGATTACGGAATACACATCGGTTCCCAAGCCCCGGTGCATTCCCCACTTTACAACTCATGGCAAGGGGCGGTGCTAGTCAATCCAGTCACCGTCGAATCTTCATGCAAAACTATCTCCAAAGCAGGCAATTTCACCTATTTATCCAATACCGATCAATCTTCATCCTCCTCCAAAACACGCTTCTTCCATTTCTTCTGTCCCGAGACCATACCCTCAACAAAAGAACCCGACTTCATATTATGACTACCACACGAGACACCACGACGACCCGCAACTCGAACACCAGCCCCCTTGATACCCCATTTCAGGTGCGTAAAGACAACCTGAATGGACACCACCGCAACCTCTTGTTGCACTATGTGATCTCCATCAGTAACAACCTTACGTGCATGCAAATATTTCTCCTCAAAATGAGAGACAATTTCTTTCCCCCTAATTGACTTTTGATGCCTCGAAGCTGAATCAACCACGGTCCTGCCAACCACATCAGTTTCGCCTGAAGCTGAAGCAGGTGGAATAGACTCCATTCCTCTCATGTCTAAAGCGATCGCCGACACCAGAGACTATACCAACAGTAGTCCTTACTCCCCACATTCTTCTCCACATCCTCAGCAATACCACACGACCCTACGCTGCCACCAGCTTCTCGACTCGCACCCTCCTGTTCTCGATAAGCACCCACACCAAAAATCCTCTCGACTGTACCCAAACCTGCCCGACCACATGTAATTATAACCACAATATCCTATATCATCCAACTCATAAAAATCTAGCGCCTCTCAGAAAGCCATGAGCTGATTCCGATTCTTCAAAAGTCTCCCTTGCTTCCCACTGTTAAATAGAATCTCATTATAATCCCCCCGCACTCAGCCATGGGAATCCCATACTGTTCTTTAGATCCCTCAACAAATTCTAAGTCATCTCTTTATTACAATCTTCAGACCAGCTATATATGCCCGTGAATCTCCATTCGAGATCCGTAGAAGAGAATGAAATGATTGCATCAATATGATGCAAGGATGGTGATATAATCCTAACCTCAACTTGACACTTCCATACTAACATCAAACCGCCACTTCTCCTCTCCCAGTTTGATCACAATCAGCCGAAAATAAGTTATACAATGATGAATCGAACACCTTACCATATTATGCTCCTGACAGTCTCGTCTCCATTAAAAAAAAAAAAAAAAAAAACTAATGTGGGATCTTCTAATTTGGCAAGAATTTTAGCACATGAATTGTCGGTGGATTCCAAGCCTCCAATAGTTTGAAACGAGGTAACTCGTTGGTGTTGGCGGGGCTTCACAACCCCCACTGCTAGAAAGACCTTAATCATCTCAACTTCCATACAATTATCCTTCATCCGTTTATACATAGCATTATCATGGCCAACTTCCGAACATGGATATTGTTTACGTTTCTGAAGTTTATATGGTTGAAAAGGATCAGTGTTTGTGGTTTTGGGATCTTTTGAGAATGGTTATTTTCTTCTTTTTAGCTGGACATCCGATAGGGGTTCGGTTGTTATAGTCTAGGTTTGGGATGGTTGGGTTTTAGTGAGGGATGGTGATTCTGTTTTTGGTGTAAGGAGAGGTGGGTTTACATAGTTATCCGCCGATATGGGTATGGGAGGGATTTTGTGGACTCAATGTAAGGTTGGTTTATAAGGTTTTGGAGTGTTTGTATTTGTATAAGGTTTGTGTCAAGAGTGTTATTAATGTGGTTGATAACGGGATTGTTGGTATAGTTTGGTGCTTCAGATATTGGTGATTTGTTGGTATTATTAGGTGGTATAGTTACAGGTGTGGCCATATCATTTGTTTCCATCTGGGGGTAGAGCTGGTGTGTTGGGTGCGTATGGCCAATATCTTTCTTTATTTTGTCAAGCTTCGTAGTATTGGAGGTATATGGGTGAGGACTATTTTTTCATGTGTGTAGGAGGGTCCTAAAGTGATAGGTTTATGAGTGCATCAGTAAGAGGGATTCACCTTGTTTTATCGATTTCTTATCAGCATCTGTTCCTGTGGGAGATAAATCTACTGTTGCATGCTTCTCAACATCCACCGAGCCATGCACACCAATCCTGTTTAGAGGATTAAATTGAACTATCCTTCCTCCCTCCTGACTAGCATCTCCCCATACTTTTCTTCTTTAACTAACCTTCTATTGACCACATAATTATGGTCCTTCATGCCGTCTTTCATCGGCCTTGTTCGTCATAAAGGAGAAGCCCTTAACCATGGGCCATAAGTAGTATCCGAGATGTATATCGCTTCTTCCTTGTCGAAATTTGCACACTATCTCATCTGATGCCCAATAACACCACAAATAAAGCATTACAATGGCATCCCCTCATACTTTAGCGGAATCCACCGACCCCTGACTTTTCCCCGAACACAAACATCCCACCAGATAAGTCGGCTGGAATGATCGACGAATCTACCGAAATTCATCATCCTGATCCAAATCACCAACCCCCTCCTGAGCCCTAGACATTCTTATCACACCCTAGATTAGCATGTAGTAGAGCAGAGTAACCCTGTTAACTGCAAAAGAAAAGAATAGCAAAGTCAAATCCAGTTAGCATTGATTACATAACATATACCTTTGAGTGCCACCAAAATCAACAAAAACCCAAAACGCACAGCCCTAGACACCAAACATTAACAATATAACCGTAAGGGCTGAAAAAAAGAAAGAACGAAACAAGGTGGTACGAATAATCAATGAAATAGTGATAATCATGACGAGAAAAATCGTGGAAAGACGTTAGAAGACGGACCGTAAGGGAGAACCCTAGAAAACCCTAACGGGAACCTGCTTCTACAAACAAGAAGGACCTATTTTCCAACTATGATTAGAAGATCAATATTAGCATTTCCAAAGCGGTGGTGGATCGTGTTGTTAAGAAAACAAAAGATTAGAAAAGTAAAACAATATCCCAGGCGGGTCGAATGGCTATAATCAAATAAGTAGCTAAGTTCATCACATCATATATGATGAATTGTTTTGTACCCTCGAGTAGGGCATGCGGGCGTCTGAAATCAATAATTGGACTATTGTGGTGGGGCCAGAAGGGGAGGAGAAATGTATCCACAGGTGTAGCTGGGATAAGTCGTGTCTTGCCAAGATTGAGGGAGGATTAGGTTTTCAGGATATGTGAGCTTCCAACCAAGCCATGCTAGCTAAGCATGGGCATCACCATATTTAAAATGAGCAGCCCCTAAAGACGAAGTACTTCCCAAAAACTCGTATATTGAATAACCAGGGTTACACTTAGAGGAGTATACAGATGGGAAGATGGGTGCTGGAATGTGGAATCAAGTGGATAGTGGGGAATGACTCGAGCATTGGGGTGTGGGGGGAACCTTGGACGTCGGATAACCCGAATTTTCGTGTCAAATTGACAAGGGGAGTGGACTGCTGATCTAACGGTGGACGATCTCATGTTGTTGTCTTGTAGTGGGTGCAATTACGATATTCTGGATCATATTTTCCATCAAGACGAGGCCCGAACGATCAAGTCAATTCCAATTCAGCAAAACATTAGGCTAGATCAATTAAGTTGGCACTTTTCAAAGAACGGTAGCTACACATGAATTTGGATTGTATCATAGCGAGGAGTAAGCGTGGGGAGAGAAAAGATAGTGCTTCATCACCATGTATAGACTCTTGGCTTTGGAAGTGGAGCTGGTCATAGAATGTGCCCCCGAAAATCTATATTTTCGCATGGAAATACGCATATGACATGCTTCCAGTGAATTCTAACTTGGCTAAGAGTTAAGTGCAAATCGACCTAATATGTAGTCGATGTTTGGGTGGAGCTGAAACCCTTATTCATGCACTTAGGGACTGTCCACAAAGTAAGTTCCTCTAGCACAATAGCCCACAGCGCCTGGATATGGATAGGGATTGTGAGAGGGGCTCAACGGCAGATTGGTTGATGTGCATAAGTCAACTAGAGAGCAAGAAGGCCCATTGCCTCTTTGCGGTACAACTTGGTCATTATGGTATGCAAGAAATCACTTTTTATTTGAGAACAAGACTGAGCACCCGGCCAAGAACCTTGTAGTTCGATAATATCACTTTTGGTCTTGTAACCAAGGGTCTGAAGGTTCTAGACTCATCCTCCACCCCGAATATACCAATGTACTAAAAAAGACTTTGGACTACTCATTCGTTGCATCACAATTTAAGAGATATATGAATGATTTTTTTGCGTGCTAAGAGACTGCATATTCGGTAATGCAAAAAGAGGTTGGGGGTTCAGTAGATCAAACCGAATGAGAGGTCATAAAAATTAACTCAGATGCATCATTTTCAAGAGCTGGGGGCACGGGGTTGGGAACGACTATGCGTGACAGCTCAGATCACCCTATAGCGCCCTAGCTCACGTTGCAGAGAATCGAGTTGCCACTATTTACCCGATTCATTTTCTATTTATTGGGTCCAAAGCCCATTCCTTTATTCTTATTAGGCCTAAGCTCATCCTAAATTACTTCCTAGCCCAATTACAATTTCTAGATCCACTTTCCTATTCCAAATTATTCCAAGGTCCAGTTAACATATATAAGTCCAATTAATTTATTATATTCCCATCTAAACATTTCTAAGTTCAACTAGTTCATTTTTGCCTAAATAAATTTACTCTCATATTATCATCTGAAGTCCAATTAATTCATTGTATGTTCCATTTTAACCTAAATTATTCAAACTAATCAACATCTATAATCCAAATCGCAACATTTTTATACACTCTATACATTTGCAATTTAATCACATCAAATTCACACCCAACATATCAATAAGCAGTACTAACATTAAAATTAACACAAAATCATAATCGTATCTCCTAAACGTGTCTTTGCCGAAAGCTTTAACAATAATTTATTTGATCATTTTTCATTTCAATTTCATAAAATCTTGACATTTGAACATTAATAATTTCAACTGAATCACTAGGTTCATTTTATCATGTTTCCATAACATTTCCCAATATTAACATAAGATCATTATCTAACATGTACAATCATTTTGTCACCAAATTAACATGCAATTACTCCATCTTTTGACCGAAACATGAACAAGCTCAATTTTATGAATTTTTCACATAATCAATATGCAATTATCCTATTTAAACATCTAACATAATTTGATCATAATTTCTTCAAAAATTCACATGCAAGGCTTCGAAATCAACATGCAATATATTAAGAATACATCTAACACATAATTAAGCATAATCGTTCGAAATCAATATGACTTTAACATGCAATAACGCAAAACTAAATATGCTCATCTCATAAACTACCCTACATGCATGCATGTGTTCCACTAGTGTGTGTGACTGTTTATTAAATATTACAATATAAATATGATCCCCATCATCCAAACCCTAAGCGAATACAAATACAATCACTAATAAAATTAAGCTTAAGCTATACCTTGTATCTAGCATAGAAATGGAAGGAGTTGGAGATGAGATTGAGGTTGCAAATGGTCCTATAGTGGTAGAGGAGGGTGAATGTGGTTGCCAAATAGGGTAAGGGAAGAAGAGGTGATGGTTGACCTTGTTCTTAGAGAGTGATAAGGTTGTTGTATGTACATGAAGGACAGGAAGATGAATGGGACTACTATCCATTGTCCTGAGGTGGTGGTGTGAGATGGCTTCGAGGAATCAAGGGAATTAAGGGGGTGTTTCTTCAGCTTATAAGGGTTAAGGGTGTCAGTGTATTTATTTTATGCAATTAAGCTAGTTTAGGGTGTTATTCTACGTTTGGTCCTAAATAGATGGTACACTAAAACTCTTACAATGAAATTGTAACGACCCAATTTTCATAAAATAATTTAATCTTAATTAAATTTAAATAAAATAAATCATGGAACCTTTTTTTCCTATCTATCTATATATATATATACACACACATATATATAAAAGTCAATTCTTAGTCGGGCCATTAAGGGGACACATAAATACACAAATACCAATCTTCTTATCACATGTAGCAGCGGAATAACACTAGCATCCTCAAACTATAACTGAAACGTTTATTAACTAATAAATTATCATGAAATATTACTCATATATAATCAAATATGCAAAATTATTTCTATACATGTTTCTAACAAAACTAATGTAAAACTAACAAACTTCCATATTATAGTTTCATATCAACCTAAATATTATAAAAGAATAAATCATGCATAGCAGCGGAACTTCCTAAACATATACGACATAGTATCACAAATAAATTATATTTTTAATCTCCTCAAAGCTAACATCCTAAGAAATTAATAATCCATGAAATACTTCAATGATCAACTTATAAATAACTATTTATATAACAAGTGTAAGTATTATTCTATGCTTCAAGATAAATATATAAAACTCCTTCTAATCATGCAACTAGTGAAATAGGCTTCCCTATTAAACTCACAACACAGAAAATAATTTCGAATCCATGTCAAAGATTTCATTTGATTTATAACTTAACAACAACACTCCTTAAAAATTAAATTAGTCAAATAACATAAACAAGTAATAACACGTTATCAATTAAATAGTCATCTTGTATAAAATTGCACCAAAGTAGTCATGTTGTCATATGCTTCGGCTCCCCTCGTACTCCACCCGCTCACTCCAAGTTAACCTGGCTCAATAAAGGGTTGGGGTGAGCTTCCTTTAGCTCGTGGAGGATCACAATTCATAACAATCATATACAAAATTAAGAGCATAAAATATAAACCGTCATAACTTGTAACTTGTAACTTGAATATTGTATTCAATAAATCGAATATAACCTTGTAACTTGTAATCCATGTACTCACGGAATTTGCATATCCAAATAAATTGAATATACACTTGAAATATAACAGTTATATCAACACAATCAATTAAGCATATAATTATCATAAACAGTAAACCCCCACCTGTAACGTGATGCGTGAATGCACTTCGAGGATTTCATGTGGATGAGCTTATGCAGATTATGATCTTAATCCTTCGTGCCTCCATATCATCGTCACCATGATATTAATATAATATATATCTTTTCATAGGTTGGACTTAGGAATAAATAAAATAAGAATTTTAGAGCTTGGATATGATTTCAAAGAGGTGTGGAATCATTTTGAAAGAAACTAAAAGTTCTAATACATACATATATATAGTGCGTAGTAGTGAATAAATATTTAATACCTCATAAAATAAACTGAGAAAAAACTAAACTTTTGAATGTATATACTCGACGTATATATAAATACCATATTTAAATTTCATAAATTTATAAGAAGTAAAAATATGACTTTTGAATTTTTGAAACCGGAATAGTCGCAGCAGTAAATTCTACGCAGCGTATAACTCGAAAATTAGTAATTGGATATCTTTGAAATTATAAAATAATATAGATGATAAAGCGCGATACGTTTACCAAATAATCTTCAAACGCAAATTCCCTGGAAACATAAATCAATGCAAGAAACTTAAAGAACACGGGATGTACGTGGTTCGATCCGGAGATCTACGTCCACGGGCTAAGAATGTCACCTGCCGGGGTATTTTTCCACTATATTCTTTGAGCTTACACGTAGTAGTTTTAGAGTACAAAAAATGCGAACCCTAATTCTGAGTACAAATCTCCTACTTATACTACTCAACCCCAACCCTAACTAACTCCCTACGATTGCGCCTATTATCTCTGCATGGAAGTTGGGAGAAGATCGTGGGGGATCTTGCTTCCCAAATACGCCGCGATTGGGCCGCTCTAGGTTGAGTGCGCGCTTCTGGGCCGGTTTTGGGCTTGCTTTCATGGGCCCAATTACTTCGGGTTGGGTTACCCCGGCTCGGAGTGTTGACCCGACCGGGAGTTGCTGGGCCATACCTATCAATAGAAGACATGTACATAGAATACATATCCAAAAATCAGAATTTTTGAAGTACTTTAAATACATATTTCGAATTTTATAAAACAGAATAGAGAAGTTTTCAGATTCTGCGCAGCCGTAAGAAAATATTCATAATTAAATAATTAATTAATAGATTATTTTGAAATTTGTACAGTATATAGAATATATAATATATAACAACATATCCGAAAATCATAATATTTTAAGACATATAAATATATACTACGAATTTTCTAGATGAAAAAATAGAATATTTACAATCTAGATCAGCGGAGATAGAAAATTTGTATAAAATAAAATACGACTCATATGGAGTTGAAATTTTTACTGTAACTTTAGAACATATCATGTAATAACATAATAAAAATTCATTGAAAAATAATGTGTATAGATATAGTTTTCGAATGTAATAAAGAAGATACCTGGAATCAGAGTGAAAGAGGAAAATAAGAGTGAAAGAGGAAAATAAGGTTCGGGCGATGATGTCGGCTTTCCGAAGGTCCCTACTGTATTTTGGACGAAAATTATAAGGAAAATAGATTATGTGGATTGTGATTTTAATTTATGGCATGAATCCCTTATTTATAGATTTTATTTCTAGGGTTTATAACTCCCGTTTCTTGTTCCCTAAGTAAAAATTATGGGCTAGATTGGGCTTGACTAATGCATTGGGCTAGTATCCAAATTAATATTTAAAAGTCTAATAACATGAAATATATTTTTAGCCATAACTTAAAATAATTTCCATAGTTTACGCAAAAATAAATAATTCTCATTGAACAAAAGTAAATATTGAAATATAATAATAATTAAATAATTTACGGGACGTTGCAGAAATCATATTTTAAGTTTACTGAATAGTACACTAATCTTCAAGTTGTACATATGTAACGACCCGATTTTCATAAAGTAATTTAAATTTAAATAAATCAAATCACGGAAATTTTTTTTTTCTATCCATTTATATATATATATATATATACACATATCTATATAAAAGTCAATTCTTAGTTGGCCCGTTAAAGGAACAACATAAACACACATATACTAATCTTCCTATCGCATGTAGGAGCGGAATAACACAAGCATCCTCAAACTATAACTGAAACGTTTATTAACTAATAAATTATCATGAAATATTACTTATATATAGAGATGGCAAAATTATCGGGCCGGCCCGTTTAGCCCGAAATATAGAGCGGGCTGGGCCGGAATATTAGAGGCCCGAAAAATTTCGGGCTTTTTTAGCCCGGCCCGAACGGGCTTTTCTTTTGGCGGGCCAAGCCTGGCCCGGCCCGAAAGCCCGCGGGCCGGCCCGATGGAATTGAATTTTTTTCCCGTCACTAATCGAATAAGAAAAACTTAGGAATTAAGTAATATCTTGTATACTATTTGAAACATGTTTTTCTTTTTTCTCTTTCTAGCAGAGCATAAATGTATCTATTTACCGAGAAATTAAAACATTTGACTAATTTAATACTCTATTTTCTTCAGTTTTATTAGCAGAAGATGGAAAATGAATTGGATCCAAGCATGCTCATTTATTATTATGTGTTGAAAAATGAAAAATTGATTAACATGTAGTATAGTACGTACAAAAAAATTAAATAACTTAGGACATATATATAACTATATATCATCATCCATTCCTTCTTTTTTTATTATTATTATTATTATTATTATTATTATTATTATTATTATTATTATTATTATTATTATTATTATTATTATTATTATTATTATTATTATTATTATTATTATTATTATTATTATTATTATTATTATTATTATTATTATTATTATTATTGTTATATCTGGGGTTTAAGACATGCCTATAGATTAATAGATATCATTCATTGCAACGAATAATAATATATTATCTTCCGATCAAGTTTTTTCTTAAGAGAATTAAATTGAAGTTCGGCTCAATATATAATTCTACTTCATGGTTAAAGTAATAAAAAAAAAAAAAAAAAACCTCATTGGTGGGCTTTTTTGGCCCGATGGCCCGATGGCCCGAGGTCCTCCGGGCCGGGCCTAGCATTTCTAGGCCCGAAATAAATCGGGTCTGGCCCGACCCGGCCCGAACTTTTCCTTGGCCCGACTGGGCCCGGCCCGAGCCCGCCGGGCCGCCCGAATTGCCACCTCTACTTATATATAATCAAATAGGCAAAATTATTTCTAAACATGCTTCTAACAAAACTAATGTAGAACTAACAAACTTCCATATTATAGTTTCATATCAACCTAAATATTATAAAAGAATAAATCATGCATAGCAGCGGAACTTACTAAACACATACGACACATTATCACAAATAAATTATATTTTTAATCTCCTCAAAGCTAACATCCTAAGAAATTAATAATCCCTGAAATATTTCATTGATCAACTTATAAATAACTATTTATATAACAAGCTTAAGTATTATTCCATGCTTCAAAATAAATATATAAAACTCCTTCTAATCATGCAACTAGTGAAGTAGGCTTCCCCATTAAACTCACAACATAGAAAATAATTTCGAATCCATGTTAAAGATTTCATTTGATTTATAACTTAACAACAACACTCCTTAAAAATTAATCCAGTCAAATAACATAAACAAGTAATAACACGTTATCAATTAAATAGTCATCTTGTTTAAAATTGCACCAAAGTAGTCATGTTGTCATATGCTTCGGCTCCCCTCGTACTCCACCCGCTCGCTCCAAGCTAACCTGGCTCAATAAAGGGTTGGGGTGAGCTTCCTTCAACTCGTGGAGGATCACAATTCATAACAATTATAAACAAAATCAAAAGCATAAAGTATAACCAGTTATAACTTGTAACTTGTAACTTGCAACTTGATACTATATTCAATAAATTGAACATAAACTTGTAACTTGTATTCCATGTACTCACGGAAATCTTGAATTTGTATATCAAATAAATTGAATATACACTTGTAACTTGTAAATATAACAACTATAAATCACACAATTAATTAAGCATATAATTGACATAAAAACCCCCACCTGAATTGTGATGCAACTCGGAATGTAGATGCAATTACTCTATTGTTTGTAGCACTCAGTAGTCTCGTCTCCTTCCTACTTAAGGATGCATGACTCTGTCTTTATCTCCAATTAAATATATGGGATTTGGAATTTTGGACTTTAGGGTTTGGTTGATGATTTAGGAAATTGTGAAAATAGATTTGAAAGAAATAGAGAACTTCTAAGAATTGATTTGCTGCGCAGCAGCAGATAAATAATTTATTTTTCATAAACGGTAAGAGATAAAACTTTGAAAACTTTATAGAAGGAAATAAACTTTCTTGAAAGTATCATACTAAAATTTCATGATTTTAAAAGAAGTTTAACTATGAGTTTTGAATTTTTGAAACCGAATAAGTCGAAACTGTAAATTCTGCACATCAGTGGAAAAACTTTAATAACTCGAACATTACTGAAGGGATCACTTTGAAAATTTACACAATAATAGAAGATATGTATATGTTGTACATATCCAAAAATCATAATTTTTCAACATGTATAAATATGTGTTTCGAATTTCTCAAATCAGAAAGCAGAATATTTCAGATCATGTGTAGACGTAATAGAAAGATTATATAAAATAAAATATAAGTTGGATGGATTTGAAACTTTTATATAAAATATATAACATACTGGGGAACAACATATTCAAAAATAATAATATTTGAAGACATATAAATATATATCACGAATTTTCTATATGGAATAACATAATATTTACAATCTGGATCAGTGGAGATAGAAAATTTGTATAAAATAAAATACGACTCATATGGATTTGAAATTTTTACTGTAACTTAAGAATATCATGAAATGACATAATAAAAATTCATTGAAAAATAATGTGTATAGATATAGTTTTCGAATTTTCCAAAGAAGATACCTGAAAATAGAGTGAAAGAGGAAAATGAGGTTGACGGCTCTCGGAAGGGTTTCTAGGGCTTATGCACGAAATTCTTAAGAAAAATAGATGATTTGGATTATGATTTTGATTTATGACATGAATCCCTTATTTATAGATTATAATTCTAGGTTTAGAACTCCTATTTCTTGGTCCCTAAGTAAAAATCATGGGCTAACTTGGGCTTGACTAATGCATTGGGCTAGGATCCAAATTAAATATTTAAAAGTCGAATAACATAAAATATACTTTCAGCCATAACTTAAAATAATTTTCATAGTTTATGAAAAATAAATATTTCTCATTGGACAAAAATAGATATTGAAATATAATAATAATTAAATAATTTACGGGGCGTTACAACATATATCATAGCCTAATTATGTTTTAACGGACTTTGTAATTTAAGAATGGGATCTACGTCTTATCGTACTCGAGACTAAAATTCTCATTGATCTAAGCCTAATATTATCTCGAACTTAAGTGGGTCTCTAAGGTGATTTGGTTAGTGAAATCCGAATCTAAGTGTATATAACATGATCATATAATCACATTATTTGCTACGCCTAAAGTTCAAATTATATGACCTAAGTTACACAATAAATTTTGGCCAATTCGATCCTCATGGGTTTCGACCTAAACCTTCCCAATTCCTAATTTTAGTTCAAGTGATATAAGTGTGTGTGTGTAAGCCATGGTACATCTCAATGCACAAGCAAATATGTTGTATTATTAAATAAATCAAGGTACAAGCATAGGTGTAACATGGTACAAGTTATCAAAGGTAGAAACACATATCATAGATAATCAAAGTCAAAGTACAAGCATCTCATATATTTTCATTTTATACCATAAGATCATATATTAATCTAACACATAAATTATCCAAATATTCGAAGCATACATATAAATTATTTATATAAATAATTCAACGTTTAATCATATATTTTGAAACATAATCAAGCATACAAACAAGTAATTTCATTATTATTATTAGGTTGAATTAAGTCATTAGTCCAATTATGTGTTTGTTCGTCTGATATCTAACCTTTTACATTGATCAAATTATTATCTTTATTACTTTTTAGTCTTTATTGTATTCCACACAGAGACTGACACGTACGAACATTCCTGCACACTTAAAGGGCAAGTATTGAGGACCATAATTTAGCACAATGTTACAGAAGTCCTGGTGGATGTAGGCAGGCTTTGGCTTGTCGGGCAGGAGTGGAACTGACTATTGATAATCGGGTTGAGAAGGTGGATTTTGAGACCAACTCTTTACAAGTTTGGACAGCTCTGAACAAGAAAAGTGTTGATCGATCTTACTTTGGAAATATCATTTATGATATTCTCTCTTTATGTGGTTTGTTTCACTCATTTTCGTTTAGCTGGGTCAAGCTATCGGTTACTAAATTAGTTCATAGTCTCGTCCAAGTGACTTTTGATGTGTCTCTTAAGGGGAACTACGTAGGTGTTGTCCCGCACAATTTTACTTTCGCTGTATCCGACGATGCCTCTTGAACAACTTGATTTATATAAGTTGATCATTCTAAAAAAAATGTTATTATTATTATTATTATTATTATTATTGTTGTTGTTGTTGTTGTTGTTGTTGTTGTTGTTGTTGTTGTTTTCTTAGAAAATGTAATTATTTGATGAACTAGTAGTCCAACTTCAAATTGGCACATGAACCTACTTGTCCAAATAGGCTCTTCATTGAACTTAGAAAATAAGTTAAATAATCTCTCCAAGATTTTTTAAGATATTACTAAATAAAAATCATTTAATAAGTTAAAAATAAAGGTTTAATTGCAAAACTAAATACGAACTTTCACTGAATTGCGAAATTGACATAAGTTTTCAAATTTTGCAATATAAATCACGAACTTAAAACACTTTTGCAATTTCAATCATCAACCAATTTTCAATGATAAGTTATAATTTGTCTAACTAATTTACTCCATGTACTATATAATTTGTAGTTCTTTAATCTTTTGTTTTTTTTTTTTTTTTTTTTTTTTTTGTTTTTTTTGCCTTTTTGTTGTAGCAGATCCGATATAGTATAACCTGTTTAACCATAGTATAATTTGCTTACCTGGACAGTATGATTTGTAATTCTTTAAATGTTATTTTTTTTTGTTGTGGCGGATCCGATATAATTTACGCTTTTTTTTTTTACTGCAAGATTCTGATATAGTATAATTTGTTTACCTGAACAGTGTATCTTGTAACTAAAAGCAAAACAAATAAATAAACAGAAGAAATAATAAAAAAACCAAATTAAAAAAATTAAGAATTATAATAAATTATCATTTTTTTATTATTAAATTAAACTAAATGATAATTATTTAATAGTTATTATTATTTATAAGATATAAATTAAAACATAAAGAAGATAATTAATAAAAATAAATATTCAAACAGTAGGTTTGAAATCACAACTTTACACTTTGTGAGGTAAGGGGCTTACCATCATACCATCGGGGCTCATTTAGATTTGGAACACTGTGCACATTTATATTTGAAGCACTTTTTATTTTATTTAAATAATAACACATATATAAAAAATAGCACAAGAATAATGACAGGCCCCGCGACCTCGCACATTCACAGGTGCTCCTTACCATCAGACAACCACCAGTTTTTGTTAAACAAACGCGTCCTTTATTATATATGACATAACGCACCGAATAGAAAAAGAAAAAGAAATATTGTGATTAGCAGTTTGCGTTGATCGAACGCGAAATTCTTAAAAAACTAGATTTAAACGAATTTTTGGATTCCATGTGTCACTTGATTCACATAAGTGTTACTCAAAATGAATTTCTTCCCGTATCGAAGGAGCGAGGGCAAACGAGGTCCTCAATTCCAATATTATAGTAAAAATGATTTTTTTGAACAAAAAAAAAAAAGAATTTAAAATAATAGAGATAGATTGTCTGGAATATATTTGTCCAGTTCATAAGTTCTTAATTAATTCCTTAAAATTGTATTGACTTTTATTTAGAAACTAGAAGAGAGTATTGCATTAAAAAAAAATTACGTATTGGGACACAAATATCATGCCTTGAACACTGCACGCTTTAATCTGTGTATGATCTCCCCAGACACGTTTTATATGTGTTTTGAGGCGAGATCCGATCCCTAACATGAGTTTAAATCCACATATTCACATATATTCCAGATGTGTTGGGGCTAATCCGCATTTTTTATCCAACCACGAATATCTAATTTATTTTGATATTTTCTTTACACGTACAAATTAAAAAAAAAAAATAGATTCTTTTCCCATCTCAATATTCTATAATACAAAAAGTAAAGTATTGTCCCGACTACATAATACCAAATTTACTTTTATAATTTTGTGACATTTCATCTTCTTCGGGAATGTTGAAGAAAGACAAAAGTACGAAAAAATGATAAAACAAAGAATTAATTCGTAAAACGGTGTAGTACAACTTGTCCATACCTACTACCCTTGAGCATTAAAAAATTAGGGCTATGGTTAACGAAGTCTACTTATTAGTCCCTTCTTCCTCTATTGTTTCTCTCTTTCAAATAATCAAAGCATTGACCCTAATGGAGAAACCTATTATTTTAGTGCATTGAAAAATTAGAGGGGGAAAATGGATATAATTGACCTCTTAAACGCAAATACAAAGTAATATCATCTAACTATATAATTCTTAGTATTAAAGAAATCTAAATGAGTTCTTAGAAGAATAGTTTACTAAACATTGAGGAATCATACGAGATAAAATATAGCATTATGTGCTTCTTGTATACAATACTTTTCAACTCGAGTCGGCCATTACATCTGACAATGAACTAGGTTACTAGATCACTGTTTTCGACCTGTTGAATCATTGACAAAAACGAATGACTTGGACACTTGTTTGTATATACTAGTACGTGGTTGCTATTTTTTATTTTTTTATTGTTTTACCATAAAGTTAAATATAAATGTTGAATAATAGTATTTATGTGGTAATACAAGTCGATTACGAAAATTAAATATGTAGTCGTTTATCATTGGTCACACAACTTCTTAATTCTTGAAGAAAAATGATTAAATTTAGTACAATAAATCAAATAAAAAATATAATAAAAGGAATCAGAGAGGAGAGAAAAAAATTTCCAAGAATAATTTTAGTCTTAGCATTACAAGTTACAAGGTTAAAAATAAAAAAATAAAAAAATGGCTAACCATAATATAATTTAGTAATATTTAGTCGTACAAAATTTTAAAATTTTAATTATTTTTAACTTTGGTTTATTCTTATATTAGTACTCAACATATGTAGACTTATGTTGTGAAACCTTTTTTTAAAAAAAAAATATTATTAATATAACCTCTTTTAGTGTAATATATTTAATAAATTAAGATTGTTTGCTGCAATTCCTCTTAATTATTTAGTTCTACATTGACATTTGAGAATTATATGTCACTTCAAATATATATTATACTATTGTATGATTATATAACAAATTAATGTTTCTTTTTGAAGAGAGTTGACTATATATATAATATCATATAACCCTCTATCGAGACACATTTTCCGATTTATATGTAAGTATAATATATTTTTTCTAGAAATTTATATTTGTCTTTTTATATCTTTACTTCTGTGTTCAATTTAAGTGAAACACTCTCAATTAATCTTTCGCACATTGTATATGCAGCCATCCAAACATCTTATTTGTACATTTCCAAACTCTCTCTCCCTCCCCCTCTCTTCTTTTTGTTTTTGTTTTTTTGATGATATATGCCACTTTATAATTATGTTTATCTAATCTTTGTTCGTAAATAATCTTAATTACTATCTTCATCATAGCCATATTATTATTTAATTTTAGCAGAAAAAGAATAAGAACCAAAACTAAAAGAATTATAAGTTGAGTATATAGTTGGCACAGGGGAAAAAGAGATGAAGCAACATGTCCTTAATGATGAGAGAAGATTGTTTGTTGAAACAAAATGAGTACCAACTGAGTATAAGGTAACCAACCTTATAATGAGATGTATGTGAATAACTGTTACACTAAATGAATGATTGAAGAATAAGAATGAGAATGTTAGTAATGTTGAGGAATGGTGATAAAATGATCAGGGTATGAATTAGATTCTATCTCTATCCCCTCCCAAAATTCATCAACATGTGGTTCAGCACATGAGCACTTGTATAAGCTCATCAAAACTCACATTTCCGTTTTCGTATACTTCCGAAACGAACCTCTAATCCAATTACCCGAATTTTCACCTTCTCCACTTTAGGTGGTCGAACTCTTCGATTGTACCTAAAAAAACCAGTTCCCACAGGGATTCCAACACTCAAGTCAGTTCGTGTTTTTTTTGTTGAAATGAAATATATAAATTCGGTGAGGAAAAAGTATGGAGAAGAGGTAAAAAGTGTTAGCAAACTTACCATACCTCGTGAAAATTGAATAACTATAACCTAAGGCCATAATATTGAGGTGATTTGGGTTTCCATTAGACCTAGGTCTGCAATGGACCTTCTTATTTAGGTTTGGACCGACACGGTATTTATTTAATATGAACTCAATTTATTATTCCCAAAGTGATGGGTTTGGGCCTTTACAATATGCCAAGAACGAGAGGCCATCTTAACCAACCAAAGTTCTATAAATTAATATAAATCATTAGTTATTCCGGTCTCAACTGAATTGGATCATGTTATTCCAACATCACTAGCTAATTAAGAGGGGCAAGGATTGACTGCAAATAAGAATTGGTGTGAACCTAGCTCTTTCCATTTCTATCTAATTGCCCAACACACTTTTGTTGGTGTGCTGTGTAACTAATTCAAAACAGCTTTAATTATTAAAACAATTTCAAGATGATTACAGTCTTCCAAGTATCTTCAATTACTCTTTCACAAACATGCCCCTCTTTTACTTTTAGTTTTAAAAGGAAAGGACGCTTTACTTCAACCAGATTCTTAGTTTTGTCCTCACATTTTTTAACCAATTATTTTTCAGACACAACCCAAAAGTGATTTTGGACTAATTTTAAATTTGATCACTTCTAAAAAGTTATAAGCAATTTTAGTGTACTGAGGTGTAGTGAGTAATTTTGTTGGTTTGACTAAATTCCATATTATTTTCAGGTAAAAACTTGTGTGCATATTATTGTACACTAACTCAATAAAAAGATCCGTGCACGACCTGTTTTGTTGGTCCGACTAGCGTCAATTTTCTGTTATTTTATTTTTCAGTTTTTCGAAAACAGTATGTATATATATTGTGCCCCATTTGGTGTTCAAGGTTAGAGAGTGATGTAGCGGTATTGCTTGCATCTCTTAGATGATGAAGCATGCGGGGTAGTGGATCGAATCCTGCTGCACACTATTTTTTTTTTATATTTAATGTGCACATTAATTCGAATCCTACTGCGCACTATCTTTTTTTTTTTATATTTAATGTGCACATTAATACCAATAAATGTTGGTAGCCCAACGGATAGTCGCTCATTTGATACTTTGAAGTCTTGGGTTTAAAACTTAGACTCTCCGCAATTCTTGAATTGTTTTTTTTTTTTTAAATTCATATACCTTTTTATTTTTATTCTATTTTTTATGTAATTCTTTTTTTTTTTTTAAATTTATATACCTTTTTATTTTTACTAGTTTTCCACCCGTGCGATGCACGCGTTAGAATTTTTTTATTAAATTATTATTAAAATATAAAAGTAAATATGTATAATAATGAAAATTAAAATAAGTAATGAATAAAATATATTCGAGATGTGACGTGTACGAAATGTACTATAATAGGTAAAAAATTGATACTACCTCCATCCTGCCAAACTTTGCACGGTTGATCAGACACGTATATTAAGAAAAAGTTGTTTTTGCTTTTTAGTTGAATTTTTCAAAGGTGGAGATTGAGGGAGAAGATTGTGAGAGGACTTTCATTTTTAGGGGTGTGCAAAATTATGTGGGACGGGTCAAAAGAGAAAATATGCATAATTAGGCGGGACGTGTGGAGTATATAATATATTGCATGACACTGGTTATGCGATAATTGTATATTTGTGATATTTAAATAATATACTCCCTCCGTCCTGGTTAAAGTTGTCACTTTGACCGGGCACGGATGTTAAGAAAAAACAGTTCTTTGATTTTTTTAACGGTTGAGATTGTGGATTGAGATTTTGAGGGTGATGATTGTGGGATTAGTTTCCTTTTTTGAGGTGACAACTTTAGTTGGGACGGACCAAAAAGGCAAGTAAGCAGCTTTAAGCGGGACGGAGGGAGTACTAATGCAATTACATATTCGTATAAGGCAAAGCAATGCCAGAAGTCACATATATTATATTTTCTATTTAGTTATATTATCATAAGATTGTGCAATGGTATTAGTTCATTAATCAATGGTGTTAAAATATATAATATTGTGACGTATTTAAAGAAAAAGAATAATCAATCTATTATATTTGTAACATCATTTTTCTTTTCACAAAAGAGACACTAATTCAGTCCTCAAATCATTTTAATTATTATATCTAAACTTTTGACTGTAAATTGTAACTTTAATAATTCGACCCATTTTTTTTATCGAATTTCTGTAAAACAAAATGATTCACCAAAAATATTATAATAGGACAAAATTAAAATAAAAGAAATTAATCTTCTAGGAAAAAATAGATAATTTTGATAATATTTGGCATCTCTAATTTTATATAGAAAAAAAAAATTCAAATTTAAATGTATCATAATAATCATAAAAAAGTAAGTTACACTTAAAAATTAAAATTTAATACATGCATAATGGATGTCAAATCGAAGATCGTGAAACGAAGATTAATTCAGTATATTTTTCATAAAAAACAAAGTTGAGTCGAAAAAGTTATACGACTTTTAAATATTAAGAGGAAAAGCAAAAAAAAAAAAAATGTGATTGGTTGGCTTTTAACCAACTCCCTCATATTTCTCCCCTTTCTACTATTTTTTTTCTTCCGCTAGATTAGTAAATATTGATAGATAGTTTTTATTAAAAAAAAATCAAAATTAGGAGAAAAAGACACCTCATTCAAGTTAAATTTTCAACGATCTTCCTTTTAAGAATAAGGAAGATTCTATTTTTTATGTAATTCATGTATCCAGATTACAATATATTTACTATTTGTTTATAGTATATATTATGTTGTTTAATAATGTAAGTTTAATTTTTTTGTATACTACTATATATTAATTTATCAAACCTACAGTATATTTATTGTTCCCTAATAGTATATATTAATGTGCTTAAAAGAGCATATGTTCATTTAGTAATACATCATTTACAATTTACAGTATATTTATTGTTTTTATATTAATCTATAATTATTATCTCAGGGTACAGTATATTTACATTTTGCTTATAGTATATATTATGTTTCCTAATAGTATAAGTTATTAGTTACAGCTATAATTTTTTTTTTTGTATACTATTGTATATTTATTTTTCGAGCGTGCCGTATGATTATTGTTCCATTATAATATATATTATCTTGCTTAAAAGTATAAGTTCATTTAGTAATACATTGTTTACAATTTTACAATATAACTATCTCTTTAATTAATTTTCCAGGTTACAGTATATTTATTATTTGCTTATAGTATATATTATGTTATCTAATAGTATAAGTGCATAAGTTACAATATAATTTTTTTGTTTATTATTGTATATTTATTTTTCCAGCTACAATATAATAATTCTTCCCTTATAGTGTATATAATCTTGCTTATAGGTATAAGTTCATTTTAGAATGGTGACTTGAAAAAACAAATGGATCAAGTTATCGATACTCTTTGATCCGAAAAGCCGAATTTGGTCAAATGGAAGACTTGTTGATCCGAGAAGTCAATTGGGGTCAAATACAAGGCTTAATGATTCGAGAAGTCGAATTGAGTCTAATAGTTGGTGCTTGTTGATCAGAGAGCCGAATTTAGGTCAAATTGTGCGTACTTGGTGATTTGATAAAATAAACGGATCAAGTTATGGATACTTTTTGATTCGAGAAGCCGAATTGGGTCAAATGGAAGACGTGTTGATCCGAGAAGTCAAATCGAGTTAAATAGTTGGTGCTTGTTGATCCGAGAAGTCGAATTGGGTCACATTGTGCGTACTTAGTGACATGATAAATCAAACGGATCATGTTGGGGCTACTTGTTGATCCGAGAAGCCGAATTTGGTCAAATGGAAGACTTGTTGATCCGAGATTTGAACCTAAACCTAAACCTAACCCTAAATCTACACCTAAACCTATGATTCGAGAAGTCGAATTGAGTTAAATAATTTGGCTCGTTGATCCGAGAAGGGGAATTGGATCACATTGTGCGTACGTAGTGACTTGATACATCAAACGGATCATGTTGGGGCTACTAGTTGATCCAAAAAATCGAATTCGGTCAAATGGAAGACTTGTTGATTCGAAAAGTCCATTGGGGTCAAATAAAAGACTTAATGATCCGAGATGTCGAATCGAGTCAAATAGTTGGTGCTTGTTGATACGAGAAGCCGAATTGAGTCACATTGTGCGTACTTAGTGACTTGATACATCAAACGGATCATGTTAGGGCTACTTGTTGATCCAAAAAATCGAATTTGGTCAAATGGAAGACTTGTTGATTATTTTTATTAGAACAATATAAATAACAATTCTTTGATTTTTAATTTTTTCTTTTTTGTTGTGGCGAATTCAATATAGTATAACTTGTTTCATCAAAAGGCATATTTTATTTAAACGACATAGTATAATTTCATAAGTTAATAAAAAAAATTAATTAAACATAAATAAAATAAAAAGGGGCATTTAAATGTGCCAAAAAAAGGAACACCAACAAGAAAAGAGAAAGGATTTGAACTCATACCCTCCAATAAACAAGCAACTCTCTATACCAAATTGGCTAAAAGCTATTTTGTTGATATTAATGCAAATGTTGCTTTTAATTAAATATTATGTACTAAAGTAATTAAAAAAAAAAAAAAAAATTACAGAAGGCGGAGGTGGGATATAAACCCAGACCTCACGCCACTCACACCTTCTCCTCAAATTAGTAACCGCTGGGCCACATCACACATGTGGTATACAAACACGCCTTTAAATATATGAACTTCAGTGCTGAATTAATAAAAAAAATCGCGACCCGTCGGGTCGCACGCGGACCCAGTTGGCTGACGCGAAATCGCGATTAAGCTGCAATCAGCGCGTTTTTTCTAAGCCTGTGCTTTAAAATAGGGTGGTGTACAATAAGTCTATTGTACATCTTATGCACCCAAGTATTACTCTTATTTTAAAGGAAATGGATCCTCTCAATTTATTTTGGTCAGTTTTTTATTAATTTCAGAGAGAAGGAAATACATTATAATAAAATATATTTATCTTTTTATACTTAAATTTTTATTTATTTTATTAAGATGTACTCCCTTCGTCTCGGCTTATTTTGCACAGTTTTCGTTTTCAGTCGTCCTACCTTATTTTGCACACCCCTAAAATACAAATTAATTCCCACAATCTTCATCCTCAAAATCTCAATCCTCAATCTACATTTTTAAAAAAGTCAAAGAAAAAGTAAAATCTATTTTTCTTAACATGGATGTTCGATCAACTGTGCAAAATAAGTTGGGACGGAGAGAGTAGTATTTTTTTCTCTATCCCATTTTCACTATCTTGGGAACCTCTTCAGCTGCAATAATTTGGCCATACAATTCCCTCTGAACATGTTCATTTAAAATCTGTCAAATTTGATTTAGGGAAGGAATTCAGACCTATCTTCCATCTTTCCGTATTGTTAGTGGTTATTACTACATAGCGGCAAAAAAAACCCTGAAATTATCCTCTTTTCTATCTTCTTCGAAGAAAAAGTCGCTCATGTAACGGTAAACAGAAGCAGATCATCTTTGATCACATTCTTGTACATTTTGTTATTTCCGGTGCTGTTCTTTTGTTTCAATTTCATAAAGTTTGGTTGTTGATTCATAAGTATATCTGTGTATCTGTTGTTGTTCCTCAAAATTTTGTTGTTGTTCCCTTAAAACATATCTGTAAGGTCATAAATATAGATAATTTTTTTGGTGCAATTTAGTTGAGTGTTAGTTTATGGACTGCATACCTGTTAGTCTCCTTCCAGAGCATTTATGAGAACACTAGACATCGACCTATTTTCTCAATCCATTTTTAGCACACATGAAAATTATTGTTCCTATGTTGACTTTGGGATGGAAACTATTTACAACAATTAATAAGAGTGTGCTACTTTGCTGAAAATAACTGCTTTGTAATTGTACTGTATTCATTATGTCAATTGTATAACAGAGTAAAATATATGTTGTTTAGGGTTTGCCTTGTCGCAGTTGGTTGGATCTACTAGAACTTCGACCCAAACAAGTGGTACACCATGCCAAACCTTTGAAGAGAAAACAAAAGCCTTCTTTCTATGTAGAATGTGCAATTTCAGGGCATGATATATCTTCAAAGTTCTTTTATGATGAAAAGATACAGTTGTAGAAATTGTCAAGCCGAAATTGCCACTTACATTTTATTCCCTTGTTTAATGATCATTGCATCAAATTAGATCTTGACGATCAGTTTCAATTTGTTCTCATATTAGGATATTTGGAATAGGACATGGTAGCTTCAGATCATGCTAACTAAACAAAGAAACCAGGGTATGTGCAGTGACAAGATTTTGGGAGTCTGGCTTCTGGAAATCAGTTGCACGAAAGCGTTTGATATAGTGGTAATATTGCATCCAATTATGATTGAAAGAATTCCTTAAAGTGTTCTTTTCTCTAGTTATACAGCTAATCCCATCCACCTCGCGAGACCACTCTAGAAAAATTAATTTCATCGACATCTGCATCATTTTTTCTCCTTTTTTGTCATAAGTTTAATTTTATATATTATAAAAGATGATTTTATTAATGATTACCAGGAATATGCAGCTAGTTATTTCAATTACTTAAGCATGTGATGTGCTACCTTGGCATTTAATTTGAACTGGTTTTAATTCAACGAAAATTGATTTGCATTATACCTACTTCTAATTAGTTATGTGGCCAATTTAGAAAAATATTTTGTAATAAAAACACGGTCTCTTAAGAATTTTACTTAGATGAAATTCCGTTATCGAAGATAAAGCAAATGAGTTGTGGTTGGACAAGTGAAAAACACGAAGAGCGTTTGAAGATTTGATTATCCTTTATTTATTATTTATTTATTTCAAACTTTGTTCTCTTTATAATAAGCAGAGTTCAGGTCAAAAAAGTTTGTTCCTTACTCAACTTGAAATCTTATGTACTATTACATTTATCATTCTACTTGTCTCACAAAATTTCGTTTTCTTTATAAGAAACAGATTTTGGTTTGAAGTTTGTACCTTGCTGGAAATCATATGTGCTATTGCATTTTACATTCCAATTCTCTCATTGCTATGTAAACTGAAAGGGCTGATGAGTTTGTGATAATCATGTGGTTGTTTCATTCATATTAAAAATATATACATTCCCGTGTATGTATGACTCTATGTGTAGTGTATGGAGGGAAACCTTGTTTTAAGCTTGCTTTTCAACTTATCTTTTCCTCTATTGTCTCTGTTGCATCATAACAATTAAAAATGAAAAAAAAGAAGTTTTTATAGTGCAAAAAAGAATGAATTTTTTATTTTTTATTTTCCAGTAGTAAGGAGAAGCCCATAGAGTAACTGATTCCAAGCATCAGGCACCCCAGCGAGGCACCAGTGGCTGCAATCATTCCCGTTCTTCCCTCCCATCCCATAAATTGACGGATGCCCATCCTTCCTCAACTCTGACAGCGCCGTCACATCCAACAACCAAACTGCCACCTTCATGTTACTCAACACACTCTTCACCGCCGCCACTGCAGGAAGCACTCCTCCTAGGTACGTTGGCCTGCTTACTGGCTGAGTTTCTCCATTACATGTTGCTCCCTTTGATGCAACACTCCACTCAGCACCACTGCATATATTATGTAAATTTAGTAAAATCAAGAGAGAGAGAGAGAAGCAGAGGGAGAGAGGGAGAGAGAGAGATTACTTGTAATGAGTAGGAGAAATGCCCTGAAAGAAAACAATAGTTTTGGAAGGATTAATGTTAGAATCTACCCACTTAGACCAGGTTTTAAGTCCCTGAGTGAAGGCAGTTAACCTGTCCATGTCTCTATAAAGTTTATCACCTTGTTGAATATAGTCCCACCTGAAACATCCAATTAGAATTCTCCTTATTAATTTTTTTTTTTTTTTTTTGGGCTAGCTAGAATTATAGCTGAAGCATTTCTAAATTAAACTACTTACGATTTTTGACTTCCCTTGTGAAGCCACCAGTGCCATGTGTTGAATATAAGCATATCAAAATCTTTCCAAGAATTTCCATTTTGTATTGAATCCAACTTCAAAATTCTGCTGTTGTTTTCGATAACCAGATCCACTAGAAATGCATTTCGAGATAACATCAAGGAGATGTCATAGTCCTGCAACCAAAATTAGTGTTGTTGAAATGAGCAATTTAAATCCCCTCATCACTGATATGTTTGTAAGTGTGTGTGTGCATATATATATCCCCATCAATATATCTATTGGGGTGCAAAACCATATGACAGGGGGACCTAAAGCAGCCAATGAGAATCTCATTGGAATTCAAGTAAGTAATTAAGGACTGAACAATGTTATAATTGAATTGATGAAATTATGAAGTAATAATTAAAGAACCTGCATATAGAATGTGGAGAGATTCCCAATCTTTTCCAAGGTGAAGTTTGATAGAGGAAGTGATGCATGCAACATGCAGGTGAGTGATTGCCACTGGTTCAAACTAAGTGAATCTCCAATGAACATTATTTTCTTCCCATGAAACCTCTTCACGAAATCTTCCCCATTAAATCTGCATATTCAACACTAATGGTCCTTATTTAAAATTAATTATGCAATTACAATTGAAGGAAAACATACTTGGGGAGTTCACACCCAGTGGGCTTCCATCTATACTTGAGGTAGAGGTTATCAGGCCTTCCGTTCCCCACACAATCGAATTGTTTTTCGATGAAAGAACACATGGAAGCATTGTACAGAGGATGTGCATCATCATCGTATATCCAATTGCCTTGGAAGAAATCACAACCCGTAGTTTTAGAGGATGAGAGTGGAAAGCATGTCATAGAAAGCAGAAATATAATGCACTGGATTAATGTAAAGAAGGTGAGGAATGAAGTTCCCATTCTTGTTTAGCCGAAGAAAAAGAAAAGAAAAGATTGTTTATATAAAGAGAGAAATTAAACGGTGTTTGTTAGTATAGAATGAAAAAGGGAGTTGGTTAGAGCAGTGGAGTGGAATGTCTTAGAGGCAAAGACAATTTTTGGTCATCATTGCATTGGGTGAGTAGTTTTGAATATATTTGGGATTGAACAATGGCAAGTGTTGGGCAGTTGGTGGGACTATATTGGCAAGTCTATTTGGTGTTGGCAGGATGAATAGGTAGCTTTTCTCGAACCCCTACTTCTGTATTATAAGTGGACTTCTAAATTTTAGAAATCCTGACCTTCTTAATGAATTCATTGATGGGTTAGAATCCTTGACCCATTATATATATGTATGTCGGCTTCTATACTAATTTATACAATTGGGCGTCCAAAAGAATGCAGCATTTCATAATGTTCAACGTTTTGAATGAAGTATTAAATACACTCTTCAAATTTAATTCATGTGTCTCCGTACCATTTTTCCAATGCATTGCACAAGTTGTAATGTTTGTAATTATGCGAATCCTATCCAATCCCATACGACAACACGAAGCTCACCTGATCTAATTTACTTAAAAAAATTTTACAACCAATCGATACAAGCACGATTGACTTGATTCTGACCAAAATTAGCCCAAAATCAATAACTTACCTTAAAATAAATTAATTATGTTTTTCAAATAATTGTTTGTATATAACCCTAAATTGAGCATGAAACTGATCTGATAATCTGAATTGCTACCCATATTAATTATATTAGATGTGCTCCTGTGCGATGCACGGGAAATTTTTTATATTATCAAATCAATAATATGTTATAGCAATTGTATTATTATTATTATAAGTTACACTGCTGATATATCCCTATCCCTACTTCCCTACTTAATATAAAAGTAGGATAGTTTAGGGTGATGTGTCTTCACCACATTAATTCTAGGCTTAAAATAATGTAACAAAATATTAAATAGAAGAAATAAACCGCCGAATTTAGGAATAGTGGGTTACAATCTATTTGTATCTCTCGTGTTTTTCGTTTCCTTTTAATTTTTTATTTATTTTGATTTTTTCAACTATAATTTTCAATTGCACGTTATTTTTTTGTTCTTAATCTATATTCGACAAATTTTATATCAAATTAATCTTCTTGATCTTTAGTTTGACGTCTGTATTAAATATATAAAAATGATTAATTTCTTAAGAACAAAAACTAAACCTAAAATATAGACTATAATTTTTTGTATTTCTTAAGAACAAAAACTAAACCTAAAATATAGACTATAATTTTTTGTAGAGTATTGAATTATTTGCTTAGTTTTTTAATATGTACATAATTAAATTATTTTTACTAAAAGTACTAAATTATTAATTTTGTTATAACAAAAAGTTATGATTCTTAAAGTTATATTATTGATTGTTTCACTATAATATCTTTAATTGGTGGTTACTTCTATAAATTTCGTTTATTAAAAAAAAAATTGTAAGAACCCACCCCCCTCCCCCCCCCACACCTCCCTTAATATTAAAGTAAGAGAAAAATACGTGTCATCTATAAAGGCCCTCTACAAGGAAAAACATGTGTTAGTCATACAAGTTGCAGGAGTTTATTTTACAAAAAAAAAAAAAAAAAAAAAAAAAAATCTGGACGTTTTAACAAAAAAAATATCTCTCTTCAATTCTTTTTCTTTTTAACTTCAGATTTAAAACGTTTATAACTTCTTCGTATCAACTTCATTCTTTATGAAAAATATATCAAATTAGTCATTATTTCACGATCTTCGATTAAACATTCATATTGGATATAATAAGGGTCCTCTTGGTTACAAATCATCAATGACAACGGTAATGAATATGAAGAGGGGTTAATCATATTAAGGAATGAAATTGGGGGAATTGTATATAAAAGGGGGTAATGATTAACTTATTTATTATGTACCAAGCACCATAAATGGGAATAAGTCATCATTCATGCTCATTCATTACCCTAAACCCCCACCCAAGCGGGCTCTAAATTTGTTGGATTTACATTGGTCAATTGTATAAAGAAAATAATGTTAGAAAAAACATATGGGTATTTGTTTCAAATAAAATTAATTGATGCATAGTACAAATAACTTAATTCGCTTTGAATGAAATTAAGTTTTAACATTCATATTCCCTACGGAAAAAAATAAATAATATTATTTACTTAATTTTAATACATAATGTTGTAAAATATATGCACACATATATAACTTATATATGTTTTATAATGATTGGTTGCAATATTAAAATTTAATTATATAATATTAATGTAGTAGAATATTTTATTCCGTGTATCGCATCGGTGGACATCTAGTTTTAAAAATTTAATGTAGCAAAAAACCAGAAAACTAAGTTACACAATCATCATGTGGATTATTTGGTTCTAATTTTTTTTTTTTTTTTGTGACATTTTAATTTTGCAATACAACAAAGTGTGCTCGCTAAGAATCTTTTCACTCTAGTCCAACATACCTCTATCTTATTTTAGTTCAAAAGATGATCTTTCTGTAAGATGTCAAAGTTAATATTTATCCCTATACTTTATAGAATAAACATAGATAAATCCTACACAGTAACAATCTATAAACATTAGGACCAACAAATTTCATTGATTAAAGAAGTACTATTTTCTGTATATTAATCTTGTCTATATTCACTAATAAAAATAAATAAATTAGAGACGAAAAAATTCGTTTCTAATTACATGATATCGGTTTCCAAATTAAAGTAGTGACGAATTAGAGTCCAAGTGGTTGGTGTCTATAATGTTGGTCTCTAAAATTTAGAGACCTATTTTATTCCGTCTCTAAATTTAGTGACGGAATTTCCCTCTCTATTATGATATTAGAGACCGAATTACCTATCGAATAGAGACGGATTATGTTCGTCTCAAATTTTCGGTTGCTAGTTCGTCACTAATCGAATACTAATGATTTTTTGTCACTTTCCGTCACTATTCTATTTCTATTCTGTTTTTATTTTGTGACCATTAGCATCTGTTACTAATTTCCGTCTCTAATATGAATTTTTATTGTAGTGAGTCCTGGGGATGAAACTGGAGAAAATTATTTGTAATAAAGAGGTTTTAATTTATCAGTTATTAATTTAGAAAAATCATATCTCTATATATATACATTATATTGTATTTATGAAATAGGATAGGATTAGGAAATATCATCATATAATTAAAAAAGTAAAGGAAAAGAAAGTCAAAATAGACTTTATGGTGTCATTTTTTTCTTTAGTAAAGAGGGAATAGACTTGTATGATGTTTATTCTGTTGAGAATCTTCAAATGTACCCCGGATTTTGGCTCTAAGTTTGAATCGTCGGTGGTTCTGGTCTGGATTTCTCTGTCGGAATTACCTCTGCACCTCTTTGACAAAAAATCCCTATATCGTATAGCTTCGGTAATTGGGATTCCTCTTAGAATTGATGAACCGATTGCGGATAGATCTAGACCTAGTATGACTAGGGTATGTGTGGAGCTGGATTTGACCAAAACCATATATGATGTAATATTAATAGGATGTGGGGAAAACTCTATAATTAGAAAGTTTATACGAAAAGGTTCCAGATTACTATTATAACTGCAAATATTTAGGACATAACACCTTGGATTGCTTCAATGAAAAATATAGAAAGAAATTATAGCAGAATAAAAGGGAAGAAAAGTGGTAATAATGCCAATGGGAAACAACGGGCGGTAAAACAAAAGTCTAATAATAATGTACGGAATCTGCAGGATAAACCTATAGAAGTTCATAATAACACAATAGGGATTGAGAAGTCTAATCTTAAGGATGGGGGATGTGGAAGTGATAGAGAAGACCGTGTGCCAATGGATAACAATTTAATCAGAATGTGAATAAGAATTGTAATGAGGTTAATATCACCACCACTCATGTTAATTCTGAAAGGAATGAGGTTATAGATGATAATGATCATGTGGTAATGATAATCTCAGAATTGTAGAACGTGAAAATTCCTTTGCCACGCTTAAGCATCATGATCCTTGAAGGATGTTATTTTTTAGTCGAGCATTCTGATGATGGCTTATTATTTTATCATGTTTTATCTAATCCTTATATGTCTTGAGGGGGAGATGGAGCAAGGTGGAAAACGCAATTCAGATGATATGAGATATTCTAGATACAAGGTAAGAGCTGTGAAAAAGAAGAGGAAAAGGGATACGAGGGAAGTTATGCGACCATTTTCAATGGTAACAAGAAGGGGTAATAAGGCTACTGAAGGTGAGTCTTCTAGCTTTTATTATGAAGATTGTGACTTGGAATGCTAGATGTTTAGGTAATATCAGATCTCAAAATGACTTAAATGATATAATAAAAAAAAAAAAAAAAATTGATGTGTTTGCTGTGTTGGAAACCAAGAAATCTGAAAAGCCAGATCATTTTTGGGTCCACTCTTTAGGTTTCCAGGGTTGTGTGTCTAATAGCAATTGCAAAATTTGGGTACTATGGAAAGACCCTGCGAAGCTTTCTGCTATGGCATTGTCCGATCAAATGATTGCTATTGAAATTGTGAATAAGCATGCTAGGGTTAAATTCTTTTGTACCTTTGAAAAGGGAGGGTGGAGCTTTCAGATAGCCTTAGAAATTGTGACAGGAAAAACGATCACCGGCTTGTTAGTGGGGATTTAATACCATTCTTACTGTCAGTGAGAAAAACTGGAGGGGGGGGAGGCTTTGAAACTGAAGTCAATGGATGACTTTGTTGGTAATAAATATACTGGGTATGCTAATCATATTTTTGAAAGACTTAAGAATTTGTCTTAGGGGCTTTTTGAACACTGCCCCTTGCTTATTTCTTTTCAAAATAAGTGTGTCAAGGCTGAACCTTCCTTGCTTATTTCTTTTCAAAATAAGTGTGTCAAGGCTGAACCTTCCTTTAGATTCATTAACGCTTGGACTAAGCATCATGATCTGTTAAGAGTTGCTAAAGAAAATTAGGAACATCCCTGGTGCTGGTGGGATGATGAATTCGAAATGCAAATTGTTTAGGTTTAAAAGTTGTCTCAAATTGTGGAATAAAGGGGTCTTTGGTAATATTTTTGATAGAGTCAAAATGTTGAGTAGACTATTATGAATGAGAAGGAGATTTATGTCAATGATTCCAATGATTCTAACATGATTCTTCAAGTAAAAACAAGTTGAGTTTAGACTTACTATTGCTATGGAAGAATCTTTTTTGAGACAAAAATATGCTTGCAAATGATTACAGGAGGTGAAAAACAAAACCTATTATCATGCTTTAGTGAAGAAAAAAAGATTTAAAAATCATATATCTGAAATAAATATTAATAACCAGTTTACCTCTAATTTTGATGAGATTCAGTCTTCTGCATGCTCTTTTCTTGAAAAGATGTTTGCTGCATAAGGGTGTGATCTTGAGTGTGTGATTTTTTACTCTATTAAAACTAAGTTCAGTATGGATAGGAAGAGTATGGTTGGGACCAAGGACGAAAATATCGATTTTTACGGAAATATCGATGTATCAATTTTAGAGAAATTTCGATTTTGGAGAAAATATTGGTGCATTTTTCTAAAAATGCCGGACAATGTATTAAAATATATAATTTATAACGATATTCTATAGATTGTTATAAATTAACTTAATTATAAATATTTAAGCTAAAATATGAGTCAGTTGACATATTTACAACTAATTGATAAATTATAAACGATACAAACATTGTCGGGCAACACGGGACACGTTTTGAACTCTTTTCATACTACATTACTATTTATCATACAAATTGTATTGCAATATTTACAACTAATCTATAAATATTAAATAATATTAAAAATTATCAGATAATATTATTATAAATTTTGAAAGTTTTGCATAAAATATTACTACCTACTACTACTAATATGATGATTTATAAGATTTAAATGGAATGGATATCCCATCTATAAAAAAGTAAAAAGAAAAATAAAAAAAACTAAAAGGAAATTGAACTGGTTAGATGAGTACATTGCCCAGCCTAACTAATAATTAATGAAGAACCGTCAAGAAAAAAAAAGAAAGAAAACGTAAAGCAAATTACCAATTATCTTGACACTCACGTGCCTCTATATTTTTCCTCAACCCCACAACTGTTCTACCTTCTTCCCCGCATAACAATGGCTACCCAAAAAACAAATGGAAATTTCAGAAATACGGTGAGATTTTGTCGATAAATAGTGAGATTTTCCAAGAATCTGACCAAAATGAACAGCAGTATGACCGAGAAGAGATTTTTTTAGATTTTTGCCGATCTCTCGACGAGAAATTGACAGGAAGGGGTTACATCTCGCTGAAATCTCGCGAGATTTTCGTCCCTGGCCGGGACTGATGGCTATTCAGCCCTATTTTTTCAATTCTGCTGAAATATCATGAAGGAGGATGTGGTGGCTGCTTGTGTTGATTTTTCTCCTTGGTAATCCCATGCCAAGGAGTTCCTCATGCACAACACCCACCTTGATTCATAAAAATAATAATCCTCGATATTGGTTTGAGTATAGGCCCCTAAGTGTGTGTAATGTGGTCAATAAAATTCTGACAAAGCTGATAAATAGTAGGTTGTCTAACATATAAAATTGTCCCTATTTTTCAAAGTAGGTTTGTGTCAACTAGGAATTTTGCTGATAAGATTATATTGGCTTAGGAGCTTGTGCATGACATTAATAATGAGTGCAAAGAGGGGAAAATGATCCTTAAGCTGGATCTTCAAAAAGCTTATGATATGGTTAAAGGGGTCTCTTACCAAAATTCTACAATCTTCTGGATTTCCTGATTTGTTCTTTAGGTGTATCTCTAACACCATTGAACATTCTTGGTTTTCAATCTCGATAAATAGGTCTCCTCATGGTCGTTGCATCAAATCTTCCAGGGGATCAAGGGAAGGAGACCCCTTATTCCCTAGCTTGTTTTACCCTTTAAATATTTAGGATTGTCTTTGTTTAAGGGCAGGGTAATGTGTGAAATGTTCCAAGAAATGATTTAGAAAATCATTGGTAGATTAGTAGGCTGGGATAAGTTGTTTTTGAGCTTTAAGGGTATTGAGTTTATTAAGAGTGTGCTTGCATCAATCCCCATGTATGCACTTAGGGTCATTGAGCCTTCAAAAGTTGTTATTAGTAGAATTCATAAGCTGTTTAACAACTTTTTGTGGGGAATCTAGAGTGGATAAGAAAAAGATCCACTGGGCTGCTAAGGAGAAGGTTTGTTTTCCTGTTGAGGAAGGGGGTTTGGGTGTTAGAAATTTGAAGGAGATGTCTAAAGCATTTACTCTTCAAGCTTGGTGGAAAATGAGGATTAGTAAATCTTTATGGGGGGGAGAACTAGAGAGAAATACCTGGAAAAAAAAAACCCACCCTTTTTGCTGATGTGGGATAAAATCAATCTCACTTTTAGAAAAGACTTATTGAGGTTTAAAGATTTAGCTGAAACGAACATTTTTGGAGACTTGGTAATGGAAATGTGTCCTGGTTTGATATTTGGTGTGAATATGGTCCTTTTTGTTAATATGCTTATGTGTTAACACCAATCTGGTACAATAATTCATGAGTCTTAAATTATATGTCTTCTATCGTTCCTTCCCATGTGATTAATAACATCTTTGAGCTTTCCATTGATTCTAATTTGGTTGACATACCTATGTGGAAACTTACTTCAAATGACAGAAATTTTTTATGTTTTTTTCTACATGGAATTCATTGAGATCAAAACAGTCCATTAGGGCTTAGAGATCTATGATGTGGTCCAAATCCATATTGAATACTCTTATCATTTTTATTTGGAAGTTGACTAAAATTTTTCTTTCTCTTGATAGCAACCTGATTAAAAAGGGATTTGTGGTAGTGCCCATGTGTCCTTTGTGTTGTGCCGAGGTCGATACTGAGGTTCACCTCTTTATGAACTATCCTTTTGCATAACAGGTGTGGTCTTTTTATTTGTTCCCTTTTCAGTTAAAATTCCTAGTAGCTTTACATTATTTCAGCTTTTTGGCAAATGGTTCCAATGGCTTTGTAGCCAGGACCATAAATTATCTATATTGCCTTTGCTCATTCGCTGACAAATTAGGTTGGTCAGAAATCAAAAGAAGTTCTAGGGAACTGATGCTAATGTGACCAGAACTCAAGTCTTGGTATTAGAGAGGTTGAGGGAAGAAAAAAGACTTTTGATGGTATTATGGGAGCCTCTAAGTGGTGATTGGGTAACTCAATTTTGATGGAGCATCGAAAGGCAATCCGGGCCTTTGGGGGGCTGTGGGGATATTAGGAATTCTAGAGCCGAGTTTGTGGCTGGTTTCAATACATATATTGAACATTGTGATAATGTGTTTGCGGGGATTAAAGCTGTGAATGTTGGGATCAGATTTTGTTTTGTATTAGGTTTTAAACATATTTGGATAGAAGTAGATGATCTCCCCAAACTTAAACCTCTGTTCGTCCCGAACAGAGCAAAGCAAAGAAAAAGAAGGTAGGACACGTGTTAGGAAAGATTTAAGTGGCGAATTCAGTTTCAGACGACGTTTTCAAAAACAAGGCAATCATGATAAGATGAGCATATATGATATAACAACTTCAGCTACTTTTGAGACTTGAAAAACTCTCAACTAAAGATCCTCACCGGGTGAGTGCATCTCTCGACTCTCAAGTGTATCAAATGTGTAGTTTATGGGTAGTTTATACGCTCACATTGAAATGCATAAAATGCCTACCATAGGCTTGCCAATCATCTAAACTTCGATGTATACCCGACATGTGTGACAAAGAATCAAAAAGGTCTTTAACGGGTTGTAATGTTGGCTTGGGGTAAGGTGGGAAAATTTCTGATATAAGTGACTATAAAACGGACTAAATGAGTCGTGCATTACCCATCTACCCCTCAAACAATGGTCACTCAACCTCACTCTTTACTTCCTTAGTAAATCAATCCCAAGAATTGATTTCTTCTCCTTACCACAAAGTCCACAACCTAAATGCTTTCTCAATTCTCCCTTGGAGTGTATTTTCTTTTGAATTTTTACAACTTTGAGAACATCGATTAAAAGGCATTTACATTAATAGTCTCTCCAAATCAAAAGCAACAATTAGGTATATACAACTAACTTTTTCTTTTGTTTTTCTGATTTTTCGACTTTTTTCGATTTTCGACTTTTTTTTTTTTAACAAATATAAACAAAAATTGGAGAGGACTAGTATTCTCGATTCTTTTCCTATTGTTTCAATTCCTTTCACCCATCAATATTCCCAATAGTTCGCCCCTTTCAATCCCAAATTTACCCGACTACCTTCCAACCGCCTCCCTCATACTCAAATAGTCCAATTAAGGTCAAAGGCTAAATCGAAAGGTATGTGGCTTGTAGAGTTGGGCTGTCAAACAAGAGGCTAAGAGCTCAAGGGGTTAACTAGAGGCAAATTTTCTATCTTTTGGTGAAAAAGGGTGTATTATCAAGTTTGGAATAGGCTTAAGTCAAGAATTGCCTAAGATCATTTTCAATGTCACACACCGAATCATTCAAAATAGAGAATCAAGGCAACTTCTAGAGACATTAGATGCACTCAATGAATTTCATACCGAAAAAAAGTTTAAATTACTCCAATTGTGGGAGTTTTTTTTAAGGCTCAAAAACTCACAAGGCAAAATTTTCTTGATCAAAAGTTTTGAGTACAAGCTCAATTTCATCTCAAGTGTCTATCATGCTCTACCACTTGCCATTTTTTTTCTTTCAAAATGCAAAAATCGCCTCATCATTAACCATTCGCCCAATGTCAATCCCAAACACGATCGAGAGCGACCAATACATACACCTACCACCCCCTTCCCCAAACTTGGTTGAAAAACCAAAGTTTGTAGGAAAGAAAAGGGTACGAATTGGTGCTCGTCGAATTTAACCATATTATTCACCACTTTACAGTTTATTAAAAATGCAACAGACTAATCCATACAAAGATACCAAACCATTTCAAGTCTAATAAATCCAAAAGACAATAGAGTAGCATACGGAAAGTTAAACTCTTAGGCTGCCAATACGTACACCTACCAAGACTTCCCCAAACTTGGTTAAAAACCAAAGTTTGTGAGGAAGAAAAGGTACGAATTGGTGTCCTAACTCACAGTGGTTTTTGGGCTTCTTCAATCCCATTTGGTGCTATCTCCTTGAATTTCACGGATTGGTCGGTTCCTCATCATCATAGTCTCTGCACTGTAAAAGAAGATAATAAGACAATATCTAAATATAAGTAAACAACCTATACTACGAAATTGAATATACGAAAAACAATAAACGCCGGGTTGCCTCCCGACAAGTGCCTTTGTTTAACGTCGTTGGCTCGACGGATGCTCTTTAAATAAACAAAACAAACACTATCTATGTAAATAAAACTAACGCTTAACACATAAAATAAAATCGTTCTACACCGTTCCCTGGCAACGGCGCCAAAATTTGGTAGCGCGATGTCGTGTGTCGCTTTACCATATTAATTGTGTACAAAGAATACACTATGCCTTATCCTACTACTCTAACTAGTAGAGTGGCAAGTAAGGGTCGATCCCACGAGGAACGGTCGAACAATTTTGCTTTTATGTATTAAGCTATTATGATCAAGAAATACAAAGTAAATAAGCTAGAAAACAATAAAGAAGTGGGGGGGGGGGGGGGGGAGAGGGGGGAAATCTTAATGAAATAACAACCTCTATTCTAAAAGTCCCCGATTAGCTCCGATTAATCCCCGTCTAGGCGCTAGGCTCCCATTGACCGCCTACGTTTATTTTCCGATTCCTCCCCGCTTAACTATGTCTATACCCCGATTAGTCCCGCCCAGATCCCGATTAGTCGCTAGGCCCCAGTTCACCGCCTAACTAGCGCCTAGCGACTTTTAGAACCTTGATAACAACTAACACCTAAAAAAACAAAGACAAATAAAGAGAATTTTTTTTTTTAGGTGTTTGGTTTTTAAATAACAAAACGATTCACCCTTGATCATGTTTCACCTTGGTCTTGGACGATTTATGCAACTATTGTTAATGCCCTATTAAATTGTGATTCTAGCCCTTATCTCAAGGCTATTAACAAGCTCTAATAGCCTTGTTGTCCCTTAATCTTAGTTAGTCAAAATAAGCTCTTCGACTAACCCTATTCAATTTAATCGAATCCTCGAACAAGCTGGTACACGTGTTCCGTCACGCACTTTAGGGCACTTTTAGTGTCATTTTAGTGCAAATAACGTGCATAATTATGTGTATTTAGTGCTTTTATATTCTAATGGGCAAAATAATGCGTTTGAGCTATTTTTGTATTAAGACAGGTGTAGAAAGGGTCAAAATCGAAGATTAAACGACCGAGGAGTCAAGGGATCGATCGTGGCAAGAAAGGAAGAGCCACATGATGATCTCGGCCGAGACAGGATGTTAATCTCGGCCGAGATGAGCCTCCAGGGAATTTCTAGAGTTTTGCAAGATTGAAGATCTCGGCCGAGATTCAATCCAATCTCGGCCGAGATGAGTCTCCAAGTAATTCTTGAAGAATATCAAAGATGAAGATCTCGGCCGAGATACAATCCAATCTCGGCCGAGATGAGTTAAATCCCAAAAAGCCCTAATTTCCCCTGTTTCACGTCTCGGCCGAGATACAACCAAATCTCGGCCGAGATTGACCTTCGACCCAAAATTCCTGAAAACCCTCTTTCACGTCTCGGCCGAGACACACTCCCGTCTCGGCCGAGATTCACTACCCTGTTTTAAAATCCTGAATACGTTTTTGCCTATTTTTGTCTAGCACTTTCTCCCTTTATATATATATATCATCCCATTCGAATTTAACCTAACTTTTAGACAACTTTTGGAGAGCTTTTGATACTTGGAGAGCACATTTCAGCCACCAAGGAAGGAGATTGGACAAGGGATTGAAGGATCATCTTCTCCAATTGACATCTTTGGATTTATCCAAATCAGTATCATGTTTCTTCATTTTTCCATTTATTTTCTGATTGTATTAGTTAATATGGGTGGCTAGCACCCTTAGTTCATCCTTGATCATTGTGGAACCATGAGTCGAGACATTGATGTGATTATTACGGTTAATGTTACCGAGATTATTGTGTATTTAAGTGTTTGTGTTATTTGCTTTTGTTGACTCACATTTATGAATTGATTATTGGTTTGATCACCCACTAAGGGATTTGTGGATGTGTTGCTAGAATAGGAGATTACTATCCGTAATTGTAGGATTTCCGATTCCCGAGTAGCAAACAATAATTATTTATTGGGGATAACACAAAGTTCAACCACTAAAACCGAGCTTTCGAGTTTTATGTTGAATTTATCTCGTTGTCCTAGTGTTTAATGCTTTTGGTGATTGAATCTAAGAGAGCTTGTTCGAGGATTCGGTTAAACTGAATAGGGTTAGTCGAAGAGCTTATTTTGATTAACTAAGATTAAGGGACAACAAGGCTATTAGAGCTTGTTAATAGTCTTGAGATAAGAGCTTAAATCACAATTCAATCGGGCATTAACAATAGTTGCATCAATTGTTCAAGACCAAGGGGAAGCATGATCAAGGGTGACTTGTTTTACTATTCGTAAACTAAAACCGAAAAAGATCTCTTCTAGTGTTTTTGAGTACTTGTTTCTTTTAATTGTGTCTATTTCCTTTTAATTGTCACTAATAGATTGCTAGTTTCCCATCAAACCCCCCTTTATTGCTTTCTTAAGTATTTATTTCTTGCATTCCTAATCATAAACCGCTTGACATCATAATCAAAACTGTTCGGCCGTTCCCTGTGGGATCGACCCTTATTTACCATTCTACTAAGTAGGATAGTCGGTAAGGTTTAAGTGTATTCTCATACACGATTTAATTTGGTAGTCGGAAACGACGCTACCAAATTTTGGCGCCGTTGCCGGGGAGCGGTGATTAGAATAGAGTTGATTTGTTGATCAAGCATTATGATTAATTACATATATAGTTATCTTCTTGTTTAGATTAGTAATTTTATATTCTCACTTTGTTTCCTTATTTTTGTTTACTTGTAGTGAATGTTCTTGCGTTCGCAAGGAGAAAAAGGATTACTATTTGAACCGGATATTAAGGAACGTGAACGTGAATTGAGAAGGAGAGCTCGAGATTTGGAGCAGGTCCGAGAAAGAATTGAAGTGCTGAATTTAGGGGGTGAAGATATTATTAACTTGGAAGAAATGGCTGAGGATCAAGGTCAAGAAAGAACGATGAAGGAGTTGGCTAACACTAGGGTTGCTCAAGAGCCCTTGTGCATCACCTTCCCAGCCATAGGAAACGACACGGCCTTCGAGTTGAAATCCGGACTCATCCACCTACTACCTTCCTTCCATGGATTGTCCGGGGAGGACCCTCATAAGCACCTCAAGGAGTTCCATGTGGTCTGTTCAAGTATGAAGCCATCAAGGGTGACGGAAGAACAGATAAAACTCCGAGCGTTCCCGTTCTCCCTGAAGGATCTTGCTCGGGATTGGCTCTATTACCTTCCATCCGGATCAATTACCACCTGGGAGCAGATGGAAACCCAGTTCCTGGAGAAATTCTTCCCAGCCTCTCGAGCCACCACTATTCGAAAGGAGATCAGTGGGGTGAGGCAGATGCAAGGTGAAACATTATATGAGTATTGGGAACGTTTCAAAAGACTGGTCGGAAGTTGCCCTCCACATCAGATCACTCCGCAACTGCTGATTCAGTATTGGTATGAAGGACTTTGCCTAGCAGATCGAAATATGATTGATTCAGCAAGTGGAGGGGTTTTATCTGATAAGACGCCTACTGAGGCTCGAGCACTGATATCCAAAATAGCTGCTAATACTCAACAGTTTGGATGCAGAGAGCCGGTGAGACGGGTTAAGGACGTGATAGACTCGACTGTTGAAGAGAGGTTAGACCAACTCACCGACTTGGTGAAGAAGGTAATCTCGGGTGGCGCACCTACTTCCAAGCCTTGCAGAATTTGCCAAGTCACTGAACACACTACTGATACTTGCCCGGTTCTCGGAGAAGAAATGGAGGCTCATGCCAACGCGGTTCACAATTTTAATCCCAACTCATCCGGGAGGAAGTATGATCCGTATTCTCAATCGTACAACCCGGGTTGGAGGGACCATCCGAACTTCAAATACGGCAATCAGAATCCGAGCAATAATCAACAGGGTGATCACAGTGGGCAAAACCGACCCCCTTTTACTAGGGGAATGTTCCAGCAGAGACAACAACCCGAGCAGGTACCCTGTGATCCTTCCCTGTCTGATATAGTGAAAAGCCTAGCCACTAGTACGCTCCAATTACAGAAGGAATCAAGCTCTAGGTTTCAGAGTATCGAAAATCAGGTCAGTCAAATAGCATCGGCGGTTTCTCGTTTAGAAAATGCACAAGGAGGAAGATTACCGGCTCAACCGGAAGTCAACCCGAAAAATGTGAGTGCCATTGCTATTATGGGTGAGGAGTTACTTGGAGAGCCTGAAAAGCCCGGGTATACTTCACAAGGACAGACTGTGGACGTGAATGATGGTTCGAGGAAAGAAGAGACTTCCCATGTGGTTGAAAGTAAAGTTCGGACACCTAAGTGGAAGATTGCCAAGGAGTTGCGTAAGCAAAAGGAGGCATTAGCTGCTTGCTTCCCCGACCACCTATTGCCTTTTCCTACCATGAAATACTCTCCACAAAGTGAAATTGAGAATGTCAGTGTGGGGATTTTGAGAAGCGGGAAGGTCCTTGAAAAGGGGAAGTCAAATGAAGGAGCAAGTAGAGTTGAAAGTGAGGGGGAGGGTGCAAAACAGGAAATCTCGGCCGAGACATATCAGGATCTCGGCCGAGATGTCTCACATCGTCCAGAAGACAGAATTCTCTGCCCACCTGTCTCGGCCGAGACACATCAGGATCTCGGCCGAGATGTGCCAGCTCGTCCATTCAAAATTCTCTGCCCATCTGTCTCGGCCGAGACACACAAAGATCTCGGCCGAGATTCCCTGAAATCCAGCAAAAATTCTGAAATGCCCCCACTTCCGTTTCCGAGTCAAATGAAGAAGATTCCCGACAAAAATAGAGACAAGGAGATAATGGAGGTATTCAGGAAGGTGGAAATCAGTATTCCTTTGATGGACGCCGTAAAACAGATTCCGCGGTACGCAAAGTTTTTGAAAGATTTATGCACCAACAAAAGGCGTCTACATGGGAATGAGAAAGTCTTCATGGGAGAAAACATCTCGGCGGTTTTTCAGAAGAAGATGCCACAGAAATGCAAGGACCCGGGGATGTTCACCATCCCAATTAAAATCGGTAATTGTCTGATTGAAAAGGCCATGCTTGATTTGGGGGCATCGATCAATGTGATGCCCCGTTCTATTTTTAATAGCTTGAACTTGGGTCCACTGAAAGACACGAGGGTAGTCATCCAACTGGCGGACCGAAGCACCTCGTTTCCGGACGGGGTGATTGAGGACGTGATAGTTGAGGTGGATAACCTCATCTTTCCAGCAGATTTCTATGTACTTGACATGCATGGAAATTCGCCCGATTCCACTCCAATCTTGCTTGGGAGGCCGTTCTTGAATACCTCCCAAACAAAGATTGACGTGCGAGAGGGAACTCTTAGCATGGAATTTGCTGGCCAAGTGGTGAAATTCAATATTTTTGATTCAATGAAATATCCTGAGGAAGTGCATAGTGTTTATTCTATTGATGTCATAGATGTTATTGATCCCCTTGTGGAGGAAGTGTTTGAGTGTTATTGTAGGGACGAAGAAGCAATTGAATTGGCGGCCGATCTAGAGAAGATAGAGCCAATGAACACCAAGAAAGAGTTTGTGGGGATAGTGGAACAATCGAAATCATCCAAGCCTTTCCGAACCAAGCCCTTTCCCAAATTCTTGCCTTTGCCTGAACCTAAAGAAAAGCTGCTACTTTCTACCATCAAGGCACCAACCATTGAGCTCAAAGCCCTTCCCCCCCATCTCAAATATGCATATCTTGGGGAGGACGAAACCCTACCGGTGATTATCTCATCAAAGCTCACATCCACTCAAGAACAAGCATTGATCGAGGTCCTCAAGGTTAACAAAGAAGCTATAGGTTGGACTATTGCTGATATCAAAGGCATTAGTCCATCCCTATGCATGCACCGGATATTGTTGGAGGATAATGCCAAACCAAGTCGGGAACCTCAAAGGCGGCTTAACCCACCTACGATGGAGGTGGTAAAGACGGAGATCATCAAGCTACTCGATGTTGGGATTATTTACCCAATATCGGATAGCAAATATGTGAGCCCAACACAGGTCGTGCCCAAAAAGTCGGGAGTGACGGTGGTGGAGAACAAAGAAGGGGAAATGGTTCCCACCCGCTTGCAAACCGGATGGCGAGTGTGCATCGATTACCGAAAGCTAAATGCCATGACCCGCAAAGATCATTTTCCTTTGCCATTCATTGACCAAATGCTTGAGAGATTGGCCGGGCATTCCTTCTATTGCTTCTTGGATGGATACTCCGGATACTTTCAAATAGCCATCTCCCCAGAAGATCAAGAGAAAACCACTTTCACATGCCCCTTCGGTACTTTTGCATGGAGGAGGATGCCATTTGGGCTATGCAATGCCCCGGCCACCTTTCAAAGGTGCATGGTAAGTATTTTTTCCGAATATGTTGGGAATATTATTGAAGTTTTCATGGATGATTTTAGTGTGTATGGTGAGTCTTTCGAGAAATGCCTTGATAATCTTGCTAAAATTCTGAAAAGGTGCATAGAAACAAATCTTGTTTTGAATTGGGAGAAATGTCATTTTATGGTTGAGCAAGGCATCGTTCTTGGGCATATAATTTCATCAAAAGGGATTGAGGTTGATAAGTCTAAAGTTGATTTGATTGTTGCCTTGCCTTACCCCGCAACTGTGCGGGAAGTTCGATCGTTTCTTGGCCATGCAGGTTTCTATAGGCGTTTCATTAAGGATTTTTCCAAGATCTCTGCCCCTCTGTGTCGGCTATTGCAAAAGGACGTTGAATTTGAGATGTCAACCGAATGCAAGATGGCCTTTGATCAGCTCAAGGAGGCCCTTACATCGCCCCCCATCATCCAACCTCCGGACTGGACACTGCCGTTCGAGATAATGTGTGATGCAAGCAACTATGCAGTGGGAGCTGTATTGGGGCAACGGAAGGAAAAAGCAGCACATGTGATCTACTACGCCTCAAGGACCCTAAATCCGGCACAAGCAAACTACACCACCACAGAAAAAGAACTCTTGGCCATAGTTTTTGCTTTAGAAAAGTTTAGGTCATATCTGCTTGTTACTAAGATTATCGTTTTTTCTGATCATGCAGCTCTTCGATTTCTACTATCAAAGAAGGAAGCTAAACCAAGACTCATCAGATGGATTTTGCTACTTCAGGAATTTGATTTGGAAATCAGAGACAAGAAAGGAAAGGAGAATTGGGTGGCGGATCATTTAAGCCGTTTGATACAAGAGGAGGACGAAATGCCCTTGAAGGAGAGCTTTCCAGATGAGCAATTGCTAGCCATAACAAGCACAAAAGTCCCTTGGTATGCCAACATGGTGAATTATTTGGTGTCCGAAAGATTTCCTATTGGGATGAGTAAGCCGCAGAAGGATAGGTTGAAGAGTGAGTCGAAGCATTTTGTTTGGGATGATCCATACCTGTGGAAATATGGGTCAGATCAAGTAATCAGGAGATGCATTCCCGAAGACGAAGTGCAGTCGGTGTTGAATTTTTGCCACTCACATGCTTGTGAAGGCCACTTCGGGCCAAAGAGGACGGCATACAAAGTGCTTGAGAGTGGATTGTTTTGGCCCACCATATTTAGAGATGCCCTTACTTTTTGCAAGTCCTGTGACAACTGTCAAAAGACGGGAAATGTCTCTCAAAGAAATCAAATGCCCCAAAACCCGATTGTAGTCTGTGAAATTTTTGATGTTTGGGGTATGGACTTCATGGGACCGTTTCCCTTCTCTTATGGGAATTTGTACATATTGTTGGCTGTTGACTATGTATCCAAGTGGGTGGAGGCGAAAGCAACCCGAACCAATGATTCTAAAGTTGTGGCCGAGTTCGTCCAATCCAACATTTTTGCTCGGTTTGGGATACCAAAAGCCATCATAAGTGATAGAGGCACACACTTTTGCAACCGAACAATCGACGCATTGCTGAAGAAATACACTGTATTGCACAAAGTTTCGACGCCTTATCATCCACAAACCAATGGGCAAGCCGAAACTTCGAATCGGGAAATCAAGTCGATATTGGAGAAGACCGTGCAACCAAATCGCAAGGACTGGAGTTTGAGGCTCAATGATGCATTATGGGCGTATAGGACTGCCTATAAAACTCCAATTGGTATGTCTCCTTTTCGACTCATTTATGGAAAGCAATGCCATCTCCCGGTGGAACTTGAACATAGAGCCTACTGGGCTATTCGGAGATGCAACATGAACCTTGATGAAGCCGGTGTACACCGAAAGCTCCAATTGCAAGAGCTCGAAGAAATTCGAAATGAAGCCTTTGAAAACGCCATGATCTACAAGGAGAAAACGAAGGCTTTTCATGACTCGAGAATTACCCGGAAAACGTTTGTGGTTGGGGAGAAAGTGCTATTATATCACTCTCGATTGAAGTTATTTCCGGGCAAGCTCCGTTCGAGATGGGTAGGACCCTTTGTTATCACTAAGGTGTTCGATCATGGAACCATCGAAATTGAAAGTGGTAAAACCGGAAAAATCTTCAAGGTCAATGGGCATCTTCTCAAGCCTTATCTAGAGCATATTCAAGAAAGCCCCGGTGAAGAAGAAAGAGTGGAAGACTCACCACCAACCTGAAAAAGCGTCCGTCGAGCCAACGACGTTAAACAAAGGCGCTTGTCGGGAGGCAACCCGACGTTTACTCGTTTTCTCGTATTTTAAATTCATAGTTTAGTAGTTTTACTATTATTGACATATTTTGAATTATGTTGGTTAAATCTGTGCAGGTACCAAACAAGCAAATTCAAGCCAAGACATGGTGTGGAATGGGGGTGAAGAACACAAAAAAAAAGGGGTGGAAAAATGCAGGGGAGAACCATCTCGGCCGAGACACAGAAGAAATCTCGGCCGAGACTCCATGTGAGTGAAAAGGCAATTTTTTTCCTGGAAGACTTTCTCGGCCGAGACACATACCTCATCTCGGCCGAGATCCAAAGATGCAAAAATCTGGAAAATTTGCTGGAAGATGATCTCGGCCGAGACATTACATTATCTCGGCCGAGATTCAGAAAGGCCCAAAATGAAGAAATCTCTCTGGAAGCACATCTCGGCCGAGACATACATGCATCTCGGCCGAGACGGGTTTGAAGGGAAATTGAGCCAAATTCTCTTGAAGAGCATCTCGGCCGAGACAGGACCGAATCTAGGCCGAGACGGGATTGTTCAAAATGGAGGCAAATTTGCTGAAGAACAATCTCGGCCGAGACATACATGCATCTCGGCCGATACGGGTTTGTCCAGAATGGGGGTAAAAATGCTGAGATTTCATCTCGGCCGAGACACTACAGAATCTCGGCCGAGATCCCTTGCCGGGTCAAATTTTCCTGAACGCGTAGAACGGATCTCGGCCGAGACACAGAGCCCAAATTAAAATCTCGGCCGAGACGGAAAACAGGTATAAATACCCCAAGCGCGAAAATTAGGTCAGTTCTTCCCCAAATTTGCGATTTTCACACACTCACGCACACACTACTCCAATAATCACCCTTGCACTCGATTTCCACCTCTAAAATTCACACCACACCTCACTCACATCACCACACCAACTCTCCTTCGAAAATATTTGGATTTGGAGCACATTTGAGGTCGATTCAAAAAGGGCGCGAGCAACCCAAATTCAAAATTTTTTCGGTTAAACTCAACTGGTAAGTACGGCTATCTCCTCCTTTCGATTCATTGTTGCGTATTAGTGTATACATTGTTGAGATTGAAAGTTAATTTTACGTTTATATGCATATTCGTTGAACTTGGTTATACATACAAGTACTTGTATTGATTTTTTGCCATGTGATAATTGTTATGCATTTAAATGATAAAATTGATTGATAGTTCGTATGTTTGACTGATGATGGAGTGGGTGGAATGTTGAGTATAATCTTGTGAGTTTTTGAAAAGGCTAAATTCTTTGTGGCATATTATCAAGCACGTGCTAGGCGTTGAATTCGACTATATTCTCTGTTTCTTTTGAGACGACTTGTTGATATTATTGTAATGTGTGACATTATTTGAATATGATTTGGTTGTCATTGCATAATCGATATATTTTGTCTTGTTTTTGTTAGAGATATAGTTGGATTCAAATGAACCTAGGCACTTCTTACTTGCACTTGAACTAGTTATTTTGCCATAAGTTTTTTATTATTGAATTGTTGATTTTAGGTACCCATGGCACCTCCGAAACCCACAAAAGGCAACACCCAAGAAGGCACTTCGGGCCGAAGAGTCTCGCAAAAAATCCGAAGAAGCCAAGCCAAGGGTAAGGAGAAGGCTGTTGAGCCTACTCCGGAGGTTCCTCCACCGGAAGTCCCACCGACTGCCACTGACAAATCCACAAAGCCCATAGATTTTGATATTGTGCTGGGAACAGAGGAGCAACGAAAACATTTTGATAAATTGATGAAGAGGGGGGTGTCAGCAACCCGATATGGCGATCCCAAGATTTTAGACGCCATAGGCATCCGGCAAAATGTTCTGGAGTTGCTAGACGAAGCAGGTCTAGTTCAGTGCCTAGCACCCCGACCAACCTTCCTCAAATTTGTACTCGAGTTCTTCAGCACACTCGAGATCGAGGAGGAGGTCATTTCCGGCGTTTCAGTTCATCATTTCAAATTCCAGCTTCTTAAGGAACAGAAAACACTAAGCCACAACAACTTGGAAAGCATATATGGCTTCACGCCTAGAGCCTACGGTGATAACTATGCGTTAAGAGAGTTCAACGTGCAACAATTTTGGGAGCAAATCACTGCCGCCCCCGGAATAGTTGCACCTCAAGCATATGATCCAAGGGGTTCCAGGCTCACCACCATTCCAAATCCCGTCGTGAAGTATTTACAGAAGCTGTTGAGTTCCACCATATGTGGCCGGAAAGAGATCAGCTCTCCCCGATTATACGAGATGGAAATTCTTTGGGCCATCGTGGATCGGAGAAAGAGGGACTTCCAAAAGGATTTGGCATCATGTTTTCAGAAGATAGTGAAAGAATTGAGGACAGAGAGAAAAAGAGAAACGAAAATGCCCGACCCGATCTATTGTGGGGCGTTGATAACCCCTATACTCGAGCACTACAATGTTCCCCTCCCAGAGTACACACCGATCACCACTGATTATTATTTGGATTGGGAGGAGATGGAGAACATGCGCATTGCCATGCTCGGGTACAAAGAGGGCACATCGGGTCCGGCTGTCCCTTACGTTCTCCAAAACGAGGGACCTTACCTCCGCCTACCCAACCCCGGACTGACTTACATCACTCACCTGGCAAGCAAGCTGAATTTGGAATTGAGCTCCGAGGCACACCTCAATGCCTCTTTGGAGCCAAACCGGGAAGAACTGACCAAATTCAAGCGTGCTAAAAAGCCACGTCCGGTGGCACGGGTTCGGAGCGTAGGGGTTGAAGGGGAAGGAAGCAGCCAACCAGAGCAACCGTCCAGGAAACGACCATCTACTGCCATTCTAACTCAATCTGAGTTCCAGGAACGGCAGGAGGGCTTAATGGCGGCCATGGGGGACGAGATCAAAGGCATCAGAGCCGAATTGGTGGAGCTACGAGCATCTATTGGAGCTGAGCTGAGAGGAATCAAGGAAACTATCCAAGAAAATCAGACCAAGATTCTCGACCTTTTCAAGTCAATAAAAGGATGTTTCACCGGCTCGAGCCCCCGACCTGCCCGCTCGCTGTGAGTAGAGCGACCGAGAAGTCTTACCTTTTTGTCCCAAACTTAGTTGAAAAACTAAGTTTGGGGGAAAACAAAAAGATAAGACCATTTCGGTTGCTCGAAATCCCCTACCCCCGTTTTTCTTCTTTCATTATCTATACTGTTGGCCTGTGAGCCATTTGACATGACTTGCTTGTTGGATTTCTTGTGATGGCCTGTGTGCCAATTTGATTTATATATTGATTGCTTTTGTGATATTGTCCATTTGTATTGTTGGTAATATTGCCGGCTTGTGAGCCATTGTCATTTTTTTTTTATTAGCCTTGGTTGGTAATATTATTACATATGCATTTGGCTATTTCGGATTTTTGAATAATCATTGGGTGCTTTAAAGTCAAATTGTTTGTTTGGTTGATAAGTACACACACATTTTCCCTTTATTGTTCTAGGAGTAGGATTCTTAATTAAGTAGTTCATTTAGTTAATGTTTGTGAATAAACGTGTAATAAAATGGTTAAATTCGGCGAGCCACCAAATTGTTCTCCTCTTTTCCCACAAACTAAGTTTGCAACTAAGTTTGGGGAGGGGGTGGGATTCGTACAAATTGGCAGCTCGAGAAAGCAATTCGATGAAGTTTAGGACAAGAAAATGTGGCATTGATTAATGATGAAAGTTTTTGACAAATATCTTTGAAAGAAGCACATGGTAGAGCATGATAGACTTTTGAAACAAAATTGAACATACATTCAAAACTTTTGATCAAAATTGCAACCAAGTGAGTTCTTGAGCTTTAGAAGATACTCCCATCTTTGGAGTAACGTAAACTTTCTTTCGGTGTGAAATTCATTGAGTGCATTTAGTTGTCTCTAGAACTTGCCTTGATTCTCTATTTTGCATGAGTCGGTGCATTGTGTGACATTGAAAATGATCTTAGGCAATCCTTGATTTGAGCCTACTTTGAAGCTTAAAAACACATCCTTTTTACCTAATTTGATATTGTCTCTAGTTGAGCCCCTTGAGCTTTTAGCCTCTTGTTTGACAACCCAATTCTACAAGCCGAAACCCTTTCGATTAGCCTTTGAACCTAATTGGACTATTTGAGTATGAGGGAGGTGGTTGAAAGGTAGTCGGGTAATTTGGGATTGAAAATGGTGAACTATTGGGAATATTGAAAGGTGGAAGGAATTGAAACAATATGAAAAAAATCGAGAATATTAGTCCTCTCCAATTTTTGTTTGTGTTATTTATAAAAAAAAAAAAAAAAAAAAAAAGGTCGAAAATCGAAAATCGAAAAAAGTCGAAAATCGAAAAAGTCGAAAAATCAGAAAAACAAAAGAAAAAGTTAGTTGTATATACTCATTTGTTACTTTTGATTTGGAGAGGCTAGTAATGTAAATGCCTTTTGATAGATGTTCTCAAAGTTGTAGAAATTCAAAAGAAAATACACTTCAAGGGAGAATTGAGAAAGCATTTAGGTTGTAGACTTTGTGGTAAGGTGAAGAAATCAATTTTTGGGATTGGTTTACTAAGGAACTAAAGAGTGAGGTAGAGTGACCATTGTTTGAGGGGTAGATGGGTAGTGCACGACTCATTTAGTCCGTTTTATAGTCATTTCTACCCAAAATTATCCCACCTTACCCCAAGCCAACATTACAACCTATTAAAGACCTTTTTGATTCTTTGTCACACATGCCGGTATACATCGAAGTTTAGATGATTGGCAAGCTTATGGTAGGCATTTTATGCATTTCAATGTGAGCGTATACACTTCCCTTTTGATACACTTGAGAGTCGAGAGTTAAACTCACCATGTGAGGATCTTAAGTTTAGAGTGTTTTGTCTCGAGAGTAGTGAATCTAGTCTATCACACATGCTCACTTTTATCATGATCTCTTACTCTTTTTCATGAAAATTCTGAAATCAAATGCCACTAAACTTTGCCCTAAACACGTGTTCTTTTGTCTTTCTCTTTATTGTTCGGGACGAACAAGTTTTAAGTTTGGGGAGATTTGGTACACGTGTTCCGTGCACGCACTTTAGGGCACTTTTAGTGTCATTTTAGTGTAAATAACGTGCATAATTATGTGTATTTAGTGCTTTTATATTCTAATGGGCAAAATAATGCGTTTGAGCTATTTTTGTATTAAGACAGGTGTAAAAAGGGTCAAAATCGAAGATTAAACGACCGAGGAGTCAAGGGATCGATCGAGGCAAGAAAGGAAGAGCCACATGAAGATCTCGGCCGAGACAGGATGTTAGTCTCGACCGAGATGAGCCTCCAGGGAATTTCTAGAGTTTTGCAAGATTGAAGATCTCGGCCGAGATTCAATCCAATCTCGGCCGAGATGAGTCTCCAAGTAATTCTTGAAGAATATCAAAGATGAAGATCTCGGCCGAGATACAATCCAATCTCGGCCGAGATGAGTCAAATCCCAAAAAGCCCTAATTTCCCCTGTTTCACGTCTCGGCCGAGATACAACCAAATCTCGGCCGAGATTGACCTTCGACCCAAAATTCCTGAAAACCCTCTTTCACGTCTCGGCCGAGACACACTCCCGTCTCGGCCGAGATTCACTACCCTGTTTTAAAATTCTGAATACGTTTTTGCCTATTTTTGTCTAGCACTTTCTCCCTTTATATATATATCATCCCATTCGAATTTAACCTAACTTTTAGACAACTTTTGGAGAGCTTTTGATACTTGGAGAGCACATTTCAGCCACCAAGGAAGGAGATTGGACAAGGGATTGAAGGATCATCTTCTCCAATTGACATCTTTGGATTTATCCAAATCAGTATCATGTTTCTTCATTTTTCCATTTATTTTCTGATTGTATTAGTTAATATGGGTGGCTAGCACCCTTAGTTCATCCTTGATCATTGTGGAACCATGAGTCGAGACATTGATGTGATTATTACGGTTAATGTTACCGAGATTATTGTGTATTTAAGTGTTTGTGTTATTTGCTTTTGTTGACTCACATTTATGAATTGATTATTGGTTTGATCACCCATTAAGGGATTTGTGGATGTGTTGCTAGAATAGGAGATTACTATCCGTAATTATAGGATTTCCGATTCCCGAGTAGCAAACAATAATTATTTATTGGGGATAACACAAAGTTCAACCACTAAAACCGAGCTTTCGAGTTTTATGTTGAATTTATCTCGTTGTCCTAGTGTTTAATGCTTTTGGTGATTGAATCTAAGAGAGCTTGTTCGAGGATTCGGTTAAACTGAATAGGGTTAGTCGAAGAGCTTATTTTGATTAACTAAGATTAAGGGACAACAAGGCTATTAGAGCTTGTTAATAGTCTTGAGATAAGAGCTTAAATCACAATTCAATCGGGCACTAACAATAGTTGCATCAATTGTTCAAGACCAAGGGGAAGCATGATCAAGGGTGACTTGTTTTACTATTCGTAAACTAAAACCGAAAAAGATCTCTTCTAGTGTTTTTGAGTACTTGTTTCTTTTAATTGTGTCTATTTCCTTTTAATTGTCACTAATAGATTGCTAGTTTCCCATCAAACCCCCCTTTATTGCTTTCTTAAGTATTTATTTCTTGCATTCCTAATCATAAACAGCTTGACATCATAATCAAAACTGTTCGGCCATTCCCTGTGGGATCGACCCTTATTTACCATTCTACTAAGTAGGATAGTCGGTAAGGTTTAAGTGTATTCTCATACACGATTTAATTTGGTAGTCGGAAACGACGCTACCACAAGCTCTCTTAGATCCAATAACCAAATGCATTAAACACTAGGACAACGAGATAAATTCAACATAAAACACGCAAGCTCGGTTTTAGTGGTTGAACTTTGTGTTATCACCAATAAATAAATCTATTATTTGCTACACGGGAATCAGAAATCCTACAATTACGGATAGTAATTTCCTATTCTAGAAACACATTCACAAATCCCTTAAAGGGTGATCAATCCAATAATCAATTCATAAATGTGACTCAATAACAACAAATAACACAAAACACTTGAATACACAATATTTTCGGTAACATTAACCGCAATAATCACATAAATGTCTTGAACTCAAGGTTCAACTAATGATCAAGAGTAAATTCTAGGGTGCTAGTCACCCATTACAACTATTACCAAGATAAAATAACAGAAAATTAAAGAAAACATGAAAATTTGGATAGAAAGAACCAAAGGTTAGGGTTGAAGATCAAGATCTTCAACCCCCTTCCATTCCTTTGCTTCCAATGGAGAAACGTGGCTGATTATGTGTGGGGGATGGGTTCTAGGTTAGGTCAAATTCGAAAATGACCTTATATATATAGAGGAGAAAGTGTTGGGCTGAAAAATTGGGCAAAAACGTGTTTCAGGGTTAAAAACGGAGTATCGGGTCGCGGCCGTGAACCAAAGTCGCGGCCGCGAACCCTTCATTTTGCTTCAGTAGGAATTTGGTTCGTGGGCACAGTCGCGGGCGTGAACCTGAGTCACGGGCGCGACTAGTCGTGCGAACCTCAACCCTTGTTCCATCCTTGGCTCGTCCTTCGTTCCGGACTTCTTCGATACTCATTTTTCGGCCTTAATTCACCTGTTTTGTCCTGAAACGAGCTCAACACATTAAATAGCCCAATAATACAAATATGCAAGATACACAATCAAATGTGAATTAAAATATCATTAAAACGACACTTAAAGCAACCTAAAATGCATGCATTTTCACGTGTACCAATGTCTCAGTTATTCACATGTTTAGACTGATGGTTTCTGGAAACTGGAGATATCAAAATCTACTGATGTAGTTTGAACTTCTTAAAAAGCTCATTTTCCTCATATTCATAGAGAGGGGTAATAAAGTTGCACATGTGTTTGCCAGTGAAGAAGTGGTTAGAAGACATAATGCAAGGTTCATGAACATAGATTTTTGCAAAATGATTAAATGATTGATTTTTATTGTTGTGTTAGGGTATCTCAATTTTAGATTCAAATGATGTATAGCTGATCAATTGTATAGTTATTTCATTTTATACAGACTCTTTTAACATCAATAAAAGTGGATTTTGATTAAAAAAATAGTGTCGAAGCATTTACCTGAAGCATAGATACTTGAATGGCATGCGTTCTGGTTTGATAGGCCCACATACATTATATTGTGTTCTTTGTAAGAATGGAATGTCTTGCTTATATGTTTTGCATAATAAGTTTGGCAAAACAAGTTATGTACCTTCAAAATAGTTAATGAGGCAGAGTGAGATATTGGTCGTGCTTCTAGTACTTTAGAAAGCATTAACTGAGTTATAATAGAATCAGTATTGAAATTGTAAATCGTATCATATTTTCATCCCTTTTATATTTTACTCGAAAGAAAGAATGTCCATATAATTTCTTAAATACAGATCATCATGTCATTACTTATATGTCTAAAGTCGTTGTACCAAAGCCTGTATGAGTCCGTGTAAAGTTTATTATTGGTAACAACATATAAGTCTATGTCACAAAGTCCATTGTGGGTACAATACTTAAATTCAACGATCAGAATAGTAGTGAAGTACATGCCACTAAATTGACTCATTAATTTCTCGGTGATGTGTTTCCTTCCACATTCATTAGAAGAATCATAATGTGTTAATTCCATTCTCACAACTCAATTCTGCATGATATTCTTTAACACGAATATAATTTAACTTGACAATGTTCAGATAGCTCTTAGAGCATATAAAGCTTTTTGTGATGTTTACCATTATGTCATTAGAGTTTGGCCATTCTTCTTCATTTGTGGTCTAATCACTATAATCACCAATGAATTCATTAATAAACTTTAAGACATATCCAATAGTCCAATTAGTGTGATATATTATGTGTCCACAATTTTCTTGAGACATTAATTACGAAGCAAAATACTTATTGCCTTTTAAAACTGTAATCATGAGGTAGACATTGGCATAATGAGTCCTTCAATTATATAGTGAGACTCTGTTCATTGGACTTCCTATATCTCTTATAGGTAACTATTCTAGTAGTCTTGTTTACACAAATGTATAGTTTCTTTCAACTTATAGCAATATTCATTACAACTCTTTCCTTTTTGTACGGAGGGATAAGGTGTCTCTTGCACCTTGGTATCACAATAAGTATGTTCGGTGCTACCATATCCATTTGGTGGGTAGAATGTTAGGAGGCCCTCAATGTCCCCTATAGTTCTTGCCTTGTGATGTATTATCTTCACATTGGTAGGGATTATACATCTTTTTCCTTTTGCTTTTAGACTCGTTCCACTATTAGTTTACCAAAGTTAGACTAGGGAATTTTCTTTTTCCCAGCACAACATATTAAGTGTTACAGTCCTTTTATTGTCATACTCTGACTTACCTATACTGGTTCATTAGTATAAGTATCAAAGTACGAAAAAAAACATTCTATATTGTATCATCTTCTGTGATTTTCTTCCCACAAATAATAAGACGTGCTTTTAGGTGCAACATGTCCTTATTGAAGTTATTGACCCTTTGTAGTCCAATAAGTGAATTATATTCCAGTAAACATTTACTTTTGAAAGTAGAGAGTCATCTGTTATTCCACAATTTCTTTTATGACATCCCACAGTTCATCAGGTATCTTTTAACTAAAGAATACTTCCAGAGTAAGTGAGGATGAATGTGCTGCCTAGGACTCACTTTATAAGATAATTCTTTGTCGTTGGTGTTAATGCTTGGTAGGATTGTGGAAATGAAGCATTTCTATGGTGGTACTCAGTTCCTTCTGAGTCCAATGTTGCAAATTTAGGTTGAATTGATTCAACCGTTTTCCTTTGAACTAGATATCAAGATATGTGGGCGCACATGCTTATCGATGCTTTTATGAAAATTCTTTCTCACATAGTTGATTTTTCTTATCTGGTAGCTTCAATGAATTTTCTTTATCATGGAAATACTCAAGTTATGTAACTAAAGAATTTGAGTAAGCAATGATCAAGTCCAATTTACCAAACAAATAAGCTAAGTATAAAATTCAAAAAGTTTAAAAATATTCAAGACGTAACTTGCAATTTCATAAGATAAGTATCAAATGGACTAAAAACAAGTGGTCATTAGTATCACTATTTTCAACATAAGGTTTCATAATTGCAAGAATTGTATATAATGTCATATGATCCTGATCCATTGACAATTAGCCAAAGAGATGTAGTTGCATATAAATCATAGGGGTTGTTGGAAAAATATATATTTCAAAAGAAATTATCTTGCTCATAAATATATTTATTATAGTATGTACACACATATTTATGTTATATTTGTTATAGCAATAAATATATTATTATTATAGCATCTAAAATATTCATTCGATTGCTATTAATCACATGTTGACTAAATTTTATTTCTTATTAAAGTTTACGATGTTTTTTTCTTTTACAATATTTGAGAATGTTGCTCCCACACACACACACACACATATATACACTAGAAGTTTTGGTGATAACTGAGGGTAGGAAAGCTCAACTTATATCTCTCTTTAAGTATTTTCTACATACTAATATTGTTGGGTTAATATCATACACTCGTCGGTTCCTGCACCTAACATAAGCTAGAAGTTCTATTGTATCCTGGGAGATTACTCAAGTAAATCCTTTAAGACAGTATCAATATAACACGCCTCAGAAATTTCTCTTTTCTACTAAATTATATTTTCCAAAATCCTAAGAGGGGTAATTATAAAAAGGTTGCCGAACTAATAGCACTTTTTCACTTCGGCATATAAATTATTATCATTGATCAAACCGCCACCAACTTATTTGAATATTACTACTCGAAAGCTGCCGGCTAGAATACCGGCCAAATCCATGTCACGTGACTTGCACACCCGGTTTTGGAACAGAATTTTGAATTTTAAGTTAAAATAATTTAATAAATACTAAATATATACATATCTATTAAAAGAAACTAAAATATTAGGATTAGGAAAATCATAATTGAACATAAGTGGCTTGTAAGTATGTTAGTTAAGTAATTATTAACTTCCAAATAATTACTAATAATCTAATCTAAACCTTAATTAATTAAAATAGAACACAGAAGGTTGAAAAAAGAGGAAAAACATAAGGATTTTTTCCCACTTCATCACTCTCGCGATATAGAGGATAAGGAGACCTGCTATGTCACTCTCATCGCGTCATTATCATCGCCTTTGTTGCTGATACTAAAGAAATACTAGTTATTTGACCTATGCTAGGGAGATTATATGTATTTTAGAAGGATAAAATCCAACATATTGTTATATCATTGTGCCTCTCAGTTACACATTTCTATGATGTATTTGATATTTGGCACAAGAGATTAGGGCATGCCTCTCCTAGTACACTTCAGCATCTCAGCTTTCTAAAGCATGTTTATACACCAGAAGTAGTAGAATTTCCTTTCCATCTAGCAGCATTCAAACTAATAGAGTTTTGGAGCTTTTGCATATAGACATATGGGTACCTACATCTGCCAAGCATTACCAATACACATACTGGGACATAAGAGCCAAGCAGTGATTTCACTAAGATTTTTCCTTGAAATGGTGAGTGTCCAATATGAAAAGGCAATCAAGACAGTAAAACACATAATGGTGCAGAATTTCTGAGCAAGAATTGCCAAGAACTGTTTGTCTCAGTAGCATAGTGCATCGGAGGACTTGCATCTATACACCCCAACAAAAAGGGGTGGTTGAGCGCAAGCATAGACATTTCGTGGAAATGGCCAAGGATTTCATGTTATAATCGACCATTCTCAATCATTTATGGCCTTATGCAATACTGACCTATGTTGTACAACAACTAAGCCAGTTTGTCAATTCCCACGCAGCTCACATTAGGAGGTTGCACAACACACTTTACGCTATTTGAAGAGTACTCCTAAACTTGATCCTTTTTTTTTCAGTAGTGCTGCTGTTACATTAACAACCTACAAGGAATGCCAATTGGGGATCATGTTTAGATACTCGTAGATCTCTCACAGGATATTGCATTTTCCTAGGGAAGAATCTCATTTCGCTGAAAACCAAGAAGTAATCCACTATTTCACGAAGTTCATTAAAGGCTGAGTATAGAGCTTTGGCCTTCACCATCTGAACTTGTTTGGTTGGATTCCTTGCTACAGATCTACTGGTAACGATCTCCCGTCCTATACCTTTGATTTGTGACAATAAAGCAGCTTTACATATAATTGAAAATCCCATTTTCCGTGAATGTACCAAACACATTGAGATAGATTGTCATTTGGTCCGTCATAAGTTCAAGAGTGGTTTCTTACAGCTTTTACATGTTGGCACTACTGATCAGTTGGCAGGTATTTTTACTAAACAACTTGGCTTTGCATTATCCAATTGGATTCTTTCCAAGTTTAGATTGGCTTATCCCCATTCTTAACTTGTGCCGTCGGGGAAGGGGGGGGGGGTGTGAAGAAGTATTGAAGTGTTGCAATTTAAGAAGAAATGAAGCTCACGTGCATGTAGGTAGTCATGCACATGTGTATGATTAGTCAGCTGGGAATGCTCACTTATCCTAGTTGGAAGGTTTAGTTAGTTGCTAGCCTAGGTGTCATGTTTTGATTAGTGTGAACACCTCATCTCTATGATCAATGTGAAAGTTAGCGTTTTTCTTATGCTTTCCAAGTCCATATTTTGATGAGAATTGTAAGTATTTAACATGTCTAAGTACGATTTTATGTTTAATTATGTTCTTGAGTTAATTTTTCTTTTTAATACGATTTGATGCGCTTTTGGGTATTTTTGAGTCGTATTTTGAAGGTTGGAAAAATTCAGGATATCAAAAAGATCGATTACGCCCATTTTCTCACTCCGGACCACATCTCGAGGCCCAAACGGGTCCAAAATGGATCAACTTCAGTACCAAATTGAAGATCGTTAAGTCACAAGCAAAATTCGTGTAGGAGTCGGGCCAAGAAAATGGGTGGAAAGGCTTCGAATGATGAAAGAAGGAAGAAGAAGTCAATCGCACATACTCCATGTTCCAGTCCGCAAATCGAGATCCAAACAGACTCAAATCAGATCCAACAAGAGCTCAAATCAAAGTTCGTCGAGTCACGAACAAAAATTGTGAAGGGGTCGGATCGAAAAAATAAGAGAAAAAGCTCCAAAACGATAATAGAAGACGAAAACGCGAAGAGGGACTAGATTGCACCAACGCTGCCACACCTACCGGACCGGCAGTGGCTCCAGCAGTTGGTCCAGAACCGTCCCCAGTTGCAGCCGCCACACCTGCCAGTCCAGCAGTCCGTGAACCGCGCGCGCCTAGTTTTCAGCATGCTGTCTTCGTATTTCGGCCATAACTTCCTCGTCCGAGCTCTGATTCGAGGGATTCAAGTTGTCACGTGTTGCCGAGACGAAGATACACAACTTTGGAGTTGAAATTGAAGATTCATTCAAGATGGATTTTTCTCAAAAATTACAAGAAGACCGAGTCAAGCGCATTCGGGGGTCCCAACTCAACATTTAAGGAGCCCAAGTTATTTAATTTTGTTTTTACTAGTCTACCCTTACTTATCTTAGGATTTTCAGCATATTTTTTATGAGGAGTGTGGGAGAAGTCCCTATATATTTATTCCCTCACTACCATTTTCATATATCACCTCATTTTGTAAAGATACACATTTCTATGTACTCTCTCTCAAGGATTTTTCTTTCACTTCTCTCTAGAATAGAATTAGGGTTCTTCATTTTGTTCTTGAGAAACTCATTAGGATACTTGAGTATTCTTAAAGAATTTTTGGGGCTTTCGCTAGAGAATCGGAATTGAGGTTCTAAATCAAGACTAAGTTTTCTTCTCTCTTACTTCTTATTTCTCTTTGCATTTATTGCTCTTTAATCTCTCCCTCATTAAATCTTTGGGTCTTGTATTTATTATGGTTGTTGAATTTTCATGGATTGTGAGTAGTTATTTGTGGTTTCTAGAGTTGGGAGTAGCCCAACCCTAGGGTTGATTGCTTTTATTGATTGTTGATTTGATTTTGGGGATTATTTGTGATTGAAATCGATATTGCGGATTTGTATGACTTATATTCTAGGAATAGCTAACCTCAGATATATTAGTTCTCCTCGAGGGCCTATGGAGGACTACGAGAGAACCCGAATCGTATATATTGATCTCGTTGGATGTCCCAGGGTCTCGCCTCCCTAGGCAATATCCACTTGGGGTGGGGATTTTCAGATTAATTAGGTTATCTTCATAATTTACTTACCATTGGGTCGTAGTAATTCCGTTATTGTCTTTAATAATTGGAATTGGAGTGAATTAGCCGATAATTTGTTAATTTGGCGAATCTCTTATGTTACCCGTTAGAATTTCTAAATTGGAACAAAACTTCCATCACAACCCTTTAGTTTAATCGGTGATTAGTAGGCGTAAACCCCTAGATTTAATGTGAAATCATGCCTTAGAAATCTACTTTCTAGTTGAGAGTATCTTTTAGGGTTAATTACCAAAAAAATCACGACCTTTGGTGCAATTTTCAATTGCAACATGACTTTTAAAACTCATCAATGTTGGTCACCCAATATAACTTTTTTTCAATTACAACATCGGCTAATTTTTTTAACACCTGATTCTGTCGACACCACCATCATTAGATGCACCTGGACAAGACCATCATTTATCCTCGATCAATTTCACAATCCGTCATTTTTATTGTCGTTAATCGATGATTGAAGTTATTATGTCACGTCTTTGACTCTCAATTAACGACATGAGAATTGACGGATTGTGAAATTGGTCGAGGGCAAATGAAAGTCGTGTCCAGGCGCATCTAATGGTGGTGATGGAAACACAATCAAGTGTCAAAAAAATTAGCCGATGTTGTAATTGAAAAAGAGTTATAGTTGGTGACCAACATTGATAAGTTTTAAAAGTCATGTTGCAATTGAAAATTGGATTAAAGATCGTGATATTTTTGGTAATTTACCCTATCTTTTATTTAGTTTGTTATTTGATTCATGTTTGAATAGTAATTAGTCAATCTCTACATTTCCAATTAGCCTAACTTAGTTAATCGATAGATCTTCGGTGTGCTCCTCGAGAGTATCCTCTTTGTGGTTCGACAATCTTTTATGCTACCACTGTCACAAACCGTACGCTTATGGTTTGAGAAGGTGTTCGAATCGTGATGATTTAAAGCGGTTTTCACTACCAATAGGAATAGTTCTTCATTTGTATAAATGAGGTGAGAGCTCATTCTTGTAAGTCAATTTTTCAATTGAATGACATGGAATTTGTTAGCTAAAGCTTTACCTTCTACAAATTTCATGGCTTTAACAACGCCCACCGTGGATAGGAGAGTATTCCTAATTATAAGTAATTGAACTTTTCCATCAACAATTTGTGAATCAAATTTATCAGGTGCATCTTATAGTCACTCGATGATGATGGTGGTGGTGGTGGTGAGGAGATATTCAGAAGAAATTGAAACAGAGTTTGAGTCCGTTAACAAAAAGCAGGTTAATGTCATTTGAGAAATATGAAAATGTCTTATTACACATTCAACAGTTTTTGCACAACTGCTGCATTCACATGGGATGAAAAGAAAACATAATATAATAATGATAACATTTTTTGTAAAAAAGAAAAAAGAAATAAAAAGAGGTGAAGTAGCATTTACAAATCTCTCTTCTCCCAGTAATCAGTATCGACGGTGATTGGATATAGATCAGCAGTGGATGCAGTGGAAGCTGTCCATGGCACATCCATTGATACGCTCTGCCCTCTACCATCTTTCTCCATCTTATCAGTACACACACTCGACTCTGAAACCAGCTCTCGAACACCAGCTCTCCCCTCCAACATGCTTACCACTCCCGACATAGTTGGCCTTTCTGCAGCTTCAGCATTTGTGCAGTTGAGAGCCACTGTGATAGCTGTCTTAACTTCTTCTCTGTTGAAGTTTTCTAGTCTCGGGTCCACTAGTTCCATTAAGTTTCCTTCCTTCTTCAAGGAATTAGCCTAATAAAAGAATTTTTTCATAATCTATGTGTCAACATATTTGAATTAAGTATGCCTTCCTTAAAAGTGTGCATCGAAAATAGTGAAATAGTAAATTAAATGAATGTGTTACCCAGTCAAGAAGATAAAAGCATTCACCCTTGGTCTTCATGCTAGTGTTGCTCCTTCCACTCACCACTTCCAAAAGAACGACTCCAAAGCTGTATACATCTGCTTTGTCTGTCAAATAGCCTCGCATTGCATATTCAGGCGCCATGTATCCACTGTAAAATCACCCATCATGTCAATAGAGTAAGGGGTGTGACTATCTTTAGTAGTTGGACCAAAATAACTAGATTTCTTTTAGTGGAACATATTAGCAACACATCAAAAAGGAAAGGGAAAAAACAGAATCAGAAAAAGTAAGAAACAGAGAGGTGCAAGAGATGACTTCAGCAAAAGAACTACTTAGCTAAGCTTTTTATTTATGTTTAATATAAGAACAGATAGGTGGGAATGAAATCACTCACAAAGTTCCAGCAACGCGTGTGCTTATATGAGTATTATCTTCTTCATCAAGTTTGGCAAGTCCAAAATCAGATATTTTAGGAACTAGATTCTTATCAAGAAGCACATTTGTAGCCTTGATGTCACGGTGCACAATTTTCAGCCTTGATTCTTCGTGGAGATAAGCCAGACCTCTAGCTATACCGACACAGATCTTGTGCCTTGTTGGCCAATCCAAATGTAATCGGTGTTCTTCTGGACCTGCAAACATTTTGCTTCACACATTAGTACATATCAGAAAAGTAGAGAGATAAGATTGTCACAGAACTTACCAAATAATGCACGAGCAAGGCTATTATTTTCCAAGTACTCGTAGACGAGCAACAACTGGTTGCTTTCAATGCAGCATCCGTACAACTTTACAAGATGAGGGTGTTGTAAAGCAGAAATCATGCCTATTTCATTCACAAATTCCCGGTTCCCTTGCTTTGATTTGGAAGATAGCTGCTTCACAGCAATTATGGTACCGTCTAATAGAACACCCTTCATATCGAAATAAAAAACCGTAAGAAATCAGATGATCAGATATCACAATATACTCAATTATAGCAAAAGTTTGACCTATATGGCTATATGTTACCTTGTAAACAGGACCAAAACCACCTTCTCCAATCTTATTAGTAGGATCAAAATTGTTTGTGGCAGCTTTAATTTGCCTCAACGTAAATGATCCAGTGTGAAGGTCTAGACCCTTCAGATCTGCCAAATGATTTCAAAAATATTGATATAAAATATGTTAAGTAGCAATTCAGTTTATGTGAATTTACTGAGTTCACTTCAAAAATATGATAAACATCTAATCTTTAATAAAATTCCTCATTTATTAAATATCGCACACATCATATAAAAATAAGATTGAGATTCTAATATAGTGTCTGATGATTTTGTTACCATTATGCATCGAGTCTCTGTGTCTCAGACAGCCCTTCCACCAAAGAATACCCAGAACCAAGAACAATGTGAAAAGAACTCCCATCACTATACCAGCTATAGCACGTGCAGAAATGCTTTTTCCACCTTCGGCCGGGGGCGTAAAATCTGAACAAATTTCAGAAAATAATAGGATGAGATGAACTGTTAACATAATCTCTATGCTGATAATATATAAATAAGTAAAATGTTAAAAGCTGCAATATCAAAATGAATTCAAGACTTACCAGGATCCACAGATATAGCTGAAACTAAAGGTCCATATACTCCTCTAACAGGAATACCATTTGTCCCTCTTCCGGCCCAATATAAACGAATCTCCAAGTTATTATCAGTAACAATCGCAGTGAAGTTTTTTCTAACTCCCTTGTTAACTCCACCTGCTTCAGATTCAATGTTGAAATCCTTCAGCACTAGCTTACCCTGAAATAATTTGTTCCAAGAACCAAAAAGGGTTAAGAAGTTAAGAGTTTTTTTCCGAAAATCTCCATTCAGCATATATGACAACAAATCTGATTCATTTAGAATAACTCATCATTTTAAAAGATAGTATATCAACCTCAGCCCGTCATTATCATTTCTGAATCTGAGAGAACCCTAAATGTGCTTTCGATAAAATTCGGGATTAATATAAGTACCTGAATGTAAACATCAAATATACGCTTCCCGAGGCTGCCATACGTTCTGTCATCAGTAAATATTATCTCCGCAAAGTGAAGGGTTACCGTGTAATTTCCATTTATCATGCAAAATCCATAATATGTCAATGATAGGGGAGAAAGGCGTGCATCTGTGTATAGCTTGGTATTCTGCCCAGAAATGCTTGAGCTGTTTTGCCAGGTGAAAGAGTCCCTAGGGCGATCATCATCCAAGAAGTGACCAGTGCTGCTAAATCCCCAGTTTGTCCTAATGCTTCGGAAGAAATTTGAAGGCCCACCTGAATTCGTATCATCTTCATATGTGGATCCATTTTCATCAACTTGTCTTCCTCCACAATTTATGTGGAGAGAGTAGTACTCTAAGGAAAAAAAAAAAAATGAATTAATGATATATCTGCATAAACAAGACAAACGTAAAATATGTGTGAAAATGAGACCAACACGACATAGGCACACCTGAATAGGTAATATAGTTCATGCAAACATATAATTCTTTGACTACCAATATCTACAAGAGAGTCAAATGACAGCATTTTCAGATGGTTATTGCCTGCACTTTAACTGAGCATAGACTCGCATTTACAAGGAAAATGCTTAAAGCTGCCTCTCATCTGACAGCTGTATAAGAACTTAAAAATAATATGTAATGTTACAGTTTTATAGGTTTTGTCTCCCAAAGAAATAGTATAATTTGGCACCACACTTTGGACTGTGGAGAGCCTTTGGGAGTACTTTTGAACTGAAATGGCAAACAATTGACTATTACTAGCTGAACCTGTAAAGGAAATGGAAGTACTAAAAAAGGGATGACGACATGGAGTATAAGACTTAGTGTCCACTCTAAAGGTATCTATTGGGAAAAAAATCTATAACACGTAATCCAATTATCACTTACTTCGCTCGCAACTACTTCTTAAGCAGGAAACAGTTCCGCTGCCAAGACAATGTTGTAGTAACAAGTCAGATTCATATTACTTTGAAAAATGAGCTGTGAATGTAAAAGTGCATGGAATGAGAATCAGAAACTCACGTAGTGTTGCCTTTCGAGCTGGCAAACAAGTTTCTGAAAAATAAAAATGGTGATAATTGAGTCAGATAAGCAATTCAAATACAAGGTGCAGGTAAAATAAAATGTTAATTTAGTAATCTCACAGGCTACGAGGCTGACAACTTGCTTCTGAATTGTCAGATGTGAGGTTGTTATAAGATAGGTCTCTGCATCCAAATTGAACCATTTCAATATGAAATAAATAGCATTTTATGATGAGTGGGACTAAAAGAAAATGCATCATAATTTAATGTGATTACTAAGAGATGTGGAAGGAGCCTCACATGTTGTCCCCATCTTTTAGCATCCAAGCTGGAAGTGGTCCATTTAACGAATTCCCAGTTAGATAACTGGAAAATGAAGATCTTGAATTAGGAACCACAATTTCCCTTGCTGCCAGAAAGTATAAAACTGGCAGTAACTCTGTTTACTGTCATGATGACATAGTAGTTATCTTTTCAAATGGATTCCGTAAACTTTACCCTAGAATCATGTCAAAACATCTTCAAGTTTTCATATTTATGTAACAAAAGTCACCATATTTGATGCAAAGGAATATTTCTATGCTCTGAGATGAACAGTTGAACCAAATAGATAGTAGGAAATTTCATTATTATTATGCAAGTAGGAGTAACAGCATCGAAATAAAAGTCTCCACATTTAAAACTCCAACACTAGCAGTAAAGAAAAGAGATATATTCTAAAAGCAAGGAGAGAAAAGGACCCCCCAAAGGATGTATGCATGCTCTACAAGCTCATTTTCCAGAAGAGCTTAGACGTTTCCTTTCAACAGTTTTTGTCACTTCCCAAACAAGTAAAATCAATGTAATATATGTTGTATACCACTTAGTTGGTCCTCATTTCAATTTGTTTTATGCTTGTCAGATTAGTTATTGTGTTTCAATTTTAAATCGTGAGCGCTCCCACAAAAATCGCTATAATTGTTACCAGTTGAAATTCTTACATGTAATCCGTGTTTGATAGACCACCAAAACTGTCTGGAATTGGTCCCGTTAATTTGTTGAAACTCAGATCTCTGCACATTAAATGCAAAAACACATTATAATCGGACGTTATAAATGTCCATATAATTCATTTATCCTTTCACATGAAAACGTTGGCATGCAATACTACTACGAAGTATAACACACAGAACAGAACACCAAATAACATGCTTATATTTGCCAGGACTCAGATAACTACATGATGCTGAAGGTTTATCTGAAAAGTGACAACCAGTAAAGTAGTTTTATACATATTAAAGAAAATGACATCAACCAAGAATATAGGAGATAATAAGAAAATTAGATGAGACCATTGGACTTCCAAGTATATATATTAGAGAAAAGTAAGCACAAAGAAGAGGTTGTACTAACAAGACTTTCAATCCAGTCATTTCTCCGATATAACTTGGCAACTCCCCCGTGATATTGCAACTTCTCAATATCCTGCATAATAAGACTCATTGAATCATATAAAAGCAATGGTTATTTTGCAATAGAGCAATGTACAAACTTCACGCTCACAGTGTTCTCAGCTTTCTTATATTACTTAGAAGTGGAAAAGCTGATACATTTCCATTCAAGTCGCTGATCCTCCTGCACATTTAGAATCACAATAATATATGTAAAGCAACAGAATTTTTTCATTTTCCCAAATTAAAAAAATATATTGTCAGGATTATTTAACATATGGTAATGTAAACTCACAAGTCATTCAATTTGGTTAAGGAAGCAATACCAGCAGGGATTGGTCCAGTCAGACCACTAGCCTGAATCACTCTGAAATAGTCAAGTTTGATGTTAAGCGAAAACCCAGAATGCTTAGGGCTAAACAGTAAACAAAAGATCAAGGATATACAAAAATATCAAAGGCCCCACACTCCTTACAATTTTTCAATATTTGTCCAGTTCTGGATAAAACTTGGTATGCTTCCTGTGAAGTTGTTATCACTGATACGACTGCATTTATATGTCATTTATATATGTTAACGTAGATCAAGTAAATGCAGGGAACTGTATCAATAATTGCAAAAGATCACTTCAAAGAACTTACAAGTCTGTCAATGTGGTCAATTTTGCTAAGCTCGAAGGTAACTCCCCAGTTAAATTGTTGGAGGTAAATAGTCTTCAGGCAATGTCATTACATTACGTACAACAATAAATGACATTACACATCAAAATCACTATTGAACCACCATCCAGAATAAGAAGATAAACGAATTGAAGAAGTCCTAATTACGGAGCCTTACAATCTTTCTATCTGCGGAAGATTCCCAAACTCTGGAGGTATAGTTCCAGACAACTGATTGTACTCCAAGACCCTTCAAATTCGAGAGAGAAAATCGTAAATGAGACATCAATGAATACAGTTAATTGAATAGAAGACAAATTGGTAGCAGGGGAAATGTTTACAGTTGTGTAAGTGTAGTGATGTTGGCAAGTTCTTTTGGTATTGGACCAGTTACACGATTTCCAAGGAGAGAGCTGCAGTAAGGCAACATTAAGCATTAGTATCTATGACTCTTGCTTAAATTGATTCTCTAAATAACCATAAAATTCTAACGCCACACACATATATGTATATATAAAATGCTTGTGTGTGTAGAAGAAAGTCCGGCCATACATGTTTACAAGTTTCATGGAACCCCATTCTGGAGGTATGGTGCCGTTGAGGTAGTTCCGAGTGAGGTCACTGCGTGAGACGAAATAGACAGTTAACCTAGTTTGCATTTCAGGTGGGAAAGAGAGAGAGAAAATTGACTTACATCTCTCGGAGGAAAGGGAGTCGGACCAGGTCTCGTGGTAGTGACCCCTGAAGGTTCTGGGCTTTCAGAATACTGCATTTTGTTTCGCGCCAGAGCCAAACATGTTTTGTTATTTCAACCAATTACAAAATGCTGAAAAGAATTTATGACATCAAACTACTCCACAGTTATCTGATATCTCTTAAAGCTCTAAACTTGCAATCGGATATGAATTTGGCGGACCAATTTTAAATCCTCTTTTCAATACAAATTTTACTGGTGCGTAAAGCGTATATGCATGACGCTTGTCTAGTGCCTAGTATACCTCAAATGTGTGAATTGTGTGTAGTGTATCAAGGAAGTATCTGTAGTATAATTTGAGTAGAATTTATAAAATATTGAAAAAAATGATCAACTAGAGATACTTATTTTTGATGATAATGAAGGAAAATAATATTTTTAATAGTTGAGATTATTTAAAACTCATAGATCTAGGCTCACGTACTTTTTGATTTGAATTAAGTTTTTATTTCAAGTTTATTCTTTCATTATATATAACTCAATATGTGGTGGTCTTCGGTAGACTGGATATTGATTTACATGAATTTATATTAACAGATACAAATAATGCTAATCATTTGAATTTGGATTTGGATCCCAACTACACACCACACTCTGTTGAGAAGGGATTTTTAAAAAGAAAATTGAGATTGATCCACTAAAATTGTTTACTAGTAATTTATCCTTATGAAAAGCCTAGTATATATACAATTGGGCATATAAATAGGGGTGTGAACTGGTCGAATAGATATATTTGTACTTTTCAATAATCTGTCATATTTGATTCAAATAGGTACATGTAATATTTATTGGATAATTGAATTGTCCTCGAGTAATTGAACAATTCAATTAATAAAAAATAATTATGGATAAGATATATATATATATATATATAGTGTGATACAATAAATCATACATAACACATATAATAATATTATATGTTATTTTATTTAAATATATTTCTAGTTATATAATATTTAACATATAGAGTATACATATTTATGTGTGGTGATAATCGAGCAATGTTCTACACCCTTCTTAAAAAAATAGATGATTTGAAAACAATCAAATTCAAATTCCGCATGAGGAAGTTCTCGAGAGAAAATGACTTCTCTTTCTCTAAACTTCGTTTCGTTAACCTACGTTATGTACCATGGTCAAATACCAATATCAACTAACCACCATTGTACTCCCAAACTGTCCAAAAGTCCATATATATTTATTAGGTAGTAGTAGAAATACAAATAAGTTTAATAGACAAGTGGTTGGTATCTCCATTAATTTCTTAAAATGCCTGAATTTGATTCTCTCTAGGTTGTTTTTTCAAGTTCTATGAGTGTTATGTTTTTACGGGAATTGTTTCTTCAACTTCTGTTTTATGGATGTTGTGGTTTGATATAAAAGTTGTAATAACAAATGCATATCATACAACTCAACTCTATATTTAGTATATTCTTGACAATTGAGCCGCCAAATTATTTTATAATTTTTAGACTATTATATATAACATAAATTGCTATATTCTTTATTAAAATTGTTTATTTAATTTGTTGCAGTTGATTATCTTTTAGGTCCAAGATGAATTTATATACCAAATTCTTTTAAGGTGCATGATTGAATGATTATTTCATTGTAATTTGTAAGTAATTAATTAAAAATAAGCAAAGAACCAAAAGAGTTTAACACTATTAAGTATATATGTGTGTATATATATTTTGTGCGAATTCTATGCTACCTTCTTGGGTATTATTCAAGTGATAATCCACCATACACTTGAAAAGTGTATGGAGATCTAATGATTAATTTTATTTTGATCTTCATACACTTTCCAAATATATGATGGATCATCCAAATGAATCATTACCAACTTAAGCAGGATAGGATTAATCATATATTTATACACATTTAGTTATATATACCGTACCACCATTTCAGAATCCTGAATTTGCAATTGTGCTATAGTAAGTGGTATTTTTAAATGGCACATAAGTGTTCTTTTTTCTTTTCTTATCTTTATTGACTAGACAATTATATGATGTACTATATGTAATATTGAAATGTAGTATACTACCGAATATATAATATGTAATAATATCAACCGTAAATGTAGTAAACTATCTAATATATTTGGCTAGTGACTCTTGTCTAAATAAGCCAAGCATTATTGGTGTGGATAGACTCAGCAATTCTATATATTTAATCTTAAATTCCACGCTGGCATATACAACTTGTCTTCAATAATTGTCAATAATAAAAATAAATAACTTCTCACAGAACAACTATTATATACTACTTCCTCCGTCCATATTAATTGACGTTTTAGAATGAAAGGAAAGAATTAAGGATTGAATATTTTGACAGATATATCCTCAACTAAACATTTGACCAAATCAAAATATCTCTGATAGATTGAAAAATAGAGATATTTTAGGATTGAGTTCAGGGAGAAAATTGGTAAAATTGGTGAAAAATATGTAAAACGTCAATTAATTGAAAAAGAGAAGAACATCCTAAAACGTCAATTAATATAGAACGGAGGGAGTACTACATTTCTCACCTAATTTCTTACAAAATTAAAATGTCAATCTTATAGGCGAACTAATAAATATGACATGTATTTAGGGAATAAATATTTAAAATAAACTGTGACTATACAGTGGAGGCGTATTAATTTGTGTTTCCTTTTTTGTGCGTGTTGGTTTTAGGTAGATAGGGCGGGAAAAAAACACGTAATATAGACTAGAAATGAGTAGTATTCTCGTGAGATGTACGGTTTATAAATATAAATGAATAAATGATAATAATTTTAATATAATAAAATATTACAATTAATATATAATAAGAGATGAAAATTTAAACGTTAATGAAAGAAGCGTCAATGAAAAATATTAAAAATTAAGAATATATAAATTTGAGTAAGTTACAAAACATTCATATTTGTTTTTCTTAATGTATGAATATCTTATACAAATGAGGACTGTATATATGTACATTTATAATTTTATGATAAACATTTATATTTATTCAAAGTATCTAATTTTTTTTTTTCAAATATAATGTTTAAGAAATTTTCAAAAGCTTTCAGTGAGTACCAGTAGCATTACATTCTAATTTTATTAATTTTTTATTTGTAGCACAAACACATTAATAATTAATCCATATAATCAACCAACAAGCAATTATTTGTTTTTCATTTAAATTTATTTATACAATATGGTGTCAAACTATAAATCGAAAATAGATGACTAATTTAATTTATATATAGGAAAATCACATTAGAAATGAAAAAAATATATATTTTTATTTCAAAAAGTAAGATATTTTTTTGGAAAAAATAAAATGTTGAAATTATAAAATATTTACTAAATAATTTAATTTTTATATTTTTATATGAGTAAAAAATTAATAAAGAAAGGAAACAAAATTCAAATTAAACTATTTCCAAAAAAAATATTTTATACCAAAAATAAATAAAATTCAACTTAAGTTATTGTCAAATAAAATGTTTTATATCAAAAATAACAAAGGGGTTTGGGTGAAAAATTTGTAGATTATTATTTTGGATGAATTTATTATTATATAGGTATAGATTTAAAGATGAAAAAATTATCTAATTCCACGTGGGCCCACTGGTTGGTCACATGTTATTTGGGCAGTATTGGGCCACACTGACATACCCACCCCTCTATCTTTGTCGCCTAGCCTTCAAGTGGGAAGGTTTGGTCTCTCCAAGTGAAAATTCCATGCTATCCCACCAGCTACTATATGATACTCGCTCCGTTTCACTTTATTTTTTATATGAGAGGTTGATATAAGTATTAGTAAAAATTATTTTCTGAGATTTTATTAATTTTTCGAAAATTGGTTCAAAGTGAAGATTTTGAAGGTGAAGGTTGTATTTGAACTTTCTTAAGGGGTATGCAAATTTGCATGGAAAGGACGAAAACGAAAAGTGTACAAAATAAAGTGGGAATGAGAGAGTATATGGTAAAATAGTTTATATTAAAAAAGATACAATTATTCATTTTTAGTCATATACCATGTGACATATATCTAATAGTGTCAAGGCACTACCTTACAAGAATTCATAGAACTTCCATGTGCTGAACGAGAGATAATATTAATTTTCAAGAGGAAACTAGGGCGTTGACTAGAGCATGATTGAAATGGATAAGTAACTATTCCAGTAAATAAAATGTAAATATAAATGATAATAATTCCTCTCTTTTAAAAAAAAATGTCATTTTAAAGAATTACACAAAAGATTAAAGAATCTCAACTCAAAAAAAAAAAAAAAAAATGAGCCACTCTTATTTAATTTGTTTTTAAGTTGTGTGTTTGTTTATGTTATTAACAAGATATTTCCGTTTATAATTTGTGCAGGTAATGTAATGTTATGATTAGCAGAGTAATGATGGGAGTTAAGAGGAAGAGAGTGATGAGTATAGTAACTCACATACTAACAACATGACAAATGGTATTATTCTGAAAGGTGCAGTCGCAAGTGACTGCATTTTCATTCCCTTTAACCGGATTGGGGGTGACCCACCCCGATGACCCGCTGCAAGGATCCACATCCATATTCCAATCCCTCTTTCCCATGCTCCTTGCTATCACCTCCAATGATTCCACTGCACAAACCACCCAACACACAACACATGAATTATTCAACAACAAATTATACGTACTCACCATATATATATATATAGTGTAAGAAATGATACACTCATCAGCAGGCAAAACAGCTGCTCCATAACCAGAGCCAAAGCCCAGCAACCATAAGAACGCAACTGCAACAACCCCTGAATGCATTGTGTTGTTATGTGAGAATCAATTACATGTACATTTCTGTACTCAAAGACCAAAGACTAAGAGAGAGAGAAAGGGCGAAGGTTATATCCTAGCTAGAAAAATGAAGATGATGGGACTGCAGACAGCCAGGTCAAATGAATTGTATGCGTAGCTACTTGCAATATTATAAGGCCTCGCTTGATTGGATATCATCAATGCCAATGACAATGAGTATTAATGAGAGGTCAATCATACTATGAAATGAAATGGGGAGAATTGTTAATAAAATGGGGATAATAATTAACTTATTTATTATGTAGCAAGCAATGAGTTCTCATTCATTTCCATTCCTTACCCCTAAACCCCGACCAAAGTTTTCTCCAAATTATTGTTAATATATACGCGTTTACTATGATAAAGAAGAAGCATCGTTTGTCAACAACTTGGTGGGCTCCAACATGATCAATACAAGGAAATTCATTTACCTCTAATTTTAATTAAAAAGCAGAAACATAAATCAGAAGCTAGCAATGCGATGACTTGACTACGGAACAAAATAGTTAAATCGTTGCCACTTGTTCACATGTGCAGTGGGCCCAAGACTTGCACACTTCTTGTGTGTACCAAGTTGACCTCGCTCATCACCCCTCTCATTCTCATGCTATATATTTTTAACAATACACAATCAATGGAGCTTCTGTCCCCCTTTTGCTGGAAATATCCAAGCCCAATACATATTATGCAACTGCTCTGCTTACAATTTAAGTTATCAGCTTTAATGGTTATTAAATAATCATGAGTGTACTCTAAGAGCATCTTTAAGGGAGCAACATTAAATTACTGCTATTCACACAATTAACATAAGTTAATTACAAAAATTTGGTGTAAACAGAAGTACATCTCCAACCATTCAGTACCAAATTGCTGCAAAAAAAGAAATATTCTAAAATATGTTTTTTTATTATTACATATTCTATATTTTGTCGGTATTCATATTGTAATTAATTCAAATATATTTAATTTAGTCTATTTAAGATATATGAAATATAATATGAATTTATATTTTATTATAAATTAGGTGAAGTCTATTTGAGCTTGATTTTATTGTGCTTGTGTAATTTTATTTTGTTAGTCGTATTTCAATACGGCATGTTATGTATTATTTGAAGTTGTACTTTGTAATATAAAAAATATTTTTTTTACTCTATTTGATTAGTTGGGTATAAAAAATTATACTTCCTCCGTCCATATTAATTGACGTTTTAGGATGAAAGGAAAGAATTAAGGATTGAATATTTTGACAGATATACCATCGGCTAAAGATTTGATTAAATCAAAATATCTCTGGTAAATTGAAACGTAGAGATATTTTAGGATTGAGTCCAGAGAGAAAATTTGTACAATTGGTGAAAAATATGTAAACGTCAATTAATTGAAAAAGAAAATAACATTCTAAAACGTCAATTAATATGGAACGGATGGAGTATATACTAACAAAAAAAATAAATTTATTATAAAAAACTACAATTATCGCCATCATTTATCAAAAGAACTTTTAGAAATAATTGATACTCCCTCCGCCCCGCTCTAATTTGCCTACTTTCCTTTTTTGTTTGTCTCAATCTAATTTGCCAGCTCATAAATGACAACTTTCTCTCACAATCTCCACCCTCAAAATCTTCACATTCAATCTCCACCTTTAGAAAAGTCAAAGATTCCACAAAATCTGTTTTTTCTTAACCTCCATGCCCGGCCAAGGTAGGCAAATTGGACCGGGACGGAGGGAGTACATCTTTATTTCAAGTATAACAATATAATTATAACAATAAAATAGTCTGAAAATAAACCAAAAAAAATATATATATTTTGTGAATAGTAGGACAACAACTTTGTTGTCCCACTATTCACAATTGCCAAATAGCCGCGTAATTAGCACTCCCCTTGGAGAGGGGGTAGCATAGCAAATTGCTGTTCAGCACCAAACATCTACCCCCTTCAAATGCTCTAAGGGAACTTTAATTTGCTGATAGATCAAATTTAAAACAAAGAAAACTTACTTATGGCCTCAAACGTGAGTTGTTCATTTCTATTGTCTATGCTCTAACAGTAACTAAGGGTGAAACTGATCGTGCGGAAAACTATACCGGTTCTCGTTCAAAATCAACCGTGGATTATGGTATGCTTCCGCTTTCAAGATTAATTTGTTCTTCTTATCTTGGATTATCATCGTAGATTTGATTTAATTTAGTTATTGAACCTGCTTATTTAGTTTGATTATGATGTATTAATTAATATAAAGCATATTATTCATAATTTATAATTCTAACACTTTTTTTATATCCCCACATACAACTTTTTGAGTGACACTCATGTGCATAAGATGCACATTAGTGTTATTGTACACCTTGTGGGGCCCACTTATGATTTTCGCGCGCGTGACATATATATATATATATATATATATATATATATATATATATTAAGGTGTGTTTGGAATCACAAAATAGGCACTGACTTAGTTGTAAAGGCGCGACATTGTACCCTTCAGTGCGCGGGTTCGAATCTTAACAACACCTTTTTATTTTTCACATATATGTTATGATGCCTAACAGTATATTTAATATTTCGATGTAGTATACGTTATGTTGCATGACAGTATACGTTGTTTTAGTTAAGTTTTGTTTTATACTGCGAAATATTTATTTTTTCCAACTTACAATACTCACAGTATATTTAATATTTCGATACATTATACGTTATGATGCCTGACAATATACTTTGTTTTAATTAATTTTTGTTTTGTACTGCGAATTTTTTTTTCCAACTTACAATACTCCCAGTATATTTAATATTTCGATACAGTATACGTTGTGATGCCTGACAGTATATGTTGTTTTAGTTAATTTTTGTTTCATACTGCAAAATATTTATTTTTTCCAACTTACAATACTCACAATATATTTAATATTTCGATACGGTGTATATTATGATATATGATAGTATAGGTTTGGTTAGATTAATTTTTCTTGTATATTGTACAATATTTATGTTTCAAACTTACAATACAATTATTGTTGCATTATAAAAAAACTTAATAATACAATTTATAATTTTTTCCAGACTCACGAGCTAAAAGATAAAAAAATCAAAGGGCAAAAAAAAAAAAAAAGAAGGAAAAGGAAAAAAAAATAAAGGAAGAAGGAAAAAAGATGCAAACAGAATTGAACCCTTCACCTTAAGGTTGAGATATTTAAGACTGCATTAAATACCACCAGACCACTTGCTTTTAGTGTTCAACAAACAGGCCATTAAGTATATAACATGCGCGCGCAAAAATAATAATAATAATAATAATAATAATAATAATAATAATAATAATAATAATAATAATAATAATAATTGGCCGGTTCAGACCGGTCTGAATCGCGCGAGTTTTTTGGGCTGAACCGGTGGGACCCACAAGGTGTACAATAACACTATGGTGCATCTTATGCACCCAAGTTTTTGCCCAACTTTTTTCTTAGGGTCAAAAGCAATTCATTCATCATAAATGTGGAATTCCACATTCAGCTTGTACAAAATCATGGAGTCCCAACATACAAATTGAATAAGTTTAGTTATTTTGTTGATAAAGTGATGTTTTGCCCACAGATCGAGATTAACGGGGTGCGGTGTTCGAACACACGATTTATCTACTTAGAAGTCATGAAATCCCCATCTAAATTATCATATTTAAAGCTCAAAAAACAAGAAGGATAACACATTTTTTGTATCTCTATTGTTTCTCATAATGACAAGGTAATATCCAAGTACGCCTTATTCAATGTTCGTACTGGAAACTAGAATAAACAATTAATACCAACTATCAAAGTCCGCTTATAAGATATTCTAAACCAAATGTAAGAACATTAAAAGTAAAAATAATAAAAGGTATTGAAATAAACAAGACAATTAGTTGAAGCAAACTTGTTCAAAGTATACAAACGAGAATCATTCCTCCCATCAAATCACATAATACAAATTGGACTTGAACCCTGTGAATACTATGAACAATGACTCCCTCATATTTGAAAAATCAACATGATCTCACCCTTATTAATAGTGTATCCGACCACCTAATTCCTTGAATGAGTTTTGCACTTGGAATCCCTGCTTGTGCTCTCCAAGTCTCTTAATTAGTGACTCTAGCAACTTCTCCCAAAGCATTCTAGACATGTTTGTACCTCCCCAAAGAACTAAGATTACAATAAAGTATAACCTAAAGAAATAAACGAAAACCTTGGATATTTTGATTATATCCCTCAATGCCCTCAAGTGTTGTTACGAGCCTAATGAAACACTTAGGTAAATATAGGCTAACAAAGACACCATTTTTAAAGGGTTAATTACAAAGCACAACCTATATTATGCACGTTTTGCACTTTGCAACCTAAACTTTTTATTTGTTTTCCGAAAACAACCTATATAACACGATTTTTTTTTTTTTTTTTTAACTTTAGTAACCTCCTACTATATATTTTAGCTATATATGAAATGTGCTCAGCATATGCTAAAGGTCCAATAGGCGACACGTGGCCAACAAAATCATCATCTTTATGGGCAATTTTTTATAAACAAAACTTAAATAAAATATTGGTTCTTCAATTCTTTTCACTGGTTGTGGATAAAATCCAATCACCGGTCAAACCTTTCGTCGACATCCACCACCACCGATTTCTATTGTGCGTAGAGCCACCACGACCACCAACACTCTCCGCCGACACCTCTGCACATGTCGTTACTATAGCGCCACTCCATCATTGGGTTAAATTCTAGAATCGTGTTCAAATGTCAAAATCCTTCACCTTTACTTTCTGCTCGCAACCACTATTATTAATTGACTGTGATAATCTCTGCCACGTCTGTAGCCTTGATCAAGAAGAAACTGTGATAATCTCTCATACTAGGCTCTAGGAGCCTGTTTGAGTCCATACAGAGCCTTTTTGAGTTTGTAAACATAACTAGGATAAAAAGGATCTTCAAATCCTTTGGGTTGTTCGACAAAAGCAATTTCTTTCAAAAAACCATTTAAGAAGACACTCTTGATGTCTATTTGATAAAGAATGAATTTTTTATACAAGCAATGGAAAGTAACATCCTGACAGACTCTAATCGTGCCACAGGAGCAAAAGTTTCTTCAAAATCAATGCCCTCCACTTGAGTGTATCCTTGGGCAACTAGTTTGGCCTTGTTCCTAGTAATGTTACCAAACTCATCAGATTTGTTACGAAAAATCTATTTGGTTCCGATAACATTAGAATTTTTTGGTCTAGGAACGAGTTCCCTAACGTCATTTCTCTCAAGCTCCATTTCTTCCTGCATTGGCTTAATCCAACATTCATCAGTTAGTGCTTCCATAACATTTTTCGGCTTAATGATAGAGGTATAAGAAGCAAAATAAGAGTATCCCATCATTTTCCGGTAATCAGGTTTAGGGTTACCTATGGTTTTCATACCTTTATTCAGTTGCCCTATGACTAGATCACTTGGATGGTCTTTTTGGATCTTAGCCGGTGGATTCCTTTTAGGATCAGATTCATTTTGCAAAAGATCACTTTTATTAGGATTTTATGTATCTGGTTCCTCTAGAGAAGGAACTTTAGGAGTGCTCAAGTCAATCTGAATGGACTCCAAGGTGTCATAATCAATAGAGGTTCTGGAATGTTCATCAAAGAAAATATTTACACTCTCCATGACCTTCTGCATTCTATGATTGTAAACCCTGTAAACTCGACTATTGTTATAATAACCAATAAAGAACCCAAGATCACTTTTAGAGTCGAATTTACCAAGAGGTTCTCTTTCTTTATAGATGTAGCATTTACATCCGAATACATTAAGGTGACTTAGGTTAGGTGTTTTACCTTTCCAAATTTGACATGGGGTGATGCTCATTACTTTCCTCAAGTACACCCGATTTATGAGATAGCAAGCTGTATTTACTAGGGTTGTGCACGGAGCTTGGAGATTACCGAAACCGTACCGAAATCCGAACCGAATAAGTTCCGAACCGAAAAAATCCGTTGACCATTTGACTTTTTTTGAACCGAACTAAACCAATTATTTTTTTGGTACGGATTTGGATATTTCTCAATTTTTCGAACCGAAACCTGTATTGAACCGTACTGAATCATACCAAACTGTATTGAACCGAATAACCGAATAAAATAACAAATTATAAATTTAAAAATATATTATCCCTAACAAATTAATTTAAATAAGAATTAAAAATTAAATTATTCATAATTTTGTAGTTAGTTATATGTAACATAAATTATTAAAAATATTATATTTAATTATTATATAATTTTCAAAACACAAGTTAGTTAGTTGGAAACATATTTGATATAATAAAATTATTTATATTAGTTAGACGTAAATATATTATATTCAATTGAATGTATTATTTTCAAAAGATAAAATAAATCTCCGATTATCCGAACTGAACCGAACCGAATTGAACCGTTCCGTTAGATCCGAAATTCTGAACCGAACTGTCCCGAAAAAATAAATAACCGCACCGTACCGTCCCGATTTTTTGGATCTGTAATGGATACTGATTTTTTAAATAACCGAAGTTTGGTATGGATCTGGATATTTTCAAATATCCGATCCACACCGTACCGTGCACGCCCCTAGTATTTACAGCTTCTGCCCACCATCTTTGAGAAATTCCTTTGGATGCAAGCATGACTCCATCCATTTCCTTAAGTGTTATGTTCTTCCTCTCAACAACCCCATTCTGCTGAGGAGTCTTAGGTGAAGAAAATTCATGAGCAATGCCTTTAGCGACACAAAAATCATTAAACAAGGAATTTTTAAATTCATGACCATGATCAGATATGATTTTGAAAACACCACATTTCTTCTCATTTTCCTATTTTAAGCATAAAGTTTTGAATATTTCGAAAGTTTCAGAATTTTCTTTAGTGAACTAAACCCATGTATATCGAGAAAAGTCATCAACACACACAAAGATAAACTTCTTACCACTGATACTTTCAGTTTGAACAGGACCATCAAATCTATGTGTAGTAACTCAAGTACCTGTTTAGTAAGAACATCGTGTATAGCCTTGTGAGAAGAATGTTTCTGTTTTCCAAATTGACACGATCCGCACGTGCCAGAGACTTTCTTCCTCAGTTTGGGTAAACCTCGAACAACCTATGAGTTAGAAACTTTTACCAAATGATCATAGTTAATGTGCCCAAATTTTTTGTGCCAGATTTCAGTTTCATTTAAGGAACTAAAGTGACATGTGTTATCAAGGTCCAGAATGTAAGAAGAATATAATCGTCATTTTCATCAAGTACCCAACATTTGTCTTGTGTAAATTTAACATTCAACCCTTGGTCACAGAGCTGGCTGATGCTTATTAGATTGGCAGGTAGATTCTCAACAAGCATTACTCCTTCCGAATTAGGCATATAACTGACATTCAAGGTTCCTATTCCAATTACCTGGTTTCTCACACCATCTCCAAATGTAACAAATTTATCATTCACAGGAGATATATATGTAAGATTTGTTCGCAGGAGATATATATGTAAGATTTGTTCGTACACTTGTAATATGCCTCAAACATCCACTGTCAAAATACCATGTTCTTTCAAAGTTCGACTCCAGAGCAAGAACGGAGGTGAAACATTTATTTCCCTTTTGAACCCAGATTTTGGTTTGTTTATGATTGCTCAAGTCAACTTTTGTTTTAGAATTTGGTTTTTGAGAGTATCTTGACTGAACTTTATATATGTCCTTGAAGGTGACTTTGCCCATGTAAAAGTCATATCACATCCTATTGCAATTAGGACGAATATGTCCTTTAACAATACAATAGTGGCAAGTAGGGATAAATTTAAAGTTCTCATGTCCAGAGTATGAATTCGTGACAAAGTGTTCCTAGTTAGAATGAATAGTATGATTATTTGGCCTATGTCCAAACACTGTTCGTTCTTGACTGGAACTCTTTCCAAAAGGTTCACTATGATTCCTCACCTCTTTACCTTTACCCTTCAAATGGTCTGCAGACCACCTACTTGAGTTGTTAGCAGGTGGTTCCTGAGTCCCCTTCATTACTCTTGACCAAGGACGAAAATATCAGTTTTTACGGAGATATTGGTGTTTTAATTTACGAAGATTTCGGTGAGATCTCGATTAATATCGAAATATCGGTGCAATTTTCTGAAAAATATTAAAGAATATATTAAAAATCTGAAAATTTAACATGATATATTTACAATTATTATAACAAACTCAAATACATATATGCATCTTAAATTTGATAGAAATAGATTTATTTACAGCTAATTTATAAATATAAAATAATATAAACAATGAGTGGCAATATAAAATATTTTTTGACTTTTTTTCATACAACATTACTAATTACTAGTACGGAAATATTATATTAAAAATGTGAAAGTTTAACAAAATATTTTTAAAATATTATAACCAATTTTAATATATAAATTCATCTTAAAATTATAAACAAAACAAAAGATTTATAAAAATGCCCAATTATTATTTTATACGTAGTTTTTATATTTCTAATTTTCATTTTGATAACTAACTATGGACCAATTATTTTCATTTTCATTTTGATAACTAATTATGGGCCAAAAATACTCAATTATTTCTAATTTTCATTTTCATAATTTATGGTATATATTATTGTAAGTAGAATTTAACTAAATAGGTTATATAAATGCTATGTAGACACAATAACATGTTGTTGACTTGGTCTGGTGGTTAAAGCTTGGAGCCTCATTCTAGAGGTCTCAAGTTTGAACCTTGGGCGAATTTTTTAAAAAAATTGCTAAAGTAAGGGAAAAAAAAAAAAGAATTTGGGCGAGATTTCGCGAGATTTTGGCGAGAATCTCGCCCAGCGCGAGAATCTTGCCAAAATCTCACGATTTTCCAACAAAAAGCTACTACAGACAAATCTCGTCTCGGGAGCGCCCATTTCGAAATCTCGCGATTTTTTCATCACTGCTCTTGACAACTCATTTTTTAGCATTTGTATCTCATTTTCTTTGTCCTTGCTAACCTGTTGCACATTAAAAAGCTTTTGTTCTAAAGAACTTATTAAGGTATCTTTTGAACCGATTACCTGTTTGGCAATGTTTAGCTCATTCTCCAGTAGAGTATTCTTTGCAGTGGATATGTTTTGAGCTTGTGTGGAGGTGCTTGGTTCTCCTCCCTTTTCATTATCTTTTATCATTCATAACTTTATTATTTCCATGTAGATTAACATTGCTTATATTATTTTTTAATAAAATTATTTAAATTCAAATATAAACAAAAATGTGTATAATACATACCTCAAGCACGTTAGGGATTACATGAATTTTTTTCCTGTTCTATTTCTTACTAGGAAAAAATGATTATTTGGTTTCATATTCATTTAATACTGGGCCAACTTCTGTAACATATAAATATGTTGATAAAAATATTTCATTCTTAAATCATAAATTGATTGTTAATTGAAAATAAGAATCATAGGTTGAGGGAAAAAAAGATTCTGATAAGATTTTTTATATATATCAGATATTTAATTCTCTAATTGTATTCGTATTTTGAAATGCCTTTTAAATTTAAATAACTGATTCTTAAATATTGGCTACATGATTTACGAGATTTACCACCGTGAACATCTACTATTTAAACTGCATTGTATAGTCTAAGGGAACTAGTTCTTCTATTTGTTCTCGGGTAAGTTTGTTGATCAATATTTTTTTCCTTTTACTTTGGTTGAAATTCATTGCAATTCCTTTTTATATAGTATTTTATGTCATTTTGCTATAGTATTTTTTTTAGCACTTTTTTGCGTTAAAATTTAAATTCTTTAGTATTTTAATTTCGGGTTAATTACAACAACTCCACCAAACTATCAGTTTTTTCACATAAACCACTAAACTTTTTCTTGTGGCACCGATGCATATAAACTATAAGGGGTTTGGTAAATAAACTATCAAACTTATTTTTCAATAATTTTTCGCCGGAATTCCGCACGTGACTTGCACGTTATAAACTTTTAAGGGCTTTTTTTTTCAGACAACCTTTTTAGTATGCTAAAAGTGTAAAATTTCTTCACACCTTTCTTTTCCTTAATAATTCTTTTGAATCACCAATGGCTCTCCCTCAATATCTAGAACCTCTATTGTTGAAGATAGACGGCTCATGTACCTACAAAAAGCCTGTTTAGACAAAAAAACTCTTAGAAGTCTATCACGCGCAAGTCACGTGCATAATTCCGGTGAAAAATAATTGAAAAATAAGTTTGGTGGTTTATATGTCAAACCCCGTATAGTTTAGATGTATCAGTGCCACAAGAAAAAGTTTAGTGGTTTACTAGTACAGTACTCGTGAATAATATTCACGGATATGTTTAAATTTTGTTTTACTTTTTGGAATACTTTTAATTTATGAATATATTTATGTTTTTTTTTAAAAGGAAAAATATTAAAACCTTAAACAATTATAAACGTAAATCATGAAATTTGATTTCTTTTTTAATTCAAATGATTTTAAAATTATTTTAATCCTATAATTTTGAGATATTATAATGATTCTCAGCATAACACATGTTCATTTTCATTATCTTTTATCATATAAAGAATAGAGGGTCATGTGAATTTTGATAAATTCATTATGATCAGATTTGAGTTGTTCAATAAATAAATTCATTGTATATTTGAAGCCATATATTTTCAGCTAATTGCGATAATAGACATAAGTTAAGTAGAAAATTTGCAATAATCACAATTAATCATGTATGTGTTATATGATAATTGTGGTATAAAATATCCCTTAAAGAATTCAGGTTATCAAGTCTCGAGAATTATCTAAAAATCAAGTAAATAGAAGACTAATCGAATATATTAACTAATCATAGTTATATAATTCAAAATTATAAATAAATGAGTAATTAATAATCTTGAGTTGCTTTCATATAGTTTTCTTTTGAGCAAGACATTCAGTAGGTATTGCATTATTAATAATGCCAACTTCATTACTATGCGGTCACTAATTTGAATAAATTTTCCTTCAAGATTTTTTAAATGATTTTATTGTTATATTATATTTTAGAATATTTTTCTAATTGTTAAATTAATCCCCGATATATAAGTTTTATAATTTAGGTATATAGTTTTTTAATCATGTGTGCAATGAGTTCAATCTTTAATCATGCACTTTTGATAAAATAATTTATCTTATAAAAATGTGATTTATTAGAAATAAAAGTTGAATTAGTAAATCATTCATAAAATCATAACTAAAAATCGTATCAAATTTAAGATATACTATGTAAATCATGACAAAATTGAATTTAAACACTTGATATTTAGATAATAAAAATAGAAATTTTTAAGGTATAAATATTTAATATTAATTTTTATTCTCAAAATTCTAAGAAAATAACACTTGTCCCAAAACTCTAAGAGAATGACACTTGTCTAAGTGGTTTCTCTTTTAGTATATAAAGGATTTGCAAAAACACTGATAGTTTGGTGGGGTTGCTGCAATTAACCCTTTAATTTATTTTCACGCCGGTTGAGCTTACAAAAATTGTTGCAAATGAATGGCAAGTCTCTCAAAATGTACCTTCCAATGCCTTTTCCGGATAAAAACATTGTTGCAAAAGGACAAAATAAACTTATTCAAGAAGTCTGAGGTACGATAAAAATTGATGGAGCAAGAGCATAATAGATTATCCTCAAGATTGATAGACGAATAGAGGAAATTTTTTGAAGAAATACTCAATGTTGTAGCTAAAGATACTGGAGGAATTTTCTTTGTTTATGGATATGGCGGCACTAGGAAAACATTCATTGGGAATACTTTATTTGTTGCTATTAGATCGAAGGGTGAGGTAGTGCTTAATCTGGCATCGAGTGGCATTGCATCCTTACTTCTTCCTGGAGGACGAACACCACATGCAAGATTCAAGATTCCTATAAACATCACTGAAAGCACGACATGTGAAATACACTCTAGAATAGATTTGGCCGAGTTAATGACCAAAGCGAAGTTGATTGTTTGGGAGGAGGCTCCATTGATGAACAAAAAACTACTTCTTCTTTGAAACATTAGATCGAAGTTTGAAAGTTGTGCTGAAAAAGATAAATCCCGATTATGTTGTTGTCCCATTCATAGGAAAAGCATTGTACTAGGAGATTTTCGTCAGATTCTTCCTATTGTACCTAAAGGAACTAGAGAAGATATATTATCTCAACGATAACTTCATCCTCCTTATGGGCTTATCTAAAGTTTTGACACTTAAAAAGAATATGCGTCTTCGATGTGGTGTTGGTTAATCCGTAGCTGATACGACAAATAATTTCTATCACTCCAACAAATCACATCACACTTTCTAATAATTACTTTATCACTCAATTATTACTTAATATCACATTTCTACTAAAATAATCCTAAAAAAACAATTAAACCCTACTAAATCCAAAAACACATTGCGAAAAGGTGTAGGAATTAAAAGATGTATAAGCCCGAATGTGTCAGGTAAACTTACATCTGAGAACAACATAAACTAAAAGTAATTTAAAGAAATTGTAATTAAATAGATTGTTAGGAAAACAATGGGTCCGTTTGCTTAAGATTGAGCTCAGTAGATTTAGAGGATCAAATCTCAATAAAGCACACTGATTAATTCTCTCGGTCAAATTTGACCCAACACTCCCCAATTTTAAGCAAACGGACCCAATATGTGAGGTGCATGATTAGAATTAAATTTATATGTAAATAAACAAATAATAGGTATGCAGAATTGAGAGGCAGGGGGAAGACCCCAGGCTGTTTCCCTTATCCAATTCCAAATCCAGCCAAGATTGAAATTGGACACCTAAAAATCATAATAAAATAATTGAGCAAGTGGGCCTTGAAAAGAGATGAATGAGTAGATTCGGAATCCAATAGCTTTTACCCTTCATGGGAAATTTCCCAACTTTTTCCTTCTCACTTTTGTCGGTGAATTCTATTGGACGTTATCCTCCGATTTCATGCATGGAAACTATTGCATGCTCTACCAACTATTTTAACTTAATCACCACAAATCACATGTTTGTTTGTGACCTTATAATAATAATATCATTTTGCATACGTACCATAAAAGATGAAACATCATTTAATCTTAATTCTACCTGTTTATTATTTACTTTTTCTTTGGTTTTGGTGGCGATTGAGGGAGGGTTCATTGAATTCATCACCATTAATGAATAGTATGTGATATTACTTGGCTACTAAGATTACGTGGAAGTTCTCTAACTATTATAATTAGATATTAATGGTGAATCTTTTTTCAAAATATCTTTTAGAATTTTCTTGGATACTATTTGTTTTACTAATCACAGACATAGAATCCAACTTGAATTATTGACAATTAAAGAAAAAAATTATGGGTTAGCTTTTCTAGAAGGTGATCAAAATTTCACATAAGTAAGTTACTATATCCATACTATTATTAATTTGCATATGTAGTTCGTATTAGATTGCACGTACGTATATATATTATATGATGTGATTGTCACGTATTTGATATTTTGTCAAAAAAATTTGATGAAGATTGTAACTTCAAGTTGGAGGACTTCAAGTTGCAAACGATAAAAAAAAATATAATATAAGTATTAAAGTGTAAAAACTCACATACAAGTTGATTTAAGTATTTAACCCTTTTTAATATAATAATATCAACATACTATCATCAATAATGATTTGACCTATATATACATCCTATCATACCATTCTACACTATTCCAATACAAATATAAATATTTACTATTTATCTAGTACAGTCTCACATATGTTAGGTGCATGAATTTAAGATTCATGTAGTTCGAGGCTTGGGGGAGATATGTCAGTTGTGTGAAGTTTTTCATGAAAATGTATACTTAGTGTTGGGGTTAGATTCATGTAGTTTGGGTCGAGGGTGAAGCTGTGTGTAATTTTTCATAGAAAAACTATTACTGTTATATAGAATACTACTTGTTCTAAAAAATATTATTATAAAAAATTATTAATATTTATACTAAAATGTATTATTTGCCCATATAACAGGTGTGCAAGATAAAATACTCTTTATTGAGATTACTCCATCTAAATAAGCTCCATCGAGATGTAAATATATTTCCACTCCAGAGTATATCCACTTTTAGGTATAATATATCACCGCATCATAGCCACATCATCCATTATATTTGTAAATATTCATCCACAATGATTAGCGTACCATTACTACTATTTGGTGTTCCACCATCAACCCTTTCCACACTCAATTTTTTTCTCTTTGCGTACAATTAATTGTACACAAACCTTTCTCTTATTTATACCCCTCTCATAATTAAAATGTACTCCCTCTATCCTACAAGAATTGACACACTTTCTTTATTGATATGTTCCAAATAAATTTGCATATTTTAGAAATGAAAATTTTCTCACAATTTTTCATCTTTAAAAAATCAACAATAAAATTAAAAAGTAATTTTTTCTTAAAATGTATATATACTTAAATGTGCAAGTTTATGTAGAACGGAGGTAGTAGTTGATCAGCGAGTACAAATTATTAATTGAACCCATTATTAAAGATGCTTTATTCGGATGCGTGAGGCGGGCAGTAGAATTAAAAAATGAAAGCAATAAGGTAGCAGGTGTATATGAGGCTACATCACACGCCAATAATCACCTAATTAAGAATTCCACTCCGAATGTTTCCCACGCTCCTTAATTACCTCATTATCTTAATAATTGGAACAATTATAATTACCTTCCTCATTCCAAAAAGCAACTGTAATGTGTTGCAAAAATCACCGACTAATTTTATTTAGGCATTAGGTTTTCATTGGACGTCTATTTTTATTTCTTGATTTCTCCCTACTTAATTACATCTATACCTCGATCAGTCTGGCCTAGGCCCCAACTAGTCCGCTAGACCCCAGTTTACCACCTGACTAGCGCCTATACTACAAGAAAAAAAAGGTATTTGTAACTACAAAAGTAGTTACTAAAAATAACCCATTTTGTAACTATTAGTAGTTACATAAAATATTGCATACAATTTAATCAAATTTTGCTACAAGATGACAAACTCTTTTGCAACTACTTGTAGTTACAAATACATAAGTAACTACAAAGTAGTTGCAAAAAATAGTTACAATTACATTAGTAACTACTCCCTCCATTCCAGCTAACTTGTCACGCTTTGCATTTCGGTCCGTTCCATTTAACTTTTCACACCTTAAAAAGGAAATTTCTTTCACAATCTTCACCCTCAAAATATCCACGATCAATCTCCACCTTTAAAAAAGGCAAAGAAAACACAAAATCTCTGTTTTCTTAACATCCGTGCTCGGTCAACTGTGACACATCAGCTGGGACGGAGGGAGTACAAAGTAGTTGCAAAAATACTTTTTACATCTTATTATAAGTGACTACCATATTGTAACCATATGTAGACATGTGGTTACTAAAAATATTTTTATGACTAGTCTATTTTTTTTCTAACTACATTTTGTAGTGAAAAAAAATCTTGATTATAGTAGTGCTAGCGATTTCTACAATCTCGATAAGAAAGAATAGTTTTATTCAACTTATGGGCTCCATCAGTTTTTTTTTTTTTTTAATTTTTTTTTCCTAATCTAAGAACAAAGAAAAAACTCTCCTCTCCTCCCACGATGACTCGAACCCAGAACCAAAGATCTAGGTAGTAGAAACTCTGCCACTTGAGCAATCCAACTCGTCTCCATCAGTTTTACAACAAAAGAAATAGCATATTTCAATGTCTCCTTATATTCAGACCTAACGATCTCATGGTAACCAATTGCATACCATATAATACGTGATATATAACACATCTAAATTAGTTAATGGTTAATTTTGCTAACTATAATCAAATTCATGACGTCACACATCATATGTTAAGAAAATATTCAGTTTTGATAATAACAAAAGTGATGAAAGGTATGATAGATCATTTCCCTAATAGTATATAGGTCTTCTCAATTAACCGGAATAGCCTGAAGTTGCGAGTACCAACTACGAGTCCACATTTCATCGTGCATGGCTGAAAGATGTGGCTATATTCTAATTCTCCAGTCATCATATTCATCAAAAGGGACAATAGTAACCTTGGTACAAGATGTATCCATTCTGTCTATTTTAAGGAATTTAAATATGAAACTTGCTTTGGAAAACGTAGATAGATCTGGTTAAGTTACTAGAACCTACGGGTTGTTAAACCAACTCGCTCTTACACCACTTGTTGGTTCTAACTGATAGAGATTTAGATGGGGTTTTTATATCTCTACCCATATGAACCTCTAACCTTTTAAAAAAATTCTTTAAAATAATGTAGGCTAATTCTGATGTCGGTGGTAAGAAACTTGTGCTTACATCAGTAAGTTTATAAAAAATAAGCAAAAAAGTAATTGTTGTCTTTGAAACTTATAATAAGCGAATGCCTAAGAGTTAAGTAGCGGTTTTTCACAGTAGTTGCAAAGTTGCAGCATGTTGGTGTTTGTGTTCAACAATGAATAAGCAGTAAGAAAATAAACAAATACAACAATTTTATAGTGATCTGAAGGTGGACTAATCCTTCTACGTCCACTCTACTCTCTTCACTTGAGAGGAGTTCACTAAATTGATTTACCCACACGATCGAATCTATTACAGGCTTACATATATCAACTTGTAACCTCCAACTTATAATTTCACATATCCCTAGAAGGTTAATCCTCCAACTGCGTTCTCTTTCAGAACAAGATCTTATTGAATCCCTAACCCAAATAGTAAGTTTGGCATTAGAATTTCTTAAACTGAAAGCTCGCCACTAAATGTTCTTGTTCTTCTGGAAATATGGGCTGCTTCAGTGAGAAACGCTCGAAGTAAGAAAATTGGTTAGCAGACAAAGCTTATTTGGTCAACTTTTGCACTTGAAGGCGTATCGATTCGATGCTTCTCTCAGTCTTCAGAATCCTCTATTTATAGTTTGGAGATTCTATCTTGTTGAAGAGAGATATAATCTTGACATTAATTGCTTTTGTACGACTATTTGTCATTGCTTGTCCTCATTGCTATAGATTTGTCAAGTAGATTGCGGCAAGTTACTGATCAACAATTTGTTTAGGCTCTGTGGTGCTTCGTCGTTGGTATGTAGGTGTAAGATAGTATCTTATCTTTAATTGTTACTTTCATTTGAAAACTATGCTGACTTTTGATTCTTCATTCTCAGTTGACTTGTTGGAATGTTTGCTGCCGGATTCATATCTCCTTACAATAACTTCTCTGACAACGGACCGCTGCAGACGATTAGCATCGTTGGTTGTAGCCTTGCCTGCTTATCTCATGTAACCTCTTTTCTTACAACTACAGACTTTTATTGCTTACTGCTTGCCACTCGTTCAACCTTTTTTTTTGCAGTGACTTTTTTCTTGTAGCTACCTAACCTTAATACTAAGTATTACAATACAAAATTGGGGACCTTTAGCTCCTATTACAAATCTAGTTTTACATCATCAAAATTCTAACATAAATTTTCTAACAGTTTGCTATAAAAAGTACAATTTTTTTCTATAACATTAATAAGCATAATATGATTTTAAAAGAAAAATAAATAATTTATTTTTAGTATAAATGAATTACATTGTAACTTTGTTTTATTTAAATTTTATAAGATATTGATTGATTTATTAAGAGAAAATAGTCATTCTATTAGCTACATACTAATTCAATGACTGTTTATAGGGAATTGATATACACCACATTATTGTGTGGTTTTTGGATTTGTATTATATACACAAAACGTATTACAACAACCAAAGAGAAAATACAGGAAGAGATTACAACACATTATAAAAAATAAGTTTGAATAATTTATGCTATATTTATCCTCTAATACCCCCCGTCAAGCGATACGTGGGATGAAGACACACGCGTAGCTTGGACCGTAAAGATTCAAAGGCGGGACAAGGTAAACTTTTAGTGAAGACGTCCGCGAGTTGGAGATGTGAAGGTACAAACTGAGTAATGAGCTTGCCAGCGGTAACAAGTTCACAAACAAAGTGCTAGTCGATATCAATGTGCTTTGCTCGGTTGTGAAAGATAGGGTTTTGATTGAGGAAGACAACACTCTTATTGTTACAAAGTAAGGTAGGAGGAGCAGACGGGAGGAAACGTAATTCTCGAAGAAGATTACATAACCACATAACCTCGGAAGATGCATTTGTCATAGCTGGGTACTCGGATTCACAACTGGAACGAGATACTGTAGGTTATTTCTTAGCACTCCAAGAAACAAGATTATTACCAACAAAAACAGCATAGCCATATGTAGTGTCGAGTCTCAACACACCGAGCCCAGTCAGCATCTGTATAAGCAGTAATGGATGGGGTGGTGGAATGAGAGAAGGAGAGACCGAACTGGAGAGTGACCTTGACATAACGTAAAATACGCTTGACTACGAGAAGATGGTTATCTGCCAGACGCTGCAAAAACTGACTTACCATATTGACAGCATAGGAGAGATCCGGTCTAGTGATAACTGGAGGGCCCCAACAAGTGAATGGTAAAGAGTGGGATCGGATAATGGTGTACCGGAGCTAGTGAGAGACTCACCAGAAGCTAAGGCCATAGAGACCGGCTTCGAGTCAAGGAGACTTGCCCGGGCAAGAATATCTTGTGCATATTTGGGTTGACCAATGAAGAGACCATCCAAAACGTGAGATATTTCAAGTCCAAGAAAATATGAGAGACGACCAAGGTCTTTGATGGAAAATTCACGAATCACGATGAGTGCGATCTATAAATCGTCGAAGCAAGGTAGCATCAGAACCTGTGACAATGATATCATCAACATAAAGTAGAAGAAATATAACTGAAGTGCCACGATGTAGATAGAAAAGAGAGGAGTTGGACTGACTCCCTTGAAACCCAAGACTAAGTAGAAAAGAGCTGAATCGCTGGAACCACGTGAGAGGATCCTGACGAAGACCATATAAAACCTTTTTCAAACGGCACACATGAGTCGAAAAGTGAGGATTCACAAAGCCAGGTGGCTAGGCCATATAGACAGGCTTGGTGAGAATGCCGTTGAGAAAAGCATTTTTTAACGTCAAGCTGATGCAGTGGCCAACCAAATTGTACAGACAATGCTAGAATAACTCGAACAGTTGAGGATTTGACAAAGGGACTGAAAGTATGATGAAAATCAACACCAGGTAGTTCCGTAGTTGACTAAATCCTTGAGCCACGAGACGCGCTTTGTGTCATTCAATGGAGAACGAAACTTAGTTCGAAACACTCACTTGGAACCAACAACGTTAGCACCAGGAGGAAGAGGAACGAGATCTCACGTTTGGTTTGACCGCAATACATTAATTTCTTCGTCCATGGCAAAGACCCAATGAGGGGACTTGAGAGCAATAACCACGTGGTTCAGACGAAGCAGTTAACGCATATAACAATGGTGTATATGCAATATTAATAGGATATCGAGGTTTGAACATACCCGATTTGGCACGAGTGACCATAGGATGAGTAGGCATTGGAGCAACTGAGCATGGTGAACTTGGAGAATCGGAGGCAGAAGGAACAATTTTTATGTATATTTTTATTAATTATTTTCTTTATATATTAATTTATGAACTTAATAATAATAATCTGTAAATAGATATAGTTTAATTAAATAAAAAAAATAAACTTATTATTTATTATAATTTTATTTTCTTAATTTTAGAATTTTTAATTAATTTTTTTGTTACATTTATTTATTTATTTTTCTTTTGATTTACAAGTTATTCTGGTTAGGTAAACAAAACATAAATTGAATGTGTTGTTACCTTTTAGATTTGTAAACCTTGTTATCGCATTTTGGTATAGATGTCATTGACAAAGACGATGTCTTGAATAGAGCTGACAATTCGGGCGACCCGGTCGGGCACGGGCCCAGACGGGCCAAGGAGTAGTTTCGGGTCGGGTCGGGCCCGATTTATTTTGGGTCTAGAGGGCCATCGGGCTAAAAAAGTCCACCAATGAATTTTTTTCTTTTCTTTTTCGTTACTATAACCATGAGCAAAATTATATATTGAGGTGAACTTCAGTTTAATTCTCTTAAGACAAAGTCTAATGGGAAAGTTTAGTTTAATTTTATCCCAAGTATTGGGTAAACTACCCTGGGGGGGGCCTCGATTATTATCTAAGGTTTACCCGGAGTTTATCATTTTATTCTGGGTCAGAAGGATAATCCGACTTTTTATTTCCATCAATGTAAACGCTAGATAAATCTAGATAAAATATCACTATCCTATATTATCTAACAAAATAAATGAAATCAAAGAGGAAGAGTAATTATAGATAGACCCGCCCAAAGAAAATCTGCGGCAGAAGTATTCACATTACAAAGTGGTCCATTCAGCACATAAATATAAGAACAACGACATGAAAGTTTACTAAAAACTCAATATAGTTTGTCCTTATTACTAAATAAGCTCCCACAAATACTTATGTATCAAGAAACAAATATGCTAAAAGAATGCGTCTTATGTGCTCCTGTTTCATCGTAGCAATTTGTAGGTATAACTTAGTTCGGTTAATTTGGTAACATACATCAACAATTAGCTAAAAACCAATCCAATTCCATCAGACCGGCCCGCAGGCCAGCCCGTCCTCGGCCCGCAAAAAAAAAAGTCTGTTCTGGCCGGGCCAAAAAAGTCTGAAATTTTTGGGCCTCTAATATTCCGGCCCAACCCACTCTATATTTTGGGCTAAACGGACCAGCCCATCGGGCCGGGCCCCTTTTTTCAGTTCTAGTCTTGAATCAGGGAAAATAACTGCATTTTATAACAGATTCTGTTAACATACTAAACTCAATGTCTACTCCAAACACAAAAAAACTATACTGCAAGAACACAATAAGTCTACTCTAAACACAAAATAACTATACTGCAAGGACACAATAAGTCTAATGTAAGAACACAATAAGTCTATGCTAAAAACAAAATAACTATACTGCAAGCACATAATAAGTCTACTCTAAACACAAAAAAACTATAACGCAAGAACACAATAAATCTACTGTAAGAACACAATAAGTCCACTCTAAACACAAAATAACTATACTGCAAGACACAATAAGTCTACTGTAAGAACACAATAAGTCTACTCTAAACACAAAATTACTATATTGCAAGAACACAATAATTATAAAGGATACTGTTTCGATAAACAATATACACTATTTTATCGCACACATTATACTATATTGAATACACCACAAAAGAAAAAGAGGAAAAAAATAGAAAATAAAGAATAAGAAAAAAATAGAAAATAAAGAACTAAAAAAAAAAATTGTGGATAGTAGGATTCAAAACTACTTCCAAATAGAAAATTATTGTACCAGTGACCACTTTGGATAACATCCCATGTAAATTCAAATACACTTATTTTATATATTGAATGTGTTGACCAGTCCAATTAAAAAAGGAGATGATCGGCCCAATTAAAAAAGAAGAGTCTTTCGCGCGAAGTGGGGTTCAAACACACTCCATCGCACGTCAAAAGAGCATCTCTTACCACTCCAAACAATAGCAAATTCATGAAATCAAACGCAGCCTTATACATATATCATTATGCGCTGCATCTTTCAAACAAAAAAAAAAAAAAATGATCCGGGTCAGGCGCGACCCCCTGCAAATTTTGGATCTAGGTGTACATTAAGCGTTATAGTGCATCATGTGCACCCAAGTAATGAGGATGTATTACATAATTTGTAGTTTGCAACTTTCTTAATTTTTTAGTAATTTATATTTCGTAATCCACTTTATTTCTACCATCACATATTCATTTATGAGTAGTTCTCTTGTATATCAGTTGGACAGATTTTAGATCCGTATAATATTGGTCGTTGATGAATTCACTGGTTGTGTGTAGTTTTTTCATAAAAAAAATATAGTATTATTATGCTCAAATATACTATGCTGAAAATGTATTAAAGCTGAACAAAGATATCATATACTAAAAAAATTATATATAATACTCTTCTTTACAATAATCTTTTAGTATAAATACTGATACATATTTTCATTAAAAAAAAATCCAAACAACCCGTGGATCTGCTTAACGTTCAAATTGCACGAATCAGGTGTTGATGAGAATTTGTGTTTCTTTGTTATTTTACAACGAGTTTAGATTTTTTTTTCTCCACATGTTAAGCTAGAATTGATAGTTATTTTATGACAATAATATAAGTTTATCACATATTATGTTATATATATTTAATAAAAATAAAATTTATATATCCTATGTATAGCGTCGCATTGCGCTCATAGGCAGACCTACAGTGCCCCCGACCCATGAAAAATTGTTATTGTATACTCTCTTAGTATTTTTTATCTCTTTCATTTTATCCATTTACACAAACTTTTTTATTATTATTAATTAAGATATCAAAACACATTCTAAAGTACATTCGCATCCTTTTAATCACTTTCTTAATTGTGGAACTCATTAATTTTATCAAATTCACAATTCTTTGTTTATTTATTATGGTTATTTATGGAAAGGAGAAAAAAGGTAAACTAACATAAAAAATAACATTGTGACAACTAAAAATGAACGACGTTTGAATAAAATGACACACTTAAAAAAGAACGGAAGGAGTACTATTTATATGTATTTTAATCAATTTTAATACAACTTAACTAAATAAAATATATAATTTCTATAATCATTTAATAATAATCAATAATGTATTTCTAAGTGTAAGTAATAAGTAACGATTTTAAAAGAATTTAATCAAATGAATAGAAACATTACATATTTTTGCTTTAATTAAGTTTTGATCCATTAACTTACTTTTATTTTGTTTGAAAATAGCACCAATAATTCATTGAATAACAAAATAACCGCCATTTCACATATGAATGTCACGTGCGTGAGATTTGGTCGGAAAAAACAAATGGAGATTGCAACTTGTCAAATTCATGTACTTAAGGTTGCAATCCATGAAAAAATAAAGTTTAGGTATTGAAGTGTAAAAACACAAAAAATGTAGGTTGATTTAAATAATTAACCCTAGTTTTATTTATAGAGTTGAATGTTACTGAGGGGATAATGTCCCCATCCGGATATGGCATGAGTCATCCTCAACGTATTTCATTTTACATCGGATGATCCATCCCTCCATATTGAAGAAATAGGTAGTTTTCAAGGGAAAGAAGCAGAGCAGCATGTATGCTGCACGTGCATAGATTAGTAATCAGTTTCCTTTTCCATTTATTTCAGATTAGTTGTAAGCTGACTTGGCAACATTGTATTGGTCAAGACACATCATCACAACCAATAGGATTGTGATGTTGCTAGTATAAATACTGATAGTGTAATTCCTTTACAGTTGTAACAGAAATATTATAGAAATAAAATACAAGTTCATCTCCCATCCTTTGATGAAGTAAACTATGAGAATCAGCCTTGCATTTTAACATGGTATCCAGAGCTTCAGGTTTAAATCCATGGCGATTCCGCCATTGAAATCGAATGCGTGGCCGGCATTAAATGTTGGAGCAGAGACGTCGCTGAAGATGCAGAATGCAAATAGAGATAATGATCCACTTCAACTTCAAGGATCGGATCATCCGGGAATGAAGTTAGTCACTAATGTTCTTACTGGAAATGATTTCCTGCCATGGAGCAGGTCCATGCGAATTGCTCTTCTGGCAAAGAATAAACTAGGATTTGTTACCGGTCATGTTAAACCTCCAGCTGATGAAGAAGGCTTCGAGCAGTGGCAAAAGGCAGATAATATGGTAATGTCATGGATTCTAAGCTCGTTATCAAAAGAAATTGGTGATGCATTCATATATGCTGAGTCTTCGAAGAAACTATGGGATAGTATTACGCGACGTTTTGGTCAGTGTAATGGTCCACAGTTGTATCAGATCCAGCGGGAAATAGCAAGCATTGCACAAGGAAACTCGTCTGTTGCCGTTTATTTTACAAAACTCAACAAGCTATGGGACGAGATTCACCTTTTAATGCCAATGCCTACATGTAAGTGTGAAGCTAGTGAGAAATGGCTTGAAATTGACAGAAATAACAAACTGATGCAATTTCTGATGGGCTTGAACGATTCATATGATGACATTCGGAGTCAAGTGCTGATAATGGATCCCCTACCTGACATAGATAGAGCATATTCAATGATTTTGCGCATTGAAAAACAACGGACTGTGAAGGATACATATGCAGACACAAATGATGGTGCAACTATGTTCACGAGGATGAACACACAAGGCAGAGGTGGAGGAGGAAGATCTGGCTATAATAACGGAAGAGGTGGATCGAATACGGGGAGAGGTAGAGGTGCTGGTAGGAAAACTAAAGAGGAAAGGGCAAAATTAGTTTGTGAACACTGCCAAATGCCTGGGCATGAAATAGGAGAGTGCTATAAGCTAAAAGGATACCCTGACTGGTATTATAAGCCTAAGGAAGATAGATTTCAGGGTGCACATAGTGTGGTCAATAGTGTTCAAAGTGGCACCTCTAGCTCAAGTTCAGACCATAGCAAACAGTCTACTTCCAACGCTGACATCACGTCCATAGTGCAGCAAGAGCTTGCTAAATTGCTTGGAGCTAGAACTGCGCAGTCCATTGGATCTGACGATAGTAACAAAAGCTTTGGTAATAAATCTGGACGACATGAAGAGGCAGAAACATTCTTTGCTTTCACATTACTAGAAGAGCTGAGAAAAGGTTCATGGATTATCGACACGGGAGCTAGTAGACACATGTGCAACGACTTAGGAATCATGCAAAATCTCACAGCATTGGAAAATCCAGCTCCAATAATACTGCCAGATGGTGGACAGAAATGGGTCACATACAAAGGTCAGGTTGCTTTAACCTCTAAGATAATTCTGACGGATGTCTTTTATGTGCCTACTTTCAAATTTAACTTGCTTTCCATACCACAAATCTCTGTTGCTATGAATGTGAGAGCTGTTTTCTTGCCTACATACTGTGAGCTACAGAAAGTTGAAACTGGTGAAGTGCTCGCAACTAGTCCCATGTTAGGCAGACTATATGTCTTTCATAAGAATGATATGCAGCATGTTGTGATTTCTCCAAGCTTGTCAGTCACTCATTTTCATGAGGCATTTGATGTATGGCATAAGAGATTGGGTCATGCTTCACCCCATACTTTACAACACCTAAACTTCCTCAAACATGTTTGCACATCAGAAGTATTGAAAAATCACAAGGGCTGTGATGTTTGTCATATGTCTAGACAAGTCAGATTATCTTTTCCTACTAGCAGCATTCAGACTTCGAGACCACTGGAGATGTTGCACGTTGATATCTGGGGCCCTTATAGGAAACCAAGTATCACAAACACACCCTACTTTCTCACTATAGTAGATGATTACAGCAGAGTGACTTGGGTTTGTATGTTGGCACATAAAGGTCAGAGTGTTAAGTCATTAAGGACTTTTCTGAAAATGATAAGCGTACAATTTGAGCAATCAATCAAGGTAGTAAGAACAGATAATGGAGCAGAGTTCCTTAGTAATGAATGTCAGGAATTGTTCTCTTCCATGGGTATTGTGCATCAGAGGACATGTGTGTGTACACCCCAACAGAATGGAGTGGTGGAACGAAAGCATAGGCATTTATTAGAAATGGCAAGGGCCCTGATGATACAGTCAGCAGCTCCAGCCTACTTATGGCCGTATTCTGTACTGACAGCAGCCTTCTTGATCAATAGACTTCCTACAGCAGTCTTGAAATGGCAAACCCCATACACTGTCCTCTTTGGAAAAATTCCGGAGTATGAGTATTTTAAACCCTTCGGTTGTTTGTGTTATGCCACCAATGTTACACCACACAAAGAGAAATTCACTTCTAGAGCTCATAAATGTATATTGGTGGGTTATCCTCCTGGACAGAAGGGTTATAAACTGTTTGATGTTGAGAATCAATGTGTTTTGGTCTCTAGAGATGTTGTATTTGTGGAACATGAATTTCCCTACGCTAAATCTCCTACATCTGGGATAGAATGTTTGCCTTTGCCTCTGCCAATCCAGGATGATGACCAACAACCATCCTTTATGGACGTTTCAGCTCCATCAGAACTGTCAACAGAATCAGTGGGCCTTCGGCGAAGCACACGAATTCCTCACAAACCAGCTTATTTGAATAACTATGTCCAGCACCTGCAATCATCCTCCACTGCAAATATTCACTCTGATTTGTCACACACCTCCGATTATATTGATCATGGATATGCAACTTTCCTAGCCAATGTGGATGTTGTAGACGAACCACGTAGTTACCATGAAGCCAAGACTAAATTACATTGGCGGGAAGCAATGGCGAAGGAGATAAAAGCTTTGGAAGATAATAAAACCTGGGAACTTACCATTCTACCACCCAATAAAAGGGCCATTGGATGTAAGTGGGTATACAAAACAAAACTTAACCCTGATGGTACTGTGGAACGGTATAAAGCCCGATTGGTGGCAAAGGGGTATCATCAAATCCAAGGTGTTGATTACATGGAGTGTTTCTCCCCTGTGGCGAAACAAGTCACGGTTCGCTTTATCATAGCTCTTGCCACTATTCAGCAGTGGACTTTGTATCAGCTAGATATCAACAATGCTTTCTTACATGGGTATTTACATGATGAGATTTACATGCACCCACCAGCTGGATATGACAAAGCCTCCCCTGGTCAAGTTTGTAGGCTGCTCAAAAGTCTTTACGGACTCAAACAAGCGTCTCGGCAATGGAACGCCGAGTTTTGCGACAAACTCCTCCTATATGGGTTTAAGCAGTCCGCTCACGATCATTGTCTCTTCACTTGGCAGCATAAAGGTGAATTTATGGCCCTCATAGTCTATGTTGATGATGTTTTGTTAACTGGTTCTTCAGGGGCTCCTTTTGCTGAGTTTAAACAGTTTCTTGACACCATCTTCACCATCAAAGATTTAGGGATTGCAAAGTACTTCTTGGGAATTGAAATTGCTCGAAGTGAGGCAGGTACTCACCTGAACCAAAGAAAATATGTTTTAGATATTTTAAAGGATACTCGAATGATGTCTTGCAAACCGGTCCCTACTCCTTTTCCGCCTGGCTTGAAATTATCCAGTTTGATGGTACTTTGCTTCCTGATTCAGATAAGTATCGACGGTTGGTGGGTCGGCTTCTTTACCTCAATCTTACCCGGCCAGACCTCACCTACGTTGTGCAGCAACTCAGTCAATACGTCAATTCCCCTCGCAGCTCCCATTGGGAAGCTGCCCAACATGTTCTTCGCTACTTGCTTGGTACCTCTTCTCTTGGCATTTTCTTTCCTGTCACTTCTGAGCTGAAACTCACTGCTTATGGGGATGCTGATTGGGGGTCTTGTGTTGACTCTCGCAAATCACTTACCGGCTATTATGTATTTTTAGGTGATTGCTTAATTTCCTGGAAAACGAAAAAACAGACAACTGTTTCCCGCAGTTCCGCCGTGGCCGAGTATCGTGCTCTCGCTTCCACCGTTTGTGAACTCCTATGGATTGACTACTTGGCCACTGATCTCTTGGTAACAGTTCCTCGACCAATTCCTTTAATATGTGATAATCAAGCAGCTCTTCACATCGTTGAGAACCCCGTTTTTCACGAGCGCACTAAGCACATTGAGATGGATTGTCATTTGGTTCGTGATAAGTTTAAATCTGGTTTTTTACAGCTTATTCATGTCGGCACCACAGGACAGTTAGCTGATATTTTTACGAAACAGCTCGGCGGTAACCAATTTGCATGGATTTTGTCCAAGTTTCGCATGGTCTCTACCCATTCTCAACTTGGGGGGGGGGGGGGGGGTTGAAGAAATAGGTAGTTTTCAAGGGAAAGAAGCAGAGCAGCATGCATGCTGCACGTGCATAGATTAGTAATCAGTTTCCTTTTCCATTTATTTCAGATTAGTTGTAAGCTGACTTGGCAACATTGTATTGGTCAAGACACATCATCACAACCAATAGGATTGTGATGTTGCTAGTATAAATACTGATAGTGTAATTCCTTTACAGTTGTAACAGAAATATTATAGAAATAAAATACAAGTTCATCTCCCATCCTTTGATGAAGTAAACTATGAGAATCAGCCTTGCATTTTAACACATATCCACGCACTATTACTTACATCACCTTTTACAATTTCCAACACACCTTTTACAAATTTCAATACACCTTTTACAATTTTCCATACACATCCTAACCTATTATACCTTTAAACTAAAATACTTTTTTGGATGTTCCATCCGTGAATGTGCCCCATCGGACGTGGTACATGCCACTACATCCCAATCCAATTATCCCCGGAAGATCATAGACAGATTTAGGAGACTCGAATATTCTCCCTTTTATATTTTAAAAAAAATATAATTTTTTAATTTAATTTATCCAATATTTTAGACATATAATAAAGAGTTTGTGTTTAGCCTTCTCAGTTTGCTCGTTTTTTGGTATAAAATTTATCTTTTAATTATATAGTATAATTAAAAAAATTATCCCGTAAAATGAATTTTTAGGACTGCCTCGATAAAATTAATGAGTCCATCCTTAATTAATTACACTAATGAATATCTAATATCTAATTATTAATGTAATAAAATATATTTTATCCCGCTTGACAGGTTGCCATTTTATTGAAATTTAGACAAATATTTTGCTGTGGAAACAGTAGCAGCGACCAATTTTGGATATAATAATAAAGAAGGGAAATCCTAATCCTAACTGAGCCAAAATTATTTGACTGACCCAATCCTCTGCACTTTTACGAAGTAGACAAAACCAGAACGAGTCAACTCATTTATCAGAAACCCAAAACCATTTGCTTCCTCTCACTATATAATCCTGTTTCCAACTGCTATACTTTTCTTTCTCCCGCCTTTAATACTATAACTACCTACCCCTTCTCTTTCCTCGTTAACCATTTTCTCTTTCCTGCAAACTGAACAACGGAACTCAACAACAATTTGCTTCCATGGACTTTTTTCTTGCCAAAACTGCTTCTACCACTGCAGATTTCATTCTAGCAACTGTTTTTGCAACTTTACTTTTTTCATCTGCTGCTCAACTTCTGCCTCAAGATGAAGGTGCAATTTCTCTTTCTGTTGCTTCATAATGTCTATGATGATAGTTGCAGATACAAAAACAAAAGATATTGTTTTCTGTAACTGTTATTTATTAATACCCGTACTCAACTCTTTAATGCCGACTGAAACTGGAAATTGAATCTGGTTTATCTTTTGCTTGATTTTCGCCTTTTTAAAACATTTTTTTACGCTTTACATTGGGATAGATCTTTGATGATTGATTAGTGATATTCGGACACTTTGTTGCTCGACTGCCCTAATTAGCATCTTCTTTACATTATCTTTGTGTGTTCCCCGAAAGTAACTTTATCCTCCACTTTGCCAATTTCTACTTTTTGATTATGGCTTTTTATTGATTTTTTACTACCATAACAGCTAAATAATTTTTTTCTGGCCTCAAAGAGAAAGCAAATAGTTTTTCTTGTTCAATTATTAATTTTTGTCCCCACAACTTATGAAAACAACATATATATTATTAGTGTGAACCTGAACAGATAGATTTTTTGTAATGAAACAATTTTGACTTTCCAGGGATTTTGAGTCGTTACAGCGCATGTAGTCATTAATAAATAATTCTGTTCTACGTAAAAAGTCAAATTGCTCGTCTGTCTTCTTTAAAAATTGCAGAATAATAATCAATTTATGCTGCAACATGCATTTGGGCTGATTTATGTTTGATAGAAGGTTAATTTATTAGAAGGATTGATAATCAATATTTAAAGTCTCTATCCTCTGTGGACACAATAAATGTAACATCATAGATAATTAAGATAGAACTAAACTGAAAAAACGTGAATAATACTGTATCAGATTCTTTGACTCAATGATATTAGTTAGAAATTTTTTGGTGGGCTGAGCATATCAAAATATTCAAGAGCGCATCTCCTAAGACGGATGGTCAACACAAATTTAACTATCGATTTTACGGTCATACTGTCTTACAGGAGTTGTTGCCAATATTTCAAATGCACATCCCAAACAAAGAAGAAAGTGATTGATAAAAAGAAACATATGCTTGTTTACCTGAATTATTATAACATGTGATTCCGTGAAGAAGCTAGTATGTTACATTATCAAGAGTTGAAAGTTATTAATCTGTCCAGCTTCACATTCTCATCTTTTTCAGTATCATAAAGCTCCGGTTGAATCTAAATAACACTTTGAACATGCTACTTTTGCATACTCAATTTAACATAGTCATTAGTCCCGTTATAGTTCTGATTTTGGTTTTTTGCTTTTCGTGGCAGTCCAAGTTCTTCAAACAATATCCTCGAAGCTTCAAAACACGTACTGGAATCTTAGCCGACGTTCTTGCATTGAGGCTAGTGGATTTAACATAACCTTCGTTGCTGGAGATATATACAGCGGCGTGGGCTGCAATTGCTCTTTTAATAGCAGCACTGTATGCCATGTGACTCGCATGTGAGCTCTTATTCTCTTCCTATAGTTATGAACTAGTGTACTGTAGCTATAACTGACGAGTTCACCTCATTTAAGAATACTCTGGTAAACACTCTTCGATATAATTGGCACTATTATAATTGAATAGTATTAATTTGTTTATTCTTTTCCGGTAATATTTTGTCCTCTCAGAAAGGTTGAATTTATATTTACTAGATAAGAAATAAGAAATATGACCTCAATATTCATATACCTAACTCTGTTTGCACGTGCAGCCAGTTGAAGGGTCTCAACTTGACTGGGATTTTGCCTGAGGAATTTGTAAATCTTACTCATCTGCAAGAGATGTAAGCAATAAATGTCGATTTAGAAATTTATGATGAATTTTGGGATTCATAACTAGCGCTAGAACAATAGAAGCAGTTAACTGATTACTGTGAGCGATTGTATTCCTCTTTTCCAGAGATCTCTCTCGAAATTACCTCAATGGTACAATTCCTGCAATCTTTGGCCAGCTTCGTGTTGTTACATTGTAAGTTGTTCTTCTCATTCTTTTCAACCTTGAACAATGGAGCTGGAGTTGTAGCCTGCATCATCCATATCGGTTATATTTTGTACACCACAGGTCGCTTCTTGGAAACCGTATTAGTGGTTCAATTCCAAATGAAATTGGTAACATTGCCACACTGGAAGAATTGTAAGTGAGAAATAGTATGCAATATACCTTTTTGTTTTGGAAGAATTTTATGCTGATTTTTTTTCAATACCTGAACTCTAGGATTTTGGAAGATAATCTACTTGAAGGAAATCTTCCAGCAAACCTAGGAAGTTTGAGCAATTTGAGGAGACTGTAAGATTCCTGATCTTAATTTTACATTTATTATGATTATGATAATAGTTTTTCCGAGGTGCAGCAGAAAATTATTTATTCTAAACAATGATTTTTTATGGACAAGGCCCTTATTTATTTATTCATTCTTAACGAGTTCTACTTGTAAGATAAATCATTCAAGTATATTTTGGATAATGAAAATAACAACGGGAACTAAGAAAGCTTGCTCATTCGTTATTCATCTGAGATGTGATCAACGATATGCTTTCTATTCGTGCTATGATATATTAGACAGCACTCTTTCCAAAACTTCTAGTCCTACTTTAGTATTTTTCACGTCCACAGAGTATGCGTGAGATGGATCAGCAATGCCTCAAGAAATTTAATTCTAAATTGCCTCGACTTGTTCTGTAACTAATATTGTTGGTGATTATCCTTTAGGATCTCTTTGTTCACTTTGGTCTTTAATTTGTTTATTATATATGTAATGTTCTTTTGTATGACTTGTGTACTTGTAACATCTGTCACTGCACGTCACCTTTTCGCTTTTGTCCGTGAAAAGTTACAAAATAATCAACTCGTAATACTAAGTTGGTTGCCTTCTTTGGTTACATAATCCTTTTAGTTTCACAGTATACTGTTTTTTGCTCAATTAATTCTGTTTTGTCTATCTATCTGGATTACAGAAGCAGTTTCTCAATTCATATTCTATGCTCAAAGTGACAATACTTAAATGTTAGCCTACCATTGAATTCTGGGGAGAAAATAATATTATCACCTTCGAGATAAATTAGGTTGTTGATATGTGGTATTTCCCCTGCAGCCTGATTTCTGCAAGTAATTTCAATGGAATGATACCAGAGACATTTGGCAATTTGAGGAACATGGAAGATTTGTAAGTACTCATGTGGATTGCGTACACTAAGATATTAGTATTATATATTGATTACAGCATATGTGATCTTTATTATTCTGTTCGCAGTAGGATAGATGGGAGCACAATGTCAGGGAAAATACCTGATTTTATCGGAAACTGGACCAAACTTCGCAAACTGTGAGTGTGTTTATACGCAGTCTTTCCATCATTGTTCACTTGAATTTTTTGTGGTATTTATGCAGTTGACACTATCAGTGTGCCTTAATCACACGTTTGTTAATGGTTGCAGGGACATGCATGGAACATCATTAGAGGGTCCTATCCCTGCTGTAATATCCCAGTTGACAAACCTGACAAGTTTGTAAGCCCTGATATTCTTTTAGTAAATATTAAAACTGCTTTCAACAAGATAAAGGAAACGGCCAAATAGGGTGTGCTCGTGATGATATTATTGGAATGAACGTGTTTGGTTTTTAATTAATCAGGAGGATATCTGATCTTAAAGGAACAACCATGAATTTCCCCAATTTGCAAAACTTGACAGCCATGCGATATTTGTGAGTATTGTATTATCATTCTTCAGAAAAATTTCTCGAAAAGTTTTACAGGGCCGTAACTTTCAAGTCACTTTGATGCAGGGTCTTAAGGAATTGCTCAATTATTGGTCCAATTCCACCATACATAGGGGACATGCTTCAGCTAGACACTCTGTAAGTTTTTTTCGTGTCATTTTCATCCCTTAAAATATAAGAATGATGTTGGACTTGGGTCAAGTCTCCAGTTAGAATATAGCCTCTTATTATCCATTTTGGATAAACCAATTACTTTTTGTGATACAGCCCTATCTACTGATTAAATTTACATCTCTCACTATTTTAATTTTTGAAATATTTCTATTTAGAGACCTTAGTTTCAACATGTTGCGTGGAGAAATCCCAAGCACGCTCCAGCAGCTGTCAAGAATGAGATTCATGTATGTGTCATGATTTATTAAGATATCCACTTAACTTTTAGTTATTACTTTTACAGTTGATAAAATAATTGTATCTTGAATTAAAACCTCTATGCTTTGCTTGTAGGTTTTTGTCGCACAACTCACTAACTGGAGAGGTACCTGGTTGGATCTTGGATAACAGGGGAAATATGTGAGTAATATTGTCAAGCTTAGAAGACTACAATAATCTAAATAGACGTTCCATTTTATATGACATATTGATTACCAAAATTAATGCAGGGATCTATCATACAACAACTTTACACGGTCCCGTTCAACTGGCTGCCAAGTCTCCTCCAATATGTAAGTTCTCCTATGTTGCGTATTTTCAGGGCAATCTTTTGAACTAGCTACTCAATATTAACTTGTATCTTCGCAGAAATTTAGTTGCTAGCCATTCGACTTCAGCAAGTGATTCGTAAGTTCTTTCATATCCTTATCAAGTGTTCTATTTATATTTTACTCGGTACCTTTTCTTTTTCCCGACGAGAAAATTCCAACACTTCTCCATTTGATAGAATCGCGTGGTGCTTGAAGCCAGACCTCCCTTGCCCTAGTAATCGAAACTGTAAGCACTTGTGCTAGTATTACTATTTATATTTATCCTTCAAGATATATAATCTCACAGTCGTTACATCTGTAGATTACTCATTATTCATAAATTGTGGAGGAGGAAGAACCAATTTTCAAGGAAACGAATATGAAGAGAACTCAAGTGATCAAGGTCCTTCACACTTTGAAGCCCATGAAGGATGGGCATATAGCAGCACAGGGACTTATATTGAAAATGATAGTGGCAGATTTATTGCAGCAAATGAATCTTCAATGGTATCCGGGGATGCAGAAATTTACCAAACTGCCCGCGTTTCCCCTTCTTCGCTTAAGTTTTATGGACTTTGTTTGCGCCAAGGGAGCTATAACGCTCGTCTTCATTTTGCTGAAATAATGTTTTCTGATACGGCCAACTTCAGCAGCCTTGGGAGGAGGATGTTCGATATAGCTATACAAGTAAGTATCCATGTTTTGCCAGCTTTTGTCAAATTGCCGAGTTATTTATGTATTGCTTCCGGTTCAGTTCGTAATCTTGTTTTTCCTCCTATGTATTTGCAGGGGCAGGTGGTTCGGACAGACTTTAATATAGCAGAGGAAGCTGGAGGTGTTAGAAGAGGAATCTCTAGGGATTTTAATGTCCTTGTTAACGGTAGCACCCTGGAGATCCACTTGTACTGGAATGGGAAGGGAACAACGGCTATTCCTGACAGAGGTGTATATGGACCGTTGATATCTGCAATTGCTGTGACACCTAGTATGTATTTTTATTTTATTATTATTCCATATTGCTTTTGAGTGTCTTGTCATGGGATTCCTTCTTTTGCTTTGTAGACTTCGATGTCAGTACAGGGCTTTCTGTTGGAGCTATTGTTGGAATTGTCGTTGCTTCATGTGTCGTCGTGTTGTTGATTTTGTTTGGTCTCTGGAAGAAAGGGTATTTTGGAGGCAGAGATGAAGAAGATAAAGGCAAGTCACTGCAGAAAAAAATATTTTTCCTTCTTTATCATCACTCTTAAGGCTAAATTGCTTGCCGTACATGGCACTTAATTCACTCTGAAAAGTGCTGTACCTTGGTTACTCAACAACTTTTGTTATATTCTTGATGCAGAACTTCGAGCGCTTGATCTGCAAACTGGTTACTTTACTTTAAGACAGATCAAAACTGCTACAAATAACTTTGATAACGCTAATAAGATTGGTGAAGGAGGATTTGGCCCTGTCTACAAGGTAGACATAAATTTTCTTAGTAGCAAATCCATTGATGTTGTTTGAAGGATTTGTGGGTATTCACCCTGACATAATTCTTGCTGTTTTAGGGAACTCTATCGGACGGTACAGTAATTGCAGTTAAGCAGCTTTCTGCTAAGTCGAAGCAAGGAAACCGCGAATTTGTGAATGAGATAGGCATGATATCAGCCTTACAACATCCCAACCTTGTCAAGCTCTTTGGGTGTTGTATTGAAGGAAATCAGTTGCTTCTGATCTACGAATACCTGGAGAACAATTGTCTAGCTCGTGCACTTTTTGGTAAGGAGGAACAAAGGTTAAACCTCAACTGGGCAACAAGAAAGAAGATATGCATGGGAATTGCAAGAGGGCTTGCATATCTCCATGAGGAATCGAGGTTGAAAATTGTCCACAGAGACATAAAGGCTACTAATGTTCTTCTGGATAAAGATCTGAATGCAAAGATCTCCGATTTTGGTTTGGCTAAGCTTGATGAAGAAGAGAACACACATATTAGCACGCGCATTGCTGGAACTATGTAAGTTTAGTTGCTTCCTTATTCCTATACTTGATGCACATGTACAGATATATGATGGAAAACTTCATTCTTTATTTATGTTTTTAGAGGTTATATGGCACCTGAGTATGCAATGAGAGGCTATTTGACAGACAAAGCAGATGTCTACAGTTTTGGAATTGTTGCATTAGAAATAGTCAGTGGCAAAAGCAATACGAATTACAGGCCAAAAGAGGAGTTTGTGTACCTTCTTGATTGGGTAAACTGATTTTGTTTTAATTCTGTCTAGTTCCTCATAAATAATGCTGCATTTTGTTCCTTACCAATGGATTATAATCGTCATAGGCTTACGTTCAACAAGAGCAAGGAAATCTTCTAGAACTGGTGGACCCGATTCTAGGATCAGACTATAGCAAAAAAGAGGCAATGCGGATGTTAAACTTGGCGCTGCTGTGCGCTAACCCTTCGCCGAGTCTTAGACCTTCAATGTCTTCAGTGGTGAGCATGCTTGAAGGCAAGGCCCCAGTTCAAGCGCCACTTGTCAAACGCGGTGCAGCAGGCGATGACATCAGATTCAGAGCATTCGAAATGCTGTCACAAGATAGCCAGACAACGACGGCGTCTCACGATGACAGGGAGCAGAGAGGTGTTTCAATGGATGGGCCCTGGATTGACTCCTCAGTCTCCCTCTCTAGTAATAAAGAAGAAAGTAAGGATAATTATTCATCAAGTAGGCTTCTGCCTGATCTATCAGCATAGACGTTAGGATTTATTTATTTATTTTTTATTTTTTTATTTTATTTTTGTGTATGAGTTTTGATGTTGGTGGGTGGTGGAATTTGTTTGTGTAATACGTGTATGGGAAAGTGGACTAATATTTGCTTGGGGCTTGGGGGTAATTCTAAGAACATATTTATACCACACTGGAAATAAGTGATAAGTTGATTTTAATTACTTTTTTATTCTGTTGGAGAAACTTTACTATTTCATTTTTATTACCAATATTTGTAATAATAAAATTCAATATTTTATTATCTTTAGTCATTTTCTTTTTAATAAATCCCGAGTAACACATGGTATTGGTATTGCACATATTCTGAGTCCGTGTGTGTCTTTCTCTTTTCTGCTTCACCAGAAAAATGGGGGAAGAGAGACAGGAAAGAGAGACATGGGAGAGAGAGAGTCACAGAGGAGAGGAAAAAGAGTGACACAGAAGAGAGAAAGATGTCTGACACAAACACACACACCTCAAGTGGTTGGGGATGAACGGTTTCAACAAACACGTATATGGGATTGGGGCAATCTCAATGGGTTTGGCTCAAAGCTCAAACAAATACACCCTAAGAAAATTTTCACTTTTGCATCCCACTGCACTTGTTTTAGTTAGTGAGATCATGTAAAGCAAGCCATAGAGCACAACACCGTGAAAGCTTCCAATCTTGTATAGTTGTACTACTTCCACTATTCGTACAAGGAGATGTCCAAGCATGTGCACAATGAATTGTTGTGCAAATCAGGATAGTGTGTATACACCATTTGTATAAGTTATCAAGAATAACATTGAAAGAACTCAAACCATGCAACGTGCAATACGAATCAAATCGAGCATTTCGGGAGCTATCCTTATAGATACATAGAGTAAAAAGTCAAAAAGTAGGTAACTTTTATTTAGTACTTGAAATTTAATAATCTTCACTACTATGTTATAATATGCAACAAACTAAACGAAACAAAATAAAAACACGAGAAATAGGAATTCAACCCGACTCTACTACATAATCTATACATTACCAATAACGCCCAGTTACTCCCATCGGAACTGAACATTGTTTTGTTCCATTCATTATATGTTTTTTTTTTAATCCTCAAATGAAAGCACATTATGGGCGAGCAGTTCAAAAGGAATTGCTTCCATTAGAACTTTCCCTACGATATCTTTCACAATTTAGGCTCGATATGACTGCAAACACTCATTTGGGATAGGCACATTAGATGTCGAAGGCTCCACTGCTCTTCTGGTACACCTGCCCAAAGGTTTATGCTGTTTGAGGTTTGCCCCTCCATCTATTTTTTATAACATAGAGGAACTTTATTAAAAACACCATTTAAACATCACATCATAGGGAAAGTAAATTTGTTAAAACAAGAATTAATTGCTTGAACTTTTTATAAGTTCTTTTGCAAAAAAACAAAAACATAATATAAATGTGGACCCAAACAAGAGCTATATAATGGGATAAATATTAGTAACTAACTCACACAAGATCATAATAGAAGACCTATATTGACGCCTCAAGCTAACATAGTCTCTCCATGAATCTTCTTTAATCATCTATTTCATTTTTTTCTTAATAAAACTTGCATTTCTTTAATGACAACCAAAACCACTAATATAGCACATCTCCAAAATAAATATAAAAAAATAATCAATTTTTATGACTAAGTGATCTTTATAAAATTGATATTTTTATATATGATATATTTACATATTGTCGAATATAGTTATGTATAGGCGTGTCGCCATCGCCCGATCAAAATCTCCGACCCTTTTCAGTTGTAGCCTTGCCTCAATTTTAGAATCGAACGCATACTCATATTGGATACTCGCAGATAACATAAAAAGGTTGGATGGTGCATTTCCCTTACTGTAATAAGTCCCAGAGGTCACAACTTCTGGTAATAGTTGCTTCAAATAAAAACTCCTACACAAGCATCATCGACTTTACAAAAAAAATATCTCTCAAATTTAACAAAGAGTAGACAACTCACGAAGGACGACACAATTGAAATCACAATATACTATTAGTTAATCTGCATGAAAACAAAAGCTTCTTTCATAACAATGTGCAGTTAAACTTGGACTTCTAGTATTCAAGCATGATACCAGAAACACACTTTCTTAGTGGTATATTGTTATGCAATTACCTGCTAAAACTAAATTGTTTTGTTTTTCCTCCCTAGCAATCATACTTCACTAAATAGTTCGCAATTCATAAAAGGGATTATAACAAGAGGAGATGAGACCTATAATGTTTTCTTGATAACTTCAGATGATGTCTTGTAATCCTCTCTACTTTCGTTTTGCGAGTTTCGTTATACATTCTTGCTACGGATGGTGGCATCTTCTTAGTGTGTTCCTGTCATAAAAGTCTCATGATAACATCAATCCTAACCAAGTTGGCATGATACCCATCCCCTCACCTAACATCATGTTGACTTCCAATCTCATTAGAATCCAATATAACATCAAATTAAAATATACAACAATAGTAGATCAGCCATATAAAATAGTACGGCTTCAAAACATCTAATTTGAAAATCAAATTGATCTAACCTCGCCAACACCAATAACTATTTATTTAGTAGCGAGAGAAGGGGTACTCGGTCGTTCACATACATGTTAATTTAGTAAGTGAACACGATTAGTTGCATACGTGAATTTTTTAATATATTAATAGACGGTAATGAGGCTTATAAGTAATTAGTAGAAATAGAAAGAACCATATGTAATTCTTTACCAGCTCATGATGCTTCATGCGAAGGAAACATGGCCCATAGTATGCCTATCTTTTTTACTTTCACTATTTTCTTTATTCTTTTACTAAGTTCCTACATGTTAAATTTATTGTAGTTCATTATTTTTTCTAAAATATCTCAAATATACCTAAATAAAATCATTCACATTTGTTTATATTAATTAAGTTAAGTTCTACCACAAGCAATTACTTACTATGAATTGAGCAAAATAAAAGAGTTTTTAAGGCGTATATGTGTTCAAAAAATAAAACAAGAGTTGTAATAAATACCTGAACTTCTTTTAGACCCCAAATTTTTTTCAAGCACTCTGGACCTTTTTTTTTCTTCTCGTCCCCTATTGTTAGATGCTCCATAATGGTTTTTTTTTGTTCTAGACTTGTGACTACGCCAAAGAGCTCCAACTGGACACAACACGTAATTTTTGCCTTCTTCTGCAAGAATGTACCTTTTTTCTAGAAGATATGATTGAAATTAGATGTATGTTCACAATAACTAGTTTGATAAAATAAATAGAGTTATAAGTTTTTGCAAATAGAGATATATTACAACATAGTATTTAAGATGACAAAATGGAATATAATTCAAAATTATGCGAAATTTTAGAAAAGGCTATACCTTCACATATTTTCCAAATATGGTCCTTATTTGGAACTTTGGCCCGGTTAATATAATTGAGGGGAACAAGAGAATGGTCTCTAGCCAATGACCCTATAAACGACTAAATTTGTCTAAAGTACCCCATTTGGCTCAATTAGCTGACCTAATTCATTTAAACTGATAATTTTGCGATCATTTAGCATCTATTCATGGACTACACATGCTTTGTCCTCTTGTCCGTTTCTTTTTCTGTGACACTATACAATTTTGAAAAACAAAAGGTAAAAATCATATGTTGCTATGCCCCACACCTATAATACGAATTCCCCTCTCACACCAAATAAAGTAAAGAATAGACTATGGAAATAACGTTAAATAAATGTAATTATGCATACATAAATTTTTTAGACTTGCCAAGTTGATAATTTGGATAGTCTTCTATAAGGGTTGCTTATTTTCTGTCTTCTGTTACATCCTTATAATTTCCTTCAGGATATACATCATCAGCAAAAGCATCATCACCATAGTCGACTTCTTCTTCTTTGTCTTGTTGTTTTTCATCTTGTTCACCCCCTCCTCCTCATCCTCCTCCTCCTGCTCCTCATTCTTCTCCTTCTACTTCTTCTTCTTCATCTTCTTCTTCCCTCAACCTGAATTATTACTAAACATTGCTAAACATAATCACCTTCTTCTTCCCTAAAAGCTTTCTAGTAGTGATTATTTTATTTACTAATTTCTATTTCTTCTTCAACTACAAACTTGATAAAATTAATTCTTAGACGAAAACAATCAAGGGAAATAAGTTCCATATCATTATTTGGAGATAAATTACAAGCATAAGGTAATGAATGTATAAGGAGATAAATTTAAACTTCTATCATTTTTGTGTTTATTCGAATAGTGAACCAAATAAACTATCCAAGTTGTCCTCTGGATTTTCAACCCACTGCGAGAAAAATTGTTCCCGATTCTCGAATGGGAGACCTTGAACATAAATTTGAAATTGTACCCAATTCTTATATCGTATCAAGAAAATTTGTTCCCCTTCTCGAATAAAAAAAAATAGAAAATATCACTGTGATTTTGGAAGAAGTTCGCTTTAGAGAATGTCTAACTGTGCAAACAAAATCCTCTATTCCAAATAATATTCCATCTCATAGTATTCCAACTTAATTAAAACATGACACCTACTTGTCAGCGATGTCACCATGATGTCATCTTAATGATTACATGCATCGGAAACTTCCCCAGGATTTTGGACTCAGCCGATGTCAGAAGCATTGGTTTTCCCCCACGCTGGATTTCGTGACATAGGGCACGGGTGTTCCACTTCTGTATTATGCCCGATGGCAGTTCTCAACCGATGTTGGTTGATCTCTTACTTATGTTATTTCTCGGTGTTGGATTGTGTTGCATAGTTTCCTTTTTCACCGAGCTTTACCCGTCATCTTGTCGCATGGATGGAATCTCGATGATTTTGGCTTTACTACTTTGTGAGGGACCGGCTTGTGGTCTCCACATTCCCCTTTCTCCTTGTTTTCTTTTCTTTTTAGTCATAACATAACCTATTAGCCTCTAACTCATTTATATAATATTTTAAAGAAGAAGATGTTTCTCCAATTAGTGTGTTTGTCTAAAAACATTATATATATATATATACACACACACACACACACATAAAGTATTATTAGTTAAAGCGTTACTAGTTTGTATACAAAGAGTAATGAAGAAAAAAGAATGGTACCTAAAAATGTAACTATCCTAAAAGTGTAACATATCAGTGATACATATGACAAAAGTGTTACATATAAGTGAGGGAAAAAATTCATAAATCGTTCCATTACTTTTTACTTACTCAAATGTGGTTCCGTAATTTTTTTAATTTTTCAATTTAGTATCGTATCTCGATCAATTGCTCGATTTAAGGCTAATTTTGGTCGGAAAGGCACATGATGAACACACGCCGATATAAGTTGGGAGAAACCAATGACTTTTATGACGTGACATTATTTACACTAGCTGAAATATATTTTTACAAAAAAAAAAAAAAAAAAAAGGACAGCTCAGACAAAAATATCCACGTAAGATAATTTAGGGGGGATTTCTCATTACCATCGCGCCTAATTATTACTAGGCTTGACTGTTGAAAAAAAAACAAATTGCTCAAGAAACCAAAACCTTAGAAAGCCAAATTGCCTCCAAAAAACACCCAAAAATTTCATCTTGAAATCTACTGTACCCTAGCCCAGAAGGTTGCACACATCGCAGTTGTAAGACAGTTACACTCCCGTCCAGTTGCATAGTAGAGACTTGAGATGAAGGGGATAACTTTCATCCGACAAAAGGGACATTGCCTGGTCCCTCCCAAGATATGGTATAACCCTTCTCTCTTCTTCTTATAGTGCATTTTAGAAAGGAAAAAAATATATATTTTATTATGTATGTTGTTTGTTTGTGTTAGTGTTTTTTATGCTTGAGGGGGTAACTTCTCACTTTTGAATTTCGATAATTAACAGTATTAGGATTATTGTTGTCAACATGTGGGTTGTGTTGTTGATGCCAATTATATAAACTTTTTATATCTACGGTTTATTGTTGTATGTATGTGGGTTGCTGTCTATTTATTGATTCTGATGTTGGAGTAGTTTTTGGGGGTCCATTATTATAATACTGATTTCAGTAGAGCATGTGTGGTCAATGGGTTGTTGGAGCATTATCAGTTCTACTTTTGGCGCTTATTGTTGTCTATTTGGTTATTGTTTTTGTTCTTTACCAATTATTATTTATTATTATACTAATTCCAGTAGGGGATAATTGTGCTGGGATGTAGTGGAATGTGCCCCGTCGGCTGTGGCACATCCTGGGATGGCACATTCACTTAAATAGTGAAAAGGTATTTTTGTTTAAGGGTGTGTAGGGTAGGATGTGTACTGTAGATGTCACATCAGTAGGTTTTAGGGTGGTTGATAGTATTAAAATAGAGAAAATCCATTTTTTGGTCCGCTAACTTCGGACGAGTCCAAAACTGGTCCACTAACTACGATATTATCAATTTTAGTCCAGTAACTTAGGACCGAGTCCAATTTGAGGATAAATTTCGCCGGAATTGACTAAGTTGGCTGGAATTACTCACGTGCAAGGCACGTGGTCGTTCAATTTGGGGCTTTCCGGTGATTTGTCCTCATATTGGACTCGGTCCTAAGTTACTGTATTAAAATTGATAATAATGTAGTTAGTGGACCAATTTCGGACTCGCCCTAAGTTAGCGGACCAAAAACGAAAATTTTCCTTGTTTTGTCCCATAATTCAAATTTAACAGAATACATTGGTTCTTTATCATTTTTTTTTACCTAGATTCAAATGGTTCTTGCCTTGATTCAAATCGTTGGAGATTTTGTAAGATACTTATATCAAAACCCAATAGTCGCAATCTTTTTTGTTACTCCAACACAAAATAGTGAGGATCCACTATTCAATTCTTTAATATAAAGTTGGAGAGTCAGTCAAAACACACCTCTTCTTGGTTTTGCATGGTTCGATCTTCTTCCAAATCAGCCTCATTGGAATTTTTCATCAGACACTTCCTCGATTTTGCGTTGTGACCCGCACCACCATATTTTCTACACTTCTCAAAACCTGAATCGGAAAGCCCCAAATTGAATTACCACATACCTTGCACGTGAATAAGTGTATAAAACGTGTTGGTGTGGATCACAATGCAAAATCGAGAAAGTGTACGATGAATAATTCCGATGAGGCTGATTTTGGAAGAAGATCAAACCGCGCCAAACCAAGAAGAGGTATGGTTCGAATGAATCTCCAACTTTATATCAAAGAATCGAACAGTGGATCCTCACCATTTTGTGTTGGAGTAACAAAAGAGATTTCCATTGTTGGGTTTTGATATAAGTATATTAAAAAATCTTCAATGATTTGAATCAAGGCAAGAACCATTTGAATCTAGGTAAAAAAAGAAAAATGATAAAGAACCAACGTATTATGTTAAATTTGGATTATGGGATCAAACAAGAAAAAAAAAATTTGGTCCACTAACTACAATATTATCAATTTTAGTCCAGTAACTTAGGGCTGAGTCCAATATGAGGATAAATCGTCGGAAAGCCCCAAATTGAACGACCACGTGCAAGGCACGTGAGTAATTCCGGCCAACTTAGTCAATTCCGACAAAATTTATCCTTAAATTGGACTCGGCCCTACGTTACTGGACCAAAATTAATAATATTGTAGTTAGTGGCCCAGTTTTGGACTCGCCCTAAGTTAGTGGACCAAAAAGGAATTTTAGGTAATGTAGGTAATGATTGGTTGATTGAGAAATGTGATAACTTTATAGGGTGGGATGTGGGTGGATGGGCCACATCCGCCTGAAGTGAATTTTTTTACGGATGGGTCATCCCACATCTGGATGAGCCCATCCTTGTCCAATAATCCCTGTAGAGATTGTGTGTATTGATTCAGGCTTTTAAGGTATGGGGTTATTGATTGTCCTTTATTGATGTTGTTCTTTATTGCTTGTTCTTTTTTTTTTTTTTTTTTTTTTTTTTTATTTTGCAGATTCCAAAAGCAAATACTTTTCTATTATATTACGTTCTGGGGGTGTTTTTGTGAATATGTCCAACTCTAAGTATGTAGGGGAAGATTAGGTAGTCTTTGATCAGGTCAAGTCTAATGAATTAAAGTCAGCTGACTTGGACAGCTTTAGTTCAAGGGCAGGGATAAAGGGTAAAAAAAACGTATCATCTCATACAAAGGGATGGTATCTTTTTGTTTCTTGGGGATGATGAGATTGTTAGGAAAAAAAAGGAAAGTTTGTTAACCCTTAGAGAGATGCACATCAATGTTGAGACCATCACATCTGACCCTCAGAGTAGTCATACTATATTAGATTGTGATTCTGAGTATGAGTCCTTCGAAGTACCAATTATATACTTTTGTAGTTTAATTATATAATACAACCGTTGGGACCAACCAACATTCTATTATTTCTTGAGAGTTGAACCCCATGGGATCACATGTTTATTTATGTGTTTCATTTTAATTTTGTTTCATTTACCCACGACATGTGTATTGAATGTTGTCACTAATTAACATGTGTCGTATATTAAAAATTGTGTAACAGAAGATGCAACAAGTAGTTTAACGGAGAATCTGAATGGGGTTGATAGAAGGCTTATTGGAACATAAATTTTATTAATACAATAAAGGCCGATCAATCCATAAATCGTTAAATTTCCGTAAAAGCTAAACTAAGCAATTGAGTACGTTGTTTTTTTTCCCTTTTGCCTCAAGCTTTCTAACAATACACTCTATAGCTTGACATGCAAGTCCCTTGACCAATTCTAGGTCCAATAGAAGCAAGTCCTACAATCAATCCACCAACACTAAAGAAAGTAGCATAAATCAATGGATTCATAATTTCATACCAAAAAAAATAAAAAAATAAAAATAAAAAAAAAAAAAAAAAAAAAAATAATAATAATAATAATAATAATAATAATAATAATAATAATAATAATAATAATACAGTCAATCAATGAATTAGGACTTTAATAATTCAGCCACGGATGCTTAGGGAATCCTCGTACATGGGGAATAACCAAATTCCAATTGAAATAAAATCTTTAGGATATATCAATGCAATTTATGGGGAATCAATGAGAGAACATCAATTAATCCTGGATTTTCGAATTGAGAGGGTTCAAGAATTCTCACTATTTCTTATAGTCATGGGCTCAAATCAATTAAGCAGGTCTTTCATTCACGCCCTCTACACTAGAAAAGTAGAGGTATTTTAAGTTCCTAATAAAATACATTAAGATATATGTTTATATATTGAAAAATCATACAAAATATTATTTTCAAATTTGTTGTAGTTTGTTATATATAAAAAAATTTCAAAAGACAACTTATGATTAACTTATTATATATGTTTTTTTTTCCTTAAAAACATAAAACACAAATTTTCCGATACATTTTCATGTTCTATGTATAATATTATATCAAATTAATTGTTATTTACTTTAATCTAACATCTATATCACATATTTATATATATAATAGTAATCTAGGAATTTTCCCGCCCAAATATTTTTACTATTTCTAGAAAATATTATTTTTAGTATAAAACATTCTATTTGGAGATAAATTGACATATATTTGCCTAAACTATATTTAGGCACAATTATCTCAAATTAATAGTAAGTTCCTTACAACCAACTTAATTTGTCCAAGTCTATAAAAAGAGACACTCACGTAACCTTTCAAAAAATATCCGAACCCATATCTCACAGAATATATTCCACACAATTAATTTATTTTTTAATTGAAATCGATATTAATCAAGCCGTTGATTCAACCAAATTTTGTGTCGACTTCCAAATTTTATTATTCACTAAATAATTTTATTTGTTGTGAAGATTAAGAGATCAAAAGTAACTGAGGGAGAAGGAGGTGACATCACCACCCACTAGAGTAACAGAGAGAGAGAGAGACCTTGTGAGAGAGTGTGAGAGAGAGACTGTGACAAAAATTACGGGAGAGAGATCAACATAGTTCTCTAGAATCTAAAATGGGGGGAGGAGGCGAAAATGTGGGGAAGGGAGTATGGTGAGAGAAAGTTTGTCGGCATAAGCAAAATTACTAAAAAAAAATTCTAAAATCCTATGTGTAACAACAAATTTCGTATATTGAATTAACAAACACAAAAATTGTACAAATTAAATCCAAATTGTATCAAATGAAGAACTTTGTAGGTTACAATCTCTATTCTTCAATCCTCTTATTTTTTCTTCGAGTGTTTTCTTTGAATTTGATGATTTAGAGTGAAATCTTCTTCTTGATCTCCTCCGCCGTTTAAGTGGTTCTTCAATAATGTTGTCCGAAGACCAAACGGCTTGATACCGGATTGAACGCTACTTCTTGATGAATTTGATGAAGACCAAATTGAACGCTACGTCTTGATGAATTTGATGAAGAACGTCTTCGAATCTTGAAGAATGTCTTCGAATCTTCAAGAACTTTGAGTCTTCTGGATTTCTTGGAGTTCTTTCAATTCTTGAAGCTCTCAACTTGTGTCTTCACTTCTTGACTTGTGTTGTTGTGATTTTGGTGGAGAATGAGGCCCTATTTATAGTGGTAGGATGGAGAAAACCCTAATAGGCTTGAGTCTGAACAGAGCGATATGATTGGTCCTTCATAATATCATTATCCATAAGATAATTATTAAATTAATTGTATTTAATTTAATAATTGCTGCAAAAACTTGACACATTGAGCATTCTGATTGGTCCAGCATGACTTGATGTTTATCCTCATCTTCTTGGATAATTACTAAATTAATTTAATTTAATTTAGTAATATCTGCATCATCTTGACACGTGGCGGCTTTCCATTGGTCAATAAAATATATAGTAAATCACCAATTAAATTGACTATTTAGCTTAGGAATTTTATTTATCCAATTCCTAATAAAAATAATCAATATAAAATTGATATTCAACATATATTTTATAATGTGGTGCATTTTAATTGGACACAAAATTTGAGTATCAACAAATGCCCCCTCGAGACTTGTTCATGGACGATGTGTCTTGGAGTGGATAAGTCTCGAACTGACTTTCGAAATTTCTCTGGACATATCAACATTTTTATACTCGCATCAAAGAGTTCTTTGAATTTGGACTTGGATTTGGATTCGTAGATAGTTTATACTCGTATCAAAGAGTTCTTCATTTGGACTTGAATTTGGATTCGTAGATAGTTTATACTCGTATCAAGGAGTTCTTCATTTGGACTTGAATTTGGATTCGTAGATAGTTTATACTCGTATCAAGGAGTTCTTCATTTGGACTTGTAGATAGTTTATACTCGTATCAAGAAGCCTCGAACTTGAATTTGAAACTTGTTGGTTGTTTATACTCATACCACTAAGTTCTTGAATTTGGAAGTTGAATCTTCAACATCGTGGGCTTGGACGAATTTGACATATTTGACTTGGAAATGTGGATTTATCTGAGGCTGAACTTGACAATCCAATCTGACGAAATCAAATAACTTGACAGACTTGGAGCTTGGATCTCTAAATTTAGACTGAACTTAGAATATTTCTAAGCTGCCTATGTACCCCGGTGAAAGGGATCAAGTCATAACGTAGTTCAAATTTTCACTTTGAGTTTTGTTTTTTTAGGGGGGTGTCGTGCACAGTTTATACTCATGCGGGCCAGGAGTAACTATTCTTTAACCACTTTAGCCAAAGTGGGGTAAGTTAGCATTTTAACCACATATTTTACCTTTTGTGGTCGCCGTGCACAGTTTATCCTCATGCGGGCCAGGAGGTCTTTTCTTTCTTCTTTTTTTCTTTTTTTTTTTTTTTGGTTTTTTTTTTTTTGGGGTTTTTTTTTTTTTTTTTTTTTTTCTTTTTTTTTTGCATCAGGCTCAAGTGAATTTCAAGAACTCCTCGTTTATGGGACTGACTCGTTCACCATGTTTAAGTTCAAGTAGGGCCTTTTCATCATCTTCCTCTTCTATATGTCTATTTTCGTGTTTGCTTTCTTGTTTGTCCGTCATGTAGCATGGGGTGTCATCACGACCATTATCTTCCAAGATAGCTGTAAGATTTGTTGTTGCATTGCCTTCATCTAGCACTATTTTTCCTTGCTGAGCTAGCTGCATGATCTTATCCTTGAATATGAAGCAATCCTGGATTGGATGCCCTACCAAGCGATGGTACTTGCAGTATTTTGGTTCATCAGTTTGTCCAGCTTCTTCAGGCCGCTTCATTTCTGGCAACTCGATGAGATCTTCTTTGATCAAATCATCGAATATTCCAGAGACATCGGAGTCCAAGAACGGATAAGTCCTTTGTTGCTTCTCCTTCAAAGTTGATTTCCTTTGCTCCCTGTCTTGAGGGACATTCTTTGCCGTGGCATTATTGCTTCTTCGAAATTTGATGGGCATTGCACTAACAGTCATGGAGTCTCTATTTTGATTTTTGGCGAAAGACTTGCCCCCATTGTTGAACTTATGAGACTCGTGAATCGGGGGTCCATCGACTCCAACTTCAACCATACTTAGCTTCATATCATGCGCTCTTGTTGCTAGTTCTTCAAATGTCCTTGGCCGAATTCCTTGGAGGATGTACCGAAGACCCCATTGCATTCCTTGAGTGCACATTTTAATCGTGGAAGCTTCTGACAAACGATCTTTGCAATTGAGGCTCAGATTCCTCCATCGGTTGATGTAGTCAACTACAGCCTCCTCTTTCCATTGCCGCGTGCTGGTCAACTCAATCATGCTGACGGTTCTTTGAGTACTATAGAAACGATTGAGGAACTGTTGTTCTAATTGATCCCAACTATCAATGGAGTTTGCATCCAAGTCAGTATACCAATCAAATGCATTGTCCTTCAGAGATCGAACAAATTATTTCACCAAGTGATCACCATAAGTTCCGACATCATTGCATGTCTCAATGAAGTGGGTGATATGCTGTTTAGGGTTGCCTTTTCTATCAAATTGTTGGAACTTGAGTGGCTGATAACCCATTGGCATCTTGAAGTTGTCGATTCGTTGAGTATATGGCTTGGTGAATGTGAAAGAAGACTTTGAGCTCCCCTCGAATTTGTCTTTGATAGTCCCCATGATGATCTCCTTGAGTTGGTCAACGGGAATCATATAATCAACAGATACTTGAATCTCTTCTAGAGGCGTTTCCTTGTTAATGACATCGCGTTTTGCAGACGTTTCAACGTCGCCTTGATTTTCAGTTGGTTCTTTCCCCTAAGCATGACTTGCATCACAGTTGTCAATCTTGCTCCTCAGGTTTTCAATCTTCGAGTCCTGCTCTTGGACATGTTTTGTAAGTCCTTCAATGGCTTTAGTTAGACTTGCAAGTTGTTCTTCAAGAGTTGAAACGTTCGTTGTTGATAGGTAGAAAATTGTGCATTAATTTAGTTGTCAAGATTGTATTTTTATGAATATTTTAGTTATTGCACTATGTATTTTTCTACCTATCTTGCTTTTGATTCAATTTACTTCCATTGTTTTTTTTTTTATTGTTTAATTTAGTGAATTTGGCGAAATTTTGGATCAAGAAGGATGAATTTGGGCCGACACTGGGTGACATAGTGTCGAACCCATAACTTTATTTTTGGCCCACGTGGGGGCAATTAAAGAGAAGCCCACTTGGGGCCTTAATTGTGGATTCAACAGCAGCATATTAAAGAAAAATTCATGCAGATTGGAGCCAGCAAATCGTGAATTCGCGTCTTCGGTTCTTTTATCTTTTGTCCTTTAATTTTATGTTGGATATTTTATTTATGTTTTTGAACGCCGATATGTCCGGCTAATTTTCTGTTTCAGTCCCTAATTGATGTTTGAACCCTAGTTTGTTGACTTTGTAATTCTTACGGTGGTTACTTTTAAATTATATTCTGGAACTCATTTATGTTATCGGATTTTATTGTTTCTTATATGCGAATTGTTAATTTAGATTGATCACCTAGGTTAATTGATCGCATGTTTGTAGCTAGGGTATTATCATAATCCGTAATTGTTATGATTGTATATCCTTTAGTAGCAAATAATGAATTAATTCATTAGGTAATATAAATCGAGGTCAATTGGACCGAGCTTGTGAGTCTTAACACTTCGTCTATCCTACTGTCCTAGTTCTTTAAGCGTGTAGTCAATTAGGTTTAGAGAGCTTATTCTAAATCGTTAGACAGATAAATCAAAGAGCTTATTTTGGTTTATTAAAATTAAGGGACAATTCGGATTAGCAAAGCTTGTTGCTAATTTAGGGATAGAAGTTTCGGAACTAATTTAGGGGTAATTGCATTAATTATAAGGTTTAATCAGACTAGGGGGATAACTAGATTAGGGCCTGAGATTTCTTTTTAATTGTTTACAATCACTTTTATTGCTTATTTACTTGTTCGTTTTCGGATTAGTAGTTAAGTAGATAAAATCAAATCAACTCCCCCTCTTTATTGTTTTTGTTTGTTACGATAATTAATACGTAAAACACAATAACCAACTGCTCCTCGTGGGATCGACCCTGACTTACCGCTTCTACAAATTAGAAGAGGGAAGTTTAGGAATATAATTTTGAGTGCCTCGATAGCACGGTCAGTTGTCATGATGTGTGCTACTTCTGAACTTGAGGAGGAGCGAGGAGTAGAGCATGCAGAATCGTCCTCCTCATTTGCGGTGTTAGCGGCGAGCTGTTTCGAATCCTTCTCAGTAGCTTCAAGAGATGACGATTGTGATTGTAGTGTCTTGGACATGCTTCTTGTGATGATATTAACATTTGCAGCTGGAGAGTTTGTTGCAGCGATCTTCGTCAGCGTGATCTTATGAGGCGCCATAACACTATCTTCAGTTGTTGGTTGAGGAGAAGAGATGAGAGGTAGAGATGTCCCACGGGGCGTGCCAAATTGTAACAACAAATTTCGTATATTGAATTAACAAACACAAAAATTGTACGAATTAAATCCAAATTGCAGCAAATGAAAAACTTTGTAGGTTACAATCTCTATTCTTCAATCCTCTGATTCTTCTCTTCGAATGTTTTCTTTGAATTTGATGATTTGGAGTGAAATCTTCTTCTTGATCTCCTTCGCCGCTTAAGTTGTTCTTCAATAACGTTGTCCGAAGGTCGAACGGCTTGATTCCGGATTGAACGCTACTTCTTGATGAATTTGATGAAGAACGTCTTCGAATCTTGAAGAATGTCTTCGAATCTTCAAGAACTTTGAGTCTTCTGGATTTCTTGGAGTTCTTCCAATTCTTGAAGCTCTCAACTTGTGTCTTCACTTCTTGACTTGTATTGTTGTGATTTTGGTGGAGAATGAGACCCTATTTATAGTGGTAGGATGGAGAAAACCCTAATGGGTTTGAGTCTAAACGGAGCGATATGATTGGTCCTTCATAATATCATTATCCATAAGATAATTATTAAATTAGTTGTATTTAATTTAATAATTACTGCAACAACTTGACACATGGAGCGTTCTGATTGGTCCAGCATGACTTGATGTTTATCCTCATCTTCTTGGATAATTACTAAATTAATTTAATTTAATTTAGTAATATCTGCATCATCTTGACACGTGGCGGCTTTCCATTGGTCAATAAAATATATAGTAAATTACCAATTAAATTGACTATTTAACTTATGAATTTTATTTATCCAATTCCTAATAAAAATAATCAATATAAAATTTATATTCAACATATATTTTATAATGTGGTGTATTTTAATTGGACACAAAATTTATGTATCAACACTATGTATTATGTCTACTACACCCATTATTCTTCTATTTAAATTTATTTTCACTTGATGCGTCCATTATTTTGTGTAGTATCAATTATGTGTATAAAAAATTATTTTCAAGTATATTTATCAAATAACCCCTAATGGTCATTTTTTAATATTTAATATTAATTTCAATTTGTTTCATTCTTTTATGAATTATTTCTCTTATTAATTTTTGTAAACATACAAAAAATAAACATTGAATTATTTAGTAAATATTTTATAAGTTCAGTTTAATTATAAATTCAACAATTTATTTCTTTTTTTTTTTTCAAAAAATAATCTAATTTTTTTGGGAAAAAAAAAATCTTCATTTCTAATGTGATTTTTGTGTATAATAAATTAAATTAGTCATCTATTTTCGAGTTATAGGTTGACACCATATTGTATATATATTAAAATAAAATGTTAGATTAAAGACAAATAATTGTTTGTTGGTTGATTATGTAGGTTAATAATTAGTGTGTTTGTGCTACAAACAAAAATTAATAATATTTAAATGTAGTGTTATTGGTACAAACTAAAAGCTTTTAAAACTTTCTTGAACATTATATCTAGAAAAATAAAAATTTAGATACATTGGATAAATATAAACATTTATCATAAAATTATAAATATACATATATACACTCATCCTTTATACGAAGATCAAGATGACTTCCATGGAAGGATGCTAGAGATATTTATACTCCTTCCGTCCCACGCGGATTTGCACCCTTTCCTTTTTGGTACGTCTCATACCAATTTGCACACCCTTAAAAAGGAAAGTTCTCTCACAATCTTTACCCTTAAAATCTTCACCCTCAATCTCCACCTTTAAAAAAGTCAAACAAAAAGCAAAAACAGTTTTTTTCTAAATATACGTGTTGGGTCAACCGTGCAAACTCATGCGGGACGGAGGGAGTACATGAGAAAAACAAATATGAATATTCTATAAATTACTCAAATTATATATATACATACATATATATATATATATATATATATATTTAAGACTTTTCATTGACTCTTCTTTCATTAACATATAACTTTTTATAATCTCTTATTATATATTGATTTTGTAATCAACCTATTCTACTAAAATAGAGTCGCTGAAAAATCGCAAAAACCACGTGTTGGCAGCACAAAATTTTGAAGCATTTTTATTTTTTTTAAAGAAAAAATAAAAAGAATTGTCCATGATTTTTTACGCACTGAAGATGGCAAGTGGTCATCAGATTTGTGGAAATAACCCCACGCTCCTCAAATCTCGCTACAAAACATCTCCTCTCGCACAAAGAACAGATTTCTCCCTTCTCTACTGCCACACACACACAATAATCACCTTACACACACGGCGACGGGTTTGGTGATGTGGAAGTGCGCGACGACGGTGCGGGAGGAGTCCCTGTCAGTATCGTCGGCGAAAGAGGCGGAAGGAATTTGCCCGAACAGTTGCGTCCCAGCAGTAGGTTTTGGATGGCGGCATGTTGGCCGGTAAATCGATGATTTCGGTAAAGGGGCGGAAGTTGAGCCACCCAGATAGTGGTGGTCGCAGCAGTGGGAGGGAGATGTTGCTCCCTTTGTGAAATTCAGTATATAGAGAGGGACTTTCTCCCTCCAAATTGAGAAATGTTTGGGGGTTCTGTTTTAGAGGTCCGAGGTTGTCAATTAGGGGTGCCAATTTTTTACTATGGGGCCAAAGGGTGGAAGTTAGGTGGCCCGTCGGGGTGCGATCCGATGGAGAACGGCGGCAGTGGAGGAGGACGGTCGACGGCGAAAATGGAGAGGGGTAGGCGACCACAGCCGGTTGAGGAGGACAAGCGGTGACGGTTGGGTTACTGTCCCTTCCATCCTGTTTGACAGAAAGAATTTGACGGGAATATTATTCCCATGGATGGGGTGGATAGATTTGGATTTGGAGGATTTGGTGAAGATAGAGAATGGAGGTAAATTCATACAAGAAGGGTGAAGGACAATTTTTAGCAGAATAATTTAATGGTGAGCCTCTACTTCTACTGTACACACACGCCTTCCAAGGCAAATCGGGGTTTTTTCTCCGGCTAGCTATAGCCGTCGGAGTGCCCAAATCGCGCGACTGTCACCCTCGCATTACAGATTCAATCTGAAGTAAACTGAGTTAAAATTTGTTAATTTATGGATTCAATCTGAAGACATATTCAATTATGCATTGAGAAACATCATAGATGCAGTTCCTCTTGAGAGGAGATGAAATTCCACTTTATTTTTTATTGCCATGGCGAGAAACAATTTGCCACATCGTTAACCTAAATAGGGAAGATATCGGTTGACGGGTTCTGGACCCTTCAATTGTGGAGGTTGTCACTGTAGCCCTTTACACCAAGGTAATTTAATATGACTCTTGCATTTTCTACTTTAATTTACCCAAATCTTCCACTATGTTTGGTAATTATATTTTTCTCAACGATGAATTTTGCTGTATTTTACGGAGATGTGTGTATATATAATTTGCCCTCTGAATGTGTTTTCTGTGGAATTTTAGAACTCGCGTTGTAACCTTCTATGTTGTTCTTCTGTTTTTTCTTAATTTTTTTAAAGCTATTGTTATTAAGGGTTGTGATGGAGGTGTGTTATTTGATGTCAATGTTTCTCTTCTTGGGCAGAGGTTGTGATAACTTTTATTTCTTCTTCAGAATATGAGGACGCTTGCAAGATGGAGAGGGCAGTGTAATTTTATATTTGGACTTCTATTTTGATGTTCTGAATTGGGCAAGTGATTGGACTTATTGATGAACTTGGGTGAGTATTTATTTTTTGTTTTAATTATTGAGAATGTTATACATTTTGTTTGAATTTATTGATAAATTAAAATGGTAGCAAGTCAGTCTGTCACTGTCGGCCCACCAGTTGAAGTGTGATTATATATGGTTAATGTGTAAGCCAGTAATTTAATGACCAATATTCATGATTTCGATGTCCTATATTCATCTAAAACGTAGATGAATTCTATCATATTCACATTTCAGATTATCGAACAACGAAGTCTTCAAGCAACCGGATTCACTTAAGGTGAGATGCATATACCAATTTAAAAAGTAGCATTTCTATGGACGATATCAGTTTTGTTTGAGCACGTCTGTATGATTGTAAAGATGCAATGTTTAAATTCAGATACTTGAAAACACTAACTTCTATCACATCTCAATTTCTACCTTAAAAGTTGTTTGAGGTTATTTATTTATATGATCTTGATGCTTCTGCAACCTTGCTCTGATACTTACTTTTTAAGTTTTTGTCTCTAATTTTTTAACATAATAGGAATGCCTTTTAAATTTATATTTTGCCTATCGAATAAAAAGACGCACAAGACGGAAGGCTGGAGCAGGCAGCGTACTTTATATTTGGACTTCTATATTGACGTTTGTGCACTGGAGGACAAATTATAGGCTTATTTGTAAACTTCACGTGAGTATTTTTCATTTTATTGTTATTTGTATTTCCAATTGCAATCCACACTTGCATTGAATTGTGGCTAATAATTATTATTATATTTAAATGGATGCCTCATATTCAGACTATGGTAATATTACAAGAACTTGATTTATTTACTTGGAGTCTCTGAAGTGTAGCTGATGTTCATTTCTAATATAAGTTTAAGATGTCACTTTGCCTCTTACCCAGTGCCAGTGGCTACAAAAAAAATAAAATATCTTTAAAGTTGTTTGAAAGAATGTTGCTTTCCGTTCTACTCTGCTCTGAATAAGTATACAATCTTTGTTGAAGTAAGATGGTCATCTGCTCTATTATGACTGTATCTCTCCTTTAATGAGTTGAAAATTTGATGTTATTCTAGATGATGAGAGTTTTATGTTATCTGTTTGTTTTTTATTTTGTTTTGGTGAAAATATAAATACTTATCTTCTTAGATGTTTTTTGGTGTGATGGTTTTCGCTGTATATAAGTTCTTGAAAAGATAATTAAATTTATTTTGCCTTCTCCTACTGATAGGGATGGCCCGATCACTTCGGGTCGGGTTAATACCTGAGCCCACTGACCGGCCCAGCAAACACGGGTAGGCCCAACAGGTCCAGAAACACGCGTCGGCCCAACGGGTGGTTTGTTCCGCGAATCAAGGCCCACGATCCGTTCTCAACCGCCATGCAGCGGGAAATAGGCGTGAGAATAGGGAATTAGTTAGGGTTTAGGAAAGTTGAGTATAAATATGAGAAAAGAACTCTGAATTAGGGTTCGCGTTCTGTCTTCTGAATTACTACGTGTAAACACAAAGCTCGAATAAAAGAAACACCTCGGCAAGTGTTATTTTCTGCCCGTGGACGTAGATCTCCGGATCGAACCACGTAAATCTTGTGTGTTTTCATATTGCTTACGTAGGTTCTTGTTAAGTTTCTTGGATATCGGATCGCGCCATTATCACCTACAAATTGGTGGGGTTAGTTGATCGGGTTGCAATGGAATTGAAGACTTTAAAATAATTGAAATATGTAGCTGAAAATTCCATAAACTTATTGAACTGATTTTTATTATTAGATAATCTTTCAGTTTCAGGACTGAAAAATTATTGAACTGATGTTATTGGTAATGAGAAGATTTGGTCTGATGTTTTTTTTTTTTTTAATGAAATGATTCATGCTGAATTGTAGAAACAGATAGTACCAATAGTATTCTACTTCATCTTTTTATCAAGAAAATCATTACCAATACATCAGTTTCATGATCTACTTCACCTTCATTTTCAATACCCCTTTATGTTGACACAAGTCATTATATGTTCATATGTTTTTATTCTCATTCCATCGAGAAAAATACAAATTATTTTATGTTGAGTAACATAAACTTCAATTAAAGACCCTTAATAATAAAGTTTGCATAGTTTAGTAACTACTCTTTCAATTTCATTATTGTTTTACTTTTGTCTGTATATTCCCACACATTATTCAGCCCACACTTTACAATAGGGAAAAAAACAAAAAATATGTATTTGTGCATATGAGTTTTATTATGAAATTATTATTTACTTTGTTATGATCATCACTTAAATATTTATCACATTTAAAGATAGATCAAAGCACATTCATTTCGTATGATTTTTTTTGAGTTTTTTTAATGTTATTATTATTTTCACTTAAACGATGCACGGGTGGACAACTAGTGTTTTATTACGTTAAAATTATATACACATGTAAAAAATTTATTATTATTCATTTACATTTGCAAACCGTGCATCGCACGAGGATACTTCTAGTTGTAAGATAAATTACATTAGAAAACATAATTGTTTGTCAGTTACTTAAGTTAGTTTTTTATATGCAGTACAAATTAGATTATCTAATTTAGGCTTGAGTTGCATATATAAATTAATTAAACATTTCAAATAAGGCGCGGACTATCCTCAGCCCACGATATTTCTTAATACAGCCCACTTATTTAAGTAATAAGAAATATATGTTTAAAAGACTAAAATGCCATTACTAACAATAATTTTTATTTATTAAAAGAACAACTTAATTAATTAATAATAAAACTAAATAACTTGTGTCTTAGATATCTCTCTTTAATCTCCTCCACTTTCGTCACTATCAAATCCCGAACGATGATCCACCGTCCTCCAACTCGCGAACATGATCCGACCAAGATTGGGAAGAAGATTATGAATTTTGTTCCCTGAAAAACAAATTGAGTCAAATGTTGTATCACGATGAACAAATTCTTCTATTCCTCCCTTCACTTTCATCACTGTCAAATGTTGAAAGTGTTATGGTGTGAAGGTAGTTCAGATGGGGGAAATTGATAAAGCAACACTTTTGTTTTTAATTTTTTCACAGGAAGAAGGTATGATAATTGAGTGGCACAATGTTGATGCAGACACTGCAGCTAGCTGGAAAAACGTGAATAGGGGAGAGAGAGATTAGTAGTTTTGGGATCGAAAAACCAGTTCTAAGGGGGGAGATCAAAGAACGTGCCCCGCTGATCTACACTCGCATATGATATGTTTTTTGCAATCTCCGTTGGAAAAATTCTTTTGTTTCGATTTCTAATAGGAAGATGAGGATGAGGTAGGAGAAGGCCTGGAGGGAGGCGGGCATGTGGGGTGATCATGGACGCTGGGTGATCTTCACTTGTTCGACGCCGATTCTTAATTGTTGTTGCCCTCTTCAGTTTTGATGGAGTTCATTAATGGCTTTTTTTAGGAGGGTAAAATTGAAATAAAGTGGGCTACATTAAGAAATTAAATTTATTTTTAAAATAAAAGTGGATTACGTTGAGAAGTGGGTTGTATTAGGAAATTTAGTGGGTTGCAAATAGTCGTCGCCTTCAAATAAATATAGGTTATTAATATTTACATATATCGGAAAAAATACTCAATCTAATTCAGTTTTTGGAAACCATAATTTTATTACACAAATAAATTCATATAATTTTATTTTTATTAATATAATATTTTAGAAATATTGAAACCCAACTATTTCATAGTTTCGAATTTTCCAAAATTAGAGATAATACATTTTCATAAAGAACCAAAAAAAGTAATGGATGAATAGCATACACCCACAAAACAAGATGTTTAGAGTTTATTTATGTTCTGTAACTCTCTCACTTTTTCCTATATGCACGAATAACGTTTTTATTGTTCTTTTATTTTTTATACTTACAACAGATAAAATAAATTTATCATTTCTCAATTTTTAATCCGATCCTCATAAAGCAAGCAAGGGTTTATTGTTTCAATATTGGTCTCAGAATCAAATAGATATACCGTCGGTTGCACTATATCTATTAAATTTAAGTTGGAAATAAAACTAAATTACATATTTTATCTATTAAATGTTTTTTAGGAAATTCTAGTTTTGAAGCCTGTTTGATTTTTTCGCTGTTACAGATATCCAAAAATGGAATTGCTACTTATTTTCAATCGGAAGTAAACTTACTACTCTGTCGATTTACGATTTCACTTGTATGTATCAATTTATGCAAAAAGAAAAACATTGAATTATCTACATATTAATTCCAAAAGATACAGTCAAACTAAGAAAGAGCATCTGTGAGATGTTTTTGTGGAAATGCGATCATCACTCACATTCATTCATTAGTGTGATGATAGAGGATGAAATACGTTACATCTAATACCAAATCATATCTTCAGGACTGGAAACCAAAAACTATTCTGAACCCAAGTACTCTTCAGGCACATAAAACTTTAGACCAATTGCCTGCATGCAATCACCAACCATGATTAATGCACGCAAATACTCACTTACCTTCAAATATATCCAAATAAAAATCCTCCAAACCTCTGCAAATTTTTTGTCAGCATCACTGTGATCGTTTGGTCTTCCAGCCGCATCACCAACATAGAAGGATCTACATAATAAAACGGGATATAAGTCAGCTTACTAATTGAAAAATTACATCTAAATAACAGGCCAGGAAGACACTAACTGATCCATGTCAATTGGGAGACCAGAATTGAACTCTTTCACCATAATGTTCCACATCCCAGGTTTTGGCTTGCGAAACGGATCCTTCGGTTCACCAGAACTCAGACCACAAGCAATGAAAACCTGCCATTTGGCTAGTTGCAGGTACATGAGCTCTCATTATGTGAAAAGCGGGTAACATGCCAACGACAAACATTTCACTCAACATATATCCGAGCATCATTATTCCCAAATTTTGTGACCACTAAAATGTGCGTAAATTTCATAAGTAGGTACTAAATATTAAAGAGAAGAGAGAGAGAGAACTGTATGTCTACAATACAACATGGTGATTCTTCTTTAGACGTGTATATACAATAAAATAGATATGAGTTACTATTTACAAAAGGCTAGTGCAAAACAGCGATTTAAAATAGAATGGAAAATCTTAACATGTTTACCCTGAAACTGTGAGAAACTTGAAGAATACACCTTGTAACATACAGCAGTCCCAAAGTTTGTCCTGTATCTTTTTACTTCTACAATCTCAAATTACGCAAATTTTAACATTCATGTATATTATTTCCCACAGGAAAATTTCTGCATCAGTTGCTAGCTATATTCATGTGAACAAACATATTTGTGCTTGAAGATGCAAATTTAATGTAGCATACCAAACACACCTGAATGGGGACCTTCACAAGCTCAATGAAATTTTCAAGTCTTCCAATTTTTGAATCAACAGCAGCCTGCCTCTTATTCTTCCAGCGTTCGATGTTAGATTCATTGGTAAATATAACCTATCACCAATCATTTCCAGTCAATTCATATCAAAATCACAGTGCCATCCGAAAGAAGCCTCTGAGTTCTAAGGAAACTGAACAAACCAGCTTGTAGCCATCTTTGTACAGACTCTGGAGCTTTTCTGGTATTGAAGGATACATGAGTGACCATGCATCTGCACCTACTCTAAATATTAAACGAATTCGCAGAAATCAATCAATCCGTTGACATGGTTTGACTCCAGAACATTGCCAGTAAAAATTTGCTCATTTAACAATAAATTATTCCATTAAGTTAAAAAAGGTGTAAAAGTCGCCCATTTAATATCGTTCCTAGTTACATGAGCAGAAAGCATATGGCTCATACGTTGGGCAGAAAAACACTAATAATGGATAATTTGTTATTGGAGTCTCCACCTAGTAAAAAATAAGTCAACCGTGTTACATACCTTATCACAATGCAAAAGTTAGCATTAGCATATGTAGTTTAGTTTTAAACATGCCAGAGTAAAGATCATGAAACACAATAATACAACTGGCTATGTTTGAAGTATCAGGGAACAATTGCGCTAGGTGTGTTGGCAGTATTCAAGAACGGGTAAACCATTAATAGTGCCTTCACAAACTCAGAATTGATACCTTCTCACAGATGTCTTTGCAAGGCAACCATCAAAATCAAAGGCTGCTATTTTCCTTGAATCACGGAGACCATCATCCTGAAAAATTGAAATTATGTGAGTTCAAATAATACACAATTATTTAAGCTAGCATTCCAGAGGAAGGTCCGGTTACGCATTAGTAGAATTAAATGCAATCACAAATTGCAGAGTGAAGACCTATCTTTTGATCCTTATCAAATTGAAACACACCTATAGATGTTAGAAAAGGGTAAGTCCTCAATAAGTTAGATCAACTTTGACCTTGCTATTTACCCGATAGAGAAAAAGGAATACAGCGGCACTGAATAGTACACGCTCCAAGGAAGAGCAATCAAAGGGAATAAAAATATATTTGCAAGGGAGGCTAATAAGGAGGACCAATCAGCATGATTCATGGTGTCTCAAGGGGACTAAATAGCAGAGAGAGGGGCAGGCTGTAGTCATGTTGGTAATCAGCATGACTGAGTGGTAAGAGTACATCTTGCAGGGAAGTTTCGCTCAAGAATTCTATTATTTTCAAGCATCTTTTATAATACACTAACATTTCTTTTCGGCATTACTCCAGACTATTTACTCAAACAAATTAGTCCAATTCTGCCATGCTACAACTGTGATGACATAAGTAGAAGCGTTGGAGTAGAGTCAAGCCGTCATGGCAAAAGAAAAAGTACTGACCTCCAACATGGCATGAACCAACGTATCACAAGCATAGAAGGAGAAATAACAAAGACTACAAAGCTTTTTACAATTACGCATAATGACAATTATACGTCAAAAAGCAGTGGGGTCACCATGACGGATGCTTAAGAAGAAACATTGCCACAACTCACCGTACTTCAGATCCACCTTCCACAAAGTGACTATTAGAGATTTGCAACCCAACACCAAAAAGCCCGAGCCTCCCAACTTTAACCTGTGTAAGTAAATAGAACAAACCACCCACCTTACAGCAGTAACTGCCCAGCGAATCCCAACTTATTGTTACAAAAAGCATTGCCCCAGATGAGGATTACCAGATCTCGGTTTAGGGGGAAGGTCGCGCAAAGAAGAAGAGACTTGGGGCGATCACTTGACCTTCACAGACCAGTTTCCTACCTCTAGACTTGTGGACAAGGCTAATTCTTTGGTAGATGGCAATGATAATAAGGAAGGCATTGACATCGCATAGCCCAATCTCCAAAGAAGAGCAATTAAAAGGAATAAGTAAATTTGGAAGGGGGGATAATAAGGAGGATCAATTAGCACAGTTTGGGGTCTCTAATTAGCACAAAAGTAAGAGGAATCATTAGCATGTCTGGGGGATCTTTATTTAAGTAGTCATCTAATTTCCTAGTTCTATATATGTAAGCCTATAAATAAGACCCTCATATGTAGAGAGGGGCAGGTAGTAGTTATATGGGTAATTAGCATTAGGCCGAGGGGAAAGAGTAGATCTTGCTTAGGATTTTCAGTCCTGGATTCTTCCCTTTTTCATTCCTCATCATTGAGTTGAGTGCCACTTCTATGTTGTAAAACAAGCCAAGCCAGTTCTAACCAAGGACGAAAATATCGGTGATTACGGAGATATCGGTATTTCAATTTAAAGAGATTTCGGTGAAATCTCGATTAATATCGAAATATCGGTGCAACTTTTTTAAAAATGCCGGAAAATGTATTAAAATAGTAATTTATCACGATATTTTATAGAGTGTTATAAACCTACTTAAATTCAAATATTTAATCTAAATATTGAGTGAAATTCACATATTTACAACTAGTTAGACAAATAATAAACAATAGAAACATTATCAGGCCACGCAAGATACATTATGAACTCTTATTATCATTAAGGATGTTCAAGTATTTTACAATAATATTCTAATTTATTAAATCTTTGGGCTGCATTAAGAAAATTTAGTGGATTGAGAATAATTTAGAAATTTTACAACTAAGGATCATGAAATTTCACCGATATTAACCAAAATTTTACAACTAAGGCTGCATTAAGAAAATTTTACCGAAATTCACCGAAATTTCACCGATATTAACCGAAATATCACCGATATTAATCGAAATCTCACCGAAATTAATCGAATTTTACCGAAATTCACCGATATTAACCAAAATTTCACCGATATTAATCAAAATCTCACCGAAATTAATCGAAATTTACCGAAATTCACCGATATTAACCGAAATTTCACCGATATTAATCGAAATCTCAACGAAATTAATCGAATTTTACCAAAATTCAACGAAATTTTGGTAAAATTTCCACGAAATTACAACAAATTATACCTGGAGATAGCCCAAATCGAAATTTTCGGAGATTTCGGAGATATATCGAAGATATTCTGACATAAATTTATTACATCCGAATATCGTTTCGGTATCGCCAAAAAAGAGAGATATCGGAGAGATATCGGTGAATATCGGAGATATTTTAATCCTTGGTTCTAACCAATAATAGAGTGGAAATCGAAGTAATTCAGTTGTCTTTCTCATTTTTAACTTTAATGACGACAATATCAACAACCAAAATGCCTCCAAGGAAAAAGGAAATGAGTATCATTGCTCGTTCGAAGATAACAAAACATTCTTAAGTAATATCACATTACACTGTCAATATTTTGCTAAGCTTGTAAAATCAGCATCGAGAAAAGTTCACATACCCTTTCAAGAAATATGATTGTCTGAAATGCCTTCCACTTAGGCAACAACTTAGCATCCTGAAATCAAGATGAATGTGAGGTTCTAGAAATATGGATGAATAAGAACATGACATTAAAACTCCAAGACAACCTGTAAAAGTTATATGTGATAAAGGATACTTGAGACTTTCTTGGGCTGAAACTTAAGCTTGGAAACACAAAGTACTGTATGGGTTGGGAAAAGATAAGATATATAATTGTTGGGCCCGGGTACTAAGAGAGAGTTGCACGAATCATATGTAACTTCAAAATATAACCAAAACAAGCAATACTAATATCATCTGAAGTTTTATGAGGACAAGATTTTCATTGAGGCTCATACCTTGTACTTGTCTTTAATATCAGAAGCCAATAGGGAAATCTCCAGCTCAGGCTTTGTTTCTTCTTCAGGTATAAACAACTAAAGAAATTTTCAACAACAAAGTACCATAAGAATATTCACTTCTACATCTAATAAAGGGTGAAGTTCTTCAGAAGAAAAGAGATATTCATGTGATATTGATCATGTTGGAAGAAAAGATTGCTGAACAATCAATCAGCTCCAAAACATTTTTTCTGAATGTCAGTTCTGATGGATCATTAAAGCGGTACTAAAAAGGTAATAGAAACAGAGCCTAAAATTTCGAAAGGGCTTAATAAACAGCAACCGACAATGTAATAGCAGACTGGTAATATAATGATTGGTTAACACAAAAAGCTATCAAATAACCACCTCATTTAAAAGCTTAAGCTTTTACATGGGACATCATTTTTACATTTAGCTTTACATCTTCAAAATGCCCCTTCACATGTAAGTAGCAAGCAACTTGAAGCCACTTAATGCTAGGTACAGGTACTAGGTTGGCTACTTAAAGCCTCACTTGGGAATTTTCAATGAGATTTGACCTTAAGAGATTTTGATATACGGGTGGTGAGATTCAACCCAAAACTAATTGAAAGGTCCTGAGGACGAATCTCACCACCATCATTTAAAAATAAATAAATAAATAAATAAATCCACGCAAGGCTCTAAATGGTTTTTGACATGACGAACCTGCACGTGAGGGCCAAGGGAGCGTGTTAAATATATTGATATAAATGTAAAAATGATAGCTTAAGCTTTTAGATTAGGTGCCATGCAACAAAATCATATCTTGAAGAAGAATTAACGATACCAAAATTCAGATGGAACTTTCTAACATAAAATAAGCTAGGCTAAACTAAACAAGGAGTAATTAAATGGTCAGGTCTGGACATACTATTGGCATGCATGGACCTAGAGTATTGATATCTAAACCTGATGGAGTAAAGAGCAGAATCTTTTAAATAAAAAGTATATATATATACTATATATATTAAATGAAAGAAACAGTATCCCAGGATAATTTCCATTAGCAAAGTTGTCTAAGCCAAGGGCCGAATACAAAGATACCAAAACTATTTTTTCCTCCTCAAGGCTCATTCCAACTGGATCGGATCTTCTACCACATTTGATACATCTTCTACAACATATAACACTGATCATGCCACATAATCATTAATGATGTATCTATGATGTCATCATATACATGTCATGTGTAATTGAAATGTAGAAGATGTTGTATTGTACGAAGGAGGAGATCCAACTCTCATTCCAACACTCTTATTTATATATTAACATCCCTAATTTTTAGCCCGCTACTAATACGCTGATATTTTGCTATCTAATTACTCCCCCAGATTTGCTGCTAATAAGCTAGTAATTATTCCCTAATACTAGCTCTATCAATCTCCCCAGATTAGCTCTATCAATTACCTCCCCTTTGAAACAATATTGTCCTCAAGTCTATACATATGAAAATTGTCCTTGGGAAAAATCATCCATGGCTTCAATTTCAAACTCGTCAACTTCGCAAACAAACAATGTGCTTAGGAAATTAAATATAAAGGATAGTCTTCGAAATTGGCCTTCAGCTGGGAAGCATTCATCCTGGTGTACCATTTTTTCTTCATCATGCTAAATAATGAGCTAGTATAGTGTCCCATGCTAATATTATGTCCCAACTAATATGCTGAAGTTGTGGCTTATTGATTTCCCCATGTTTTCCTCCTAAACTTAAAAGGAAAGGCTTGATCAACTCTACCAAAACCTAATTAAACAAAGTCGATGAAAGAGGAGCGCACATTGTGTACATATCTCAAGCTTTTCTGCAGTTCCAAAAGGCCAAACAAAAAGTTGATAATTCAATTCTACAATACACCACACAACGATTTCCATGACTCAGTTTTATCTGTACGATGTACCAGCAGTACATGACTAAGAACAGAAGATAAGTGGAAAAATGTATCGGTGACAGAACGAGCATAGTGCCTAATTAACTGATACAGTTGCAGGACAAGTCATAACACATTCACAAATTTTAGTAATAAATCAAACAACCTTAAGCCCTCAAACACCACACCACGTAATAATAGTAGTAGCAACACATAACTTTCGTTAAGCATTAATCATTACAAAAAATTAATTGTAGATAAGTACTGCAGCTCTGTACCTTTTGCTTCTTCAGGTTTCCCTGCTCTGCCTTATCTTCCTCCTTTTCATCCATTTCACTGATCTGACGGAATAAGAAGAAACAAAATTCGCAAATTTTAGAGTTGGAGAAAGTAAAAAAAAAGGTACATGTAAATTTATATGTCCATGGCCAGAACAGTTTCTAGCATTCCTTAAGCTACAATTTTGTGTCCATCAGTGACCAAAACATTTTTCTGTCTCTATTCAGTTGATAATCTGCATAAAATCTTGTGACACTTTCCTATTGTATACTTGTAAGGGTGCCAAAACATTTCACGTGAGTTTTCTGTACTATCGTGCATGTCTCTATTCTTAACTAATGAACAACGAGTATAAAGTCACTGTTCCAGAATCACGCATTCAAGTCAACCATCATACAGGGAAACCTATTTTATTAGGTTGCTGGTAAATCACACTATCTAAAGGCATAAGACATGTATCTGGAATTTCGATAGGAATTTTTTTTGCTTTTTTTTCTTTTGATAGGAAACAAATGTATGTAGGTTATGGAACAAAAATTTAAGAACCCAGATGAACATATCTAGACGCATTGGACGTCTTGAGACCCAAGGGAAAACCAAGCTCGGAGAGGTGCCCTTGATAACTTCGCTTTCTGTATTTATTCCCTATGAGATATTAACTGGTTACTAATTAGCAAAACATCAATTACGTGGTCTAAATTTCAGATAAATTAGGATACATTTTCTGTAAGATTCAGTTAATACCTTCTCGGAGGCGTGAGGCCCTTCACTTACTAATTTCTTCACAGATTCTTGATCACTGCTCTGCATTTAGAGAGTAGTTCAGAAGCAAATGAGATAAAATTGTAAAAAGTTATATAATGAAAGCTTAAATGTAACGACCTTGAGGGATGAGAATCCTGTGATTGCCTCAGCAGAAGGAAATGAATCAGATTTACTAAAAGGAAAGCAATTTAAGTGATGCCATTTGGTCATGTCAAATCCCCTGGGATCTTTGCTCACCATACCCAACCTCACAGCGCTCGAAGCAATGGTTTTTGAGCATTTCTTACATGACGAACGCCCCGATTTGGCGTACTCGGCGACGATTTTCACGGTAGGTGGCGATGAGGACGACGACATAGCCGCCGATGTAATGAGTAAAATCAAGCGACTGGATTTGGGGTTTAGGGTTTTCTGAGTGAAATTAAGAGGGAACGCCAGTTTTATGGGTATTAAGCGATTGAGATTTTGAAGAATGTGTTCCGCGGGATGTATTTCGGTTTAGGGCATGTTTACTTCTCGGAGTTGGATAATCCACTTGGGCTTATCTCAATAAAGACCATGATGACAAGGTAATAAAATAAACCTCTGCATACTTGCTCAGTTAAGGAAAAATGTGACCGGGTCCAATCAGACAAAAAAATATTAAAAGTAGGCCCAGCAACTTAAAATTACAATTGTGCCCATTAGTCCTCCGTAAGTTACAGTACAAAACAACACCTGCACATTTTTACTATTCTTCTTTGAGGAAGAAAGCACAACATACGAACCCTTAATCCTCTGTGCTGTAGAAATCTCCAAAAGGTTCAGCTTTTTTTCCGTCAATTACTTTACCTACCTTCACAAATAGTATCCTAATTTTTATTTGGGAGAATACTTATCACTTATCAGTACTCCGCAGGGGTAGCTTAGAGGGATAGGCGATTAAGGCGATTGCCTTAGGCCCCAACGACAGAGGCCCCAAAAAAATATATGCATATGTATATACATATATTTTAATATATAATATATTTTTTTTTAGTTTAAAATTAAAACAATAAGGGTCTTTTTTCAACTAGATTTGATCTTAATAATAATTAAAGTTTAATTATACTAGTTATTAGTAAACATAAAAAAGAAGTACCATAGTCTAATTTTTATTCTCATAATTTACAGACCTAATAAGTATTTAGTACCTTTTAAAATTCTAATAAAACACATCAACAACAAATACAAGAAAAATACTTTTGATTCTTCTAATCGTTCCTACGGCTTTTTAATTCTCACAGATTGAAATGACGAAATCTTTTACCGCTCCATTTCTCTTTCATCAATTTTCAAAACAAATATGTTGGTCCCATCATCCTCAATTCCTCATTTCTTGAATAAATTCTTCTTTAAGGTGAACTCAAGCACTCAACTTCTCTAGCTGGATTTTATCAACACTTTTATGAGAGAGATGAATACTTAAAAGGATTTTGATTTAATAAGATATCAAGAATATGTAAGTACGCTACTTCAAATTTTAGAAATTATGGGTTCTGCACGATCTATTATTTTAGAACTTAATTATATTTTATGTCTTCATTCATTTTGCTTAATTGTGAACCCTGCTAGTATTAATATAGTTTTCTTACCTATTTATGTTGAAATGACTGGTAGAATAAGAAAAAAAAATTGGATCGAAAAACTGGAGCAAAAAATGAAAAATGATGATTTAATAATAATTTATTATTTGAAAAAAAAAAAAAGCCCCAATTTTATTGTCTTGCCTAGGGCCCCCAAAAATGTTGAGCCGCCTCTGGTACTTTGTAATAACTCGAATAAAATCCATGGACCTTTAGATCTGGATCATAGAACAGAAATGTAAGCATGGTTTATGAGACTTACTCAGAACCATGGCGACGTAGATATGCAGCTTTTAGTTTTTTCGTGTTTTCTTCGATGCTCATATCTGATCTAGAAATAGAAACGGGGGTAATGAGATGTCAATTGTGGATGTGTGTATTTGATTTCGAGCAATGTTAATTTTTGAAAAGATGTAGGGTAATCTAGCCATGTCACATCTTAATATAACGACAGTTTCGTAATAAATCAGGTAACCCAAAACCTCACTAGTGGAATTTCAATCACTCAGGGTGTGTTTAGTAGAGGTGTGCAGATTTCGTCCAGAACCGATATAACCGACCGAACCGAACCGATAATTTAGTTTCGGTTCGGTTATATCGGTTCTGGATCGGTTTTGGCTTTAACTTTAAAAAATTATCGGTTATCAGTTTCGGTTCGGTTATCATTTCAAAAATCTGATATATAACCGAACCGAACCGATAACAAAAAAAAAAAAAAAAAGAAAAATTAACCCCCAAAGAAACCTAAACCTAAATTAACCCGCAACTTAAAAACTACCCTATTCCCCCCACTCCCCCAGACCCCAAAACTACAACAAACCTGCCACTACCCCACCCCCATGTCCCCCGTCTCCCCAGTCCCCCTCCCCCCTTCAAAATCAATTCCCCCCATTTCCAAAACCCTAACCTTAACGGACCGCCACGCCGCGCCGTCGTCCGCCACGCCGCGCCCGTGCCGTCGTCCGCAGGACCGCCACCATCAGCTTCGCGTTGCACCGCCGCCCTCGTCACAGTACCACAGTACCCCAAATCTCTTTCAATTTCATAGGTAGTGTTATTTGATTTTCGTTCTGTTTTAGTATATTTGCCTCCGATTTTGTGTTTGTGTTACTGATTTAAAATCTAAATTATCCTTGTGTACAATGATTTAACTTGTTGATTTCACAGTGATGTAATTTTGTCAGTAGGGTAGAAGTAGGATTTTTTCTCGAACTGATATTTTCTTTAACTTATTTTGTGTTTGAGAATTGAGATAAAAAATCTATATTTTCTGTTCAAAAATCTAAAATCTAAATTATCCTTGTGTATAATAATCAATATTTCTGTTCAAAAATTTTGTCCTATTTTTTATCCAATTGTTAATGCTGTAAAAAAAAAAAAAAAAAAAAAAAAAAAAAAAAGTAATTGAGATAAAAAATCTAATTTAGCTGCTGTAAAAAAGAAAAAAGGAATTGACATTAGTATGTTGTTTGCTTAAAGATGCTATTATGCTACTAAAAGTCTAAAATGCAGTTTGTTTCATTATGTATATCAACCTAAATGCTCCATTTATTCTTTCTAGCTAGTCAATTATCTATTTTTTCATGTATAATATTCATGTAGACACATACATATATGTAATAATGAACTTACTAATTACTATGGTGATGATTTGGTTGTTTGTATAGATGACAAACACCGGAGGTAGTATTGATGAAAGCACTGCGGATGCTTGTTCCCAAGCAGGGCTCACACCAACTAATGTTATTCAAAATATGAACGAGCAGTCCGCAAGCCAGCAACCTACAAATGATGCTTCGGCGATTCCAAATGCTCAACCAAAACCAACAAGATGAAGGAGAAAAAGGTCGGTTGTGTGGGATCACTTCGAAGAAGTTCGTGATGAATCCGGCGTTGTCATAAAAGCCAAGTGCAATTACTACGATGCACTTCTTTCTGCTAGATCGAAAGGTACTTCATCACTCCTTAGTCATATGAATGGATGTATGAAAAACCCACATGTGCAAGAAACCCGTCAAACCATGTTAAATTTGCAGCCTAGGGATGAAAAAGGTGGTAGTGGGGTGGGGAAACTTAGTGTATGGAAGTATGACGAGGATGAACTTAGGGATGCTATAGCATATATGATTATTGTTCAGGAGTTGCCTTTTAAATTTTGTGGAGGGTAAGGGATTTAAAAGAGTTATGTCAAAAGCTTGTCCTAGGTTTAAAGTCTCTAGTCGAACAACAGTTACTCAGGATTGTTTTAAGTTGTATGTTGACGAGAGGGAAAAACTTAAATCTTTTTTGAAAACCAACTGCCAGAGAGTTTGTCTAACCACCGATACATGGACATCATTGCAAAGGATTAATAACATGTGCCTTACAGCTCATTTTATTGATAATGAATGGAAGTTGCATAAGAAAATATTGAATTTTGTGACAATTTCTAGCCACAAAAGTGATTACCTTGGAAAGGCTATTGAAACTTGCATTCTAGATTGGGGGTTAAAAAATGTTTTTACAATAACCGTGGATAATGCAAGTTCTAATGATACCGCTATTGCATTTTTTTTAAAAAGAATGACAAACTGGGGGGAGGGGGGTAGCATTGCAAAGTGTAAGTATCTTCATATGAGATGCATTGCACATGTAATTAATCTTGTGGTTTTTAAGGCTTGAAAGAAATAAATCCTGCAGTGAAGCGTGTAAGAGATGCAGTTAGGTATATTAGAAACTCTCCAGCAAGAATTAGTAAATTCAAAGAGTGTGTGGAATGGGAAGGGATAGAATGCAAGAACTCCTTGTGTTTAGATGTGGCAACTAGGTGGAACTCAACATATCTTATGTTAAATACGGCTGAAAAGTATGAGAAGGCATTTGAGAAGTATGAAGAGCAAGATTCGAGTTTTGAGGCTGATTTAGGGAGTGATGGTATTCCAAGGAGTCATGATTGGGTGCGGGTTCGTAAAATTGCAAGTATGTTGAGGCATTTCTATGAGATGTCATTGTGAATTTTAGGTTCTTTATATGTCACCTCAAACACTTTCTTTTCCGAAGTTAGTGATGTGTGTTGTATGTTGAATGAATGGAAGACTAGTGATGACCTTGAAATTATGTGTTTGGGTGAGTCCATGAAAACCAAGTTTGAGAAATATTGGGGAGATCCAGAGAAAATGAACAAGATTATCTTTTGGGCAAATGTTTTCGATCCACGAGATAAGTTTGAGTACATGGAGTACACTTTTCGTGAGATGTATGGTTCAGTAAAAGGTGAGATAATGTTCAAAAGTGTGAGAGATGAGCTTGTGGAGGTGTTCAATGAATACAAGATGAAATATCAACCGGATAATGTAGTGAGTGCAAGTGGTCCTAGTTTCTCAAGTACTAGTTCATGTAATGTTTCTGATTTTGATTCGATTAGTAGCAAGCCTAGTGGTTTGTTAAAGTCCAAATTCAAGAAGCAAAAATTGGAGAGTGGGGGTGGTGTAAACAAGAAATCTGAATTGGAAGTATATTTGAGTGAGTCTGTAATTGAATATGATAGCCTTGAAGTCTTTAAATGGTGGAAAATGAATTCTGAAAGATTTCCAGTTCTTTCAAAGATGGCTCGTGATATCTTGGCCCTTCCCATTTCCACCGTTGCATCTGAGTCGGCATTTAGCACCGGCGGTAGAGTATTAGATGCATTTAGGAGTTCGTTAACACCAAAAATTGTTGAGGCGTTGATTTGTGCGCAAGATTGGCTTAATGGTGAACTCCCAAAAAGTCTTGAAGAACAATTAGAGGAACTTGAACTCATTGAGAAAGGTAATCTTATTTGTTGTATTTGTTTGTTCCAACTTAATGAAAACATGATTTAATTGTTAATATTTTCTTGATTTTCAGACCTCCCTAGTGTTGGGATTGGGCAATTAGGAACCAATTAGTGCGTGGAGTCATTGTTGTGTGGGCGTGGGCAAGCACGAGTAACTGAAAAGGTACTTTGATTTTTTACGGGATTTTTGCTACAGTTTTGAGGCTGATTTACTTTAATTTGAAGAGCATTACAAATTCTGATGTTGCTGACTTGCTTCTTTATTTCTGTTAATCTGTTATCTTGCTTGATAAAGAACTCCATCATTACTTCTTTCTTTTTTGTTATCTTGCTTGATAATTTTGGGAAGACGGGTTCTGATGCTGGTAATTTACTGATTTTTTCTCTTATAATTTGATATAGGTTCGGATCTTATCTTGACATTTTGAGTGCAACAAGTGCCGGTGTTTGGTAGTGGTGAATGATCAACAATTTTCAAGTCTGATTGATTATTTGATGTAATCTTTATTGGAAACTTGATGTAGTAGTTGCGACTTTGTAGTGTATTAGATATTGTGATGTATTTCAGATTTGAGAACTTGATGTCGGTTTATCGAAGACTCAAGTATTATATGACATTCTGATGTATTTTATTGTGAACTTGGTGTTTAGTGCTAAATTAGCCAATTAGATAGAATCTTGTTTGGATTTTCAGATAATCTTAATTTTGTGTGTTTTATTTTTAATTTTTCTTTACTGCACAAAAAAAAAAATCAAACAATTATCGGTTATCGGGTTTAACCGAAACCGAACCGATATTTTCGGTTCGGTTTGAGGTCGGTTTTAGTGCTATTCGGTCGGTTATCGGTTTCCAATTTTGATGAATTATCGGTTCGGTTCTGGACCGATGCACACCCCTAGTGTTTAGTTGGTGGGTTTAGGCTTTATTATAAGCCTTAACCCACCTATAAACATGTTTGGTTACTCATTTAGTAGCCCAATTTTATTACCAAGCCCGTTCTCTATAACAACAAAGTCCGATTAATTGCAACCCGGGGGATGGGTTGTGTAAGCCTGAGTTTTAACCTGAGGTAACCTAGGTAAACCATCCAACCAAACAATTTATAAGCCAACTTAGGTAAAACCAACCAGGATAAACCAGTCAACCAAACGAATTAATGATACATCTAAGTACTTGTAAATACCTCAAAAGCCCATTTAGCTATACCAGCCCAACAGTTATTACTAGCAACCAAACGGCCTCTCGGGGTATGCTTGGGTTGGACTGGGCCTATCCGGATGGGGGATGGGCCTAGCAATAAATTATGTTTGTTCAGCAGACGGGAAGGGGATCGATCTATCCCCTTCCATCGACACCTTACTAGCTAGTAGCTACTACACCTGGCATACTTCTCTTTCTCCCCTCAACAGGCTCTTACTTTCCCTCTTTCCTCTTTCCTCTCTCATCCTAGTTTTCTTGCAGTATCATCTCTCTCCTCTTTTAGAGCAATTTCGTGTCTCCCTCTCCTCTCGTTGAATATCTCTACGCCATGGTAGATGGCATCCACCATCTGGTTCTGGGCGGCATAGCTGTAAACGATGTTGCTGCTCTTCCGATGCTGAAAAAAAAGGGCGGCGGCGGCGGTAATGGCGAAGTGCAGTTTTCCAATAATAACAAGATTGACAGACAGAGATGAAACAATTGTGGCCACCCAAGGCTGGAAATAGTCGCATGTCACCAAAATGGATTTTAGATCAGTGACAATGTGTGAGGAGTTAGATATGCCCGTTTGAAAGGCTTTGATGAGAGAGAAAAAGAGATTCGACGGGAGGTTGTGAGATAATGAGGAGGAAGTTGGGGATGTGGTTGTTAGTGAAGTTCTATCAATTCTATGAAGTCTCCAGAATGTTTGCTAGAATAAAAGTGTTAATTAAGCTGAAATTGATGGCGGTGGTGCTGAAGTAGATGTTGAAATTCTTTTGTTAAGAATTCTTTTGGCTAATTCAAGAAAGAGAAGATATGGCCATTGGAACACAAGGATTCTGAAAACTGCGTCCTTTTTACCCATGGAAACTTGAGGAAGAGAAAACGGGGGTGGGCGTAGCGTAGGGGGTGATGGGGGTAATCTGGAACACTGGAAATGGCACAAGCACAATTACGCACACACAATTTTATTTTATGTTTATCTAGTAAATATAAATTATCTTACTATATAATAAAATGGAACCCTCTGTAAGAGGAAGCTAAGAACATTTCCTCGCCTATTTTACCTACTAAAAATTACTAATATAAATTTGGATAATCTCCACTAAACGATAATACAGTAATACATATGCATATATATAGTAAAAAATAAGTTTTGATTTTGGATTTTCAATTTACTTATGCTACTTTGTATATATAAAAAAGATATATATATATATATATATATATACAAATAATATTCTATTACATTTACTGTAAAGTATAATATATCATTAATCATTTTTATGGTCTTTAATTTGACATTTATCTTGCATATTTTGAAATAATGACATTAAGGCCTCATTTGGATGGAGGGATTTGATTTGTCAACGGATTTGAATAGATTTCAAAATCCTTAGATTTGAAATTCATGTAATTGAAATCCCTTGTTTGGATTTATGGTGGATTTGTGAAAGGATTTTGAAATCCAAAATTTTCAAATCCATTATTTGGCAAAAAAGCTGATACAATATTTGTAAAATTCAATTTTTTTTTTCTTTAAAGTTTAAACTAACTATTTATATTTTTTATTAAATAAAATAAAATTTATCTACATTTAAATTAACAGAACAATTTTTTTTCCCAATTATATATGCACACACATGTATACACATTATGTATTTTATATTCTAAAAAAATATTGGGAGCATTTCATTGGAGATAAAAGAAAAAAAAATTAAAAAAATATTAGGAGCATTTAATTGGAGATCGAGAAGAAGAGATATCGATAGGGAGAAGAGAAGAAAAGAGAGAGAGAGAGAGAGAGAGAGAGGGAGGGAAAGAGGGAGGGAGGGAGGGAGGGGAGTTTGAGTGATGAAAGATTTGTAAATGACTATCTTTGTCAAAGAATTTGAAATCCACCCAAATATAGTGTAATATGTAGAATCTCCAATCTTGGATTTCTAAATGAGTTGATTTAAAAATCTGAATTTACAAATCCGCTCATTTAGTATTTTATTCAAACACATGGTGTTGATTTGACAATGAATATATAAATTCATAACACAAATCCCTCCATTCAAATGGGGCCTAAAAGAACAACTGTTTGTCGATTGTCAAAGTTAGATTTGTGTATGAAGTATGACTTCGATTATCTCTATTGAACATGAGTTGCAAATACAAATTAACATTTTTAAAAAAATATTTTTTTATTACTATTCATTACATATTTTTAGAAAAATACTCATTTTAATTTATTTTTAAAACCTCCATTTTATTCTATAAACAAATCCATATAATTTTATCTATACTAATTTAATTTACTAATTTTGTAACATCAATAATTTTCATTTTCTAATATTAGAGTTTTTTTTATGAAGAATCAAGAAATAGTGGATGAACTACATGTGCCCGTGTAAGGAATGGAAAAAAATATATTTCTTTCGTCTTTTTGCCGTTCTCCCTCTCTTCCACTTCTAAATTTGTTTAAAATATTTCTATAACACTCAGACATGAATAAATTTTTTGTTGTTAAATTTTATTTTACTTACAATAGATAAAAATCTTTAATCTAATATCAATCTTACTATATAATAAAAGGGAACACTCTATAAGAAGGAGCTACAAACATTTTTCCACCTATTTTACCTACAAAAAATAGGTAATTTAATCATGACTAATACAGTAATATATATGTATATATAGCAAAAAAATTGAGTTTTTATTTTGGATTTTTTGTCAGTTTACTTATGGGCAAGGACGAAAATATGGTGATTACGGAGATATCGGTATTTCAATTTAGAGAGATTTCGGTGAAATCTCGATTAATATCGAAATATCGGTGCAACTTTTTTAAAAATGCCGGAAAATGTATTAAAACAGATAATTTATCACGATATTTTATAAATTGTTATAAACCTACTTAAATTCAAATATTTAATCTAAATATTGAGTGAAGTTCACATATTTACAGCTAGTTGACAAATAATAAACAATAGAAACATTATCAGGCCACACAAGATACATTATGAACTCTTATTGTCATTAAGGATGTTCAAGTATTTTACAATATTATTGTAATTTATTAAATCTTTGGGCTGCATTAAGAAAATTTAGTGGATTGCGAATAATTTAGATATTTTACAACTAAGGATCATGAAATTTCACCGATATTAACCGAATTTTTACAACTAAGCCTGCATTAAGAAAATTTTACCGAAATTTCAACGATATTAACCGAAATTTCACCGATATTAATCGAAATCTCACAGAAATTAATCGAATTTTACCGAAATTCACCGATATTAATCGAAATCTCACCGAAATTAATCGAATTTTACCGAAATTCACCGATATTAATCAAAATCTCACCAAAATTAATCGAATTTTATCGAAATTCACCGAAATTTTGGTAAAATTTCCACGAAATTACAACAAATTATACCTGAAGATAGCCCAAATCGAAATTTTCGGAGATTTCGGAGAAATTTCGGAGATATATCGGAGATATTCTGACATAAATTTATTACATCCGAATTTCGTTTCGGTATCGCCAAAAAAGAGAGATATTGGTGAATATCGGTGACATAAGCTATGGCTGACTTTTTACACATTAAAACTTTTTTTCAAAAATTAAAACACAAACAATATTCGGTTACGTTTTGTTTAGAGTATAATATATTAAATTCTTTTTTATGGTTTCTAATTTGACATCTATATCAAATATTTTAAAATAAGTAACATTAGAAAAATATAATTGTTTGTCGATTATTTAAGTTAAATTTGTGTATGTAATATGAGTTCGATTATTTATATTGGGTTTGAGCTGTAGATAAAAAATTAATTAAACATTTAATTTTTTTTGTTAATATTTATTACCTATTTTGAAAAAAATACTCAATTTAATTTATTTTTGAAAACCTTAATTTCACTTTAAAAAAATCCATATAATTTTATCTAAACTAATTTAGTTTACTAAATTTATAAAATCAACAATTTTTCAATTCCAATATTAGAGGTTTTTTAAGAAGAACAAAAAACATAGTGGATGAACAACATGCGCCTGCATAAAGGATGAAATTTTTATAGTTGTTTCGATTTTTTTGTAGCTCTCTCTCTCTCTCACTCACTTTTGAATTTGTTTAAAATATTTCTCCAACATCTAGGCATGAAAAAAAAATTACTGTTATTTTTTACTTAAAATTGATAAAAATCAGACATCCTTTCTCAATATTTAACTGATCTTAATATTGAATGTTTTTAACATAAAATATTAAATGTAAAATAAACAATAGTTTGTTGGCCTTTTGTTGGAAATTGAAATTGAATATCTATAGTGGGTAAATATATTTTTATTAAATTCGAGTTGTAAATAAAAATAAATTAAATATATTTCTAATAAAATAAATATATTTCAAATTGTGCATCGCACGATGGAAAAATTATAGTTAAAATAAAAATAAGAAAAAATATTTAGATATAATTTCTGAAAATAAGTCAGACAACCCTATTGTATATGTTTAAATTAAGTAATTACTTTAAATATATATGTGTGTGTGTATATATATATATATATATATGATCTATTATAAATTAATCAATATTATTTTCCACAAATTTCAATTATTATTTTATAATCATCCAATCATCACTCCCATCACTTTTTCTATTAAAATAATATCAAATTACCTACAACTAACATATTGATTTTCCTGTTACGGTTCACATCCTAACATACTTCATCCTTAAGCAAACATCACTTTACACTATTCACAGGACGTATAAATTCTTGTACGTATATGTCTGGATGTGTCATATCCTACTACATCCCAGCACAAACCTACCCTCAAAGAGTAGGAGATATTCATTTTTATGGTGGGTCGTGGTGTCACACCCACCCTTGTAAAAACTTATTTTATACTAGTTTTTAGTCTTACAAAACCTGTATATTCTTTTTTTTTTTCTTTCCAAAATTAGAAATTTAGAATACTACTTCAACACCAAAATCTCACCTACATATATTTACATAGATCCAGATCGAGTAAAAATGTGTCACACTCCATACAACACCATATTTACAGAAATATACATATTAAAGTTCCTTAATTTAAACGTGTCCAAAAAGATTATTAGAACACTAGCAAAAACATAGTGAGTCCAAGGTTTAGCCCCACAGATCGTCATTCATATACACGAGGCTTCAAAACTTGCATCAGCTCCAACAGCATGCCAGATCAGTCTAAGAGCTCATGCATAGTCAAACTCACCTACAATGCAAGAACTACGTGAGCTAAAACTCAGTAAGCAGAAATCATGCATGACCAATGCGTGAATGATGAGATGCATTTCACAAAGCCATTGTTTTCAATTCTTTCTCAAAAGAAATCATATTTGGTGGGAATTGGCTCTCGTCACTGACACAAACCTCCTAAAAATAACACTCATTCGCCATACTCGTGACTACCAACGGTCCCTCCTCCCCCCTTATAGTTCACCCGAGATATCAGTGATGGTTGGTACGACCAAGTGGCTATCCTTCCGAGACTACCAGGGGTCCGCCTCCTGCCTGCCCCTGCAGTCCACCGGAAAGTCTACCTCTTCCCGTACCCCTCATCATAAAGGTGCTGAAGTGGGAACCTCTTCCGCGTGCACGCCTGTCACCGGAAGCATCCCGAGAGACACCATATACAATATATATAACTCTCAATGTGCCAGTGGTGACTAACCCCAAAACATTATCAATTTATGAAATTACGTTATTTTGACTTCTTATATGTACACATGTAACCCTTATAGATGCTAATGCTCATGATTGATGCACATCAGTTTGTTTCTAGCAACGGAATAAAACACTTTATACAAAGGTATGCAACAATACATATAACAATTAATTATCACAAATAATAAACACAAATACTATGTTCAAGCATTGTAGTTGTAGATGGATTTCTACTTACCTCTGCTCCGGAGTAACTTTGTAGACTTCCTATCCCACCGTGGTAACCAATCTATGACAATTGAATCAAGGGTTAATTACGAAATGCAACCTGTACTATTGGCCTTTTTTTCATTTCTAGTCCAAACTAAATATTTTTTCCGATTGCAACCTGTATAACGCGTTTTTATTGCAGTTTGCAACTCCGGCCATATTTCAGGCTATATAGGCCATGTGCCATGCACATGACCTCCATGGGCCAATAATATGGCGACACGTGGCCACTAATAAAAAAAAATCGAAAAAAGGAAACAAATACTTATAAATTATTTAAAAATTTTAAAATAATTCATAAAAAATATAAAAATAATTTAAATTTATAAATATTTCATATAAAAAATAAAAAATATTTTGAAAATTCAAGAAATTAACAAAAAAATCTAAAATTAATTTTAAAAATTCTGAAAATAAATATAAAAAAAAATCGAAAATACTTTTATTTTGAAAAAAATTGAAAAAAATTGTAAATTATTTAAAAAAATAAAATAATTTATTAAAAAATATAAAATTATATAAATTTCTAAATAATTATATTTAAAAAATTAAAAATGTATTTTGAAAATTTTAAAATTCAGGAAATTAACAAAAAAACCTAAAATTTATTTTAAAATTTCTAGAACTAAATATAAATTTTGAATAATTATTTTGAAATTTTCAAATTCATTTAAAATCAATAATTAAAAAAAATTATTTCTGAAAACTATTTTAAATGAATTTGGGAATTGAGAATTAAATTTCCAATTCCTCTCCATTTTCTTTACGCGCGCATAGAACAATAATAATGATCATGGACAGTAGAAGTCTGAGTCTTCTCCGATAAACCTGGCTTCTCGGCCTTATGAAACCCAGCGGCTATTCAAGTGGCAAGATGACGACGGAACTGCGAGAGGGAAGGCCGACTTCTCTTTTTTTTTTCTAGTTTGACGTCTGCACCAGATAGCTGAATCTCCTTCAATGTGTCCGCCAACGAGATAATTTTAAAATTCAGGAAATTAAAAAAAAAAAATTATTCTTAAAATTCTAAAAAAACTAAAATTCAGGAAATTAACAAAAAAAAATAAAATTAGATTTTTTGTTAATTTCCTGAAATTTAAAAATTTCAATTTTTTTTTGCATTTTTTATATAAAATTATTTAAAAATTTATATAATTATATATTTTTAATAAATTATTTAATGTTTTTAAAATAATTTACAATTTTTTCGATTTTTTTCAAAATAAAACTATTTTTGATTTTTTTTATATTTATTTTCACAATTTTTAAAATTAATTTTAGATTTTGTTTTTGTTAATTTCCTGAATTTCAAAATTTTCGAAATATTTTATTTTTTTATATAAAATTATTTAGATGTATATAATTTATATATTTTTAATAAAAAAATTACTTTTTCAAAATAATTTATAAGTATTTTCGATTTTTCTTTTTTTATATACTTAAGAATTTTTAAAATTAATTTTAGATTTTTTTTGTTAATTTCCTAAATTTTAAAATTTCAATTTTTTTTTTTTATGTTAAATATTTATAAATTTAAATTATTTTTATATTTTTTGTGAATTATTTTGAATTTTTTAAATAATTTATAAGTATTTTTTTCTTTTTTTTTTCTTTTTTTTTTAATTAGTGTCCACGTGTCGCCATATTATTGGCCCATGGAGGTCATGTGCATGGCACATGGCCTATATAGCCTGAAATATGGCCGGAGTTGCAAACTGCAAGAAAAACGCGTTATACAGGTTGCAATCGGAAAAAATATTTAGTTTGGACTAGAAATGGAAAAAAGGCTAATAGTACAGGTTGCATTCTGTAATTAACCCTTGAATCAAATCAATGCCCGAATTACCAAATTCTAGATCATTATGTTCTTTTAGTCTAATAATTTCAGCTTCGTCGTATTTTGGTAATAAGGCTCTAACTTTTTCTACAAAATTGGTATTTATATGATTCAAATTGGGTTATGAAGCTAACACATCAAGCTACAATTTTCATGTTTTGCACTTCTCCTAATTCAACTCGTACAATGGTCAGAATTGACTAAATAGTCGATGTTCACTCTAAAAATCTGGACAGCCTCAAATGTCACCATCTTCCGCTCTTTAATTCAAAGTCCTGGTTACAAAAAGAAAAACTAGTGGAACTACTTAATTTACCATTTAATTCCTCTTTATGTGATAACCACTATTACTAAGATTAATTATTATAGCTAAACTATGTTTCAAACTTAAAGTCCAGTACGCATAGCTATTGGAGGGTGTCTTATATAATTCATGAAATTAATTGTAATTAAAAAGAAAGGATTCACTTACCAATTTGCTCTAATTTTGTGTTCTTCCCCAATTTAGCACCGCCCACCTTTTCTTGTTTTGTTTTCTCAAGGTGTTCATGGTATATAATGTAAAGATTATATAAAGTTATCCACCGCCTTACTTTTCAATTTTACTTAATCTGGTTCACTTCCTCTCTTTTTCTTTTGTATTATTATTATTATTGTTGTTGTTGTTGTTGTTGTTACGATAATAAAATCCTTTACATATCTAACACTTCCATGTACTACATAATGTTCTATATTTTTAAACTTATCATATGTAGTCTTAAATTTTGTAACATGTCCCAATATTTTAGACTAGGGTGTTCTTGTCTACCAAAGTAAACATCTCCAAATTAGTCACAAAAATATAAAATAACATAATAAATATAATAAATTAATTACTATAAAACTATCACCAAATAGCACATAAAAATATGAAATGCATGAAATGCAAAAATTATATTAGCCAGTGAGTAGTGAGAGGCGCAGGTATTACATCCTCCCCCCCTTATGAAATGTCGTCCCCGAAATTTACTTACTTGAAGAGTTCGGGATATTTGGCTCTCATTTCATCCTCTCTTTCCCAAGTGGCTTCTTCGACTGATTGATTTCTCCATAGTACTTTGACTAACGGAATTTCTTTGAGCCGTTTAACTTCCCTTAATAAAATTTGTACTGGTATTTCTTTATATCCCAAGTCTGCTTGTAGTTCTACAGGTTCACTGTTCAGGACATGAGACGGATTTGCAATATACTTCCTTAATACTGACACATGGAACACATTGTGTATTTGAGACATTGATACTAGAAAATCGAGTCTGTAGGCAACATCACCAACTCTCTCAATAATAGGAAATGGACCAATATATCTCGGACTAAGTTTTCCTTTCTTACCAAACCGCATTATTCCCTTCATTGGTGCAACTTTCAAGAATACTAGATCTCCCACTGCAAACTCAAGTGCTCTCCTTCTCTTATCTGCATAGCTTTTCTGGCGACTCTGAGCTGTTTTCATCCTTTCCCGAATCTGTGACACAGCTTCTGACATTTCTTGTATTACACTTGGACCTAGAAGTCTTCTTTCGCCAACCTCATCCCAATGTATTGGAGATCGACACTTCCTACCATATAGTGCTTCATAAGGTGCCATTCCTATAGTAGATTGATAACTGTTGTTGTAGGAAAATTCTATCAAAGGTAGGAATTTGCTCCATTGACCCTGGAAATCTAACACGCTAGCTCTGAGCATATCTTCCAGAGTTTGTATCGTTCTTTCTGATTGTCCGTCAGTTTGTGGATGATACCCAGTACTGAAAGACAACTGTGTTCCCAGTGCCTTGTGTAAACTCTTTCAGAAGGTAGACAGGAATCTTGAGTCTCTATCTGAAACAATGGATAATGGTACTCCGTGAAGTCTAACTATTTCCTGTATATATATCTGAGCATAACGATCCATGGAGTAAGTAGTACAGACTGGGAGAAAATGAGCAGATTTCGTAAGTCTGTCCACAATTACCCAGATAGCATCGTGACCCTTTACAGTTTTCGGCAATCCCACCACAAAATCCATTGTAATGTTCTCCCATTTCCATTCCGGAATTAGTAAGGGTTGTAAGGTTCCTGCCGGTCTTTGATGTTCTGCTTTTACCTTCTGACAGGTCAAACACTGCTCTACACACTGAGCAATATCTTTCTTCATACCTGGCCACCAATACTGCACCTTTAAATCTCGATACATTTTGCTAGCTCCTGGATGTACTGAATATGGTGTCGAATGCGCCTCAACCATAATATCTCTACGAATGCTATCAACACTTGGCACACATAAACCATTTTTGAATCTTAAGACATCATTTTCTGACAACTGAAAGTCTGATGGCATCCCTGATGCGACATCCTTCTTTACTTTAGCTAAATATTCATCTGCATTTTGTCCTTGCTTAATTCTATCAAGTAGGGTAGGCTGAAGGGTTAGAGCTGCTAGTCTTGCCTCCACTATTCCCAGTTGAACAATCTCAACATTCATTCTTTGCAAGTCTAGTAACTCTGGTTTCTGAATCAAAGCCATCAATGTAGTACCTTGGGACGATTTTCTGCTTAAGGCATCAGCTACGACATTTGCTTTACCAGGATGATAGCTGATTACACAGTCATAGTCCTTCACGAGTTCTAACCATCTTCTCTGTCTCATATTCAGCTCTTTCTGTGTGAAAAAGTATTTCAAACTCTTGTGGTCTGTGTAGATCTCACACCGTTCTCCATACAGGTAATGTCTCCAGATTTTTAGTGCAAATACTACGGCTGCAAGCTCCAAGTCGTGAGTAGGGTAGTTCTTCTCATACTCCTTCAACTGTCTGGATGCATATGCTATTACTTTGCCGTTCTGCATTAACACACATCCTAAACCGTTCTTCGAAGCATCACTGTATACCACAAAGCCTCCAGTCCCCGTTGGTATTGAAAGGATCGGCGCAGAGGTTAACCTTTTCTTCAGTTCTTGAAAACTCTGCTCACAAGCCTCTGTCCACTTGAATGTTACACTCTTTCTAGTCAGTTGTGTTAAAGGAGATGCAATTTTCGAAAACCCTTCTACGAACCTGCGGTAGTACCCAGCTAACTCGAGAAAACTACGTACCTCTGAAGGGTTTGTAGGTTGTGGCCAATTGTTAATTGCTTCAACTTTACTTGGATCAACTGAAATTCCTTCTCCTGACACAACATGCCCTAGAAATATTACTCTATCCAACCAGAACTCACATTTCTTGAACTTGGCATACAATCGTTTCTCCTTTAGAACGTCTAAAACCTTTCTCAAATGCACAACATGTTCTGCTTCATTCTTGGAGTAGATCAGGATGTCATCAATAAACACGATAACGAACTTATCCAAAAAGTCTTTGAATACCCGATTCATCATATCCATGAAAGCTGCTGGGACATTTGTCAAACCGAATGGCATTACCAAGAACTCATAGTGCCCGTATCTTGTACTGAATGCCGTTTTCGGGATATCTTCCTCTTTAATTTTCAGTTGATGATAACCTGAACGCAAGTCAATCTTGGAGAATATGGCAGCTCCTTGGAGTTGATCAAATAAGTCATCAATCCTGGGTAAGGGGTATTTGTTCTTGACCGTAACCTTGTTCAGTTCTCTGTAATCTATGCACATCCTCAAAGTACCATCTTTCTTCTTGACAAACAAAATTGGTGCACCCCATGGCGAAAAGCTAGGTCTAATGAAGCCTTTGTCCAGTAAATCTTGCAGTTGAATCTTCAATTCTTTCAACTCTGTTGGCGCCATTCTGTATGGTGACTTCGATATAGGAGCAGTCCCTGGATATACATCAATTACAAACTCTACCTCTCTGTCTGGGGGTAATCCTGGGAGTTCGTATGGAAATACTTCAGGGTATTCTTGCACCACTGCTACTTCCTCAATAGTCGGACAATGCTTCTCTTCCATACTCATAACACTTACTAGGTAGCCTTCACAACCGCTTTCTAATAACCGTTTTGCTTTCACCGCTGATATCGTGTGATATTTGAACCTTTTTCTTACTCCAACAAAGACAAAAGTTGTGTCACCAGGCGGCTGAAATGTGATTATCTTGTTCTGACAATCTATTGTAGCACCATATTTCGATAGCCAGTCCATTCCCAAAATCACATCATAATCATTCATATCTAATATGATCAGATCGGCATAAAGTTTTCTTCCTTCAATAGAGATAACACATGCTCGCAGAATCTGGTTTGTTTGTTTTGACTTTCCGGAGGGGATCACTACATTATAACTAACGTCTGCTACATCAGGTTTCCTACCCAGCCTCTTCACATACTCAGTGGATGCAAATGAATGTGTATCTCCAGAATCAAATAATGCAAATGCAATCGTATCACAAATGGGAACTTTACCTGTTACTACAGATGTATTTGCTTCCGCTTCCTCCGTGGTCATGGTAAAGACTCTAGCTGGCGTCTTCTTTTGTGTACCAGAGTTTGAGTTCTCTGGACAAACCGTTGAAATGTGTCCTACTTTTCCACATTTAAAACAAGTCCGGTACTCTGCAAAGCACTTTCCACTATGCGAACCTCCACACGTGGGACATATAGGTTGTGTAACTGGTGATTTTCCTTGTTCACCCTTTTGGCGCTTGTTCTGATCCCATGACTGTTGTCCTGATTTTGGTTGAGAACCCGGCCTTGGACCTTGCCCTTGTAGTGGCCTTTTCTTTCCATCTCCTACAAAACGAGGTCCTTGTCTTTGTATAAACTGGCGCCTAACCTCCTGAGCACGCTTAATTCTCATTTCTGCCTGTTCGGCAATCAACGCTCGTTCAGCAACTTGTGAATAGGTTACCCCATGTATACCAGCCATACACACATCCCTATATAGCTCTGGCCTCAGACCCTCTAGGAACCTTTCTACTTTCAGCGCATCCGTACTGACCATGTGCTCCGCAAACCTAGAGAGTTGCTCGAACTTGGCGATGTAGTCTGTAACATCCATTGCTCCTTATCTCAACTGTATGAACTCGTTCATCTTCATTACTCGAACTGGGGCAGTGAAATACTTGTTTCTAAAAAGTTCTTTGAACCTACCCCACGTCATTGTCGCCACATCCTCAATAGTTTTCATTGTGTCCCACCAGTGTCCTGCACTTCCACGTAACATGAACGACGCACACAATACCTTTTCCTCCTCAGGGACTTTACTATACATAAACATATTCTCTATAGTTCTAAGCCAATCCTCTGCATTAGTGGGATCCGTTGCACTCTCAAATGTTGGCGGGTTAAGCTTTCTAAACCTCTCTCCGATGACCTCTAAATATTCAGCTCGAGGTTGCTGTTGATTTACACCATTCCCTGGTTGTCCACCCACACCCCTTTGTTGGATAAGTTGCTGAATCTGTTGCGACTGTTGTTCGACTAATCCTGTCAACCGAGCCACAATCGCTTCCAGGCCAACACCTACTGCTAGTGCATTCTGTTCCTGTTCGTTATCTCCTTCAACACCTTCTCCTCTAACGACCTCCATGACTTCTTTCTAATTTTATTGTCCCTCTGTTCCAGGCCAATATGATTCATGAAATAATGAATGCAAATTAAGAAAATGTAAAACTTACTGGCATGTCTACGCTTCAGAAGTTCTGAGCTCATGTATACGAACAGTTTACAGGGCACAAACCGGGCTCTGATACCACTCTGTCACACCCACCCTTGTAAAAACTTATTTTATACTAGTTTTTAGTCTTACAAAACCTGTATATTCTTTTTTTTTTTTTCCAAAATTAGAAATTTAGAATACTACTTCAACACCAAAATCTCACCTACATATATTTACATAGATCCAGATCGAGTAAAAATGTGTCACACTCCATACAACACCATATTTATAGAAATATACATATTAAAGTTCCTTAAGTTGAACGTGTCCAAAAAGATTATTAGAACACTAGCAAAAACATAGTGAGTCCAAGGTTTAGCCCCACAGATCGTCATTCATATACACGAGGCTTCAAAACTTGCATCAGCTCCAACAGCATGCCAGATCAGTCCACGAACTCATGCATAGTCAAACTCACCTACAATGCAAGAACTACGTGAGCTAAAACTCAGTAAGCAGAAATCATGCATGACCAATGCGTGAATGATGAGATGCATTTCACAAAGCCATTGTTTTCAACTCTTTCTCAAAAGAAATCATATTTGGTGGGAATTGGCTCTCGTCACTGACACAAACCTCCTAAAAATAACACTCATTCGCCATACTCGTGACTACCAACGGTCCCTCCTCCCCCCTTATAGTTCACCCGAGATATCAGTGATGGTTGGTACGACCAAGTGGCTATCCTTCCGAGACTACCAGGGGTCCGCCTCCTGCCTGCCCCTGCAGTCCACCGGAAAGTCTACCTCTTCCCGTACCCCTCATCATAAAGGTGCTGAAGTGGGAACCTCTTCCGCGTGCACGCCTGTCACCGGAAGCATCCCGAGAGACACCATATACAATATATATAACTCTCAATGTGCCAGTGGTGACTAACCCCAAAACATTATCAATTTATGAAATTACGTTATTTTGACTTCTTATATGTACACATGTAACCCTTATAGATGCTAATGCTCATGATTGATGCACATCAGTTTGTTTCTAGCAACGGAATAAAACACTTTATACAAAGGTATGCAACAATACATATAACAATTAATTATCACAAATAATAAACACAAATACTATGTTCAAGCATTGTAGTTGTAGATGGATTTCTACTTACCTCTGCTCCGGAGTAACTTTGTAGACTTCCTATCCCACCGTGGTAACCAATCTATGACAATTGAATCAAATCATTGCACGAATTACCAAATTCTAGATCATTATGTTCTTTTAGTCTAATAATTTCAGCTTCGTCGTATTTTGGTAATAAGGCTCTAACTTTTTCTACAAAATTGGTATTTATATGATTCAAATTGGGTTATGAAGCTAACACATCAAGCTACAACTTTCATGTTTTGCACTTCTCCTAATTCAACTCGTACAATGGTCAGAATTAACTAAATAGTCGATGTTCACTCTAAAAATCTGGACAGCCTCAAATGTCACCATCTTCCGCTCTTTAATTCAAAGTCCTGGTTACAAAAAGAAAAACTAGTGGAACTACTTAATTTACCATTTAATTCCTCTTTATGTGATAACCACTATTACTAAGATTAATTATTATAGCTAAACTATGTTTCAAACTCAAAGTCCAGTACGCATAGCTATTGGAGGGTGTCTTATATAATTCATGAAATTAATTGTAGTTAAAAAGAAAGGATTCACTTACCAGTTTGCTCTAATTTTGTGTTCTTCCCCAATTTAGCACCGCCCACCTTTTCTTGTTTTGTTTTCTCAAGGTGTTCATGGTATATAATGTAAAGATTATACAAAGTCATCCACCGCCTTACTTTTCAATTTTACTTAATCCGGTTCACTTCCTCTCTTTTTCTTTTGTATTATTATTATTATTGTTGTTGTTGTTGTTGTTGTTGTTGTTGTTGTTGTTGTTGTTGTTACGATAATAAAATCCTTTACATATCTAACACTTCCACGTACTACATAATGTTCTATATTTTTAAACTTATCATATGTAGTCTTAAATTTTGTAACATGTCCCAATATTTTAGACTAGGGGGTTCTTAACTACCAAAGTAAACATCTCCAAATTAGTCACAAAAATATAAAATAACATAATAAATATAATAAATTAATTACTATAAAACTATCACCAAATAGCACATAAAAATATGAAATGCATGAAATGCAAAAATTATATTAGCCAGTGAGTAGTGAGAGGCGCAGGTATTACACGTGGGTTTAATTTGTCATAAGTAACTGAGATGGTAAACGTTGAACCTAACATGACTATTGTGTCCTAACAAACCTATTACAACCAAGTACTTTATGTAGTTTCTAACTCTTCCTCTTTAGTTAGAGCATCCACAAGGCAACACATAATTGTACCTGACACATCACTCCACATCAAAAGTTAAAACTCACTAAATTTGTACTTATTTCTCCCCAATCCTCCAAGGTTTAAATGACGCTATTTGAGGGTCCCACATTAAAACCACCCACATTATTTTCACATCTTCAATTTGTTAAAATTTTATTTACAATTTTCAAATGTACAATTAAATTAATTAATATTCATAATTTTTTTTATTAAAATTATATATTCGTGAAAAGAAAAATATTTTTTCTTTTTTAAAAACTGTAATGATTTTTAGTTCTTTTTTCTAAATCTCGTAGCAACAATAAAAAATTAAGTTCTTTGTTTTACACACTATTATTAAAAATGTTGAAATTTAAAAAAAGGAAAGAATAATACAACTCGGAATCGAAATTTTAAAAAATAAATGTGCTTATTCGATCCTAAAATATAACTATTTAGCGTTGCGTCGTGCCCATATGTGCTCAATCAAGTCGGCTCGAAGTTGATGATGTTTTTTCTTATCCCGTAGATCAGCACCTCTTTATATGTATTCATTGAAACCTCCGATGGAACCTTGAAAGAATTGAGTGGTTGTGTTGTTGTCGATGTTAGGTTTGTCCATCCAATTGATCGTTGATTTCCCTCGTCTTCAACTATCATTATGTAAAATAATGCAAGTATACATGATATCTTTCAAATTAGTCTTGTACCAAAAACATGCCGGGCCTTTAATTATTGTCCAACCAGCTTGCAATACCGCAAATGCTCGCTTGACATCCTTCCATGCGACCTCTTTCATTTTCTTGAAATGACTTCTTTTCGGATCAGTTGGACATTGAAAGCTCTTGACTAAAGATGTCCATTCGGGATATATTCCATTAGTTAGATAGTACCCTCTACTATAGGGCGTACCATTTGCTATGTGATTTACCTTCGGGGCTTGCCCTCGCAAAACGTAGTTGAATAGAGGTGATTGGTTGAGCACATTGATGTCATTATTCGAACCTACAACTCCAAAAAAGGTATGACATACCCACAAGTCTACAGATGCAACTGCTTCAAGCATGACCGTTGGAACTCCATGATTACCTCTGGTGAATTGACCTTTCCAGGCAACTGTGCAATTCTTCCATTCCCAATGCATGCAATCGAGACTACCCAACATTTCGGGGAACCCATATCTCTTCTCATGCTTATGGATCAAACATTGACAGTTCGCAACAGTAGCTTTTCTTAAGGATCTTTCACCAAATATGTTTATTACGCAACGACAGAAGTTAAATAAGCATTCGATACCTGTAGTTTCTGCAACCCGTAGATACTTATAAAAAAGGTCGGCTGGACCACCATATGCCATTTGACGAATTGCGGATGTGCATTTTTTAAGTGGAAAGAAACATTTTCTTCCTAATGCATCCTCCCTAAGCTAAAAGTATGGATCATGTGCTTCTAAGGCATCGACTATTTGAATGAACAAGTCTCGCCTCATCTGAAAATGTCGTTGGTATGTGTCGTTATTATATGTTGGGTTATCACACAAGTAATCCTTCACGATCTCGTTGCGTGTATCTTCTTCTTTTTGGTGGGTCGGATGAGCCTTCTACAACATCGAGCAACATCCGCTGTTGATTTTGAATTTGCAAAAACATGCCATCATCAACATCATTAACAAAATGTTCGTCGAGCATCATTTTCAGTATTACTTATGTTTGTGGGAATTTGAAGACATTTTTTAGCTTGAAATGGGGGTAGAAGACGTTATTAAGCGAAGTTGTTGTTGGAGTTCTGCTGCAAATGAAGTATGTCATTCCATTTATAGATATTTGCAATGACTAGTTTATAATGGCTAGTTTGCAACTGCTAGTTTGTTTTGACAACTTTTTTCAAATTAAAATGGATAACTTATTACATAAAACTTACACGGAATAAAATAGATAACAAACAACAGTACAAAAATATAAGAAATACATAACAAACAACAACGCAGCATGCTGGAATTTTAAATTACAAGAAATAACTACGTTCCCTAGCCCCATATCTTCTTAATTTACTCGCACACTTGATAGTGCACGCGAAGTTGCTCCGGAATCATCCTTGTTGTGTCTCTCATGAATATGTCATAATCTTTTTCTTGGTTGAGGGCTTTTAGCTCAGCTATTTTTTGTTGCGAAATAGTCCTAAACTCTTCCATATTGTTGTTGATAGTCACCTTTTATCTCTTCCTAAGTGCCAGCTTTTGGACGACTACGTTCTGGATCGTCGTCTTCATTGTTGAAAGATGATGTGTATGCCCCCGACTCAGAAATCCTTGTCTTCTTTTTACCGCGATGATCACGGTCTTGCTGGTTAACCTATTTAAGACAAACACTAAGAACCTTCCACATGCCAAGATGCTTGTTGAAGTCCTGGCCATTGTTAGTATTTTTCCACTGCTACAACGCCTCCATCAGGATATCGGCATCACTGCGTCCGCTTCCCCCATTCTTCTTTAGAGAAATGTAATTTGCATTAAAGGCAGACATGAATCTCTGAGTAGTATAAAAGTGTGTCTTGAACGGGGCCCAATCTCGCTTTGAGAAGCCTGAGGGACGATTCTTGTTGTATTCGACTGCGATTCTTTTCCACATCTGCTCTAACTTTTGAGCATTGCCGATTTCTGAATATTTGCTGATATTCACCCTACACCGAGCAAGCAACTCATTTTCTAGTCCCTTCCATCTTGGAGAATATGTCGTCTTTCTTCCTTGTAAGACGTTGCTTACCCCTTCAGAATATGCATCTTCATCGAGGTTCATATTCTCGATCCCTGGAGGAGATGAATGTGGTGGGAATGGAGAAGTTGTCCCTGAAGATGGAGTATCACACTCCCTGTCAGTGTTCGATCCGTCAATGCTAGCTCTTCTTGACGAGTTTTGAGGGATCGTTGTTGCACTTTGAGGAGGAAATCCAAAAGGAGGAGGCGATATGAAAGGATATTGAAAGCCTTCATTGGATTACACACATTTCACACACTACACATATCACATACCACACTCAATTTACACAAATACATGATATCATACTACACACACTTCACACGCATTTCAGACACTACACACACATTTTATACTTCACACACATATACACACACACTCTACACACACTTCATACACTACACACACAACACTACTACATGCACACACACACAAAGCACATACTTCACCACACACACGTCACACACACACACACACACTACACACTACACAAACAAGACTACTACACATACACACACTACGCACACATACTTCACACACCACACATGCACTTTACACAATACACACACATACTACATAGACTGCACGCACATACTACACACACTACACGCACAGACTACACACACACACACGTGTCACACTATCATTATACCATCCTTTAGAAAATGTTAGGAAATTTTTTAAAAAGAAAAAGTTCAAACAATTCAATCCACTCATTTGAATTTAAACATCCAAACAAAAGATTTGTAATGAGTGAATTTTCAAATAGAAAGAATTAGAAATCAAATCCTTTAATTTCCAAATATTTCCATTGAAACACAACCTAAGAGATTTTTAATTTAGTCAAAATACCATAAAGTTCAAGTTTTAAAGCTTTCATCTCCGACAGGGAGAAAAATAACCTTGGTTTACGTTGAGACGTAATTTATATGGATGAATAATGAAATTTAATGCATGATATACTTTGAATTAGGATTTTAATTGGCTGCACACTTTAATTTGATCACTTCGTGTTGTGTAATTTGGTGCCACGTACCATGAAATTATATGATGAACTAATTCAAGATATCCTTTAACAAATCATGAGTGAGTAACTGATCAAGCATGTTTATTTCCCATTTTTTAGCATTGCATGTTTATTGACATTTTGTTGGGGAATTATAAGGAAATTTGGCTTCAGAGTTCATTAAGATGGTGTTCGCCTATACTTATTTTAAACATCTTATAATCATCAACTTTTTATAAGATGTTTCAAGAGTTTATGAGATATAGAGGGTGTTTGATAAATATTATATTAAACATCTTATAAGATGTCTTAAGAACTTATAAAATGTAGTGTTTCAAGAGCTTATAAAGTTATAAGTGTCAAACTGCTTGGATAATTAAGCTTATAAGTTCTTTAAGGTCTTATAAGATGACGATGTTTTTAATATTATAAGCTATTTTCACTATGTAATGAAAAAAAATAACATTATTATTTTCCATGATTACCCACCAACCCCCTGCCCCTACCCCATTTCCGAGGGCCTCGACCCCCTCAGCCCTGCGTCATCACCACAGGGAGTCTCTGACCCCCTATCCCCACCGTCGAGGCCCCCGAACCCTATCCCCAGAGGCCACCACCCTTGAACCCCTAGCCATTACACCCACTATAACCTAATTTATTGGAAAAATTAGTAGGGGTAGATTGGTAAGGTTAGTGTGCTTATAAGATTCTAAAAAAAAGATGGGTAGATTAACATTTTCTTTTGGAGCTTATAAGCTTCATGGAGCTTATTTTTAGATCTTATAAAATGTTTTAAGTCTTATGTTGCCAAACGCACTCGTAGTGTCTCAAGAGCTTATAAGTTGACAAAGTGTTTGGATATTTGAGCTTATAAGTTCTTAAGATGCTAAAGTGTTTGACAAAATAATCTCTTCGCATTGTGTAATGTTGAAGGAACACCATGGTTTCCACTTACGCGCAGATTATGCTTTCTTATTTTACTGTACACTCGATTACTGTACACCCTAAACCCTAAACCCTAAACCCTTTGTTAAAGATATATATATATATATATATATATATATATATATATATATATATATAAGGGCGTATTTGGAACAATGAGTACTGATGGTCGAACTGTAAGAGTGTTGTATGACCAATTGCAACGTCGAGCATTGGAAACTCACAATGAGTTGGAAACCAAAGGGTAATCCTCGTATAGTAAATGTATAGTTTGGCCAATTACAGGGTCATGAGTTCGAAACCCACTTAAAACGAATTAATGTATTTATATTTGATTATTATCTTCTTCATAGATTAATTTATAAAATTAATAATAACAATAAGTAAATTAATATTATTTAATTGAATAATAAACATAAGTTGATAATTTATTATAATTTATTTCTTTAACTTCGGATTTTTTTTATTATTTCATTTGTTTCATTTTTTTATATACAAATTATAATGTTCAGGTAAACAAACTATAATTTTTGGCTAAAAAACTTATATTATATCATATCTGCAATAGGAAGGAAAAAACATGTTAAATAATTACAAATTATACTTTTCTATTAACATGTTACTCCCTCCGTCCTGCTCAGTTCTGCATGTAAGGACGAACACAGGACGTACACGTATATTAAGAAGGATGTGCTTTTTGCTTTTGCTTTGACTTTTCAAAGGTGTTTACCTTAATAATTAGGGGAAATATTAGTGTCCTAATCTTTCCCCACTTTTTAACCAAAAAAAGCCTGTTCAACAACCACAAAATATAATCTGAAATTCAACATTAAAATTCTGTACAAACTGAAAAAGTCTAAAAAATTGGAACTGCACTTGAGCAAAATTCTGGAAAATTTTCCCCACCACTTAAAACTGAAAACTGAAAATACACTTGTTTTGTTACATTCCAAAACTAAAATTACATTTGAAATTTCCCTCCTAAAATTTAATCACATCAAACTAACACAATAAATACAGCAGGAACATAATTGAATTCCTGATTCAATGCTCCATTACTGCCTAAAATTAAATGTGCTTATAGTTCTACAAATATGGCAAACAACAGGAAAATCAAGAAGCAGTATCCATCAGACCGAACCTTGATCCCTCGGTTTCTCATGGTCGATAGCACAAACTGAGTCGTGCACTTCAGTAAGAACAAGGTTGCGGCAACATCATTTGGAATGTGCCGGCGGACTATTCAATACACTTGGGAGTTTGCAAAAAAAAAAAAAAAAAAAACAAATATCAGTAGGTTCACCTGTTTCATTCAGTGAAGAAAAATTGAATGGTGGAAAGGCAAGAGTAGAGCTCAATACTGAAAAAATGAAGTCTATTTCGTTCTCAAAACGAGGCACCATTAGAAGGTTAGCTAACGAGCTTAATATGAGCAAAAGTAAAGTTGGAAGATGGGTAAAAATAGGTGTGATTAAACCACACACAAATGCTATCAAGTCTGCCCTTAACGAAGCCAATATGTTGCAAAGGCTAAAATACAACCTAAGCTGCTTGCACTTGGACATGTCACTTAACAAGATCATGTACGAAACAATGCACAACATTATACACATTGATGTAAAGTGGTTCTATCCGCAATGCACATCAGAGAGAGGATACAAATTAGAAGGGGAAGAAGACCCATATAGATCATGCAAATCCAAGAGGTACATTCTCAAAGTTATGTTTATGTGCGCAGTTTTAGGACCGCAATAAAGTCCCGAGGGGGCACTTCTATTTGATAGAAGCTTAGACATTTTTCCATTCACAACTAGAAAGCCGCCCTCAGAAACAGCATAAACAGATCAAGGAGTACATTGGTTACCAAGTCAATCGAGTCAATCACAAAGTAAGTCATCAAAGATTGTTTGCTATATCAAGTTTGTTCAGCTTGCTATCAGAAATAACTCATCAAATAGTCTATTGACCTTGTAAGTCTCCTAAATGCATCTTAAAAACTTACTTTGACACATTGGTGACATTACAAATTTTACAGAATTAGACTCACTTTAATAAACTGTTTTAGCATGGATATTTTCTGCATTTTGACATATAAGCTGTTGCAACATGCAAAATTTTAGATTATTCCAGCCGTAAAAGCCAAATGGCCAGAAAATGCAACCAAATAAATAATGATACATCAAGATAATTCTAAACCACACATCAACAATTATGACCCAGATTTCAGGGCTGCATCATCATCAAATGGTTTCAACATTCAACTCATTTGCCAGCCCCCAAATCTCTCTGATACAAATGTTCTTGATTTGGGGTATTTCAGAGCTATACATTCCCTCCAAGGGGAAACTGCTTCATATAATATGGATGAATTGGTAAAAAATGTTTGCAAGTCATATGAAGACCTGGAGATTACTAAGCTGAACAGTATTTTCCTGAGCTTATAGCAGTGCACGATTAAAATAATGAAATTGAAGGGGAACAACAGCTACAAACTGCCTCACATGAGAAAGGCAACATTAGCTAAAGAAGGAACACTGCCTACATCTCTAGAAGTGGATGAAGCCATTGTTAGGCAATTGATTGAGTATTTGATTGAGAAAGAACAAGCTGGAGGAACTTATGAGATTGGAGGGTTATTGTCTGAATTGGGTTATGATTAAGAAGCAAATTTGGGTAAAGTTTTTTTGTTCAAGTCTTGTGTTTACAGCATAAACACAATATATATATATATATATATGTACATTTTGCTTAGGCTATAAACATATTGACTTTTGAAATAAAGTTCATTTTGTTTAAGTATTCACAAGACAATATTATTGTTCTGTTTTTATATGATTCCTATACCCTTAAAAAAAATTCATCATATGGTTTGTGTAATTCATGCAACCAAAACAAATCCAAGCATAGACACAGGCATCATAAAATAATAAGACTGAAAGGCATCATTTTAGCTACCATCACATATCAATGCAAAGAAAGGGGCAACATATGGTCAAGCATCTAACAACAATCAAGTATCCAACATTAACATGCAACATTAAATAATCAGAGTAAAGACATCACTTTATTCAAGCTACCATGACATATAAATGCAAACACAGCAGGAACAAAATATGAATCACCAAATCCCGATCATCATTGTATTCAAGCTACAATCACAGATCAAACATCCAACATTGACAGACAACATTAAATAATCAGAGTAAAGACATCACTTTATTCAAGCTACCATCACATATCAATGCAAATATAGCAGGAACGAAATATGAATCACCAGATCCAAATCATCATTTTATTCAAGCTACCATCACATATCAAGCATCCAACAACAATCAAGCATCTAACATTGACAGGCAGCATTAAATAATCAGAGTAAAGACATCACTTTATTCAAGCTACCATGACATATCAATGCAAATATAGCAGGAAGAAAATATGAATCACCAGATCCAAATCATCATTTTATTCAAGCTAACATCACAGATAAAGCATCCAACAATAATCAATCATCAAACATTGACATGCAACATTAAATAATTAGAGTGAAGACATCACTTTATTTAAGCTACCATAATATATCAATGCAAATATAGGGGCAAAATATGAATCACCAGATCCCAACCATCCTTTAAATCAAGCTACCATAACAAATTCAAGCAATCCCACCCAAATCCAAGCAAATACAGGAGTAACATTAAATAATTAGAGTCTATCAATCATTTTATTTAAGCTACCATCACAGATCCAAACAGAAACATGAAACCCTAAATTGATTGAGGAACATATACATAAACCTGAAATATAGCCGGAACCCAAAGGCCAATGCATTGCATGTAAAGCTCTTGAGTTTCTTCGATCTAAACCACTCGCAGGTGGGAGGAGCATTAGGATCCGAGACCAGATTGGCTTCGGAAACTACATCAGGGACCAGATCTCGGCCCGATTCTGGCCCAATTTCCATGGAAGAACTCAACTCGAACTCTGGGACCTGAGTTTCGTCCACGAAAATCTCTTCTGAATCGTACCCAAATGGGTCAAAGACTAGCGAATCTTCCATAAATCGTTCCAAGAAACGAAAAATCAAGAGATTTTGGGAGTGTGGAAGATCTTAGATCGCATATTGAAGGGACTGGAGTTTTGGATCTTGTATTGAAGAAGTAAGGATTTAGGGGTGGGGGGTGCATGAACTGGGGCTGGCTTCTCAAGGACACAAGAGAAGAACACCAAAAGGATAGGATAGGGTTTGGGGGGGGGGGGAGGGTGTTAATGGATCAGTAAGAACTGAGCTTGGGTTAAAAATCTGATGTTGTTAATTAGGTTTATGAATTTAATTAGTTTAATTACTAATTTTAAGTCTTAAATTTAGATTTAGTTAATGGCAAATATGTAAATATGCCAAAATTTTTAGGGTTAATTTTGTGAAATAATTTTCTATTTTTAGAGTGTGCAAAATTGAGTGGGACGTACCGAAAATGAAAGTATGCAAAATCGAGCGGAATGGAGGGAATATAATTTATCGGATCCACCACAACAAAAAAATCCGAACAAATTACAAATTATACTTTTTAGTTAAGAAAGTTAACTATATCGGATTTGCAACAACAAGAAAAAACAAATGACAAAAAAAAAAAAAAGAAAAAAATCAATAATAAAAATTAAAACTATAATTAATTATGAATCTATTTTTTATTTTTAAGTTAATAACATATTATTTACTAATTAATATTAATTAATAATTAATTAAAGTATTAATAAAATATATTTAGAAAATAACGAATAAAAATGAAAGTCATAGAGCTCGATCCTGCAATATCCCAACATTTAGGCAATGTACCTAACCATGGGTTATAGCAAATTATCATTTAAGTTATGCAGTGTTTTGTCTCTATATAGACATCTTAATAAAATATAAATATATAAAAATTTGCATGGGTTGATTTCAATCCGACAACTTTTCTGTTGACCACACAAACAATATACCATAAGCTCATCTGCGTGTATTATTTCAAATTAGGGCTGACAATCTTTGACACGACCTGAACAACTCGACACGACTCAACTCGAAAATTGAGGGTTAGAGTCGACACGAACCCATTGCAGGTCATAATTGGGTTGAACCCGAATGACCCGGAAAAAAATGGGTTGGGTCAACCCGCAATCCGCACCCTATTTTCACATATATAATTTTTTTTATATATATAAAAAAAGAAGTTAAAAAAGTAACACTAGAAAAAAAGTTAAAATTATAACAGTAACAAGTAACCTAAATGATCCCTGGTCCTAATAATACATATTTCCCGATTTTTTTCACTCTTTAATTCATTTCTCAAAACTCAAGTACTCCACATCCCCCACCGTCGCTGCATTCGTCCCACCGCGAGCTATATGTTTTGCTTGTGGTTGTAATTTTATTGTTAGACAAATCTAAAATACTTTTTGTGAATTATTCACAAAATTTGAAACTTTTTTTTTGGGGACATGTGTATTGATTTGCAATTGTTACTATCTACATAGTTTATTATAATCTTTTGGGGGCATGAATATATATTTGCAATGCATTAAATGCAATTTGAATTTTGAAAAATGTATATTTGGTGATGTTTGAGTGTTAAAATGATCATTTTAGGTCTCTATGGAACAATTGAATTATTTTTTAAATTAATGATTTTTTTAAATTTCTAATATTTTGGGTTGAATGGGTCGACCCGCAACCCGAACGGGTTGGGTTAGGGTTTGGGGGTCTCAACCCTTATGGGTTGTGGATCGGGTTAGGGTTGGAGAGAAATTCGTAATAATTAAGTCTCAACCCAACCGGCCAACCCGCAACCTGACCCATTTGATACCCCTATTTCAAATACACCCCATATATATAAATCTAATAAGCCAAAATGATAAATAAATAAATATTACAATTCACGAGTTGCGCGAGGGTCAATCGAACCCCAGCACAATCATACTAGCGTACAATTGATGCACGTAAGGTTTTGTGTTTTCCTTTTGCTTTACATCAGCACTGAAACCCATTGCTAACCCTCACATGATTTCACCTATTTAAAAATACTTTTAAAATTATTTACTATATTACAAAAAAGATGGCTTTTAAAATTATTTACTATATATTACAAAAAAGACGGTGACTATTACAAATCTATTTTGTACATCAATTTTTTCTTTAAAACACTATATAGATAATATTTGTATTTTAGAAATTTATTTACACACCACATAATTGTTCAATTTTATTAAAAGAACAAAAAAGAAATAAACGGAGGTTAGAAAAAGTGAATGAAACAAGTTGTGGAAATGAGTTTGAGCCATAAGGTCTGTAACCCAACGACATTTTCAGCACAAGAATTTTGACAAAAAATTGAAATACTGTAATTTCTCATTAGGATGCAATAAATATGTCAAAAAGAAGAACAAAAACCAGAAAAATCATGGTTCATATCCTATTTATAGAGCACGTTATGTTATGGTTGCGGGGTTAAAATTTCAGAATCTGGGAAATTTATGCGTTCCAAGAGCAATGGTTGATGTATGCACATAATCTGGGCTTAAACTATACGCACATAATTTCGACAATTTTCTTGGTGTGACTTTCCTCTGAATCAGCAAGGTCAATAACTAGAATCTGTCTCGAATACTAGTGATATCATCAGGGCAAAAGAAATATCTGAAGAATCTGTTCAATTTATAATGAATTTCCAGTGGGATAGAGGGATAGAGGGGGAGGGATGAAAGGAAGATTGTTTTTTTTTTTTTTAAAGTAAAAATGGGAATCCGGAAAATGAAATAAAGTACACTTTCCATAGGCGATAACTATTGGCAAAAAGATATTCTGTGTTAGGCAAAAGACGAAGATACCCCGGTCGCGTCGGCTCAGAAAATCGTCCCAAAATTCTCTCTCTTCTATTCTATATAATGTATCCCAAACATCGGTCGTCTCCTTCTCACCCATTTCACCTGCTTAAACACTCTCACCAGTAGATTCAGACGAGCGTTACTAAACCTTACGACCTAAATGGCAGGAATTTCTCAGGATTGGGAGCCGGTTGTCATCCGCAAGAAGGCCCCCACCTCCGCCGCGCGAAAGGATGAGAAAGCCGTCAACGCAGCTCGCCGCGTCGGAGCCGAGATCGAGACTGTCAGAAAGTGTGCGTATTCATTTTCATTAATTTATCTCAGTCTATATATGAGTTAGGGTTCTAAGTTCGTTTATTATGCGCTTTTGGTTGAGGTTCTGTTGGCCCTACTTTTTAGTTGCGGTAATTGTAGGCAATCCTGTGTAACACCGTTATATGGATCCATATATCTATTCTTCTGGTGTTTGTTTTTTCATGTCTCATTTTATCCCTTTTTTGGCTATGTTATGCCTTTTCTTTTATGCCGGAGTATATGCTGCAACCGTTCAAGTACATGGAATTAATTTTCTTTTTATTTATTCTTGGTCACAAAATTGTGTTGTACGTGTTGATGTATGCCTGGTTTGTGCGTATACTTTTCAAATTTTAGATAATCTGTGTTTTTTCTTTGTTTTGATCCTCATATTGGAGAATTGAAGTCTGATAAATTCCCTGTTTGGTCAACTGAGTATGATATGTTCCTTTATCTTGCAAGCCTTGCATTCAAATGAAGAAAACGTATGGTTCTCTCTGACAAATGGGCCAAGGAAATTCAATTTGTTGAATAGGTTACTATTAAATGCACTAAAAAATGATGCACTATCTAATTAGGGGTCAATCAATTCGTGCCAAAGGTGAAGTTAATGCAGAACTTAGCTTGTAAGTTTATTCTCTTTCCATTGTATAGTTAAAGAGGTTAAGTAGCAGAGGCCCATGAATTTTGAATTATTGCAAACTTTATGTTCGATGAAAAAGTCTGTCATTTGTGACATGGTGTTTGTCTTGTTTTCTTATTCATAAGATTGTGACATGGCCAATTAAAATTTATAATTATGTGTTATGCTGCAGCACATGCTGGGACAAACAAGGCCGCTTCAAGCAGCACCTCATTGAACACCAGGAAACTTGACGATGACACAGAAAATCTCGCCCGTAAGTTAGAAATCTTGTGCTTGTTTTTGTTGTATTCAGTCAAATTAGATCAATATTTCCCTGCATCAGTTGATTATCTACTCTGAGTTAGATTCTTTCTTTGAGATTTGGTTGGTGCTTTCTATTTCTTATTGATATTTTTTATTGCACCTGCTCAGTACCGTGACACCACCTCATAGATAAGTAAGGATGGTCCATGTTTTCGTGCAGGACTAGTCTCAGTTGAAATAGATGCATCATAGATACTAATTTCACCTATCCTGACATGAGGTTATAAAGGTGTTTTGTGAAGCACTGGACTAATATAGTTCACACACTGCTAGGCATCTGATTTTGAAAAGAAAGGTTCTACCTAGAATTAATATAAAACATGGAGCATGTTTATTGAGTGCTGGTCTAAAAAGCAAATTGTTTGAGGCTCTTGAATGGGTTACACTATATATTACTTTCTTGATGGGATCTATAAGATCAATCAGTAAAGTTTCAATGGAAATGTGAATGGTTATAAATAGCATTTTTGGGAGTCTAAGCTCAACTAGCTTTCTGATGGAATAAAATAACTAGCACTAACGTGCAAGATACATATCTAAATTTGCATAATCTACTTCAGTTATTTAAAATTTGCCTGACAATAGGAAATGGTTTTCCATTTAGACACCCAACAAGGTTGCTCCTGCTACTTTTATTGAGATGTTTGATGTTTGATGTTGCATGAAGCTCCAAGTGCTTAGGGACTCAGGGTCCTTATTAGTCGTTTGAGTATAGATTGCTTGAACCGGCTAGTAACAAAAGATGTTACTAGCTCATTAGCTAGACTCTACAAAGGACCAACCAACTATTCCAACATCAACCGCTCGAAATTTTAGGGTTTGCTTTATTTATTGTGTTTTCTCTATGTTGTAAAGATTCATATAATTTTTGCACCATAAGGATATTCCAACTGCTAAAGTTTGAAGCCCAATGAGTTCTCTGTCATTTACCGGAATTTCGTTTATCAATAATCGATCGAGTATGCACTTAATTTATTTTGTATGACATGCAAGGGTTTTGTATGACAAATATGATTGGATGTTCTTCTATTAAATTTCTGGTTACACATAAAGTAACACCATGGAGTTGATTATTTTGTTTGGTAGCAGTGGCACTGGACCCATGTGATTGGTGGGCTGTTAAATGTAATGCTGAATGTGATTTTTATTTATGTGCTGCAGCTGGATGAAGCTCAATAAAATATCATATATTATCACATTTTGTCGAAAAAAAAGAAAGCTTATAAATGATATGCACATAGGTTTTGATAGCTAAAGTGTGCTGATCCTGATGTCATGGTACTAAACTTGTTGTGAGGAATATATATGTGATTTTGTTGTGTAACAGCAAATGACAACACCATATGACCCTTGTTTCCCGCTCTGGTAAAACATTTGCACTGTGTCGCAGATGACAAGGTTCCAACTGAATTAAAGAAGGCTATCATGCAGGCTCGAATGGATAAGAAACTGACCCAAGCTCAACTTGCTCAGGTATGGTCCCGCATGTCTCTGATCCGTCCTAATTCATGCACATCTTGCAGAAACCCGTGTTGGTGCGTGTAAGGTGTATGTGACCGCAAATTTGTCGTGCATTTCGCACTTTGTATATAACAACCTAGGCCTCATTTACTCCTAGTTTGGGATTAGTGAGGGATAGGACTCAGGCAGGATCTTAAATCTAGCCACTACATCAACTGAAATTTTGGAGGAAAGAACTCAACCTCATCCAATTAGTAGTGCCAATTACTTATTTGTGCTCTTGTTCTCCTAACTGTTCATATTGGCTTCATTGGGGGAAAAACATGCTCTGTCGTCCCCCCTTAGTATCTGAAAAAAAAGGGTACTCAGTCAAAACAAAATATGAAGCTTCACATCTGGTTTTCATGATGGAATTATATCGATGAGGGAGCAGGTTAAATAACATAAGGATATTGGAATTTGCACTGTAACAAAATGATATGTCAACATATTCGAGCAGATGAATAAAAGAAAATGATTTTAGCCGTCCCACATGCCATCTTGACTGTAGAGAGCGAGAGAGACTCATGTTAGCATAAGTCTTCACGGGCACACAACCCACATGAATCATCAAATAGTCTCCCATATTGAGAATGTTCTGTATACATGGTGGAAAAGAGTAAGGCTTTAGATTTTTTCTCTCTCTGAATGGAAATGGGGAGCAAGATCCAAAATGAGGTAGAGATGTGTGAGGGCACTGAATGTAAATTTGGGGGTGATGATATATGGGTAAATCACTAAACCCGTGTCGTGAACAGTGAATAAGATAGAAGGATATGCATAACGCAGATTGTACTGAAAATTTGGCCCCAGTAATGCGCAATTTTCTTAATTCACCCAAAGTAGGTAGTGGATAATGGGTTATTGTTGTACTGTTCCCCATCTTCAGCCTTGGTAAGCAAGGCCCTAGTGTAGAGGATAGAACATAGTCATACACCTTAATGTATTTCAATTTATGTCTCACGCTACATGGGTGCAAAGGTGTGTTTCATATAAATTTGCTAATTAATTATATACCTGCCTGATGTGATGCAGATAATAAATGAGAAACCCCAGATCATACAGGAATATGAATCTGGAAAAGCAATTCCCAATCAGCAGATTATCTCCAAACTGGAGAGGGCTCTTGGAGCAAAACTTCGTGGAAAGAAATAAAACAAGCAGGGATGACAGTCAATCGTCCGTACTTTTGAGTCCTAAAGTGGTGGTGTACATGAACCGTTTCCTTTTCCATTTGGTCGTTTTGCCCACTGTATCGCTCACACATCTGAACGTTAAAGAATGGCTGTCTTCTGAAACATGGCTTGTCTACTACTGATGCTTATAAAAATTTAGTTTTTGTTACTCATTGTCATCTTCGCGATCTATTGATGCTACCAAGCTGACATTTCTTACAACGGGATAATCTCCGATCATGTCAGGTTGATTTTTGTCTTGTGTTCTGTACTGATAAGACACTTTTCAAGTTGATGGCTGCGGTATATAATGATTAAATAGTCATTGAAATATGCTAAATAATAATAATATATAAATGAGATTGACGATAGAGATTGCACTTGTTTGGTTGGCGACAATAACACGCTGGTTGAAATCTATCCTTGGTTTTTAATGTACTTCGGATTTACTTAGGAATGTTAGATCATTATGCGTCAGTTGAAAAATTTGTTTTTTGATAGGGATAACCCAGTGACTTCGGGTCGGGTAACCCGGTGACTTCGGATCGGGTTAATACCTGAGCCCACTGAAGGCCCAGCACGCATAGGCCTGGCAGGCCCAGGAACACCCGTTGGCCCAACAGGTGGTTTGTTCCGAGAATCAAGGCCCACGATCAGCTCCCAACTGCCATGCAACGGGAAATAAGCGCAATAATAGGGAATTAGTTAGGGTTTAGTATGGAATAGTATAAATAGGAGAAGGCAACTCGGAATTAGGGTTCGCACTCTTGTATTCTGATTTACTACGTGTAACTTGGAAGTTTTAGTAAAAGAAATACCTCGGCAAGAGTGATTTTCTGCCCGTGGACGTAGATCTCCGGATCGAACCACGTTAATCCTGTGTTTTTCCATATTGTTTACGTCGATTATTGTTGTAGTTCTTGGTTACCGGACTACGCATTATCAATTGGCGCCATCTGTGGGAACGACAATGTAGTTTTTTGCAATACCAGTGTCTTCAGAAATCATGGTGTTGACTCGTCAAAATCAATCCCGCCAAGCTGATCAAGCCAGCCAAGATCCACCCGTGGATCCAGTTTTGCCGCCGAGGCGGTCGCCGATAAGAGGTGCGCCACCTCCACCCCCGCAAGACATGCGAAACCCCAATCCTGGTGCTGCCCAACCACCTGTTAACATTCAAATCACTCCGGAATTGCTCCAGGCCTTCCTACAAGAACATGCTCATGTTCTTCAAGATTGGGCAGCCAATCGCGTCAATCCCGAGGGACCTGACGGACATGATGCTAATCCTGTGGTGCATCCACCTCAACAACACTCGTATAATCGACAAAACCCAGCGCACCCACAGCGTCTGGATCGACGACGGGAACGACCTGGTTCTTCCGAGGACCATGGGAGTTCTAACGAATCACGACCGCGCAACGGTGAACCTTCTGATGCTGATTGCCGCCGTCCACTGAACGCAGCTAAGAGAGTTCGCTATGCTAATCCTCATGCTCTAGATCTTCAGGAGTATGAGCGAGTTCAACGTAATGTTGAACTGGACAGAATTCTGGGCCTTGATGCCAATGGAGATATCATCACACCGTTCTCCCAAGAAATCATGGCAACCACCCTTCTCGAAAGGTTCAAACGGCCGGCCATACCACTTTATAATGGCACCGGAGATCCGGCCAACTTTCTTGGGGCTTTCAGACACAACATGCTTAGCCATGATAACGTTACATCCCTCCATTACTGCAAGATTTTCCCTGAGTACTTACAGGATGAAGCTCGGGTTTGGTTCGATTCTCTCCCGCGCAACAGCGTATCCTCCTTCAGAGAACTCGCCGAGCACTTTTGGGCACGGCTCGAAGCACGGGCGAAACCCATGGCCACCTTGGCCGATGTCATGAACATGGAACAGCGGGACGGTGAAACCGTCACCCAATTTCTTGACCGCTTTACGGCAGTAAGTCTCAAGGTGGGAAATTGCCCAGATGACGTAGTTATCAACGCATTCATGAACGGACTCCGCCCTGGAGCACTTTATACCGAGTTAGTTCGGAACACACCGGTCACAACCCGAGCACTGTTCAAAACAGTGTGCAAATTTGCTAAGGCCGAAGAGCAGACTCGCCAGAAGCGTGAGAAACACGCTAGCAAGCGGCAATCCGATAAAGCACAAACCGGGCCTAGTACTCGACCTAGTGCATTTTCCCGCCTGACCCCGGGGCGTTCAGAATCCCGGGGTGATATTCCACAATTGACTCCGTTGACGAAGTCACGAGCTGAAATTCTTTCTATCCACAAGAACGATCTGCGACCTTGTCCGCGGATGACTGCGCCTCCTGAGAAGAGGAATCATGGAAAGTGGTGTGCATACCACCGAGATCATGGGCACGAGACAGAGGAGTGCCGAGAACTCAGCAAGGAAATCGAGGATTGTCTGAGGAAAGGTTTCTTGCGCCAATACGTTGCGCGGACCGATGACAAGCCCCGGACAGGTCAGAATGGGGGGCCATCCAATAATCGCGGATATCATGACCGCGGCACACAACAAAATCGACCGCCGTGGCAGAATAACCGGCCGGGGCCCAATAACTACGCACGACAAGATTCTGGCAATCGCCAACAACCACGTCTCCCTCCACCACCACCTCCTCCGGGAGGACCTGGGGACAACGCACCCCCTCATGTGATAAACGTGATATATGGAGCCCTACCTACCGGGGCTTCACGACATGCCTTAAGGGCAGAAGCTCGACGTCCTCCTCCCGAGGAGCCACGTCATAAACGCCTCCATCAGTCCGAGACTGTCAGCTTCACGGATAGGGACCCGGTTCCGGAGATAACACCTCACACCGACGCTATTGTCATCGACATGACTGTAGCCAATATTACGATAAGGCGGGTCTTCGTGGATAATGGGGCCGCGGTGAGTGTTATATTTGCTGACTGCTTCCAAAGGATGGGAATTTCTCGGGACCAACTTCGGCCGGCCCCCGGGCCACTGCAGACTTTCACCCAGGGTGAAGTTCAGCCAGAAGGAGTTATCACTCTCCCGGCGTCCCTGGGAACCTATCCGAAGATAAAAACCATCTTCGTGGATTTCTATGTGGTGAATTCCCCGTCTCCGTACAACATGATCTTGGGCCGGGACTGGCTTACTCCCGCCAAAGCCATTTGCTCCACGTATCACCTCGCACTAAAGTTTCCCACTTCGCATGGCGAAGTGGCCATCCGCGGGAGTCAGCGGGTTTCAAAAGAGTGTATGTACGTGGCACTCAAAAAGACGGCCAAGGTTCCTCCTAAACAGCAGCTTCAGGTAGCATCATCGGTGCAGGAACCTCGGGAGTGTACCTCATTGGGGGATGCCATTGCCCAAGTCCCGCTTGACCCGTCCAAGCCGGAACAGACAGTAACCGTAGGGGCTGTGGATGTGCCATGGCTACACCAGGCCATAATTCAGACCTTGCGAGAGTATTCCGATGTCTTCGCATGGTCTCCTCTGGATATGCCCGGGGTCTCTCCCGATATAATCACGCACAAACTGAACATCGATCCCAGCGTAAAGCCAATCCAGCAAAAGCAGAGGAAATTCGCCCCGGAGCGAAATGAAGCTATTCGAATCGAAGTAAAACAGCTCTTGGATGCGGACATCTTGTTCGAAGTATTCTATCCCTCTTGGCTATCCAATCCGGTAATGGTGACAAAGACCAGTGGGGCGTGGCGGATGTGTGTCGACTTTTCCGATCTTAATAAACACTGTCCGAAAGACTGTTATCCTCTGCCTTCCATCGACCAAAAGGCCGAAGCCATTACAGGGTACGTGGCACTCTGTTTCCTAGATTTATATAAGGGATACCATCAGATTTTTATGGACCCGCGGGATGCCCTCAAAACGGCATTTATCACTGCCTTTGGGTGCTACGCTTTTAAGAAAATGCCCTTCGGGCTCAAGAACGCTGGAGCCACGTATCAACGTCTCATGGACTGTGTTTTCCACGACCAGATTGGTCGCAACGTTGAAGTTTATGTCGATGACCTGGTCATCAAAAGCTCCTCCCATCCTTCATGTGTGCAAGACATTGCCGAAACCTTGCGCACTCTGCGGCGCTATAACTTGCGACTCAATCCAGCAAAATGCACTTTCGGTGTTGGCTCCGGGAAGTTTCTCGGTTATATGGTTTCGCAAAACGGCCTGCAGGCCAATCCAGCCAAACTTCGTGATGTGTTAGATCTGCAGCCACCAAAAACATTCAGGGACGTTCAACGCCTCACAGGTGGTTTGGCGGCTTTAAATCGATTTTTGTCTAAAGCGGCGGAGCGCCAGCTCCCATTCTTTAAAGTCTTGAGACAAGCGAAGTCCTTTGAGTGGACACCGGAGTGCACCGAGGCCTTCGAGGCTTTGAAACGTCACATACAGCAGCTGCCTACCTTGTCAGTTCCTCTCCCCGAAGAGCCGCTTTACCTATATTTGGCTTCCTCCGAGGAAGCTATTAGCGCTGCACTTGTACGCGAAGTCGATGGGGTTCAGCATCCCGTGTATTTCGCAAGTCGTGTTCTCCACGGGGCAGAGACACGGTACTCCGTGTTAGAAAAAACTGCTTTGGCAATTGTTATGGCAGCTCGGCGTTTACGGCCTTATTTCCAAGGACGAGAAATACGGGTCCTGACCAATCATCCTATCCGCCAAATTCTTGTCAAGCCCGAGGTGTCAGGGCGCCTCGCAAAATGGGCCGTCGAGCTAGGTGAATATGATATTCAATACCTTCCCCGCCGAGCAATCAAGGGACAAGCACTCGCTGACTTTTTGGCCGAAACCCCGGGAGACAATCACGAGTCCCCGACAAACAATGATACATATCACCCCGGTACCCTCGTGTCCTCACCTCAGAAATGGCAACTATATGTGGATGGAGCATCCACGACTCGAGGAAGTGGTGCCGGGGTGCTTCTCATCGACCCCGAGGAGGTTGAGATTAAATACGTCATCCGGTTCAAGTTCAAGGTGACTAATAATGAAGCGGAGTACGAGGCAGTTCTCGCCGGGCTCAGGCTCGCTCAATCCTTAGACGTTCGTCATCTTGAGCTCTTCACGGACTCCGAGGTCGTGTCCAGACAGGTCCAGGGGACTTATGTTGCCAAGGATGAAACGATGGCCAGGTATCGTGCTTTAACACTAAAGCTTATGTCCACTTTTGATGCAGTTGTTGTACAGAAAATACCACGTGCCCAGAACACAAGAGCAGATGCGCTCAGCAAATTGACCTCCGCAGTCCGAACTAATATATCTCCGGATATTATGGTTGAAGACTTGTTTCATCCAGCAATTCATGAGGCCACAGTTTCGGTGCTGACCGACAATGATCCGAACTGGATGACACCTATCATCCAGTATCTCCGAGATGGAGTTCTGCCTACCAATAAGCTACAAGCTCGGCAAGTTGTTCTCAAAGCTCCCAAATACTCCTTTCATGGTGGGGTTTTATATCGACGGTCATACCTACAACCGAATCTCCGGTGTCTCGCTCCTGCCGACGCTATCCAAGTTCTGCGGGAGGTTCACGAAGGGGCCTGTGCTAGCCATATCGGTTCCCGGACATTAGCCAAGAAAGTTCTCTGCTGGGGATACTATTGGCCAACCCTGTTCAACGATGCTCACGACTTAGTGACTAGATGCAGCAAGTGCCAGCTGCACTCCCGTGTAAAGCATTTGCCACAGACCGAGCTCACCGGAATCCAAAGTGCATGGCCGTTTATTCAGTGGGGCATCGACATTGTTGGCCCATTCCCAGTTGCTTCGGGAGGATTAAAGTTCCTGGTCGTTGCCGTAGACTACTTCACCAAGTGGGTCGAGGCCGAACCACTTACAGCCATTACTGGTCAGAATATCTTGAAATTTGTGTGGCGCAATATTGTTTGTCGCTTCGGCATCCCGAGCACTATTATCTCGGACAACGGTAAACAGTTTGCCAACGATCCATTCCGGTCATGGTGTGAAGAGCTCCACATCAAACAGATTTTCACTTCGGTTGCTCACCCTCAAGCCAACGGGCAGGTTGAAGTCACCAACCGTACACTACTCACGGGAATAAAGAAGCGCCTGGATAATGCCAAAGGTCTCTGGGCTGAAAACCTTTCACAAGTCTTGTGGGCTTATCGCACGACACCGCATACATCTACTGGGGAGACTCCTTACAGCCTTACTTACGGCTCCGAAGCCGTTATCCCTGCTGAAATCAGTGTACCGAGCCCCCGCCTCCTCACATTGGTTCCAGAGGATAATGACGAGGCTCTTCGGGCAAATTTGGATGAGCTTGAAAATCGCCGTGACCAATCATTCATTCAACAGGCCAGGTGTAAACAACGAGCAGCCCGGTATTATAATCTCCGGGTCCGAGGCACTCAATTCAATGTCGGGGACTTAGTTCTTCGGCTCAACTCGGCCAGCAGAGCTGCCCCCGAGGGAAAATTACATGCTTCTTGGGAGGGTCCCTACCGGGTTGTAGCCGCGCATGATTCCGGATCCTATCAGCTAGAGCATCTCAACGGGACCCCGATTCCCCGAAGCTGGCACGTCACTAACTTGAGGCGCTTCTATCTGTGAAGGCCCCATCTCAAGTACCGTCTTATCTTTACTCTTTTTTATAATTATTATCTCTTATTGTACTTTTGAGTTTGCCCCGGCATTTATTAATGAATAAAGCTTCTTTGATTATGCATCTTGCTGTGTTCTTCTTTACGTTACGGGGACGCCCTAACGTTATCATATTATCGTTCTTAGTCTCCGGACCATTAAAATTATCCCTCGGTCCGCCCGAGGAGCTTCACATTTAGTCCCCGGACTCATCTCACTTTCTCGCCTGTTTAACCGGAGAAGTGTTTTCTCCCGCCCGATCCGTCCGGGGAGACTTTACTCCCGCCTGATCAGTCAGAGTAAATATATCCATACTATGTTTCCGAACACTCAATCAAAATAGTTAACAATTAAAATAGTTGATAATTTTTCCTAATGTGTTCCCGAACACCCGGTTGAAATGGTTGGTAACTTGTAGCTTTCCTTAAACTCGTACATACACACCACAACAGTTTCATTATTTTCTAAATAATACAACATCAAGAAGTTTTTTACATAATACTCCATACATAAAAAAAAAAAAAAAAAAAAAAAAACAAAACAAAGAGAAGAAAAATCTTACTAAGAATTAACTATGTTATTATCTATTTTTTTCCGGAGCCTTCTCCGAGCCAATACGCGAAACCGCGTCATCTTGTCTCTGATCGAGCATGTCCCGTCCTCCGGGATGATTCTTGCACGTTCCGACGATGCTCTGCTTCGCTTCGGTTGCGAACTCCGGTCCCATACCTATGACTCACCATTTGGGGACCCCGGTCACCTACAGCGTGCTCGGTTCTTATTCTTGGCCCTGACATGTTGGTCCATTCTGCATGGTCCCACTCTAGTGGTGCCAATGGATCCATCACCTCGGAGGTTCTATTCATACCTTCCCTGGTATTTTGACGAGGAGGATTTACAGACTTCTGAGGCATTGAGTTTTTTCTCCTTTCTCTTCCCGGAGTGTTTGCCCATTCTACGACATCCCACTCCTCGGCCGGCATCTCATCAATCTCTTTGGCCAGTGCTACAACTGTCGATCCACTGGCCTCTGGCTCCTCCGCGTGAGTTCTTTCCGGTTCTCTAGGTATTTCTGATATCACTTCGGGTGTGATGCTGGTTTCTCCGACGCCTATAGCTTTATCAGCCAACATTATGTTTTCTGGGATATCGGGCTTTGTTTTCTTGCCCTGACGTCTTTTCTTGCGGCTGTGCTCTGGTTCACCCTGCTCTGCAATGTTCAAAGCTTCATTCCGAGCCTCGACTTTCTTTTGCAGCTCTACCAGAAATCCTAACACCAGCCGGCTCCTTATGATTTCAGGATCATTAGCATCACCTCGCTTACTCCGCTGATGGACGTCTTCCCGAACCTCGGCCCTCCGGGCTTGAATATCTTTCATTGACAGTCGTCCGCTGTCCACAAGAAGATGCTCACACTCTTGCTGGTTGATACGAAGTTGTTCTAATTCAAGATCTTTTAAAACGCACTGTGCTTTGTACTGCCTCATTTGTTGTGCAGATTCTTTCCATGAGCCCTCCACCTCGACATATCTCTTCTCTATTAAGGATAAATTCCTTGACAGTCGGGGGACTTCATGCAACATCAACATATCTCGCTCTTTCTGCAGCCAAACTATTGATGAGTGGAGCTGCTTTATTACTTCATACGGGTTTTCAATGTTTTCCTGGCAAAGGGGACACCTCGGGTTTTTCAGACTTTATTAATATACATACATTGCTTGGATAAGAGAGTAACAGCATTTACTATCCATACAAAAGAAGATTTTTGTTTCATTTCTCCGGAAATACAAAAATGTCATACAAAACAAGTAACTACAATGGCATTCTTTTCACAAGACCCTCTATTCTACATTCTGCTCATGAGTTGGGAGGTCACTGACCTCTCCGGGGGTAGGGTTGGCTTCTTTTCCTCCCGGGGCCTCCACAACATCACTTGTACCCTCCGCTGCCTTGCTAGGGCCTTCGATCATAGCGGGGGGTATAACAATCTCTCGGCGGGGAATAGGAGCCCGGTTCCTCAGTTCCCTTACATAAAAACCGTTGCGGAAGCCCAAGAAGTCCTTATCCTGGTCTTCGTTGCACCGTTGAATGATCTCGGGAGTGAGGATTGTGTTCTTCTTTGCTAAGGCCTCGATCAATGGCCATTTAGGAGCTTTCGTCAACGCATCAAAATATGCGCCATCTTCGTTCCCGACTGCATCGTAATTATACCCGAAGTCCTCATCATAAATATCGACCTCCGGGTATTTATCATGTACGGCTTCTAACAGCTCGCTTTTGGTGGCCGTATCACCTGCAGCCACGAACGTGCTCAGAAACTTCAGGAATGACTCTGTTTGCATCAGTTTCTCGGCAAATGTTTCTAGCACAGCTCGCTGACCCACGATGGCCTTGTTCAGCTCTTCCCGGGTTGCAATTAGGTCGCTTCTCATAATGGCAACCTCGACGGCCTGTTCGCGTAATCTGGCCGCTTCTCTCTCGGCAACTACTGCCCTGTCTCGAGCTGCTCTGGCGCTTTTTTGAGCCTCCAGGAAGCCAGCTCTTAATTTTGCAACCTCGGCTTCCAGTTCAGAGACTCTACCTTGGGTGGATTCCTTCTCTAGTCTACCCACTAGCCCGCGGATAGGCTCCAACAGTCTCTCAAGTTCGGCTCCAGCGGCCGATATCTCTACTCCTTGCCCCTGCATCGACTTACTATTATGATGGGTCTGTGCAGAGAACAACAAAATTATTTATTTACGATGATACCTCGTGAGCCGGGGTCATGTGCAGTTTTTTGGGAGGCGGTGGTGCCGTCGGGGAGGTGACCCTTCTCTTGGTGCCCGGGGTCAACCCAGAAAGGGGAATGTTGTCTTCAGGGTCAGCCCCGTGGCTACCCTCAGTTCTCTGTGGCTCCGGGGTTTTCGAACTGTCACCTCGTCCCCCTGAGCCGGCTTCGGTACTCTTCCTGGCAGCACTCTTGAACTACACACTGCACATGACAAACACACATTCAAAGAATTGACATTGTTATATTATACAACTTATGAAGAAATAAAAGCCCTACCCTCTACTTCTGCCCGGGTTTTTGTTCTCTCCCCCTCAGACATGCTCGGTGTCCGGTCAGAATCATTCCCGGTGGGAGTGCCGCTCTCTTGGGAATCCGAAGTCCCACCAGCCCATTTGGAATAGTACGGACTCAACCTAGCTTCGTCTAGTACTTCTTCCGGGAATCTGGACTCCAATACACCAACTTTTTTCAGAACATTCGCACCCTTGGGTTCCCCTGCCGGGACACTATCTACCACCTCTAACATTTGCCATTTGGGTAATATGGCTTTTTGCCTAACATATACGAATCTCCCTCTCCATCCTTCAACTTTACTTGGGCTTTTTACCTTAAACTTTTTACCCGGCCTGGGGTTAAGGTAATACCAACCTTTATTTCTCCCCATCGTCTTCAGTTGGAAGAAATGCCTAAATAAGCTAATACTAGGCACTAATCCTCCCTTACTGCACTCCACTAAAAAACCCACTACCTGCCTTACAGCATTAGGTCCTAATTGTCCCAGCGCTATTCCATAATAGTCCAATAATTTTATTAAAAACTCCCATAGGGGAAACCTCAAACCTACGGCAAGTTGATCTATATACACGGATATGAATCCTTGGGGAGGACAACAGGCTTTGTCATTACCTTCGGAAATAATGAATTCCAGATCAAAGGGTAAGAAGAAGTTCGGCACCCATCGCCTAATCTGCTTTTCAGTTACCGTTGGTCTCACCCCTGCTACCTCGAATCCTTCTATTTCTTCTTCACATCGGGGGAAATTCACTACTTCTACTCTTATTTCACTAAGGTCACCGCGATGGATCTGTCTACTTTCACTATTCACGGGATAGATCACTCGAATGGGAGGTGCTCTATAAGGCACTCCTTCTGGGACTACCTCTCCTACCTTAGATGAAGATGAAGATGAGTTAGACATACTTACTTGTTTTCTCTGGGTGATTTGAGAGGTTTTTGATCTCTGATGAGTCACGAGTGCAGATTTCTTTTTTTCCCGCTTTCTAAACTGATGAATCGCAATGAGGAAGATGAAAGGTTACTGTGCAGTTACTACAATTATATACGCAAAAACCAACGGCTTCGATACAGGCTATTCAAATTCAATGATGGGGATTTAAGCGTGTTCTTCACGCGCTTCACAGTTCCCCAGGCGCGTGGGGCAGGTTTCTTGGAAGTTGCAGAGCGTGTCACTTCACACCCCTCTCTCTCATGATGGCGCCGCCAATCACATCAGCCTCACCCTTCTTCAGGAAGATTCAAACTACACCCCGGTGTACCATCCACATCGGTCATACTATCACACTCCAGTGCTCCCTCCTTTTTGGCCAGACTATTCACTCCGGTGTGCCATCCACCTCGGCCAAGCTGTCATATCCTTCCAACGCGCTTCTTACTTCTGGGAGATTCGGTATCTCGCTATGTGCCCCGTGCACCTCGGCCTAGCTCGGTACCGCTTCCGCTGACGACTCCGCAGAGTCCCAGGGACGCGATCCTGGTTCTTCTTGCTTACGGTTCCACCCCGGTGACAACCGAAGCTCCTACCTCGCTTCGGCTGGGGGGGGGGGGGGCATCTGATAGGGATAACCCAGTGACTTCGGGTCGGGTAACCCGGTGACTTCGGATCGGGTTAATACCTGAGCCCACTGAAGGCCCAGCACGCGTAGGCCTGGCAGGCCCAGGAACACCCGTTGGCCCAACAGGTGGTTTGTTCCGAGAATCAAGGCCCACGATCAGCTCCCAACTGCCATGCAACGGGAAATAAGCGCAATAATAGGGAATTAGTTAGGGTTTAGTATGGAATAGTATAAATAGGAGAAGGCAACTCGGAATTAGGGTTCGCACTCTTGTATTCTGATTTACTACGTGTAACTTGGAAGTTTTAGTAAAAGAAACACCTCGGCAAGAGTGATTTTCTGCCCGTGGACGTAGATCTCCGGATCGAACCACGTTAATCCTGTGTTTTTCCATATTGTTTACGTCGATTATTGTTGTAGTTCTTGGTTACCGGACTGCGCATTATCATTTTTGTTTTTGATCACCGATCCAAATTATTACATATAAATGGTTTTTCATATCTGAGTAAAAACTTCAGAATAGAAATATTTATTGCTAGAGTTATACGGATCCAAGTCTAAGCAACGTGGTGATCCGACCTGATTAGTTATTATTTTCTATTTTTTTTTTTTAAGTTTAGTTTAGATTAGTTTAGTTTAGTTTAGGTTTAGTTTAGTTTAATTTTAGTTTTAGTTTTAGTTTAATTTATTTTAGTTTAATGGCTAGAGGTAACTTTATCTTTTTTCTTGTTCAAGGTTGTACAACATTTTTAAAAATTAAGCGAAAGATGTATAAGTTTTGGGTATTTATACAGTGCAACTGTTGTATTAATACAACGGAGCTTTTATTGCTGTAAAAAAAATCAAAGAATAAAAAGGAGTGGGGCCCACAACTAATTTAATTAAATTGTTTATCCTCCTCCTATCAAACACGCTTGCAAATGTGGCAAAGATGTTCCCTGATACTCCGAAATGACGGATGAATGAAAAATGCCATACCTGCAAATTGTTGAGCTAATTTTTTTTTTCTTCCTCGATCGGTTAATTATAAGATTAATCCGCTAAGATTCAAGCAAGTAAAACTCAACTCATTTTAATGATAATCAACCCGAATCACTCACAGACCCACCAAGCTGCAAGAAGAAGATTTGATCCAACAATAAGAGAGATCTTTTTAACAAAATCCAATGGCATAAATTCAGCAGTCGAGTCATGTGTAGAGAATGAGTTTTTCGGGCTAGATAGCTTTTTCAGGCAAATTCCAAAAGTTGTTTGATAGTCATGTCCAAAGAAATGGATTCTAAAGAGGGGTTCAAGATTTTGGAATTGTTGCTTAACTGCAGCACGCAATATTTTTTCAGCGACTCATAATCTCGGGGATTTTATCAAGAATACCCCTGCTTAAAGTTGGTTCCACGACACCTAGAACGAGAATTAACCGGGAACATTCCAATAGCGCAAACTTAATCAAATTTGATACGGTTTGCAGTTTTGTACAAGTATATGGTGTTTGTTTGGACACTGTTGTCATAATCCTGAAAGATTTTTGTGATTAAAGAATTCAATCCCGTACAAAGTGCTGGTATAAATGTTGTTCTCAGAGGAATTAATCATATAAAGTCATCAATGTTTTTTTGAGTTCATAAAGAGAACTGCGTAAGCTCTCCAAATGTGCAAATGCGGAATTTATTTCTCACTTTACTGGAAAAAAAGTTCAGAACTACAACCTTCCATGGTTTTCTTTTTCTTTGTTGCTCATTCATTTCGGAACAAGCAAGACTATCTTCATGATGTTAGTCTATGATATTTGTTCTCTCAACTTAATTATTTGATTTTCTACGATAATTAAGACTATTTCTAAGAGACTCTTTCTCTCTCTCTCTCCGAAAACGAAAGATAACTGTTATTTTCAGAACGTGAAATAGAGATTGGTGAAACTGTCTATTGGTTTGTATTGTTGCTTGTTAGTTCCTTTGGGGAGGTTGTTAGTTCCCTTCGGGGATTGAGATCTCGGAATTCGGTGACCTCCAGTTGTCCTTTTTGGGCATGTCATAGTGGGCATCAGGTCCCTTTGTAGTTCAGCCCTTTGGGTTTTGGGTTGTAGTGTCTCTTTTCGTTTCTTCGAATTCGTCTAGCGACATTAACCAGTTGGCTACGGTCATTGTAGTTTTTCTTCCGATTTTTATTCATAAACTATCATTTCGAAAAAAAAAAAAGTTTTCCACCGGGATATAATTTTTTTATTAGATTGTTACTAAAATATAAAAATAAGTATGAATATTAATGAATCGAAATAAATAATAAATACCATATAATATAAATGATTTGCATGAAATGTTGTACTATGAGTAGAACTTAAATATAAAATCTTACTTTATAATAAAAGAAACTTCTCTATAGAAAAATCAGACATATTTTTCGCTCATTTTACCTTTAAATTGGGCAGGTTTAAGTCATTAGAGATTTGTACATGTACGATAATGATTTGTATATATAGTAAAATTTTGCTAAAATTAGTATAAATTTGATATTCTTTTTGGCAAGTTGCTATATAAAAAAATTATAGGTGAACTTTTGATGATTTATTTTATTAAAGATAAAAAACAAAAATATTGGTTATTTTCTATTTTTTGAATGTGAAATATAGTAAATTTATTTTTTCTCAATGACCTTGTGACGTGTGCATTGTATACTTTAAAATAAGTCGCATTCAACAAAAATGCAATTGTTTGTCGATTGTATATATTAGATTTGTTTATGTATGAATTGAATGATTTGTATCAGGTTAGAAATGCAAATAAAATTTTAATAAATACTTTAAAAATATATACATATATATATATATATTTTTTTTTTTTCTGTAAATACTTATTAACTAATATGTTTTCAAATATTAGTTAATTATATTTATCTTCTAAAACCTTAATTTTATTTTACGAACAGATCGATATATTTAACTTTCCTATAATATTACAAATGTTTATAAGTTGTAAACACTAACTATTTTTCAGTTTCTAAATCTAGAGATAATATCTAAGTGAGGAGGACGGTGGGTGTAGCGGATTCCGTTTCGGCAGACGCCCTTGGAACACATGTTGGAAAATCAACCGCATTACAGGAGGCCACCGATGACCATCGCATTACAAATGCGATGCTCTCTTTAGTATACTTTATTCCGGCAAAGGCACTTGGTTCGAGAGTTCGACTTCTGGAGACCATCTCACCCCAAGAGGGTTTCCGCCTTGGAACTTCAAGTTAAAACCACCGTTCGGTGGAAGAAAGCCCTGTCTGGTTTAAAAAAAATGAAATAGTGCGGGACCACACGTTATGGATGAGAAATATTTAGAGATCTGCTTTGTTTTTTGTAGCTCTCTTTCTATTTCCCTCTCGAATGTTTTGATTTTTTCAACACCCTAGATGCACTAATAACTTTGTCATTTTTAAATTTATTTATTTTATTTGCAATAAATAAAAAAAATCAAAAATATTTTCTTAGATTTAATCTGTACTGATATTAAATATTTTGATATAATATATTAAATTTAAAATAAAAATTATTTGTTGGTTGATGATTATTATGCTTAGATTTGAATATGTATTGTAGGTTAAACTATTTCCATGAGATACGAGTTGCAAATAAAAATACATTAGAATTTTTTTATTAATGAAATGAAAGGTTATTAAATAATTTAATATTCCTTATACAATAAAAAAACATACTATTCAAGTATTTTGTTTGATTAATTAATTTTATTTTTTTCTTAGAAATAATTATATTTTAAATCGTGCATCGCACGATGCGAATTTGTAGTATATAGTATCATACTAATCTATGTGGCTATTATATATTTGTATATTTGTGATATATACTAATACAATTACAACTTCATACAAGGTGAAGCAAGGTCATATATATTATATTTAGTAATATTAGCATGAGATCCCACAATGATATTAGTTCATTATGCAATGGTTGCTAAAATATATTAATGTGACATGTTTAATAATCAACTTCTTATATATAGTTAACATAATTTCCTTTTCAAAAGTAAAAAATAAACTAATTCAATCAACAAATCATTTTAACTAGTATATCTAAGCTTTTCTACTGTAAATTGTAAACCTAACAATCTATAATTCTTTATTATCAAATTTCTATAAAATAAAATGATACAAACAATCCAAAATTATTATAAAAAGAAAAAACTAATGTAAATAAATTTAATCTTCTAAAATAAAGTAGATACTTTTCAAATAAAATATTATTTTGATAATATCTGCCTTTTTTATTTTATATATAAAAATTTAAAAAATATGTCATAAAAATTAATATTTAAATCATATATATGCATAATGAATGTAAATTGAAGATCATGGGAAGAAGATTAATTTAGTATATATAACAAAAAAGAAAATAATTGAGACGAAAAAATTATAAGACTTTTAAATATTGAGGAAAGAAAAAACAAAAAACATCTTATTGATTTCGCTCTTAACCAATCATATCTTTTTTCCTTTTTCTTTTTTCATTTTTTTTTCCGCTAAAAAATCAACCAATATCAATGAATTATGATTTAAAACATGAAAAAAATAAGAAAAAGACAAATCAAACATTGACTTTTCAACATTTGTTTTTAGAATTAAGGTAGATAATAGTTACTCCAGTATTGATAGTTTTTCCAGATAAAACATACACTTGTGAATAAATCTTGTGTGTAACGATTTCACGTGTGATAAAATACACTTTTATAAATAAAAATGATACTTTTATTATAAAAAATGATACTCCCTCCGTCCCGTTCTAATTTGCCTACTTTCCTTTTTGGTTTGTCCCAATCTAATTTGCCAACCCATAAATGACAAATTTATCTCACAATCTCCACCCTCAAAATCTCCACATTCAATCTCCACCTTTAAAAAAGTCAAAGATTCCACAAAATCTGTTTTTTCTTAATCTCCGTGCCCGGCCAAGGTAGGCAAATTGGGCCGGGACGGAGGGAGTATTTCTTTTCCGTCACACGATGTGACGATCTCACATAAGTTTTTGTCTACACATATTTAGAATATTTTTTTATAAATTTGGTGTGTTTTTGAAAATATTAAATATATATATATATAAGTATTAATCATAAGGTGTTTATTATTATTATTATTATTATTATTATTATTATTATTATTATTATTATTGTTGTTGTTGTTGTTGTTGTTGTTGTTGTTGTTGTTGTTGTTGTTGTTATTTATTTATTTATTTATTTTTCTTTTTTAATAGTAGAGCAGATTTTTCAAATCCATTTAACTCGAATCAACTAGGATCAATGAATCCACCCATCTAATCCGTATGTGGTAATTGTCAAATATGGTCGGATAACCCAATAAATTATTAAAAAGACCTTCAATGTTTGACTATATTACATAAAAAGGTAAAATGTTAAATAAAATTGAGATTTTTTAAATTTTAAAAGAACTCACCCCCCTTTTCCCCATATTTCTTCTCTTCTTATTCTTTAAAAAATGCAGCTCTTCTTTTCTTTGTCTCTAATTTTTTTTTTCTTTCTACTTCTCTCTCCTTCATTTCTTGTCTTTCTTTCTCTCATAATGTTTCATCATCATCTTCAGATTATTATCTAAAGGGTGTGTTTGTTCTTTAATTTTTTTTATGCCATACTTTAATATATTTTGAATCCATATTGTTGTAATTGATATACTTATAAGTTGGGTTTTTTTCTTTCTTTCTTTCTTTTTTTTTCTTTTTTTTTTTTCATTTTTTAAGTTGTTTAATACAATATGGTTGTTTTGTGTTTTAAACAACCGAGTTGTTTAAAAAACACTAGAGTTGTTTTTTAATCAAATAACCTAGTTATTTACACAACTCGGTGGTTGTTTTTAAATGTTAAACAACTGAGTTGTTTAAAAAAGACTCTTTTTTTTTTTTTTATTGTTTAGAATAAATAAGACTATTCTTGATAAGTAATACTTTGATTAGAATATTTATGAAAGTACCCCGCATGCATTTAACGTATGCAACACATAGGCTTCGTCTGATTGCTGATTCTTGTTATATTGCAAATTTGAAAGGAGATGATAAATTGAAACGCAAAAAGTGTATTCAAGTTTTAATGTGCACTTGACCATCTTGGTAACTAAAAGCGCGCCATGTACCAACTGGTGACTCGCGCTTGACCCGCGAGTCTGTATTAGGATTTTTTTTTCTCTGAGCGTTGTTATATGAGAATAAGGCCGCATTTATTACACAAGGTGGCCCAACGGTCTAGCACGCATTTTTCAATGTGGAAGGTATTTGGTTTGAGCCCATTACCTCCAATTTCGTTACGCGCTAATTGTTTTTTCCAGAGCGCTACTATAAGAGAATAAGATTGCGTTTGTTACACGACAATGATAAATGCCTTAGCAATGTCAATAAGTCATAAATAAGTTTTTACCAAACTGAAAAGTACAATAACTTAACACCAGTTTTTACACAAAGGACCAGTTCATGAACATGAAAGCAAGGCAGTGATTCGAGTCGTCGTCGTTCAGAACCTTCCACGCGATGGCTTGTTCGTACGAGACGGGCCTGCCCATGCTCGACACACAAACACCGGCTGGCAAGTAGGCGAACCCCTGCTGCATGATCTTGGAGAACTCCGATAGGAGAGTCTTTCGACCGTTTTCGTCTAGAATCTTCTCGAGCATTATGTCCTGAAGGGCCACTAGAGTCGTCTCCAGCATGTCGAGGCCTGCTTGGTTCGCGAACGTGAAAACTGCCGATGCGTTCATTTTGACAGAGCAGCACATAATAGCATCGGAGTGGTGCCAGAGTTGTTTCAAAACGGCGTCGCCAGCTGGTGAGTCGAGCTGAAGGAGTTCGGCACCAGTGTGCATGCTATAGCTCCTGCAAATCCATTGGGCCAACGTCACTGCCTCGGGTGAACCGGGAAGAGACTTGGGTACCAAATGCGGGCTGAGTGGAGACGGAGCTATGGCCATGGCGACTCTTTGGACCGAGCCCACGATACTACGAACATATTGACGGGCCATACCCGCAACGCTGTCTCGATAGTGATTCTCAAAAGTGAACTGGAATGCAATGGTTAAGACAGACCTAAGGTTCTGACTGCTCGGATCAGCCTCACCACCTGAGCGGGCCGCACCGTGCCCCACCTCAAGCGCCGAAGCCAAGTCCAGTGTCCGCGTGGCCGTGGGACCGTCTGATTTAGGCTCTAAAGGAATGACACGGAAACCGGACGGGAGCAAAGGGGCGTCGTCACCGAATGTTTCATCAATCGGTGCAAAAACGAGCTGAGCACACGCCCCGGTAGTAGTTTCATCGATCCCACTGCATAAACATCTAAAGCTGTTGCGGCCAGACCTGCAACAAGTACATGTCTCTCGATAAAGCAATGTCCTCCGGGGAGAATGCATGACCCTCCAGACGAACCACCTCCAAGAACTCCTCATGTTCGACCGTCTGTGCAAGGGGTAGAATGACTTGACTACTCGGAAATCCTCCAGGCTTTGCACAAGGAACTGCATAAGGACTAGCTTTAAGAGAAGCAGCAGAGTACACGTCCACGCCGTAATCAGCCCATTCCGAGCGATGTTCCCTCAAGAAACGAACAAGCAACGCCGGCGGTACGTTCTGAAGAAGCATTGACGCACGTGCACAAAGGACACCCCCGAAAGTTGGGAGCATCCCGCTCTTTGATGTGGGAGGTCGCGGGTTCCTAACGACTTTATTATCACTACAACAAAATAGGTCTTTTGTATAAAATTTTTTGACACCACAATTGTGGTCACTAATAATAAGTTATTTGTGACCACTTGTTGTCACAAATCTCTCTACAAATTATTTGAGACAACTTTAAGACTACTTTTAGAGACAACTAATTGTTGCAAAAAAATATTTGAGACGCATTTGAGACCACTTTTGTGACACCACAATTGTGGTCACTAATAATAAGTTATTTGTGACCACTTGTTGTCACAAATCTCTCTACAAATTATTTGAAACAGCTTTAAAACTACTTTTAGAGACAACTAGTTGTTGCAAAAAATATTTGAGATGCATTTGAGACCACTTTTGTGGTCATAAATATATTATTTGCGACCGAGTTATTATGACAAATACTCATAAGTTGTGACAAATACTCATTATTTGAGACCACTTTACTTAAGTTGTGAGAAATACTCATTATTTGAGACCACTTTTTGTGGTCTCAAAATATCATTTTCCTTGTAGTGTATTAAATAAATATTAACTTATTTAACAATAAAAATAAATTAATAGTTTATTGTTCTTTTAACTTTTTGTTATTGATTTTTTAATTTTTCAATTTTCTTATTTTTTGACTTTTTATAGTTTTTATTTGTTAATTAATCAATAATTAATTATAGATTGAAGTTTTTATTATTGATTTTTTTTTTCTAATTTCTTTATTTTTTATTAATTTTTTTATATTTATTGGTTTAAAATATTAATGAATTCAATTATGAAACATAAATTAATAATTAAATTAATGATGAAAAATAAATTAATAATTAATTATGATTTTAATCTTTTTATTATTGATTTTTTTTTTTCAATTTCTTAATTTTTGATTATATTTATTAAATTTATTTATTTCAATTTTTGTTTTCTATTTTATTGTTGTTGGGATCCGATATAGTATAACTTGTCTACCAAAAATAATTTGTTTACCTAAAAAGTATAATTTTATAATTCATTGAATTTGTTTTTGGTTGTGGTGTATTCAATATAGTACAAGTTAAGTTATCAAAGAGTATAATTTATTTATCGAATACAGTACAATTTGCATCTCTTAATTTTAATTTTTTCGATATAGTATATTTTTTACCTTGTTGTGGCAGATCCGACACAATATAACTTGTTTAACCAAAAAGTATAGTTTGTTTACCTGAATAACATATTTTCTAATTTTTAAAATTTATTACTTTTTTTTTCTTTTTATTGTGGTAGATCCGATATAGTAAAATTATTTAACTATAAAGTATTATTTGTCTTACCAAAAAGTATATATTTTTTTTTGTAACAATATAATTTGTAATTCTTTGATTTTTGTTTTTCTTTTTTGTTGTGGCAAATTTGCTAAAATATATGTAATAACAAATTTCGTACAACTCCTGATGCTTCTTGATTCGAGCTTAGACCTTTATATACATTGGATCCACTAGTAGATACGAGTTGATACACGTTGTTTTCCCTCTGTAAACACTTCTCAATCCACTACAAGAAAAACTGCATTTAGTGAGAGGAAATTCCGTGGTTAAAGCCCCAAAAACCGTCATAAAAGACATTTAGTGACGGGATATATACCGTCACCGCCCCTGGCTACAGCTTCCGCCACTAAAGGTAAATAATGACGGGACACCAGTCCGTCACTAAAAAGTATTTAGTGACAGTAATAACCCGTCACTAAAAAGATGTATAATGACAGTCAATTCCCGTCACTAATTGCACTAATCCCCGTCACTAATAACTTAATTATAGACTAATTTTATAACTAAGTCACCCGTCACTAATAACACTAGTCATAGTAATATACCGTCACTATAGAGGTTATATAGTGACTGTCAATTCCCGTCACTAATAACACTAATAGACTCTCATTATAGAATAACATATTAAATAACTAACCCGTCACTGTTTTCCTCATTATACGCTTGATGTCCTCATTAAATATCAGTACATTTAAATACAATAATTTTTTTTTTGTCCTATTAATATCGCACTATCCAAATAAGATTAATATGTAGAGGAGAGACAAACAAAAAAGACAACATAGAGGCCAAAACTCAAACAAATTAAATCATTTTTAATAAACAAGAATGTCTAACTAATAATGTCTCAACAGAGCAAAGCATTTCTAAAATGCTATTCCAAGTGTATACAAATTACAACTACACATAAAAATGAAAGCATTGCCAAAGTCTTTGACAAGACTTTTACTTCTAGTTGGCTTTCAATATCTTTAGGCTTCCCCCATTTCACCAATAACTTTGTCACCTGCGCAGTAGTAATGATCAAGAATTTCAGAATGATTTAAAAAGCTAGAGCTATAATTCTGCCAACAAAAACACGGAATCAACATGGGAGCAAATAAAAATGCATTACTAAGGATTTCAAGTAGTCGACTCGATACCTCAGTTTTCATCTGAAGAATTGCAATCACGTTGCTACTTCAAATATGCTTGAAGTTCGAGAGCATCTGGCAAAGAGAAAAAGATTTCTTCAAATACAAAGTTGAAGAGCATTCCAAAAAGATATCAATACATCAACAAGCAGTGCATCACCCAATGGATTAATGAACACAATTGATTAGTCAATGGAAACAAATAAGACAAAGAGTAATCAGCCAAACAAGTGAAATAAAAAGATAACTCAAGTTCATCTAAAAGTCAACAATTGTATAACATGATAAGGGATTCCTGAAATAGGTTAGCATTCTCCCATTCAAATTGGGATCTCAAGAGTATCACACAATTATTCAAGACATCAAGTGAATGCTATCAACAAATGTAGGGATAAACCAGTAAATAATAGCATTGCTTTTCTATAAGAAACCATCAGCAAGTGACTATAATAAGAGGATATAACTTTGTAGGAGCTCAAAGGACTACTGATTCTGCTTTGACAAAGCAAGTGACTATAATAAGAGGTTTGGCATCCAATTGTACCTCCAGCATGTTCATCACAAATGGATCTTCATTAAAATAATTCCTTCTTACAAAGATCAGAGGCACCTTGTATGCCAAAGCTTCGCTCACTGTACCATAGCCAATTTTATCTGAAAGATATAAGAGTCATTGCGATGTAAATTGAGAATATTCATATATGATAAACTTGTTCGTTTGCAGAGACAGAGAAATAATTCAAGAACTCATCTTTGAAGTACCTAACATGCAGTCTGCAGCTGCAATTATGTCAGGCGTGTAGATATCCTTCGGAAGCTTCACAAATTTTTTTGGAAGTAGCTGCCCTTCTGATGCTTCACACCTATATCAAGTAAAAATATACATACGAGAATTATTTTCACTTGAAACAAGAATCACGTAGTCAACATGCCTACATAGCGCTGTCAGGAAACAAACGAAACATATCCATCCATCGGGTTATGTAGCTCTCCCATCCAGCTGGCTGGAACATTGCATTGTGATATTATTAGTAATTGTTTAACTTTATATGCTACAAACCATCTCATCATGGTCATGGAAATATTTCTTATCAGGCCTTCCTTGAATGAAAACAAATACATTTAAAATAATGATAACAGAAATATAACATGTTCATGTTTGATAAGTTAGAATATAAGATCTAAAGAGAACATTGCTCGTGATGTGATCACAAACAGCAGAAATCTCAATAGTATAAAAAACAGCAAGAACTTTACCTGCCCTCCAAAATTATAAATCAGGACTTTCTCTTCTTCTGTAATTCCGAGCTCTTTCCTGACCTGATCAAAAGTAAAATGATTAGTAAGTAATTCAACTCAGACCAGCAGGGCTCCTCTGGTAGAATTAACCAACCTCTGTCCTAGACTTGCGTAATCTTCGTACTACAAGAGGCACATCAATGGCATCGCAGAAAGCAGGCACTGAAGATTCAAGAATATATGACAATTAGTTTCATAAGGACTTCAGTATACCATCAGAATCACATAATTACTCCATCATCAGCTCAGTCAACTTCGGCAATAGGGAAAGACAATCATTTAGTAATTCAAGGGCATATAACAAGAATTATTGGTGTTTTATGATTTCAGCTGCAGGTGAGGAAGGAAAAGGTTGAAACAACTTATGGTTTTTTGGAATATCATGGAGGTAACAGAAGGAACCAAACCATTGAATTACAAAATCACATACTAACATTATAAAGGAGCAATCCATAATGTAAATTAATAGATCATATTTCCTTATGGTTTCACTATCGCTTCATTTCCTGCAGTAGAAAATAGAGCAGAAGCTCATATTAGCACTTAACACCATGAAACTATTACTAGAACCACATAAGAGATGTCCAATTACTAATCAATGCCTCTCTTGCAAAAGAACAAGATATGACGATAATGCCTTATTAATTTAGGGTATTAGAAAATGAAGCATCACAATGAAGAAAAAAGTCATCTAGAAGAATATTGTTGAAACTTATCTTAGTGGACAACCACTTTTCACCGTCACTTTTACTATCAGTAAAAAATGCGAGAGAGCTCAACCAAAGTCCCCGTGCAGCCCGCTGAAGATGTACTTCATATTGTATTTTTTTTCACATTCTTTGTTATTTTATTTGGAATTAGCTCCATTTAAGAGAAACTGCAACAAGCTCTAAGATTGCCCAAGAGATAATATAAGAAAGTCTAACACATAATCCTCATGTACATGACAAGCAATCAACAAACAATGACCAAATATTAAAAGTTCCAAAAATCTGCAATTTGAGTCCAGAGATGAAACCAAGGGTCTCCTAATTTTCGAATTACAGAACAAATCACTTCCAGAAATACAAACTCATAAAGTTTGACAGTCACAAATTCAACAAAACAGGCACTAAAAGAGCATCGATATCTCAATTAACATATGCAAGACTCTTCTCACCAGTATCTAATAGCTTTACACATAAATAAAACCTGGTAGTGATGGGGCAGTGACAAACAACACAATAATGTTGCGTTTTAACCCGAGGATTGGGAAGCAAACTATAATCTTTAGTTGCCTGGAGCTTAGCAATTTCCGCTTCTTGTTCCGAGGTCACGGTCACTAGCCTCAATATCCCCTTCTTCGCAGCCCCATTACTCCACTTTTGGCGAACTACAAAGCCAAAAATCAATAAAATCCCCATTATCGCTAGCGTTGATAATCAATTTACCGAATGCAAGGGTTAACAAGGACCTGAGTAAAAGCCCTAGGAACCTGATTTTCCTGAAGTACATAGGGGTTTGGAGTGGCAGCAGAGGTTGCAGAAGATAATTGGACATGAAGCCGACGGCGACGGGCGGCGGCGAAACGTAAGTGAAATTAGAGGAAACAGAATTCTAGTGAGTAGGATTGTCAAAGATGAAACCTAGGGTTTCATTTATAGAAATAGTAAGGAGAAATACATATTTGAAGTTCTACTTACCTGTTACCTGCATGATTGGCGGCGAGGAAGAAGCATTGGCAGATGGAATACAGCGAAGAGGGAGAGAGTAGTGGCGGAATGCCCAGAGGAAAGGCAGGGGAGCGTATGAAGGAGTGAAATGAACTTTTTCTCATTTGTGAGATTGATGTCTCTTTTTTCTTTAAAGATTTTGCTCCAATAAATTTGATCCAAATTTGTCTTCAGGTGGGAAAATGTTCCGCCACTTTTTTTTTTGCACAATTAGTGACGGTAAAAGAAAAAGTTTGAAATTACTTAATATTTCCTCACCAAAACTCATGTTTTTAATGAGAGTAATATATTACTCTCACTAAAGCTATGTTTCTCTCACATTTAATGAGAGTATTTGCTTACCCTCACTAATTTTTTGTCACTAAAACTAGTTTTTCTTGTAGTGATCATTAGAATTAGAAAGCTAGGGTTCTGAAGCTCAATTCGGCTTGTGAATTGGAGTTTCTAGTTTTCTGGATTATTTCTTGTAATGGATTATTTGGTAGAGTGAATTGAGGTGTATAGAACCTCCATGGATGTAGATCACATTGATCGAACCACGTAAAATCCTTATGCTCTTCATTTTAGTTTCTGTTTTGCGTTCGGTTTCAGTTTGGCCGAATTCTTGATTGTTTTTCATGGACAGGAAAGTCACCATCATATTCACATTTGAAGGTGTTTGGATGCAGAGCATATGCTCATATAAAACAACACAAACTTGATGCAAGGGCAGTTAAGTGTGTTATGCTTGGATATTCCAGTGGAGTGAAAGGTTATAGGCTTTGGTGGACTGAGTCAGGTGCTGGAAAGATTATAATTAGTAGAGATATGGTTTTCTCAGAAAATGTAATGCCATTCAAGGATAAACAAAAGTTGAAGCTTTCATAAGAATCTGGAAAAGATGACTCACCTGTCAAGGTGGAGCGAAATGAAAAAGAGCATGAGGTTGACTCAGATGAATCTGAAAAAGAGCTAGATCAAGGCTTGGAACAAAGTTTACAGAATTATCTGTTGGTCGGGATAGAGAGAGAAGGGTAGTTATACCCTCAACTAGATATGCCGATGACTACTTCATTGCATATGCTCTTGTGACAGCAGAAAAGATAGAATATAATGAGCCTAGAGATTTTAAAGAAACTATGATGAGTAGTGATAGAGATAAATGGATGCTAGCTATGAGAGAAGAGATAGACTCTTTGGAAAAGAACAAGACATGGACTCTTGTGGATATACCACATAAACAGAAGTTGGTCAGTTGCAAATGGATCCTCAAAAGAAAGGTGGAGGTTACACACATTGAATCAGTGAGATTCACAGCCAAGCTTGTTGCAAGGGACTTTACTGAGAGAGAAGGAATTGGTTACAATGAAATCTTCTCACCTGTAGTTAAACACTACTCAATCAGAATTTTGCTTGCTTTGGTGACTCATTTTGCTCTAGAATTAGAACAATTGGATGCCAAAACAACTTTTTTGCATGGAGATTTAAAGAAAAGAATTCATATGACTCAACAATAGGGCTTCATTCTACTAGGCAATGAAAATAAGGTGTGTTTGTTGCAAAAATCTTTGTATGGACTTAAGCAGAGTCCTAGGCAGTGGTATATTAAATTTAACACACACATGAGAGCTATTGGCTTTACTAGATCAAAATATGACAGATGTGTTTACTTAAAGTTTGTTGGGAAATAGGTTTTGGTGTTTCTTCTGTTGTATGTGGATGACATGCTTGTTGCTAGCAAAAGCAAAGATGAGATTAGAAACTTGAAAGGTGAACTGTAGAGTGTATTTGAGACGAAGATTCCTGGTAATGCCAAGAGAATTCTTGGTATGGACTTTGAGAGGAATAGATCCAGTGGAACTCTGTGGCTTCATCAGCAAGATTACATCAGAAAAGTGCTTAGAAGGTTTACTATGCATGAGTCCTGAGCAGTTTTACTACCATTAGGACAACAGTACGTTGTTTGAAAAGCAGAAGCCTAAGACAAGGCTAGAAGCTGAGGTGATGAACAAAATTCCCTATGCAAATGCTATTGAAAGTATTATGTACACAATGCTTTGTACTAGACCTGATGTGGCACATGCAATTAGTGTGGTAAGCAGGTACATAGCAGATCTTGGGAGAACACACTGGGAAACTCTAAAATGGGTATTAAGATACTTGAGAGGAACTAGCAGCTATGGGATTTTTTTCAAGAACAAGTGTCACTGATGGAGATGTTTTACAAGGGTATGTAGACTCAGATTATGCTACAAACCTGGATTCAAGAAAGTCACAATCAAGGTATATATTCACCTTGTTTGGATCAGCAATAAGCTAGAAATCGATGCTACAATCTGTTGTGGCATTATCCACACTGAAGCTGAATTATAGCCGTTACGGAAGTTGTAAAGGAAGCAATGTGGTTGAAGGGCATTCTTGAAGAATTTGGGATTTGTCAGAAGTTTGTAAATGTGTTATGTGATTCCCAGAGCGTATTACACTTGGCAAAACACCAAGTGTTCCACGAGAAAAGAAAACATATTGATGTGAGGCTTCATTTTGTAAGGGACATTACTGAGAAAGGAGTAGTAAATCAGGTTAAGGTAAAAACTAAGGAAAATGCCTCAGATATGCTCACTAAAGCTCTAGCTGCAGATAAGTTTAGGTACTGTCTGCAACTAGTTCTGGTTGGACAAATGTGAAGTGGTGTTGCCTTGTTGAAGGGCTGTGTTGGTTGGGTGCATTGGTTGCTAAGTTTGACGATGTGTTGTTGGCTGAATGTTCAGTCAAGGTGGATAATGATGAAATAAGATGTAGTGACTTCACAATCAGCTAATCACTTTTGGAAAAGCAGCTAGAGAAGCAGGTCAATAATCAGCTCAAAAGACTAAGTGAGTGAAGGAAATAACTCAGAAACTGTTTCATAAGCTTTAACAATGGTTTACCAGAATTAATTGTCAAAACCGTTGTAAAAGCGTTGTAGTTTTGGGTTATTATCTGTTGTCGTTTTAATCAGCTCAGATCAGCTTCCTTTGGTGGCATTTGTGTGATTCTTCATCATTTCAACTCCTAATTCATTCCTTATTGTATTAGATAGTTAGAATAACTTGGATAGAGAGTTACTTCTGATTTACAACTATCCAGAGAGTTAGTTACACCTTGAGAAAGTTAGATCAAAGAGAATGATGAGCCATTGAAGTGTATGTGCTCAGATTGATCTAGTACTGTGTAATTCTCGTTCCTCAAGTTTAGCGGATGGATTCTCCTGACCCGTGGACGTAGACACATTGTGCTGAACCACATAAATTGGTTTGCATTAGGTTTTTTCCTTTTAGTTCTTGTTTATTGATTGTGTATACAAGGTGTTTGTCAAATTGTCTGTCTGAGTATTGTGTTGATTTTGATCTTGTTCTTCAAGACAATTTCAGCAAGTGTACTTGGATTTATTTGTTGAAATATAAAAGTGAGGTTCCCAATCTGCTGGATAAATTCTTTAACTGTTGGTACTCAATTTCAGAAGACAGTTAAGGTTATCAGACCTGACAATGGCACTGGATTTTCGGGAACTATAACACAGGATATTCTACATTCACTTGGTATCATACACCAAAAATCCTACACATATTCTCCTTTCTTTTTTGGAATATTTTTTAGTAAGAGTTAAAATGTCTTGTTGTAAGAGATAATTGTGGTACTATTTCACCCTACATATGTTTCGGATGAAAATGCTGGGTGTTTGGAACCAATTTTTACAAATATATTCTTACAAATTAATGTTAAGTCTGAAGTAAGTGCAAGTCTCAAACGCGCTATTTAAATCAACTTAACTTAAAAATCTAAGTTATTCAAAGTGATAGGTGGGGAAATATGTATCTCCATTTCAAATTTCTTGATCCATTTAACACATTTATCCTGTATACTAGTGCCATTGCCTAAGTGTAATAACACTGTGGCAAAATAAATTGGACAAATTGAATTTTATTATTGGATTCAACAATTTGTGTTATACAATTTTCATTTGTTCCCCTTGTAAATAAATAAATTTTGTGTCCAATCAAATGATGACACGTGAAAATTAATTAAATATCAATAAAAAATATTATTCATGTCTTGAATTAAACTAGAAACAAGTAAGCGCGTCACACATGGTTACAACTTCTTACTAATATCTAATAAAAAAATTAATTTAAATGTAAAATAATTATACTTTGTGTGATGGTATTAGTCGATCGTTTTAATAAAATTCAATGTAATTATTTATCATTGTAATATTGATACGCTTCTTAGATTATTCAATGCAATAAAAAAATTGATCCATTGAACAAACACAATTCTAAATCAGATAGAAATTCAAAAGAATGGTTAATTACATGAAAATTCACAACGTTCAATTATCATTTAGAACATGACTTTTCAAACATAACATTGAAATACACCACATTTTTTTTTTCAAGGGCTAATTACAAAAAAAAGTATGTCCTTTGGTCCAAGTTTCAATTGCAACATGACTTTCAAAACTTATCAATGTTGGTCACCATCTTTAATTTTTTTTTCAATTACAACATCAACTAATTTTTTTCACATCACATCGTGTCGCCATCACCACAGTTAAATGCGCTTGGACAAAACCTTCATTTACCCTCGACTAATTTCACAATCCGTTATTTTTACTACCGTTAATGAGTCGAAGAAGTGACAAAAATTTCAATCATCGGTTAACGACAATGAGAATGACGGATGCAAAATTGGTTGAGGGTTAATGAAGGTCTTGTCTAGGCGCATTTTACCGATGGTGATAACGATACAATTAGATGTCAAAATATTTAGTCGATGTTGTAATTGAAAAATATTTAAAGTTGGCGACCCAACATTGATAAGTTTTAGAAGTCATGTTGCAATTGAAAATTGGACCTAAGGTTTTGATTTATTGGTAATTAACTCTTTTTTCATTCAATACACCCGAGTAATTTTTTTGCTCAAATTGCTGACGTGTAGTCCGAAATCAGGATTTTATCTATCTCAGTTACATACATATAATCATACAATATTTATAAACCTCTAATTAAATGAAAAAGATAACGTTATATGATTAGGTCCAATGATAAAACAATGTTTTTTTTTTTTTTCTTCATATAAGCAGAAAACGGGGCTTCTCTTCTTAGTGATTCATGTCATTTGACCGGGGATTGGCAACTCAATAATGCTCGAAAAAGAATTAGGGGTTAAAAGTATGCATACAACTACGCGTATGCAATTAGGCGGATTAAAATTTCAATTTTTTACTACACATTAGCAATTTAAACAAAAAACTTAGTCGGGTGTATTGAATTGAAAAATCATAAAGGTGGTATATTTTTATGTTATATTTGAAAATTCATGTTGTAAATGATAATTGACTAAAACGTCTTGAATTTTCACGTAATTAACCCTAAAAAGAATCATAAAGGAGAAACAAAAAAAAAGTTCCGACTCTCAAAAACGCCCCAAAGAAGGCGGGGGTAAGTGGGTTATAATTTATTTTTAATTTTTTTTAGCCATCCTAATAAGTGCGTCAGTAGAAAGAAAAAATCGAAAATAATAATGCCACATCGATAAATGAGGGACACCTCATAAATGACCGGTTGTGCAATTTGCTACAGCCAGTCACCGGGTATTTTTATCAACAAAAAGCAAGTTACAGTGCATTTTTACAAAATAGTAAAGTTATTGATCAATTTTTGTAACTATGTAATAGTTATATGGTATTTTTTTTTTAAATCAATTTTCCCAAAATTAAATAATCTTAGTCTTCACAAAACAAGTTACAATAAAGGTTCATAAAAACGACATACAATGATATAATATGGATATATAGCCTTACAAAATTTCTATATATATATATATATATGTGAGTAAGGTTTTAATGGTTACTTTCACTTTATTACTATGGATGATGACCTAATATTAGCCTTTGGATAAAAAATTAAAGGATGAGATTGGTAGAGTAGTTGGGTCATGCATTTAATTGACCTAGATAGAATAAAACACATTTAATGGTGAGAAAATGGGTAACCTCATGTAGGTAATAGTGATGATGTGTCATTTTTTTATTTTTTATTTTAAATTAAATTTTAAGAAATCTGAAATTAAAGATTCTATGTCCTTTTTTGCCATTTTAGTAGGGATTATTGATTCTCGAACCTTATTAAATGTACTATATGCACGTTGATTGATGAGAATCATTAAATATCATAATTACTATTTCACTTTACCCACTAATTTAAAATAAGTAATTGTTTAATTTAATTTTTCATTGATAGTTGCTATGTAATTAATACACCTTATAATTAATACTTTTAATATGTTTCTTTAATACAAATAGCTGCGTTTTTTTATGTTGTAATTAAAATAATAGGTGACAACTACTATTAAAACATAAATGATCTTTTTTAAAAAAATACACCTTATAATTTTATGTTTTTTTTTTTTTTTTTAATTTTGTTTCTATTAATTAATAAATTGTGTATTTGCTTGGTATGCATTCCTTAATAGAATTGCTTTTTTCCTTAATAATTTATGTACAATTTTTTTATAGAATTTTTTAACTTTGAAATTATAAATTTAATTACTAATAATCAAATTGGAAATTTAAAGGAAATAGTTCGTATGACTTGATCTAATAAGTCAAACCGGGTCAAATAATTGGATCGTCTTGACTCAATAAGTCGAATCGTGTTAAATAGTAATGACACCCTATATCCATTGTTTGAGTCCTTATTTTTGTATGGATTTTTTTTTTAAATTTGAAATTATAAATTTAATTACTAATAATCAAATAGTAAATTTAAAGGAAATAGTTGGTACATCTTGATCTAATAAGTCGAATCGGGTCAAATAGTTGGATCGTCTTGATCTAATAAGTTGAATCGGGTCAAGTAGTTGGTCCATTTGATTCGAGAAGGCAAACAAGTCAAAATTGGTACCTTATTAATCTGATAAGTAGAATCTATCAATTAGTGAGTAATTGTTGAGTCGATAAGTCGAATTGGATCAAATAAAGTGTACTTGTTTATCCGAAAAGTTGAATCCGTTAAATAATGGGTACCTGTTGAGCCGATAAGCTAAACGGGTCAAATAGTTAGTTCATCTTGATCTAATAAGTCGGATCGGGTCAAACGGCTGGATCTTCTCGATCCAATAAGTTGAATCGGATTAAATAGTGAGATTTGTTGATTCAAGAAGTCGAACGGGTCAAATAGTTGATACATTTGATCCGAGAAGCCAAATAGGTTAAAAGTGGTATCTTATTGATCTGATAAGTCGAATCAATCAAATAGTGAGTATCTGTTGAGTCGATAAATCAAATCGGGTCAAATAGTGTGTACTTGTTTATCTAATAAGTCGAATCGGTCAAATAATGGGCACCTACAAATGGATCAAATAGTTGGTACGTCTTGATCTAATAAGTCAAATCGGATCAAATAGTAGTACCTTGTTGATCCGATAAATTGAAAGGGCCAAATAGTTGGTACGCCTTGATCTAATAAGTCGAATCGGTCAAACAGTTGGATCATCTTGATCCGATAAGTCGAAACGGGTCAAATAGTGAGGATTTTTTATTCAAGAAGTCAAAGGGGTCAAATAGTTTGTATATTTGTTCCGAGAAGCCAAACAGGTCAAAAGTGGTACATTATTGATCTAATAAGTCGAATCGATCAAATAATGGGTATCTGTTGAGTCGATAAGTCGAATCGGGTCAAATAATGTGTACTTGTTTATTCGATAAGTCAAATCGGTCAAATAGTAGGTACCCGTTGAGTTGATAAGCCAAATGGGTCAAATAGTTGGTACGTCTTGATCTAATAAGTTGAATCGGGTCAAATAGTAGCACCTTGTTGATCCGATAAATCGAATCTGCCAAATGTTTGGTACGTCTTGATCTAATAAGTCGAATCGGGTCAAACAGTTGGATCGTCTTGATCAGATAAGTCGAATGAGTCAAATAGTGAATATTTATTAATTCAAGAAGTCAAACGAGTCGAATAGTTGGTACATTTGACCCAAGAAGCCAAACAGGTCAAATAGTGGTACCTTATTGATTTAATAAGTCGAATCGATCAAATAGTGGGTATCTGTTGAGCCGATAAGTCGAATTGGGTCAAATAATGTGTACTTGTTTATATGATAAGTCAAATCGGTCAAATAATGAGTACCTGTTGAGCCGATAAGCCAAATAGGTCAAATAGTTGGTACGCCTTGATCTAATAAGTCAAATCGGGTCAAATATTAGTATCTTGTTGACCCGATAAATCGAATCGACCAAATAGTTAGTATGTCTTGATCTAATAAGTCGAATTAGTCAAATAGTTGGTATCTGTTGAGCCGATTAGTTGAATCGAGTCAAATAATGCTTACTTGTTTATCCGATAAACCGAATTGATCAATAGTGGGTACCTATTGAGCCAATAAGCTAAACGGGTCAAATATTTGGTACGTCTTAATCTAATAAGTCAAATCGGATCAAATAGCGGTACCTTGTTGATCCGATAAACCGAATCGATTAAATAGTTGATACATCTTGATCCAATAAGTCGGATGGGTCAAATAGTTGACACATGTTGATCCGAGTAGTCGAACGGGTGAAATAGTGGTACCTTGTTGATCCGATAAGTCGAATCGGGACAAATAGTGAGTGTCTGTTGAGCCGATAAGTCGAGCATTTTTTTCAATATACTAAAAGAAAAACTAGATAATAAATGTAAGCTATTAATTGAAGTTGCAATTTTCAATAAACTATCATTAATTACTTAACTTTAAAAAAAATAGAAAAATACAAAATTATCTTTAACCTACTATAGTAGGTAAAATGTAACTTTTAATATAATTTAATACAACACACATTTTCATAGTAACCATCCATGGTCACAAAAAGTAGGTAACCATTGAAAACTCATTCATATATATATATATATATATATATAATATAGTTTGATATATCCTAATTAGTGTTTACTTTCATTATAAATAGACTCCAACATCATAAATATATCATGAATAAAGTTATACGATTATCTAAAAACTATGTAATAATGAGGGTATAAGTTTTCATGTTTTGGACCAATTCACTGACATTTGAAGAAATACATGTTCATTTGTCTCATTACATCAACTCACACTTATAAGTTCAGTATTTGTTATATACACTTAAAATATTAGGCCTAACGTACTTTCTTCATAATTTCTCTAATAACTAATTTCGATCTCAACATACATTTACAAGTGAAAATTCTTGCATATTTTAATGTGTGGAAAAACTTCCAGCAACTTTGTATCAAGGTTTAAGATCCAACTTCTGTTATGAAAACTTTATTCTAATTTTTTTATTATTAGTAAGTATAACCCTTTTTAGTATGAGTAACACTTGGGTGCATCAGATGTATAATAAGCTTATTGTACATCACCCTAATTTAAGGCATGAACATGAAAAAATGCGCTACATTGCAATTTTTCACGATTTCACGTCTGCCAAACGGGTCTGCGCGCGACCCGATCGCGATATTTTTTTTTAAATAATTTCAGCGCTATAATTGATATATTTAAAGGTGCGTTTGTCTAACATATATGTGCTGTGGCCCAGTGGTTACGAACGTGAGTTTGAAGGCGCGAGGTTGAGTGAGGGCTGGGTTTGAATCCCATCTATGCCTCTTGCAATTTATTATTTTCTTTTAATTACTTCATCACATAATATTTTTTAAAAAGTGACATTTGCGTTAATATCAACAAAATAGCTTCTAGTCAAATTGGTATAGAGAGCAACTTGATTGTTGGAGGGTATGAGTTCGAATCCTTTCTCTTCCCTTTTTGGTGTTCCTTTTTTTTAGCATATTTAAATGCCTCTTTTTATTTTATTTATGTTTAATTAATTTTTTTTATTAACTTATTAAATTGTACTATGTCCTTTGATAGTAAATTTCTGCAGAAAAACCCTAATTAAGTATAATGGACACTGATGATAGTAAAAAACCTATACGACCGCCATCTCCGTCCAATACCACGCCGTTTCCAACTTCGCCGCCTTTCCCTTTGTCAGTGGCATCTCCATTTCCAGAACCGCCGCCCTTTTCAACTTTCACAAGCTTCGAGTCTTTTGAGTCGAAACCGGACGATATTTTGGCGAGAAATCGACGATTCTCGCCGCAAACTGGCAGAGCAAGGCAGCGCACGCAGGCGCGATTCCGTTCGCCGATTTACAGCCGAAATCTCGCGATAAATCGGCGAGATCTCGACGAGAAAAAGACAAAACGCAACTACAGCCCTGTTTCGTCTCGGGGACCTGATTTTTGCGAGAAATCGGCGACTCGAGATTTTAACCCTTGATTGTAACTCATACAGTTATACTATTAGGAAACATAATATATACTATAAGAAAAGAATAAATATACTGTAAGTTGAAAAAATAATTATGGGGTAATATACAAATAATAAATAGTTATACTGTAAAATGTAAACATCGTATTATTAAATGAAGTTATACTTTTAAGCAAGATAATATATATAATATACTATAATGGAAAAATAATCATACTGTGAGTTGGAAAAATAAATTTGCAATAATATACAAAAAAATTATACTTGCAACTAATAACTTATACTATTAGGCAACATAATATATACTATAAGCAAAACATAAATTTACTGTAACCTGGTATAATAATTATAGATTAATATAAAAATAATAAATAGCTATACTTTAAATTGTAAATAACGTATTACTAAATGAACATATACTTTTAAGCACACTAATATATACTATAAGGAAACAATAAATATACTATGGGGTTGGGAAAATTAATGTATAGTAGTATACAAAAAAATTAAACTTACACTATTAGATAACATAATATATACTATAAACAAATAGTAAATATATTGTAACGTGGATATATGAATTGCATTAAAAATAGAATAAAAAATGAAAAAGGTATATGAATTAAATAAAAAATAACAAAATAAAAAATAAAAAGCAATTCAGCAAACTATGATTTGAACCCAAGACTCAAAGTATGAAATGAAGAATTACCAACTAGGCTACCAACATTAATTTGCACATTAAGTTATGTTATTATCAATTTGCACAATATAACATATTGAAAAATAATCAATGCAACAGTTGGAGGCAGCAAGATTCGATCCCCTACCCTTCGCCCTCCAACAACCTTAAGGCGTGAGTGAAACCGCTGCACCACGTCCCACTTTTAATACCCAAATGCGACATAATATATATAAGTTATTTCTTTCGCAAAAAAAAAAAAAAAAAAAAAGAAAAATTTAGTGCGTGTCAGGGCAGAATAAATGGGCGTGCGCGGATCTTGTAATTGGCTTGGTGTTCAATAAGCTTATGGTGCATCATATGCACACAATTTTTTTTCTTTTAGTATTACTAGTATCGTACCCGTACGATGTACGGGAAAGACCTTAAATAATTTTGTTTTATCTACAATAATGTCATTTTGTTCAGTATTAAGAAATTAAGGATGATAAAATTCAGTACGGCCCGTTATCATGACACGAAATCATATGATAATTTTGAGTTCGGCGGAGGTCTATCGAGTTGGGGTCACTATCGGGTCCACCTGATAAGACACGATAAAATTTGGTAGGGCCAACTAAAGAATTACTTGATAACTTTGATATTCTAACTATTATTTATTAGTAATAATTTATTTAGAAATATTGTATTTAATTGATCTAGTGGAAGAAATTTACTTGAAGAAGAGTTTGAAAATGTGTAGCCTAGCCGCTTAGAGGAGAATGTTGATAGATAATTTGAAAGAAAATATTGATTAGATAAGTTGAAAGAAATTTATTTAGGGTATATTTGTTTATAGATTCCCACGTCCGGATGGTAGACGTAACAATTTAATTAAAATAATTTTATTGATTATTATGTAAATTTTTAATATGTTTTTATCCTTTCTTTTATCAACCATTTGATAATACCCTATCAATCTTCACCACATTTTTTCTCAAAACAAACATCAGATTTAGAATTCATGTCAGCAAAATTCACGCCCAAATTTTCCACGCCACACTCAGTCCATAAACAAATATACACTCAATGATTGTCTAATTTTCAAAACCTTTGTTGTGGCACATTTTTTTTATGTATGTTTGTTAATCTATTATGTGAAAAGAGATCAAGGAGATGTCTGAATAATTGTACAATTAGAGAAGTGCTTTAAATTAATTTTTGTGGACAAATAAAAAGTGTGGTTTGGAAATGATGTGATTCTAAAGTCAAAAGCTTGTAGAAGTTGCATGTTGACAAATTCTCATAATCATTTTTCTAAGTGCTATTGAGAATCAATTTATAGTCGCTAGTGTGATGCTCCGAACACATCAAAAAGCAATACCTAGATCCAATAGTGACTTCAAACACTTCTTTTATTACCACTATGAATTAATTTTTTTTGTATGTGTTCTCGTTTGCATAATTTTAATTATTTTTTCTACACTCCTAAATAAATTCTTTATGACAAAATTAACAATGAAAAATTTGATCATTGATGAATAATAGAGATTTTAAATAATTAAAAATTAGTAAATCCTTAAGAGTCCCACACCAATTTTAGTTTACACACACTATAAAAAACATAATGCAAAAGAATAAATGTTTAATGTACAACGTACTATAATAAAAAAGCATGCAAAAAAATAAATAGATTATTCTAATATCTAAAAAAACGATATACATATTAACAAATTTAAAAAATACTCATCTATACAACAGTTGTAGTTTTGTAATTAATAAGACACATGGAAAAAATAACCATAAATAGATAAACATAATGAAAGAGCTCTTCCTAATACGAAAGTATTCTATGTTATTTGTACTTCCAAAAGTTGAAAAAAGAAAAGAACAAAGAAAACATAAGAAAGAATTGTAATCCAAGAGTTGGAAGATGCCTAATGTAAAAGTATTTACACTCCTGTTTCCTATACTTATATCTACTAAATGCGAGTTGAAGATCATGAATATAAGCCATATCTTGTTCAGCTGACCGCCATGTAAAATTGCTTGCACATTTATTGTGATAGTAGACTACAAAAACAGGGGAATGAGGGGTGGGGGCGCTGTAAAAAGAACAACATTACTTTATCATATTCAATTAAATAGACACATTATAAGGTGGATCATCAATTAATTGGTTCTTTTAAAATTATACAGGTGTAAAATGAACACAAATACTACAAAATGAAAACAAACAGAAACACAATGACATACTACAAAGAACATAACTATATAAGTATATGCAAAATGATACTTCTTCACTTAAAAAGTCGCACATTAAGATTTCAAGGAAATGACATATTGAAAAAACGATCATTAATATAATGCAAAATAAGTCACTCAAAAGGAACTCAAAAATAACATTATCAAATAAAAATCACCATCACTTCCTCTAAATTCATTAACTAAACACTTATCAAAACCACCAAAAGACCTATAATGCCACAAAAAAATCTTAAAATTTTCCTTAAAAACCATCTGGCATTCATATATATGGATAGAGTTCAACAGATAAAATGAGAGAAAGACAATGGAAGAGACTTCTATGACTGAGCTGACTGAACAATTAAAAAGAACGTAATTTAAATACCATAAATAAAGGTCAAGGCACAACAACTTGAGGAAAAGATAACAAACCCCTTCAGGATATTTTTTTGTGGGGACAAATATAGATATATATATATAGGCATAGACTCAACATGAAACCCATTCATAACCCATCATTCCTAAACAAAATTAAATGTAAGAAAAATAGGTGACAAAGATATTACTACCAGTCTACCACCTTCAAGTTTATTGTCAAAGCTAGACTCAAGTTAGTTTCTCATCTTTGCTAAAAGAAAACATAGCTAAATATCATTGCAGAAGGAAAAAAATACATTTGCTTAATTAAAATAACCTCCTTGTTCAACTATTAAGGTAAGACACTACTTGTATGCAAACGACTCAAGTGGACATTTTCGTTATTTTGGCCTTGTATACTACCTTATTATATATAAGCAAATTTTCCTTCACTAAAAAATTAAAGAGATTTCTCTTCTTGAATAAACGAAAATATTGGTCGATATATTAAACATTCTAAATAATTGCAAATAATTATTTTTTATATTTTCCCAAAGTTCAAAACATCATTATATTCATAATGTAGAAATCGACTACACAACATAAATTGTAAATTAGAAAATCATAGCAATACTTTGCAACATAGAATAGGATAACCTTTAATTGGTCCCGCTAAAATACCTTAGAATAAAAGAGACCAATTGTACGCATCCAATATCGTACAAATTACTAAGCCAACTATGTTTAGTAGAGTAAAATAGATCATTTGTACATATCCAATATCCTAACTCAAGCAAGTTGTAGAACAAAAGACTAACCCAAGAATAAGACAAATGCAAGATCAAGACGTGAAGCTTATTAAACTTTACACCCAACATCAAACAAAATTGAAGAAAAAAAAAAAGCAAGCAAAGTTGCCACAAAAAATTACCAACAATAAAAGTTCAAACATATCAGCATCTTAAATATTTAGGTCATTTTTTAAAATGATCACATCTCTACATATATTAATAACCCTCCACTACTTCTTAAATGTATAAGAAAAAAAATGTACCAATATTATCTACTACAGTTTGTTGATCAAACCATTGCGTTATTGAAAAGCTGGCCACTATCTGACTTCAGTATCGTATCATATGATCTGCAAAAGTCTCAAGATATCATTGATAAAAAACAACAGCAAATAATTGAACAAACAAAAAAAGTGCGTCAATCATAATTCTCCTTTCCTTACAAAGAAGAAAGAATATAGAATTTTGTGGAAGATAACAATAATAGAAAAGTATGTGAGTGTGACTCTCTTCGCCAGCTTTTTTTTTTTTTTTTTGGGATTAGGACAAAGTGCAACCTGCAAGATCATAGCCAAAAGCTAAAGTTCAATTCACTAAAATATACAGTGCCAAACAGAAAAGGAATGAAAAATGGGAAGATATCTCGATCTATTGGAGTCGGAAAATAGTACATTATCGAATGGTTAATCAGCGGAGCAATATCGCCCGTATCTATAGCAACCACCACCACCTCTTTATTAATTTTGAATAGCTGAGTAGAAAATTTTAGAACTTCAGATTAATTGAGTAGGTTCAAGGGAATTTTATGATTTTTATTTTATTTTTTTGGTGATTTTTATTTTATTTTGTTGGTTGTTTTTTATTATATTTTGTTGGTGTTGGGGTGGGGAAATAAATTATGAGGTAAACAATCATAAATACAAAATCGTAAGTAATCATCTCACATGGCAGTCTTTGCCTTCTGTTCAATAGTGTGCGTCTCTAGTATCTGCAACACTTCATCTGGCCTGCTCGCCACTATATTAGATAACCTTACCACAATCAAATGAAATTTTACAACTGAGCATTCATAGTGGTGAAAAGCTTCAGCAGCAAATAATACATGTTATTCACAATCCTAATTCAGTATAGATGAATAATTAAGTAAAAGTAATTACCACTTCTCCTTCTAGTATGTCCCTGTTTGCCCATCCATGTATTTCAGAGAGGAAAATTGAAATGAACCTGGAAATCAAATAAAAAATAGGATTATAGATACACATTTGAATTTAATATAAAAAAAGAGAGAGAAAACCGTTCAGATAATTTGTCAGTTTTGTTGTTAAGAGGCACGAGTTGCATCTAAAATTTACTGATGTCTCAAACTTTACTAATGATACAACAATATAAATCCATAAACAATAGCAGTGATCAAACTAATTAACAATGCGCTCCAATTAAACTTACAAATGACCTCATAAACACCACCGTAATCCTCCATCTACTGGCTCTACCAAATTTTCCACACCGCTGAAATACAACCTGCAATCGTTAATGGAAGCAAATTAGTAGAAACGGAATAATGTTAGGGTTTGATGACAGTGTAATAACGGGGATGCGAATCGAAAGTAGAGACAGACTAATGTTAGGGTTTGAATATCGGGTGAGAACTGGGATGCATGAGAGTGTCGCATATGTTGGCGATTTTATCATAGGATTTGAACATCATTGCTTTGTTCAGAGCCGAGAAATCCATTGATTATCGAAGCGATTGAATATCGGAATAGTAGTGATTCTTTTTCGTCTTCTCGGCGAAGAACTGAAGATGATCCTTGAAACAACCTATTGATTTTCAAGAGCCACTGAATAAAAAGATAAAGATGAGAGGAGGGAAGATAGGGATGGGAGACGGGGAGAGGGATTTTGTAATCATAGATAAGCATTAGTTGAGGATTTTAAGAGAGAATATAATAGTACTCTTCAATTAACGAAAATTTAGCAGAAAGATGATTTGGTATTTTGAATTCTATCAGCGGATTAGCTTAGTAGATCTCAAACCTTCTCTCCTTAATTACTGAAAAATGGTAGATGGAACTACTTTCCTGATTTATTTTTCTTATTTTTCATTACTCAAAACAACATTTATCTAAAAAATGGAAAAAAAAAAAAAAAAAAAAACTCAGCAACTATGGTATTATAATCCCACATTATTTGCTATTTACCTTGATAAAAAGTAATCGAATAAAAAATAACTACTTTTCTTTTTTATCCGCGTACTAAAATATGGAAGGATAATTATTTTTGATAAATTACTTTTTGGTAGAAATATATTGATTGGTTTTCTACAAAACAAAGTTGTTATCATAATCAATTTGATTCAATTTTGATATTACCGATAAAAATAAATCATTCGATTTACTGGTTATCATAATCAATTGACTAACTAAATTGTTTCGTTCTATCATAACTAATTTTAATCTACACGTATATTTAGAAAAAAATAAAATGATAATATTAAATGAGTTTCTAATCCAAGAAGATGCATCATTTAAATAGTTAGAATTAAGGTTGTTATTTTTTAAAATCCTTAAAATCAAGCAACAAAATATCTTCAAGATATGGTTCATCATTTTGATATGTAAACATATCTATAAAGATCAACTAATATCAATCTATTTTAATTTATTTTAATACGTATATCTTTTATTTCAATTTTTTAAACAAATAACTTTTTCCTTAATCTTTGGGATCACAATTTTTAATCCTAAAACTTTTAAATAAAATAAAAATTGATTTTTTGCCAAAAATATTACTACCTAGAATAGTATGTGTAAATGGGCGGGAAAAAAGCCTTGTTTCCAATTCTAGCATAAACTCATTTTGTTATTAGATATATATAGAATAGAATATAGAATATAGAATATAGATATAGATATAGATTGGTAAAGATTCATTCTAAAAAATTATGGTTAAAGATTGATTTGTATTTTATGATTTAATTATTTTGTAAAGCAAATCTAGATACAACTAAATATTACTTATATTTAGGGACAAAAAACTCATTCCAATAAATTCAGCAACAACTTCCCTAATTTTGCGAAAACATTACCATTACATATATATGTACCAGATTCGGAGATATGTTAGGCATATATTGCGTTCATTTTTTTAATTAAAAAATTATTTTTTATTACCAAATATAGTAAGCAGTTTGGGCGGGAAAATCAGTTTTTTCCAGAAGTGATAACAATACATTTTGTTATTATTATTATTATATATAGATATATAGATATATAGATATAGATTAGTATTTAAAAAATTAAATTTTACTAATTTTTTTTATCATATCAACAATTGCTATATTCGGAGAATGTTTATCAGAATTGATTGATAAAATACATAAATTGATTTTTGATATTTTAAATTGATATATTTCAAATTTTAAAAGAGAGTGAATATCTCAACAATATATTTTTGGATTAAAATTGATTGTGTTTCTATTTTCATGTATGAGATATTAACTAATTATCAAATTTTATAGATTTTTTAGGATCAACATATTTGTTTTCCAATAATTATCGGATTGCACTGATTTTCAGCATTCTTTCTTTCCCAAGATGGCATGTGCAAATGGGCGGGAAAAGACCATTTTTCCAATTGTAGTATAAAGTCATTTTGTTTTTATATATATATAGATTTATTGACCGATCTAAGATTGCTTATTTCAATTTCTCTTAATTATTTCCTCAATTCAACGTCAAAATTTGAAAATTATGTATAATTTAAAATAAAAATCCTACTATAGCATAATTATGAAATAAATAATGTTTCTTTTTAGGGAAGACCGACTACATACATAGTGTCTCATAATCTTCAATCGAGACACATGCTCCAATCTTTATTAAATATAATAGATTATTTAACTAATTTTTATTTCTTTACATCCCTGTTTATTTATAATGAAGTACTTCCCAATTTTTCGCACATTGCACACTCATTTAAAATTCTTATTTATACATGTTTAAACCATGCATTCTGATTATATTTCTCCAATTTTGTTTTTTATTTAGATTATACAACATTGTATTCAAATGTAATTATTTCTTTTTATCTAATCTATACTCGTAAGTTAATATTAACATTAATATTTTACTGTCTTTATTTTCCTGCATGTTTTAATTTAATTTTGTGATACTCATTTGCGTGATATGTTTTCTTTAATCATTCACATAATACAACTTAGTTGTTATTTCTTTATTGTACTCTATACTTTTATATAACATAGTGAATTCATCGATCAAGTCATTACATATGCTTAGAATAGATGTATAATATTCATATCGATTTAACAATTTTCTTTAATATTAGATTTTAAGTATTTAAAACAAATTAGGTGCAATAATTCATGTTCACTAATTTTCATGTTTGTCCTTTTACTATTTCTAGTTATAGCACAATAACTTTTCATACCTCAGTCTAAACTCCAAATATTATAAAGTTTGTGATTTTTTTGTCTCTCTCTCCAATTTTCTAACATAACATTTTTTTCTTTGATCTACTAACATCACTTATTAAAAGTACTACATTAGTAAATAGATTTATGTGGGTTTGTAAGGTATGTGACTAAAAATTATGTTTAACGCATAGATATATTTGAATAAAATGATCCATTGTAGTACTTAAAAATTTACTCAATATCCCTACTGATGCATTTATAGTTATTATATCTTCATATATATATATATATATATATATATATATATATACATATACATATATATATATATATATATATATATCTTCTATTGCTTTTATATATAAGCTACTTTTACCGCTTTTCCCCTATCTTTTTCATCTTACAAATATTATATTATATATATAATAAATAACTTTAGTGCATTCCTTATATGTCAATAAAATTCTTATATCAAGTATTATTCTCTCTTGTTCTAATGTTACAAATGTTGCTTATGAAGTATATCGATTTTATTCTACTAAATCATTGAAAATAAATGTAATATACAATCTTGTTTCCTACAAACACAATAATTCGCTTTATATTTACTTTTTCATTCTCATTTTCATGTAAAAATATATATTGCTAGTTTAATCTAAATTGAACAGTAATACTAAATGTAGGCATAGTCTTAATCGAAATTTCAAAGTACTTCAATCTAATAACTTGTATGTATATCAAACTACGATGCAGATATTTGATCTTTTTATAGATTTTTTGTATTCTTTTTTATAGTATAATATATATATGACCTCATCACATTAGTTTATTCTTTGATTTTTCTATTATATTGCATAGACTCGTCTATTATAATTTTTTTTTTTTTATAATGATAATTCACTTTGACTTTTCAATATTGATAATTTTCACATTATCTTTTTCATAATTTGGTTGTTAATAAAGGTTTATCTACTAATAATAAAGTCAATTCGTAAATTTGTATTATATATACACCTTTTCTTTACAATGATTTTTCTCACTTCTATGCGTTTCATCATCATATTGGCTCTGTTCAATTGTTGTGACATTATTTTTATTATTGGAGTTTAATAAATTAAGTGCATACACACAAAAAAAATTACAATATTCTAACACGTCTTTTACTTACTCAAACGTTCATTTTAAAATATAATCGAAGCGATTCCAAATGCAAGTCATTTCATCATTTTTTGCGTGATTTTAGTATTTGCTTCAAATTTATATTATAATGAACTTTGAGTTACTTTTTGCGTTAGCTCTAACCATTTGGATTTAATAGGTTATACTTTAGTCTAAATAACCTATATTCATATTTTATTTTTCATTAGATAACTTATATGACTCCCATTTTTTATTCTCAAAGTTGTAATATTGATATTCAATAATTTGGAAAATTAGAAAGATTATTGTAAGCAGCAAATTTATAATATTTAAATTTAGACAAATAAATTGTTACTATCATATAAGTGTTACTCTAATATATATTTGTAATAAGAGTTGATTGTTTCATTTATAATAAAAAAAAACTATGTAAGAATTTGTCAATGATTTGCATATGGTAATAAAAATCATTGAGAATCATTTTACACATTGAATTGACATATACATTTTACATTGTTTAAATAGACCAAATTATTTTAAGCTAATCTCATCTATTTTTTTCCAAAAATTTCTTTAGTGGTATTTTTATTTTTAATCAAATCATTATTATATAATAAAATAATATAAGTATTCAATCATATGTCAAGTACACCACTTAAGCTTAGTGATGCATTTAAAAAATTAAGTAATAATCAAGAGTTAAAACTGATGTACAATTTTTTGTTCTATCATGAATTAATACAAGTTTATATATTTTATTCTTTAAATAGTAACTTCATATTTTTCATACATAAATAGTAAATATTAATAATATCACATATTGGTGTTACAATTTAAGTTTCTTCAAGATAGTTTTTATAGGCACTATGTGACTTATTATTGAAAGTCAAGCCATAGATCCATGGGTGTAAGTGCTGAAGCGGTAGTAAACGAGTGAATCCTTTAGCTTGTTCTCCTTTCAAATACGTATTATTTATGTTGAATCATTCATATATTATGAAATATATGAATGAAGTGGTAAATTAAATATTATGTATGATATATTATAGTTGTCTCGTCAATTTTTTCACAGAAAGGAGTACACAAATATTGTAGTTGTAAGAATTTTAAAAAAATGGAAAAAAACTCATGTTTTGTCTCTCAAGAATAAAAGGTGAAAAAAAAAAAAACTAATAAGGATTTTGAACACCCAAACTTAATAGTATTTCAAATATTTAGTACTTATACAATCCGCTTGTACTTCTGATTCGAAATAAGGTTCTTGTATCTATTATTCGACTATGAAAGCCAGACATAAAACTAATGAAATCATATTAAACTATTACAATTACATAATTTAAATATTTTATCAAATAATTATCATCAATTTTGAGTCATTCATATATTGCGGTAAATTAAATATCATATGATACACTATAGTTGTCTTGTCAACATATTTTTTCTGTAGTTTTTTGAATGAGTATATAGATGTTATAGCTACGTAAAAAATGAAAAAAAAAATTGTCTCCAAAAAATGAAAGATGATAAATAAAATCAATAAGAGCTTTCACTATTATTCATTGTTCTAATGTTTATGTATATGATTCTTATCTTTTTAGTACTAATCCTAAAGTCTATTACTATGTTTCTCACCATGAAAACCACCAAAACTTATTATTTTTGTAAACATTCAATACCTCAATAACTTTATTCTATCACTTTTCGAAATTAAGAATCCTGTAATCATTATCCTAACAAAGAAGTCAAACTTTGAAGTTACTAACTCCTATTAAACTATAAGATGCTCAATTTTCTATATTTTTTTTTTAAAACATAAATATATTTTGTGTAATTTTCAATTATTGATATTTTGAGAATCATAAACTAAAGTAACTTTACCTATTGTAAGAACGTTTACACACACACAAACATATATATTCTCTTAGATGTTTGCTAATTGATCTTTTTCATGTCTCTACGATTGTAAAAGAATCCACTAGAAGAACTATTAGAAATTTATGAAGAATCGAACAAAAAAGAATATAAGTATTTTTCTAAAAAGGAATAAGAACATAAGATATTATGAATATTTAGGTTCAACTTACGACATTGACTTAGCTAAATATCATATGAAATATAATATAGAACTTCATAAGTTGAGAGATGACTTCAAAGTATAAAATACTACTTACCATATAAACAAAACTTGGAAAATAAAGCTACTAAATTAGTTTTAAAAATTTCACCTAATAAGATTTTCTACTTTTGATACAATTATATAAAAGAATCTCATTATAAAAGAGATGAGTAATTTTAAAAGAAACTTAAAATTAAATTAATGGGTAATTACAAAAAGGCCGCTGAACTATTACCACTTTTTCAGTTCGGCATATAAACTATTAGCTGTTACCAAACTGCCGCTAACCTATACGAAAATTACAACTCGACAGCTACCGGACACAATACCGGCCAAAGACACGTCACGTGACTTGCACACCCGGTTTTGGGTTCCAGTTTCGAATTTTAATATAGTTTTAAAAATTAAAATCCTAAAATATGAAAATGCTAAATTCTAAAAACTAAAAAACTAAAAACTGAATTCCTAAAAACTGAAATAAATAAAAACATTAAGCTATATTTAGGAGAAAGAACTTGAGACAAAACATTCGCAAGGTGAGAGGAAGAGGAAGAACACGCGACGAAGAGGGAAGAACAGGCGACGAAAACGAAGGATGAATATCTGCTCCTGTGGCCTTGATACCGTGATTCGAACATCATGGACAGACCTTAACCCGGGGAGAAGATACTATGGTTGTCAAAATCAGGTAAACCCTAGTTTTGTGTATAGTTTGGTTATGTAGATCCATTTACGAAATGGGTATACAGTCTGAAATTGCTGCCTTCTCAGTATTTTGAACTTGTTGATTGTCAACTAAAAATTTAATTCCTTACAAATTTTGGTTCTTGAATTACGGGGATGAGGTCTGCAAATTTCGAATTCACTATGTTGCTTCACATTAGTTTAGTATTATTCGATTTGCTCAAATAAGTTATCGTTGGTGGTTTTACTATGTTGATTCACATTAGTTAGATACTTTTCAAGCTGCTCAAATAAGTTATGCTTTGTGGATTTACTCTGTTAATTCCCATAAGTTAGTAAATTTTGATTAACTCAAATAAGTTTAGCTCTGTGAATTAACAAATCTGAAAAGGGTGTGAATTAACTATGTGGATTCTGCAATGGTATTCGGTCAGGTTGGAGGCTGCAATTACTTTGTCTGGATTGATCCGCCTATGGGCGAGAGAGCTCGTCAGATTATACCCGGTCTGCTGAGGAGAGTCAATAATCTTGAAGTTCAACTGAGAAGACTAAATGATATGGCGCAAGGCGGTGGACAAGGCAACGCAAGGGGGCACGGTGGACAGGTAAATGGCATAGAAGATGAATTGAGTCGATTAGAGGCAGAAGTGAATCGTGAGAAATCGAAGGCAAAATGGCTGTGGATATTGCTAATTGCTTCTTGGATTGTTTTCTATCTGTACAAGTGATCATGTGCTTGGTAGTGAGACACCTAATTGTAGTTCTATTAATTAGACTTAGTTCGTTTGTCTGTCTATGCAGTTTAGTTTAACTCTGTTATGTCGTTGACTTTGTAAATGGCTGTTGCCAATTTTACCCATATTGCAATGCAAAGGCTTTTTATGATAATTGCTCCATTTTGTATCTAACTTGTGTAGCAATAATATGCTTAGCTCGTATTTTGCTTGAAATGAGTCTAGTATCATGTGTGAGTGGATTTTTACCCCTCGTATGGATTTAGCTATGTAAACATGTGGGTTTGTTATGGGAGTTTGATAAGCAAGTTTGTACGAATTTTATATGAATCTTGATAACAATTGAGCCCTCTTGAAAGCATGTGCGTTTGTGTAACTACGTGAATTTTTTATTCTCGTATGGTTGTTGTATTAACGCATTTTGTATGAATCTTGATAATAATTGATTTGATTTGGAATAACTGTTCTTGAATTTAGGTTCCAATTTTACTATTTTGAACAAAATAAACTTGTATATTCAAACATTGAAGAAAACAGTAAAACATCAGTTGGTGTTAAATGACATCAAAATAACAATAACATCCACAATTTACTAAGCCAAAACATTTCTCGCCCATAAATTTGGTGGCTGATTAAAGCGTATGGAAAGCAAAACAAACTGACAAAATGAGTCAAAAGACACCGACAGTTTGGTGTTAAGTTCATCACAATATCACATTACCCCCCACAAAAGTTGCTCAAATCTCTCCCCTTGGGAGAACCTGCCAATATGAACCCAAAATGGTTGACTCGGTCGATTGTGGTGCAACAGATGTGCTTGAACTTCGACCCTTGGTTGTCGAGAATTTTACATTACTTTTTCCAGAGATGGTGCAGAAGGCCTTGTTTGTTGAAGTTTGAGTTCCCAAATCTTCATGTCCCCCTTTGCTACCACCTTCTTTTTTCTTCAAAGGCGTCTTCTTAACTCTCGATTTCCCTTTTTCATCCACATCAGATTTATTTGGGCTCTTACCCAATGACGCATTGCGCGCCATATTTCTCGTGACTCTCACAGGGGGAGATGATAGATTTGATTGAGAAACCTGATTAAGAGGACAAACATAATATTCAGTATAAATTGGAGTATAAATTGGAATCAATGTTCAGTCTTAGTCAAAATTACTCACATTAGTTTCAGTTGTTTCGTCTATCTCAGGTGCACGAGGTACGTTCTTCTTACTCGGCGAACCCTTCCCTCTCTTAATCTTACCTTTTCTACCCTAATGGTACAAACATAAATTAATATCAAGTCAATTACGCCCCCGGCATAAGTATACCAATTTTCAGTAAATAGACCAATTTTTTTTGTTTTTTCCCGTGAATAGAGGCCATACCTTTTTCGACGGAGTTTCGGTTGTGTTACTTTCAAAGCCACTTTTTGGATCCATACTTTCAGCAACCACACTTCTTCTTTTCCTTCCCTAAATACAATGTAATTGTTCATCAAAATGGTCAAAACAGCAACACTAAACTAAGGTATAACTGTTTAGCTATATTATGTTAAAATGCCAACAAATCATCAAAATGTATGTGTAGTTGCTTTACTAGCAGCTCCCACAACAACATGTAACAAGAAAATATGGGAGGATTCAGATCAGAATTAACAACAATCCAATCCCCAAAAAATATAAAAGCAGCCAGGTATAATTGATCCACATATCATGCCTATTTCGGGAAGGCCAAAAATTATAACAGCAGCACGATGCATCGATTCCATATATACACATCAGATTACAAACCCAAAAAAAAAAATCAATAAATTGGAGAACTCCACGAAATCAAGTCAAATAACAACAAATAATATTCATACGAGATATTATCCAACAAGTGGAAATACTGTTCACTTACCCTTTTCGTTGGTGCAGTTGACTCTCGGTTACCCTCATCATCTACATTCGGAGCCGGTATGTCCATTCCTTCCTTTTTGTTGAGCTCACACCTCCTCCTATTGTGATCAGTTTTGTGGCAAAGCGAGCATGTCAATTGTAATTCCTTTTTTGCTCAATTTTGTCTCACTCTTCTTCACAACCTCATCCTTCTTCCTAGCGTGTGTTTTGGGCCTTCCGGGCATGCGTTCGGCAACCGGTGGGATCAGGGGCTCGACCCCCAGTTGTGGCCACATGTCTGGACTATTCAAAGCTGGTAATAAGTAGCTATAAGATTTGATGAAGGTTTCTTTTTTGTAGAAGTCATGCACATAGTCTTCTGGTTCGTAGTCCAAGTAATTCATCGCACATATGGCATGCGGACAAGGTATACCCGTCAACTCCCACCTTCTACAATTGCATTCTTTATGACCAAGATGGACTCTAAACTTTGACACTCCATTATTTTCAACCTCGAATTGATCCTCGCCATTCCAATGCGCAATGTAGTCTATCGATTTTTTCTTCCAAAGTTCTAACATGTTAGATACTTTAGGGCACAAATTTCCATTATATTTCAGCATTTCATCCCTTCTGACATGGTTTCTTTTCATTAATCCAAGGCGAATAGCCTCAAGCATTGACAGGATTGGGAGACTTCTTGCCTTCAGAATCATGGAGTTAAAGCTCTCACACATGTTATTTACTAGCACGTCGGATTTAGGAAAGGTACTGAAATGCGATCGACTCCAATGTGCAGCAGGTCTTTTCACAAGCCAATCGTAGGCCGAAGTATTCATCTCTTTCATTTCCTTCATCGCTTTATCAAAGTCAACAACTCTTGAAGCTCTAGCTGCCTTCCAAAGCCCATTCTTCAAAGCCATACCTCTATGAGTTAGCTTGAAATTTTGGTACAAATGTTGTACACAAAATCGGTGTTCACAACCAACTAACACCTCACCCACGGCATCAATCAATCCTTTTTGTTTATCTGACATAATAGTCCAACTATAAGGATTCACTATGCGCAAGTCGTTCATTAGATACTTCAAAAACCACAACCAACTCTTTTTCTTCTCTTTCTCAACTACAGCATAAGCAACTGGGTACATGTCATTATTAGGATCCATTCCTATTGAAGTCAAGAGGATACCACCACAATTAGTCTTGAGATGGCATCTGTCTAAAAAGATTACCGGCCGACAATTCTCAACAAATCCCTTCTTCAGAGGACCCCAACACACATACATTCTTTTGAATTGAGGCTTCCCACCAACTTGCTTGCATTTGATTTTGATGGTAGTATCTGGATCAGCCCTCTTGATCTCTTCAGCATAAGACCATAACATTGCGTATTGTTCGGCGTCGGACCCTCTACCCATCTCAATAGCTATTCTCTTTGCTCGGTACAGTTGCCACTTATTGAATGTCAGCTTCACTTGCTTCTGAGCAATAACCATCATTGAGGCAACAGGCCACTTGGGGTCTGTATCATGTCTTTGTACATATTAGCCAACCATTTGGCATTGGCATGGCTGATTTTCTGCCTCCTAGGACACTTATGCTTTCCGTTGAACGTCTTCAGCTGTAGTGTGTCCTCTTTTCTAAACCGAGATGTATAGATAAGCCACGGACAGGTAGGGTGCCTACATTTGGCTTGGATTTTCCACTTTTCACTAAAAGTGAACCTCACATCTCTTCCAAGCTTAATTGAATGAGCTCGGACATCATCCTTGAAACTTGAAGCATCGGGAAATCGCATGTCAAGATGGAACTTAGCAGCAACAATGTTTAACTTCTTAGTAGATATCGGGTAATTCTGAATCTTGTCTTTGACCCTCTCTTGATCTTTACTGCAGCCCTCCCCCGTCTCTTTGTGTTGGCCCATACCAACCCACTCGACATCATCGTCAATGTTACTCTCAAATAGAATCTCATCCTCGCATTGATCAACATCACTATCTTCAAATTCTTCGCAAAAATCAGAGTCTTCGCCAACGCTTTGGGCATCATCGCTGTCTTCGCTTGTATCAACATCCACAACGCTATATAACGGCTCTGGAAACTCAATATCAGCTGCGTCCTCCTCTTCTTGATCCACAGTGGTAGCAACTGGAGGTATACCATCGTTTTCCCCTAATGTATTTTCAGCTGCAGCCTCCCCTTCAACATCTACATTTTTCGTTGCTGTCTCATGATCAACCTCCGTATTTTCAGCGTTATTCTCGCCAATATCAGCTTCATGCTCCACATAAATACCTAACATCCCATCCCCATCAATATATTGGACCATCTCAAGGGCATTTTTATCGGTTTCCAAAGCAAGTAAGCTGTGACAGTCCCTAGGCCCTCCTTTACTGCAGTGAATTGATTTAACCTTTTCCAATCCAATCTCCTTAACCATTTCAAGAAGCTCGATAATTGAAATTTGGTCAATGTCGACATAATCAACGTAGTCGACAGCCATGTGAGGTCCACAATGTACGATTCGACCAAAATCCATAAACTTTTCGGAGTGCCAAAATTGGATAGTGAATTTGTCATTATCGTTGCCTGAAAGTAGCAAAAAGGCCAAAAAAATACAAAATAAGCATAAACAAATAAATTACCGGATAAATAATCAAATTATTCTCAACTAAACCACTTATTCACTAATGACAATACACTTCCATAATCAGAGAAAAACAGTAACATGTGCAAGTCAACAACAATTAGAATTTAGAGTAGATAAACAATGTCAAACAAGTATTTCCTACACCTTTTACCCAAATCCAAGTAGCTCTCTACGCATACGATAATAACCACAATCAGAAAGTGCTAATTTGGCACTCTTCAAAGCTTTAACCAAACTTACGCGTAAATTTCAGATAAAAATATTCAAAAGCTTGTTTCTGATTCATATTCAATACCTGTATGTCTACCTACCACCTAAACTAATACAATATTTATCAGAAAAGAGAATATACCATATTGATACTCAGAATAAATTATTCATTTTTACAGCTCAGATTCCACCTACAAATAAACTATTCGAATAAGGCCACAAATATCAGATTCCACCATTGAATTAACTAATGCAATCAGACAAAAAGCAAAACAATCACCCTCGAATGCACAACACCAAAGAAGACAGTTCTTTACAGCTCAGATTCCACCATTGAATACAATATATCCAGAAAAGCTCAACAAACATCAACAATCAGACAAAAAACATAACTACTCCCCTCGATAAAAAATGAAAAATAGGCATCGAAATTAGAAAGGGGATGTTATCATACCATAATCCGGACATATGTTGCCCTCTGGTTCGTTCTCGGTTGTTTTCCGACGAACAACCCAACCCATTTCTTCAATACTTTCCGAAGCCCTACCCTCTCGATTTTTATGCTTCTTTCTTCTATATTGCGAAATCGACTGGAATGGGTTCACCAAATCGAAGAAACAAACGCGTTGTTAAGGAGGCCTTCAAGGGTGACGGAGCGGGTCGCCTTCTCCGTTGAATCGCGACGGCTGAGACGGAATGGGGTAAAACCCTTGACCTTCTAGAAGCTGCAATCCTTCACTAATATGAGTTAGGAGTTATTTTAATTAGGTTTAATTTTAGTATGTTTGTTGTTAGAGTTTAGTTTTTATTTATTTCAGTTTTTAGGAATTCAGTTTTTAGTTTTTTAGTTTTTAGAATTTAGCATTTTCATATTTTAGGATTTTAATTTTTAAAACTATATTAAAATTCGAAACTGGAACCCAAAACCGGGTGTGCAAGTCACGTGACGTGTCTTTGGCCGGTATTGTGTCCGGTAGCTGTCGAGTTGTAATTTTCGTATAGGTTAGCGGCAGTTTGGTAACATCTAATAGTTTATATGCCGAACTGAAAAAGTGGTAATAGTTCAGCGGCCTTTTTGTAATTACCCCTTAAATTAAATAAAAGGAATATTATACATTATAGTTGTCTTGTAGAATATATTTTTTAGTGTGCATATTGGAATCGGTATAAATATATTATAGCTATATACCTAAATCGGACAAAGTAAACTAAAAATAAATAATTATCTCTAAAAGTGAAAGATAATAAAAAAAGTAAATAAGAGCTTACACTATTATTCATTTTTCTAATTTTTATGTATATAATTCTTTTCTTTTTATTGCTAATCATAAAACTTATTTGTATTTTTTCACCATGAAAACACCAAAACTTAATAGTTTTGCAAACATTCAATATCTAAATAACTCTATTATACCACTATTCGAAATTAAAAATCTTGTAATCATTAACCTAATATAGAAGTCAAACTTTGGTGTTACTAATGTCCTAGTATTAAACTATAAGATGTTTAATGTTCTATCTATTTTATAGATACATAAATATATTTTGTGTAAATTTCAATATGCAACTATTTAATATTCTAAGATATATATATATATATATATATATATATATATATATATATATATCTTTCTCCTTTCTCTATAAGAACCCAATTAGAAAAACTACAAGAAATTTATGAAGAATCAAAGAAAATAAAAAGAATAATATAATGTAATTTACTAAAAATGAATAATGATAATATACGATATTATGAATATTTATGTTCAGCTCACGTCATTAGTTGAACTAAATATCATATGAAATGTGCTATAAAATGTCATAAGTTGAGGTTGGGAGATGAATAATATAATGTATTTTACTAAAAATGACTCATAAATAATAATAATAATATAAGATATTATGATTATTTAGGTTCAACTTATGTCATTAATTGAACAAAATATCATATGAAGAATCGAAGAAAATAAAAATGAATAGAAAGAATAATATAATATATTTTTACTTAAAATGCATAATAATAATAATAATAATAATAATAATAATAATAATAATAATAATAATAATAATAATAATAATAATAATAATAATAATAATAATAATAATAATAATAATAATAATAATATAACATTTATGAATATTTAGATTGAGCTTACATCATTAGTTAACTAAATATTATATGAAATGTGATAGAAAATTTCATAAGTTGAGGCTTAAGAGATGAATTTGAATTATAAAATGACTTAGTTAATAAATAACACTTAAAAAATATAGTTACTAAATTAGCCATAAAAAAATCACTAATCAGTTTTTTTATTTATTTATTTTTCTTTTTCTACAATTATATAAAGAGAATCTAATCATAAAAGAGATACGAAATTTAAAAAAAAATAAAAAACTAAAAAATATAACATTATGTATAGTACTAAAAAGAAAGGAAAATATAACGTACTATAAATTTTAGGATCAAATTATGTTATTAGATGAATCATATATCATATCCATAATTAATAGATGATATTGAACAATATAGTGCTCTTACTAAATAAATAAAACTTTGAAGATATAGTTACTAAACTAGCCTTACAATTTAAAATTCATTAAGAATATAATAGGCGAATCAAATTTTGTAAGAAATAACTCAGACTTTTATAATAGAAGTAGATCAATTTCTAAGTATATAATATAATTGATATTTAATTTGGGCCAAAATAAATTGTCTACCAACACATTGGTGAGATGCCAATCAAATCAAGGAAAACCCAATCAAGTCAAAATGGGTTAATCCAACAAGAAGGCCAAATCAAGTCAAAAAGGCCTAATCTAACAAGAAGGTCAAATCAAGTCAGAAAGACCTCTACATATAAAAAGGCCCAAAAATTAGCTTGGCCCAACCAAATCAGGCCAAACCCAACAAATGAATGGTGGCCAATCAAATAGCTAGTGTCACATGGCAAAGAAATATGCTCCCCACACCTATAAGAGGAGGCCTCTATTCATTCATTTAAAACACAAGTTGAGAGCTTCAAGAAGTTGAAAGAACTCCAAAAAATTCTGAAGACTCAAAACTCTTGAAGATTCGAAGACGTTCTTGAAGATTCAAAGACATTCTTCAAGATTCGAAGACGTTCTTCATCAAAAGCATCAAGAAGTAACGTTCGATCCGGAATCAAGCCGTTCAGCCTTCAGATAAACGTTATTGAAGAACAATACAAGCGGTAGAGAAATTCAAGAAGAAGATTCTATTCTAAAGCTTCAAAAGTAAAGAAATCAACCGAGGAGAAGAATCAGTGAATTCAAGACTAGAGATTGTAACCTACAAAGTTCTTCATTTAATCAAACTAGTTTCAATTTGTACAAGTATTTTGTGTTTGTTAATTCAAAGCGCAAAATTTATTGTTACACCTATAATTCTTCTTTTTAAGTTGACTTGATTTGAAATGACATTAGTTCGAGGGGCCTAGTGCATTATTCCCAAATTAAACACTGAAAATATCACATCTTGAAATTCTTCGTAAATTCTTGACTTGTTGACTTGTCATATTTTCTGGTGTGCTCTGGAATGAAAAGAACACCTCGTTTACAGGTGTATAATGAGATCTTTTGTATAGTTATCATACAGAATGACACGATCTAACTGACCATGTCTCACTCGTTCAATATGAAGATTTGATTTAATTTGATTTTATTACCATATATACTGGTAATTGGCTTCCATATTAACAACATACATTGGATCTTAATTGTCAGTAAACAAAAAAATTGAACACTCAACTGTGAATGTTAGTTCAATTTCATCAAGTGACTTACTATATGAAGCATAAGTCGTGAAGATTTCAGAACCGGGTTTGGTATTTGAAGAACCGGGACATAAAACCGAGTTTGAACTCAATTCAGTGAAGTGGTTAAAAGGGAACCGGGTTGAGGTTGGTTATAACCTTCGGATACAACAGTTTTAATCCGTTGCAATACAAACCGTTGTGAAAGACCCGTTTTTCTGCAACTTAGAGCAGTTGAGTCAAAGTTGGTTACTGCTATCTCGTCTTCTAGATTCGAGCTCAAATACTTATATACATTGTAATCACTTGTAAATGCGAGCTAATTGATATAGTTTTCTCTCTGTAAACATTACGCAATTGAGAGAATTAGATAGCTAGGGTTTTTGTTCCAAATCGGACTGTGATTTGGGGTTTACTAGTTTTCTGGATAATTCTTGTAATTGGTTGTGTAGTGAAGTGAATTCAGGCGCATAGAACCTCCGTGGATGTAGACCATCTTGGATCGAACCACGTAAAATCCCTGAGTTCATTATTTTATTTCTGTTCTTGCGCTTGAATACTGTTCGGCCGTTTCTTAATTGATTTCGTTCGAATTTTGTTGTTCATTTATCTTATGTGAGTTTGAGCTGTTCATAACAAGTGGCGCCATCTGTGGGAAGCATTCTCACGCAAGAAGAAGGAAAGGATGTCAGGAATGAAGATGGATCTGGACAAATTCTCAGGGAAGAATGATTTCTATCTGTGGAAAATCAAGATGAAGGCAATCCTGGTGCAGAATGGGTTGGTAAATGCTCTCAAGCCAGGATATGAGTGGGTAGAGACTGAGAAACCCAAATATGCTTATATAGACCAGAAGGCATTGAGCCTAATCATCTGTGTCTTGGTGATAAGCCTTTGAGGGAAGTTTCGAGGTGTATGAATGCAATTGAGGCCTGGACCAAACTGTAGGATCTCTATCAATCCAAGTCAGTTTCAAACAAGCTGTTTCTCAAGCAGGGATTACTGGCTTTCAAGATGGTGGATGAAAAGGAAATTTCTGATCAACTAGATGAGTTTACAAAGCTTCTTGATGAACTGGAGGATCTTGGGGTAACCATGGAAGATGATGACAAAGCTCTGATGGTGCTAAATGCTTTACCAAAATCTATGGAGAGTTTCAAGGACACTCTGATGTTTGGTAGGCAGGATAAGTTGAGTTATGACTCAATTATTACTGCCCTGAAGACCAAATGTTTGCAAAATCAGGGAGATAAGAAAGTAAATCAATCTGCAGAAGGACTAAACATTACGTTCAGAAGAAACTACCAAAAGAAGAAGGGCCAAACCTCAAAGAACTTTAAGAGTGGCAATAATGTTCAGAGGAAATCTGGAGAATGGGTAGAAAACAGGAAGTGCTTCAAATGTAAGCAAATTGGGCACCTAAAGAAGGATTGTCCACAGAAGATGAAGAAGAAGGAAGGGCAGGGTGCTGAAGCTGCTACAGTTGAACATGAAGAGGACACACCAGAAGTTCTGAATGTTACTGAGTCAAAAATGGAGATGGAGTGGGTATTGGACACTGGTTGCTCTTTCCATATGTGTCCTCATGAAGAATGATTTCAGAATCTCATGAAAGAAGATGGAGGGTGTGTTTTGCTAGGAAATGATCAATCCTGCAGAGTTCAAGGCACTGGATCTGTAAACATCAACATGTTTGATGGAATTACAAGAACTATCACCAATGTGAGGCATGTGCCTGGTCTTAAAAGAAACTTAATCTCTCTAGGATCTCTCATTGCTACTGGGTGTGAATTCAAGTCAGTTGATGGTCAATTACACATAACTAAAGGGAACAAACTAGTTATCAAGGGAAGACAACATATATAATGGTTTGTTCATTTTGATGGGAAACACTGTGGCATAAAAGATTAGGGCACATTGGGGAAAGAGGACTAAAAGAACTATCCAAGAAAGACATAATTGGAGAGGTTGGAAACCAGACACTTGAATTTTGTGATAAATGTGCATTAGACAAATCACAGAAGTTGCCTTATGCTAAGGGGATACACATTACTCAAGAACCTCTAGATTATGTTCACTCAGATATCTGGGGACCATCCAGAACTGAAACTCATGGAGGAGGCAGATATTTCATGTCTGTAATTGATGACTTCAGCAGTAAAGTGTGGGTGTTTGTCTTAAGAAACAAAAGTGATGCCTTTAGGACATGGCTAATTCAGATGGAAACTTTAAGGGGGTAAAAAACTCAAGCATTTGAGAACAGACAATGGCTTAGAGTATCTATCTATTGAGTTTACAAATTTCTGTGATGAAAGAGGAATTACAAGACATAGAACAGTTCCAATGAATCCTCAACAGAATGGTGTTGCAGAAAGATTCAACAGAACCACACTTGAAAGAGTGAGATGTATGTTGATTGATGCTGGACTGCCAAAGGTTATTTGGGGAGAAACAATCAATACATCATGTTATTTAATCAACAGATCACCTTCATCTCTAGGGTTCAAAACACCAGAAGAAGTGTGGAGTGGTAGAATTCCAAGCTATACAGGTTTAAAGGTGTTTGGATGTCTGACCTATGCACATATGAAGTCAGACAAGCTTGATCCAAGAGCGTACAGGTGTGTGTTTTTGGGGTATCCAGAAGGAATAAAAGGATACAGATTATGGTGCTTAGAACATGGGAATCAGAAACTCATGATAAGCAAAGATGTTAAGTTCAATGAATCAGTTATGGGATATCACTCCACTGGAAGCCAAGAAGAACATGATGAAACTACTGAAGCAGAAAGATTATTAGTTCAGGTGGAGACTCAAATAGATTCTAATTCCCAAAGGGTTGAGAACTTGAGTGAACACTCAAGTGATAGCTCATCAGAAGAAGAAGATGTGCAATCCATAAATACAAATTTAAGAAAATATAATATTGCCAGAGATAGACCAAGGAGGCAAATTCAAAGACCAGACTTCTATGGGCAGGCTGGGAGTGTACATTATGCACTTAGCATTGCTGAAGACATAGAACATCAGGAACCACAGAATTTCAAAGAAGCAGTCAGTGGTGATGTAAGTGAGTACTGGGTTAGTGTAATGGTGGAAGAAATGGAATCTCTGGAAAGGAATGGTACTTGGAAACTGGTTGATAAACCTAAAGGTCAAAAGCTAGTAAGTTCTAAGTGGATACATAAGAAGAAAATTGAAGTAGGAGACTCAGAAAGGATAAGATACAGAGCAAGACTTGTGGCAAGGGGTTTTACTCAGAGGGAAGGTATCGATTTTAATGAGGTTTTCTCTCCTGTGGAGAAACATTGCTCTATCAGATTGCTATTGTCAAAATTTGCACAAGAAGACATGGAGTTACAACAATTAGATGTTAAAACATCATTCTTGCATGGTGACTTAGTTGAGAACATATATATGGAACAACCTGAGGGTTTTGTGATTCCAGGAAATGAAGAGAACGTATGTTTTCTCAAGAAATCATTGTATGGGTTGAAACAAAGTCCAAGGCAGTGGAATAAAAAGTTCAATGAGTTCATGTTAAAGGCAAGTTTTGTCAGAAGTTTGTATGACATTTGTGTATACTTTGATAAGAGTACTAGTGTTGATCCTGTGTATTTGTTGCTATATGTGGATGACATGCTTATTGCAAGTAGGAGTAAGCATAAAATACACTTGCTGAAGAAGAAGTTGAGTTCTGAGTTTGACATGAAAGATTTAGGAGATGCAAAGAAGATTTTGGGCATGAGTATAATAAGAGATAGGAATTCTGGAAGCTTATGGTTGTCTCAGAAGCATTATCTTCAGAAAGTGGTGGAGAGATTTCAGATGCATGAGGTCAAATAATTGAGTATTCCAGTAAGTCAACAACTTAAATTGTCCAAGGAGCAGAGTCCAAGAACTGCAGAAGAAGTCAGATACATGAGAAATATACCATATGCAAGTGGTGTTGGCAGCTTGATGTATGGCATGATCTGTAGCAGGCTAGACTTGGCATATTGTGTATCTTTGGTTTGTAGGTACATGTCAAATCCAGGGAAAGCTCACTGGGATGCTTTGAAGCAGGTGTTGAGATACTTAAAAGGAACAGTTAATCTGGGGTTGAGATTTCAGAAACAGGCAAATGTGTCTATTCCATTGGTAGGATTTGCAAATGCTGATTTTGCAGGGAATGTTGATACCAGAAGATCAATTACAGGATATGTGTTTACTCTATATGGTACTGCAGTGAGTTGGAGGAGTGTACAACAATCTGTAGTAGCCTTATCTACCACATAAGCTGAATATATAGCATTGCCAAAAGCAATCAAGGAAGCTGTGTGGTTGAAGGGGATCCTTAAGGATCTGGGAATTAAACAGGAGTGTGTGACCATATTCTGTGATAATCAGAGTGCACTTCATCTGGTAAAACACCAGGCCTTCCATGAAAGATCCAAGCATATAGATGTCAGGTTACATTTTGCAAGGGATGTGATAGATGCAGGGTCTGTGGAGGTTAAGAAAGTTCATACTAATGACAATGCTGCTGATTTCTTAACCAAAGCAGTGTCTGGGAACAAGGTAGTGCATCGTTCGAGCCTAATTAGGCTTGAACAATGTGGTTAGTTTTCAAGGAACAAAGACAGGTTGAGGTAAGCATATGCACTTGAGTTCATTGAGGTAGAGATTTGTGAATGTTAATTCAATTTCATCAAGCGACTTACTATATGAAGTATAAGTTGTGAAGATTTCAGAACCGGGTTTGGTATTTGAAGAACCAGGACATAAAACCGGGCTTGAACTCAATTCAGTGAAGTGGTTAAAAGGGAACCGGGTTGAGGTTGGTTATAACCGTCGGATACAACGGTTTTAATCCGTTGCAATACAAACCGTTGTGAAAGACCCATTTTTCTGCAACTTAGAGCAGTTGAGTCAAAGTTGGTTAGTGCTCTCTCGTCTTCTAGATTCGAGCTCCAATACTTATATACATTGTAATCACTTGTAAATTCGAGCTAATTGATATAGTTTTCCCTTTATAAACATTACGCAATTGAGAGAATTAGATAGCTAGGGTTTCTGTTCCAAATCGGATTGTGATTTGGGGTTTACTAGTTTTCTGGGTAATTCTTGTAATTGGTTGTGTAGTGAAGTGAATTGAGGTGCATAGAACCTCCGTGGATGTAGATCATCTTGGATCGAACCACGTAAAATCCATGAGTTCATTGTTTTATTTCTGTTCTTGTGCTTGAATACTGTTCGGCCGTTTCTTGATTGATTTCGTTCGAATTTTGTTGTTCATTTATCTTGTATGAATTTGAGCTGTTCATAACATCAAAAATATTTGACTAATTCATAAAATATTATTTAACTATTTACTCTAGGGTTAGACAAAATATGATTTTGTCTCCACCTTGACCGAAGGAAGTAATGAAAATCTGGTTCCAATTTGTTTCTTGCTTTAACTTTTCATGATCTAGTGGTGTTTGTTGTTTCGTTGCGAACCTTGTACATATGCTGTCTCTGTGAAGTGTGATCACTATACAAGCTCAAGTGTTTTGTAAATCTTTGCAACACCTTGTATAATATGTCAAATTTTCGATTATTATTTTTTCACGATAATTATTAACTATAATAACTTAGTTAAGTAATAAGTATGACAAACAGGTTTGATGGAAGATAGTTGCAAATGCAATATGGTGGAACTATTCAAAGTGTTTGGACAATATTTCAAAATAAGACATTATTTCATTTCAAAATAAGATTTTAATATCTTATAAGCACTTTAAAGAAAATAGAAAGAGTCCAACTTATTTCCTAAATAACATCTTATCTGAATATCAACTTGAAATTTTAATATTTTAAATAAAAAAAATTATTAACAAAAGCATCATCATCTTATTATAACTTAACATTTCAACGACGTAAGACTTTAACATTTTATATGCTTTAAAAATATCTTATAAGATATTATAGTCTATAAAATATTTAAAATAAGTTGAGCGGAGTTTATTTAGATTACTGGTCCTAGAAGTTGTTGGCATATGGAGTATGTGTAATATTGGCGAGAAAAGAGAGCGAAAGTAAATTAAAGATAATATCTTGGTTCCATTTAGAATTGAGGTATGTAGACTAATTTGTAAAAGCATGGTGATGACTACTCACAGGCGAGTTTGGTCCCAAAAGTTGTCAAGCAAATAGCGAAGGCTAGGAATGGTGACAATGGGTGCCTATAATCCATAGTAAAAGTGTCGTCTCCGACCTTTCCAAACTGCAGCATCACTGTATCCTCGTCACCTTTTCCATCAGGCTTACTCTGATCTACACTGGCTACCATTTGAAAATTCTTAACCGACGCCACTGTCACCTGTCCCTGGAAATTCAAGCACCAGCATTCCAAGTGCTCGTGCCACCTTGGCGCCTTATTTTTCAACACTGTATACCCGGACGGGCATGTCACTGAGCACACCATCCTCCGTGGGCCCCGAGACTTTAGCAAATTCAGCTTGTACGACACCTGCCCCACTTTGAAATTCCCAGCTGGAACTTGCGGGCTTATTTGCTTGCTCCCCACGCGCCGCCTACGAGTAGGCTTTGCTCCGCTGTGGGGTGCTTGGCTGTCGTAGATTGTGAAGTTTGTACCTAGGAAATCTGACCTTAATTTTCCAACATAGGATTTACTTCCTTCAGATAGATCACCAGCGTCCAATGATATGATGTACTCAATGTGGGCCCCGCTTCTGTATCTTCGTGCAGCTAGGAGAAACTTACCTTTGTCCATCAATGCTGCAATAAAACATTAGCTAACAATCTTTCAACACACATTAATGTTACATTAAGAATTTATCACTCTACTCACATGGTGAAAGAGCCAGATAGAGGTAAAACATAGAATTCCTCTTGTCGCGTTTTATAAGACATTGACCTGGAGAATTTTCTGGCCCTGCCTGTTGTATATCAACCAACATACGACAACTTATTTCATTAGAAACACACACTTTTCCAATCACAATCTGCATTCTAAAAAAAAAAAAACATTTATGCAATTATTCATCATAAATTCACTGATTACAACTCCATGCACATTGAAGTGGGTTTGAATAGAAAGTATAATTTGATTAAATAGGACCTGTTTTAGCGAAGAAGGAAATGTGACATTGCCAGGCTGATTCAAAGAAGCCTTTTGGACAGCCTCCTTGGCGGCCTCTCTCCACATTTTGCAAACACAGGCGCATGCGACGATGTTTTGGCGTTGTGGCCATTTGTCTTGGCTCTCTTCCACTCGTTGCATTATTTCCCCTAGCAGCTCCGGCAGCATGCTTGCCCATGAACGATCCGAGACAACAACGTCGCATTGTTGTTGTTGCTGCTGCTGCCGCCCCCTCCCATTATCATTCTCACGATCATCATCCTCCTTCTCTTCCCTTTTTCCCTCTCCGCAAAGACTTACACGATTGCAGCCGGCCTTCCATGATTTTCGGACAACCAAAGAATGATTAATGATTCTTCGTGGGAGAAAAGATCTTCCCAATGCCATCTCGTGTCCAGTCCAGAGAGAGAAATTAGGGAGTCTCTAGAGAGAGACAACGGTGAGGGAGATAAATTGACATGCCTGTCTGAAGACCCTTATCACACACGAATTGAAGGATTAGCTATTTTCAGAGTACGAATAAACGGACATGTCATCAGACTTTTCGGGAATTTTAACGGTGAAAATTGGATATTTGATTCCATTTATTACATTTTCTCAGTACTTGACCAGGCCTCCACTTGTCTTTTAAAACCTCACACATACGCCACGTTTGCTTTTACCACCTAGGATATAATTATCAAGTGGGCCGATTTGTTTGAATTTTGTAGGCCCATTCACGGTCCACTTAAAGCACTGGCTCACTAGAAACCCAACCCAGACCAAGCTCGTAGTGGATTGGCCCAGACCCGCTATAATTTTTGTTCTTCTTTTAATCTTTAATATTATGTATAACTAGTAAAGTTCCTAATATTTTTTAATTCTTTATTTTTCGTTGAAGCATATAAAGCTTATGTTTTTTTATGTACCATTTCTTGAATTTTGATTTCAATAAAAGTGGAGTTACTTTATGTTTATTTTTAGAAGGGATCGAAATTCATTTATCAACTACGTAGGTCAATGCCCACAGTCTTTTAGTACAATTATTTGAACCTGTGACATATATTCTTCTAGCCATATAACCTCATCATCTATCCACGTTGAATAGAGTGCTAGTGTATGAGCTACCATATTTGCCTCTCTAAATACATGTGAAAATGTAAGATCACCAAATCTACATGCTAGCTCTCAGATATCATCCATAATGCCACTCCCATAAACATCGTCCCATTGTCCATCATGCAAGGCCTTTATCAAAACCATATTCTTGCTTTTTGCTTGCAAATGATCAAATACACAATCCCATGCAATTCTCAATCATACTGGAGTGCCATAGACTATCAAAGTGACCAAGCCCGACCCCCGTACACGTATTGAGCATGCCATCGAAACCTCCCCTTCTTTATCTCTCACCACTCCCTAAAGCCGATTGTCCCATATTTGAAGAAGCCCCATCCATATTTAACTTCATTTCCCATGCATTGGTTTTTATCCATAACTTAGCCTGTTCGTCGCGTTGCAGCTTTTGTTTATAAAGTTGTATGAGTTACTTTATGCTATTAAGTGTTCAAGTACGATGATTTAGAATATCGTACAATAATAATAGATTATGTAATAACTATAAAACATTAATTATATTAGCAACATAGAATCTTCAATAACAAATAACCATACTAGAAGACTTGTCTAAAAAAGAACAAAAAATAAAACTATGAACATAATAGAAGGTCAACCCACATGCAGCCCGTAAGCCCAACCCATAAGCCCACCCACAAGCTCAGCCCATCAGCCTAGCCTGTTTAGCCCGGCTTAACACAGAACCAACCCATTATATTACGTACCACATGTGTCAAGTTAGGCTGAGGTATTTAATAATATCGGCCTAGTCCAACCTACTTCTGGGGGGCATGGGCCAAATTGACCCATTCAGTAGGCAGGTCGAGGATAGCCTAGGCTGGGTCAATTCAGCATGTCCATCCCATTTGACAACTATAACCTAGGATTACACAAATGAGATCGTCAATTTCTAATTTGGATCATTTATTACATTGCATGTTTCATCTTCGGTTATACAATCTTTCATACACGACACATATTAATTGGTGACCCCATCTGATACATGTGAGGTTTGATAAATATTGAGAAATACAAGATGAAATCAATAAGTGTAATATATAAGTTATCTCATGGATCAATTTCATATGATGTTCCATTTGGTATTATAAAATGTCCGGTGGTCGACCCAACTACCTACTTAGAGCTCCTTTTAAGCAGCAGCTCAAATTTTCTTATTATTACTCGACATTTCCTAAAAGGACTTGGTAAATGGTAGTGGTCGTTTCTTACCACCAAATTAAACGTGTGTGTATATATATATATATATATATATATATATATATATAAGAATATGTATACGCGATACCTAGCCTACGACTCTAACGAGTAGAGTGGTAAGTAAGGGTCGATCCCACAGAGAACAATGGATTATTGTTGTTCGGATATTACAAGCAACTAATGATTTACGATGGATAGAGTAATAAACTTAAACAAGTAAACGAGGGGGGTTTTGGATTGAGTTAACAACTAAATGCTAACAATTGATCAACTAAAATTCTAGATAATCAATAAATATTTTTGGTATTTTATATCAAACAAACAAAGACAAATAACAAATGTTTTCAGGTTGAGAATATGATAAAAGGTCTACCCTCGATCTAGTATCCCCTTGAATCCGACTACCTAATGATTATCGTTGATGTCCCAATTCAATGCGATTTAAACTCTTATCCGCTTATGTAGACCGTGTTGTCCCTTAATTGTGGATAAATCGAAGGTACGCTTATCGATTTATCCTTACCCAAATCAATTAGTGATCCAAACAAGCTCTTTTCACAATAATTGATATTGGGTGGTCACGAGCTAGAACAACGGGATAAATAAAGCATAAACCTCGACACGATCGGGTTTAGAGGCCAAAATCTGTAATGCCACCAATGATATCAAACATTGTCGCTACTAAGGGAGATTGAAGCTTCAACAATCACGGAAAGTGAAGTTCAATCTCTAGCAACATACAATAAATGCCTCCCAAAGGGTGATCAATCCTAAAACAAGCATCTAGGTATGAGACAATCCAATCAAGCATTATAGAACATTTAAATTGCATAAATAAGGTAACATCAAGAGTCAATAATCACATTCTCATCATCAATCAAGGTTCAACATGATCAATGGTAGAATTTAGGGTGCTAGCCACCCATTACACTTAATACAATCAAGAAATTACAGAAAATACAAGAATTCGAAATGATAGAGTGATAAAACCCAAAGATGATCAATGGGGAAGATGATGTGACTTCTTCTTGCCCTTCTCTCCTCCTTGGATGTGATGGTGGCTGAATAGTGCTTCCAAAAGTATAAAAAAGGTAGGTCAAATTCGAATGGGATGATATATATATATATATATATATATATATATATATATATATATATATATATATATATAAGGGGAGAAAGTGCTAGTAAAAAATAGGCAAAATCGCATTTAGGATTTTAAAATAGGGTAAGAAATCTCGGCCAAGATGCAAGTGTGTCTCGGCCGAGACGTGAAAAAAAGATTTTTCAGCTGGTGGGTCGAAGACCGATCTCGGCCGAGATTCAACTTCATCTCAGCCGAGAAGTGAAAAGGGGAAATTGGGGCTGGCTAGGGTTTGACTCATCTCGGCTGAGATTGAAATCCAATCTCGGCCGAGATCTTGGTCTTTTGAAAATCCTTGAATCCTATGGAAACTCATCTCGGCCGATATGCGTTGCTTGTCTCGGCCAAGATCTTCAGCTCTACAAATCTTCATGTTTACCCTGGAGACTCATCTCGGTCGAGATTTTCATCCTGTCTCGGCCGAGATCTTCAATTAGCCCTTTCTTTTGTTGCCTCGATCGATCCCTCGACTCCTCGATCGTTTGATGTACTTTTTCACCTGTCTTAACACAAAAACAATACAAATGCATTATTTTGCCCATGAGAATACAAAAGCACTAAATACACATGATTATGCACATTATTGACACTAAAATGACACTAAAGTGCTCTAAAATGCGTGCACGGGACACGTGTGCCAGTAAACTTCGGTGAAGACCCTAAATGTGGCCTGAACCACAACCTACAAAGCCCAACACTAGTGGCCCTAAACCCATATAAATTGCATACCTAAACCTTACTAGACCGTAGTCATAAAGCCACAGGTAGAAAATCGTGAGCGGACAAAGAAGAAGAGAGATGTTGGTCACACAACACCGTATTTTCTTTCTCCTCTCACACCTCTCATCTGTCCTCACTTAAAACAAAGCATTACTAGCTTCTCTCTCATACTCCCTCAAGTAGCCAACGATTTTCTCTCTATGTTGAATAATGGGGGGCTATTGCCTTCTCCCTTCTAATTCAAATTATAAAATACAACACCAAATAATGGGTTTGGGCTTTAGGTTAGAAATGTACCTTTAGAAGAAGATATATTGGGCCAAAGCCTAACATTCTCCACATTTGGCCTGACACTAATTCTCTACCAGTTCACATTAGATAAGGGAGCCACATGAATCTCATTGTTGCCTTAGGACACGTGCAAAAAACACACAATTCATACATATGGATATACAAAAAACATAAAGTAAGCGATATCAAGAAAACCCTAATGTTTTTAACATGAAAATACTTAGTTCTGGACTTCCAATATGTGCAATATTAAACTCAGAACCTATCTTACCATATTAACTAAGCCGGTAGCAGCAAGATTGCGAATGTAATGAAATCTAACATCGATATACTTAGTTTTATCATGGAACACAAAACTATTACACAACTGTATTCCAGGCTAACTATCAGAATAAACGACAACATCACCATCACAAAGACCAATTTGTGATGTAAGACACTATAGCAAAATAATCTCTTTCAAGGCCATAGTCACGGAAACATATTCAGATTTAGTCGTTGATAGAGCAAAAATATGCCGTAACTGAGATTTCTAACTAATAAACGAACCACACAAAGTGAACATTAGGAAGTTGTTGTTTTCTACAGTCCTTATCATTAGCATAATTTGAATCCACATAGCCTACTAGTTTAACACATTGAACATATTTCAAAAATTTAAGGTCAACATTCAATGTACCCTTCAAGTATCTAAGAAGCCATTTCAATGCTTTTTAATGTGGCATATCATGGTTTGACATGTACCTACTCAAGCAACTAACAACATAAGCAATATGAAGTCACCATAAGATGCATCATAGAACCATTGCATAAGAATAAGGAACAATTTTCATGGAACTTATTTCAGTTTCAGACTTGCCCAAGTAATCCTTAGTTAAAACAGAATGAGCAGTAAAGGCACATTCACAGACTTAACAACAAATATAGAATTTACTTAATCTTTTCCAGATAAGAAATCTAATTAAGAAAAAAACGTAAAGCTTTTCCTAGTCCAAACAATGTTCATGCCCAAAATCTTTTTTGCATCTCTTAGATACTTCATAAAAAATTTCATTAAGACAATTGTGAACTGCTCACTAGACTTAATGCAAGGACTAACCAACAACATATCATTAACATAAATGAACAAGAAAAAAAGGAACATAAGCACTTTGTTTAAAATAAAGGCAATGATCATATCAACTAGTTTATACTTTTTATCTTTCAAGTACTAATTTTTGCACCGGGTTACGTCCAAAAGAAATATATGTTGCTATTCAAGTTTCTTTTGATTATAAGACATCACTACTCTTTCTTGAGTTACACGCAAGGTCTTCTCTAATTTTAAGACTCGAGGGCGCTTGAGCTAATCTACGTTTCATACAGTTGCACTTTTGACCCCATTAGACTCAAATATTGCAAGTTCAGTAACGCCAATATTTTGCATAAATAGTCCCAAAATTTTGACAAAAGTGGTCCCAAAATTTTTCAGCCGTTAGTGGAACGTCAAAATTTCGAGATTTTTGCAGTTTTTGTCCCATTGGACACGCTTTATTGTGTTCTGGTTCCAACTCTCTCACTTTTGACCCCATTAGACTTAAAAGATATTTAAAAATTATAAAAAAAATCTGAAAAATATGAAATTAATGTAAAAATTAATAAATTTATTTAAAATATCATAAAAGTAACCGAAAATATTAAATTTAAAAAAATTAGTTTTCGAAAAATTAAATTTTTTATAAAATTTAAAAAATGAAACTTTTAAGTTGTCTTAAAAAGATTTTAAAAATTGAAATTTTCTTAATTAAAAAAATATTCAACTTATTTTATAAAATTAGATTTTCTTAAAATTTTATTTTCTAAATTCAAAATAATTTTATATGTTTCATAAATTACTTTAAACTCTTTTAAGAAAATTAATTTCTTCCTGAAAATACTTACACACATCTTAAATGAATTTTTTTAGATTTCAAACTATTTTCTTTTAATTATTTATCAATCTATTGTTCGAATAGGAAGAAAAATCTCAGGTTGACGATATGTACGAGGGTATTCATTAAAAAACTAAGTTGTTTAAAAATGCTATTAATTATTTGTGACATACACACGTTAATAAACAACTACTCCTGGGGTACAACTTTAACCCGTTTTATTTGAACTATTATTATGTAAAATTTCAAATTCTAGAACAATGCATAACATTTTAGGGACTTATAATGAGATTATCAAAATAGGGTTGACAAATCTGTAAATTATTTTGAAATCTAAAAAAAAATTATTTAAAATATGTAAAAATATCTATGTTATGCCGGAAGTATTTTTATTTTTTAAAAAATAAATTTTCTTATATAATATTTCGTCTAAATGTTCAAACTCTGAGTCCACAAATATATCTATAGATAAATTTGGTATTTATTATTTTATTTTCTAATAACTTGTATACTAGGCAAATAATTAGGTCACCAAAACTAACTTTTATCTCCTTTATTAGCGAAAGTCAGCAGCAATGCATAACGCACACCATTCCTTTAATTTATGTCTGGAAACCGGAACATTTTTTTGGCTAGTATTTTTGGAGAAGACGAAACAAAATCCCAGAGAAGAAAATGTCAAACAGTTTGAAGGGCGAGTAGATGAGCGATGCGGAGAATTTAGAAAGCTAGTATGGACAACAACACTAAATCACGCCGTTCTGCTCAAAAAAGAAAAGGATCAGCTTATGAAGAGTTCGATCAGAAAGGGCAAGATGATTTATCTCTTGAATAAAAAAAAAAAAAAGAATTCGTTCAATATAAAAGGAGTTGTGTTTTTGCAGAATAAGAATAGACAAATGATTCGATTGATAAGAAAACGAGGATTTTTTTTTTTTTTTTTGAGAGAAAATTATGATGAACACATAGTAAGTGTAATCATTTGTTAATTAATCTAAACAATCCAGGGGAAGAAGGTTTATTTTTTGGAGAAAATATTATATATGATGAGCACATAATACTAATAATAATGTAACTATTTGCTAATTAATCTTAGAAAACTAGTAGAATAGGTAATCGGTATAAGGAGATAAATTATATTTTTTTATCTAACGGTTAAGATATGAAAAGACCTAATCTAATGGTAATTAATAGTGCAGGTGCATCGATACCCCAGATGCACTAAAGTTGGACTCCTAATTTTGTAAAATAAGTAGACTCTTTTAATTTAGAAATTTTAAATTCCTTTTAAGACAATTTAAATGTTTCAATTTTTTTAATTTTATAAATATTTCAATTTTACGATTTTTTCTAATTTTTACATAATTTTCAGATTTTGTAAAATAAGTTTATGATTTTTAAATATTCTTTTAATTTGCTTTCCGGAATTCTTCGTCGGAGTAGTTTATTAGATATTACACACAATAGAATTCAAATTATATAGTATATAATGTAAAATGAACCAATAAATTTATAACACGGCTACATACTTATATTTATGATATTTTACATGAATTTTAGAATTTAAAAATATTTTTCTAATTTTTATATAATTTTCAGATTTCGTACAAAAAATGCCAATTTTCGGACTATATTTGCAAATAACTATGGGACTAACGTTGCTAAAACGACTTGAACCACTTCTGCCAAAAATTTAACAGAAACCGTAACAGAAAGACCAGTTCTGCAACATTTGAGGCTAATGGGATTAAAGTACAACTGTTGGGACCAAATCGCAATTTTATCGTGTCCTGTGGGACCAAAAGTGCAAAATTCTCTAAAAATACGCGTAGTGATAAGGTGGGATGTTCACTGATTTCTTTTCGTCCAATAGAAGAATCATGTGGCCGAGCTCACGCCGGGGCAGTAAGGTCTTTGGATAAGTCGTAGCTTCCAAAAAATCTGCCAACAACCTTTCGATCTCATGGGCGTCAACTTCTTCTTTGTTTGATGTTGGGCGCATGCCTCGCGACGTGAGTAAGTAGGACTCACCGCTATGAGTCCAGCTTCGCTGCATGCAGTCGTACTATAATGGTTCCATCTCGTCGGGGGGTATATACCTGTTGGCTTTTAACATTATAAGTTCATCGCTGCACCAAAAATTCAGCGAATTATCTTTGAGGTTCATCACTAATGGGCTGATTGATTTCAAGCAAGCAGTATCAAATATGACATTCCACTTATGTACTAGTAGAGCATGGAACATGAACCGGGAACGCACTCCTGGAACAATGACCAGAACATGGTGTATCGGGTTATGCAGATAATCAAGTGTCCATTGTCGGTCACCACTTTGACGGCCCTCATACAGTGTGTTCCCTGAAGCCGTAGGTTATCTGCTGTTCCATATGCAATAAAAATTTAGGCGGATTCCCCGCTAACCCGTTCGCGATGTTCGAGCCTCATGTTTTGGTTTGCCTAGGTCGATTAAATGGGGTGAATCCCCCTTTGTTGGAGCTATTGTGGCTTCGAATAGTTTTTAGCTACTCTTCCTTTTAAATTGCCAACTCGATGGCCTCTTAAAGGTTGCGTGGACACCACATCCTAAGTTCACCCACTAGATCGAGTTTAAGCCCGACCATAAAAGCTTCTAGTAACGCACTTCGGGGCCAATGTGAAACTAGATTCACCATTCTTCTGAATTCACGTAGGCAATCTCGGAAGATTCCAGTTCATTGTAATTTACTCAATGCTTTGTTGGCATCCTCGCATTAGTGAATCCCAAATCTTAGCAGTATACCCTTCTTAACTCTTTCCCATGTGACGGACCATTCCCTGTTGATTTGTTCGAACCATCGCCACCAGTGTCTCGGCTTACCCTCTAAGTAATAAGAGGGTATTAGCATATGCAATCCCTCAAGCTGTCCCCTGCACTTCGAAGTATTGTTCGGCTTTATCTAACCAATTAAACGTATGCTCCACCTTAAATGTTGGGCATCTGAATATCCTTGGGCTGGTGATCTCGGAGTCGTTCCGAGCGTCGTCTAACAATGGACCCTCTTGATTCTGTTCCGGAATCATCAAACTGTTCATCCTCGCCTTCTTCTGAATCCGGTGGAGACTCGTACCATCGAAAAAGGTTGGGGAAAATAGAGGAGGAGTTGTTTTCATCTACTCTACTATTCCCCAAACTTTCTCGCACACTCGTCACGACCACGATAATGATTGTCACTGTCGTGCTCCAATACGTCCCCTTCGGTGCGACGCTGTTGGAATCGTCTCTCCCCTGAGTCGCGTTCATTGCCTTAAAGTTTTGCGCGACATCATGTCTATCCCTTCTTCGGTCCTCGTGATGTATCGATAAAGACAACAGTGCTTCACTCAGTTGAGCAAGCGAAGTCTCGATCCTCCAAATCGTTGAACAGCAACGCCATGGCTGCGGAGGTTTGTGGAATCGAACTTGGCTCTGAGGCTAAATGATAGAACTTCAAAGGTAAAAAAATCCTAGAAACCCAAGAAATTGATTCTTAAATTGCCCTCATAATTAGTAATCCACTGTAATTGAATTTCTCAAAACTTAATTAACATAAAACCAACACAAAATTCTTAACCCATGAACCAAAACTAAATTAAAGAAAGAAATAAACAGAATGAAATCAAAGCATCAATATCAAATCTTTAACTACTTCACAAAATCCTCATCAATTCAAATTATCCTCATCAATTAAAATGCCTGTCGCGCGCCACTCTTTCCCCTTCGCATTTATACTTAGAAGTTGCTTTTTGATAGGGATGACCCGGTTACCTCGGGCCAGGTTACCTCGGGTCGGGTTAATAGCATGCCAGCAACCGCGAAGGCCCAGGCCCAACAGGCCCAGCAACACGCATTCGGCCCAGCGAATGCGAATCTGTCACGTAATCTTTTCCCAACGGCCATGCAGATTTGGGAGGCAAGATTATAGGGATTTAGTTAGGGCTTGGGTTTAGTAGTATAAATAGAGGAAAAGAACTCTGAATTAGGGTTCGGACTTTGTATTCTGCAATACTCCTTGTAAACTGAATAATCACGTGAAAGATACACCTCGGCGATTGCCGTTTTCTGCCCGTGGACGTAGATCTCCGGATCGAACCACGTATATTGTGTGTGTTTTTACATTCTTTTCGCATTAATTACTGTTCGATTGGGTGTTTTCCGGATTGCGCATTAACAAATTGGCGCCGTCTGTGGGAACGACAAGATCGCATTCAGTAATACCATTGCCTTCAGAAATCATGGTGACAACCCGTCAGAACCAATCCCGCCGCGGATTTCAATCTAACCAGGATCCACCCGTGGACCAAGCGGCGCCTCCGAGACAATCGCCGGCAAGAAGCGCTTCCGCTCATCAGGGTAATCAAAACCCTCCACCCCCTCAGGATCAGCAAAACCCTAATATTGCTGCCGCTCAACCACCGGTAAACGTCCAAATTACCCCCGAATTGCTCCAGGCTTTCCTAGAAGAACATACACATGTTCTCCAAGATTGGGCAGCCAACCGCCTACATCCATCGGAGCCTGTCGCAGAGCCCGCTAACCACAATGACGATTCTGGTGTGCCTCTACCCCGTCCCCGTGGTCAGCGGAACCCTGGATACCGGGGACATCAGGATCGACGAAGGGAACGACCCGGTTCTTCCGAGGACCTTGGGAGTTCAAATAGATCACGACCTCACAACGAGGAACACACCGATGTGGATCGCCGCCGTCCACTTAATGCGGCTAAAAAAGTTCGCTATGCAAATGCTCATACTCTGGACCTTCAAGAGTACGAGCGAGTTCAACGCAATGTTGAACTGGATAGGATCCTGGGCATGGATGCCAATGGAGAGATCATCACACCGTTCTCCCAGGCAATCATGGACACCTCCCTTCCCGAAGGGTTTAAACGGCCAGCCATACCTCCTTACAATGGCACTGGAGATCCGGCCAATTTTCTGGGTGCTTTTAGGCACAGCATGCTTAGTCATGACAACATCACATCTCTGCAGTACTGCAGGATTTTCCCGGAGTATTTACAGGATGAAGCTCGGGTATGGTTTGATTCTCTCCCGCGAAACAGCATATCCTCGTTCAGAGAACTTGCCGAGCACTTTTGGGCAAGATTTGAAGCCCGGGTGAAGCCCGCGGCCACCATGGCCGACGTCATGACTATGGAACAACGGGACGGTGAATCCGTTACCCAATTTCTGGACCGTTTCACAACGGTAAGTCTCAAGGTGGGAGACTGCCCCGACAATGTGGCCATCGGCGCCTTCATGAATGGACTCCGTCCCGGAGCGTTGCACACCGAGTTAGCTCGGAACACACCGGTCACAACTCGAGCACTGTTCCAAACAGTGTGTAAATTTGCGAAGGCTGAGGAGCAGACTCGTCAGAAGCGTGAAAAGCACGCGGCCAAGAGGCAGGCCGACAAAGCCCAAACTGGGCCTAGCACCCGAGCTAGTGCATTTTCCCGTCTGGCGACGGGGCGCCCAGAATCCCGGAGTGAAATTCCGCAATTGACTCCGCTGACGAAGTCACGAGCTGAAATTTTTTCACTCCACAAAAACGACTTCCGACCTTGTCCACGGATGACTGCGCCTCCGGAAAAGAGAAATCGTGGCAAATGGTGTGAGTACCACCGAGATCATGGACACGAAACGGATGAGTGTCGGGAACTCGGCAAGGAGATTGAGGAATGTCTCAAGAAAGGATTCTTGCGGCAATACGTCGCACGAACTGGCGACCGACCTCGGGCAAACCATAATGGAGGCTCGTTTCATACCCGAGGAGGTTACCATGACCGAGATACTCAACAAAATCGGCCGCATTGGCAGAATAATCGGCAGGGGCCCAATAATCATGCACGACAAGATTCTGGCAATCGCCAGCCGCCACATCTCCAACTTCTACCTCCTCCTCCTCCGGGAGGACCCCGGGACGACGCACCCCCTCACGTGATAAACGTGATATACGGAGCCCTACCCACCGGGGCTTCGCGACATGCTTTGAAAGCAGAAGCTCGACGTCCTCCACCCGAGGAGCCACGTCACAAACGTCTCCATCAGTCCGAGACTGTCAGCTTCACGGATAGGGATCCGGTCCCCGAGATAACACCCCACACTGACGCTATTGTCATCGACATGACTGTAGCTAACATAACAGTACGGCGAGTCTTCGTAGACAATGGGGCCGCAGTGAGCATCATATTTGCGGACTGTTTCGAGAGGATGGGGATTTCCCGAGATCAACTCAAACCGGCCCCCGGGCCACTACAGACTTTCACCCAGGGTGAAGTTCGGCCAGAAGGTATCCTCGCCCTCCCAGCGTCGTTGGGAACTTATCCGAAGGTGAAAACAATCTTCGTGGATTTCTATGTGGTGAATTCCCCATCACCATATAATATGATATTAGGCCGGGACTGGCTCACCCCGGCAAAAGCCATATGCTCCACGTATCACCTCGCACTGAAGTTCCCCACCTCGCATGGTGAAGAAACCGTCCGCGGGAGCCAACGGATTTCAAAAGAGTGCATGTACGTGGCACTCAGAAAGACTGCAAAGGTTCCGCCCAAACAGCAACTTCAGGTAACATCACAGGTCCTGGAACCCCGGGACTGTACCCCACTGGGAGATGCCACTGTCCAAATCCCGCTAGATCCGTCTAAGCCGGAGCAGACAGTAACAGTAGGAGCCGTGGATGTGCCATGGCTACATCAGGCCATTATTCAGATCCTGCGAGAATATTCCGATGTTTTCGCATGGTCTCCTTTGGATATGCCCGGAGTCTCTCCCGAGGTGATTACCCACAAGCTAAATATCGACCCTAGTGTCAAGCCCATCCAGCAGAAACAGAGAAAATTTGCCCCGGAGCGAAATGAGGCCATTCGAGTTGAGGTAAAACAACTCCTGGACGCGGACATTTTATTCGAGGTATTCTACCCCTCTTGGTTATCCAATCCGGTAATGGTTACAAAAACCAGTGGGGCCTGGCGGATGTGTGTCGATTTCTCCGATCTCAACAAGCACTGTCCGAAGGACTGCTATCCTCTACCTTCTATCGACCAAAAGGCCGAGGCCATTACGGGGTACGTGGCACTTTGTTTCTTGGATCTATATAAAGGCTATCATCAGATCTTTATGGATCCACAGGATGCCGTCAAAACGGCGTTTATCACTGCCTTCGGGTGCTACGCTTTCAAGAAACTGCCCTTCGGGCTCAAGAATGCCGGGGCCACCTACCAGCGTCTAATGGACTCTGTCTTCCATGACCAGATAGGTCGCAATGTTGAGGTTTACGTCGATGACTTGGTCATCAAAAGCTCCTCTCATCCTTCATGCGTGCAGGACATCGCCGAAACCCTGCGCACTCTGCGGCGCTATAATTTGCGCCTCAACCCTACAAAATGCACTTTCGGTGTTGGCTCCGGGAAGTTTCTCGGATACATGGTATCACAAAGCGGCCTACAAGCCAACCCGGCTAAGCTTCGCGATGTGTTAGACCTACAGCCACCAAAGACATTCAGGGATGTTCAACGCCTTACAGGTGGCCTAGCAGCTTTAAACAGATTCTTATCAAAAGCAGCGGAGCGCCAGCTACCATTTTTTAAGATCCTCAGACAAGCGAAGTCCTTTGAGTGGACTCCAGAATGTACTGAGGCCTTCGAGGCCTTGAAACGACATATACAGCAGCTGCCCACCTTGTCAGTTCCTCTCCCCGGAGAGCCGTTGTACGTATATCTGGCTTCTGCCGAGGAGGCTGTTAGCGCCGCTCTTGTGCGAGAAGTGGAAGGGGTTCAGCACCCCGTATATTTTGCCAGCCGGGTACTTCATGGAGCAGAGACGCGATACTCCGAGCTTGAAAAAACCGCCTTGGCCCTCGTTATGGCAGCTCGACGCCTCCGACCATACTTCCAGGGACGCGAAATACGAGTCTTGACAAATCATCCTGTGCGCCAGATCCTTGTAAAACCCGAGGTGTCTGGGCGCCTCGCCAAATGGGCCGTCGAATTGGGAGAATATGACATCCAGTTCCTTCCCCGCCGAGCCATCAAGGGTCAAGCCCTCGCTGATTTCTTGGCCGAAGCTCCGGTGGACAGTCATGAGACACCCGCAGACAAAGATACACAGCACCACGACACACTCGCTCCTTCACCTCGGAAGTGGCAGCTATTTGTGGACGGCGCATCCACGGTCCGAGGAAGTGGCGCCGTACTACTCCTCATCGACCCCGGGGAGGCTGAGTTTAAATATGTCATAAGGTACAAGTTTAAGGTAACCAACAATGTAGCGGAGTACGAGGCAGTCCTCGCCGGACTCCGGCTCGCTCAATCTCTAGGTGTTCGGCACCTAGAGCTCCTCACGGACTCCGAGATCGTGTCTAAGCAGATTCAGGGGACTTATGTCGCCAGGAAAGAAACCATGGTCAGGTACCACACTCTAGCGCTTAAGCTCATCTCAACTTTTGATACAGTTATTATACAGAAAATCCCGCGGACCCAGAACTCCAGGGCAGACGCACTCAGCAAGCTGGCCTCCGCGGTCCAAACAAATATATCCCCGGATATCATGGTCGAAGACCTCTTCCATCCGTCAATTCATGAGGCTACAGTTTCTGTATTGACCGACAGCGATCCGAACTGGATGACTCCGATCATTCAGTACCTTCGAGATGGGACTTTGCCCACTGACAAGCTACGAGCTCGGCAAGTTGTGCTCAAAGCCCCCAAATACTCCCTTCATAACGGAGTCTTATATCGACAATCGTACTTGCAACCAAACCTCCGGTGCTTGCCACCTACCGAGGCCATCCAAGTTCTGAGGGAGGTTCATGAAGGGGCCTGCGCTAGCCACGTCGGCTCCCGAACACTAGCAAAGAAAATCCTTCGCTGGGGATATTATTGGCCTACTTTGTTCAATGACGCTCATGACCTAGTGTCCAAATGCAGCAAGTGTCAACTACACTCCCGTGTAAAGCACCTACCACAAACCGAACTCACGGGAATCCAGAGTGCGTGGCCGTTCATTCAGTGGGGAATTGACATTGTCGGACCCTTCCCTGTTGCTCCGGGGGGGTTGAAATTCCTGGTAGTCGCCGTAGACTACTTCACTAAGTGGGTCGAAGCCGAACCGCTTACTGCTATCACTGGTCAGAATATTCTGAAGTTCGTATGGCGCAATATTATCTGCCGCTTCGGTATCCCGAGCACTATTATCTCAGACAATGGCAAACAGTTTGCCAATGATCCATTCCGCTCATGGTGTGAGGAACTCCACATCAAACAGATATTCACCTCGGTCGCTCACCCTCAAGCAAACGGGCAGGTTGAAGTCACCAACCGAACCCTCCTCACAGGAATAAAAAAGCGCCTGGATAGCGCCAAAGGCCTTTGGGCTGAAAACCTTCCACAAGTCTTATGGGCCATCCGCACAACGCCATACACCTCCACCGGGGAAACTCCTTACAGCCTTACCTACGGCTCCGAAGCCGTCATTCCAGCCGAAATCAGTGTGCCGAGTCCTCGCCTACTTACCTTAGTTCCGGACGATAACGACGAGGCACTTCGCGCGAATTTGGATGAGCTTGAGAATCGCAGGGAACAAGCGTTCGTCCAGCAGGCTAAGTGCAAACAGCGAGCTGCACAGTACTATAACCTCCGGGTCCGAGGTACTCAGTTCAATGTCGGGGACTTGGTTCTTCGACTCAACTCGGCCAGCAAGGCTGCCCCCGAGGGCAAACTACATGCTTCTTGGGAAGGTCCATACCGAGTCGTTGCCACGCATGACTCCGGCTCTTATCAGCTCGAACATCTCAACGGGGCCCCGATCCCCCGAAGTTGGCACGTCACAAACTTGAGACGGTTCTATCTATAAAAGCTAAATCACAAGTACTTTCTCTCCTTTAATTTCCGTAATAGTTGTTATTCCTTTTTGTACTCTTCAATTAGCTCCGGCATTTATCATTGAATAAAATTTTTCTGTTCATACACCTCGCTGTGTTTTTCTTTACGTTACGGGGACGCCCTAACACATATATACTATCATTACTAGTCTCCGGACAATTAAACCTTACTCTCGGTCCGCCCGAGGAGGTTCGCATACTAGTCCCCGGACTCACACTACTTTCTCGTCTGTTTAACCGGAGAAATGCTAACTCCCGCCTGATCCGTCCGGGGAGGAAATTTGCTCCCGCCCGATCCGTCCGGGGAGTTTTTACTCCCGCCTGATCCGTCAGGGGAGATTGGCTTAGCCCATACCGTGTTCCCGAACACCTACTTAAAACAATTAACAGGTTTTATATCATGTTCCCGAACACCCAATCAAAATGATTTGTAACAAATTATTTTCACCACAAACTATTCAAATCACATGGTTTTTTACATAACACTAAAAAAAAAAAAAAAAAAAAAAAAAAAAAAACAACAAAAGTACTAAGGCTAACGTCTATGGCCCCCGAGCCAATACTGCGCACTCCGGTGCTGGGACCCACCCCTCGGTCTACGCTGGGTCCTTCGGGATCTTGAAGACCCTTGACCTCGGGCTCCGGCCCTGTTACCCTCTCGGAACCTGGCTCGGTCATCTCTCCTAGGCTCTCTTCGACGAGGACTTTCCCTAGGCGCTGGCCTCGGGGTTTCAACTCGGGACCGTGCCCGGTTGCCGGGATGTGGTGCTGACCTCGGTGTCTCAGCCCACTGCTCAGGGTCCCACTCCTCCGGGACCATAACTTCGATTTCCTGGGCCAGCTCCTTGACTATCTCCTCGGCAACTGCTGGAGGTTCTTCAGTTGTGGCCACCGAAGCTGGCTCCCTAATGACTATGCCTTTGCTCTGCACGGAGGGTTTTTTCTGGCCTTTAGACTTCTTATCCTTTCGAGGAGCTCTCTGAGTACTTCGGTCCTGACTAGTGCTCGCAATAAACTCCTCAGCAGTAGGCCTTCGCCTGATTCGGCCCTTTAGCCCTTCATACATGTTGAGCAATAGTTCGAGGACCTCTCTTTTCCTCAACAACTCCGCAGGCTCTACTGAGCTCCTCGACATCAGCGCCGCGATGTCACTCTGGATTTCGATGGTCCGCTCTTCTACTTCCTCAAAGGTTAGCAGACCGAACTCGGACAGGATCCGTTCATATTCCTTATGGTGAACGCGGACGCGGCTCATCTCGGCAGCAGTGGTTCGATACTGCATCTCGAAGTCTTTGGCCCTTTCATTGGCCTCAACCACCTTCCTCTCCGCCGAGGCTATCTGCTTTTGCAACTTGGGCACTACGTGCAGCTCCAGGCGGTTCTTCTCTCCGCGGAACCACTCAAGTGATGTCATTAATTTCTTTATTGTATCGTGCAGCTCCGCGGTGTTCTAGACAGTTGGTAAAAATCAAACAGAATTACTCTCAAACATAGAAGAGTTGATACAGCTCGGCAACACACAATGGATTATGAAAATGAAACGATTGCAAGGGTCTGAAAAGAGAAATTGTATTTCACATTGACAGAATACAACGGTTCAGTTACATCATTCCTATCAATTCTACAGATTTACAAATTTAAATTTGCGGGGATCTACTGACCTCCCGCTCAAGTGCCTCTGTTTCTTCGGGCAGCTCTTCTTGCTGGCCCTCAGGCACTTCGGTATTTCCCCCCTCGGCAGCAACGACAGCTTCGGTTTCAGCGGGGACTTCGGATTCTACCGAGGGAAGGGGCTCGGTGTTTTGAGGCGCCGGGGCCAGTTCACCGCGGCAGAAGGCCAAGAATTCTTCATCTTGGTCCACTATGCAGTTGGCCACTTCTGCGGCAGTCAGAAGCTGCCTCTTCCCCCCGAGCGCGTTCACCAGGGGCCATTCCGGCAGCTCCGCCAGCGCGGCGTAATACGCCTTCTCCACCTCGGCCGCCGCCTCGGGATCATACCCGAACTCTGGACGATTGATGTCCACATCCGGGTATACCTCCTTCACCTCCTCCAGCACCATGGCCCGCGTGGCTTTGTCCCCTATCGCCACAAACTTTGTCTGGAAGTCCAAAAAAGTGCTGGAGTGCAGTAATTTCTCAGCAAACGCCCTCAGTAGAGCTCCCTGACCTATAACCACGGCGGCTTCCCTTGCCTCCATTTCGGCCCGCAGTTGCATCAGTTCACCTCGGAGGCTGTGGTTTTCCATCTCTATACTGCGCAGACGCGCAACCTCGGACTCGACCACGGCAGCCCTCTTGCGTGCCTGGGTCAAGTCGTATGAGAGTTTGTCATTCTTGGCGCGAAGCTCTCGCGCTGTCGCAGCTAGCTCCTCCCTGGCCTCTATTTCATTCTTCAGGCCGACCTCGATTATACCCTTGGCCAGCCGAAGAATCTTCTCGGCGTCCGCGCTATCGAACCCCAGCGTACTGGGGATCACCTGCTCCCCCTGAAATAGTTAATACACACCGAGGCGCACGGGTTAAACCTCTGATACACACCTCGTGTAAGATAAACTACTGATCAGCATTCTTAATATTACCTCGGTACTTGCCCCAACCCGGGGTCTTTTGGCTGGTGCTTGCGGAGCCCCAGTGGGCTCCGGCCTCTTCTTCGATGACACCGGAGACCCCGCCGGCATCGCCCTCTCCTCCGACCCCGATGACGGTCGGACACTCTGAGACGTCTTCTCTCGGGGAGTCACCTCGGTGGCTTTCCCCTTCTTCTTTGCCGCTGCCGACGCTGCAGGGCTTCCCGATGCCGGCTGCTTTCCGAAGCGTCCCACTGCAAATATATATATATCAAAGGTCACTTTGCGCACAACGGCAAAATTGAATAACAGGACAAAAAACTCCTACCCTCTTCGGCATTTCCATTCCCTGAATAATATGGGCTAAGCCCAGCCTTCTCCAGTTCCTCCTCGGAACAGAGGGTTTGGAAAGTCCCCACTTGCAGGAATATGTGCCTCATCTCGGCCCCTGGATTCTCCACAGGAGCGGAATCCTGCACCTCGTCACTCCTCCACTTCGGGAGGGCTATTTTATTCCTAACAAATATGAATCTCTCCTTCCACCCCTCTACTTTGCTCGGGTTTTGAACCTTGAACCCTCCGCGGGCTCGAGGACTAAAGGAGTACCATCCCTTGGACTTCCCGAAGTTCTTAAGCTGGTAGAAAAACCTAAAAAGTTCTACCGTTGGTTCTACCCCGGCCATTTTACTTACAACAGTAAAACCTACCAATTGCCTCACCGCGTTCGGTGCTAACTGGCAGAGGGCAATGCCGTAGTATCTTAACAGCTCTACGACTATGCTCCACAACGGCAATCTCAATCCTACTCTAAGGGGGTCAATGTACACGGTCATAAACCCCTGCGGTGGGCAACAGGCCCTATCCTCGGGGGTCGGAATTATGTACTCAAGGTCAAACGGAAGATAAAAAGATGGGAGTTCCCTCTCCAGCTGCCCCCGCGGCATCCGTAAACCTATGGAGGACACCTCAAGATCAACCGCCGGACATTCGTAAAACGATATCGTCCGGGTATTACACTCTACACCGTCGACTCTCTCTATGGTTCTTATGGAATCCTTCTCCGGAAAAATATACGATATGGGGGGGACATCTAACGGAGTGTCCGCATCTCCAACTACTCTGACCGAGGCCGAAGAAGGGGCAGAAGATGAAGCAGATGAAGAGGATGACATACTTACTTGATTTGAATTCGAAAGGATGGAATTGAGAAATTTTTGATCTCTGATGAATCACAAACGCAAGGTTCCTCTTTTTCCCGCTTTCTATAACAGATGAACGCAATAGAGAAGATGAAAAGTTACTGTGCAGTTATTCCTTATATAAATGCAAAACACCGACGGCTCTGATGCAGCCTATTCAAATTCAGTGATGAGGATTCATGCGTGCTTCTCACGCGCTTTACAGTTACCGAGGCGCGTGGGGAACAGCTGTCTTGGAACTCGCAGAGCGTGTCACTTCACGCTCCTCTCTCTCATTATGGCGCCGCCAGTCACATCAGTCTCACCCTTCTTCAGGAAGATTCAAGATACACTCCGGTGTACTTTTTGCCTCGGCCATACCACTACACTCCGGTATTCTAACCACTTCGGCCCAATATCTCACTCCGGTGTACCCTTCACCTCGGTCAGACTGTCATGTACTTCAGACGTGTTTTACGCCTCGAGCAAGTTCGGTAACTCATTACAAGTACCAAGCACTTCGGCCTACCAGGGACCCCGGTCTTCTTTGCTTAAGGTTCCACCCCGGTGACAACCGAAGCTCCTACCTCGCTCCGGCTGGGGGGAGGCATCTGATAGGGATGACCCGGTTACCTCGGGCCAGGTTACCTCGGGTCGGGTTAATAGCATGCCAGCAACCGCGAAGGCCCAGGCCCAACAGGCCCAGCAACACGCATTCGGCCCAGCGAATGCGAATCTGTCACGTAATCTTTTCCCAACGGCCATGCAGATTTGGGAGGCAAGATTATAGGGATTTAGTTAGGGCTTGGGTTTAGTAGTATAAATAGAGGAAAAGAACTCTGAATTAGGGTTCGGACTTTGTATTCTGCAATACTCCTTGTAAACTGAATAATCACGTGAAAGATACACCTCGGCGATTGCCGTTTTCTGCCCGTGGACGTAGATCTCCGGATCGAACCACGTATATTGTGTGTGTTTTTACATTCTTTTCGCATTAATTACTGTTCGATTGGGTGTTTTCCGAATTGCGCATTAACACTTTTTGTTTTATTTTGTTTTATTCCTTTTAAGGTAAATAACCTTCAAAAAGCACTTGGGAAGACAGCAGCCAAGAACCAGCACGCGTGGCTATGCATGCACATACAATACAACCAGAATAAATCCACATGGGAAGTCTCGATAAGTAGCAACAATTGATTTCATCACTCTCAGAATGAAGGGTCTGGTCAAGGATTCCTACGAGCAAAATTAGTTTCAGAATTTTTTAATCAACTCTACAAAACGACGTTATTTTTAATAGTAAAACAGAAAATTATAGAGTAGAGGGTCCGGGTGGGGGAAATTGGAAAAATATTATTAGTCTTTGGTAGTACGTTGACGGTGTAGGTGAATACCCCAGGCACGAATGCCCAAATGCAACTCGGCAGCAGCGATCAGGAACTCCGCGGCTTGCTGCGGCGTCAGAAGCTCTACCAAGCTTTTAATGGTCTTCAGGCGCAGCTGATCCGCCTTCTCCAGAATCTCCGCCAGTTTTTCCATCTTCAGCTCCACATCACCGCACATTTTCCCAACAATCTCACCTGCCGCATCCTGAATACCATCCAAATCTTTACATTAGGACTGGACAATACAAAACTCCTGTTAGAGATTTACTAAGGGAAGGGTAGCTCAGCCCCGCCCCGCCCCTTTTGTAATAAAACATAGGAAATTACATCATCAAAAAAAGGTTTACTCTGAAGTTAGAAATGAAATAGCATGCATAAAAATAACAAGGGAGTTATTGGGGATGAGATGCATGCCTGCCATTGGCAGAGTTGATCAGTGATGTCATTCTCTTGTTGTACGGTCTCAATTTGAAGCTCACTGACACGGCGGAACTGGGTGGGAGTGAGATCTCCGAGATCGCCGGTGTGGATCCCCCGGAGTATATCAACGACATGAGACTCAAAGAGAATGCTGGATTCGGTGTAAACAAGGTGGAAGGCGGTGGTGGGGCGCCAGCCGCCGATCCAGTGGAGTGAGCGCTCCAAGGCGGTGGTCCAGGGGGCGGAGAAGAAAGGGAGGACATCTTGCTTTGCAGCGGATGATTTGGAGTGGTAGTAATCGGCGTAGTGAGAGATGGTCTTGTGGATGAGATCCTTGGTGGTGGGGGATTGTCTGAGTTGGTGCACAAGCTGCTGGAGCTGCTCGAACCATGTCTCGTAGTACCGCTGGAAACTCATTGCGCTTTGCCTTTACTTCCATGGCGGCTGCCCTGGGTTTATACAAGGACACGTCGTTCAATTGGGTCGCCGCGTGCCGCACTCTTGCTTTCCCATGCCTTGTTATTTTGACAACTCACCTTGCTTCTCCATTACAACAAAATAATCTTTTAACATAAACAAAATATCATCTCAAATTTATCATCATTCAAACATCCTAGGTTTTTCTGGGTTTTGGATTATTGGATCAGCTACCTGCCCCATGTGGTACCTCATAAAAAAGTATTCAATTTTATGAGTATCCGATCTCGGCCGGTATTTAGAGATGGTAAAACTGGCCCGGCCCGATGGGTCGGTCCGTTTAGCCTGAAATATAGAACGGGTTGGGTCGGAATATTAGAGGCCCGAAAAAATTCGGGCCTTTTTGGCCGGCCCGAACGGGCTTTTCTTTTGGCGGGCCAAGCCCGGCCCGGCCCGAAAGCCCGCGGGCCGGCCCAATGGAATTGAATTTTTTTCCCGTCACTAATCGAATAAGAAAAATTTAGGAATTAAGTAATATTTTGTGTACTATTTGAAACATGTTTTTCTTTTTTCTCTTTCTAGCAGAGCATAAATGTATCTATTTACCGAGAAATTAAAACATTTGACTAATTTAATACTCTATTTTCTTCAGTTTTATTAGCAGAAGATGGAAAATGAATTGGATCCAAGCATGCTCATTAATTATTATGTGTCGAAAAAATAAAAAATTGATTAACATGTAGTATAGTACGTACACAAAAATTAAATAACTTGTGACATATATATAACTATATATCATCATTCATTCCTTCTTTTTTATTATTATTATTATTGTTATATCTGGGGTTTAAGACATGCCTATAGATTAATAGATATCATTCCATATTGCAACGAATAATAATATATTATCTTTCGATCAAGTTTTTTCTTAAGAGAATTAAACTGAAGTTCGCCTCAATATATAATTCTACTTCATGGTTAAAGTAATAAAAAAAAAAAAATCATTGGTGGGCTTTTTTGGCCCGAGGTCCTCCGGGCCGGGCCTAGCATTTCTAGGCCCGAACTTTTCCTTGGCCCGACTGGGCCCGGCCCGAGCCCACCGGGCCGCCCGAATTGCCACCTCTACCGGTATTCCACGAGTAGAATTTCTCTCTAAGTTATTTTTTTATAGAATTGATTTATTTTTTAATTGTTAAATATCTATAATATTATGATTGATTTTATTAACATTAGGTACCCAGAAAAATTTAATTCGATCTAAACTCGATATCCACTAGACTAGGAAATACCCGACTTAATCGGGATAAATCGCATGGATCGAGATCGGGTACATTGTAGAAAGCCCCCCTCTGATATCAATAACCTCATTGCATATAATGTATTTGAGACAATGAATGCGTCTGATAGGGAAATAATATATGCCACAAGAAATATATATGGGTTTAGCCCTGCAGTGTTGAAGCACGATAGGCTAACCAACGCACTGGGTCAGCTCTAGAGGGTTGAGCAGAGCTGAGCTCTCTGCGATCGATCCGTTAGCACTGAACAGTAAGGTGAAGGATGACCCTCTAGGTGCTTCGGTTGGCACCACTAGAAGCAAATGGAGCCTTGCAGCAGGAATATTACCGTTGTAACTTGGGGACCAAAAGACACGTGCTCCCAATTCTCCGACAAGAAGTATAGATAATTGTGTGTTGTCCTGGAAAAGGTACTTTACCCTCTGCTATAGCCGTCGGTTATAGAGGGACAGGTGGCACGATGCTATTGGGAAGCTAAAATCACCTTTCGGTCCTTTGCCCTAGTAAACAGTAAGTATAAATAGGTGATCCATTCAATTCAAAAGGGTACACACTTTAAACTTTAATATTACATTGCTTGCTTGCTTGTGTTTCACTCTTTGAGCTGAGCACTGACTTGAGCGTCAAGGGAATTATGTCGGGGCAACTCCCGGCTCTGTTTTGTAGATACACTGCTGCGTGAAAGAGAAGAAGTCCATCACTGTTTCGTGAATTTTGCTTGGATACTTCGTAGGTATTCTTCCATTCCCCGAAACTTCAAACATTGTTGGGCTGTATTTATAACAGCCCCTACCAACTGGCACAGTTTGTGGGAACATTGGGCATATGGCGTGAGGCTTACCTTTGTTCCACTTTACTAAAAAATATTCGTCATCCCTGAGAAGGTGGCCCCTGAAGGAGGACTTCAGAATTCTCGGAAAATTGATAAGGGTGTTAACCTATTGTTTGCTACTTCGTAGAAAGCATGGCTGGAGATAACACCCCTAGGGATTTGACGACTGCCTTCAAGAAAGAGGAGGCCGATGGAAGTCTCCCTGGAGCGACAGAGCTCACCCCTCCAGGGAATACCCCAACTGGGGTTGATGCGGGCACTACTCCAACCACCGAGGGCCGAAGTGGAATCACCTTGCCCCTCCACCAGGAGGCACAACCATGACTATGATAGTAGATTACCTTAATTACTTGATAAGAATGGCCATTGACAGTGTGTTGGCCAACAGAGGTGGACTCTTTTGGCCACCACCAAGATTTGTTCCTATGGGGAACAGAGAGCAGGTTCAAGGGACTGTGAGGCAGCCCATCCCTGTAGAGGATCCCACTCATACAGAGCTGAATTCAACTAGGAGGGCTCGCTCCCCTCAGGGAAGCCGGAAACCGGCCGTGGGGGAACGTCGAGCCCCAAGACTTCAGAGAACACCGTCGAGAGCTGCGCCTTCTGGAGACGAGAAAGAGGAGACAAACGTATGTCAATTATGCTGCCACTGTGGATATAGTAAACCAGCAGATGCAGGACCTCCATAGAAAAATAGAAGAGCTACGGAGGAGCAGAGAGGCAGGTACTCGCAGGGAGTTCAGAGCTGTGGGATCCCCTTTTACTGAGGAGATTTTGGCAGATCCTTTACCTCCGACTTTCAAGACGTTGCCATACAAGTTCAACGGAAATGCAGATCCACACGACCACCTCCTGAGATTTAAAAATTGTCTCCTCTGCACCAGTATACTGACAGGGTAAAGTGCAGAGTTTTTCTGACAACGCTGACGAAATCAACCCAACAATGGTTTATCCAACTACCAGCAGACTCGATGACTTCCTTTTTGGAACTGAGCTCCTTATTTGTGTATCAAATTTGCTAGTGCAAGGAGACAACAAAAGTCAGCCCAGACATTGATGAGTTTGAAGCAGGATCAATCAGAGAGTCTTAGGAAGTATGTACGGATGTTTAACAACGCAACATTTGAGGTGCCATCCACCACCTCAGAGGTGAAAATAAATGCACTGACGTAGGGATTGGTGGAGACTTTTTTCGATCCTTGGCGAAACGCACTCCCCGGACTTCCAACGAGCTCCTGGAGAAAGCAGACAAGTATATCAAGCTGGAGGAGGCTCGTATTGGCCGAATGAGGGAGGAAAAGATGGTGGAAAAGAAAAGAGAGACGTTGGATAAGGGACAGAAGCCTGTGGAGAAGGGCAGGTCTGTTGGTGGTCCACGGTTTGAGAATTATGCCCCGTTAACTCTGAAACACTCTGAGTTGCTGGAGATAGCAGCGGAGATCCCAGAGTTCAAGTACCCCACTATAGCGTATGCAGGCCCCAAGCACCCGAGGTCAAAGACGTACTGCTAATACCATAATGACTATGGGCATGAGATTGATAAATGTCGTCATCTTAAGAACATGAGGGAAAAAATCATCAAGGAGGGGCACCTGGTGGAGTATGTCAAGAAGGAGAGAGATAGAGAAGAAATTACAAATGCAGAGAACGTGAGGATAAGGGGAAGGAGCCCGCAGAGGCGCCTAAAGGCAGGAGGGGAGGAATCTGGCCACAAGCAGACATACATTCAAATGATATATAGTTGGAGGGCCGGAGGATGGTGACTCCATCCATGCAAGGAAAGCCTGCACACATGATGTGGCAAGGTACCCAAAAGGGGATCGGAGGTGACCACAACTGGAAGAGAGTTCCCTCGTATCGAGTTCGGCCCTGGAGATGTAGGGCTGGCCCAGAATCCTCACAATGCTGCGTCGGTGATCATAGCTGATATTGAAGGGGCCACGGTAGCCCCAATCTTTGTGGACATTGGAAGTTCTGCCATCATTATTTTCCAGGATTGCTTTCAGAAGATAGGCCTAAATGTAAAATTAACCCCCCGTAAACACAGTCCTGTATGGGTTTGCTAGAAAATTAGTGCAGCCATTGGGGCAGGAGACCCTCTAGGTGGAGCTAGGAAAGGATTCGCTGCGGAAGGTGCAGATGTTGAACTTCTTGGTGGTGGAGGCACCAAGTTCTTACAATGTTATCTTTGGTAGGCCCATGTTGAACTGCTTTGGAGCGATTATCTCTCTAAGCCACATGAAGTTAAAGTTCTTGGTAGGAACCAAGGTGGGGGAGGTCAGCAGTGATCAACTCACTGCAAAGAGGTGCTACGCTGATATTGTCAGAAGGTCTAGCCATATGGTGCAGGGGTTCTAGACCAGCATGGCACAGCCCTTGAGAAAAGGATGAAGATGACAAAGTTGGACGAGCATAAGCCAGAGCTGAGAATCAAGCTTAAGGAGGAGTTGTTGCAAGTGGAGCTATACCCTAATAAGGTGGGCTTCACCTCTCGAATTGGGACTCAGATGAGTTATGAGGTCTCTAAAGTAGTGGTGCAGTGTCTTAAGAGGAACGCTGACCTGTTTGCCTTTGAACCCAAGGATATGGTTGTGATCGATCCAGATATAGCGCTCCACAGATTCAACGTAGATCCATAGGCTAGACCAGTCAAATAAAAGTTGCGACAATTTGGTCCAGAGAAGGACATAGCAATAAATGAGGAAGTGGGAAGCTGTTGGAGGCGGGACATATAGTAGAGGTGCAATTTCCGGAGTGTCTCTTTAATGTTGTGATGGTGTCTAAGGGGACAGGGTCCTGGAGGATGTGCATGGACTACCGAGATCTCAATAAGGCATGCCCTAAGAATCACTATCCTCTACCTGGATTGACCAATTGGTTGATTGCACATCTAGATGTGAATTACTGTCTATGATGGATGCTTACCACGGCTACCATCAGATTTAGCTATGTTTGAAGGATATCCCCAAGGTTTTCTTGGTGGTGTCATGTGGGACAAACGGCTACGTGAAGATGCCCTTTGAACTGAAGAACGCTGGAGCAACTTATTAAAGGATGGTCGATGCACTGTTTAGGGAGCAATTATGCCGTAACATGGAGGCCTACGTCAATGATATGTTAGTTAAGAGCGGTGCAGCGGTGAATCATCCTTCAAACTTGGAGGAGGTCTTTGGCATTATCCGGCGCTGCGGCATGAGGCTAAACCCAGCCAAGTGCTCTTTTGGGGTACAGACAGGAAAGTTCCTGGGGTATATGGTGACCAGGCAAGGAATTAAGGTGAATCCCTACAAGGTTAGGGCTGTCCAAGAGATGCAGTCTCCATGGAATGTCAAGGAGATTCAAAGATTGAACGGGGGTATTGCAGCTCTGAGTCGATTTATTTCGAAGTCGGCAGAGTGAGGTCTCCATTTCTTCAAAATCTTGAGGAAGGGGTCAAAGTTTGAGTGGATGGAGGAGTGCGAGAAGGCCTTTTAGGATTTGAAGGACCATCTCACCACCCTGTCCCTTCTTACCAAGCCAGTGTAGGGGAAGGTTTTGTATCTATATCTCTCGGTAGGCAAAACTGCCCTGAGTTCAGTGCTACTCAGGGAGGAGGATTCAGTGCAGCGCCCAATCTATTATGTCAACAAAATGACACAGGGATTAGAGTTAAGATATTCTGAGATAGAGAGTTCAGCTCTAGCGGTCATGGTAGCATCGAGGAGATTGAAATCGTATTTTTTTTTCCCACAAGGTGATTGTAAGGACAAATACCCAGCTCCGACAAACACTTAGTAGCCCAGACCAGTCGAGGAGGGTGGTGAAGTGAGCGGTAGAGGTAGGAGAGTAAGATGTGGAATTTGAGCCCAAGGTGGCCATCAAGGCCCAGGCTCTGGCCGGCTTCATATAAGAAATGACTCGAGCCGCAGAGTTGGATTTATGGATGGGTCTGTTTCCCAGGCAAGCTGTGGTGCAAGGAGAGTGGTGACCTGCCCTAGCGGTGAGGAACTCCAGTTTGCAGTCAGGTTTGAATTTCGAACCTCCACAACGAGACTAAATATAAGGCCCTGATCCAGGGTCTAACAATAGCTGCAGAGTTTGGAGCACATAAAGTGCTGGTTTACTCGGACTCACAGCTGGGTGCTCAGCTGGTCTTAGGGACTTACGAGAGGCAGTGTGAAAGGAAGATTAGATATGCAGAGTTGGTGGAGGGGTTGAAGGAGAAGTTCGCAGAGTTGAACATTGAACAAATTCCTAGAGAGGAAAACACTAAGGCGGATGCTAGCCAAGATGGCAGGGGCAATGAGTGAGGGTGCAAGGGATAAGATCACTCTAATCACTCTGTAAAGGGGGGATGTTAGAGATGGATGTAGCCACTGTAGAGGAGCAGGATGATTGGAGAGCACTCATTGTGTGCTATCTCAAGACGGGAAAGAGTGAGGTAAGTGGACCGTGGAGCTCAGCGTATGCCAAGTACTGCCTTATGGATGATCAGTTGTACCAAATATTTTTTGCTAAACCACATTCGAGGTGTTTGTCCAGGGAAGAAGGGGATTACGTCCTCCGAGAGCTGCACGAGGGCTGTGCCGGCAGCAATACAAGGCCTCGAGACATTGTCAGGAGAGTGATCAGAGGTGGATACTATTGGCCCACCATAGTCCACGATGCAGAGGAGCTCATTCGAAGGTATGACAGGTGCCAAAGGCATGGACCCCTTATCCATAATCCGGCAGAGGAGCTGGGAGTTATGTATTCCCCTTGCCATTTTGATAAGTGGGGGATAGACATAGTTGAAAAATTCGTAGCCGCTCCAAGGAATAAAACATTCTTGATAGTTGCAGTAGATTACTTTACCAAGCGGATGGAGGCCGAGTCGGTGGCCAAAATTGAGGAAAATTTTCTTAAATTCTTATGGAAAAATATATTTTGCAGGTATGGTATCCCCAAGATTTTGGATTCGGATAATGGGACCCAGTTTTGCGGGTTGAAGGTGCAGAACTGGTGTAAGGAGATGAAGAATAAGCAGCGTTTCACGTCGGTGGCCCACCCTCAAGCGAATGGACAAGTGGAAATTACAAACCACACATTGTTGGAGGGGATTAGAGCCCGTCTGGAGAAGGCTAGTGGAAAGTGAGCTGAGGAGCTGGATTCTGTTTTGTGGTCCTATTGAATAGGCACCAAGACTGCTACAGTGGAAGCTCCTGTCAACCTGGTGTATGGAGCGTCAGCAGTGATCCCAGCAGAGTTAGGGATGGCAACGCCCACTGCATATTAAACTACGACGAGGACTAGAATGAGGCCCTGATGAGGGATAACCTGGACATGTTGGAGGAGGTAAGATAAATGGCTAGAGTCAAAACCAATAGATACAAGGGGCAGGTACGTGGTGCCTATAACAGGAGAATAAAGCCGAGAAGGTTTGAGGTGGGGGACCTGGTGCTGAGGAGAGTTGATGCTCTAAAGACAACAGAGAAGTTGGAGCACAATTGGGAGGGCCCCTTTATTATCACAAAGGTGTTGGGGGTGGAGCATATAAGCTGCAGAATGATGAGGGAAGGCCGGTGCTGACGCTATGGAATTTGAGTGACTTGAAAAAATACTATGTATAGCTGGGAGGGCAAAATATTTAAATGCTTTCAATTAAGGATAAGGAATCCAAATTGTAAGTTCTTTTTAAATAATGAAAAAGGAGGGTCCAAGCTATAGGGGCCTTTCCATTGGTGAAGAATCGAAAATGTGTTATCTAAACAGGTAAGACATCCTGAGGGGCATTGGCTCATGAGCGCTCCTTATGAAATAATTGAGGACCAAAAATGACGCAAGTTAAAGGTTTGAGAAAGAGCCTCGCCCTTGGCCCTAGAGGTGAGTTCTCAAGGCATGGGGTTGACCCAACCTTAGCTGAAAAATGACGCAAGCCAAGGGTTGAGAAAGAGCCTCGCCCTTGGCCCCGGAAGTGAGTTCTCAAGGCATGGGGTTGACCCAGCCCTGGTTAAAAAATGGTGAAAGACAAGGGATTTGAGAAGGAGCACAAAAGCTCTGGGATGAATTCCCTTCAGATGCCTTGAAGAGAACTCAGGGGGGAGAACGCTGTGTGTTTCAGCGCACATCAGCTCTTGGATGAATTCCCTTCAGATGCCCTGAAGAGTAGGGGGGGGGAGAGAACGTTGCGCGTTTCAGCACACAACAACTCTGAAATGAATTCCCTTTAGATGCTCTGAAGAGAACTCAGGGGGGAGAACGTTGCGCGTGTCAGTGCATAGTAGTTCTGGGATGAATGCCCTTCAGATGCCCTGAAGAGAACTCGGGGGAGAGAAATAGTAACAACAAGGGAATACAACAAGGAAAATGTTACGCAAATTGAAAAGCAAAAAATAGGATTTCATCAAAGTCGCAGGGAGGATTAAAAAGCATAAACCATGATCTTTTACAAGAAAATGCACTAAGGCACTCAGGGCGAATCGTAAGTTTCAGAGCCCTCATGTTCAGGTTTTTCTCTGTGTTGCTCGATGCCTAGAGATGGGAGGAAGGTCTGGAAGAACTGCAAGGCTCTGAGATGCACCCTCTTCTACAACAGAGAGATCAAGAAACGGCTCTTCGACATCTCCCTATTCCACGGGCCCTTCAGCGGTGAGCTTGGCAACTTTGTTGATGGAAGGTATCCACGAGGGGGCAGTGGCAGGTTGAGAAGGATCACCCTTGAAGCTCTTAGGAAGCTTTAGGGAGCGGGTGATCTTCGCCAAGTCAAAGGGCAGTTCTCCATGGAAACCTTTAGCCTTGGTGTCAGCATGGCAGCTTTGAAGCTTGCACGGATGAAACCTCGCAGGAAGAGGGTCATGTCGCAGACATAGGCAGAGCTGTTCTGGTGCCCCAATTCGGTTGAGAACAGACGACGGTGGCATTGTTCGATACCTTCAGCTTTACCGCTCGATAATACCTCAGTTTCCTTGTCGCAGTGACGAATTAGAGCATCATGATTACGGGCCTCAGAGATAGTAAGGTCAGCTTTCAGTCCCTCATTCTCCGTGGTAAGGATGGTGTTGTGCCTCTGCAACTCAGAGTGCTCCAGCTTCATAGCTGAGAATTCTTTCATGAGAGTATTCAGTTGCTCCTGAGATTTGTCAAAGTCGGCTCCGAGCTCTTTTACAGTTGTGGAGCTAGTGCGGCTCTTATGACGACCATAGTAGGTCATGAGCTGCAGAGGAAGATGGAGTTGAATTCCTTGTAAAAAAAATGATAGTAATGGGAGGGTAAAAGGAAGAATGTGTTTAGAGCTGGAAATATGAACTAGGTGCTGAACCATAATCTCGTCGTTGCGCTCGTCGCTCATCGTGGCATTGTCCTCCACTGTGGGGAGTTCCTTTACAAAGGTAGTGCACCGAGCCTTGTTGAGGGCCAAGAATCCCTTGGGCAAGGTCAGGCTGTAGTTCGTTAGCGGCTCTGCGGGCATCTCCTCTGCTCTTGCTACGGTGCTTATCCGTTCCCTTATCAGAACTGCTAGACTTGCCCAACTTTGATTTTTTAGTAGGATGCTTAGCACTGGAGGCTGCAGGCCTCTTACCCCTGTCCTTGGGAGGGACCGAAATTGGGCCAGAGGTGGAGGAGCCAATGCTCTTATTCTTTCCGCCGCTATATTGACCAGGACGAGTGAGGGGAGAGCTCAAAGTAGCAGAAGGTAGGCCCGAGTCTTGTTCAATGACCTAGACAACATCAGCCTCGTCCTCGGCCACCCCTGCAGTAGGTGGGGGTTGGGGGGCAACCTTTCCTTCCTCATTGCTAGCTAGCAAGAAATTGAAATCCATGTCCATACCTGAAAAATAAGCGCGTTAAACTAAGAATAAAACATTAATGCTTAGATGGGAGTTGGGGTGGCTCAGAGCTGATTATTACCAGGGCGGCCAGTTACAGGTTTATCCTCATTCCCTAGAAGTCCATAACGGGCTAACACTGCATCGTTCCTAAGAATGGAGTTTAGGGGAAATATAGATCGCCTCCTTACGGGGGAGTTCATTTTGTCCATGACTGTCCTGTCCTCATCAGAGATTTGAATGGTGGAAGGATGAGAGGCACGAGGGGTAGAATTTATCCACTCGCAGGGGAATGGCCACCCTACAAGGCGGGGGCTGATCACGGCCCAACGAGGTTTCCAAACCCCGTCGCAGCTCGAAGGTTTCCCTACGAAGTGCGCAAGGCCACTAGGTCTTGAGCTAAAATATAAAAACCCATTGTTCACTCGCTTAAAGTCATGGCAGGCCAAGAGATAATCAGAGGTGCACTGGCCACCATTGGTCCTCATAAAAATGTTAAAGGAAATTAGTATTCTAAGAGATGAAGGGTTGATTTGGCAAACCGGAATTCTAAGTTGATTGCATACCCCAACGATGTAGGAATGAGCAGGGAACTAGAGCTTTGCATATATATGAGCTCTCCAGAAGGGCATGGAAGGTGGGGAAAGCCAGTTTGGACGTTTGTTAGGGCCAAGGATGTCAACGAGACATTGACGATGGAGGGCGTTATGATCTCTAAGAAAAGTCCATGTCTACCTCAGAGAAGGTGGAAGTCTTTTCCACTACATCCCACTCTAGCCTCTCTGCAGGAGGGATGATGACTATGTGCCTACGCTGGCGAAGGGGAATGCCTTTGGCAGGTTCAGGGTTGGAAGGCGGATGGTTTACGTTGGTATAAGGGACTAGTGCTCGAGAATTTGCACCAGCTCTGGAGGAATACCTATGAGGAGAGAAGCTCTAAGCCTCTCTCCCCTCCACCGGTGCAGATAGGCTGGCGTTGCTGCCAGAGAAGCCAGAAGTAGAGGTAGAAGACTGCTCAGTAGCCCTCTGCTTTCAAAGGAGATCAGAGGATGAATCTTGAGAAGTGGGATAAGACTTGGAGGAAGACATGGTTTTTTGAAGAAAAAATCCAAACTAAGGCGAAGAAATGAAGAACAAACACACAATCTAGGAGAAAAGAGAGAATACCTGGATAAGTTGGAAGGAAAACAAAGATCAAAGGATGAAGGAGCTTGAAATCACTGGAAAACTTTTGAAGTATTTGAATCGTCGGAAGTAAATAGTAGATGAAAGTAAAATTGTGAAATGGATGAATGAAGTATTTATAGGGTGAAAGTAAAAAATAGTTCACATCAAGTTGACATGTGTACGGCCGATGATCAAAGGAAGCTCAAGATTCGAGGTATGTGGACGGCTGAGATCAATTCATTTCAAATTCAAAAAATTTAGGTGGGAAAAAAATCACCAAGGAAAGGAAAGAGCCCCCCGAATTGGACATCGCAACTTCAGAGCTGGGAGTATCCTCACTTTGAATAGTTTCCCCAAAACTATCTAGAGTAGGGGAAAGGAGTTGATAGGGGAAAAATATATGGTACCTCTGCATAGGAGATATAATCTTGCTTCGCGCAGAAGTGTGATGATTAGGAACCACAAAAGCAGGTGCGAGCCCACGACAGAGGTCTCGACTGAGGGTCACGAGGGGTCCCCTAGATCTTGTTACTCGGATACGCGGTAGGGTCGTTATCATCCCTGCATACTGGAGAACGGTACATCAACCAACGACTTGATCAGCTTTGCAGGGTTGAAGCACGATAGGCTAACCAACGCAGTGGGTCAGCTCTGGAGGGTAGAACAGAGCTGAGCTCTCCGCGGTCGATCCGTCAGCACTGAATAGTAAAGTGCAGAATGACCCTCTAGGTGCTCTAGTTGGCCCCACTAGAAGCAAGTGGAGCCTTGCAGTAGGAATATTAATGTTGTGACTTGGGGACCAAGACACGTGCTCCCCAACCCTCCGACAAGAAGTATAGACAACTGTGAGTTGTCCTGGAAAAGGTATTGTACCCTCTGACACCGTCGCCGGGTACAGAGGGACAAGTGGCACGATGCATTGGACAACTGAAATGACTTTTTGGCCCTTTGCCCTAGTAAACAGTAAGTATAAATACGTGATCCATTCAATTCAAAAGAGTACACACTCTAAACTTTACTATTACATTGCTTGTTTGCTTGTGTTTCACTCTTTGAGCTGAGCACTGACTTGAGCGGCGGAGAGTTTACGCCATGGCACCCCCTGGCTCTGTTTTAAATATTCACTGTGAACTTGTCTCAAAAAACGCTCTAAATAATTACGATTCGAACACCTTTTCAAACTGCAAGTGTACGGCTTGTGACAGTGGTTGTATAAAAGATTGTCAAACCATAGAGAGAATACTCTCGTGGAGCATACCGAAGGTCTATCGATTAACTAAGTTAGGCAAATTGGAAATGTAGAGATTGACTAATTACTATTAAAACATGAATCAAATAACAAACTAAATAAAAGATACTCTCAACTGGAAAGTGGGTTTCTAAGGCATGGTTTCACCTTAAACCTAGGGTTTACGCCTTCTGATCACTGATTAAACTAAGGGATTATGATGGAACGTTTTGTTCCAATTTAGAAATCCAAACGGGTAACAGAAGAGATTCACCAAATTAATAAATTATCACCTAATTCACTCTAATTCCAATTATTAACGACAATAACAAAATTAATACCACCCAAGGCTAAGTAAATTATAAAGATAACCTAATTAATCCAAAAATCCCCACCCCAAGTGGATATTGCCTAGGGAGGCGAGGCCCTGGGACATCCAACGAGATCAATATATACAATTCGGGTTCTCCCGTTGTCCCCCATAGGCCCTCGAGGAGAACCAATATACCGAGGTTAGCTACTCCTAGAATATAAGTCATACAAATCCGCAATATCGATTCCAATCACAAATAATCCCCAAAATCCAATCAACAATCAATAAAAGCAATCAACCCTAGGGTTGGGCTACTCCCAACCCTAGAAACCACAAATAACTACTCACAATCCATGGAAAATCATCCAACAACCATAATAAATACAAGACCCAAGCATTTAATGAGGGAGAGATTAAAGAGCAATAAATGCAAAGAGAAATAATAAGTAAGAGAGAAGAAAGCTTAGTCTTGATTAAGAATGATGATGAGAATCTTCAATTCATGCTTGTATTTACTCTAACTCTGATTCGCTAGCGAAAGCCCGAAAAATTCTTGAAGTATACTCAAGAACCCTAATGGGTTTCTCAAGAATGAAATGAAGAACCCTAGTTCTATTCTAAAGAGAAGGGAGAGAAAAATCCTAGAGATAGAGTAAATAGAAGTGTGTATGTTTACAAAATGAGGTGAGATCATGAAAATAGGAGTGAGGAATGAATATTCGTCACTAAAAATCTACTGAAAATCCTAAGGTAAGTACGGGTAGACTAGTAAAAAAAAAATTAAATAGTTTGGACTCCTTAAATGTTGAGTCAGGACTCCCGAATGCGCTCGACTTGGTCTTCTCATAATCTTTGGGAAATATCTATCAGGAAACAACCTTGACTTCAACTACAAAGTTGTAGATCTTTGTCGGCTACAGATGAAACTTGAACCACTCGAATCGGGACTCGGATGAGAAAGTTACAGCCGAAATACGAAGACAGCGCGCTAAAAACTAGGCGTGCGCAGTTCGCGGTCTACTGGACTGCTTCCGGACCGGCAGATTTGGCGGCTGCAACTGGGGGTAGTTTTGTACCAACTGCCGGAACTACTGCCGGTCGGCAGCCGGTCCGGTAGGTGTGGAAGCGGTTGGTGCAATTCAGCCCCTCTTCACGCCTTCGTCTTTCGTCGTTATTTTGGAGCATTTTCTCTCATCTTCTCGACACGATCCTTTCACAAATTTTGTTCGTGACTCGACGAACTTCAATTGGAATCTTGTTGGGTCTGATTCGACTATATTTGGGCCTCGATTTTTGGGCTCAAAGGTGGAGTATGCGCGATCGTCTCGTCCTCGTCCTCTTTCCTTCTCCAAATTGAGGCTTTTCTATCCATCTTCTCAGTCTGATTTCTTCACGAACTTTTCTCATGACTTGATGATCTTTCGTTTGAGCCTAATCCCGACCTAGTTTAGGCCCATTTGGGCCTTGAGATACGGGCCAAAGTGAGAAAATGGGCATAATCGATCTTCTTGATCTCCTGGATTTTCTTAACCTTCAAAATACGACTAAAAAACACCCAAAAGTGCATCAAATCATATTAAAAAGAAAATCGTACTTAGACATGTTAAATATTCACAATTCTCATTGAAATGTGGACTTGAAAAGTATAAGAATAACGATAATTTTCACGTTCATCACACTATTGTGTGAAGGAGAAGAAGTTCGTCCCTATTTCGTGAATTTTGCTTGGATACTTCATATGTATTCTTCCATTCCCCAAAACTTCAAACACTGTTGAAGGATGTATTTATAACAACCCCTATCAACGTCTTAAATATTTTTTCCAATATTATGTTTTCTTAAAAAGTAATGTAAAAATGATCTCTAATAGTTTGAAAAGCGTTTTGTCACAATTAATCGTTACAAAAACTTATTATTAGTAATAACAATTGTCGTCTGGAAAACTTTGACTCAGAAGATCCCTTTTATTGTAGTGCGCCATGTGTAGGACCTAGTTCAGATTGTTCTCTCTCCTCTAAAAGTACACAAGTTCTTGTTTATTATGGGCGCTTTATTCTGTCTCCATTTATGAAGGGACTGATCAACACAATAGCATTGTGATGCGAAGAGCTTTGCTTGGACAAATAGAAGGAACATGTATCACTCGTATGCACGAATCATAGATCCGTACAAGCTGGGTCAAGAAAGGATCTATGCGTTGTGTGGATTTTTTCTTGAAAAATGTATCAGTGTCTATACTAAATTAAATTATTATTCTGGAAAAATGGATTACTGATTGATTTGAAAAGTCATGATATGATCATATATCCACCGGTGGATACCAGTTTATATGCCTACTGCTTATGTGGTGTGCCACATAAGCAAGGAGCCCACAAACAGTTTAATTTATTTATTTTATTTCCCTTCTTATAGCACACAAACATGTTCCTACGATTTCTCCAGCTTCCTTAATTTGTTTACCATTTCCAATGGAGTAAAATAAATTAAATTATAGCGGGCTCCTTGTTTATGTGACATGCCATATAAGCGGTGGACATATAAATTGGTGCTCACTGGTGGGAGTATGGTAATTTCAAATATTGCACATTTCGAAAAAAAAAAAAAATCTTTTTATGTCACAAGCAAATAACTCGTGTGTCGCACGTGACAAATATATTTATTCAAATATAATATTTAATATATGAAGGTCCTTAATTTGAAATAAAATTTTAATTAATGATTTAATTTCAAATATTTCATTCTAAGAAATTGTTCGTACATCAAACTATAAAGTAGATGTTTAATTTTATTATTATATTTTTTAGTATTCTTTTTTGAAATATACTTGATGCTGTCACATTAATTTATTTTTTGTTTTTCATTGTTAAATTTTAATATTATTATATGTTTTAATTTGAAAAAATAGTTATGTAAGTTGTATAGAAAAAATACTAGGTGTTTTGACAATGATGATTCAATTGAATATTTACTGTTGTTATTCTTACGTAAAGATTTTGATAATTTAGTTGGTTGGTTAGTAAGTTTTATCTACTAATAATAACATGTAGTATAAGTTTCTATTATGTATACTCCTTTTGTTTACATGAGTTTTCTCACTTTATGATTTATCATCATATTGCTCATATTCAATTATTTTGATATTATTTTTAACGTTGGATTTAATATAGTCGAATACACCAACAACATATAGTATTGTCATGTCTTTAATTTTATCTACTTGAAATTGTTTTAAAATATGATCAAGTTGGTCTCATATATTAGTTATTTCATCATTGTAGTGGGACTTTAATTGTTTTAAACTTATACTGTAATGAAATTTTGACTTACTATTTACTTTAAGATCTAACCCTTCACTTTATTTTATACTTGACCTAAATATCCTATATTCATATTTTATTTGATTTTACATAATTTATTTTATACGTAGCCTAAATATCTTACATAATAATAAATTTATAATATTTAAATTTCGACAAATGAAATGTCAATGTTATATAGGTATTATTTTACCTTTTATTTATAATAAGAATTTCTAGCTTCAATTATAACCAAAAAATATTTAAAATGTTGTGAATCATTTATACATTAAAACATGAACCATTCTGAATCATTTGCATTGGCGTGTTTTACATTGTTTAAATGGAGTATAAGATTTTAAATTAATTTCATCCATTTTTTTTTCTCTAAAACTTTATTTAAAAAGGTATTTTTTATCTAAAATTTCACTTTTAATCACTTTTATTCAGTAAAATCGAGTTTATACATTTTACTTTTCATATTATAACTTCACATTTTTTAGATATAAATAGTGAATATAAATACTATCACAATATTATTTTATTTTATGTTATTATAACACCATGTGACCTATAATTAAAAGCCAAACTGAAGGGTTAATGGGTGTAATTGTTGATGTTATAGTGCACGTAGGTGTCCTTTAGTGTATTCTTCTTTAAAATAGCTATCATTAATGTTAAGTCAATCATATATTATTAAAGTTATACATGAAATGACAAAGTAAATATTATATATGATATATTATACTTGCATCGTCAGTATACTTTATCTTGGTTAGTGAAATGACCGCGTATAAAGAAATCGTAGTTGCTGAACTAATAAAACTAATGGAAGAATACATATTTTATGTTCTCGAGAATAAGATATGGAAATAAAACTAATAAGGATTGTGAACATATAGATTGTTCTCACTTTAAATTATATGTTTCTTTTTTTGTTAATCATAAAACACACCATTATTGTATTTAGGACCAAGAGTGAATTGCACATGACATAACCTACGTCCATTATCTATCCAAAACATGGATTATGAAAAAAAAAAAAAATACAAACATGTGATAAAGTTCCATAAAAAACGAAGATTCAATATTTTTTTGATACATTTCCATTACATGGAGTTCGTCCAAAATCCACATAATACTGAAAATTTGATTTTTGGCCATTCAAATACATAACTACTACATCCCAAGTACTAAAGATACATGTTCTTATTAACATATTGTTAAGTATTAAGGCTTAATAGTATAGTATTAAGGCTAAATACTATAGAATATCATTGTAAATAGTATAGAATATTCTGGTATCTGTTGTAATATCTGTTTTATTTGTTTTCTTGTAATTTGGATATGATTGTTGTAACTCTTGCCTTTATAATAGTGATTTATCTAATCACCTCATTAGCGGTGAATAGAATACCAATTCTCTATTTCTCACATGGTATCAGCCTAACTCACCGGTTAAAACCTTATTTTTCTCTTCTCCTAGCGAACTTGTCCCCTTCATTTTCGTCAATGGTGTCTTCTTCCACGACGGATCCCCTTCCCACTGCCACCATGATTCATAAGGTGATCATCAAACTTTCCTCCCCCAATTATCTCTTATGGAAGCGACAAGTCATTCCCATGTTGACCAGTTTTGATCTTCGCCGCTTTGTCGACGACACTTCCGATCCTCCACCGGAAACCCTCGCTTCTCCCACCGATGGTGATGCAGCACCAAATCTAGCCTATGCCGCCAGGCATATCAATGATAAAAAAATATTTGGGGCTCTCTTTTTTACTTTAACTGAAGAGACCATGGCCGAAGTGGTCGATTGTACTACTTCTTGTGCCGCTTGGCAGGCTTTAGAATTTTCCTTCTCTCACTCTTCTACATCTCGTACAAACTAGCATCATGAAGAGCTATGATCTCTCCGTCGGGGTTCGCTTCTTATCAAGGATTATGGCAAAAAATTTAAATCTTTGTGTAATCAGCTATCTGCTATTGGCTGCCCGGTCGACGGATCCGATAAGGGCCATTGGTCTCTTCGTGGTTTGGGGGCTCAATTTGTGAATTTTGCAGACACTTGTATGGCTATAGATCCGATTCCATCCTTCTCCATTCTTCTTCATCAGGTTGTCCAATTTGATCTCATGAATTGAGCCATGGAATGCTCCCTTCGGCAACCTCAAGCTGCGTTAATGGCATCTGCTCGCGGTGGAACATAATCCAACGGACAAAATCATTCATTTCCCAACTCTGGACAGATCACCTCGGCCCCTTCTGGTTTTTCCTGAGGAGGATGTGGCAGTGCCTCCGGCAGCGGACATGGTGGTCAGACCACTGGTACTCGCAACCAGTATGTTCCTCGTTATCAGTTATGCAAGGGCGAACACTATGTGCATAAATGTCTGCAGTATATGAAGCTATTGAACAATTCCTCTGCTAATCTAGCTCGGGCTTTTAATGCCTCTTGCACCTGCTGACCCCGTCTTTGATTGGTATGTTGATTCGGTGGCTTCTGTTCACATGATTGCTCATCCGTCTATATTGGACTCAATTAAATCGTATTCTGGTAATGGTTCAGTTATTGTTGGTAATGGTAGTTCTTTGTCTATTTCTCATACCGGTTCTTATACATTAAGCAATGATGTTATTGCACGATGTTTTGGTCGTTCGTAATCTAACCAAGAACTTATTATCGATCAGTAAATTCACGAATGATTATCCCGTTGATGTGTTATTTTCTGATAAGTTTTTTGCCATTTAGAACCGGGTCATAAAACAACTCTAGCATAGGGAAGATGTAATAGTGGACTGTACATCTTATATCGCGGGAATTCGGCTCTTCTTGCTACTATTGGCTCCACCAATTTAAAGGCTAGTTTTGATTTATGGCATCTTCACCTTGGACATGTTCCCTTTTTCTGTAATTTCGTTATTAAATAAATTTGGCCATCTGTCAGTTACTTCGATGTTACCGAGTCCTAGTGTTTGCTTTCCTTGTCAATTGGCCAAAAGTAAAAGACCCTTTTCAGTTGAATGATAGGCGTGCTTCTCATGTTCTTGACATTGTGCATTGTGATTTATAAGGCCCTTCTCCTTTTGTGACATTAGATGGATATCGGTACTATGTCATCTTCATTGATGATTTCTCCCATTTTTATTAGCTTTATCGGATTTTTATGATATACTGGTCAAATTTCATATATATGTGTGCAATCAATTTTCTACTACTGTGAATTTTTTTCATTATGATGAGGGCATAGAACTTATGAATGCTCGGGTAACTAATTTCATGACTAAAAATGGCATTCTTCATCGATTATCATGTCCTTGCAACGTAAGCACCGTCACATAAATGAAACCGTCTTATCTATGATGTTTCATGCTTTTGCTCCTACCACTTTATGGTTTGACGCTTTTGCTACTGTAGTTTATGTCATAAATCATCTTCCTTCATCGATCCTGATGAATAAATCACCTTTTGAATTGTTGTTTGATTGTGTGCCAAATTATGCAAATTTTAAGCCTTTTGGTTTCTGAGTGCTTCCTTATCTACGGGATTATTCTGCTCACAAGCTCGCTCCTCGCAGCCGTCCATGTATGTTTTTGGGTTATAGCAGCACCCATAAGGGTTTCTGGTGTTATGAACCTGATACATCCCGGGTCTTTATTACTAGACATGCTAAATTTGATGAGTAATATTTTCCTTCTCTAGGGACGTTTCGCCTTTGCTAGTTGCTAAGCTCGATATTTACAGCTTCTTAGATGCAGCTATTGACCATGCTCCTTCATCGTCGCTGCCTTTACATGCACCCGTTTGTCCTCTTGCATCTTCTAAGACATGTCATCCTTGCATGGCTTCTGTACCTCCTATACTGCCTAATCTGCCGAATCCACCGAATCCAGATCCACATGCTCCTCTTGTTGCTCCAATTGCTATCGAGCAGCCTCTCACACCATAGCTGGATCTGCCCGCTCCAACGCCTCCTGAACCACAAGCTGCCCTCCGCCCATCTCATTCGATGGTTACTTGCACCAAGTCCCAGATTTTTAAACCTCGTTATCATGTGGATTTGGCTTTGACTACTCTTCTATCTGCTTTGCTTAGCACATTTGAACCTCGGGGATTCAAGTTTGCAGCCAAATCTCCTCATTGGCTTTCTTCTATGAATGAAGAGATGGATGCCCTTCATTCTAATAATACTTGGGACTTGGTGTCGTGTCCTTCTGACACAAATATAGTTTGTTCTAAATGGGTCTTCCGCACGAAATTTTGTTCTGATGGTTCAATTGAGCGTCACAAAGCTTGCGTTGTGGATCAGGGGTTCACTCAAGTTCCCGAAACTGATTTCCATCATACTTTGAGTCCCATGGTTAAAGTTGCTACAGTTCGGTCTATTCTGGCTCTCTTAGTTCACCATAAATGGCCTTCGCGTCAACTTGATGTGAAAAACGCTTTTCTTAATGGGGTACTTACTAAACCCATCTTCATGGCTCAGCCCCCCAGTTTCCTTGATCCGAGATTGCCCAATCATGTTTGTCGTCTAAAGAAGGCTCTCTATGGTCTTCGCCAAGCTCGCCTAGCTTATTTCCAGCATTTTAGTTCCTCCTCTTAGGGCTTGGGTTTCGGCAGAGTCGCTCGGACTCCTCTCTTTCCTATTATCATCGAGGTACTTCTATTATATACTTGTTGTTTTATGTTGATGATATTATTCTCACTAGCAATGATCATGATATGCTTCGGCAATTTATTTATTGTACTAGTACAAAGTTTGCTACAAAAGATCTTGGTACTCTTAACTAGTTTTTAGGTGTAGAGGTTTCTATCACTCCTGATGGTTTGTTTGTTGGGCAAGCTAAATATACTCATGAATTTTATAGCGTGCGCAATTGTTAGAATCCAAAGACTCTTATGTTGTAAACCTTGTTAGTCAATTTTTACAGTCACCTACTAATGCTCACTTTAATGTGGTCAAGAGGATCTTGCGGTATGTTTAAGGAACATTTTTGGGCTCTCCTTTACACATTGTTTTGATCTCTCCATTCTTGGGTACTCTGATGCATATTGAGCTTGTTGTGTTGAAACATGACGGTCCACCTATGGTTATTCAATATTTCTTTGCGGCAACCTCGTCTCTTGGAGTGAAAAGAAATAGCCTGCAGTGGCTCACTCTAGTTGTGAGTTTGAACATCGTGCTTTAACCATTGCCGCTTCTAAGCTTATGTGGCTTTCCAACTTATTGACAGAATTGCATGCTTTGCCCACTGCTCGTCCAATACTTCTATGTGACAACAAAAGTGCTATTTTCTAAAGTCAAAACCCGGTTGCACATAAGTGTGCTAATCATGTTGATATTGATTGTCACTTTGTCCGTGAGCTCATTTCAGTAGGAAAACTTCACACTCAGTTTGTTCCCTCACACCTTCAATTAGCGGATATCTTCACAAAGAGCTTACCTCGTCCATCTTTTGAATTTTTACAGTCTACGTTTTACGTTTGTCTTCACCCCATGTGCAGCTTTGTGGGAGTTATTAAGGCTAAATAGTATAGTATTAAGGCTAAATAGTATAGAATATCCTTGTAAATAGTATAGAATATTCTGGTAGCTGTTGTAATGTCTGTATTGATTTGTTTCCTTGTAACTCAGATATAATTGTTGTAACTCTTGCCTTTATAATAGTGATTTATCTAATTACCTCATTAACGGTGAATAGAATACCAATTCTCTATTTCTCACATTAAGGTTCCTAGCTCCTACTACCAGCTGCAATATACACTAGGCAGCCCTCACTTCATTTCAAAGCCACCAACATGCAGAAGACTTTAAGAACCCACGACCAACTATGTCTTTTTTAGACGCAGAAAGTCGCCTTCAAGATTATGTATCATGCCCCATTCAACATCATTTTCATTCAATCGACGAACCATGGCTTCAAGGTGGTTGACACGTCGCAGTAACCTGGGTATAATTTGCCTTGCTTGTTTACCCATCGGCGGGTCTAGCCATTCTGAAAAATCGCACCCATTTACAACCTGACACTTATACCAAACAACAAAAAACTCAATTTCAGAAGTGTTTCGCCATAAAAAAAAATCCAATATTTAAGAGAACTGTTCAAACTAAACCCTAAACATAAAAAAACACAGAGTTAGCTAGGGTTTATTCCCCAAATATTCCCCGATATCGTATGCATACAGCATAACGTCGTCTCGGATTTAAGTTCGTCCATAAAGTCCTCTCAATTGCAGCATCTCCACACCTGCAAATGATGTTCATCTCATTTTCTCTTCTGAAAATTATGTTCAACAATGAAAAAAAGAAGCAGAAGAAGAAAAAAGGTTTTTATTGTTTGATTTTGTTTGCCGTTGACAAAAGTTGAAATATCCAACCTTGACTTAAAATAGGAAATAACAACAATACCCCCAACCTAGACAAGTGCGAATCACATGATTCGAATTTGGTCTGAAAATATCACCGGAGGCTATTAGTTGCAAAAAACATGGACTTCATGTTGCAAAACAAAGGTTCTAAAGTGACAAAACGTGTATAGTACAGGCTGACTTAAATAATTACTTAGTAAATAAAAAGAATAATATAATGCATTTTACTAAATTGAATTAATAATAATATAAACATTATAAATTAACTTGCCATTAGATGAATTAAATATAAATACGAAATGCAATGGAAAACTTCATTAATTAATAGATAAGTTTGAACTATAAAATAACTCTTACCTAACAAATAATTAAAAACTTAACAAATAGAATTACTAAATTAACCTTAACATTGTCATTAATCTATTTTTTTTTTCTATAGATGTAAAAGAATCGCAATATAACAGAGATAACAAATTAATTTATGAAGAATGTTAACAAATATAGATAACTATAAGGAATATGGTTAATTTCAGAAATCAATCTGAACATTCGGGCTTTTCCACGTTGCAATATTTCCGATTGCAGACTGTATAATGAGATTTGTTACACTTTGCAACTCCGGCCATATTTTCCAAATATATAAACCATGTATCCTTCACATTACCCATTTTTTTATGATTTTTCATTTTTGTTAATCACTTAATACTATATTATATATTTCAGAATTATTTTCAATTTCATTTATTTAAAAAACTTTAAAATAATTTAATTTAATTTTAAATTCTTAAAAATAAAAAACAAAAACCACGAAAATTAAAAAAATAAAATATTATATAAAATATATTTTCAGAAAATAAAAAATAACAAAATTGCAGAAAAAATGTATAAAAATTTATGAAAAAAAATATTCTTAGTAAAATATATTTTTATTAAAAATATAAACAATTATATGAAACTCTAAATAATTTTATATAATAGAACGAAATATCAAAAAAATCAAATTTTTAAAAAAATTTGAAAATTCATTTAATATTTAGAAAATTAAAATTTATTCGAAAATTTATTTTAAAATTTTAAATTTATCTAAAATTCAGAAAATTAAATTGAAAATAAGAATAAGAAATTTAATTAATATTAAATTTTAGATTGTCATAAATAAATAAATAAATAAATTTAATTATTTTATTAAAATTCTAAAATTTATTTAAAATCCAGAATTTTAAAAAAGGTTTCAAGAATTTATTTTAGTTTCTTAAAATAATTTTTAAATGAAAATAAAATAACTTTGAAATGTAATATAACATTAGGGTTATCCTGGAGTGCACCTGTGACACCGGTGCCCCAGATAGATTTTACCTGTTGTAAAGGTTGTAGGTAAAATTTGACAAATTATTTTATTAATCCATTTTCTCCACCAAATCTTATTCCTAAAACTACTAATACTCCCGTGCGATGCACGGAAGTTTATTTAAAAACTAATACCCTTAAATATGATATAATCTAATATTTAAATATGTGATCGTTTTATCCTAATAAAATATATTTTTTTAAAATGTATAAATAAAATTATAAGTAATGTAAATATAATTTTCTCCCACGTTATATGTGAATTTAATATAACTTACTTTATATATAGGTGTGTGTTACACGTATATATATATATATATATACATATATATATATATATATATATAATAGATTAATATCAAATATAAAAAAAAAATCTTTTTCAAAATGATCATTTCTTATCTTTGAAATCTAAGCACACATTTAGTGTGTCTATATCATTCTTCAACTATATGCATAATATCTTAATTAATTATGAATGTTAAAACTAAAATAAATATCTAAATATAAACTCATATTATTAAATAAAATAAATTGAATAATTTATAAGAAATTTAATTTTCTTTATTTTTTTACTTTAAATGTTTAAATTTATCTAAATAAAGTTTTAAATTCTAACTATAACTATTTACTTTTAAAAAATCTTATTTGCAAGTTTTAATACTTTACTTGGTATTTTAGATATACGAAGAATAACAAAATAAATTTCAAAAGTTATTCAATAGTTGGAATAATAAAATAAAACATATGAGTTCTTCGATATTTCTTAATACTTTCATACATATGTTGAAAAGTCTCAATTAAATCATACATTTGTATTGTAAATAATAGATTTATTTAAAGATACATATTGGTTAATGTAAAAAAAAATTATTTAGGTTGCAAAATGTGAAAAAAAAAATATATATAATTGAAATTGGTTAATGTGAAAAAAAAAAGACATAATCAAGTTGGTTAATTTTGCTTATCAAAAGAAATTTCGTTGCAACTTGTATAATATCATAGTTTAGGATGCAAAGTGTAATTATTTATAGACAAATAACAATAATACATGTAAAAAAAAAAGTAGTAAAAAAATTTAGATTAATTGTTATATATAAAGTTATATATATGTGAGCAAAAGTCATAGTTTTGTGATTTATCAACAAAAATAATTATTAAAACATTGGCCAATTTAATAATTTAATACGCTGATTATAAATCAAATATTAACTATCGCTTTTAATTCGATAAATTATGTGTTCAATTATATATACATTGATTTTTCTCCCAATGTAATAAATGAAGAGAACTTGAGACAATTCCTGTCAGATAAAATAAATTGATTAGTTTTTGTTTTCATGAAATAATTAAGTAAAATTATACTAAAAAGATAATTATTTGAATGATTTTTATTTATTGCGAACCAATTCTATATTTAATATACAACCCATAATACACACTAAAATCTTACTCAAATAATCAATGAACAAATAATATAATATTTTAAATAGAATACCTTATTATTATTATTATTATTATTATTATTATTATTATTATTATTATTATTATTATTATTATTATTATTATTATTATTAATATATATATATATATCATATGGATGTCAAATCAAACATCGTCAAAAGATGATTAATTTGATAGAGTATACTACCTCCATTTTTTAGACTTGGATAAAACAAATCATGGAGTAGAGGGAGTGGATAAATAAGCTCCTTTTTAGATTTTTCTCTCCTCCCTTAAATCCCTTAATTTTCTCCATATTTCCTTACTATTTTTATCTAATTATATGGTAGGTAACATAATGTAAGAATTTTTAGGGATAATAAAAGGGGTAGTAAAGGAAAAATTGGGAAAAAAAAGAAGTTAAAAGAATATTTAATTATAAACAAAACATAAAAGTTAAAAGAACATTTAAAAAAACGGAGGTAGTACATAATAAATAGATTAGAATTGAAAAAACATATTTGCAACTTTAAAAAGTAAAAATAAATTTTGATTCTTACCAAATGTAACAACTTACCAACAATAGTCTAAAATTTTAGGCTACAAAGTGTAACTTACAGAGTTATACATACTGTGGCTTATATATGAATATATAAATATATAATTTTTTTATTTTTAAAATAATTTTTAAATTCTAACTATGAATAATTAAAATAACCATGAAATATATAATAAAAGTTACAATGATATTTTTTTTAGATATTTCATATGTAATTTAAAACTTAATATTTTTTTCTTTATGTCTCTGCTTTTATTTTATATCTTTTTAATTTATCTAAATAAACTTTCAAGTTCTAATTATATATATATACATATATATATATATATATATATATATATATATATAATTTTCTCTTTATAAAGTTAGATTTTCATTTGCAACTTTTAACATTTCATTTGGTAATTCCAAATATATTTAAATATTTTTTATTTAATAAATTCTTATTTTAACAAAATAAATTCAAAAGTTATTTAATAATTTGAATAACAAATTAAATTATGTGAATTCTTCAAAATTTGAATATTTTCTTATTTAATTTGGTATTGTAAATTTTTTGTATAAATGTTATATTTTTCTTATAAATAATTATTTACTGAAGATAGAAATTGATCAATGCGAACAAAGTAATTTAAATTGTTAAGAGTAAAAAAGACATTTGATGTTGATTAGTGCGTCAAACTATAATTTAGCTTACAAAGTGTAAAAACATATAACTTAAATTTTAATAAAAGCAAAAAATTAAAAAAGATTTCAAAATGTAACAAATGTCATAATTTAGGCTGCAAAGAATAAATTTTCTTAAAAAATTCATTTTAACAAAATATACATTATTAAAAATATATAAGGTAATTAAAAATAATTTCAATAACAAATTTAATGTATAATTATATATATACTCAAAGCTTATGTACTTTCATGATACAAAAATATATTAGCCAATTTGATGATTTAATAAGTTGACTATAAAATAGATATTATATTTTTTGCCTTTGATTTAATAAAGAAGGGCTACATTATTTAAACAATGGTTTTACTCCCAGCATAACTTAAATAACAAAAATATTTGAAAATTCACGTAAATTAAAATAAATTGATTAGTTTTATTTTTATAAAAAAAATACTCATATTTTTTATAAAAGAAATGATATATTTTAGTAATTTTAGTTGCAACTCAAACCAAAATATTATTCCGATTCACATAAACATCGACTTTAATTTATATAATTAACCAACAAACAATCCGTTTATTCAAATCAAATATCTCATTATAATATATGTGATATGGATGTCAAATCGAAGATCGTGAAAAGATGAATAATTTGGTATATCCTGGGTCAACCTGAACCATCCCTATAAGCAACATAGCGATCATGTTTTTACACAGATTCTGATGGTTGACGGAGACAGCATTCATTAAACATGAATGAGGGCCTGACATCTTTGTAATCTGTCACATATTAAACTTGTTCTTCAATACTGCTCGCAGACCCCACTCACAGCTAATGTTCCCGCAGCTATTCTTGCACTTGACCTTCCATAATTGTGGCGTGCTTTCGACCACCAGATATTCACGACGTGCAATGCGAACAGAAAAATCCTTCACAGCTGATTGGAGATTCTTTTTATCAGTGAATACCATGCCCATGGCAAGTATTCCCTCATTAGCATCATACAGCCTAACCTTCTTTGGCCTGTCATACGAATCTACAAATATTTCTGGACAGGATGAGTTGAAAAATGGAATGACATGTTGCATTGCATTGCCTGGTTGAGCGGCTGGAATCGGATTTTGTCGCCCACCTGAACCTTCGTTGGCCTGTTCATTATATAGACCCTGAAGATCCTCGATGTTCACGTCGTCTGTTTCATCTTCACTGTTTGATTCACTATCACTCGACTCAGAATCTTCAACCTCATTTGGACCAAAGCTGTCTACCATCGGATCAATCGCCTGATCCCTGACTAGATCCGCCACATACTCACATGTGGAATCGTTTTGAGTTTCATGGTTAATCGCGATAGTAGGGCGGTTTGGAAATTCATCGAAACTAGTAGTAAAGGTGTCATGTGTATCGAACACAAGACTGGTTGGACCGTCGCTACTAAGAAATGCCGCGTATTGGTGGTAGTCATCCGTCAAGGGTGCATTTTGTTCAGTCGTCGTCTGGAGTACAACACTCTCAACGTGAAGGTGAACGTAACGAATTCCAGCATCCGGATCAAAGAAGAACCATAGATCTTCATCACTATTGATCGGTATTAGTTGTAAAATATCATCTTCGCAAAACACTGCTGATACTTTCAAAATATATCGATCGCTATTGATTTTCAACATTTGATATAATAGCGAAAGCAGTCCAGGATAGCCAATCAAACGAGGCACCCTACGACCGCCAATAGGTGGCCCTTCGGTACCACTTCCACGGTGCACGATAATTCCAACATTTTTCGACGGCGCCATTATCTTCAAATTTAAGTATTTTAGCGTATATTAAGCTATTCTATGTCGAAACATGTAACAATAATAATAAATAAAAAATGTAAAATTAACAAAAATAAAAATATAGTCAACTGGTGTGGAATAATGATATTTCTGAATCTAATTCAGATTTTGTAATTGATTCTGATTCTGAATCATCTGTTTTTAACAATATCTTGGATATCATATCCTTGATATTATCATCAATTTGAAGATTATTAATCTTCTTTTTTACCCAACAATTTCTTGCATAATGACCAACCTTTTGGCATTTATGGCATATAATTAATTTATTTCTTTGTCTTTTCCTTTCATCCCTTTCTTGCTTTCTATTAGCGTGTCTTTCTATTTTTCTTTTAGAAGCTTTTTTTCTTTTCCTATATTTAAGAAAATCATTTTTATCATATTTATTTTTATTCTTACTAGTTTTACTAGTACTGGGCATGTCCATAGCAAATTGTTCACAAAATTGACCTAATTGTTTTTTCTCAGACAAATTTTGTCTTTTTATTTGTCTATTTAATTTTATTTCATTACATAAATTTAAACCTTCTTGAATACAAGTACCAATTAATTTACCATAAGTAAATTGATCATATGGAACATGAACATTATTACCTCTTAAATTATTTCTTACTCTTTCTGCAAATAAATAAGGTAATCCATCAATAAATTTTGATTTCCAATGAGAGCTATTACTCTCAGGGAGTTCCATCACTCTACTTAAAAATGTATCTTTATACCATCTAAAATCTGTAAGTGTTTTACACCTCAGATTTTGTAATAGTGTACGAATATGTTCACTATTATCAGAATATCTGCCAGTAAAATGTTCTATAATATTAATAATTAAAGTATAAACTGCATTTTCAACTGAAATGTTATTTTCTTGTTTTATATTGTTGAGAATATAATCTCTATTTTCTTGGGTTAAATAATGATCCCACCAACCTTTAAGTTGGCCAGTAAAACCTGCAATAATCATTTTTGCAATATTTTTATCGGTATTACCATTATTCTTACAAACTGTAGAATACATAAGAATTCTATGAACAGTATTATAAATTTGTTTTTCAGTATAACCATCGATATTCCATTCATAAATATTTCTTCCACTATAGCTATTATTCAAAATATATTCTTGTTCTTCATTAAGAACATCCATAGGAGTTGGTCTCCTATAATAATAAAATCGTTGATTAGGCTTATCAGCCCACTTTTCAATTTTATTGATCTGATCATTAATAATCTGTTTATAATAAGATCTATTTTCAAAATCTTTTTGAAAATCATTTTCTAAAGTATTTAAGGATAATTTTGAAAATTTTTCTTCTAATAGTTTTTCTAACTCTGTCAAAGATTCTAATTTAAAATCTTTTATCTCTGGTGGAAGTTGTATACTAGGAGTAGCAATCAACTCTTTTTCAAAATCAATTTTTGAAATCATTTTATCTTTTTTATTATTTATTAAAGAAATTACATTATCAACCTTATTATGAAGTGAAAGTATATGCTCTCCTAAAACATTAATAAATAAATTCATATAATTATTTTGTTTAATTAATAAATTTATATGACTACAAGTTACTTGTAAAACATCATTTTCAAATAATTTTGAAAAAGCAAGGAAATTACATATATTATTATCTTTTTATATTTGAAAAGGTTCTTGAGGAGGAAAACCATTATTAATGATTTGTCCATTTATTAATCTATAATTTCTTTCTAAAACAGAAATATATTGATCTACATAAGTAGACATAAACCATGGAACAAATAAAATTAAAGTATTAGTCTCTTCACATTTTTTATAAAAAAATTCTTGTATAATTTGCTTTTCCATTTTATTGAAATTTTCAAAAAACCAATTTCTAAATGGTTCCCATTTGGGAAGTCTGAATTCTTCACTAATAATTTTTCTGGCTTCTGAACCAGGGCTAAAATCAATTTTTTGAGCTTTAAAATCCATAAATCAAGGAAAACTCATTTCAGACATTGTCTCCATGTGTCTACTATTGACACTCTTAACAATATTATCTTTGCCAATATGCAATTCATTTATTCTATCTTCTTCAGATATTACATCATCATTATTTCTCAAATTCTCTCTTATTAGAGAGGTAGAAGCTCTGGAAGGAGTTTCCACAGTATAATCAATAGGAGAAATATAAGATCTCATAGAGGATGATTTTAAAGATAGAGATCTATCTTTTATAAAATTATCAAACTGTATATTAACAGTTCCTTCAGAAGTTTGAAAAACATTCAATAATTTTGAAGAAATAGTTGGCTGTGGTTTTACAGCTTTTTCAATAATCCAATTTTCTGGAAACACAATTTCTTCCCATTTAATAGATCTTCTTGTCATAATATTAGATCTATTGAAATTTGTCTCAATCAAAATTGTTTCATTAACAGGCTTATCCTTTATTTTACAATGAGGATTCAAAGTAAATAAAGGTTTATAATATATTCTGTAACAAATACATATAACTTCAGATCCTAAAGAATAATCATAACCATGAATTTTAACATTTAATGTCAAAGCATCAAGTATGTTTATATCAGTTAAAGATAATTGTAAATTTGGATAAACATCAAAATAGACTGGACCATGGGCCAGACTAGATTGGATTATTCCCATTAAAGATTTTTTCCAATTTAAATTTCTACCATCTCTTAAAGCTGCAATAAAGCTTTCTGGTAGTCCTTCTAAGGTTAAGGGTTTAAAAGCAATTTGCACTAAACCAATATGTAAAAATTTATACTCTTTTTTATAAGGTAAAATATCTTTTTCTGAAAGTAATTTTATAATTATTTCTTCATTATTAATAGAAATAGATTCTTCAGTTGTTTTAACAACTTGTTTAAAGCCAAGTGTTTCAAAAGTTCCTAATTTATAAATTACTTTAGGATCAATTTTTGGAATTGTCCATTTGTTTAATAACTCAAGATTTTGAGGTGTATCATACTCCATATTTAAACTATTTTTTATAGAATTATTTTGTCGAAACATTAATTTTTCTTAAAGTGTTAAATTATATCATCCCTAGATAAAATTATCAAACCATGGCTCTGATACCATATTGGCACCCAGGCACACCCCATATGATACTCAATCTTGAATCTTGTTGTCAGGAAGACGAATCTTATTACAAATCTGAGTTTAGGAATATATTACAAATTGAAAATCCGTCAACCATAACAAATATTCAGGAAATCAAATGACCCCCAAACACCCTAAACGCCATTCCATCGGCAAAAGCACACCCCATATGATACTCAATCTTGAATCTTGTTGTCAGGAAGACGAATCTTATTACAAATCTGAGTTTAGGAATATATTACAAATTGAAAATCCGTCAACCATAACAAATATTCAGGAAATCAAATGACCCCCAAACACCCTAAACGCCATTCCATCGGCAAAAGCGGGCACACCATGGGTTCAAACAGATTCCTGACTTATTTATTATAGGCCAGATAATCAATCAACCTCTCAGATTCAACCTAACTTATTGATTCAAGAGTTTATATCACATAGTTATGTACTTAAGTACATTATAATATTAAGTCACGGAATGAACAACTTTATCTAGTTCAGACATAATTTAACACTAAGGATTTAGCCTATAAGGCTCATCCTTTAACAAAATAAATTCTATAAATTATTTAAAAGAACTATAATTTAAAGTACTTACAATGCTTAGCAAGCCTTCCCAAGATGGCAGGGGCAATGAGTGAGGGTGCAAGGGATAAGATCACTCTAATCACTCTGTAAAGGGGGGATGTTAGAGATGGATGTAGCCACTGTAGAGGAGCAGGATGATTGGAGAGCACTCATTGTGTGCTATCTCAAGACGGGAAAGAGTGAGGTAAGTGGACCGTGGAGCTCAGCGTATGCCAAGTACTGCCTTATGGATGATCAGTTGTACCAAATATTTTTTGCTAAACCACATTCGAGGTGTTTGTCCAGGGAAGAAGGGGATTACGTCCTCCGAGAGCTGCACGAGGGCTGTGCCGGCAGCAATACAAGGCCTCGAGACATTGTCAGGAGAGTGATCAGAGGTGGATACTATTGGCCCACCATAGTCCACGATGCAGAGGAGCTCATTCGAAGGTATGACAGGTGCCAAAGGCATGGACCCCTTATCCATAATCCGGCAGAGGAGCTGGGAGTTATGTATTCCCCTTGCCATTTTGATAAGTGGGGGATAGACATAGTTGAAAAATTCGTAGCCGCTCCAAGGAATAAAACATTCTTGATAGTTGCAGTAGATTACTTTACCAAGCGGATGGAGGCCGAGTCGGTGGCCAAAATTGAGGAAAATTTTCTTAAATTCTTATGGAAAAATATATTTTGCAGGTATGGTATCCCCAAGATTTTGGATTCGGATAATGGGACCCAGTTTTGCGGGTTGAAGGTGCAGAACTGGTGTAAGGAGATGAAGAATAAGCAGCGTTTCACGTCGGTGGCCCACCCTCAAGCGAATGGACAAGTGGAAATTACAAACCACACATTGTTGGAGGGGATTAGAGCCCGTCTGGAGAAGGCTAGTGGAAAGTGAGCTGAGGAGCTGGATTCTGTTTTGTGGTCCTATTGAATAGGCACCAAGACTGCTACAGTGGAAGCTCCTGTCAACCTGGTGTATGGAGCGTCAGCAGTGATCCCAGCAGAGTTAGGGATGGCAACGCCCACTGCATATTAAACTACGACGAGGACTAGAATGAGGCCCTGATGAGGGATAACCTGGACATGTTGGAGGAGGTAAGATAAATGGCTAGAGTCAAAACCAATAGATACAAGGGGCAGGTACGTGGTGCCTATAACAGGAGAATAAAGCCGAGAAGGTTTGAGGTGGGGGACCTGGTGCTGAGGAGAGTTGATGCTCTAAAGACAACAGAGAAGTTGGAGCACAATTGGGAGGGCCCCTTTATTATCACAAAGGTGTTGGGGGTGGAGCATATAAGCTGCAGAATGATGAGGGAAGGCCGGTGCTGACGCTATGGAATTTGAGTGACTTGAAAAAATACTATGTATAGCTGGGAGGGCAAAATATTTAAATGCTTTCAATTAAGGATAAGGAATCCAAATTGTAAGTTCTTTTTAAATAATGAAAAAGGAGGGTCCAAGCTATAGGGGCCTTTCCATTGGTGAAGAATCGAAAATGTGTTATCTAAACAGGTAAGACATCCTGAGGGGCATTGGCTCATGAGCGCTCCTTATGAAATAATTGAGGACCAAAAATGACGCAAGTTAAAGGTTTGAGAAAGAGCCTCGCCCTTGGCCCTAGAGGTGAGTTCTCAAGGCATGGGGTTGACCCAACCTTAGCTGAAAAATGACGCAAGCCAAGGGTTGAGAAAGAGCCTCGCCCTTGGCCCCGGAAGTGAGTTCTCAAGGCATGGGGTTGACCCAGCCCTGGTTAAAAAATGGTGAAAGACAAGGGATTTGAGAAGGAGCACAAAAGCTCTGGGATGAATTCCCTTCAGATGCCTTGAAGAGAACTCAGGGGGGAGAACGCTGTGTGTTTCAGCGCACATCAGCTCTTGGATGAATTCCCTTCAGATGCCCTGAAGAGTAGGGGGGGGGGGGGAGAGAACGTTGCGCGTTTCAGCACACAACAACTCTGAAATGAATTCCCTTTAGATGCTCTGAAGAGAACTCAGGGGGGAGAACGTTGCGCGTGTCAGTGCATAGTAGTTCTGGGATGAATGCCCTTCAGATGCCCTGAAGAGAACTCGGGGGAGAGAAATAGTAACAACAAGGGAATACAACAAGGAAAATGTTACGCAAATTGAAAAGCAAAAAATAGGATTTCATCAAAGTCGCAGGGAGGATTAAAAAGCATAAACCATGATCTTTTACAAGAAAATGCACTAAGGCACTCAGGGCGAATCGTAAGTTTCAGAGCCCTCATGTTCAGGTTTTTCTCTGTGTTGCTCGATGCCTAGAGATGGGAGGAAGGTCTGGAAGAACTGCAAGGCTCTGAGATGCACCCTCTTCTACAACAGAGAGATCAAGAAACGGCTCTTCGACATCTCCCTATTCCACGGGCCCTTCAGCGGTGAGCTTGGCAACTTTGTTGATGGAAGGTATCCACGAGGGGGCAGTGGCAGGTTGAGAAGGATCACCCTTGAAGCTCTTAGGAAGCTTTAGGGAGCGGGTGATCTTCGCCAAGTCAAAGGGCAGTTCTCCATGGAAACCTTTAGCCTTGGTGTCAGCATGGCAGCTTTGAAGCTTGCACGGATGAAACCTCGCAGGAAGAGGGTCATGTCGCAGACATAGGCAGAGCTGTTCTGGTGCCCCAATTCGGTTGAGAACAGACGACGGTGGCATTGTTCGATACCTTCAGCTTTACCGCTCGATAATACCTCAGTTTCCTTGTCGCAGTGACGAATTAGAGCATCATGATTACGGGCCTCAGAGATAGTAAGGTCAGCTTTCAGTCCCTCATTCTCCGTGGTAAGGATGGTGTTGTGCCTCTGCAACTCAGAGTGCTCCAGCTTCATAGCTGAGAATTCTTTCATGAGAGTATTCAGTTGCTCCTGAGATTTGTCAAAGTCGGCTCCGAGCTCTTTTACAGTTGTGGAGCTAGTGCGGCTCTTATGACGACCATAGTAGGTCATGAGCTGCAGAGGAAGATGGAGTTGAATTCCTTGTAAAAAAAATGATAGTAATGGGAGGGTAAAAGGAAGAATGTGTTTAGAGCTGGAAATATGAACTAGGTGCTGAACCATAATCTCGTCGTTGCGCTCGTCGCTCATCGTGGCATTGTCCTCCACTGTGGGGAGTTCCTTTACAAAGGTAGTGCACCGAGCCTTGTTGAGGGCCAAGAATCCCTTGGGCAAGGTCAGGCTGTAGTTCGTTAGCGGCTCTGCGGGCATCTCCTCTGCTCTTGCTACGGTGCTTATCCGTTCCCTTATCAGAACTGCTAGACTTGCCCAACTTTGATTTTTTAGTAGGATGCTTAGCACTGGAGGCTGCAGGCCTCTTACCCCTGTCCTTGGGAGGGACCGAAATTGGGCCAGAGGTGGAGGAGCCAATGCTCTTATTCTTTCCGCCGCTATATTGACCAGGACGAGTGAGGGGAGAGCTCAAAGTAGCAGAAGGTAGGCCCGAGTCTTGTTCAATGACCTAGACAACATCAGCCTCGTCCTCGGCCACCCCTGCAGTAGGTGGGGGTTGGGGGGCAACCTTTCCTTCCTCATTGCTAGCTAGTAAGAAATTGAAATCCATGTCCATACCTGAAAAATAAGCGCGTTAAACTAAGAATAAAACATTAATGCTTAGATGGGAGTTGGGGTGGCTCAGAGCTGATTATTACCAGGGCGGCCAGTTACAGGTTTATCCTCATTCCCTAGAAGTCCATAACGGGCTAACACTGCATCGTTCCTAAGAATGGAGTTTAGGGGAAATATAGATCGCCTCCTTACGGGGGAGTTCATTTTGTCCATGACTGTCCTGTCCTCATCAGAGATTTGAATGGTGGAAGGATGAGAGGCACGAGGGGTAGAATTTATCCACTCGCAGGGGAATGGCCACCCTACAAGGCGGGGGCTGATCACGGCCCAACGAGGTTTCCAAACCCCGTCGCAGCTCGAAGGTTTCCCTACGAAGTGCGCAAGGCCACTAGGTCTTGAGCTAAAATATAAAAACCCATTGTTCACTCGCTTAAAGTCATGGCAGGCCAAGAGATAATCAGAGGTGCACTGGCCACCATTGGTCCTCATAAAAATGTTAAAGGAAATTAGTATTCTGAGAGATGAAGGGTTGATTTGGCAAACCGGAATTCTAAGTTGATTGCATACCCCAACGATGTAGGAATGAGCAGGGAACTAGAGCTTTGCATATATATGAGCTCTCCAGAAGGGCATGGAAGGTGGGGAAAGCCAGTTTGGACGTTTGTTAGGGCCAAGGATGTCAACGAGACATTGACGATGGAGGGCGTTATGATCTCTAAGAAAAGTCCATGTCTACCTCAGAGAAGGTGGAAGTCTTTTCCACTACATCCCACTCTAGCCTCTCTGCAGGAGGGATGATGACTATGTGCCTACGCTGGCGAAGGGGAATGCCTTTGGCAGGTTCAGGGTTGGAAGGCGGATGGTTTACGTTGGTATAAGGGACTAGTGCTCGAGAATTTGCACCAGCTCTGGAGGAATACCTATGAGGAGAGAAGCTCTAAGCCTCTCTCCCCTCCACCGGTGCAGATAGGCTGGCGTTGCTGCCAGAGAAGCCAGAAGTAGAGGTAGAAGACTGCTCAGTAGCCCTCTGCTTTCAAAGGAGATCAGAGGATGAATCTTGAGAAGTGGGATAAGACTTGGAGGAAGACATGGTTTTTTGAAGAAAAAATCCAAACTAAGGCGAAGAAATGAAGAACAAACACACAATCTAGGAGAAAAGAGAGAATACCTGGATAAGTTGGAAGGAAAACAAAGATCAAAGGATGAAGGAGCTTGAAATCACTGGAAAACTTTTGAAGTATTTGAATCGTCGGAAGTAAATAGTAGATGAAAGTAAAATTGTGAAATGGATGAATGAAGTATTTATAGGGTGAAAGTAAAAAATAGTTCGCATCAAGTTGACATGTGTACGGCCGATGATCAAAGGAAGCTCAAGATTCGAGGTATGTGGACGGCTGAGATCAATTCATTTCAAATTCAAAAAATTTAGGTGGGAAAAAAATCACCAAGGAAAGGAAAGAGCCCCCCGAATTGGACATCGCAACTTCAGAGCTGGGAGTATCCTCACTTTGAATAGTTTCCCCAAAACTATCTAGAGTAGGGGAAAGGAGTTGATAGGGGAAAAATATATGGTACCTCTGCATAGGAGATATAATCTTGCTTCGCGCAGAAGTGTGATGATTAGGAACCACAAAAGCAGGTGCGAGCCCACGACAGAGGTCTCGACTGAGGGTCACGAGGGGTCCCCTAGATCTTGTTACTCGGATACGCGGTAGGGTCGTTATCATCCCTGCATACTGGAGAACGGTACATCAACCAACGACTTGATCAGCTTTGCAGGGTTGAAGCACGATAGGCTAACCAACGCAGTGGGTCAGCTCTGGAGGGTAGAACAGAGCTGAGCTCTCCGCGGTCGATCCGTCAGCACTGAATAGTAAAGTGCAGAATGACCCTCTAGGTGCTCTAGTTGGCCCCACTAGAAGCAAGTGGAGCCTTGCAGTAGGAATATTAATGTTGTGACTTGGGGACCAAGACACGTGCTCCCCAACCCTCCGACAAGAAGTATAGACAACTGTGAGTTGTCCTGGAAAAGGTATTGTACCCTCTGACACCGTCGCCGGGTACAGAGGGACAAGTGGCACGATGCATTGGACAACTGAAATGACTTTTTGGCCCTTTGCCCTAGTAAACAGTAAGTATAAATACGTGATCCATTCAATTCAAAAGAGTACACACTCTAAACTTTACTATTACATTGCTTGTTTGCTTGTGTTTCACTCTTTGAGCTGAGCACTGACTTGAGCGGCGGAGAGTTTACGCCATGGCACCCCCTGGCTCTGTTTTAAATATTCACTGTGAACTTGTCTCAAAAAACGCTCTAAATAATTACGATTCGAACACCTTTTCAAACTGCAAGTGTACGGCTTGTGACAGTGGTTGTATAAAAGATTGTCAAACCATAGAGAGAATACTCTCGTGGAGCATACCGAAGGTCTATCGATTAACTAAGTTAGGCAAATTGGAAATGTAGAGATTGACTAATTACTATTAAAACATGAATCAAATAACAAACTAAATAAAAGATACTCTCAACTGGAAAGTGGGTTTCTAAGGCATGGTTTCACCTTAAACCTAGGGTTTACGCCTTCTGATCACTGATTAAACTAAGGGATTATGATGGAACGTTTTGTTCCAATTTAGAAATCCAAACGGGTAACAGAAGAGATTCACCAAATTAATAAATTATCACCTAATTCACTCTAATTCCAATTATTAACGACAATAACAAAATTAATACCACCCAAGGCTAAGTAAATTATAAAGATAACCTAATTAATCCAAAAATCCCCACCCCAAGTGGATATTGCCTAGGGAGGCGAGGCCCTGGGACATCCAACGAGATCAATATATACAATTCGGGTTCTCCCGTTGTCCCCCATAGGCCCTCGAGGAGAACCAATATACCGAGGTTAGCTACTCCTAGAATATAAGTCATACAAATCCGCAATATCGATTCCAATCACAAATAATCCCCAAAATCCAATCAACAATCAATAAAAGCAATCAACCCTAGGGTTGGGCTACTCCCAACCCTAGAAACCACAAATAACTACTCACAATCCATGGAAAATCATCCAACAACCATAATAAATACAAGACCCAAGCATTTAATGAGGGAGAGATTAAAGAGCAATAAATGCAAAGAGAAATAATAAGTAAGAGAGAAGAAAGCTTAGTCTTGATTAAGAATGATGATGAGAATCTTCAATTCATGCTTGTATTTACTCTAACTCTGATTCGCTAGCGAAAGCCCGAAAAATTCTTGAAGTATACTCAAGAACCCTAATGGGTTTCTCAAGAATGAAATGAAGAACCCTAGTTCTATTCTAAAGAGAAGGGAGAGAAAAATCCTAGAGATAGAGTAAATAGAAGTGTGTATGTTTACAAAATGAGGTGAGATCATGAAAATAGGAGTGAGGAATGAATATTCGTCACTAAAAATCTACTGAAAATCCTAAGGTAAGTACGGGTAGACTAGTAAAAAAAAAATTAAATAGTTTGGACTCCTTAAATGTTGAGTCAGGACTCCCGAATGCGCTCGACTTGGTCTTCTCATAATCTTTGGGAAATATCTATCAGGAAACAACCTTGACTTCAACTACAAAGTTGTAGATCTTTGTCGGCTACAGATGAAACTTGAACCACTCGAATCGGGACTCGGATGAGAAAGTTACAGCCGAAATACGAAGACAGCGCGCTAAAAACTAGGCGTGCGCAGTTCGCGGTCTACTGGACTGCTTCCGGACCGGCAGATTTGGCGGCTGCAACTGGGGGTAGTTTTGTACCAACTGCCGGAACTACTGCCGGTCGGCAGCCGGTCCGGTAGGTGTGGAAGCGGTTGGTGCAATTCAGCCCCTCTTCACGCCTTCGTCTTTCGTCGTTATTTTGGAGCATTTTCTCTCATCTTCTCGACACGATCCTTTCACAAATTTTGTTCGTGACTCGACGAACTTCAATTGGAATCTTGTTGGGTCTGATTCGACTATATTTGGGCCTCGATTTTTGGGCTCAAAGGTGGAGTATGCGCGATCGTCTCGTCCTCGTCCTCTTTCCTTCTCCAAATTGAGGCTTTTCTATCCATCTTCTCAGTCTGATTTCTTCACGAACTTTTCTCATGACTTGATGATCTTTCGTTTGAGCCTAATCCCGACCTAGTTTAGGCCCATTTGGGCCTTGAGATACGGGCCAAAGTGAGAAAATGGGCATAATCGATCTTCTTGATCTCCTGGATTTTCTTAACCTTCAAAATACGACTAAAAAACACCCAAAAGTGCATCAAATCATATTAAAAAGAAAATCGTACTTAGACATGTTAAATATTCACAATTCTCATTGAAATGTGGACTTGAAAAGTATAAGAATAACGATAATTTTCACGTTCATCACACTATTGTGTGAAGGAGAAGAAGTTCGTCCCTATTTCGTGAATTTTGCTTGGATACTTCATATGTATTCTTCCATTCCCCAAAACTTCAAACACTGTTGAAGGATGTATTTATAACAACCCCTATCAACGTCTTAAATATTTTTTCCAATATTATGTTTTCTTAAAAAGTAATGTAAAAATGATCTCTAATAGTTTGAAAAGCGTTTTGTCACAATTAATCGTTACAAAAACTTATTATTAGTAATAACAATTGTCGTCTGGAAAACTTTGACTCAGAAGATCCCTTTTATTGTAGTGCGCCATGTGTAGGACCTAGTTCAGATTGTTCTCTCTCCTCTAAAAGTACACAAGTTCTTGTTTATTATGGGCGCTTTATTCTGTCTCCATTTATGAAGGGACTGATCAACACAATAGCATTGTGATGCGAAGAGCTTTGCTTGGACAAATAGAAGGAACATGTATCACTCGTATGCACGAATCATAGATCCGTACAAGCTGGGTCAAGAAAGGATCTATGCGTTGTGTGGATTTTTTCTTGAAAAATGTATCAGTGTCTATACTAAATTAAATTATTATTCTGGAAAAATGGATTACTGATTGATTTGAAAAGTCATGATATGATCATATATCCACCGGTGGATACCAGTTTATATGCCTACTGCTTATGTGGTGTGCCACATAAGCAAGGAGCCCACAAACAGTTTAATTTATTTATTTTATTTCCCTTCTTATAGCACACAAACATGTTCCTACGATTTCTCCAGCTTCCTTAATTTGTTTACCATTTCCAATGGAGTAAAATAAATTAAATTATAGCGGGCTCCTTGTTTATGTGACATGCCATATAAGCGGTGGACATATAAATTGGTGCTCACTGGTGGGAGTATGGTAATTTCAAATATTGCACATTTCGAAAAAAAAAAAAAATATTTTTATGTCACAAGCAAATAACTCGTGTGTCGCACGTGACAAATATATTTATTCAAATATAATATTTAATATATGAAGGTCCTTAATTTGAAATAAAATTTTAATTAATGATTTAATTTCAAATATTTCATTCTAAGAAATTGTTCGTACATCAAACTATAAAGTAGATGTTTAATTTTATTATTATATTTTTTAGTATTCTTTTTTGAAATATACTTGATGCTGTCACATTAATTTATTTTTTGTTTTTCATTGTTAAATTTTAATATTATTATATGTTTTAATTTGAAAAAATAGTTATGTAAGTTGTATAGAAAAAATACTAGGTGTTTTGACAATGATGATTCAATTGAATATTTACTGTTGTTATTCTTACGTAAAGATTTTGATAATTTAGTTGGTTGGTTAGTAAGTTTTATCTACTAATAATAACATGTAGTATAAGTTTCTATTATGTATACTCCTTTTGTTTACATGAGTTTTCTCACTTTATGATTTATCATCATATTGCTCATATTCAATTATTTTGATATTATTTTTAACGTTGGATTTAATATAGTCGAATACACCAACAACATATAGTATTGTCATGTCTTTAATTTTATCTACTTGAAATTGTTTTAAAATATGATCAAGTTGGTCTCATATATTAGTTATTTCATCATTGTAGTGGGACTTTAATTGTTTTAAACTTATACTGTAATGAAATTTTGACTTACTATTTACTTTAAGATCTAACCCTTCACTTTATTTTATACTTGACCTAAATATCCTATATTCATATTTTATTTGATTTTACATAATTTATTTTATACGTAGCCTAAATATCTTACATAATAATAAATTTATAATATTTAAATTTCGACAAATGAAATGTCAATGTTATATAGGTATTATTTTACCTTTTATTTATAATAAGAATTTCTAGCTTCAATTATAACCAAAAAATATTTAAAATGTTGTGAATCATTTATACATTAAAACATGAACCATTCTGAATCATTTGCATTGGCGTGTTTTACATTGTTTAAATGGAGTATAAGATTTTAAATTAATTTCATCCATTTTTTTTTCTCTAAAACTTTATTTAAAAAGGTATTTTTTATCTAAAATTTCACTTTTAATCACTTTTATTCAGTAAAATCGAGTTTATACATTTTACTTTTCATATTATAACTTCACATTTTTTAGATATAAATAGTGAATATAAATACTATCACAATATTATTTTATTTTATGTTATTATAACACCATGTGACCTATAATTAAAAGCCAAACTGAAGGGTTAATGGGTGTAATTGTTGATGTTATAGTGCACGTAGGTGTCCTTTAGTGTATTCTTCTTTAAAATAGCTATCATTAATGTTAAGTCAATCATATATTATTAAAGTTATACATGAAATGACAAAGTAAATATTATATATGATATATTATACTTGCATCGTCAGTATACTTTATCTTGGTTAGTGAAATGACCGCGTATAAAGAAATCGTAGTTGCTGAACTAATAAAACTAATGGAAGAATACATATTTTATGTTCTCGAGAATAAGATATGGAAATAAAACTAATAAGGATTGTGAACATATAGATTGTTCTCACTTTAAATTATATGTTTCTTTTTTTGTTAATCATAAAACACACCATTATTGTATTTAGGACCAAGAGTGAATTGCACATGACATAACCTACGTCCATTATCTATCCAAAACATGGATTATGAAAAAAAAAAAAAATACAAACATGTGATAAAGTTCCATAAAAAACGAAGATTCAATATTTTTTTGATACATTTCCATTACATGGAGTTCGTCCAAAATCCACATAATACTGAAAATTTGATTTTTGGCCATTCAAATACATAACTACTACATCCCAAGTACTAAAGATACATGTTCTTATTAACATATTGTTAAGTATTAAGGCTTAATAGTATAGTATTAAGGCTAAATACTATAGAATATCATTGTAAATAGTATAGAATATTCTGGTATCTGTTGTAATATCTGTTTTATTTGTTTTCTTGTAATTTGGATATGATTGTTGTAACTCTTGCCTTTATAATAGTGATTTATCTAATCACCTCATTAGCGGTGAATAGAATACCAATTCTCTATTTCTCACATGGTATCAGCCTAACTCACCGGTTAAAACCTTATTTTTCTCTTCTCCTAGCGAACTTGTCCCCTTCATTTTCGTCAATGGTGTCTTCTTCCACGACGGATCCCCTTCCCACTGCCACCATGATTCATAAGGTGATCATCAAACTTTCCTCCCCCAATTATCTCTTATGGAAGCGACAAGTCATTCCCATGTTGACCAGTTTTGATCTTCGCCGCTTTGTCGACGACACTTCCGATCCTCCACCGGAAACCCTCGCTTCTCCCACCGATGGTGATGCAGCACCAAATCTAGCCTATGCCGCCAGGCATATCAATGATAAAAAAATATTTGGGGCTCTCTTTTTTACTTTAACTGAAGAGACCATGGCCGAAGTGGTCGATTGTACTACTTCTTGTGCCGCTTGGCAGGCTTTAGAATTTTCCTTCTCTCACTCTTCTACATCTCGTACAAACTAGCATCATGAAGAGCTATGATCTCTCCGTCGGGGTTCGCTTCTTATCAAGGATTATGGCAAAAAATTTAAATCTTTGTGTAATCAGCTATCTGCTATTGGCTGCCCGGTCGACGGATCCGATAAGGGCCATTGGTCTCTTCGTGGTTTGGGGGCTCAATTTGTGAATTTTGCAGACACTTGTATGGCTATAGATCCGATTCCATCCTTCTCCATTCTTCTTCATCAGGTTGTCCAATTTGATCTCATGAATTGAGCCATGGAATGCTCCCTTCGGCAACCTCAAGCTGCGTTAATGGCATCTGCTCGCGGTGGAACATAATCCAACGGACAAAATCATTCATTTCCCAACTCTGGACAGATCACCTCGGCCCCTTCTGGTTTTTCCTGAGGAGGATGTGGCAGTGCCTCCGGCAGCGGACATGGTGGTCAGACCACTGGTACTCGCAACCAGTATGTTCCTCGTTATCAGTTATGCAAGGGCGAACACTATGTGCATAAATGTCTGCAGTATATGAAGCTATTGAACAATTCCTCTGCTAATCTAGCTCGGGCTTTTAATGCCTCTTGCACCTGCTGACCCCGTCTTTGATTGGTATGTTGATTCGGTGGCTTCTGTTCACATGATTGCTCATCCGTCTATATTGGACTCAATTAAATCGTATTCTGGTAATGGTTCAGTTATTGTTGGTAATGGTAGTTCTTTGTCTATTTCTCATACCGGTTCTTATACATTAAGCAATGATGTTATTGCACGATGTTTTGGTCGTTCGTAATCTAACCAAGAACTTATTATCGATCAGTAAATTCACGAATGATTATCCCGTTGATGTGTTATTTTCTGATAAGTTTTTTGCCATTTAGAACCGGGTCATAAAACAACTCTAGCATAGGGAAGATGTAATAGTGGACTGTACATCTTATATCGCGGGAATTCGGCTCTTCTTGCTACTATTGGCTCCACCAATTTAAAGGCTAGTTTTGATTTATGGCATCTTCACCTTGGACATGTTCCCTTTTTCTGTAATTTCGTTATTAAATAAATTTGGCCATCTGTCAGTTACTTCGATGTTACCGAGTCCTAGTGTTTGCTTTCCTTGTCAATTGGCCAAAAGTAAAAGACCCTTTTCAGTTGAATGATAGGCGTGCTTCTCATGTTCTTGACATTGTGCATTGTGATTTATAAGGCCCTTCTCCTTTTGTGACATTAGATGGATATCGGTACTATGTCATCTTCATTGATGATTTCTCCCATTTTTATTAGCTTTATCGGATTTTTATGATATACTGGTCAAATTTCATATATATGTGTGCAATCAATTTTCTACTACTGTGAATTTTTTTCATTATGATGAGGGCATAGAACTTATGAATGCTCGGGTAACTAATTTCATGACTAAAAATGGCATTCTTCATCGATTATCATGTCCTTGCAACGTAAGCACCGTCACATAAATGAAACCGTCTTATCTATGATGTTTCATGCTTTTGCTCCTACCACTTTATGGTTTGACGCTTTTGCTACTGTAGTTTATGTCATAAATCATCTTCCTTCATCGATCCTGATGAATAAATCACCTTTTGAATTGTTGTTTGATTGTGTGCCAAATTATGCAAATTTTAAGCCTTTTGGTTTCTGAGTGCTTCCTTATCTACGGGATTATTCTGCTCACAAGCTCGCTCCTCGCAGCCGTCCATGTATGTTTTTGGGTTATAGCAGCACCCATAAGGGTTTCTGGTGTTATGAACCTGATACATCCCGGGTCTTTATTACTAGACATGCTAAATTTGATGAGTAATATTTTCCTTCTCTAGGGACGTTTCGCCTTTGCTAGTTGCTAAGCTCGATATTTACAGCTTCTTAGATGCAGCTATTGACCATGCTCCTTCATCGTCGCTGCCTTTACATGCACCCGTTTGTCCTCTTGCATCTTCTAAGACATGTCATCCTTGCATGGCTTCTGTACCTCCTATACTGCCTAATCTGCCGAATCCACCGAATCCAGATCCACATGCTCCTCTTGTTGCTCCAATTGCTATCGAGCAGCCTCTCACACCATAGCTGGATCTGCCCGCTCCAACGCCTCCTGAACCACAAGCTGCCCTCCGCCCATCTCATTCGATGGTTACTTGCACCAAGTCCCAGATTTTTAAACCTCGTTATCATGTGGATTTGGCTTTGACTACTCTTCTATCTGCTTTGCTTAGCACATTTGAACCTCGGGGATTCAAGTCTGCAGCCAAATCTCCTCATTGGCTTTCTTCTATGAATGAAGAGATGGATGCCCTTCATTCTAATAATACTTGGGACTTGGTGTCGTGTCCTTCTGACACAAATATAGTTTGTTCTAAATGGGTCTTCCGCACGAAATTTTGTTCTGATGGTTCAATTGAGCGTCACAAAGCTTGCGTTGTGGATCAGGGGTTCACTCAAGTTCCCGAAACTGATTTCCATCATACTTTGAGTCCCATGGTTAAAGTTGCTACAGTTCGGTCTATTCTGGCTCTCTTAGTTCACCATAAATGGCCTTCGCGTCAACTTGATGTGAAAAACGCTTTTCTTAATGGGGTACTTACTAAACCCATCTTCATGGCTCAGCCCCCCAGTTTCCTTGATCCGAGATTGCCCAATCATGTTTGTCGTCTAAAGAAGGCTCTCTATGGTCTTCGCCAAGCTCGCCTAGCTTATTTCCAGCATTTTAGTTCCTCCTCTTAGGGCTTGGGTTTCGGCAGAGTCGCTCGGACTCCTCTCTTTCCTATTATCATCGAGGTACTTCTATTATATACTTGTTGTTTTATGTTGATGATATTATTCTCACTAGCAATGATCATGATATGCTTCGGCAATTTATTTATTGTACTAGTACAAAGTTTGCTACAAAAGATCTTGGTACTCTTAACTAGTTTTTAGGTGTAGAGGTTTCTATCACTCCTGATGGTTTGTTTGTTGGGCAAGCTAAATATACTCATGAATTTTATAGCGTGCGCAATTGTTAGAATCCAAAGACTCTTATGTTGTAAACCTTGTTAGTCAATTTTTACAGTCACCTACTAATGCTCACTTTAATGTGGTCAAGAGGATCTTGCGGTATGTTTAAGGAACATTTTTGGGCTCTCCTTTACACATTGTTTTGATCTCTCCATTCTTGGGTACTCTGATGCATATTGAGCTTGTTGTGTTGAAACATGACGGTCCACCTATGGTTATTCAATATTTCTTTGCGGCAACCTCGTCTCTTGGAGTGAAAAGAAATAGCCTGCAGTGGCTCACTCTAGTTGTGAGTTTGAACATCGTGCTTTAACCATTGCCGCTTCTAAGCTTATGTGGCTTTCCAACTTATTGACAGAATTGCATGCTTTGCCCACTGCTCGTCCAATACTTCTATGTGACAACAAAAGTGCTATTTTCTAAAGTCAAAACCCGGTTGCACATAAGTGTGCTAATCATATTGATATTGATTGTCACTTTGTCCGTGAGCTCATTTCAGTAGGAAAACTTCACACTCAGTTTGTTCCCTCACACCTTCAATTAGCGGATATCTTCACAAAGAGCTTACCTCGTCCATCTTTTGAATTTTTACAGTCTACGTTTTACGTTTGTCTTCACCCCATGTGCAGCTTTGTGGGAGTTATTAAGGCTAAATAGTATAGTATTAAGGCTAAATAGTATAGAATATCCTTGTAAATAGTATAGAATATTCTGGTAGCTGTTGTAATGTCTGTATTGATTTGTTTCCTTGTAACTCAGATATAATTGTTGTAACTCTTGCCTTTATAATAGTGATTTATCTAATTACCTCATTAACGGTGAATAGAATACCAATTCTCTATTTCTCACATTAAGGTTCCTAGCTCCTACTACCAGCTGCAATATACACTAGGCAGCCCTCACTTCATTTCAAAGCCACCAACATGCAGAAGACTTTAAGAACCCACGACCAACTATGTCTTTTTTAGACGCAGAAAGTCGCCTTCAAGATTATGTATCATGCCCCATTCAACATCATTTTCATTCAATCGACGAACCATGGCTTCAAGGTGGTTGACACGTCGCAGTAACCTGGGTATAATTTGCCTTGCTTGTTTACCCATCGGCGGGTCTAGCCATTCTGAAAAATCGCACCCATTTACAACCTGACACTTATACCAAACAACAAAAAACTCAATTTCAGAAGTGTTTCGCCATAAAAAAAAATCCAATATTTAAGAGAACTGTTCAAACTAAACCCTAAACATAAAAAAACACAGAGTTAGCTAGGGTTTATTCCCCAAATATTCCCCGATATCGTATGCATACAGCATAACGTCGTCTCGGATTTAAGTTCGTCCATAAAGTCCTCTCAATTGCAGCATCTCCACACCTGCAAATGATGTTCATCTCATTTTCTCTTCTGAAAATTATGTTCAACAATGAAAAAAAGAAGCAGAAGAAGAAAAAAGGTTTTTATTGTTTGATTTTGTTTGCCGTTGACAAAAGTTGAAATATCCAACCTTGACTTAAAATAGGAAATAACAACAATACCCCCAACCTAGACAAGTGCGAATCACATGATTCGAATTTGGTCTGAAAATATCACCGGAGGCTATTAGTTGCAAAAAACATGGACTTCATGTTGCAAAACAAAGGTTCTAAAGTGACAAAACGTGTATAGTACAGGCTGACTTAAATAATTACTTAGTAAATAAAAAGAATAATATAATGCATTTTACTAAATTGAATTAATAATAATATAAACATTATAAATTAACTTGCCATTAGATGAATTAAATATAAATACGAAATGCAATGGAAAACTTCATTAATTAATAGATAAGTTTGAACTATAAAATAACTCTTACCTAACAAATAATTAAAAACTTAACAAATAGAATTACTAAATTAACCTTAACATTGTCATTAATCTATTTTTTTTTTCTATAGATGTAAAAGAATCGCAATATAACAGAGATAACAAATTAATTTATGAAGAATGTTAACAAATATAGATAACTATAAGGAATATGGTTAATTTCAGAAATCAATCTGAACATTCGGGCTTTTCCACGTTGCAATATTTCCGATTGCAGACTGTATAATGAGATTTGTTACACTTTGCAACTCCGGCCATATTTTCCAAATATATAAACCATGTATCCTTCACATTACCCATTTTTTTATGATTTTTCATTTTTGTTAATCACTTAATACTATATTATATATTTCAGAATTATTTTCAATTTCATTTATTTAAAAAACTTTAAAATAATTTAATTTAATTTTAAATTCTTAAAAATAAAAAACAAAAACCACGAAAATTAAAAAAATAAAATATTATATAAAATATATTTTCAGAAAATAAAAAATAACAAAATTGCAGAAAAAATGTATAAAAATTTATGAAAAAAAATATTCTTAGTAAAATATATTTTTATTAAAAATATAAACAATTATATGAAACTCTAAATAATTTTATATAATAGAACGAAATATCAAAAAAATCAAATTTTTAAAAAAATTTGAAAATTCATTTAATATTTAGAAAATTAAAATTTATTCGAAAATTTATTTTAAAATTTTAAATTTATCTAAAATTCAGAAAATTAAATTGAAAATAAGAATAAGAAATTTAATTAATATTAAATTTTAGATTGTCATAAATAAATAAATAAATAAATTTAATTATTTTATTAAAATTCTAAAATTTATTTAAAATCCAGAATTTTAAAAAAGGTTTCAAGAATTTATTTTAGTTTCTTAAAATAATTTTTAAATGAAAATAAAATAACTTTGAAATGTAATATAACATTAGGGTTATCCTGGAGTGCACCTGTGACACCGGTGCCCCAGATAGATTTTACCTGTTGTAAAGGTTGTAGGTAAAATTTGACAAATTATTTTATTAATCCATTTTCTCCACCAAATCTTATTCCTAAAACTACTAATACTCCCGTGCGATGCACGGAAGTTTATTTAAAAACTAATACCCTTAAATATGATATAATCTAATATTTAAATATGTGATCGTTTTATCCTAATAAAATATATTTTTTTAAAATGTATAAATAAAATTATAAGTAATGTAAATATAATTTTCTCCCACGTTATATGTGAATTTAATATAACTTACTTTATATATAGGTGTGTGTTACACGTATATATATATATATATATACATATATATATATATATATATATAATAGATTAATATCAAATATAAAAAAAAAATCTTTTTCAAAATGATCATTTCTTATCTTTGAAATCTAAGCACACATTTAGTGTGTCTATATCATTCTTCAACTATATGCATAATATCTTAATTAATTATGAATGTTAAAACTAAAATAAATATCTAAATATAAACTCATATTATTAAATAAAATAAATTGAATAATTTATAAGAAATTTAATTTTCTTTATTTTTTTACTTTAAATGTTTAAATTTATCTAAATAAAGTTTTAAATTCTAACTATAACTATTTACTTTTAAAAAATCTTATTTGCAAGTTTTAATACTTTACTTGGTATTTTAGATATACGAAGAATAACAAAATAAATTTCAAAAGTTATTCAATAGTTGGAATAATAAAATAAAACATATGAGTTCTTCGATATTTCTTAATACTTTCATACATATGTTGAAAAGTCTCAATTAAATCATACATTTGTATTGTAAATAATAGATTTATTTAAAGATACATATTGGTTAATGTAAAAAAAAATTATTTAGGTTGCAAAATGTGAAAAAAAAAATATATATAATTGAAATTGGTTAATGTGAAAAAAAAAAGACATAATCAAGTTGGTTAATTTTGCTTATCAAAAGAAATTTCGTTGCAACTTGTATAATATCATAGTTTAGGATGCAAAGTGTAATTATTTATAGACAAATAACAATAATACATGTAAAAAAAAAAGTAGTAAAAAAATTTAGATTAATTGTTATATATAAAGTTATATATATGTGAGCAAAAGTCATAGTTTTGTGATTTATCAACAAAAATAATTATTAAAACATTGGCCAATTTAATAATTTAATACGCTGATTATAAATCAAATATTAACTATCGCTTTTAATTCGATAAATTATGTGTTCAATTATATATACATTGATTTTTCTCCCAATGTAATAAATGAAGAGAACTTGAGACAATTCCTGTCAGATAAAATAAATTGATTAGTTTTTGTTTTCATGAAATAATTAAGTAAAATTATACTAAAAAGATAATTATTTGAATGATTTTTATTTATTGCGAACCAATTCTATATTTAATATACAACCCATAATACACACTAAAATCTTACTCAAATAATCAATGAACAAATAATATAATATTTTAAATAGAATACCTTATTATTATTATTATTATTATTATTATTATTATTATTATTATTATTATTATTATTATTATTATTATTATTATTATTATTATTATTATTATTATTATTAATATATATATATATCATATGGATGTCAAATCAAACATCGTCAAAAGATGATTAATTTGATAGAGTATACTACCTCCATTTTTTAGACTTGGATAAAACAAATCATGGAGTAGAGGGAGTGGATAAATAAGCTCCTTTTTAGATTTTTCTCTCCTCCCTTAAATCCCTTAATTTTCTCCATATTTCCTTACTATTTTTATCTAATTATATGGTAGGTAACATAATGTAAGAATTTTTAGGGATAATAAAAGGGGTAGTAAAGGAAAAATTGGGAAAAAAAAGAAGTTAAAAGAATATTTAATTATAAACAAAACATAAAAGTTAAAAGAACATTTAAAAAAACGGAGGTAGTACATAATAAATAGATTAGAATTGAAAAAACATATTTGCAACTTTAAAAAGTAAAAATAAATTTTGATTCTTACCAAATGTAACAACTTACCAACAATAGTCTAAAATTTTAGGCTACAAAGTGTAACTTACAGAGTTATACATACTGTGGCTTATATATGAATATATAAATATATAATTTTTTTATTTTTAAAATAATTTTTAAATTCTAACTATGAATAATTAAAATAACCATGAAATATATAATAAAAGTTACAATGATATTTTTTTTAGATATTTCATATGTAATTTAAAACTTAATATTTTTTTCTTTATGTCTCTGCTTTTATTTTATATCTTTTTAATTTATCTAAATAAACTTTCAAGTTCTAATTATATATATATACATATATATATATATATATATATATATAATTTTCTCTTTATAAAGTTAGATTTTCATTTGCAACTTTTAACATTTCATTTGGTAATTCCAAATATATTTAAATATTTTTTATTTAATAAATTCTTATTTTAACAAAATAAATTCAAAAGTTATTTAATAATTTGAATAACAAATTAAATTATGTGAATTCTTCAAAATTTGAATATTTTCTTATTTAATTTGGTATTGTAAATTTTTTGTATAAATGTTATATTTTTCTTATAAATAATTATTTACTGAAGATAGAAATTGATCAATGCGAACAAAGTAATTTAAATTGTTAAGAGTAAAAAAGACATTTGATGTTGATTAGTGCGTCAAACTATAATTTAGCTTACAAAGTGTAAAAACATATAACTTAAATTTTAATAAAAGCAAAAAATTAAAAAAGATTTCAAAATGTAACAAATGTCATAATTTAGGCTGCAAAGAATAAATTTTCTTAAAAAATTCATTTTAACAAAATATACATTATTAAAAATATATAAGGTAATTAAAAATAATTTCAATAACAAATTTAATGTATAATTATATATATACTCAAAGCTTATGTACTTTCATGATACAAAAATATATTAGCCAATTTGATGATTTAATAAGTTGACTATAAAATAGATATTATATTTTTTGCCTTTGATTTAATAAAGAAGGGCTACATTATTTAAACAATGGTTTTACTCCCAGCATAACTTAAATAACAAAAATATTTGAAAATTCACGTAAATTAAAATAAATTGATTAGTTTTATTTTTATAAAAAAAATACTCATATTTTTTATAAAAGAAATGATATATTTTAGTAATTTTAGTTGCAACTCAAACCAAAATATTATTCCGATTCACATAAACATCGACTTTAATTTATATAATTAACCAACAAACAATCCGTTTATTCAAATCAAATATCTCATTATAATATATGTGATATGGATGTCAAATCGAAGATCGTGAAAAGATGAATAATTTGGTATATCCTGGGTCAACCTGAACCATCCCTATAAGCAACATAGCGATCATGTTTTTACACAGATTCTGATGGTTGACGGAGACAGCATTCATTAAACATGAATGAGGGCCTGACATCTTTGTAATCTGTCACATATTAAACTTGTTCTTCAATACTGCTCGCAGACCCCACTCACAGCTAATGTTCCCGCAGCTATTCTTGCACTTGACCTTCCATAATTGTGGCGTGCTTTCGACCACCAGATATTCACGACGTGCAATGCGAACAGAAAAATCCTTCACAGCTGATTGGAGATTCTTTTTATCAGTGAATACCATGCCCATGGCAAGTATTCCCTCATTAGCATCATACAGCCTAACCTTCTTTGGCCTGTCATACGAATCTACAAATATTTCTGGACAGGATGAGTTGAAAAATGGAATGACATGTTGCATTGCATTGCCTGGTTGAGCGGCTGGAATCGGATTTTGTCGCCCACCTGAACCTTCGTTGGCCTGTTCATTATATAGACCCTGAAGATCCTCGATGTTCACGTCGTCTGTTTCATCTTCACTGTTTGATTCACTATCACTCGACTCAGAATCTTCAACCTCATTTGGACCAAAGCTGTCTACCATCGGATCAATCGCCTGATCCCTGACTAGATCCGCCACATACTCACATGTGGAATCGTTTTGAGTTTCATGGTTAATCGCGATAGTAGGGCGGTTTGGAAATTCATCGAAACTAGTAGTAAAGGTGTCATGTGTATCGAACACAAGACTGGTTGGACCGTCGCTACTAAGAAATGCCGCGTATTGGTGGTAGTCATCCGTCAAGGGTGCATTTTGTTCAGTCGTCGTCTGGAGTACAACACTCTCAACGTGAAGGTGAACGTAACGAATTCCAGCATCCGGATCAAAGAAGAACCATAGATCTTCATCACTATTGATCGGTATTAGTTGTAAAATATCATCTTCGCAAAACACTGCTGATACTTTCAAAATATATCGATCGCTATTGATTTTCAACATTTGATATAATAGCGAAAGCAGTCCAGGATAGCCAATCAAACGAGGCACCCTACGACCGCCAATAGGTGGCCCTTCGGTACCACTTCCACGGTGCACGATAATTCCAACATTTTTCGACGGCGCCATTATCTTCAAATTTAAGTATTTTAGCGTATATTAAGCTATTCTATGTCGAAACATGTAACAATAATAATAAATAAAAAATGTAAAATTAACAAAAATAAAAATATAGTCAACTGGTGTGGAATAATGATATTTCTGAATCTAATTCAGATTTTGTAATTGATTCTGATTCTGAATCATCTGTTTTTAACAATATCTTGGATATCATATCCTTGATATTATCATCAATTTGAAGATTATTAATCTTCTTTTTTACCCAACAATTTCTTGCATAATGACCAACCTTTTGGCATTTATGGCATATAATTAATTTATTTCTTTGTCTTTTCCTTTCATCCCTTTCTTGCTTTCTATTAGCGTGTCTTTCTATTTTTCTTTTAGAAGCTTTTTTTCTTTTCCTATATTTAAGAAAATCATTTTTATCATATTTATTTTTATTCTTACTAGTTTTACTAGTACTGGGCATGTCCATAGCAAATTGTTCACAAAATTGACCTAATTGTTTTTTCTCAGACAAATTTTGTCTTTTTATTTGTCTATTTAATTTTATTTCATTACATAAATTTAAACCTTCTTGAATACAAGTACCAATTAATTTACCATAAGTAAATTGATCATATGGAACATGAACATTATTACCTCTTAAATTATTTCTTACTCTTTCTGCAAATAAATAAGGTAATCCATCAATAAATTTTGATTTCCAATGAGAGCTATTACTCTCAGGGAGTTCCATCACTCTACTTAAAAATGTATCTTTATACCATCTAAAATCTGTAAGTGTTTTACACCTCAGATTTTGTAATAGTGTACGAATATGTTCACTATTATCAGAATATCTGCCAGTAAAATGTTCTATAATATTAATAATTAAAGTATAAACTGCATTTTCAACTGAAATGTTATTTTCTTGTTTTATATTGTTGAGAATATAATCTCTATTTTCTTGGGTTAAATAATGATCCCACCAACCTTTAAGTTGGCCAGTAAAACCTGCAATAATCATTTTTGCAATATTTTTATCGGTATTACCATTATTCTTACAAACTGTAGAATACATAAGAATTCTATGAACAGTATTATAAATTTGTTTTTCAGTATAACCATCGATATTCCATTCATAAATATTTCTTCCACTATAGCTATTATTCAAAATATATTCTTGTTCTTCATTAAGAACATCCATAGGAGTTGGTCTCCTATAATAATAAAATCGTTGATTAGGCTTATCAGCCCACTTTTCAATTTTATTGATCTGATCATTAATAATCTGTTTATAATAAGATCTATTTTCAAAATCTTTTTGAAAATCATTTTCTAAAGTATTTAAGGATAATTTTGAAAATTTTTCTTCTAATAGTTTTTCTAACTCTGTCAAAGATTCTAATTTAAAATCTTTTATCTCTGGTGGAAGTTGTATACTAGGAGTAGCAATCAACTCTTTTTCAAAATCAATTTTTGAAATCATTTTATCTTTTTTATTATTTATTAAAGAAATTACATTATCAACCTTATTATGAAGTGAAAGTATATGCTCTCCTAAAACATTAATAAATAAATTCATATAATTATTTTGTTTAATTAATAAATTTATATGACTACAAGTTACTTGTAAAACATCATTTTCAAATAATTTTGAAAAAGCAAGGAAATTACATATATTATTATCTTTTTATATTTGAAAAGGTTCTTGAGGAGGAAAACCATTATTAATGATTTGTCCATTTATTAATCTATAATTTCTTTCTAAAACAGAAATATATTGATCTACATAAGTAGACATAAACCATGGAACAAATAAAATTAAAGTATTAGTCTCTTCACATTTTTTATAAAAAAATTCTTGTATAATTTGCTTTTCCATTTTATTGAAATTTTCAAAAAACCAATTTCTAAATGGTTCCCATTTGGGAAGTCTGAATTCTTCACTAATAATTTTTCTGGCTTCTGAACCAGGGCTAAAATCAATTTTTTGAGCTTTAAAATCCATAAATCAAGGAAAACTCATTTCAGACATTGTCTCCATGTGTCTACTATTGACACTCTTAACAATATTATCTTTGCCAATATGCAATTCATTTATTCTATCTTCTTCAGATATTACATCATCATTATTTCTCAAATTCTCTCTTATTAGAGAGGTAGAAGCTCTGGAAGGAGTTTCCACAGTATAATCAATAGGAGAAATATAAGATCTCATAGAGGATGATTTTAAAGATAGAGATCTATCTTTTATAAAATTATCAAACTGTATATTAACAGTTCCTTCAGAAGTTTGAAAAACATTCAATAATTTTGAAGAAATAGTTGGCTGTGGTTTTACAGCTTTTTCAATAATCCAATTTTCTGGAAACACAATTTCTTCCCATTTAATAGATCTTCTTGTCATAATATTAGATCTATTGAAATTTGTCTCAATCAAAATTGTTTCATTAACAGGCTTATCCTTTATTTTACAATGAGGATTCAAAGTAAATAAAGGTTTATAATATATTCTGTAACAAATACATATAACTTCAGATCCTAAAGAATAATCATAACCATGAATTTTAACATTTAATGTCAAAGCATCAAGTATGTTTATATCAGTTAAAGATAATTGTAAATTTGGATAAACATCAAAATAGACTGGACCATGGGCCAGACTAGATTGGATTATTCCCATTAAAGATTTTTTCCAATTTAAATTTCTACCATCTCTTAAAGCTGCAATAAAGCTTTCTGGTAGTCCTTCTAAGGTTAAGGGTTTAAAAGCAATTTGCACTAAACCAATATGTAAAAATTTATACTCTTTTTTATAAGGTAAAATATCTTTTTCTGAAAGTAATTTTATAATTATTTCTTCATTATTAATAGAAATAGATTCTTCAGTTGTTTTAACAACTTGTTTAAAGCCAAGTGTTTCAAAAGTTCCTAATTTATAAATTACTTTAGGATCAATTTTTGGAATTGTCCATTTGTTTAATAACTCAAGATTTTGAGGTGTATCATACTCCATATTTAAACTATTTTTTATAGAATTATTTTGTCGAAACATTAATTTTTCTTAAAGTGTTAAATTATATCATCCCTAGATAAAATTATCAAACCATGGCTCTGATACCATATTGGCACCCAGGCACACCCCATATGATACTCAATCTTGAATCTTGTTGTCAGGAAGACGAATCTTATTACAAATCTGAGTTTAGGAATATATTACAAATTGAAAATCCGTCAACCATAACAAATATTCAGGAAATCAAATGACCCCCAAACACCCTAAACGCCATTCCATCGGCAAAAGCACACCCCATATGATACTCAATCTTGAATCTTGTTGTCAGGAAGACGAATCTTATTACAAATCTGAGTTTAGGAATATATTACAAATTGAAAATCCGTCAACCATAACAAATATTCAGGAAATCAAATGACCCCCAAACACCCTAAACGCCATTCCATCGGCAAAAGCGGGCACACCATGGGTTCAAACAGATTCCTGACTTATTTATTATAGGCCAGATAATCAATCAACCTCTCAGATTCAACCTAACTTATTGATTCAAGAGTTTATATCACATAGTTATGTACTTAAGTACATTATAATATTAAGTCACGGAATGAACAACTTTATCTAGTTCAGACATAATTTAACACTAAGGATTTAGCCTATAAGGCTCATCCTTTAACAAAATAAATTCTATAAATTATTTAAAAGAACTATAATTTAAAGTACTTACAATGCTTAGCAAGCCTTCCCAATACAGAAATGATTTGATTTTATTTCTTCTGAAATATATTACAAGAGATTACAAGAGAGAGAAAGAAACTGGTAGAAGAAGTCCTGCCTTCTACTAAAAATGAGACTTCCTTATATAGAGGTAGTCTCCGGACTTCAAGCAAATATTAAAAAGTAAAAACAGTGAATTTACTGTTTATGAACAGTAGAGTTACTGTTTAATACTGTTTGACAGTGACATATACTGTTTGACAGTGACATATACTATTTTTGTCTACTCTTCCGTCATTTCAACTCTTCATTTCTTCAATTCTTCATTTTGAGGACGATTCTCCTTTTTTCTCCAATTCTTGGAAAAATTTCACCATTTGTTCTTCGGAAAGAATATCTTCACATGGGTCTTGTGCATCTTGCATAGTCAGGGACATTCCTTTTGATGAAGTATCACTTTGTACAGAAATCATCTCTTCTTCTTCATCTAAATCATTTAATAATTCTTTTTTCATCTGATTGAGATATAACTCAACTATTTCTTCTTTGGATAATTTATCCACATTTCTCATCAATTTTCTAGAAATATTATTTCTAGTGACTATTTCTTTATTTTTCTTTTTCTCTTGGCTATAAGCCTTTATAGTCTTTTGGATTTTGTCCAAAGTATCAGCACCAAATAAGGCTTTTGTACTGGGATCTAATTTGATCATTTTTTCCCAAAATCTTGTATAAAAGATTCATTTTAGGCAAGGAATTTGGTCGGTATAACCTACCTTAATATCCCATTTGAAAATCCATGGGATTGAAAATTCAATAAAGAAATGCATGGGAGCTTCCCATGTACAAAATTTATCACTATTAGTGATATTTTCCAATGTAGGACTCACATATTTCCAATTATTAAAATCTTCAATTAATAATTCTGGAAGAATTTCTTCCGTTGGTCCAAATATTTTCCACCATTTCTTAAACCAATTTGGTATTTCAGAGTTATAAACTTTATCACATACTTTAATCAACCAAGTATGTTTTCTTTTTTCATTATTGTAAAAGAATACTTTTTCAAAAGCTTGGATATAATCCCAATAATTATACTTTACTGTAATGTTATTGAAAGAGAAAGATTTTTCTCTAGATGGAGAAATTCCCCATTCTTCCACTGTAATTAATTGTTTAATAATAATTTTTGAGAAGTTATAAACTTCTTCTTTATTTCCACTAGTCATGTGAGTTATTTCACATGCATTATTTATAAGTAAGTTTTCATAATAATTTCGAGATTTATAAACCTCATAAGGTGATCCTTGATTAGAAAGATATCTTTCTAGGATTTTCCATGGATCATTCTCCCATTTTAAATCAGTATTACTGATTATAAAAATCATTTTTTCTTTTTCTTTTTTAATGAAATCCTTATTAGGATTTTTCTCATCAGTCTCTACTATATTAGCATAGGTGACTGGAGAAGTACTATTAGCACTTTCTTCATTTTGAGAAGATTTATTATCTTGATCCTTCTTCCATTGAAGATACTCTTGATATGTCATTTCTTGCGAAATATTCGCAATATTTGCAGAGATTAATTTCTGCTTGCCATGTTGAGCCAAAACAATATTTTGGCCTCTTCCGCCTCTTCCCCTATAAGGGAAAGATCCTCTTCCTCGAGAATACATACCTGAAAAATTTATGTCAAAAATTCTCGAGTTAAATAATCAGGAAGAGAATTTTCTTCTCCTTTTTTATATATAATATCAAAATCAAATGGGGCTAAATGAGCTTGCCACCTAGCAAACATTTGTTTGGAAACATCATGTTTAAAATCTTTATTAAACATAAATTTAGCTGCTTTACAATCAGTCTTAATAATAAATTTCTGATTATATAAATCATCTTGAAATTTTAAAACACATTTGACTATAGCTAAAATTTCTTTGGCTATAGTGGCGTAATTCTTTTGACTATTATTCCATTTACCAGAATGAAATCTTATCAAATAATCTTTTTTATCAATAGGATCAATTTGTTTTAAAATACCTCCAAAACCAATATCTGAGGCATCTGTTTCAATAATTTTTTCCCACTTGGGATTTGCTAATGATAAGCAAGGTAAATACTTAACCTTATTTTTTATTTTTCTCACTGCATCTGTATGCTTATTATTCCAGGGAATAGGATTTTTCTTTAATCTATCATATAAGATAGCAGTATCTTCTACAAGATTTTTATAGTAAGGAGAGATATAATTTAGACTCCCTAAAAATCTTTGCAACTGAGTTTTATCAGTAATTTCATCAGGAAATTTTGAAGTAAATTCAATACTTCTATTAATAGGTATAATATTACCTTTTTCAATAAAATGTCCTAAAAATTTTATTTTTGTTTGGAAAAGTATCATTTTCGGTTTAGAAATAACTAATCCATTTTGAATTACTAAATTTTTAAATATATTTAAATGTTTAAAATGTATTTCAATATTTTTTGAAAATACTAAAATATCATCAATATATACAATTATAAACTCACTATAAGGAGTAAAAATATCATTCATTATTTTCTGAAATTCAGAAGGAGCATTTTTTAATCCAAATGGCATAACATTCCACTCATAATGTCCAAAAGGAACATTAAAGGCAGTTTTATACCTATTAGCAGGATTAATTTGAATCTGCCAAAATCCAGATTTTAAATCAAATTTTGAAAATATAACAGCATTATAAAGTCTATCAAGAAGATCCTTCTTGTTTGGAATTGGATGTCTAATCCATTTTAAAACCTTATTAAGAGGTTTATAATTTATAACTAATCTAGGTACTCCTCTTTCTTGTTCAGAATGTTTATTAACATAAAAAGCTGTGCAAGACCAAGCTGATTCAGATGGCTTAATGATATTTTTTTCTAAAAGAGATTTAATCTCATTTTTACATAATTCTAAATATTCAGAATTCATCTGACAAGGTCTAGCTTTAGTAGGAATTTTATCCTCTGTAAAACCATCTTCATAAGGAAGCGAAACAATATGTTTTTTCCTATTCCAAAAAGCATTTGGAAGATCATTACAAATGTCTATACACATTTGATTATGAATTAACTTAATCTTATCCTGTAATTTAGGATTTTTCAAACTATCTTCTATAGATAGAATATTAATTTCTTGTTTTAAGAAATTTAGCTGATTTTCTTTTGCTTTAATATTATCATAAATATTATGTAATATTTTTGTAAAAGGTTTAGTAATAAAATTTAGTACTATAGGCTCATTTTCATATGTGTCAATAATACCATTATTATCTACTTTAGTAAAAGGATAAATTTTATTTATAAAGGGGGATCCACGTATAACTTGGTTAGAAATGTTTTTTACAAGTAAAAAACTTGTACAAATACATTTTTTATCAATACAAACATAAGCTTTTGGTAGTTTAAAACTAATATCAAGTTTTTGCCCACCAGCATGGGATAAAGAATGTGTTGTTTTTTGGAAATATCTAGTTGGAATTAATCCTTCTTGTACAACATTTAAATCTGCACCACTATCAATGAGTGCAATAAATTCTTTTGAATAAAAATCATCAATTAAAAGAGTAATTTTTACATACCATTTTTGAAATAAACATTTCAATATTATTAAGAAAACTTTCATCATTATTATCAGATATAATTATTTCATTTTTCCCTTCTAATTTATCAATTCTTTTTTCCAAAACATTATTATTTTGTTTAAGAAATTTAATTTCTTTTTTAAGATTATCAATTTCAATACTTAAATCACTTAAAGAAGTATGAGTTTTATCCTTCTGTTTTTCTTTAAGCATTTGATAAACCTTGCTCATAAGATAAGGTTCATCTGAAACATATATAGAATTATTATTTTCTTGTTTATTTCCAGTATCACTAGATGAACTTGGGATATTACCCACTTGATCTATTATTGAAGATCTCAAATTAGGATCTTTTATTAATTTTAATAAATCCATAATATTATTATGATCTAAGACATTTATTTCCAAATTTTTCATTTGAGATAAAAGTCTATAAATTTCATCTGTTTCATCAGGCTTATTATCCTGACATTTACATTCATTAGTATCTGATAATTCTGAATCAGATATTACTGATTCTTGATCTAATGCTTTGAGATTTTCAATATCAGATATTTCTGATATTTCTGAATCTAATTCAGATTTTGTAATTGATTCTGATTCTGAATCATCTGTTTTTAATAATATTGATTAAATAATTAAGAATAAAAATAAATATAATATTTCTAAAGAAAATTATGATAGGAGATTAATAATAGTAATAATAATAATAATAACAATACGTAATAAAAAGATTAGCAATAGCAATAACAATACTATTAATATTAATCTTAATAATGATAATGATGATGATGATGATGATGATGATAATAATAATAATAATAATAATAATAATAATAATAATAATAATAATAATAATAATAATAATAATAATAATAATAATAATAATAATAATAATAATAATATAATACATAATTAAAAAAATTAGCAATAACAATACTATTAATATTGATCTTAATATTGATAATAATAATAATAATAATAATAATAATAATAATAATAATAATAATAATAAAAAATAGAATTTTAAGATAATCATGATATGAGATTAATAATAATAATAATCATAATAAACGTAATAAAAAAACACAACAATAATATTATTAACAATCATAATAATATTAATGCTAATAATAATAAAGATAACAATAATAATAATAATAATAATAATAATAATAATAATAATAATAATAATAATGAAATTAAACGTAGTAAAATTACGAAAAATAAATATATATATATATATATATATATATAAATATCAGTAACCATAATAATAATAATACTAGTAGTACTAATACTAATAATAATCATAATAATGATAAAATAACATCAATAGTAGTATTAACAATAATAATCATGACAATAATAATAATAATAATAATAATAATAATAATAATAATAATAATAATAATAATAATAATAATAATAATAATAATAATAATAATAATAATAATAATAATAATAATAATAATAATAATAATAACAACAACTAAATTTTCACTAACATACACAATAATAATGTAACTAATAGGCACAATTGAGGCAATCACATTATGGACCATAATAACATTGCTAAGAGGCATAGTAAAACATCTATTTCTTCCAATGCACATACATAAATGTTCACAAAAAAAAAAAAAAATCAACCTCAGTTTTTTTTGTTCAATTCTTTACAGTTGACATTCATTGATTTAAAATTACATATACAATTTTGATACCTTAATGAAGATACGCTGTAATTGTATTTATAAGCCTTCTTCTAGTCTAAACGAGAATCAGCAATGTGTCCACTAATTTTTGGTCGAAGGAACTTCCACAGCCTTCAAAATAATTAGAAGATAATCACATAAAATATATCACTAGTATAACATACGGAATTTATAATATAAATTATGAAAAATGTGTAAATATAAACAAATTATAACCTTAGCAAATACCTCTTCAGTTTTGGTCGCCTACACAACAAATGTGATGCTCCAACACCTTGTATAATAAAACGAGGGACAAAGTATGAAGAAAAAATTTACAGAGGCTGAAGGGGGGAGAGAAGAGATATCTGTAATGTTGGTTGGAGGAGATGATAACAGATATGAAGATGATACATATATACAACATCCGGTCAAAATTTCCCTAAAAAAATTTAACCGGATGTGACAACTCACTGCTGTCCCTGCACCACACCACTGCCCCCCACCACCCCTGCCCCGTTTGCAGCACCACTGCACCCCCCGCCACTGCCAACCCCCCGCCCCAATCCCTCTGCCATTGGGCCAAGAAAAAATAAATAAATAAAGAAAGTAGATGTCGCCCCTATCAGTGACGACTTTAAGTATGGTGCACCGTATACATACAGTATATCGCCTCTGCGAGAGGCGTTTCAATAAAAAAAAAAAATTATATAACAGAAGTTGCCCCTGCGAGGGGCGACATTGAATAGTATCTGTCAGGATTTTGTGAACTCGCATGTGGCACAGGCGAGTTCACTTAATCCTGAAAAAAAAAAAAAAAAAAAAAAAAAAGCGCTTACAATTTTAATTAAGCAATGAACAGTACCACAATTAATTAAATTTGCCAAGACTCACCTGTGAAACAATTTGCAAGTTAGCCCACTAAATGTTGATCACATGCTTAGCCGTTAATAGTCAATTTTTATTTATAATTCGACGGCTAACACCTATAATCACGAGGTTTTATGTGACACTAGGCCAAATTTTAATATATAACACCTTGTGCGTTTTAAAATGTTTATCAAGTGTCGTGTATTTTAGATATGTTATTAATTAATGCGTGTCGAATATTAAAGATTATGTGATAGAAGATGAAATATGTGGTACAACGTATAATTCAAATTGCACAACAATTGGAATAAACCTTAATTCAATTGATCAATAGCTGGTAAGTTATACAATAAACTGAAAGTAATTTACATGTCATATATGTATATCTGATCAATATTGTTTACTAAAAAAAATAAAAATATAATCTAGTCGTATGCATTCTGTTAATAATCGAACCCTATCCTACATTTTCTATTTTGCACTTCATTTGGAAAAAAAATAAACAAGACGCGTCTTCGTCGACCTGCATTTCATCTTTATAGTTTTGTCATTTATATCAAATTATAATTCAAAAAAAAAAAAAAAAAAAAAAAAAAAAAACTGACCTTTTGGAACGATGAAAAAACATATGGTACCACAAGACAAAGGTGACTGTCAGTTTAATTTGTCATGTATAGAGATATTGTTTTAGTATTGGAATATCTTTGAATTGGGCTTATTTATTTATAGGAGCTATTTATTGTTAAAAAAAAAAAAGTTGTGTTTTGTGTCTTATTATTCTTCTTATCACTCAAACTATAATATTTATTCATGATAGAATTTTATAAAAACGAGTTAGGACAGTCTCAATCGTTTTCCAAATTGTCTATGATAATGTATTTATATCTTCTCAGCCATTATTAATTGTGAATTGAATTACTATGTCTTGGACCCTATCTTTTCTTATTGCATATTAAAGAATAATTTATACAAGGCTTCCTACCAAATGAAGAAATTTCGAATTAAAAGATAAAATATTAAGAAAATAAAATAGTTTGTATATGAAAATTACAAAAGATTTGCAGTTTACGTAGGATGCAATATGTGAAAATGATACAGCTTACCTCGTATATTAGGTGCATACATACGATATGATACTAGCACTTTTTTAATGATTTTATCTCCTCCCATCTTCGATTTTGTGCAAACCAAAGCAGAAAAAGAGTTACATTTTAGTAATATAAAACTTCAACTTTCAGTCCCCCTTCACGTGTTATTTTTCAGTAATATAAACCTTCAACTTTGAGTCATGCTCCTTTCACCTTTAAAGTTTAAGGTTTATATTACTGAAAAATGGGGAGAACCTTTATTATCTTTTTTTCTGAAACGAAGATTGTAATGGTTAATCTCGTGTTTATTACAAAGGGAACAATACTAATAAGTACCGGTGTCGTTATCACCCTGGGCCGCCTTGTGACACCTGTCAAGCCAACCTATCAAAACGGCACCTACCCTGCCTCATGACGTGTTGTAGTCCCACAAAGGGCGGTAGCATTTTCCGTGAGTCCAGTCCAAAAATAGTACCTTAAAGTCAAACAAGTTGGGCTCATTGTTACAGCCTAGTACAAATAATTGCTTCAATAGTCAAGCCCACCAGAAGCATATACCAATACCACGCTTTCAAACTAAAGTATTGCAACATTACAACAACTACAAGCATAAGGATCCCCCATCATGGCAGACCATAGAAACAAGCGTACTCGATATACAAATTAACATATATCACATGCATAAAACTCTTTCGTCATCATCTTAATGTTCTGCCGAGGTGCTCCCCCGGATGAGCGAACCCCGCTGGTTACCACCAACAATCACATCTTTAAAACGGGACATGGGACCCAACATCCTTCCAATTCTCTGCACATAAGAGACACATAGTCAAGTCAATCAGCTACATTTCGAGCCAAAAGAGTCAGATTGTCATATACACAATGTCCACGAGTCATCTGTAATACTGACGACTGAGCAATTGTGAGTTTTCATTCTCGAGTAAGAAAGAGATATTTAATGAACCAATAATAATTCAAGATGGGTATATGTTAACATACAGTTTGTATCTCCACCAAAACCTAACAGGGTTTATATGCACTCTTTTCATTTTGTCAGAAGCACAAAGACTGTAAATTACGTTAAGGGGCAAGTATAAACTTAGGATGGAACAACATAGCCTTCTTGAAGTAACCAATAAGAAGTACATTTATAAATCAGTATAAGATTCGCAAGACATTAATAACCACTGTCCACCAATTAGGGAAAAAAAGACAAAAAGAAACCCCGCATTTACTTGAAAAGTAAACCATGTTATTCTCCATGCAAGGGGCATTACGCCAGGCCAGTGAGAGCAAGAGAGAAGACAGAAGTTATGTGGGTTGAGCTACACAACATTGATTTACAGAATTCTTGGAGATGAAAAGTTTTGGGGAAAAAGAAACCCATTTCAGAAATCCATTTCTCAGGCTATAAATTTTGCATGACTATATAGGGCTTCTCAAGGTTTCGGAAAAGTTTCAGTTGCTCATCTCTCTCTCTCTCTCTCTCTCTGAATTTAGTTTCTTGTGCAGATATCAAACATTAAATATTATTTTTATCTGATTGTTTAAAATAAATTCAAAATGATGCACACATAGCCAAAAGTACACATTTGAGTCCTCGTCATATCACGTGCCCAATGCTTATCTTTATCCGCTATGAATCGATAGTAACCATTCTGATTATGCATACAAGATTTCTCATCGATATTTCATGTTGGTGTATTTGCATAAAAGTAACTTGCAATGTGTTTCACCTTGCTAATCTAGATCACATTTTTACTGAGAAACTAAAAAAAGAAAATAATTCATCAATTTAAGAATGAAATCAAGCCTAGCTAGCTCAGATACAAACACTGAATAATCATTTGGAAAGAGAAGAAAAGGAAGAATGGCAACCAATTTCTAGGTAAGCCGAACGAGTTAACATTAACAATAGAATGAAAGGTTAATACCTCATCATTTTTACCAAACTGCCACTTGAGATGAAAAACCTGCCATCTCTCTTTCTGCCACTGGTGACCAATAATTACAAGCCCCATAACAGCTGCTGCAATGAAAATAGACCAAAATGAATTTGTCTCTTTTGCATGCGCATAGAGAGAAATTGCCCGTCTTTTCCACCATGCCTCACAGGGAAGGTTATCATCATCATCATATTTGTCCCCCTCAATGGGCTTCTGAAAATTAGGGAAGCCTGAATCTAAGGCATGGTCAAGAGGTTCAATTGATTCATCAGTTTTCTCACCCTCGCTGATATAATTGGACTTACGCATGTTTCTTTCACTATCAAAGGAACTAAAGTCACCCGTACTGTAAATACTCTGTACCTTCTCAAATCCTACATCTTTTCCAAAATCTGCACCACTGACAGATAATGTATGAATTCCAGGAAATTCGTCAGACATCAGTTCTTCAATAGTCGCATTTTCGTCATCCTTCACATCTGACTTGAAGCCTTCCTCTTTGACCAACTGAGAAACATCATCTTCATTTCCCTTTTCATTGTGTATCTCATTGCATTCGATTTCAATTGGCAAATTCTCATGTTGACTTGGAGGAAAAACGAAGTGGCCAGACAAGAACATAGCTTCTGAAGTTTCAGCCACATGCTCTCCGACTAAGCTACTCTGGCTATCTACACTAAAATCGACCTGCTTGGGACCAGGAGCAGCTGCATATGCTGATGCAGTGAGTGACACAACTTCCCACTCATTTCCTCTGGGTGCAGCTTCCTTCCCTTCTTCACTATCCGCCATTTAAAAAATTGAATCCAACAAAATCCTAATTTTGCCAAAAAAGATAGCAAAATGTATTAGATGGAAAATTTGTGAGGGGCTTGAAGTACATTAACAGCACGACTGCATCCTATCTGAATGGAGAACAATACCTCACTTACAGACATAACTCCAGCACAAAAGCATAAATTGTAAGACAACTATGCAGCAGAAATCCTTATTCTACATATTGCAAAGCCTCATCATTCAATCACAATATTTACGTTACTTAGCAGAGACAGTTGAGCATGAAACAGCGTATCTTTCTTGATGTCTAGGCCTAATGTAGATATTTTGGTTGAATGTTTGCCTTGGATCATTTCTAAACCCAAAAATCAACTCTTGGCGGCCCTTGTTGTTTTCGTTTCAGAACAACTTCATTTCTGTGTAATTACATACGAAATGGTAAAACATGGTACCACTTCGACTTAATTCAGAACTCAATTAATGCGAGAGTTCACAACCAACAAAGAGTTGGACTAATACTTCCCTGAAATAAATCCAGTCAAGGGAACAATCATCCAATTTCATTACAAAATACGATAACTCGCTGCATTTCTCAAATATATATATATATATATATATATATATATATATAACTCGCTGCAGCAAGAGAAATAACTACTCTCGAAGTCGTTACATAGATATAATAAAAAATCTACACATGCCGTTGCAACCCAGAAAAATGAAATTCCAACAAAACCATCATATAATTAGCAAAATCAGCAGTCGGAGATCCAAAAAAGGTAGCGGCAACAGTAAATAATTCGATCAAACAGAAGGGAATTCATAATTGCGGAGGGGAGTCAAAGGAAAAATTAATCGGATCGTTGATCATCCCCGTACATATAATTAAGCAATCAATTTCAAAAGACTACTTACAGAAGAGGTGAAGAGATAAGATCGAAGAGAACTCAGCAAGAACAATGATTGAAGATGCCTCGGGAACTGTAATATAAAGAAATAACAGAAGATCGGAATTTTACATGAGTGAGAGAGAGATTTTGGGTAAAAAAGTAGCGGATAAGCAGTGATTGAGGGGAGGGGGTTTTACCGGGTGTGGGAGGCAAGCGGTGTCGTTTAGGTGACGTGTAAGTAAATTAAAAGGTAGGTTATTGTTACATTGGCTACTCTAATCGATGGACGAAATTTTATTTAAAAAGTAAGAATTTTAATAAAATTAAACATCATATAATTTAATATTTAAATATATGATTATTTTATCCTAAATTTTTTTCTTTTAAAATATAAATAAAATATAGATAAAATTATAAATAACGTAAATATAAGTTTCTCGCACGTTATATATGAATTTAATATAACTTACTTGATATATATGTGTGTGCGCGCACGCATATATATATATCTATATATTATGGATTAATATTAAGATAAATATTAAATATTAAAAAAATATTTTTCAAAATGATCATTTTTTATCTCTGAAATCCAAACGTAAATTTAGTGTGTCTGTATCATTTTGCACCTATATGCATTATAACTTAATTAATTATGAATGTTAAAAACAAACATAAATGTTTAAATATAAACTCAAATTATTAAATAAAATAAACTGAATAATGTAATAAGAAATTTGTTTTTATTTATATATTTTTTCATTTTACTTTAAATATTTAAATTTATCTAAATAAAGTTTTAAATTCTAACTATAACTATTTACTTTCGAAAAATCTTATTTGCAAGTTTTAATACTTTTCTTGGTATTTCGGATATATAAAGAATAACAAAATAATAAATTCGATGTTTCTTAATACTTTCATATATATGTTGAAATGTTTCAATGTATACATTTGTATTGCAAATAGTTGATTCATTTAAAGATAAACCAATGTAAAAAAATTGTTTAGGTTGCAAAATGTGAGAAAAAAAAAATTATAACTGAGATTGGTTAATGTGAAAAAAAAGACATAATCAAGTTGGTTAATTTTGATTATTTAAAAGAAGTTTGGTTGCAACTTGTATAATATCATAGTTTAGGATGCAAAGTGTAATTATTTATAGAAAACTAACATCAATATATGTAAAATATAAAAAAATAATAAAAAAATTAAGATTAATTATCATATATAAAGTTATAAATATGAGCAAAAGTAATAGTTTGATTTATCAACAAAAAAAATTATTATTACAAATAAACATTGACAAATTTAATAATTTAATATGTTGATTATAAATCAAATGTTAACTATCGCTTTTAATTCGATAAAGTATGTGTTCAATTAAATATGCAATAATTTCTCTCAATATAATAAATGAAGAAAACTTGAGACAATTCATGTCAGAGAAAACAAATTGATTAGTTGTTGTTTTAATGAAATAATTAAGTAAAATAATTAGTAAAAGAGAATTATTTGAATGATTTTTAATCGTATTCCAAACCAATATTATGGGTGTGTCTGTTTATGATTTAGCCCAGTAAATTTAGGAGACCAAATTCCAATAAAACACGCTCATTAACTTTCTCAGCCAAGTTTGGTCCAGCACTCCCCAATCTTAAACAAACATACCCTATATTTATTGTACAACCCACAGTACACATTGAAATCTTAATTACTCAAATAATCAATGAACCAATAATACAGTATTTTAAATATACTATCTTATTATTATATATATATGATATGATATGGATGTCAAATCAAACATCATCAAAAGATGGTCTGTTTTGTGGTGTTTTATTAACTATGTTGAGCTTGTATGGCCAAATTCCAAACGAACACTCTGTCGTATTCATTTGGTTTCCTTTGATGATCATCGTTCCTTCCGAAGTTGGAATTTTAAAACAATAGCGGTACATGGATAGCATGGCTCAAAATGCTAATAGGCATGGGCGACCTATTATGCAATTATAAATAGAGGCTTGATTTATGACCTTGAACATAATGTTCTTCGTAAGGCCTCTTTCTCCCTCTTCCATTCGTACGACTAGCATAATTTGATCAATTGGTCATACCACACCATTTTTAAAGTCTTGTATTACATCCGGGTAAGGCTCTAAATAGGGATGGAGTTTCCTAAGCCTCTTGTAGGTATTATAGAAAAAGATGTTGCCGCAGCTGCCAGTATAAAACCATGGTCCGGTTGATATGTGGCATCATCCTCATCACTGAATGTGACATCTTATCAAATCAGTGGACGAACAATATGAATCTCGTTCATGGATGGAAGGGGATGTCACGAAGCATGCAACATTTCTTCCTCGTTTATTGGCTCATCAGGGAGAGGGGTGACAAGGTCCACCTTGCTCCCACTGGTAATTAGGGACGAGGTGATTCTCATTGATGCCAGTCACTGCCAAAGAGAGACGGTCCATTTTGATAGTTGTCCCTGATCGCCGTCAAATGTGCATTGCAAGCCCCCTTTCTTTCTAGAGTGGCCCTACTATCGACGTGACCCATCACTAAGATTTCTCGAGAAGGATTCTCCTCAACCACATTTTTTAGGTCGAGCTAGGGCACTCTCCTTAGAACATGTTGTTGTACAGATCCTCTTCTAATGAGGTCACTGGTTCTGTTATGCTAGCTTGTTTGCCAAATATTGATCTAGTTTTCCTCCTCATAAAACTTCTGCAGTTGTGACATAAGGTTGCGTCACTCATTAGTATCGTGACCAATGGGCTCGTGGTACTTGCAATACTTCCTCTTATTGTGTTTTGAAGGGTATGCATGTATCTTCCTAGATGCTTTAAATAACCCTTGGTCTTTGGTTTGGACGCAGACCTGTTTGGGAAGATGGACAATGCTTCAACTCATACTCATTTATATCTCCTGGTTCTCAAAAGATTTGACCCCTTTTCCATCACAGCCTCCTCTTTCAGATCTTTTCTTCCCCTTCTTCTATTGGGTTTAGTAGGACCCACAAGGTTCTCCTACACTCTAATAAATTTATCCACCTTGGAAAGGAATTCTAGGAAGGAATTATGCACAACATAGAGTCAAAGAGCGTTAAGAGCTCCATCCAACATAAGTACATGTTCATATGAGTAGTGATCAGTTTGTCTCCATTATATGAGGCGATATTTGGATATCGCAAGTCCATCAGTATATGAGCTACCATGATCAGAGACGGAGGCACAACCGCCGGTCCGGGGGCACCTAATTGTTTTTTATACTATATTTTTATTATTAGAAATCATGTATTATAGTGAAAAATAATTAAAATATAAAAGAAAAATAAGCTAAAATTAATCACATAAGAGATCTCTTATACTTCCTCCGTCCCGAATGAACTTGCACACTTTCCATTTTCGTCCGTCCCAAATGAACTTGCACACCCTTAAAAAGGAAAGTTCTAACACAATCTCCACCCTCAAAATATCCACTCTTAATCTCCACCCTCAATCAACCTTTGAAAAGTCAACAAAATCCCAAAAAACAATTTTTTCTTAATATGCGTGCCGATCCCCCTGTGCAAGTTCATTCGGGACGGAGGGAGTATTTTTCTTTATTCTTGTTAAATTTTCCGAAAATTTCTTCTGAGATTGTTGGTAAGAGTTACCCCAATTTTTTTTATATCAAATCTTATCTTAAAAAAAAAAAAAAAGAGATGTTTATTGTGAAAGTAGTATTTTATCACAAGGTCATATAATAGACTTCGTATTATTACATTTACAAATACCATGTGTAGCATTTCATTAGTAAAATATGGTACATAAAAGTGATAAAAAATTTATTTCATATACATAAATTGGTGCCCCCATGGTAAAAAAAATTCTGGATCCATCACTGACCATGATGGCCAGTCTGAAGGGCAAGTTAGATCTCACATTGGTTGTAGGTGCCATATTCGGAGAAGTGTAACCCAGATTGCCTTTCTAGCCTGGTCAACCTTTCCCTTAATGTTGCAATTTCTTCAAGATCAGGGACATGGGCTTCCTCTCGTCCTTGATAGGGCCCGTTTCTCATAATCTCATGGGCAATGTGTTGAGTTGCGAGAGATTTTTTCTAGCATGTATGTGATGCCGAGTACATTATTGTTTTTAAATGAATGAGATGGTCGTTTGAGCTCATAATAATAGGCTCATTCATGGATGGACGTCCCCTTTCAGCAGGTTTAGGTGCTTTAAGTTTATCAAACACATTTATATGTGGCGACTTGGACTCAGCAGTTGTTTCATCTCGCTTTATCTACGATGGACTCCTTCAATTATGTGAGTCTCGATGATGATTGGGGTAGTGGGGTAGAGAGCTTGGTCTCCCCTCTTGGTGTCTCATCTTATCTAATTGTCTAGGGGGAAGCTCTGCTCCTCTAGTCGTTGATTGCATCCGTGTAGCAGGGTTGGGGATCACTCCTTCTAACAAAGTTTGGGAGCATTATTATATTATGCTCATGACGGCTCATCGTGATCATTTAAGTTCGTGGGAGGGTAGGCCACTTGGTGGCCACGATTTTGCGTATCAATAGGTTCCACATGATTATACATGTGGGACCTATTAATCTGGGAAGGCTATGCTTCTTCCGTGCATCTTGGTGTCTTAGGTATATGGGGGCCATGTTTCAAGTACTTCTATTGATCTCTCGAATAATGTTCGCCTCTTACTGAGACGTCCTCCATCGTCTCCATTTGGATGGAAGGGTAGGACGTCTTCTGCGAATAGAGCTGACTGTTGATGGAGGTCGATTTGGATGCCGTGGGGACGTACGTTGTGGTGCGGGTGTTCACGAAGAGGATGACTACTTGCCATTCGTAAAAAATAGTTTTTTGGAAATCGGAGGTCGGCCCTCCTTCTAATGTCAAATTTTGAATACACATAACATAATTAATCATTAGTGTTTAACAATCAAGGTGATATAGTTGTATTTGGATGGTATTTTTCATGCATGTTCCACAATCGAAGTTTAGACCTAAGAATGTCAAAATTGTAAAGAACATATAGCAAGCTTTAATGAGCTATTTCCAGAGCTCTTAAATTAGCCAACTGTTTTATTTACAATTCCCTCGGGGATTCTCTTTTTTTCAATCTTATTTCTCGCAACTACATTAGATATTCCTATAAGATATAATGTTTGATGAATTGTTATTGTGTTTTTTATTCACAGATTTACAAACTATGTATTCGTGTACAAGAAGAAAAATAAGGATGGGGTATGAATCCCACTAAACCTACTAACCATAATTCTGATTACTAAAAAATATTCTAGCCAAAGATTTGTGGGATAATATTTAATCTATCCCTGCAAAATTGACGTACTATCGGCGACATAAATTTTGGATCATAATAGTTTGAACGCCTTCCAGGGCAAGGACTTGGTGAGGAGGTCAGCAAGTTGATCAATGGGTATATACATAAGAGACATTTTGAAGACCTTTGAAAGTTATATCCCGAACAAAATGGATGTCTATAATAATATGTTTCATTCTTTCATGTGTTAAATAGGATGTAATGCAAGACAGGTTGCACCCACATTATCACATAAAACGCGTGGAGTAGCTCAAATAGGCAGCCTAAGATCCACAAAAAGATGAGTAATCCAACTAACTTCTGAGGCTACAGAAGCTAGTGCCTGATATTCTGCTTTTGTGGAGGAACGCGCCACACCATTCTGCTTCTAGGAGCGCCAAGAGATTGGATTGGGCCCAAGAAACACAATGCATGTGGATGTACATTTTCCATCTCGTGTATCACCACTAAAATTAGAGTCGGAACAAGTAGTAATAGACAAGGTGGATGATGGTCGTAGTAATAGCCTAAAGTGCAGCATGCCCAAGTATTGAAGTAGCCATTTAACAGCACCCCAGTCAGATAAAGTCGGTGAGGCCATGGATTGTGCAAGTCGATTGACAGTAAAACCTATGTCTGGCCGTGTAAGGGTCAAGTATTGAAGACCACCAATGGTGCTCCGATATTCCGTGGGATCAACAGAGCCGGAGCCAAATCTAATCTAAGGGGTGCTGGAAGTCGAAAGGGGAATAACACCGTCCATGTGATGCCGATGAAGTAAATCCACCATATACTTATGATGTGACAGGAACATGCCTTCTTTGCCGCGAGCTACTCCAATACCCAAGAAATAAGAAAGGATGCCAAGGTCTTTGACAACACATGTAGACTACAGATGCTTGGTAAGAGATGCAATTCGTGATGGACTCAAACCACTAGGTATGAGATTGTCAACATAAACCAACATAATGAGTTGAAGAGACCCTTGAAGTGTGAATAGTGATGAATCGGCCCAGGATCGACAAAAAAGAAAAGAAAAAAAAAGAGCAGAACTTAATGCATGATACCAAGCACGTGGAGCTTGACAAAGACCATATAATGATTTCTAAGGCAGATAGACATGTGACAGATGAGTAAGATCCATAAAACTTGGTGGTTGATTCATGTCACGAGCTTATTTTACGTACCATGGAGAAAAGACGTTACTAATGTACAACTGCCGGATACTCTAGTTGCTAGCAAGAGCTAAGGACAATATAATGCGGATGGTAGCAAGTTTAATGACATGGCTAAAAGTCTCATGATAGTTGATCTCAGGTCGTTGATGGAAACCTTTAACTACAAGTTGTGCATTATACTTGTGCAATGCGCCATCGGGTTTTGTGTTTGATATGAAATACCAATTTGCAACCCACAATGTCGGCATTAGGCGGTGGAGGAACTAAGTCACATGTACCATGGAGTTGTAGGGCTGTAAGTTCATCCATAATAGCAGAGTGCCGACGAGGGTCTAACAAGGCTTTGGAGACACATGTGGGTTAGATGCCAGGAGGTAATGGATACTTGGTGGCTGTAAATAAGTTTTTTGGTTTGTATATGTTGTTTTGGCTACGAGTTCTCATAAGATGTGTATAAGTTGGTAGAGGGTTTTAAGTAGGCGGCTCAACATCTTGTTTGACATCCAGTAGAGATGGAGTGAGTGATTGGACTAAGTGGCGAGCAAGATGGGCTCAGAGTAGTTAGCAAAACTGAATTTTCAGCAGCCTAAGTATTAGGCTAGTTGGGCTGATGAGATGGCCCAACTTGTGGCAAGACCAGTGAAGTAGCTAGATGGTTGGGCTGAAAGTGCCTAGGCTTAGCGAAATGTGCTGAGATTAATGGTTGTTGGTCCAGAATTTGTATTCATCAAATTTAACATGTCGTGATATGTAAAGATGGCCTGATTCTAGATCAAGACACTTGTAGGCACTTTATGATGTTAAGTAGCCCACAAATATACACGATTTGGACGGAAATGATAATTTTGTTGGAAAATAAGGATGTAGCCACGAAAAGCGTAGACACCTAAATGTTTAAAGCTTTAAATAGTTCGGTGGCCGGTGAAAAACTACGACAATTGGACTTTTTGCTTGGAGTACTAGTGTTGGCTGACGATTAATTAGATAGAGGATGGTTCGTAGCGCAAACGACCAAAACTCCAGTGGAAGGTGTGAGTGATGAAGAAGTGCATGTTCGACGTCAAGAATGTGATGATTTTAACATTCTAAAATGTCGTTTTGTTGAGGTGTATGTGGAGCTGTAGTGAGCCATTTCATTCCATTTAATGATAGATATGAATGTAAAGCCACAAATTCTCTGCCTTTATCAGTGAAGAAATTTTTTATGTCACAGTTAGATTGCTTTCCACCAATTCCCAACTTTTTTTAAAGTTGACGACACTTGAGATTTAGCTTGTAGTGGGAAGAGCAGACAATAATGGCTAAACAGATCAACCAACAATAAAAAAAACACCGACTCTCATAAATAGAATTAACAGGCGTAGCCCCCCCAAACATTTGCATAAATATAATGTAATGGACGTGCAGCAATAAAAGAAGATTCAATAAACACAATTTATTAGACTTGCACATTGCACAAGAAGAGCAATCCTTGTCTAAAACAGTGGACTTATTTGAGACAAGAAAATTAAATGTATAAATAATATCAAAAGTAGTTTTCATTAACATATGCTCGAGTTGAGCATGCCAATTTATTCAGGAGGTGCAAATACCAAGAGCAACAAATTTGGATGGTGACTGGAGGTAAAATGATGGTGTTCGAATGTGATGAACACCATCTTTGCATGTTTTTGGCGCTAAAGGTGTCCCCGTGAACTGATCCTTCACAACAAAATAATCGGGAGAAAATTCCATAGAGACATTATTAATTTTAGTGAACTGATGAACATATAAAAGGTTTTACTTAGCAACCAACATACACAAAACTGTTGATAAGTTTGCCAAGTCACTAGTAAGGTTATGCGATGCCCTAGAATCAACAAGCTAAGAGCTCTGTGGTGGCTTGGGGGTGGGAGATTGTACCACATTGCAGAGACATTGAGACAACGATAATATGGTATTGTATGATCCAGTTGGGCTCATAGTTGACAAACAACGGAGGAACGTTGTCTTTGATTTTGATTACAACCACGACCACAAGCATAGGATCAGTAATTGCCTTGACTTCCAAGAGATTGTTGATGACTTCCTCGAACAAATTGAGAAGGGGGCAGTTGTATGATAACTTTGGCAACCTTGAGAGCCACAAGAGGGACCAAACCTTATCAAGCAATTCTCTGAAACATAATTGGGTGTCTTGAGAGAGAATGGGACCAACGATCTCCTCATATACATTGCCCAAGCCATTAAGGACATATAACGTTAATTCATCGTCGGTGGCAGGACGATCAATGAGAGACAACTCATCAACGTTGGATTTGAGGAAGTTCCTAAGTTCAGTACACATTCTAGAGCCCATGTTTGCATACGAGAGCTCGATTCAGAGTTGTGCAATGTGAGATTGGGATTTTCTAGCAAAAGCCTGAGCAAGAATCTTCCATGCGGAAGCAGCTGTTGATGCGTTGTTGATAAGAGAAAGAATATCAGATGACACCGATCCAATAATGGCCACAAGGATTAACTGATCTTGCTGAAACCAATGGGTATATGTCATCCCGGAATCTTTGGAAGGAGCATCCCCCGGGATGTGTCTCACCAGATTGTAGCCATTCAAAATGGCCATGAAGTTTGCTTGCCAAGACTTGTAATTAGCAGCCGCTAATTTGATAGGTATATATTGGCTGGCCGTTATAAGAATAATGGGTGGAGGTGGAAAAGATGCGGTGGTGCTCTGCGATGACTCGGAAGTGTCAGTTGTCGAGGTGGAGTCTTTTGACATCTTTTGTAGCAGCTAAAAAGGGGGCAGGATCTACAATGAAGAGTCTCATTAGAGAGGGACTCGTGATACCATATAAGGGATAATGTTTGATGAATTGTTATTGTATTTTCTACACATAGATTTACAGACTATATATCCGTGTACAAGATGAAAAATAAGAAAGGGATATGAATCCCACTAAATCTGCTAACCATAATTCCAATTACTAAAAAAAATTCTAAGTCAAAGATTTGTGGGATCATCTTTAATAGTTTTCAAGTTTACAAGGGGGTATTTATACTAGATGTGTTGCCTCATTAGACGGACATGAGTCGACCATGTGGTAAATATATGTTGGTGTTAAATATGTGTTGGTGTGGCAGATATAAGTCGGTGTGGCAGTCTTAATCTTGGGTCACACATGTTGGACTCATGGATACTCGCCAAGAGGCTATTCGCGGCTTGATGGCGTTATACTTCTTGGACTAGTTGTCTTGTGGACGCGTCCAGGGACCTGCCTTCTTGGTGCGAGCTTGATGCTTCACCTTGTTAGAGCGATCTGATGAACTGTTTTTGTTGACCTTAATTGACTTAGCTTCGCTACGCCACGATGTAATTCGATAATCACGATGTCGCCACCCATAATGCATAAGAAGAGAGTAGTGAAGTTAACGAACTTGCAGTGCTGGACTTTCCTGCCACAAAGTATTATAAAGTTGAACTCCGATGTTATAAAGGCATAGCTGGTTTGGGTGTTGTATTTTAGAATCTCCTAGTCAAAGAAAGACTTTTATTGGCTTGATTGATCGATTGATTTGAGGCATTTAGTTAGCTTAGGAACATGGATCTATTAAAATAAAATACTTTAGTTGCTATCCATTTAATTCGAGGTTTATTACTGTGCCATAAATCTTGACTTATTGATGGATGACATTACACTTTGTGTGTGTGCTTGTTTTTTTCCAGTAAGAGTTAATCAGTTGCCGTGTGCTTTAGCCATCACTCTTTCAAGGATGACAGAGTTTTAATAGGTTTCATTCTAGAACAAATTGTTCCTTTTTTTATTAGGTTATACCTTTGTTTGATTTTCTATAATATACATGTGTTTCTGAAAAAAAAATTAAATCCAATTTACTACAATATTTATTTTCATTCCTTTTGCAAATGTGAAAGCCTAGGTTTGGTTTTAAATGTGACAAATGAAGATCTAATTTTGTTCGGACAAATCTTCCTCAAAATATTTCCTTGTGAGTTTTAAATAGTTTAGCGTAGATTAATTATATTTGACTTTCACTAAATTATATAGAGAAAATCACATGTAATCTTGACTTTCATTATTGAAAAAGTACTTCGAGAAATATTTTCCCAATCAAAGGAACTGAACAATATTTTTATAATCAAATCAACTGTTATAAGCAAGAGTAATTTTAACACTTCGAGTATACGTATGTTCACAACCGTAAGAATTAGACTTCAATATTATTAAAATATTCTGACGCGTGTTACTTTATGAATATTAGGAATGCTTATGTGTCATGCACGAATATATAACATTTAATATATTTTTCTTGCGTACAAATGTGTAAAGTTATAATCTTTGTTATTCCTAATTTTATGGTCATGATAAAACATAGTTTTCTTACCATCAAACCTTCTTCTAGATGCATGAAGGAATAGAGGCATCTTAGCATGAATACTACATGAGATTCTTGTGTTCGATATCCCGCGAAAAGTTAAATAATATGATATATTGATCAACAAAAAATACCAAAAGCATAATTAAAAGAAAGAAAACCGAAAAAATAAATTCATTATTTTACCATGTAGAATCCGAAGAGTCAATATTTACATGTACCACTTGAGCACCATAGTGAAATAAATGGTACTAATAGAATGTAAAATTCGATGCCGATTAATGAACTTCTTTCTACTTTCGTGGTTCTTTCTTACAAGCAAGACCTGGTTCAGTTCCATAGAACATCACAAATCTTTATATTGAGAAGGTTTTAAAAATCATCATTGATCATCTCACTAGAACTTAAATATTTCTCAAAATTGTAATAACAAAAGAAAGATGAATTGTGTTGCAGCGAATAAAATGAGAACATGAATGCACTGGAACCTGAGATTCGATGAATTCTTTTGAAACTTTTGAAGAAAACTCTAATTTCCTTGCTTGGATGATGAGTTTCATTATCCACCACAACACATAATCAGAATTTCCTCTACAAAATTTTCGCTAGAGTTAGTGAAGCAATAATTTTCTATGAATCTGGTGCCTTCTTATGTGAAATCGCTGATTTTGACAGGGATATACTATATCTATGGCCAACGATTGGAGATAGTGCCAGCGGATCTCAATTTGGACCTCTTTCTAAACATTGATATAACATCTTTTTATGACAATAATGGTGCTATAACAACACAGAATAACTAATGGTTAATTGATGATGTCATCCACATTCACATGTTACATACAGACTTACATGTATTAAAAGATGTTATATCATGGCCAAGAGCATACCCAAATTGAGCAGATGGGGGAGAGAGAGATGAATTTTTTTTTTCCACTTAATATGTTAATGATCATTGTTTATATCATAAATGAAAATCTCTTCGTTAGAATAAAGTTATCATGACAACATTTCTACTAATTCAACATTTTTTTTTTTTTTTTTGTGAATGGATATTCAATACATGTTTATTTGTTTATTTTTCTATTAATATTACCGGTGGTTGCCAGAATCATAGCAATAGAAATTAAGAAATTTTAGAGTATCATATATTATGGTGTCAAGTTGACTATAAAATCTTTATTGATTAGTGCAATATAAATTTAGTAAATTTATGATTTCATTAATTTTATATTTTTTCATTAATTGCTTTGAGTTTGTAATTTATGTTACATATCCTAGTTTGTAGAAGTTATTGTGAAATGAAAAAAAAAATTAATTTTCTTAAATATAAAGTAATTTTGGCAGAAAAATTAGCTTCGGAAAGTGACGATATAGATACATAAATATATATAAAAATATAAACATCATATAAAGGAGAGGTTGCACAAAATTTGTTCCCTCTCTCTTTACTTTGAAGAGAAGGTTTTGAAGATGCTTTCCGGACCAAAAAAATGGGGGTAATTCAAGAATTTGCAGTGGTGAAAGGTGTTGCAAAGTTTGAAATATCATTATTGAATATTAAACAAGTTTTGTGGTTTAATAGGTACCCCAACTAGTTATACCAATACTTCCTGATTAAAGCGATTCATCTCCCCACACAAGCCAATAAATGAGAGTGGGTAGAGTTGCCCAATTCTTGATATAAATATAATAAATAAATATATGAAAACCAAAAGTGAAATAAATAACAAAAATAATAATCTTGAGAGAGAAACAAAAACGGATATAGAGAGAAGAGAAACCTGTCTCGTGAAGCAGCAGGTAAGAAGGCAAGGAAAATAATAAAGCTATTTTCTTCTCTCTCCTCCCCTTCCTTCTTCCTCTGCACCAGAATCCCTTTGGTTTCACATTCATTCTTTGCTTCACCCTTTTAAATCACGAGATCCCCACCTATTTTTCTCTTCCCCCCCCCCCCCCCCCCCCTTGATTCCTTCTTCAAAAACCTTATTATCCTTCTCTCTTCTCACACCATTGTCTTTCCTAGTTCACATTGCTCACAGGAAGTCAAACAGTGCCAAATTCAGGGTGAAGAAGGGGAACTGGAGCCTTGAGTGTGGAAATGTCGGGGAAAACTAAACCGGAATTAGGGTTGGAATCGCTGTCGGATCGCCTCAGAAACACCTTAACCTCCGATGAAGATGCCGGCGATAACATCAACAAACCGGACTTCCGGGAACTCGATCTGGGTTCTCCGGTTTCTCCGCTCCGAACCCGAACCGGTGCTGGACTCACTGCTACCACAAGTAGCAGCTCCAGTTCATCCGGATCCGTTTCGGGCCGGAACTTGGGCGGGCCCAACTGGAATCTGCCCAAAAAGTCCGAATCCAATCCCAACAGTCACTCGGGCGAACTCTCCGCAGAAAGTTCCCCGTCCACTGCCCGGAACCTCAAATCGGGTCACACCCGGTCCGGTTCTGTAGGGTCTCACCCGCTTACACCCTCCTCCTCCGTCACATCTCCTCCATCCCAGAATGTGCTTCCCACCGGCAACATCTGCCCCTCGGGCCGGATCGTGAAAACCGGTATGGCTAGTAGGGCTACGAAAACCGATGTTTTGGGGTCTGGTTCTATGAATTACGGCCATGGCAGCATAATGCGGGGGGGTTTTGCCTCTAAACCGGGTGTCGAAAGTGGGCCTCCTCCTCCGAATTACTCCAGAGGGCTAATGGTCGGTGGAGATCCAGGGAAGAAAACGGGAGTGTGCAGTAGTGGTAATGATCCAGAGGAGCTAAAGAGAATGGGAAATGATAATTACAGAAAGGGCCAATTTGCAGAGGCGTTGAGCCTTTACGAAAAGGCAATTGCATTGTCGCCAGGAAACCCTGCATACCACTTTAACCGGGCCGCAGCTTTGATGGGTTTAAAGCGTTTGGTGGAGGCAGCCGCAGAGTGTGAGGAGGCCATTAGGTTAGATCCGGGTTATGTCAAGGCACACCATCGCTTGGGATCTTTGCTTCTTAGGTGAGTCTGAGGATAAAGGTCAAATCTTGATCTTGTTTGTTTCTCAATCTTTCTAATAGTATTGTAAAATTAAAAAAAAGCGTGTTGGAATCTTTTGTATTAGTTTAATGAAGATGATTGTTTTGTGCATTGTGATTTGCGAAGGTGTGGAATGATGCAAGCATTGATCTGCATAGTAGTTTGAGTGGTTTTGTTTATCTTCTTCTAGATCTGGTAGGCTTCAGAATCCTTGCAAGGATGGTTTTCACTGTTTGTTTTCTTGTGGCTAAGTGATTGTCGTTTACCACCCTATGGCCCCCATTACATTGCTCCCGTTTCCTTCATTGTTTAACTTGTATTACTCCAAGTTTGGGCTCTTTGTATCATGGTTCCCATTCTCATTTTTGTATGATGGAGAATGACACTGTTTATGATTCAACATTTGAGGTCGGTACCAATAAGAATTGACGGGGCTTTTTATAATGTTCTTCCTCTGATATGGGATTATTTTTACATAAGTAGGATTACCTAGGAACATTTGATTTCATGTTTGTATTTTGTGGTTATTCGTTTACCATGTTCTTTTTCGGAATTTCGCTAGTATTGATCTCATGTTGGTCTATGTTTATTTTGGTCCTTCGTCTTGTCGAGTCTTTTTGGTTTAGATTTTTATCAGTTCTATAAGCTTCTAATTTATGGAACAAATCACAGTTTAGGACATATTGAGAATGCAAGAAAACATATTTGTATCCCTGGGCATCAACCCGATCCCACGGAGATGCAGAAATTGCAATCTGTGGAAAAGCACATGAGCAAGTGCACCGATGCTCGTAGAGTTGGTGATTGGAGAAGTACATTGAGGGAAGTTGATGCTGCCATTGCTTCTGGTGCTGATGCTTCACCCGAGGTGCGTCCCTAATTCCTTTTACAACTTATAAATTCATTTGACTATATATCATTTTAAGCCAAATCGAACTTCTCTTTGATTGAATTTGGATTTACAGCTCTCTGCTTGTAGGGCAGAATCTCTCTTGAAGCTCCATCAACTAGATGATGCCTTTTTAGCATTGCCAAACATCCCTAAATCTGCCAGCCTACATTCCCAATCAAAGATATTTGGTATGCTTCGTGAAGCATACCTTTACTTTGTAAAATCACAAATTGAGATGGCCAGGGGAAGGTGAGTTATCAAATGTTTGCATCAGATAAAAAACGATTTAAGGTTTCAAAGTATGAGATCATCAATGTGTGTGCAGGTTTGAAAGTGCACTTACATCCATTGACAAGGCTGGGCAGATAGACCCCCGTAGCGCCGAAATCTCAGTTCTGCTTCACAATGTGAGATTGGTGGGACGAGCTCGGGCTCGTGGGAATGATCTATTCAAGGCGGAAAGGTTCACTGAGGCCTGTGCAGCTTATGGGGAAGGTCTCAGACTTGATCCTTCGAATTCTGTTCTCTACTGCAACAGGGCAGCTTGTTGGTTTAAGCTTGGTCAGTGGGAACGTTCAGTGGACGATTGCAATCAAGCCCTCCGAATCCAGCCCAATTACGTCAAAGCTCTACTTCGAAAGGCTGCCTCAAACAGCAAGGTACGACATCTACATTTTACGTATTGCAATTGAAGATCCGATCGGGTATTAGGGTTCCATTTGATGTGACTAAAATATGTTTTGATTTTAACTTTTATTTTTTAGGATATATTTTGGTTTGTTATAGTTTATTAATTTGGATATCTTTTGATTTATATCCTTTTAGAGTTAGGGTTAGTTGCTTAAGGCCTAAGTTGTATTCTGTTAGTATAAATAGGGATCTTTATATTGTTTCAGATGGTTGAATTGTTTTTAAGAAATAGAAAAACTTGTTTTATTCCCTATAGTGTCTCTTTCCCGGTATTTTTAGAATTAACGGATTTAAACTTGTGTCTATCGTTGTTTTTGACACACTTCTACCTGCATCATATTTTGAGTTTTCTTAAATGTTTGTTTTTTGTTTTAGCTTGAAAGATGGAATGAAGCTGTGAGAGATTACGAGGTTTTGAGAAAGGAACTCCCGGATGACAACGAAGTTGCTGAATCTCTGTTTCATGCTCAAGTTGCTTTGAGGAAATCACGTGGGGAAGAGGTACATAACATGAAATTTGGTGGGGAAGTGGAGTCTGTTTCGGGTCTTGAACAGTTCCGAGCTGCAATTTCTTCCCCTGGTACGTGTCTTCTTTTTTTGTCATTCATGCCTTCAACTCATTTCTCATTGTCGTACTAGCAAATCATCAGACTTAGGAAATGCAGGTGCATCTGTGGTCCATTTCAAAACTGGTTCCAATGTAGAATGCAAACAGATATCTTCATTTTTGGATACCTTATGCACCCGTTATCCATCTATTAATTTTCTCAAGGTAAGCGACCTGTAGTGAAATATGTATTTTCATTGTAGAGGAGTCCTCTTTTTTTTTTTTTTTTTTTTTTTTTTTTACTTTTTTTTTTATGTTCTATCTTTGTGAGCGAAATATTTATGTTAATTGTCTTTAACTGAAGGTGGATATTGAAGAGAGCAGTGCGATTGCTTGTGCTGAGAATGTTAGGATAGTGCCAACGTTGAAGATATACAGAAGGGGAATCCGAGTGAAGGAAATGATCTGTCCAAGTCCAGAAGTGTTGGAGTCATCAGTGAGGCATTACAGTATTTAGATGGTACATGTTTGATACTATGCCTTTGTTGTCGTGCACTTTCCCTTAAGCCATCTGCTTTTTTGCAAGCCCTCGTCTTTCTGCCTACCCTACCCTGCCCTACCACCTATTAAATTATCCGGTTTACATAATAATCTCAGGAGGTGCAATATCTGCGAAATGCTAGTGACTCTTGCTCTACTTGAGTTCATTCTTTGATTTGATTCCCAGTTTTTTCTTTTTTCTTTTATAGCTTTTTCGGGATCTCTTGTCTTTACCATAGGGCAGCCATTTCCTAGCAAATGTTTGATTGGAGTAAGGAGTAGTGAGGAACATGTACAATTATGGGCACTGGATCTTTAGTTGAAAGTTAGAGAGAGAGAGAGGGGGTGGATGATGCCTTTTGGAAGAGGATGTGTACATGTATATACACAAACATTGGAGGCCCATTGAAGGAAATGAATTGTCTATCTGGTTAGTGAAAGAAGGACGTTGATATTGATGTTTGTTTTCTCAATCAATAAAATTTTAATGTATTATACTCTTGTCAACAATTGTTCATCTTTATACACAAGAACCCCCTTTCTCTTTTATTCCGGTTGAGTCAAAGCCCTAATCCTGGGGTTCCCAAGTTCACATGAAAGCAATAAATATTTGCTAACTTCCAAACAGTCCCCACATATATGTGTGTAATAAAATCCCATCATGGAAGGTAACCGTACAGAAAGAAATGAATTAAGTAATTGAGGTTTGGGGATTGGGGCGGCCACACCATTGGTGCTAACTTAAGCATATAGTAACTCTTTTGCATTTAATTCTTGCTGCCCCAGCCCAGTCTGCTACTCACCGCATTTATTTTGGTTGGGATAAATAAATTGACCTGTTTCCACGAGGTGCATGAATTTTAGATACTGTCAAGTTTGAGTTGCGAGTGAATTCATAGCTTGTTTATTTTTAAAAAATGTATTATCTTTAAGCGATTTCAAGTTGCATTCCATGTTTATGTGTCTGGTCTGGTGATTGCAAATGGCTGTTGCTTAGGTGTAGTTTTACTATATTGATCAACATTGGATACTTATTACTTACCCGTACAGCTACAGGCCCTTTTAGATTCTATTTTTTTAATCCAACACTTTTGTCAGACTTACTATGTAGTAGTATTGAATAGAAATTGCACGCACTTTTTTTTGGTACTACAGCCAAGATTGGAATTTTATCTTGTTCGTAACAATATAATATTTACTTACATGTTATACAATTGGAGTGAGGACCACAAGCTGACGTCAACAGCAATAAAGCAGCATTATTGAGTTAAAATCTCCCAAACGCCTTGGACCACACTGTTACTATTTTAAACCCAAAAATCACGAAGTTAATACAACACAGGACATCAGATTCCACATCTATAAATGAAATCTGTGGGTTCAAATAAATTCACATTCAAAGGATAATCCATTATTCATAAATGGAAGATACTTTATTACAATATCTTGTTTTAAACTCTAAACAACTTTTATTTAGAACAGGAATGAAGAGAGTATAGATTTTTTATTCCAGCTCCGCTCTACTACCTACTGTGATAGGCCTACTAGTTGATATGTCAAAATCTTCTAAAAAAGAAAATTTCCTTATTCAAACTTAAGGAATATGATCATTACATGTTAAGACACATTAAGGGCCCGCCTGATCTAAAAATGGGTATAAATGAGTAGGGATGTCAAAGGGGTAGGTTCAAACTCGAGCCCGAAGAACCCATTTCATTCAAATCCCGGTCAAAAGGGTTTTAGGGGGTAAATGATTTTTTTAAATCCACCCCGAACCCGACCCAAGTATATTAAATTATTAATATTTTATAATTTTATAAAACATAATGCCATATACAATAGTCCACACCCTTCCAGATTGGTGATGGTGCTTTCTTTTTAATGTTATTTTTTTTAAGGATATTTTGTATTATTTATATAATAATAATATTATTATGTACGTGGTATCTTTAAAATATTTTGATATTTTATTTAATTTCATTGCATTTCGGGGCAAGTTGGGTAAACCCGGTGAGACGATAAGTGGGTTATGAGTTTAGGATTTTTTTTGTGGGGCGGATTATGGATTTAGCCAAACCCACCTTATACTTGACCCAATTCCATCCCTATGAATAATAGGTCAATCATGTTATTGAATGATGTGTGAGAAGTTGTTAACAAAATAAGGATACAGATTAACTTGTTCATGTGCACCAAACATTAGAAATGAGAATGAAATCTCTTTTACTCCCATTAACCACCCCCACCCTGTACCCAATATTTTTAAACCCGGACCGGACCCACCGGTCCGACCTATTTAATCGGGAAGAGGTTATGATGCCGACCCAGTTCTTAGTTTGTAGCAGGTTTTGACTCAATATGACCCGGTCACAAAATCGGTGAACCGGTGACCCACCTAAACCCGATTTTTCATGATTTTTAAATTTTTTTTTCCAAAAGAAAGAGATAAAAGACCAACATATGCGCAACGCAATAGATTAACAATACATGACACCTAGTAATAAAATAGTAAATAAGTTTAGCAAATTAAACTTTAAAAATTACACATAAAGTTTATAATATGTTTATAATATTATTGCGTAACTACCATTTAAGGGTAATTCTATGGTACCACGGTGGTATCGGTACCATTGAAGGGTAAAATTGACATTGTATAAAATAGAGTGGGACCTTAGATTTAAATAATAATTTTCTTTTTCTGTTCTCATTTAATAACCACCTTATTATGATCAGGTTCATTATTCTTAGTGTTAGAGATTAAAGCACGTAAAACACGTAAACACGTATATGGAAATCGGTATACCTCAGTTGAGTTGCAGCGGAATGTATTCAGTTGATTCTCAAACTGAAGGATCGTACTCTGATTCGTCTACTAGCCCGTCTGGACGAATACTACTAGAGCATTCGCCGTCTACTTCACACCCTAGACTCTTGAGGACTCCGGTGATTCTCCAAGATAGAGAAAGAGAGAAAAAGGGAGATAGAGTATTCTGTAGTATTGATTTTCCGTAGTATACGAATACCAGTATATTCATATATATACTAGTATGGGAGAGATCTATCTCCTATTATGGATAAGATCTCCATCCCTATGAGAATATATATGATAAGATATTATATATCTCATCAGATATATATCCCAACTATATTGGGATCCATCAGATATGGATGCAACCAACATCTCCCACTCATACAAATCTGATCCGACTTATTCGAATCCGAAAAACTCCACAATTCTCATCATCATATCTCTTCTTTCATACAGAGACTAAGGCGTGCGACCGAGCGAGAACATAATGGAACAAAGTAAGGAGAGTTATATTAAGTTATCACCCAACTAGCATAACTCATCAACTCAGGAGACTCGCTGTGTATCCCAAACTATGTGGTTGCACTAGACCAAACATCTCTGACCCCTCGTATTCATATAGAGCATGTTTGACCCCTTAACTTGTATCTATGCTCATGACTATGTCAAAACTAATTCGACTTAGTCGGCCGGCCTATGAGCCATAGTACACAAGTGCATTATCAGCTTAGTTTTTCTTTGGCCTCTAATGTCAATCTGCTTGGACTTGACAGCTTTCTTAGTCATGCTCCGACAGACCGTATCAACCATGGCCATTGAACACATGCTAAAGTAGCGTCATCAAGCTTACACTTCATGACAAAGTCCAAAGTCCCAAAGGGCACAAGAAACACTGTAAGAGCTCACACAGTGACGAAGTAGGGATCTATTCGGTCACTCCTCTTACTAAGGTCGTCATTAAGCACATGTAGTATGAATACATGCTATGATGGAGCTCCCACTCAAATTTGGGCATGTCACGCTCTGAACATCATACAAGTCTTAGTCTAGTCGCTCTTCTAGCGTCTGACCTGCGGACCACTTAGGAATTTGTCTCCAACACAACTCCTAATGATTCGCACACTCGGCTATTAAGAAGCTTTTATGAAGTTAGGACATTCTTCATAATCGATCAAGTATGATCTCATCTTGGCCTCTTGCCAAGGCGACTATGGGCAACAACCTTTCGTGTTGTTCCTTTCACGAAGGTGATCACTCAAGTGTTTGATCCGCTAGTCTCATCTTGCTCGCTTACCAAAGTGCCAGGGTGATTTTCCGTGTGAGTGGGACAATCCAAGCCTTGTGACATATCACACATAATAGACACATTACTTCTAACATATAATTAGGGCACATTTTATTGATAAATAAAATTGTTCATACAGGCTAAAAGAATTTTAAATTCTACGAAGTCCCATATTCCTAACATGCCTTTGAAATACATCTATACTCAAAGGCTTGGTGAAAGGATCAGCTATCATTTCACCAGTGGGAACGTGCCTGAGAACCACTTGCCCCTGCGCAATATTATCTCGGATAAAGTGGTATCTGGTGTCAATATGCTTGGTCCTCCCATGATACTTGGGGTCCTTAGCATATGCTAGTGCAGCTGTGTTATCACAAAGGACAACTACTGCATCATCTACATGCGCCGTGAGGCGCAATGTCTGAAGAAATCTTCTCAACCAGATAGCCTCCTGAACTGCAGATGTACAAGCGATGTACTCTGCTTCCATAGTGGATAGAGATATACAAGGCTGCTTCTTGCTACACCAAGTGATAGCAGCGCCACCTAACAAGAATGCATATCCTGATGTGGATTTGCGTTCATCTCTATCCGCTGATCCATCAGCATCGCTGTAACCAAGTAGCTTCAAACTGCCACCGTGATAGCACAAAGCTAAATCACTTGTCCCCTTTAGATATCTAAGTATCCTTTTGACTGGAGCCCAGTGAGCGCGTCCAGGATTACTTTGATACCTACTCACCATCCCTACTGCAAAGCATAAGTCTGGTCGAGTACACATCATTGCGTACATCAAACTCCCTACCACGCTTGCATGAGGAACCTTAGCCATGCTTTCCTTTTCATCATCTGTTTTTGGGCATAGATCTTTGCTAAGAATACAATGTTTTTCCATAGGCGTGTCAACGGATTTAGCATTATGCATACGAAATCGCTCCAGAACCCTCTTAATATAAGTCTCTTGAGACAAAGTTAAGAGTCTCTTTGAGCGATCTCGGTGTATCTTAACACCAAGTATGTATTCTGCCTCTCCCATGTCTTTCATGTCAAAAGTAGATGATAGCCACTGCTGAGTGGCGACAATCATCTCCGTATCATTTCCCGCGAGCAAAATGTCATCCACATATAATGAGAGAATTGTGAAATTCTTCTCATCCCTTTTCACATACACACAGTGATCTTCCTCAACCATCGTAAAGCCTATCGAAGTGATAGCTCGATGAATTCGAAGGTACCACTGTCTGGATGATTGTTTTAGTCCATAAATGGAACGTTTTAAGCGACAAACTTTGCGCTCTTGTCCTTTACCTGAAAACTCTTAGGTTGATCCATATAGATCTCATCATCCAGTTCTCCATTGAGAAATGCTGTCTTCACATCCATTTGGAACAGTTCCAAATCAAGATGGGCAACAATTGCTAAAATGAGACGGATAGAGGCAAACCTCACCACCGGGGAGAATGTCTCTTCATAGTCCACACCTTCTCTTTGGGTAAAGCCTTTCGCCACTAGGCGAGCCTTATACTTGTCTATCGAGCCATCTGCTTTTCGCTTGACTTTGAGAACCCACTTGTTCCCAATTGTCTTGCGTCCAGACGGTAGATGGACTAGCTCCCAAACTTGGTTCTTATCCATCGAACTCATCTCTTCCTCCATAGCACTTATCCACTCTGTAGCATTTGGAGAAGTTACAACCTCTTCATAAGTGGCTGGCTCATCAACATCCATTGTTGCGCACATGAAAGATTCCCCTTCGAGTTCAAAATGTCTTCGAGGAATCGTTCCACGCTTGCTCCTGCGCAACTCTAGATCTTGAGAGTCTTCATGCAATGGAATTCTCCCACTGACTCTAAGATCGCTCTCATTATTCCCGTCGATTGCTGGATTTGGTTGTAAAACCACATCCTCGCCAGGAATTCCAGCGTTGTCTTCGGGATCTTGTAACTCATAAAGTTTAAGATCTCCTTTAACTTCTCCAATTGTTGGAAATTCCTCCTCGAGGAAATTGACATCGCGCGACTCAATTTCTGTCATTCCTCCGTCAGGATGTTCACCATACATCACATAGCCTTTCGAGTGGTCACAGTATCTTATAAAGATATGTTTGACTGCTCTAGGACCAAGTTTCCCATGCTTATGGGAAGTATTATGAACAAACCCTATTGACCCCCAAGGGCGCAAACCTTCTAAGTTGGGCTTTCTCTCATGCCACAACTCATACAGCGTCGAAGGAACTGATTTAGATGGCACACAGTTCAATATGTATGCAGCAGTTAAGATTGCATCTCCCCAAAATGATATTGGTAGATTTGCTTGCGCCATCATTGTGATCTGGCCATGTCCAGAAGTGTCCTATTCCTCCTCTCTGCAACACCATTTTGTTGCGGAGTGTAAGGAATTAACAGTTGCCTTATGATCCCTTTTTCCTCACAGTATTGCCTGAACTGATCAGACAAGCATTCTCGCCCTCTATCAGTGCATAAAGTTTTAAGTTTCCTATCTCTTTGGTTCTCAATCTCCGCTAAGAATCGCTTAAAGCAATCAAGCGCTTATGAGCGGTGAGACAGGAGATACACTGAACCATAGCGCGAATAATCATCAATAAATGTGAGAAAATAGGATGCACCGCGTCGTGCCTTCACATTTACGGGTCCGCATATGTCCGAGTGAACTAACTCTAGAGGTTGAGTAGCTCTTTTTGCCTTTCCAAAAGGCTTCCGGCAGGCTTTTCCTGTCAGACATGGTTCGCACACAGGAAGGTTGACTTTAGCGAGATTGCCTAAAAGGCCTTCTCGAGCTAACCTAGTCATCCTTTCACGTCCTATGTGCCCTAACCTTGCATGCCATTTATTTGAATCATTCAAAATATCAACAGACGAAGAAATAAAAGTAGTGCTTTCAATAGATAAATTCAACATGAAAAATTCATTGTTCATATGTCCTACGCCATAAAGGTTGTTGCCGAGAAAAATAGATAACATGGTCTTTTCAAACAGGAAAGAAAAATCTTGACTCAAAAGTGCTGAAACTGAATGTAAATTACATCGAATACTAGGCGCATAAAGCACATCACTAAGGTGTAGCTCGCGCCCAGTGCTAAGTTTGAGCTGGTATGCACCAACTCCGTCCACCTCTTCTTGCTCGCCATTTCCCATAGCAATGTAGTGGCTGCCCGCTGGTACTCGATGATAATCTACAAATCCTACTCTATCTCTTGTCACGTGTTTGGTTGCTCCTGAGTCTACAATCCAACCATGGAGAGAATTAGCAACTAACACATGTGAACAGACAAAAGAATCAGTAGAGCTAGGAGCGGGTCTTACCTTCTTTGGCTCAGTACAACTACGAGCAAAGTGACCCGTCTTTTCACAGTTATAGCAGGTGTCTTTCTTCTTTCCGCCCCTTTTTCCACGGTGACGCTTTTTAGCCTTTTCACCTTGCGGGCCCAAGTTTTGGTTTTTCGCTGCTTTGTCCTGCATTCTTTTGCTTTTTCCAACGGTTGCCTGTGTTAGGCTTGCGTTGCCCAGCATGTGCGACGAAAGCAGCTGCTTGTGCTCTTTCCGCCTCTCGACGGTCAGCCTCGAGTCTAAGATGACTGGCGACGCTGTCAAAGGTCTGGATTTGCTCGTTGTGTGTGAGCACAAGTTTAACTTGTCCCCAAGTCTGCTCAGGTAGCGACCTTAGGACTGCCAAAACTTGTTGTTCGTTGGTGAGTTCATTTCCAGCATTTTGAAGCTCTCGAATCATGTCTTTCATGATATCAAGATGCTGGTCCATAGTGTGCTTAGGGTCAAGTACGTACTGATTGAATTTAAGGGTTAAAGCCCTTAGTCTCGTTGCCGAGGTAGTGCCGTACGTGACCTTTAAGCCGTCCCACATCTCTTTAGCTGTAGCAAACGTCTCGAACTCACGAATCAGATGATCCTGCATGCAGCTAAGCATAGTTTAGCGCGCAGACCGATCTTGATTCGCCCACTTATTGTATGCGTCTAAATCGCGACGATATTGGGCATTTTGACCGTTCTCTGGCTCAACCGGCGCGGCAATAGTCTCGGTGAGATGGTCAAGGACCTTCATATTATGTAGCAGAAATTTGATCTTACGGTGCCACATGGCATAGTTCTGGCCATCTAGTTTGCCAGAACCGTAAAGATCAGAAAAAGCTATTTGGGCATCCATTTCTGTTAATATTTGCGCAAACTATGTTAGAAGGTTGTCTATTCAATATTTTTATTCGGGTCCAAATAAAATTTTATTATTTCTCACAAGTGAATGAGATCGAAAATTCGCCGCATAGGCTCATAATCATCTCCCACTCAATCGAAGACGATAATAAAAAATTAAATGATCGCGAATAAAAATTGTCCATTGCAAGAACATTCATAAAATAATAATAATAATAATAATAATAATAATAATAATAATAATAATAATAATAATAATAATAATAAAGTGAGATGTTAATGACCTATGGTGGTAAATACGAAACAACAAAAATTACATGGCCTAAAAATTGGCCCCTCTAATACATGTGCCCTAGTGAGAAACGAAAAATAAATAAATAAATAATTACAATTTTCGTTCCTACTACATTATTCTAAAAAAAAATTACATCGTAATATCGTATAACCACCATTGTCATCAACCATCTCATACATACATCAATCACATCACGTAATAAAAATACGCAAATAATTAAATTAAATCACATAACATGTAATTAATTTAAAGTGGCCTAACACAAAATCATTTATTTAATTAATTAAGGCCCACCAAATAAATTGGCCAAATAAATCCTGAATTATTAAGCCCAATTTTAATTATAGCCCAAAAAAATAATAAGGCCCATAAAAAAAACAGGCCACTCTTCCAAAAAATATGAGCAGCCCATTAAAACGGGCCCAGCCCTAATAAACAGGCCCAATTGTCCAGAAAAATTAGGCCCCAAAAAAACAGATCAGCCCAAGACTGAGCCCTAACCGGCCCGGCCCAGACTTTCAAACCCTAGCCCACTGCCACCGCCGCCCGCCGGAGCAGCAGCGCAGCAGCGGCGCGAAGAAGAGGAAGCAGGGCAGTAGCAGCAACAGAGAGCAGCGACAGCAGAAGCAGCGCGACTGCAGCAAACGGGCGGAGCGCCGCCGCGCACAGGGAAAGCAGTGGCGCAGCGAAGCGCCGGCTCCGCGCGCAAGGCAGCGGCACAGCAGCGCCGCGCGAAGCCGCCGGAGCAGGACACAGCGCCGCGCGCCGCGTAACAGCAGTGGCCGCAGCACGGCCGGGCAGCCGCGCGCAGGGCAGCAACGGTCGCGGTCGCGGTCTCGCTGTCGTCGCACGGTCGCGCCGTCGGACTCCACCACCACCTTACTTTCAGCAGTCACCGCGCGCTCAATAGGACAGGGGAGGGTTCATGATTTTTGATAAAAAAAATATAGATTCTTCTTTAATCATAAAACGGTAGGGATGAACCCCTTTTCTTTCTTATTCAATTTTGAATAATAAAAAACGGAACGGACAGATCATATATTAATTCAGGCGAGAACGAATCAATACTCGCTCTGATACCACTGTTAGAGATTAAAGCACGTAAAACACGTAAACACGTATATGGGAATCGGTATACCTCAGTTGAGTTGCAGAGGAATGTATTCGGTTGATTCCCAAACTGAAGGATCGTACTCTGATTCGTCTACTAGCCCGTCTGGACGAATACTACTAGAGCATTCGCCGTCTACTTCACACCCTAGACTCTTGGAGGACTCTGGTGATTCTCCAAGATAGAGAATTAGAGAGAAAAGGGGAGATAGAGTATTCTGTGGTATTGATTTTCCGTAGTATACGAATACCAGTATATTGGTATATATACTAGTATGGGAGAGATCTATCTCCTATTATGGATAAGATCTCCATCCCTATCGGAAATATATATGATAAGATATTATATATCTCATCAGATATATATCCCAACTATATTGGGATCCATCAGCTATGGATGCAACCAACCCTTAGCAAATACATTGTTCTTCTTAACAGTATTACTAAGATAGAGATTACTGAATATGTTGTTTCCCACCCTCCTTCGTCCCTTTCAAGTTTGATGTTCAGATGAAAATTCGAAAACAATTGAATCGTGAATTAACAATCTTGAAGACACGCAATGAAGAATTGAGAATGAAGCGATGATCAAGTAGGATTAACAATTCTAAATTTCACAAAACTCAGTTAAATAAAAAAGAAGAGGATAGATTGACGTTAAAACTTGAGATGTTCACAATAATTTTGTTTTGATAAAACTTAATCTACATATACCACTGTTTAGTCTTCTTCCTGAAAAATTAATCCTCCGTCAAAAAAATATAGCATCACTCCATATCTGTTGCAATTCTTTTTGCCAATACATCTCCGACTAAGGTGTTGATCATTTCTTAACTTCATAAAACAGGGGATTTGAGAAGAAAGCCATTAGGGAAAGGAACTCAAACAATGGAATTGTAATTACCGGTGCTCTCAAAAAAATTATGGCTCCATTTGGATGGAGAGATTTGATTTGTCAGGGGATTTAAAATGAATAGATTTCAAAATCCTTAGATTTGAAATCCATGGACTTGAAATCCCTTGTTTGGACTTATGGTGGATTTGTGAAAGGATTTTGAAATCCAAAATTTTCAAATCCATTATTTGGCAAAACACTGATACAATATTTGTAAAATTTAATTTTTTTTCTTTAAAGTTTAAACTAACAAGTTATATTTTTTACTAAATAAAATAATATTTATCTAAATCAAAATTAACCGAATAATTTTTTCTCTAATTATATATATACACACATATATACATATTATGTATTTTATATCCCAAAATTTATTGGGAGCATTTAATTGGAGACAAAAGAAAAAAAAAGAATTAAAAAAAATATTAGGAGCATTTTATTGGAGAACGAGAGGAAGAGATAATGATAGGGAGAAGAGAAGAAGAGAGAGCGGGGAGGAGAGAGAGAGGACGAGAGAGATAGAGAGAAAGAGGAGAGAGGAGAGAGAGAGAGAGAGAGAGAGGACGAGAGAGAGAGAGGGGGGATGAGAGAGAAGTGTGAATCAGGAGGGATTTGTAAATGACTACCTTTGTCAAAGGATTTGAAATCCACCCAAATATAGTGTAAAATGAAGAATTTCAAATCCTGGATTTCTAAATGGGTGGATTTAAAAATCTGGATTTGAAAATCCACTCATTTAGTATTTTATCCAAACACATGAAGTGGATTTGACAATGAATTTATAAATCCATAGCACAAATCCCTCCATCCAAATGGAGCCTATGAGAATTGGTGAATTTTTATTTGGAAAAGTATAATATAGTGTGACATTTAAAACCTTTATATTTTTCTTTATTTTAAAAATAATTTAATGGTCAAGATTCAATATGTTAGCATCTAATGACTGTAAAAACACGATATTGAACTCACAATTTAATCTGATAAGCATTTATTTATTTAATCATAATTATCCCAATTTTGATGATGTATCTGATGAGTATATATGTATCTATTAAACGAATCAGATTAGTTGATTCATCTCCCTTTCACTTATAGTTTTAGTTTTCCCCTTGTACTCGGTTTTCTTTAATGATGAAGCACCTATTGAGTAAACTAGATTGTCAATTACCAATTAAGTGTATATATATATTAAGCAATCTTGTAAAATGATTCATATGCCGATACTTAAATTTAATTACTATATAACCTTTTTTTTCTTCTCTATCTTATTATCAATATTTTTAATTTTCGAGACTCATTTACAATACGGACAACATTGAAAGATTATTAGATATTAGTTCTTCAAATGTCCAAAACAGTAGTAATAGACAAGATTCTTATGCTATAATGATAATTTTTTGGGGTTTAATAGGTTTTTACACAATTTTTTTCAGGTAAGTCTAATGTGCACCAGTTGTACGGTGCAATTCAGGGTGAATATAACGATTTATGCTTTGATGTATTATTTGTTTTGGATAAATACATTATAATATCTTTACCCAAAACAAGTGATACCTTTAAGTATAAACATTAATACATTTTCACCGTGACACCTTTATTCCGAATATGTAATTTAAACATAAATACTAATATTGTTTTACCCATGATCATCTCTGCAATTGGCGCATAAGAGACCTTCTAATTTTTTCGGTGTTAATTGGTTCTCATAATTCTATGTTATACTACCTCCGTCCTACTCTAACTTTCCTACTTTCCTTTTTGATTTGTCCCAATTTAACTTTTCAGTCCATAAATGACAAACTTTTCTCACAATCTCCACCTTTAAAAAAATCAAAGATTCCACAAAATTTATTTTTTCTTAACCTCCGTGTCCGGTCAAAGTAGGAAACTTAAGTCGGGACGGAGGGAGTATATGACATCAATGTTATGTTTTTGATCAAAAAGTATTAAAAGGACCTAGAATAAAATTGATTACTTTTGTAAATGTTCGTATAAACCGCTTACAGTAATGTTTTCAACATAAAGTGATAGTTACCCTAAAAACCTATAAAGTGATAGTTTTTCTTGAAAAATATAGATGATATTTATTCAGCAAGAAATGATACTCTTCCAACAAAAAATTAATATTTTTGCATCAACTCTTCCTCACTTCTGAAAATTATATCTTCTATTTTTTTTTTCTTTTTTGAAATTAGGATTTCATTTTTTTCCTGAAAAGAGTATTTTTTTTGTTGAAAATGCATTTCTTTTGTAGAGCCAAAGAGATGAGCATAGAAGCATTGGTTCACCAAGCCGCGACTCCGTATCGAGCGCCTGGTTGCATAATCTTGACCATATTTAATTTATATTTGAATCATTTAACAATCCCTACATATAATCGTTTTACCAGGTCGTTTAATTTTGTCTCAATTTTGGCCACGTTACAAGATTATAAGTTTTATAAAAATTGGTTCTAGCTTAGTTAGTAGAGCATCTTATAATTTAATTAATTGATTACAGTTCAATTTTCACCGACCTACCCCTATTAGGATTGGTACTCAAAATATAAGATTATGATATTCACCAACTAAAATTTAGTTTGAAGGCTTTATCCGATGCAGGGAACCTAACTAGAGGTGTACGTGGGTTGATTTGAACGAAATTGTGAAATTTTGACATTCAAACTAAACTAACAGTTCATAAGACCAATAGTCTTGGATAGCTTGATTGGAACAAAATTTATTTTTTACGATTTTAACTTTTAATCATAATTTTCTGTTAAATTTTATTTCTTCGAGACTTAAACAAAAGTACTAAATATTAAAGATTAATATTACTTTTTAATTTTCTTGAATGAAAGGGTTATCATGATTCAAAACAGGAAAGGGGGTATCAGCACAACTTGTGATGAATGCATGTAAATTGAATTACACTTGTTCATTAGAATTTCATATTAATGCAGATCTAATATCAAAAGAACTAATAAACGAACTAATAAATGAACTAATAAATGAACAAATACTAATTTAGAAAATTTTCAATATCTGATGTTGGTTTGAACTAGGTTATTGGGCCCGATCTAAGATCGCCCAAGTGGGCTGGTCCAATTATTGGTAAAAGGGTTATTATGGGAAATCCATCTCTCATAATTAGAGGTCCATTTCTTTCCTTTATAAACACAATGAAGTGTACCGGTCCTACTGGGTACACTTAGTGATAGAAGTGAGAATAATTTTTCATTTACGTGAGAAACAGAAAGGGAAAATCAAAAAGTGATTTCTTTCAAACCCAAAAAGTGTTTTTCCAAAGCTGCCGGAGATGACTCTTGGATTGTGTATCGTAGTGGATTTCTGAATGTGATTTTCACCCCGACCAAGAGTACGGATCATCGAGGTGAGGCCGTGGTTCGGCCCTTATACACTCCGAGATTCAAATTCGCTGCAATCAAGTTACCCCAACCATAAATCCAACATTGGTATTAGAGACAAAATGTTAGAATTCGGCTCTCGATGTTATTTGTTGTTGATTCGTTTTGATTGAAAAACGTGTTGTACAAATCTGCCCATTTTCGTCAATTTTATTTTCAAGATTTAGCATTTGATGTTATAGTACTCGTTAATAGCTTCATTCTCCAACTTGAATCACTCAATTCCGTTAAGAAACGGATTCTATGTGATTTTTTGAAGTTGGATCTGTGAATCTGAAAAATTCTTGCGAAAGTTTTTTTTTCTTTTTTTTTTTTCGTCTGATCTGGGTGCGATTTTCGTTCAGTTATTGTTCTATTGTTTACATGTAATTGATATGTTTAAGTTCTATGTTGAATGAGCTTTCTGTAAACGTATTATGCACATGATTTCGTTGAGTAACGAATGAGATGTGAACTTTTAAAGTTTGGACGAAAATCAAGTGATTCTTAAATTTTTTCCAGGAAACTTGAAGATGTTCTTGTTTCTTAAAAGCTCGATTTGAGCATGTTATTGTTCTATTTGACGCATGTATGAGGTATGTATGCGTAGCTTATACAATGAACTTTGATTTGATATATGATGTATGTTAATCGGATCTGTATTGAGTTGTATAACGTGCTTTGAAAATTAAAATCGGATCTAAAGTGTTCTTGATGAAGAACATGAAGAACAAGGTTCTTCACTCTCCAATAACACATTTTCTGATCCAAACACATAGTTAGAATTGTTGGATCGAGAAACCAATTGCACCGTTGAACTCGGAATGGCCGAGAACGGAAGGGGTAGCCGGAGCACCGCTGGTTGACAATGCCGGGAAGGCGGCTTGTGTAGGCCATCTTTTGGTCAGTGAGAGTGGGCCTCAGTTGGTCAAACGGTTAACACACCAGTGCCTAGTTAGCACACGTGGACGAATGAAATGGTTCCATGTGAGCCACGTCATCGCACAATCAGCATTAGCGTCAGCCGACACGTAGGTGCAACATCAGCATACGTGGACGAATCACATCGCACCATATATTCAAGCCATCGCCGCATCAGCAGCCACGTTGTGACACATCATACAAATGCAACCAACGACAGGCTGACACGTGGCAGAGGTGCCATGTCAGCCAATCGGACCGAGCTGGCTCAGCTGTCAGTTCATCGCCAGTCGAGCCAGACCACCACCGGTTCATGACAACTCTCTGCTGCGAATCGATCGCCGGACCACCGCCGGACCACCGCCGGATGGTTGTCGGACCACCATGGCTCCGTCATGTCGCCACTGTCGGATGGTTGCCGGACCTCCATGTCTCCGCCGCAGTGCCGATGCCGACCACTTCCGGAACCTTGCCGACGTGTGGTAGCGCGCGAGACGTGCTTAGGGCATGTGGCGGCGCATGGTGGCGCGTGTGAAGCGCGTGGGGCACGTGTGCCACGCGTGGGGCTTGTCTGGGCAGTGTATTTGTGCGTAGGTTCGTGTTTTGACGCGTACGAGCGCATGAGACACGTATTTTGTGCTTATATATACATGTGTGTGTGCGTGTACGAGTGCGTATGCATACATGTGAACGTGTCATGGATGCAACGGAAGCGTGGTGATGCGTGACGGTGCGTGTACTGGTTTTGAACATGCGTCAGAGGCCATATTTATGGAATTTTTCACCTGAAAACCTCCGTGACATTATTTTTTACACCTTATTTTCCGTGATTTCGATTATCCTCTATGGATTTTAAATTTTAGAAATTTGAATCCAACTAAGAGTTTAATCAAAATTTAGAAACTGGGTTGGGGTGTGAGAATGATATAGTATTTTTGGGAGAAATTGTTGAAGTGTGTCCCTGACCTTAAGCTTGTTAGTACATTCAACAGGAACTAATGAGCAATGAATCACATAAGATTATTGGCCATATTCCTTAGTGAGTGTTCTGAATATGTTTACAATGACTATTGATTGGATATCTCTAATCTAACCCTACCCTTATCGTTCGATATTGTCGAGTTGGTTGACTTGCCTCTAAGCTAACTAAGTGTTAGGCTTAGATCAAAAGTGATCACATGGCTAAGCCAACATTTGGATAGATGTTACATCTGCCAATGGATGGACTTTATTACGATGCTGATACGAACGTCTTTACAGATGCTTCATAAGAATGTAATGTAAAAGTCATCTGTCATAAATGGGATATAATTAAGAGCATTAACTTGCTTTCAAACTTAATTCCCAATCATATGGACGGTGCATATTTTATGATCCTTGACATTCAACTGTGTGTTGAACCCCATGTTATGTGTGATCAACTTGTTGTCTGTACAACTTGAGTGTGATCAAAATAGTAAAATCGTGTTGAGAACATGATTGGTTACTTGAGTGGGGGTTATGGGTTGGAAGAATCCTTGCATTCTCACCCAAAACAGTTGTAGATTTTGTTTTCCTTTTAGAATTTAGTTGTGGTAATTCGACGGTTGGATATGAGTGATGATTGGGAACATAGTGAACTTTCGAGGTCATACCTTCCGTTAAGTTACCACAATGTCAATTCTAAGAACAAAATCTTATGTACATTTAGTTTTAGTAAGCACATACGTGTGCATTCACATCCCTTATACCTAGACCTTGGCGTAGAACACAATTAGTTAGTTGCTTCTTAGTTAACCTTATCTTTAGTGATAAGTAGATTGTGACTAGGAGGTTATAACAATTAGATATGTACTAGACTTAGAGATTGTCTTGAATGGTTTCAACCAAATCATATGAAACCAAGGAGGGAGTTAGTGTTGGAACAGAGAAGAAACCGGAGGATGGAATTAAAGGCGATTCCTCTACCGACGAAACCTTGGATGATCAAAAGACACTGTACTTGGTAATAATCCTCATTTAATGAAAATAATACTTTAGCTTAAGATATCAGGGTATATTAGAGTAAAAGTTTGGTATCTCTACCGCAATCAGTTAGAGGTTGTTACTCCAAGTCTTCTCTGTGATCTATAAATTAAGACTTAAGTTAAAGTCTAGTATCTTTCCGTTGAGTGGGGGTATCTGAAAACCGACTAAGCCCATAGGGTAGCTCGGATTTTTAGGATGCCGCTCATAATAGTGATTATAAGTGGCTAAAGGCTGCTAATTAGTCAGTTATAAGTTCCTTGTTAAGAATTGGATTCTAAACATAAGATGAACATATTAAAGGCGAATATATTGATAGTGAATTTTAGAAGAACGTCTCCCAGTAAAGACAAATGAGTCATTTTGTGAAACAAAAAATTCTGAGCAAATGCAGTATAGTGTGTTTGACTCAACACATATACTGAAACCAATTGGAATGACACTTAGTCATACTAATCCAAAGTATATTTCTTAGTTCTTGACAAGCATGCCATATGAGTTGACAATGAGGGTTAAGCATATAGCATTATTCATTAAGCGTGGTAGTGGATACCTGCACACTTCTTGGGAAGCACTTGATAGTGCACACTCAACTTGAATGATCGCAAATGCTAGACAGTGTCAGACTTGTCGATTAATTCGTTTACTTCTGGTAAAGGAATTTAAGGCAGTGAATGTCAGAACTAGAAATTTCGGGGACAATTTTTTTCTATTTCAATAGGATTATAAGGATGAACCTAGGAATTTATGCCATAATTGATAACTTAGACATTTATCACTGCAAATTGGATTTGCAAAGTGCTGAAGTTAATGATTAGGCTTGATCCTTTGCAATTTGGAATTGCATGATGATCTAAACTTTTTCTGTATGTTATCCTCAAGGATCTTGAAATAGGACGAATTTTGGTTTAAGTTGAAGTTCTTCTAAAGATCTAGACTTGACTTGAGATAATAAGAGATTGATTGGTTGATAAACATTAAGACAATATTGTAGATGGACATGATGAGAATGTTTCGTGTTGCTGGATGAAGTAAACATTTGTGTATGCTTTTGAAAGTGGTCTGATTAGTGCAAAAACGCACTAGACTAGTTTACGTTAGGCATAACGTGATGCTTCAATTAAGGGAAAATGCACTCAAGGAGTAATTTTTCGGAATTGTTAATCTTGGGGGGGAGGGGATTTTTGTTTCGCTTCATCATCAACACTTAAAACATTTTTAGACAATTAGGATAATTTTTCTATTGTGATTAATCCACTTAGATGTTTTGTGATTCAACGATGTAATAGTTGATCATGGAGCCTAATCTCCCGATACATATGAGGGCTGCTCACACAAATTGATCAAATTCATTTGATTCGCTGAAAGTCTAGACACTGGAGTGTTTAACACAACGATCAAATGAATAAGACATAAGTTCTCTTAGACTAATTACAGGTGTGAAAAGTCTCATGATATTCTTATGAGCAATGTAACAGAGATATTATCAAGCAACCATCCGTTCTTCACCCACATTTTTCGACAAAATTGAGTGGTGAAGAGGGGGGAAAGATATGTTGCTAGATAAATATTCAGTTCCACGAGGGTGCAAGTTAAATAATTTATTTCATTGGAAAAGAACGTTGATTAGGACCCATACCCATGAGGGTGCAAGTCAAATAGTTTATTTCATTGGAAAAGAACGTTGATTGCGACCCATTGCTTGTATCAAGATATTTATTGAATTAGTAACTTAAATATCTCATAAACTTTTTGACTTATAGATAGTTAGACCTGAGCAAATGAAGGTTCTAGGGGTCAATGGGGATCCTAGGGATCAATTGCTCAGGCGAATGACATTTTTCAATTAAATTTGGAAAACTAAAAACCTCACTAGAGGAAATGTATCCTTAAAGGAGACTCTGTCAGTCGAAAGGTTATATGTTCAAAGATGAACAATTGATAAATTTGTTATAGAAGTAGAATCACAAAACCTAGTATTTTGGAGATATTTCTATGAAATGTTCAAATGAAGATCTACATCCAACTGAACTATAAGTAGTTGAAAAAGAATATCCTGAAAACAAGATTCCAGTGGGGGTCAACTTTTGGTGATAACAGAATCTGCTTGAATCATTCAATTGAACAGTGCTGGGAAATGCATACTTGAATCTATGAGATTACAAGGCATGTTTAAACTAGGGATCTCCAGAATTTGAGAAAGAGTTGGAGTCTGTATCATCCTTGGATGGATGAAAACAAATTAATAGTTTTTTGATTGGTGTAGTTGAAACCAGGAGGGGGAACTAGTTGATATTCTGTTGGACACAAAGAGATTGTGAACTAACGGTTCTCAAAAGGCTGTTAACACTACCAGGGGTATGGATCTCAGATTGGTTAGAAAGTTACACTTTGAGTGTAAGGCTTGCCTATAGGGACATTTTCTACCAATGTTGAGTTATACCATGATTCGTCCTTAGTTAGCCAACTTAGAATTTGATTTGCAATTTTTAAGGTGGTTGAGTGACTATATTTCTCAGCGGAGAACTTGATCGATAAACAAATTGGTTTACCAAGGAGGTTTATAGTCAAAGGCCAAGAAGTCAAGTTCATAGCCTGGTACAGTTTTCAAGTCAATGGTATATGAGATTTTACGAAAGTATTAATATCATGTAAGACCACAAGGAAACTTGCAATCTAAATTTTGATAGTGAGCAAAGATATTGAGTATTATGACCATTAATAAATGAGTTGTTTTACAACTCGGAGTTGAAGGATATGTATAGGGTTACTTATAGGATAAGTGAAGGTTCCAAGGGATCATCTAGACGACTACTTGTGATTGTATGAGCATCACTTGTAAAAATCTTAAAGTTATTCCATGTGGACGCCCATGTATCCACTAATACTCTTATTGGCTATAGACGAAGTTTTGAAGCCACTTAATGTGTCCAATAACTATTATAGATAAGTTTACAAATCCATCGTACAATATTCTAATATTGCTAAGAGCTGCAAATAACTTTAAGATGTGTGTGCCTTAGTGTAGGCTTTGTCATGGGTCTAGTAATTGAGCATTAATCAAATCATAGTATAAGTGTAGAAGTACACATGAAAAAGGTTCTTGTGATGTCTAGGACACATTGTATCATTCCCCTAAGTGAAGGAACTATGATCTAGTTGGCATAATACATAGATCATACTCAGTATGATGATACAGATCAGAGACTGTATCTAAGTAGTTAGTCTTGCAAAGTGGCAAGATCATCTCAGGGAGATGGGAGTATTGATTGAATGTAAAGATTTCTAAAATCAGAGCAATGCTTGGAGCTTCTGCCTATACAATGTGAAGTTATTTTGGTTGAGTAATTTTGGAGTGATAAGCAGTTAAGTGGGAACATTGGCAACCCACAACATATAGATGGGGCGTAGCTTATAAGAGACTCCAAACACTAACCAAAGTACATCAGAACTCGACTTTATATGTGATATTGTCACATAATGCAAGGTGATTATGATACTTATGTACACTTATGAATTGACGGTATATTCAAAAGTATGTCGGACAAGTTGAGAATTGATTGGCTCTTTCACACGAGCAATCGCCTCCAATGTCGAATGACATGAGAGATGGGACCAACATAGAATTCATTCAGTTGATTCTATGAGTGGCGCCTTAGTACGCTAAGATGAGATCAATGTTTGGTAACATGTGATCGAATTGGATATTTGGTTATCCAATTATAACTTGTTGCATAGTCAGGTGTGAGTTTTCTGGAGTTAGACGTTAACTTGAGGACATCTAAGGAGAAAACTCAGGTTAGCTGCTGAAAAACATCTCGACCAAGATCTGTACAATGTGTTCAGTAAATGACATACGCTTCCTTTAAGGAAATGACACATTGTAACGTGCGTTTCATACTACATGTGCTTGTGACCAAGTGGATAATGAGAAATGAGTCCCTATTCTCTCATTGTGTGAGATACAGAGGTTTGGATTACCTCATAGTATGTCCTTAAGAGTTTTTCCAGTGTTTTTATTCTTCTTCTCAGTGTTGCTACTTTAGCATGCTCCCAATAACCACGGAATTATTTGGCTATGCGGGACATGTGTAGGAAAGAAACTAGATGAAGGACTAGGAGGTATAAGGAAAAAGGAAGATCGTTACTGTCATCACACTTTAAAGATTCACTAGCACCAAGGAATGTAATAGTGAATGTAAAGCGCAGTGATGAATCTGGTATGCTCCTTCATAAATGAAGGGACAATGAGACATACTGATTCTTGGCATTGAGTAATGAGTCTGGGATATAACGAGTTCGTTGTCCTCAAATTCTTGATGTCGAGATGTTATACACCTTAACCAGTGTATAATAATATGCTCTTGAAATACTCGTGGGTCACATGATCCATTAGCCAGTATGACCTCGGTGAGTTGGAAAGATCACGAAGGGTTAGGTCTCAGCCCTCATGGGTAAGTGGTGGGTGTTGGTTTGACCCCGGCCAAGGGCTCGATCCAACGCCGCCCAAGTGAACTGGCCCAATTGCTGGAAGTGGGCTATTATGAGAGGCCAATCTCCCATAATTAGAGGGCCACTTCCCTCCCTTATAAACACAATGAAGTGTATCGGGCACACTTAGTGGTGGAAGTGAGAATATTTTCTCACGTACGTGTGAAACAAAAAGGAAGAAATTAAAAAGTGATTTCTCCCAAACCTAAAAAGTGATTTTCCAAAGTCGTCAGATATGACTCTTGGATTGTGGATCGTGATGAATTTTTGAATGTGATTTTCACCCCAACCAAGAGTACGGATCATCGAGGTGAGATCGTGATTCGACGCGTATACGATCTGGGGTTCAAATTCGCTACAATCAAGGTACCCCGACTCTAAATCCAACATCTGAAGACTTACACTTTTTTGTCTTTTCATCACTTGGGTTGAGAGAAAATAATAAAATGACAGAACTACAACAAAATTTATTTAGAGGAAAGGCCGATAGAAGTTAAATGATTATGGAAGCAAAAAGATAGTAAAGTTTGTTAGGGTTTTGTTGAAATCTCTAAAAAGAATATCTCTCTCTCTCTCTCTCTCTATATACACACACACACACACACACATATATAATCTTGGTTTTGTTGGTTTGGATTGATTTTATATACTTTGAAATCACAAAGTATTTACTGGCTTTTGGTACATTGGATATATAGACACGCATGCAGGTCGCGCGCGATCCGAAGGGTCGTTACATATATATATATATATATATTTATTAATACAATGCATGAATTATGTATGTTTAAGTTTGCATCTGATCAACAAAGTTGTTGGTGCCCCATTAGTAAGTTGTGTTGTACATTAGGTGTGGTGGTGCAAGTTCAAATCTCCTTCACCACATTGTGTTATTATTTTCTTCTTCTTCTTCTTCTTCTTCTTCTTCTTCTTCTTCTTCTTCTTCTTCTTCTTCTTCTTTTATTGCTTATTTTTTTTTAAATAGACATAAAAAACTTATTGAACAGATGAAGTGGTTGGCCACACGGTAGTGCCTTGTTTGGTCAGTCGCAAGGTCTCACGTTCAAGTCTTACCAATGTTTGATTTTTTGATTAAGTATTTTCCAATTATATTTTATTAATACTTTAATATATATTAATTAGGAAATAAATTCTAATTAAGTCAATAATAAAAAACAAATTAATAATTAAATTAACATTAATAAAAATAAATTAATTAATTATAATTTTAAACTTTTTATTGTTGATTTTTTTTTTTAATTTCTTTGTTTTTCGATTTTATTTATTATATTTATCTGTTTCAATTTTATTTTTCTAAATATATTTTATTAATAACTTAATTAATCATTAGTTACTACTCCCTCCGTCCCACCTTATGTTGCACAGGGGAGGTTGACATAAGTATTAAGAAAAGTTGCTTTTTGAGATTTTGTTGACTTTTCAAAGGTTAATTGATGGTGGATATTGAGGGTGGAGATTATGTTATAACTTTCCTTTTTAAGGGGTGTGCAAGTTCGCCTGGGAAGGACGAAAACAGGAAAGTGTGCAAGATAAGATGGGACAGAGGGTGTATTAATTAAAAAAAAAAATATTAATTAATTCAATAATAAAACATAAATGATTAATTAATAAATATTTATCAATTATTTTATTGTTGAATTTCTTTTTTTTTTTTTAAATTTCAATATTTTTTATTTTAATTAATATATATATATATATTTTAAATATTAAATAATTCAATAATAAATACTCCCTCCGTCCCGACCTAATTGGCCTACCTTGGCCGAGCACGAGACTAAGAAAAAACAGATTTTGTGGAATCTTTAACTTTTTCAAAGGTGGAGATTAAGGGTGGAGATTTTGAGGGTGGAGATTGTGAGAGAAATTTGCCATTTATGAGCTGGTCAATTAGATTGAGACAAACAAAAATGGAAGGTAGACCAATTAGGTCGGGACTGAGGGAGTAATAAATTAATACTTAAATTAATAAAGAAAAAAAATAATAATTAATTATAGTTTTTTTTTTATTCAAAATTTTCATTATCGATTATATTTATTTATTTATTTTCTTGCTCTTGCGGATCCGATATTATATAACTTGATTAACTAAAAGTATAATTTGTTTACCTAAAAAGTTTAATTTTGTAATTCTTTAACTTTTTTTTCTTTTTCTTGTGGCATATTCGATATAGCATAACTTGTGTTACCAAAGCGTATAATTTGTTTATCTTTCTTTCTTTCTTTTTTTTTTTTTTTTTTTCCAGAAATGATAGACGGTTTTATATATACGCAAAATGATTACAAGCAAGGTCCACTGATCAATTGTTCCCATAAGTACAGGAGAAATCCAAGATGGGAAATGAGGGCCCCAATCTAAGGAAGAAGGGCTCGAAATTACTAAGAAGCAATCGAAACAACAGAGGGCAAGAAATTCCTATCAACAAAGTAAAAAAAAAAAAAACAATAACTGAAAATATTACGAAGAAGAATGATGTCCTCGGCTATTGTAGTATTCCTAGCATCGAAGGGTCCCTTCGAAGAAAATCTTCTTGCAATATCCTTATCATCAATCCTCAAATGAATATTCTTCCAGTCACTTTTAAATGCCAGAAGTTGAGCAAATTTAATAGCTTGAAGACATAACTCCACTGGATTAGGAGAAGACTTCCTAGAGATAGCCCAAGCACCCTTACCAACCAACTTCTCATCTTGTGTAAGAATATCAAACCCAACTTTGGAGCTCTCGAAAAATAAAGTACTGCTAAACAAATCAATGCATCCTACTTTAGCTTTCCAACCACTATTGTTTAAACTAGGTGGAATAGCTGACACGTCGGTTTTCTAACCTAGTGTTCCGCAAGTGTACGGTTATAGGTATAGTAGCGGCAGTCAAGGTTGATTCCTCAGAGAATAGGTTTTAAGTATTTTGATACCTCGATAATCTAGGATTATCCTAACTAGATACTAAGTTGCAAAGGGTTTGTTTTTACTAACTAAAATACTTAACGGCTAAATTACCTAATTAACCATGACCTAACACTTGGCAAACAAAGAGAATTAAAAATCAGTGAGAAAAGGTATCTCAAGGTTTCAATTTCAGGATATTACTTCAATGTTGACTATGATTAGCCTGTAGATTTACCAATTCTAGTGTTTATTAGGCGGCACGACAATAATCTAACCCTTCTCTTAAAGCGATTAAACCATTGATTAATTAAGCTAATTACCCTCTCGAGTCAATTAAACCTAATAACTCCCAAACGATCATAAGCCACGGCCTACACCGTTATAGACAACTACGCTCTATGTCATAAGTCTGATAACGATTCCCTCTTCTCGAAGCGAAATTGCTAAACTAAATTACTAAATCTAGGTGATCAAGCTAAATTTAGTTATAAGCACAAACATAGAGATAAACACGTAAACAATAGAATTAATAAACTAAATCATAATCAAAACATTGTCATAATAATCCCTAATCTCTAACCCTAGGACAAGAATAGATTAGCTACTCATGCCTAGCAATAATCTAATACAAGATTCTACGGAAAACATTGTAAAACATTAAACTAGAAAAGAACGACTAAACCCGGATGAATCCGTCTTGATGATCTTTGTCTTCTCCGTCCTCCAAGCTTGTATAACTCTTCTTCCAAGTGTATGTGAGAATATGGAGTGTCTCTTCCCTTTAAGTCATGAGTTTGGGGACCTATTTATAGTTATGGGTTGAAATCCTTGAGAAATTAGGACAAAAAGCCCAACTAAAACCCGATTTGGTGTTCCGGAAGGCTTTTGACGCGGCCTTGGACCCCCCGGACGCGGCCTCGTTGAGGCGTACTGTGCTAACACGTTTCTGGGCCATTTTTGACGCGGCCTTGAAGGGTAGTGATGAGGCAGCGTCACTTCTTGCCCCGAAATGGTGATTTTCTGTTAGCTTGATACACCTCTAGTGTTTTGGCCATAACGTGAGTTATACAACTCCGATTAAGGTGAAATTGGTGGCGTTGGAAAGATAATTTGAAGATCTACAACTTTTGTGAAAGGAGAAAATCCCAAAACGGATCGGAAGACCCTAAAAACTTGGTTTGAAGTCAGACCTGAAATCCTACTCCGAGCCCATTTCACCTCTTCTTGGTCCATTTCGTCTCTAGTTCGCCATATACTCGATATGTCACACCCACCCTTGTAAAAACTTAATTTATACTAATTTTAGCCTTACAAAACCTGTGTATTCTTTTTTTTTTTAAATTAATAATCTAAAACACTTTCCCGATGATAAAATCTCATTAACATGTGTTCACATAGATCCAAGTCAAGCACAGTAGCATCACTCCGGTTTCAACACCATATTTACAGCAATATACATATTAAAGTTCCCTAATTTGAACATGTCCAAAAAGATTATTAAAACGCTAGCAAAAACATAGTGAGTCCAAGGTTTAGCCCCACAGGCCGTCATTCATATACACGGGGCTTCAAAACTTGCAAAAGCTCCAGCAGCATGCCAGATCAGCTCACGAACTCATGCGTAGTCAAACTCACCTACAATGCAAGAACTATGTGAGCTAAAGCTCAGTAAGCAGAAATCATGCATGCCAATGCGTGAATGATGAGATGCATTTCACAAAACCATTTCTTTCAATTTTTACTCAAAAGAAATCATATTTGGTGGGAATTGGCTCTCGTCACAGTCACAAACCTCCCAAAAATAACACTCATTGGCCACGCTCGTGACTACCAAGGGTCCCTCCTCCCCCCTTATAGTCCACCCAAGATACTAGCGATGGTTGGTACGACCAAGTGGCTATCCTTCCGAGACTACCAGGGGTCCGCCTCCTGCCTGCCCCTGCAGTCCACCGGAAAGTCTACCTCTTCCCGTACCCCTCATCATAAAGGTGCTGAAGTGGGAACCTCTTCCGCGTGCACGTCTGTCACCAGAAGCATCCCGAGAGACACCATATATAATATATAACTCTCAGTGTGCCAGTGGTGACCAACCCCAAAACATTATCAATTTATGCAATTACGTTATTTTGACTTCTTATATGTACACATGTAATCCTTGTAGATGCTAATGCTCATGATTGATGCACATCAATTTGTTTCTAACAACGGAATAAAACACTTTATACAAAGGTATGCAACAACACATATAACAATCAATTATCACAAATAACAAACAAAATACTATGTTCAAGCATTGTAGTTGGAGATGGATTTCTACTTACCTCTCCTCCGGAGTAGCTTTTGAAATTTCCTATTCCACAATGGTAATCAATCTACGACAATTTTAAATCGAATTAATACACAATTTATCAAATTCCAGGTTATTAAGTACTTTTAATTTGAAATTTCCAGTTTCGTCGCATTTTAGTAATAAGACTCTAACTATTTCTAAAAAATTGATATTTATATGATTCAAGTTGGGTTATAAAGCTAACACATAAGGCTACAACTTTCATGTTTTACACTTTTCCTAATTCAGCTCATAAATTGGTCAAAATCGGCTAACTATTGAACATTAAAAATCTGGGCAGATTTAACAAAAATTAAACCTAGGCTATTTTGATTACCAAATAACATATGAACATTATCATATATATAAAAATATACTCAAATTTATTTAGTAAAACTAATATGATACTCTAACCTATTCTATTTCTAAATAATTGAGATTGAGATTGATTTAAATGAAATTACCTCTTACCTCAATCCTCCGTTTTGCACCCCCTTTTCTTCTTCTTCTTTTCTTCTTTTTTTTTTTTTATGAGTTTAGAATATAGACTAAATGCAGAATGAGTTGGATGTGTATGAAGAAGTCTTATTTATTGAACTTGTCGTGTGACTTTATTAATTGATAAATATCTTATGTAGATAGGTGTAATCACTTGACTTAATTAGTTTGGCGGTGGTAAAAGCAATAATGTCATGATTGTTATCCACCGCCATCAAATTCTTTCTTTTATTATTTTTATTGTTATTGTTGTTGTTGTTGTTTTTATTATTCTGACGATATAATCTTTTACATATCTGATACTTCTACGTACCAAATAATGTTCCACATTTTAAACTTGTCACGCATAGTCTTAGATTTTAAAGCATGTCCCAATATTTTAGACTAGGGGGTTCTTGACTACCAAATTAACCATCTCCAAATTAGTTGCAAAAATCTAAAATGACGTAATAAATATAACAAATTAATTACTATAAAACGAGCACGTAAATAGAACATAAAAATATGGTATGCATGAAATGCAAAAATTATATTGGCCAGTGAGTTGTGAGAGGCACGGGTATTACATCCTCCCCCCCTTATAAAAATTTCGTCCTCGAAATTTACTTACTTGAAGAGTTCAGGATATTTGGCTCTCATTACATCCTCTCTTTCCCAGGTAGCTTCTTCGACTGATTGATTTCTCCATAGGACTTTGACTAAGGGGATTTCTTTGTTTCTCAGCCGTTTTACTTCCCTTAATAAAATCTGTACTGGTACTTCTTTATATCCCAAGTCTGCTTGTAGTTCTACAGGTTCACTGTTCAGGACATGAGACGGATTTGCAACATACTTCCTCAATACTGACACATGGAACACATTATGTATTTGAGACATTGATGCTGGCAAATCGAGTCTGTAGGCAACTTCACCAATCCTCTCGATAATAGGAAATGGACCAATGTATCTCGGGCTAAGTTTTCCTTTCTTACCAAACCGCATTATTCCCTTCATTGGTGCAACTTTCAAGAACACTAGTTCTCCTACTGCAAACTCAAGTGCTCTCCTTCTCTTATCTGCATAGCTTTTCTGGCGACTCTGAGCTGTTTTCATCCTTTCCCGAATCTGTGACACAGCTTCTGACATTTCTTGTATTACACTTGGACCTAGAAGTCTTCTTTCACCAACCTCATCCCAATGTATCGGTGATCGACACTTCCTACCATATAGTGCTTCATAAGGGGCCATTCCTATAGTGGATTGATAACTGTTGTTGTAGGAAAATTCTATCAAAGGTAGAAATTTACTCCATTGACCCTGGAAGTCTAACACGCAAGCTCTGAGCATATCCTCTAAAGTTTGTATCGTCCTTTCCGATTGTCCGTCAGTTTGTGGATGATATGCAGTACTGAAAGACAACTGTGTTCCCAGTGCCTTGTGTAAACTCTTCCAGAAGGTAGACAGGAATCTTGAGTCTCTATCTGAAACAATGGATAATGGTACTCCGTGAAGTCTAACTATTTCTTGTATATATATATGAGCATAATGATCCATGGAGTAAGTAGTACAGACTGGGAGAAAATGAGCCGATTTCGTAAGTCTGTCCACAATTACCCAGATAGCATCGTGACCCTTTACATTTTTCGGCAATCCCACCACAAAATCCATTGTAATGTTCTCCCATTTCCATTCCGGGATCAGCAAGGGCTGTAAAGTTCCTGCCGGTCTTTGATGTTCTGCCTTTACCTGTTGACAAGTCAAACACTGTTTTACACACTGAGCAATATCTTTTTTCATACCTGGCCACCAATACTGCACCTTTAGATCTCGATACATTTTAGTAGCTCCTGGATGTACTGAATATGGTGTCGAATGCGCCTCTGCCATAATATCTCTACGAATGTTATCTACATCTGGCACACATAACCGGTTTTTGAATCTTAAGATATCATTCTCTGACAACTGAAAGTCTGATGGCATCCCTGATGCGACATCGTTCTTTACTTTAGCTAAATATTCATCTTCATTCTGTCCCTGCTTAATTCTATCAAGTAGGGTAGGCTGAAGGGTTAGAGCTGCTAGTCTTGCCTCCACTACCCCCAGTCTCTTGCAAGATCTTTCAATGAGAAGGGAAATTCTCTGAGCTTAATTTGTTCTTCAGTCACCCTTGTCGGCTTCATGCTCGAGCAGACCAAATGAAATACCTTCAAGTGCTTGTGCGGGTCTTCCCCGGATAGCCTATGGAATGACGGCAGGAGGTGAATGAGCCCCGATTTGAGCTCAAAAGTCGTATCATTCCCCATCTCCGGGAATGTAATACACAAGGGTTCGTGTGCAACCCTTGTGTTGGCAAGTTCCTTCATGGTTCTTTCCTGATTCTGCTCACCAGCCATCTCTTCCAATTCAATCTCCTCACTCTCTATACTCAAGGTTTCAAATGATCCTCGGACCTCTTCAAGTAACCTTGCTCTTCTCCTCAATAACCTTTCCCGTTCAACTATCTCCGGCTCATAATGAAGTCCTTTTTCCCCTTGAGAACGTAGGAACATTAACTACCTATCCAAAAATAAGAAAACTAGAGAATATCAAATTACTAGATAAACAGGAAATAGATAAATAACTAATAAACTAAACATAATGCTTTGAACAATAAAAACAACACTATTCTTATCACCGTTCCCCGGTAACGACGCCAAAATTCGATCACGCTTCGTCGGACGTACCAAATTAAATTAGTATATATATAGATGAATATATATACTAAACCTTAACCTATAACTCTAACCAGTAGAGCGATAAGTAAGGGTCTATTTCACTAGGAACGACAGTCTAATGTTGTTTCGATATGTCAAACAATTGTAAAATTCATATAAGAACACAAACAAATATCGAAAGCAATAAAGGTGGGGGGGTTCTGTTTGTCGAATTAATAACTACCAATAACTACCAAGAACAACTTTTAACTATGATCAACTAAACTTGAGATTCGATTAACAATAGATAGCAAGATAGGTAGATTGATTTTTGAATGTTTAAAGTATGATTAAATTATTCAACCCTTGATCAAGTATCCCCTTGTTTCAAACAATCTATGTAATTAATGTCATTAATCAATTGGTTAGCTATGGAACTCTTACTCCAAGATTGATAACAAGCTCTAATTGTCTCTAAGTATGATTAATGAAAATAAGCTCTTCAATTAATCCTACTCAACTTATCAAATCCTAAAACAAGCTCTTTAAGAATCAATAGTTGAGTGCATTACGATTAAGACAACGGAGTAGATTCGAAATAAAACTCGTAAGTTTGGTTCTAGTGGTCGAAATCTATGTTATCCCCAATAAAATGAATCTATTGTTTGCTACCCGGGAATCGAATTCATAACAATTACGGATTACAAACTCAATTCTAGCAACACAATAACAAATATCCAAATGGCTGATCAAACCATAATTCAATTCATAAGTGTGAATCAATAATCCCAAATAACATAGAAAATTCCAAAAAAAAAAAAAAAAAAAAAAATAATCCAATCGATTAACAACCGTAGAAATAACATAAAAATTCTCAATCCAAGGTTCAACTAATGATCAAGGGCCGAAATAAGGGTGCTAGCGACCCATTACTCCTAATACAATCAGTAAATCAAAGGAAATACAATAAGACATGATAAAATTGTAGAAGAAACCAAGAACATGGGTAGAAGGAATGAAAAGCCTTCAATCTTCTTCCCGATGTAGCTCTTGTGGATGATGGAGGCTGGAAAAAATGTTATTCAATGTCCCAAGATAGGTAAATTTCGAAAGGGAGGATATATATATATGTAGAGGGGAAGAGTTGTTACTTCAATTTAAGGCAAAATTGCATTCAAAAATTTAAAACAGGGCAAGGAATCTCGGCCGAGATGCAAGTGTGTCTCGGCCGAGACGTGAAAAAGGGCTTTTTCAACTTGTGCATCGAGGGATAATCTCGGCCGAGATTGGGTTGCATCTCGGCCGAGACGTGAAAAGGGGCTTTTTAGGGCTTTTTAGGGTTTGGATTATCTCGGCCGAGATTGGGTTTCATCTTGGTCGAGATATTCATCTCTTGACTTTCTGACTTTTCCCTGGAGAGGTATCTTAGCCAAGATGCAATATCCGTCTCGGCTGAGATCTTCAGTCTCTCAAAATTCCAGGATTTCCCTGGAGAGGTATCTCGACCGAGATTTGTGTCCTGTCTCGGCTGAGATCAATCCTTCAGCCCTGTCCCTTGTTGCCTCTACTGATCCATCGACTCCGCGATCGTTTGATGTTCTTTTTCGATTCTTTTGCACCTGTTTTAACACCTAAATACCACAAACACATTATTTTGCCATGAGAATACAAAAGCACTAAATACACGTGATTGTGCATATTACTGATATTATGGCACTAAAATCGGCCTAAAGTGCGTGCACGAGACACGTGTACCAATATAACAAAAAAGGAATGGTTAAAATTTGGAGGGCTTCTAAGGTGCACAGGGTGTACCGGTGCCCCAATAGATTCTATCCATTAGATTTTCATCTTTTAATTATAGTCTTTAGATTCTACAACCTGCAACCTGAATAGTAGGTTGTCCATATAAAATAATGATTAAACATTTAAATGCTAAATCCATAAGTTCCCAATGATTTTCATTGTTTTCTCTCTTCTTTTTTATTTTATTTTATTTTGATTTTGAGTTTGTGTTCGTCATTTACCATTTTTTTTTTCCTTTCTTTTTTTTTTCCCCCTTTCCTATTGCAACAATATCTTCTTTTTATTTTTAATGTAGTATCTTTTATTTTTTATTTGTTCTCTTTTATCTTTTTTAAGTAAAATATTCTTTTAATTAACGATAGATGTAATGATGATGTTGATGATGATGATGATGATGATGATGATGAGGAGAAGAAGAAGAAGAAGAAGAAGAAGAAGAAGAAGAAGATGATGATATAACTTTCCTAGTAATTATTTTCTTGATAATTTTTATTGTGGATCATAAATTTATGTTTAATGATTTATTACATAGTCATAGCGATATAATCAAACCAAGCCGATGTTATTATTCGGTCCATTAGTTCGGGAGCAAGTTTATTAGTAGGTTGATGAGCTACCGAGCTAGTTCGTAGAAATTAAATAATGTATTAACACTTAATTCATAAGTTCTATAACTATAATTATCATAAATATAGAATTATATATTATTTATTCGTACATGTACAACTCTCTAAAAATCATCAATTATCACTTACACGACTTATTTTATTTTATTTATTTAATTTATTCAATTATATGTTTCTAATTCATTAAATAATTTTTTTAAAAATTCTTTTACTTAGATTAATAAAACGAGATATCGACATTTCAAAAAAAACTTTTATTTTAAGATAATATTTTTTTTTAAACGGGACTATCATTATAAGACGGAGGGAGTAACATTTTACATTAGAAGTAGAATCAAGTTCAATAATATCTACAAACTGTATTCTTTTATAACTTAATTAAAAAAAAAACATGTAACTTATAAATGAACAAACATAAAAAGGTAGTTTTAGAACAAAAACTATAGCACATAATTAGAAATCTTGAATAAAGTTGAATATGCAATATTAATATTTCAATAGCCAAGATATTTTTCATGAGAGGAACTATATAAATTTAATTAATTATTTATTGATAAGAATGAACAAATGTTTTGCACATATTTTATTTTATTTAAGTCCTATATCGTTAAAAAATAACAGTACAAAAAAATATGATAGTAATATCATGTATGTTCTCATTTACAAAATAACTATTGTTTATTTAATAAAAAATTCAACTATTTTAAAAAATAACCCAAAATATATTTCAAATCCAAAATATTAAAAGTCAAATATCGAAAATGTTAAAAATCCAAAATCTAAATATTAAAATTAAAACTTAAATAACTATTGTAAGCTACTAAGCTATTATAATAGGTAAATTTTTCAGGTGCACCAGTATCCCAGGTGCACCCTAGAATTCCTCTAAAGTTTGTTAATAAGAAAAGTTTTGCTTTCTTTTGCAGTGCTATTTAACATGATTTTAACAAGTGCAAATTGAATGAAGTTAGTAGAAGATTTAAATCAACGATTTGTTAAAGCATTATAGAGAAAAATAAATTTACAAATTTTGAAATATCTCCTTATAAACAACATTCGTAGTCTTAAAATGGGAAAATATCTAAATAGTAGGAAATATAATGAATGTATTATTATTATTATTATTATTATTATTATTATTATTATTATTATTATTATTATTATTATTATTATTATTATTATTATTATTATTATTATTATTATTATTATTATTATTATTATTATTATTATTATTATTATTATTATTATTATTATTATTATTATTATTTTCATTATTATCATTATTATCATTACTATTATTATTATTATTATTATTATTATTATTATTATTATTATTATTATTATTATTATTATTATTATTATTATTATTATTATTATTATTATTATTATTATTATTATTATTATTATTATTATTATTATTATTATTATTATTATTACTATATAATTAAATAAAATCTTATCAAAATTGTTAATACTTTCCAATATACATGATTAGAGTTGCTTGTTGTTGAGGTTCATGGACATATTTAGGGTGCCCACGACGGCAGTTCTTCCTTTTAAATTTTCTAATTTTTTTTAGAAATGTAATGTATTCTATATTTTAAGTTTAGAGTCTAATATAAAATAATTTAATTTCCTATTAGATATTATATCTTTTATTCAATACATTGATAATATTTTCAAACAGATTATTCAATATTATTTTAAAATAATATAGGAGAGTTCTATTATAAGATTAATTTCTAGTATAAGATTAAGGGGATGTTTGCAAACAGTAGTGCTTCTAGAGAAATGATTTAAATTTATTTTGTTATAAAATTAGAATTTGGTAATATATTTGAAAAAGTGATTCTGAACAAAAAAAAAAAAAACAATAAATAAAATAAATAATAGTTACAGTTATTTGAAAAATCTAAAAGCTACTAAAAGCTATGATTTTGGAGATTCTCAAAACCACTTTTAGGACGTGATTTGAGAACCCAAATATAAGATTCCAAACACCTTTTTAAATTAAAATTGTTTTTCAAAAGTTATATTGGCATTGCAATTGAGTTTGCAAACACCTTCTAAGTCATCAATTACAACTACAATCTCATTTTAGTTTTAATATCAAATATGCAATCAATTACCTTGTATTGCTCTTTTTCCAATTTGTCCTACATCATCTACTCATTTTAGTTTCTGTATATATTTTAAATTCGGTATTATATAGTACTTTAATTAAGAATCATATTTATTTTTGATTAATAAATATTTTGAATTTGAATTTTAGCAATATAAATAACAAATTGTAATGATGATTTGTATATAAATGAGGACAACATGATATTTTTATGTTGATATATAGACTGAAAATATCTTCTTTGTATACATAGATAATAAATTTTAATGTTGATTTTTATATGTTGATGTATATAATAGTGCTTTAATTAAGCATCATATTTATGTCTGAATAATAAATACTTCATCGTAATGCGATGTTGATGTATAAACTGAAAATCTTCTGAACTGAGTAGTTAACTAAAAAGTGAAATATGCATTCCTTTCAACATATTTATCAGAAAGGCATAATACCGTAAAATAATAGATTTTTTACATTATAGAACTTCTTTTTTACATTATAGAACTTCTTGTTTTTAACATATATTGATCATATATGTGTTCAAACTCCGCGCCATATGATGTTTGTTGTTCTATCAATTTTTGCCAAAATTGCACTTGGATAAGTTGTATACACATTACAATTAGGACAATGTCAGCATAATATGGAGGAAATACTGTTACACGTCAAGAAAGAGGAAATGAATAATTTCAAGTTCAATAATATATTAGCATACTAAAAGATGATGGCAAGTAAATTTGAATACTAAGCCATTATCTAGCTCTTTCCCTGATTCATCTGCATCATTTATTTGTTTTCGCGTATTACGTTGCTCTGTAATTGATTTGTATTGCTGGTCATTTGCAAATATCCTTTTAGGACCTTCCATATCGGTGGAATGAGAGGAGTAGGCAGGATAAATGACGAATATGAGTATTTATAGATGTAAATACGGTTGATAATTACAAATTTTGTTTTTTATGGATGATTTATTTTTGTTTATTTAATTTAATTTGATTTTTGAATTTAAATGGAGAGTTCCGATTTGAGAATATTTCGGGAGTGCTTCTTCAAGATTTGAATTGACATTTCGGAGAATGCAACCATAATTATTGACTTAATTTCTTAGATTTGAATTATGAATGTTAACGTAAGTAGATTCTGAATGTGTAGCAGGAGTTGATGTATTTTTTTTTTTTTTTATCTTTGAATTATTTCAGATTTTTTATTATTTTAGATTTCAAATTTTGAATCATATCATGCGGATTTTTAGGTTATGTTATTCTTCCCTCAACAAAATTCTGCACATAATTAGGATTACGTTGAGAAATAGTTGGATAGCTACGAATTTGAAATTTCAAAATACATACATAATTAGTAACTAATAATTTAGGCGGGAAAAGTTACAATTACTAAAACTGGCTGACTTGGCTTATATATATATATATAGATTAACGAGCTATTTGAGGTGTGTGGATTTCTTACAGCAACTTGGGCAGTATAAACAATGCTACAATTATGCCTACCCCTTAGACCCGACCTATGTATTGGGAGGGTGATGGTTTCATTTTGAACACGAAAAATCAACTCCCCCTTGGGCACATCTATAAGTGCTTGGCTAGTCGCCAAGAAATGTCGTCCTAAAATAAAAGGAAATTCATCATTCCCTTTCATGTCGACAACTAAGAAATCACAAGGGAATTCAAAATTCAACACTCTCACCAATACATCCTCTGCTACTCCCAATGGCGTTAATGAAGATCCATCAGGCAATTGGATAGTAATAAAGGATCGTTTAATCTCCTTTAATCCTAATTGTCTATACAGCTTAAGAGACATCAGATTTATGCTAGACCCCAAATCGCACATGACATTGCGAAAATCATGACTACCAATTGAGCAAGAAATAGTAAAACTCCCTGGATCTTTTGCTTTTGTTGCTCTTTTTAGTTTCATGCTTGTGTTTGTGCTCTTTTAGGGACTGTTCGGTTTCTTCTTCGTTGTCTCTTTTCCATCCTTCCTCTTCTTGGTTTCCTCTTGGGTGGGTTGAAGCTCTTCCTTCTTTGTTATCCCCCATCTTGGACTCTCTCCAGTAATGGTTCCCATTTCACAACAACAGTGCTAGAGCACTCTAAAGGCTCAAGGTTAGCAAAGAATGAATTTTAAAAACAAAAATCAAAAGACTCATCAAGAATAGGAGATGAAATTTTCTTATCTACGATGGTCTTGACTTCCTCCTTCTTCTCAATGTTTTTTACTTTCTCAATTGATTTCTTCGCTTTATGGTCCTTCGTGTTCATAGTACCATTGTCGCCATTAGATGCTATCTTCCTTCTATTTAGTGCTTGAGGAAATAGGGGATGAGGTACATATGCCCGTGGAGGCACATATGCTGGTTCGTCTGCTTCGGTTTCTTGAACCTTACTTGAGTTCATAGCATCTTTTTGCTCCTCTAGCTGCTTATTTTCCACCAAGTGCTCCTCTGAATTCACAACATTACAGTGCTCCCTCGCATTAACCACTGTGTCACTCGGATATTGGCCCTGCTTGTGTTGAGCTCCTACAATCTTTACCAATTGGCTCATGTTTGATGACAATTCACCAATGCTTGCTTGAGTCTGAACCAATGTGTTCTCGAGCCTTTTGATGTCAGCCCCCTATCCAGTTATGTGCTTGTTTAGCTCAATAAACTTTCCTTCTACTTTTTTCTCCAACTGATCTAGTTTCTCATTGATAATGCGCAATCTGGTATCCAAGAAACTAAACGGAAATTTACGTAAACAATATGAAAACACACAAGATTTACGTGGTTCGATCCGGAGACCTACGTCCACGGGCAGAAAATCACTCTTGCCGAGGTGTTTCTTTCACTAAAACTTTGAGTTTACAGGTAGCAATCTACAATACAAAGTGCGAACCCTCATTCAGTGTTCCTTTTTCCTATTTATACTCAGCTCTTCCTAAACCCTAACTGAACCCTAACAAACTTCCTACATTCACGCCTACTTCCAGCTGCATGGCGGTTGGGAACGAATCTTCAGCCTTGATTCGCGGAACAAACTGCCTGTTGGGCCAGCGCGCGTTCCTGGGCCTGCTGGGCCTGGGCCCACGCTTGCTGGGCCTACGCCTGTTGGGCCGGTCAATGGGCTCAAGTATTAACCCGACCCGAAGTGACCGGGTTATCCCTATCAGATGCCCCCCCCAGCCGAAGCGAGGAGGGAGCTTCGGTTGTCACCGGGGTGGAACCGTAAGCAAGAAGGGCCATGGCCGATGGCGGGCCGAAGTGTTTATGGTTGACTAAGTCTCTCCGCGTCCCCGGGGACTCTGCGGAGCAGTCTGCGGACGCGGAGTCGAGCTAGGCCGAAGTGCACAAGACATTTATCGAGATACCAAATTTCCCAGAAGAGAGAAACGCGTTGGAAGTATATAACAACCTGGCCGAGGTGGAGGGTACACCGGAGTGAGTAGTCTGGCCAAAGTGAAGGGAGCACCGGAGTGTGTTAGTATGACCGAGGTGAAGGAATCACCGGAGTGTAGTTGAATCTTCCTGACGAAGGGTGAGGTTGATGTGATTGGCGGCGCCATCATGAGAGAGAGGGATGTGAAGTGACACGCTCTGCGATTTCCAAGAAACCTGTTCCCCACGCGCCTTGGGAACTGTAAAGCGCGTGAAGAGCACGTTTAAATCCCCTTCACTGAATTTGAATAGGCTGCATCAGAGCCGTTGGTTTTTTGCGTATATAATTGGAATAACTGCACAGTAACCTTTCATCTTCTTCATTGCGATTCATCAGTTTAGAAAGCGGGAAAAAGAGGCAATCTGCACTCGTGATTCATCTCAGATCAAAAACTTCTCAAATCAACCCATTCACATTCAACCCAAGTAAGTATGTCTTCCTCTTCACCTTCTGCCTCATCTTCTGCCTCTGTTGAAGAATTAGGGACTTCGAGTACCCCGTTAGACGTTCCCCCCCTATCCTATCTCATCCCGGAGAGGAATGAGGTTAGGACTATAGACAGGGTCGACGGCCGGGAATGCAACGTTATGATGGTTGCTTTCTATCCATGTGCGGAGGAGGGTTTGGAGGTGGCCTCCGTAGCGTCTCGGATGTCGCGAGAGCAAATTGAGAGAGAACTCCCGTCGTTTTACCTTCCCTTCAACCTAGAGTATATAATACCGAACCCCGAGGATAGGGCCTGTTGCCCACCGCAGGGGTTTATTAGTGTATATATAGATCCCCTTAGAGTAGGCTTGAGATTGCCCTTGTGGGATATTGTCATCCAATTACTGAAATACTACGGTATTGCCCTCTGCCAATTAGCGCCGAACGCGGTGAGGCAGGTAGTGGGATTCACCGTGGTTTGTAAAAATGCTGGATTAGAACCGACTGTAGAGCTTTTTAGGTTCTTCTTCCAACTAAAAAACTTCGGGAAGTCCAAGGGATGGTACTCCTTCAGTCCTCGAGCCCGAGGTGGGTTCAAGGTTCAAAACCCAAGTAAGGTAGAGGGGTGGAAGGGGAGGTTTATATTTATTAGGAATAAGGTAGCTCTCCCGAAGTGGAGGAGTGATGAGGTGCTTGGTACCGCTCCGGTGGAGAGCCCGGAGGCTGAAGTGATTCATACATTCCGGACAGTGGGGACTTTCAAAACCCTCTGTTCCGAGGAGGAATTGGAGGAGGCAGGGCTAAGCCCGTATTATTCGGGCAATGCGGGCGCCGAAGAGGGTAGGAGTCTCTCCGTCTTGCCTTTTGCAACTGTTGATTTTTACATAACTAATCTTTGCCTTTCTTGTGCAGTGGGACGCTTCGGGAAAGAACCTGCCGGCAGCCCCGCATCGTCGGCGGCGGCCAAAAAGAAGGGGAAAGCCGCTGAGGTGTCTCCCCGGGGGAAGATGCCACCCAGTGCGCGGCCCAGCGCTGGGTCGGAGGAGCAGGTAGGGGTAACGAAGCCTACCCCTATGTCCAAAAAGAGACCGGAGTCATCTGGGACTCCTCCGTCAGCAGCGAAAAGACTTCGCGCGGAGGGAGGTGTGGAGGTAAGTTCCAGTCTTGTTTAATGCAATGGCATTGAATATGCTTCTGTGCTAATCACTCGATCATTGGTTCAGGTGAGGGAACAGGGGCCCCCAAGTCTGTTGGGGTTAGAAGGCGCGGACGCCGAAGAGCTCCTGCGCTTGGAACGAGGTATCCTAGACCTCGGCCGCAGGAGCGAGAAGGAGGGGAAGGAGAAGCTGGCCGAGGTGGCCAGAGAACTCCGGGCGCGCAACGACCGTCTGACGCACGATGTGACCGAGGCACGCAAGAGGGCTGCCTTGGTCGAAACCGAGGTCGCGCGTCTGCGCGGGGTGGATGCGGAGAATAATGTTCTCCGGGGTGAAGTGCTACGGCTGCAGGCGGAAATGGAGGCGAGGGAAGCTGCCGTGGTCGAAGGGCAGGGAGCGTTGCTGAAGGCCTTCGCCGACAAGTTATTCAAAACCAGCACGTTCCTCGACTTCCAGACGGAGTTCATGGCTATTGGGGACCAGGCCACTCGATCCGCGCTGCTGGAGCAAGTGAAAGAGGTCTACCCGAATGTGGACGTATACCGTCCAGAATTCGGGTATGACTTTGAGTCAGTGGCCGGAGTGGAGAAGGCCTATTATGCAGCGCTATCAAATCTGCCGGAGTGGCCCCTGGTGAAGGCTCTCGGGGCGAAGAAGCAACTTCTGACGGCCGTGGAAGTTGCCAACTGTGAGGTGGACCAGGACAAGGAATTCATGGCTTTCTGCCGAGGTGAGCTGGTCACCGCACCCCGGAGCATCGAGCCCCCTCCACGGATGGAAGTCGAAGCCCCAGCTGCGATCGAAGCCGTCACAGCAATTGAAGAAGAAGAAGCCGAAGTGTCCGAGGGCCGGCGAGAAGGAGTGCCCGAAGAGACGGAGGCAACTGAGCGGGAGGTCAGTCGATCCCCGCAAATTTAAAGTTGTATATAATTTTTTTTTTTTTTAGGAATGTTAGGAATCGATGTACTGATCTGGAACAATTGTACTTCTGCGATGTGAAATATAACTTTCTGTTTCTCGAACTCTTGAACTTCTCTTTTTATTTGCATGATCAATTTATGTCTATTGTCGAGCTGAATTCCAACTTTTTACATACTTGAGAGTAATCGATCTTGTTGACTCTTCTCTTGTTTAGAACACCGCGGAGCTACACGAAACAATAAAGAAGCTCATGCAATCACTTGAGTGGTTCCGCGGAGAAAAGAATCATCTGCAAATGCACGTAGTGCCAAAGCTAGAGAAGCAGGTAGCCTCGGCAGAGAGGAAAGTAGTTGAGGCCGAGGAGAGAGCCAAAGACTTCGAGATGAAATATCGGTCTACCGCTGCCGAGATGAGCCGCGTCCTTGTTCATCAGAGGGAGTATGATCGGATACTTTCGGAGTTCGGTCTGCTGACCTTTGAAGAAGTGGAGGAACGGGTCGTAGAGATCCAGAGCGAAATCTCAGCGCTTACGGCCACTAACCCCGCGGACGCCTCGGAGCTCGTAAGGAAGCGAGAAGTGCTAGAGGTTCTTCTGAGCATGTATGAGGGGATAAAGGGCCGAGGCAGGTGGAGGCCTTCTGCCGAGGAGTTTATCGCAAGTTCAAGCCGGGACCAAAGTACGCGGAAAGCTCCTCGGAAGGAAAAGAAAAGACCCTCCGGAAAGAGCCAAGGCATAGTGATCCGAGAGCCAGCTTCAGTGACCATAACCGAAGAAGAACCCGCAGCGGTTGCCGAAGAGGTAGTCGAGGAGCTGGCCAGGGAAATCGAAGTAATGGCTCCGGAGGAGTGGGACCCTGAGCAGTAGGCCCAAACCCCGAGGTCCGCGCCACAACAAAGTAGCGGAGCTCAGACCAGGGGTGAAGTCCCCAGGCAAGCACCTAGAGCAAGTCCTCGGCGTAGGGAAGCTCGCGGAGACGAGAGAGCCGGAGCCCGAGGCCGAGGAACTTCAAGGTCCCGGAGGACGCGGCAAAGATCGAGAAGCAGGCAACAACGCCGGAGCGCGGAGTATTGGCTCGGTGGCCGCAGATAACTCTTTTTTTATTTTTGTTATGTTTGAAGTCTTATGTAAAAAAACTTCTTAATGTTGTAATATTCAGAAGGTAATAAAATTGTTGTAGTATGTACAAACGTCTTTAACGAGAGCATTAGGCTACGAACCATTTTAATCGGGTGTTCGGGAACATGACAGGAAAAATTATTAACAATTTTAATTGGGTGTTCGGGAACACAATATGGATAAATCCAATCTCCCCGGACTAATCAGGCGGGAGTAATATCTCCCCGGACGGATCAGGCGGGAGTAATATCTCCCCGGACGGATCAGGCGGGAGTAAACACTTCTCCGGTTAAACAGACGAGAAAGTGATGTAAGTCCGGAGACGATACACGAATCTCCTCGGAAGGACCAAGGAAGAGATTTACTTGTCCGGAGACCAATAACGATAATATGATTGCGTTACGGCGTCCCCGTAACGTAAAGAAAAACACAGCAAGATATATAAGCAAATAATTTTTATTCAATGATAAGTGCCGGAGCAAACTCAAAAGTACAAAGAGAGATAACTGCTATAAAAGAAATTAAAGATAAGATGGTACTTGAGATTTGGCCTTCACAGATAGAAACGCCTCAAGTTAGTGATGTGCCAGCTTCGGGGAATCGGGGTCCCGTCGAGATGCTCTAGCTGATAGGATCCGGAATCGTGCGCGGCAACGACTCGGTAGGGACCTTCCCAAGATGCCTGTAATTTCCCCTTGGGGGCAGCTTTGCTGGCTGAGTTGAGCCGAAGAACTAAGTCCCCGACATTGAACAGAGTACCCCGGACCCGGAGGTTATAATACTGGGCTGCTCGTTGTTTACTCCTGGCCTGTTGAATGAATGATTGGTCACGGCGATTTTCAAGCTCATCCAAATTTACCCGGAGAGCCTCGTCGTTATCCTTTGGATCCAATGTGAGGAGGCGGGGGCTTGGTACGCTGATTTCAGCAGGGATAACGGCTTCGGAGCCATAAGTAAGACTGTAAGGAGTCTCCCCGGACGATGTATTCGGTGTTGTGCGATAAGCCCATAGGACTTGTGGAAGGTTTTCGGCCCAAAGACCTTTGGCATTATCCAGGCGCTTCTTTATGCCCGTGAGTAGTGTCCGATTGGTGACTTCGACCTGCCCGTTGGCTTGAGGGTGAGCCACCGAAGTAAAGATTTGTTTGATGTGGAGCTCTTCACACCATGACCGAAATGGATCGTTGGCAAACTGTTTACCATTGTCCGAGATGATAGTGCTCGGGATGCCGAAGCGACATACGATATTGCGCCATACAAATTTTAAAACATTTTGACCAGTAATGGCTGTAAGTGGTTCGGCTTCGACCCACTTAGTGAAGTAGTCTACGGCAACGACCAGGAACTTCAATCCTCCCGGAGCAACGGGGAATGGGCCAACAATGTCGATACCCCACTGAATAAATGGCCACGCACTTTGGATCCCAGTGAGCTCGGTCTGTGGTAGATGCTTCACTCGGGAGTGCAATTGACACTTGCTGCATTTGGTCACCAAGTCGTGGGCATCGTTGAATAGAGTTGGCCAATAATATCCCCAGCGGAGAACTTTCTTGGCCAATGTCCTAGAGCCAATATGGCTGGCACAGGCCCCTTCGTGAACCTCCCGCAGAACTTGGGTAGCTTCGGCAGGAGCGAGACATCGGAGGCTCGGTTGTAGATATGATCGCCGGTACAAGACTCCATCATGAAAGGAGTACTTGGGGGCTTTGAGGGCAACTTGCCGAGCTTGCAGCTTGTCAGTTGGCAGGATTCCATCTCGGAGATATTGAATAATGGGAGTCATCCAATTTGGATCACTATCGGTCAATACTGAAACTGTGACTTCATGAATTGCTGGATGAGATAGGTCTTCGACCATGATATCCGGAGATATATTAGTTCGGACCGCGGAGGCCAACTTACTGAGTGCGTCCGCTCTTGCATTTTGAGCACGCGGTATTTGCTGGATAATAACTGCATCAAAAGTTGACATGAGCTTGAGTGTTAGAGCACAATACCTGATCATTGTTTCATCCTTGGCGACATAAGTCCCCTGAATTTGTTTGGACACGATCTCGGAGTCAGTGAAGAGCTCAAGATGACGAACGCCCAAGGATTGAGCGAGCCGGAGCCCGACGAGAACTGCCTCATACTCCGCTTCATTATTAGTCACCTTGAACTTGAATCGGATGACGTATTTTACTTCAACCTCCTCGGGGTCGATGAGGAGTACCCCGGCACCACTTCCCCGAGTTGTGGAGGCTCCATCCACATATAGCTGCCATTTCCTATGTGAGGATACGTGGGTAGCGGGGTGATGTGTATAATTGTCTGTCGGAGACTTAGGATTGTCTCCCGGGGTTTCAGCCAGAAAGTCGGCGAGTGCCTGTCTCTTGATTGCTCGTCTGGGAAGATATTGAATATCATATTCGCCTAACTCGATGGCCCACTTTGCGAGGCGCCCAGACACCTCAGGTTTGACAAGAATCTGGCGGATAGGATGATTGGTCAGAACCCGTATTTCACGTCCTTGGAAATATGGCCGTAAACGCCGAGTTGCCATAACAATTGCCAAAGCGGTTTTTTCTAACACGGAGTACCGTGTCTCCGCCCCGTGGAGAACACGACTTGCGAAGTAGACAGGATGTTGGACCCCATTGACTTCGCGCACAAGTGCATCACTAATAGCTTCCTCGGAGGAAGCTAAATATAAATAAAGCGGCTCTCCGGGGAGAGGAACTGACAAAGTGGGCAGCTGCTGTATATGACGTTTCAAAGCCTCGAAAGCCTCGGTGCACTCCGGAGTCCACTCAAAGGACTTCGCCTGTCTCAAGATTTTGAAGAATGGAAGCTGGCGCTCTGCCGCTTTAGATAAGAACCGATTTAAAGCCGCTAAACCTCCTGTGAGACGTTGAACATCCCTGAATGTCTTAGGTGGTTGCAGTTCTAGAACATCCCGAAGTTTGGTCGGGTTGGCCTGCAAACCGTGTTGTGAAACCATATAACCCAAAAACTTGCCGGAGCCGACGCCGAAAGTGCATTTTGCTGGATTAAGGCGCAAATTGTAGCTTCGTAGGGTGCGCAATGTTTCGGCAATGTCTTGCACACATGAAGAATGGGAGATACTCTTTATAACGAGGTCGTCAACGTAAACTTCGACGTTGCGGCCAATCTGGCCGTGGAAAACCCGGTCCATGAGACGCTGGTATGTGGCTCCGGCGTTCTTGAGCCCGAAGGGCATTTTCTTAAAAGCATAGCACCCAAAAGCAGTGATGAATGCTGTCTTGATGGCATCTTGTGGATCCATAAAGATCTGGTGGTATCCCTTGTACAGATCTAAGAAACAAAGTGCCTCATACCCAGTGATGGCCTCGGCCTTTTGATCTATGGAAGGTAGGGGATAACAGTCCTTCGGACAATGTTTGTTGAGGTCGGAGAAGTCGACGCACATCCGCCATGCCCCACTAGATTTAACCACCATTACTGGATTCGATAACCAGGAGGGGTAATATACCTCGAACAGGATGTCCGCATCCAATAGTTGTTGCACCTCGATTCGAATTGCGTCATTTCGCTCCGGGGCGAATTTCCTTTGCTTCTGCTGGATAGGCTTTATGCTAGGATCAATGTTCAGCTTGTGTGTTATTATGTCGGGAGAGACCCCGGGCATATCCAGAGGAGACCATGCGAAGACATCGGAATATTCTCGTAAAGTTTGAATTATAGCCTGATGTAACCATGGCACATCCACGGCTCCGACGGTTACTGTCTGTTCCGGCTTGGACGGATCAAGCGGGACTTGGGCAGTGGCATCCCCCAATGAGGTATATTCCCGAGGTTCCAGAACCGATGATGCTACCTGAAGCTGCTGTTTAGGAGGAGCTTTAGCAGTCTTTTTGAGTGCTACGTACATACATTCTTTTGAAACCCGCTGACTCCCGCGGATAGCCACTTCGCCATGCGAAGTGGGGAACTTTAGTGCGAGGTGATATGTGGAACATATGGCTTTGGATGGGGTAAGCCAGTCCCGGCCCAATATCATGTTGTACGGTGACGGGGAATTCACCACATAAAAATCCACGAAGATGGTTTTTATCTTCGGATAGGTTCCCAGGGATGCCGGGAGAGTGATAACTCCTTCTGGCTGGACTTCACCCTGGGTGAAAGTCTGCAGTGGCCCGGGGGCCGGCCGAAGTTGTTCCCGAGGAATCCCCATCCTTTGGAAACAGTCGGCAAATATAATACTCACCGCAGCTCCATTATCCACGAAGACTCGCCTTATTGTTATGTTGGCTACAGTCATGTCGATGACAATAGCGTCAGTATGAGGTGTTATCTCCGGAACCGGGTCCCTGTCCGTGAAGCTGACAGTCTCGGATTGATGGAGGCGTTTGTGACGTGGCTCCTCGGGAGGAGGACGTCGAGCCTCTGCCTTCAAGGCATGTCGCGAGGCCCCGGTGGGAAGGGCCCCATATATCACGTTTATTACGTGAGGAGGTGCGTTGTCTTCGGGTCCCTCCGGAGGAGGAGGTGGCGGAGGAAGACGTGGTTGCTGGCGATTGCCAGAATCTTGCCGTGCGTAGTTATTGGGCCCCGGCCGATTATTCTGCCACGGCGGCCGATTCTGTTGTGTGCCGCGGTCATGATATCCACGATTATTGGACGACCCCCCATTCTGACCTGTTCGGGGCTTGTCATCGGTCCGCGCAATGTATTGGCGCAAGAAACCTTTCCTCAGGCACTCCTCTATTTCCTTGCTGAGTTCTCGGCACTCCTCTGTCTCGTGCCCATGATCTCGGTGGTACGCACACCACTTTCCGCGATTCCTCTTCTCAGGCGGCGCAGTCATCCGCGGACAAGGTCGCAGATCGTTCTTGTGAATAGAAAGGATTTCGGCTCTTGACTTCGTCAACGGAGTCAATTGTGGAATATCGCCTCGGGATTCTGAACGCCCCGGGGTCAGGCGGGAAAATGCGCTAGGCCGCGGACTAGGCCCGGTTTGTGCTTTGTCGGACTGCCGCTTGCTAGCGTGTTTCTCACGCTTCTGGCGAGTCTGCTCCTCTGCCTTAGCAAATTTGCAGACCGTTTTGAACAGTGCTCGGGTTGTGACTGGTGTATTGCGAACTAACTCGGTGTAAAGTGCTCCGGGACGGAGATCCATTCATGAATGCATTAATGAGTACATCGTCGGGGCAATTCCCCACCTTGAGGCTTACCGCTGTGAAGCGATCAAGAAATTGGGTAACGGTTTCACCGTCCCGCTGTTCCATGTTCATGACATCGGCCAGTGTGGCCATGGGCTTCGCCCGCGCTTCGAACCGTGCCCAAAAGTGCTCGGCGAGTTCTCTAAAAGAAGATACGCTGTTGCGTGGGAGAGAATCAAACCACACCCGAGCTTCATCCTGTAAGTACTCAGGGAAAATCTTGCAATACTGGAGGGATGTAACGTTATCGTGGCTGAGCATGTTGTGTCTAAAAGCTCCAAGAAAATTAGCCGGATCTCCGGTGCCATTGTAAGGTGGTATGGCTGGCCGTTTAAACCCTTCGGGAAGGGAGGTGGCCATGATTTCTTGGGAGAACGGTGTGATGATATCTCCATTGGCATCGAGGCCCAGAATTCTGTCCAGTTCAACATTGCGTTGAACTCGCTCATACTCTTGAAGGTCTAGAGCATGAGGATTGGCATAGCGAACCCTCTTAGCCGCATTAAGTGGACGGCGACGATCCGCATCAATAGGTTCATCGTTGCGAGGTCGTGATTCGTTAGAACTCCCATGGTCCTCGGAGGAACCAGGTCGTTCCCGTCGCCGATCCTGACGTCCGCGGTGCCCCGAGTCCTGTTGATCACGCGAGTGTTGACGAGGTGGGGGCACCGCGGGATTAGCATCATGGCCGGCGGGCCCCGCGGCAGGCCCCGCGGGATGTAGGCGATTAGCTGCCCAATCTTGAAGAACATGTGCATGCTCTTGTAAGAAAGCCTGGAGCAATTCTGGGGTAATTTGAATGTTAACCGGTGGTTGGTCAGCAGCGGGATTAGGGTGTTGCATGTTTTGAGGGGGTGGACCTTGATTGCCCTGATGTTGAGATGTACTTCTTGCCGGCAATTGCCTCGGCGGCAAAACCTGATCCATGGGTGGATCCTGGTTGGATTGATCTCCATGACGAGATTGATTCAAACGAGTTGTCACCATGATTCTGGAATACGCTGTGGACGTCAAAAATTCTTTACAGTTCCCACAGACGGCGCCAATTGATAATGCGCAATCTGGTATCCAAGAAACTAAACGGAAATTTACGTAAACAATATGAAAACACACAAGATTTACGTGGTTCGATCCGGAGACCTACGTCCACGGGCAGAAAATCACTCTTGCCGAGGTGTTTCTTTCACTAAAACTTTGAGTTTACAGGTAGCAATCCACAATACAAAGTGCGAACCCTCATTCAGTGTTCCTTTTTCCTATTTATACTCAGCTCTTCCTAAACCCTAACTGAACCCTAACAAACTTCCTATATTCACGCCTACTTCCAGCTGCATGGCGGTTGAGAACGAATCTTCAGCCTTGATTCGCGGAACAAACTGCCTGTTGGGCCAGCGCGCGTTCCTGGGCCTGCTGGGCCTGGGCCCACGCTTGCTGGGCCTACGCCTGTTGGGCAGGTCAATGGGCTCAAGTATTAACCCGACCCGAAGTGACCGAGTTATCCCTATCACTCATCGTATTTAGCAAACTAGGACTGCACAATCTCCTCTTATGTGGGCTTCGTGCCATCATGAATCATCCCATTCGTAGAAGTAAATCCGGGTGGCGGATTAAGTGTATTCTGCGAGTTACCATACGAAAACTTCTGATGGTTCCGATTCTGGGGGTACTGATTATATCTGGGTTGATTATTTTGGAAGTTGTTGAAGTTTCATTGATTCACAAAGTTTACGTCTTCAACTTCTTCCTGGCCCCCTGGCTAATGTGCTAACGTTAGACTAGTTAGCGAATTTACCTGACTCGTCAAGGCTGTCAATTGCGACATCAGCCTTTCATTCGGCTCAATGCTGACTGCTTCTACTTCCATTACATTCGCTACTTTCCTTGGCAGGTTCCTGTCAGTCGACCATTGGTAGCTTGTTTTGACCATATCGTCCAAGATTAAGAATGCCATCCTCACTCACTTCTCCATCAAACTACCACTTGCAGATGCATTTACCTGGTTTCTGGTCGGAGCAAGCAGCCCATTGTAGAAGTTGCCCACTTGTTGCTTCTTGGTGAACCCTTGTTGAGGGCAACTCCGAATAAGATCCCCGAATCGCTCCCAAGCTTCTACAAATGGTTCTTGGTCTAACTGCTTGAATTGATATATCTGATTTTGCAGGTCGAGCATCTTGCTCGGTGGAAAGTACTTCAACATAAAAGAAGTACTCAAGTCTTCCCAATCTCTGATATCTTCCAGCGAATTAAACCACTGTAGTGCTTTGTCCTTCATTGAGAAAGGGAACAATCTCATCTTGACCTGCTCCTGCGGCACATGATTTACCTTGATTGTGTCCGCTAGTCTGTGAAACTTGATCAGATGCACATTCGGATCCTCTAAAGCACCTTCCCCAAACTGGTTTTGCTGCACTATGTTGATTAGTGCAGGTTTCAGCTCAAAGCTATTGGCATTAAGTGGTGGGGGTTGTACTCCTCCTGCCTGCTCATTTGGATTAGGCTTCAGGCAATCACTGATGGGAGTATCATCTTCATCTACTCCCCTTGGTTCCTCGTGAACCTGTGGCTGCTGCTGTTGCAACGGTGGTCGCTGTGGCAGTAACTGCTGAGAAATAACAGTGACTCTGTCATCCAGGCGCGCCAGAGCTATCAGTACTATGTCCATGGCTTCATCTTGGTTTGCTTGCTGTGGTGGGTTCTCCATTTCAGACGCGAGATTCCTTCTATTTCGGTATCTACGAGCTGTCGCTTCAACTTCTAGATCGAAAGGAAGAAGAGTTTCTTTCCCTTTTAATCTGGTGTGCATGCGAAGCCTGAAAACACCAAAAACAATGAATACCGCGTAGCACTAAAATTAAAAAAAAATGAAAATTAAACAAAAATACGAAAAATTAAAATCTAGTCTAGTTTCCTCATATTTTTCAAGATAGAAACTAAGCGCTAAATCCTATTCCCCGGAAACGACGCCAAAAACTTGACACGTCGGTTTTCTAACCTAGTGTTCCGCAAGTGTACGGTTTTAGGTGTAGTAGCGGCAGTCAAGGTCGATCTCTCAGAGAATAGGTTTTAAGTAGTTTGATACCTCGATAATCTAGGATTATCCTAACTAGATATTAATTTGCAAAGGGTTTGTTTTTACTAACTAAAATACTTAACTGCTAAATTACATAATTAACAATCAGTGAGAAAAGGTATCCCAGGGTTTCGATTTCAGGATATTAATTCAATGTTGAATATGATTAGCCTGTAGATTTACCAATTTTAGTGTTAATTAGGCAGCACGAGAATAATCTAACCATTCTCTCGAAGCGATTAAACCGTTGATTAATTAAGCTAATTACCCTCTCGAGTCAATCAAACCTAATAACTCCCAAACGATCCTAAGCCACGGCCTACACAGTCATAGACAACTGCGCTCTATGTCGTAAGTCTGATAACGATTCCCTCCTCTCGAAGCGGAATTGCTAAACTAAATTACTAAATCTAGGTGATCAAGCTAAATTTAGTTCGCCATATACTCGATATTTTGGCCTAAAATCCACAAAAATCCACTAAAATCCACAAAACACGTCAAATGGTCCAATATATACAATATAAGCACTTCTCGACCATATATGCATGCAACTGCTATAAATACACACCTAAAATCGACCTAAATTCCTGCATACATGACGTGTATCACTAGCGGAAAATAGAGTTGGCACGACGTTCCCGTCTTTTGAGAAATGTTAAAAAATTCCCGCCACTTCAAGTGAGCTCTTCTAACCATCTCAACTTCAACAATCTATTTGTGTTAAAAAATCCAGCTATTGCGAGACTTCTAGAGCCACCAAAGCAAGTAAGAAGAAAATTGAATACGATAACAAATCGAACTAGAAAACTACCTGTACAAATATTGTTCCACCACAGAGAAAAATCTTTGTCACTTCGAGGTGAGTCAATCCAGAAAATCGGCGAGAGCTTCCACACAACTTGTGCCCTTTCACAAGAGAAAAAGAGATGAACAAAATTTTCCTCCGTTACACCACACATCGGATAAATCGGATCGGTCATATCTAATAATCTTGTCCCTTGTTGGGACAATACCATGCAAACACTTCCACACGAATTATTTTAACTTACTTTTAATCTCAAGTTTCCAAAGAGTACGCCATGAATTACATGAGTTTTTTCGTCATGAACTGCTCTCGGCGTGGTCATCTTGCTGCTATTTTTTCCCCATAAGAAGATTATAGGCTAATTTTATAGAGTAGTTTATAGAAGTAGAGAAATGCCAAACTAATTTGTCTCTGGACCCCGATTGGCTAATAGGAATATTTAGACTTCAGGTTAAAAAAGCCTTTGGACGAGGTCCTTGTTCCACTCATTTCCTTCAATGTTCATAAGCTCTCTACCCCAATGGAAATCAATTCGATCATGATGTTGAGGAGATAATTTGGAATTAGGAAGGTCAGGCACCCAAGGAGACTCCCACACCCTAATAGACTTACCATCCCCAAATTGGAATCTGATGCCTTTTTTAAGAACGTACCGAGCTTGTGTCCAACATTTCCAAAGCCATGGAGCATTATTAGGAACTGTGCATTTGGGAAGTACTTTGTCTTGAAAAGTTTGGTCATGAGCGAATTCGGATTGGTAATCTCCCGCCATAGTTGTTTTGCCAACAGAGCATCATTAAAGCATTTTAAATCATGAAAGTCCAGCCCAACATATTCCTTCGAAACTATCATATTTTGTCAATACTTTCAATGGATCTTGTGTGCCTCATTCTCCTTAGAGCCCCGCCAAAATTTAGATGCAGCTCTACAAGCTTCCTTGCAAATACCACCTGTAAGTTTAAAACATGAGAGGACATAAACCGGCATTGCATCAATCACTAACTGAATCAAAATCGCTTTTCCAACATTACTTAACAACTTATTTTTCCAATTCCCAATCCTATTACAAACCACATCAAGCAAATAATTGAAAAATCCAAGTTTAGATTTCTCAATAATCATTGGTAAACCTAAATATCTCATGCTACCATGGTTTTTTATTCCATCAAGGATGACACAAATCTACCTCTTGTAATAACTGGAGGTATTCTTGCTAAAGAAAATCGTTGATTTGTCCATATTAACAAGCTGACCGGATGCACTACAAAATTGATCTAGAATTTGCTTAACACAAATGGCTAGGTCCACTTTAGCTTCACAAAATAGGATCAGGTCATCTGCAAAAATGAAAGGTGTGATATAGCAATAGCATTTTGCAGATTTTCAAACCTCTAAAAATATTCGAATCACAGGCTTGTTTGATTAGATTCGGGAGAGCTAAGAAAGGATAAGGAAAAGATAAGGGGAAATTGGATCCCCTTATCTCAAGCCTCTTGATGGTGTAATGTAACAACAAGCTTGACCAATTAAATTGAAAGAAAAAGAAGAAGTACTGATACAAATAAGAATCCATTGAATAAAAGGTGCATCGAAATCCATTTGCTCCATAATGAGTTTAATGAAATCCCACTCAACCTTATCGTATGCCTTCGCCATATCAAGCTTAATATCCATATAACCCTTCTTCCCAACCCTCATATTATTCAGAAAATGCATACACTCATCAGCTATGACCACAATATCAATGATTTGTCTACCACTCAGAAAAGCGGATTGGTTTTTGCTTACACAAATAGGAAGGCAATTCCTTAACCGATTCGCTAATATTTTTTATATAATTTTATAAATAATATTACATAGACTAATAGGTCTAAACTGGGAGATAGAAGTGGGGTTTTAAATTTTAGGAATTAATGAGATTAAAGTATGGTTCCATCTTTTAAGCAACTTTTTGCAAACAAAAAAATCCTGAAGAACATAACAGATATTAGAGGAAAATGTATACAGAAATGTTGAAAAAATTGAGGGTTCATACCATCTGTCCCGGGGGCCTTGTTTGGACTCATATAAAAAAAGGAGCCTTGTTTCTGCCTTTTCCACGGGTTGAAGCAACTTTTAATTCATTGTGCTATCAATCGATCTCGGGATCCTAGGAGGATCCAACTGTCCAAAGGGGTATTTGAGGTTGAAAAAAGGGTTATTGAAGAAGCCTGAGACTTCTTCCTCAATAGCTTCTTTTGTATCACAAAGGTTACCATTTTGGTTAATGAGTCTGGATATGTTTTTCGACTTCCTCCTTTGGTTGGTAAAGGTATGGAAAAATTTGGAATTTTTGTCACCTTCCTTTAGCCACTGAGTTCTAGAATTCTAAGCCCAATACTGCTCTTCTAATTTGTAGCAGTCACACAATTGTTTTTTTTTTTTTTATTCTATTCCATTCTCCCCAATCTCTGGTCCCCACTTTGTTGTGATAGCACTTCCATCTTACCTTTAGTTTCTTCAATCAGTTTAGCATAATTGTGCTTGGGTTTTCCTAGCCATTTCAAGATTTCCACTCTATAATTTTTTATCCTAGGCTGAATCTTAAACATGAGGGTGCCTAAAACTGGAAGATGCCACACTATTTCGACCATTTCTTTAAAATCCTCCATCCCAATCCATCTTTTGTCAAATGATAAACAATCTTTAGGTTCACATACCATGGGGTTAGAATCAAGAAAAAGAAGACAATGATCTGAGGATAAAAAATCCTCCATCCTAATCCATATTTTGCCTTGGAACATGAAGAACAGAAGCATTTGGGTTATCCAACAACCACTTGGGCGACCCAAAGACTATTAATTTTCTCCTCCACAAAACCTTCATTTCCCCTATTATTGGCCCAAGTAAACAAACTCCCTTTAAATGGAATTTCCCCCATTTCTATATCCATAATAAACTCTCTGAAAATCCTAAAGCTGGATTCCGGCCTCACCCTACCGCCTTTTTTCTGAGTTACAAGTAATGTCATTCAAATCACCTCCCAAACACCAGTCGTCACCCCAATTAGCCTTTGTAGAAATCAAATATTCCCACTGTGTTTTCCGAAAAGAAGAATCAGTACTTGCATAGACAAATATCATCCACATTTTCACTTGATTTTCTAATAACAAAATCTCCATTTCAATGCAAAATTCATTTGACAAAATTTGAAGGACAATTATCCATTCAGACCAACAAACCAATAGACCACCTCTTGTACCTAAAGGCTCCACCAAATACCATCTATCTTTAACCTTAATATTTCTACAAACTGTAGCAACAAAAGATTTCTTATTTTTTACTTCACAAATGAAAAACACGTCGGGGAAGTGGTGCTTGATTGCCTCCTTGATCTGGGGAATTGTAGAGGGTCCTCCCAAACTATAATTCCGCACACAACACTTCATCGATCAATTTGGGCCATTTTGGGCTGGCTTCCTCTACCATATCATCAGAGAGAGTAGGGCATTCAGACATTCTTACCTTTTTGGCTTCCCTCCAATCAAATCAAAGGTTTGACCTTCTTTGTCGATCATGCATAAGCTCCTTTTGAACCCACATTTTTGCTCAGTAGGGTTCTTCCTCACAGTAGACAAATTTTCTTTATTTTTTGTTGGGCTTTCACGTTTCCATTTCTTTTTTTTGTGTCATGGTAGTGAGAGGAGAATAATTCCCATTGTCCAAATTCGTGAACACCTTTAGAGGACATCTCGCCGTATCTTCATTGATTGGTACGTTTACAAGTGCCGATGGTGCAATAATGGTGGTAGAAACTGGATTTATGTATGGGTTTTCAATATCCATGCCAACGGGGTTTGTGGTGTGATTAGTATAGTGAGTGTTTGGGGGGGGGGGGGATAATGGCTATAATGTTACTGGGTTCAGTTAAAAGAATTGGGCTAGGAGTTGAATTATGGGTTGGGCCATTTTCTTTGATGGATAGGAGATATGACGAGATTTGGGCTTGACGGGCAGTAATGGGCTTTTTAAGGTTAAGGGCTTTGACAATGGGTAAAGGGTTTATGAATTGGGAATTTTGTTGGGGAAGTATGGAGGTTTTATAAGTATCCGTCTGCTGCTGCGACTGACCATGTGGCTGGGTACTTGGTCCACCGGCGCTGATCTTCTTCTAGAGAAATAGTTCCTCGGCTCTCAACCAATCGCTGAACTGTTGTTCTTTAATGATATTATTCTTGAAATCAACTTTTCTATCAACACAGATTCGTTCAATATGGCCAATGATCCCACAGTAAAAACAAAAGTTTTGCAGATTCTCGTACCTAAAATAAGCCCACACAGCTTCATCATCCAGTTTCATGAAGGTTCCTCTTGGAAGAGGGGTGCGAAGGTCGAGTTGAACCAAAACTTTAATGTGCCTTCCTCGAACATTCCCTGTTTCTGGAATTGAGACATCGACCGCTTCTTTGAAAAAAAAAAAATTCCCACTCTGAACCCAGTTTCAATAGAGATCCAGTGATGAGGAACATTCCATACTGGAACCCATATTTTAAGAAGATAGAGTGGTTCTTTCTTGGCAACCATCCCATTGTACCAATCCTTAAGAATGAGAAACTGGTTATCGAACGACCATACTTTTTCGTTAAGAACTTTCTCTTTGTCCTCCACACCTGAGAAAATAAACTGAAATAAATTGAAACCCAGCTCACGGAGGATAAAGGCCTCAGGAATCGGCCATATTAAAGACAACTTGTTCTTTAACCCTGCAAAGTTTGCCTTTTTATGGCCGTGAATTTTTCCAAAGAAGCTTTTGCAACATTCCTCTTTACTCAGCACAACATCCTGTTCTTCTAACAAGACTCCCTTTTTCCCGCTTCAGAAAGGGAAAATTTATGGATCCTCGCAACAATATCATCGTCCATCTTAGAGAAAGTTTAAAACGGAGTCAAATAGCACAACGAATCACAGTTTGCTGCAACTTGTGAAGAAGCATCAACCAAGCAAGAACAAAAAGGAAAAGTTAATGCAAGAAATACATTAGCAGTAAATGAGATGGTAGATGGAGAAAGAAAAGATAACTTCTAGTAAAAAACAATAATTTGGTTGGAGCCTAAATTTAGATTTGAAAATTTTCAAAAAGTTTTGAAAAAAGTTGCATCCACAGCTGGAAACAGAGATAAAAAGATCGCGAGAAATTGGCGATTTATCGCTAAATGAGGGACGCCAAGATGAATTAATCATGTAATACAGTTTTGTCGCTTTGCCCAGCGAGATCTCGCGAGATTCTCGCGTTGATCTCGCCGCTTGAAAGGGAAGGGGATGTCCTCTTCTCAGTGAGATTTTGGCGAAATCTCGCCAATATCTCGCCTTTTTCTCGACGAAATACCTCTATTTTTTTTTTTTTTTAAATTTTTTATGTTTTAGCAAAATTTTGTAAAATTTCAATCCAAACCTAGATTCGAACCTTGGACCTGTTGAACAAAGATCCAAACTTTAATCACCAGACCAAGTCAACTACTTGTTATGATTTCTACCCTTTTTTAATTTTATTTAGTCTTAACTTTTAAATATTCCTCATTTATTTGGGCTTAGCTTTTAATTAGTGTTGCTCTTGAATAAAAAACATTTTAGGTCAATCAAGAAAAGCTTTATATATTGTAAATATTCTCAATGCTTTAACTTATATAATGTTGAAATAATTTTAATAAAGACTTTAATGTTCTTTTATATTTTTAGCCTATTTAAAAACTCTCACTGTGATATTAAAATAGTAACTTTAATTAGTGCATAAGGAACAAGTAACAACTTAATATCAAAGCAAAAGTCATGTTAAATATTCTAAGAGAAAACGATAAATCAAACGTGTGTATTATTTCTTATTTATCAACTAGTTGTATATGCGTGAATTTGACTCAATTTTTAGATTAAATATTTGAATTTAAGTAGGTTTATAAAAATCTATAAAATATCGGGATAAATTATATGTTTTAATACATTTTTTGGCATTTTAAAAAAAATTGCAACGATATTTCAATATTATATGAGATTTCACCGAAATCTCTCTAAATTGAAATACTGATATCTCCGTAATCACCAATATATTTTCTCCTTGGCTGGAGCCAAAACTTCTCAGCAGAGAGAGAAAAAAACCACTCCTATCCCAAGGAGACCAAACTAAACAAGAATGTTGGATTTTTTTATTAATTATTCTTTTTAATACTTTTATAAATATAAGTAGGAAATAAATTCTAATTAATTCAATAATAAAAAAAATATAATAATCAAATTAATATTAATAAAAATAAATTAGTTATAAATTAGAGTTTTAAAATTTTTCTAGTGATTTTTTTCAATTTCTTTATTTTTTAATTTTATTTATTATATTTATTTGTTTCAATTTTTATTTTTCTGTGTATATTTCATTAATAACTTTAATTATTAGTTACTATTAAGTAAAAAAATATATATTAATAAATTCAATAATAAAACATAAATTATTAATTAGTAAATATTCATTAATTATTTTATTGTTGATTTTTTTTGAATTTCATTATTGTTTTAATTTTAATTACTATATTTTTTTAAATATTAAATAATTTAATAATAAATAATAAATTATTAATTAAAAAAATTAATAATTAATTATAGTTTTAATCCTTTTTTGTTTATTTTATTCAATTTTTTTATTTTTCGATTATATTTATTATTTTCTTGCTCTTGCGGATTCGCTATAGTATAACTTGATCAACTAAAAGTATAATTTGTTTACCTAAAAAGTATAATTTTGTAATTCTTTAAATTCTTTCCTCTTTCTTGTGGCGTATTCGATATAGCATAACTTGTTTTATAAAAGAGCATAGGTTTTTTTTTTTTTTTTTTTTTTTTTTTTTTTTTTTTTTTTTTATCGAAACAGTATAAATTGTAACCTTGAAAATATTTTTGGCAGATTTGGTGTAATATAAATACTTTTTTGTTTTTTTTCTTCTTGTTGTGGTGGATTCAGTGCAGCATAACTTGTTTAACCAAAAAATATATATTTTTACCAGAATAATATAATTTCTAATTTTTTTAAAATTATAATTTGTTTTCTCTTTATTGTGGCGGTTCCAATACATTATAACTTATTTAACCATAAAGTATTATCTGTTTTTATCAAAAAGTATATTTAGTTTATTGGAACAATATAATTTATGATTTGTTTTCTGTTTATTGTGGTGGATCCTATATATATAACTTATTTAACCATAAAGTACAAAAACGATAATTTTGTTACTGGAACAGTACAATTTTTTTTTTTTTTTTTTTTTTTTTTTGTTTTTTCTTTCCTTTTTGTTGTGATGGATTTGATATAATATAATTTATTTTACTAAAAAGTATAATTTGTTTCACCCAGAATAATGATTTGTCTATCCAAGCAGTAAACTTGTAAATTATTATTCTTAATTTAATAAAATAACATATAAAAATGATTAATAAATTATAAATACATAAAAAAATTATAAATTAAAAAATAAAACAAAAGAAATACTTAAGAAATTTAAAATTAAAACAAATTATACTAAAATATTTTTTATTATTTAATTAAATAATATTTATTTACTAATTATTATGGTTTGTAAATCAATATATAAATATAAGACTTATATAAAATGAATAGAAAGGGTAGATGTGAAGTAAATAATTCCTTATTGTATATAATAACATACTGTATAGAAAAGGAAAAAAAGGAAAAAAAATTCACGAGCGCCAATGATGGGTTTCGAATCCAAGACTCGCTCTTATCTGCACGCATGCCTTATCGCCAGACCGCCATCAATTTACATCAAACAAAAGCGTCCTTATTTATTTAAACTAAGATGCTGTATATGTAACGATCTGATTTTCATAAAATAATTTAATCTAATTAAAAAGATATAATAATTAATAATTCATTTTTAAAAGATATTTCACCCTGAACCAACTACTGAGATTGGCTTTTCCTTGAGGTCAAGCCGTCAAAATACTAAAAATACTTGAAAATGCAAATATTAAACTATATATCACATGTTGAAGCGGACTAAACAAACAACCCTCTAATCATATTGAAATGTCTATTAAACAATAAATTGTCATAAGAAATTAATTAAAAGTTAAACCATATAAGTAAAATTACATGCTACTAAACATATAAAGAATATCACATAATTCTAACAATTAAACCAAAAAGAGAAAAACATTATTCAAGAAAACTTTAAAATTAAATCTTGACTACTTGATTCATACGCAAAAATAAATTCGAAGAATAGAATATAATAGTTTAATTAAAATTAACTTGCATATGCCTCGACTCCGCCTTAACTCCTCCGTCTCATCCCAAAGTTAACCTGAAAGGATCAATATTGGATTGGGATGAGCTTGCTTGAGCTCGTGGAGGATACACTTTAAGAAAATTATATACAAAATTAAAAGCATAAAATGTAAATAGTTTTAGCCTGGAACTTGTAACTTGTAATCCATATAGTCATGGAACTTGAGCGTGTATATTCAATAAATTGCTTGTAAAATTAAAGCTTGATAACATAACAGATATACCAACACAATTAATTAAGCAGTTAATTATAATAAACAATAGACCCCCATTGACAAACGAGGTTTTTCCATAGGAAAACACGCTTAGAGTCGAGCTTATATTGTGCATTTATATGCTCTAAGCTTCCGCATATCGTGCTTTATTGTATTTTCTCTCTTGTGTCTAAAAAATCGTGTTTTAAGTGCTTTTCAGGTAAAAAGGACGATAATCGGAACGGCCAGATGAAAAGATGAAGGAAAATGGCAAAAATGGAAGAGAAATTTAGCCCACATGACTGGGTCGTGTGGCCCAGTTATATGGCACACGACCCATGTGTAAGTCCAGGCAGCCTTGGAAAAATTTGAGTTCACACGATCGGGTCGTGTGACACCGGGTCGTGTCACACAGAGCAAATTCACACGACCCGAGTGAGAGTCTAGGGAGAGCCTCAAGATTTGGGCAAGAAATGACCGGGTCATGTGAGCAAGTGCAATCTCACATAACCCGTGTGAGCTCCCGGTTATAAAATGGGCTTTTAGCCCTAAGACTTCCCCTTTTTGGCCTATTAGTCTAAAAAGCACCAAATTGTAATTAAAAACTCATCCCTTTTTCAGTTTTTGGATCACTTTCATATTGTATCATTTTATAGCGAGAGGAATTTAAAGAGGAAGGGTAGAAATAGGAATACTTGAAGATCAAGGTTCAAGATCAACATTTATTAGGTTTTATCCTTCAAATTCTCATTAATTTTTTTATGAACATGATTATATTTATATCTTTGTGTTTATCTTTTATTATGATCCAAATTTTCTTAATCTAGGTTTAGAGACTAGATTATGGATGATTAGTGATTATTAGTAGATTAATTCAGTCCCATGTTATGTTATTAGTCGATTAATTATTTAAAAAGCTTGTTAAATGATTTGATCACTTGGTTAACAATTTATTGTGGATTAAATTGGAATCAAAAGAGGAGATTTAACTCGAGATCAAATTAATTAACATGATTAGAGAATAGAATTGAGAGATTTTAGCTAAATGTGGGAACTAGGATCTTAGGATCGATTGGAAGTTGTATTTGATTAATTGATCGGAGACGAAAATTAATCCAGGACAATCCACATGTAATTCACTCCAAGAGGTTTTTTTTACATATTATTGTGATTGTTTATTAATACGTAGCATTCGGTGTAAAGGTTGAGTTGATCGGTGATACGAGTCGAATGTCGCACAAAATTAAATAGGATATATAGATGAATATATATACTAAACCTTAGCCTACAAATCTAACTAGTAGAGCGATAAGTAAGGGTCGATCCCACGAGGAACAGTAGTCTAGTGTTATTTCGATAGGTCAAGCAATTGTAAAATTCAAATAAGAGTAAAAACAAATAACGAAAGCAATAAAGGTGGGGATTTTTGTTTGTCAACTATAAACTACCAATAACTACCAAGAACAACTATTTAAACTATGATCAACTAAACTTAAGATTCAATTAACAAAGATGACAAGATAGGTAGATTGATTTTTTGGGGTTTTAAAGTATGATTAAAGTATCTACCCTTGATCTAGTATCCCTTTGGTTCCAACGAATTACAAAACTATTGTTGATACCCAATTGAGAGCATTTCAAGTCCCTATTTCATGACTACGAACAAGCTATAGCAACCGTGTTATCTCTTAATTGTGACTAATCGAAATAAGCTCTTCGACTTACCCTATCCAATTAAACCAAAATGTCGAATAAGCTCTCTTCAATTTGGCAATCGAATGATAAAAGCTCCAAGATAACGAAACATATTTGACATAAACCTCGAAAGCTCGGGTTTAGAGGTCGAATTCTACACTATCACCAACGAAATCACTCGTTGTTTGCTACTTGGGAATCGAAAATCTTACAATTACAGATAGCAATTTCAAATTCTAGAAACACATTCATACACTTCCTAGAGGTTGATCAAGCCAAGAAAAAGCATACAAAAATATGAGTCAATAACAGTAAATAGTGTAGAAACTTGAAATTACAATCAAATGGTAACATCAACTAGCAATAATCATGTAAACATTGTCACTCAAAGTTTTACATTTGATCAAGGGTAGAAATAAGGGTGCTACTCACCCATGGAAGCTAAAACAAACAGAAAATAAGTAGAAAAGTAAGGAAACATGATACTAAGATGGATGAAACCAAATATGTCAATTGGAGAAGATGATCCTTCAATCTCTTGTCCAATGTCCTTTCTTGGTGGCTTTGGTGGCTCAAAAATGGCTGGAAAATGTGTTCTAAAGTAGGTCTAATTCGAATTGGAAGTTATATATATAGAGGGAAAAGTGCTAGTTCAAAGTTGGGCAAAAACGTGTTTGGGCTTTTAAAACAGGGGGCCGCGCCGCGGTCGTGGGACACAATTGGCCGCGGGCGTGGTGAAAACAAGGGTTTGTGCCCAATTTGGGGCCACGGCCGAGGTCTTCAATTTCCACGGCCGAGGTCTGGTTGGGGTGGATTTCACCCCATTTTCTGGATCCTTCGCCACGGTCGTGGCCTGAATTTCGCCTCGGCCGAGGTGCTGAAAGCGAATTTTGGCCATCTTTTGACCGATTTACCACGGCCGTGGCCTCTATTTCGCCTCGGCCGAGGCGCTCAAGGCTGAATTTTGGCCATCTTCTGGACGATTTACCACGGCCGTGGCTTGGGCCGTGGGCGTGGCTCAATCAACTCGGGCGAGGTCCCGTTTCTTTCTTGTTCTCCTTTCCTTTTGAGTTCGAATTGTCAATTTGAGATTTTCGAAACCTGTTTTTTTTCGGCCTTAATTCACCTGTTTTGATCGAAAACGAACTAAACACGTCAAACTGCCCAATAAGAAATAAACGCACACATCACATGTGAATATGCACACAAAAACCATAAAAAGACACTTAAATTGGCCTAAAATTGCGTGCACAATCATGTGTACCAATCAGGTTATTAATTATTGGATGCCCATAATTGAAACCTAACCCTAGATTATCCTATTAATTTTTTAATCTCTATAATTTATTCTCTAATCTATCTTATTAGCTCTAATTACTCATTTACTTTACATAGTTCTAAAAATAAAAAAAAACCAACCACTCGATTGTCTAGTTAGCCATTGAAATGCTTATACAATTTGTTTATCCAATATCGAGCCAATTCCTCTTGGGATCAACCTTATACTCACTTAATACTATTCTTGACGTCGTACACTTGTCCATTTTAGTAGTAAAAAACTAAGTTGTGTCACGTTTTTGGTGCCGTTGCGTGGGAATCGGTAACGATAGCCGGATAGTGTTGTTTTAAGTGTTTTGTGATACTCTAGACACTTCTTTTTTTTTTTTTTTTTTGGTTGACTTGTTATCAGTTGAGCTTAAGTGTGGTCTCTTTTGATTGTTTTGCAAGGAGTGGATGCACTTGAGATCACAAGGGTTGGAAGGATTACTACCACTCCACCCGAAAATTGAGGCAACTTGTAGACATAACCAAGGGAGACAGAATAGACAAAAAGATATGGCTGGTGGAGAAAATGATCTACGGGTCATTAATCAGGTCAAGAGAAATGTTCCTCAAATTTCGGTGGATCAAGCAAATATCTATCATCAAATGATCAAAATGATACGGAAGCAAAAAGAGGAAGTGAACGCTCTAAGAAATTGGAGGGAGCAGGTGCTTAAAACGCCACCCAATTATACCATCCAAAATTTCTTACGACCGGTCAAAAATCGAAACTTCGGTGGAATAGGGTGGGCACCGGTCAACATGGTGAACTTCGAGCTGAAACTAGCACTCATCTCCATTATCCAACAAAACCAATTTGGAGGACAACCAAGCGAGGACCCTAATTCGCACTTGTCTGCATTTCTAGATGTCTGTGGGACAATTAAAATTAATCATGTTCCTCACGACCAAATCAAACTTTGCCTCTTCTCCTTCTCATTGAGGGATAGGGCGAAACAATGGTACAACTCTCTCGCCAATGAAGATATAAGGACGTGGGATAATCTTTGCCCAAGATTCCTCCGAAAATACTTTTCGGCGAGTAAGACAATCATATTGAAACGGGAAATTACTCAATTTTTGCAACTTGACGGTGAGTCATTAAAGGAAGCATGGGAACATTTTAAGGATTTACTGCAAACATGTATATTATTTCTATTACAGTCTCGGACCAACGAGGGTTACTTTTGATGCAGCTGCCGGTGGGGCCTTGTTCTCAAGAACAACTACAGATATGATATCTATTATTAATCACATGGCTTTGAATTAGTATCAATGGCCGAACAAAAGAAATAACCAAAGGGTAGTTGCGAGTGTAGTTGAAAAGGAGGTAAGCTCTTCTCTGTTGACACAAATGACTGCTCTGTCAAAGCAATTCGAGACACTATCTCAAGCAATTACTTAGATTCAAGCGGAACAAAGTGTTAAGACTATTGTTTCTAAAGAAGATCCCGAAGATTGTAATTTCCTCCATCAAAGGAACTATGGGAATCAACGATCACACCAATATCCGAATCCGCTTCTGGGGCAAAACCAATATTCAAACTACAATCATAACCAACACCAATCAGGTCACTACCAACCGAGTACAAATGGTCACCAAAACCTTTCTTATGCTAATCCCAAAAATTCAATCTAACCACCACCCGAATTTTCTGTTACCAATGGGATGATAAATAAAGGCAAGAAGCCGAGCCTCAAGGAACTTTTGACGTCTTCTATTTCAAGAACGGATGAGAGGATGTCACCAATGTACAATTCCTTCTCTAAGTTTCAAGTCGATATGAACAAAAGCATTGTGATAAACGGGGCCGACATCAAAAGCTTGCAATTGCAAATGAGCCAATTTGCTCAAGCCATTAGTCCCCAACACCGAAGGGATAATTTCCAAGTGATACGGTGATGAACCCCAAGGAACAATGCCAAGCTATTCGACTAAGAAATGGGGTCAAGTGTGATGGGCCAAGGCTGCCGGTGGTTAGCGACAAAGTGATTGAAAAAGAGCATCTAGAGTCAAAGGATCATCGGGAAATAATTAAAACATTGACCGAGAAGCCAAACTCCACTCCTAACTCTATTCCCCCTAAATATGTCCCTCCCCTTCCATTTCCTCAAACTTACCAAAAGAAAAAGTTGGATGATCAATTTGCCAAGTTTTTGGAAATTTTTGAGAAATTGCATGTAAATATTCCTTTTATCGATGCTTTGCAGCAAATGCCTAACTATGCCAAATTCTTGAAGGAGGTGATATAGAAAAAGCGAAGGTTGGAGGTGTATGAGACAGTCAACTTGACAGAGAAGTGTAGTGCAGTAATTCAGCGAAGAATCCCTCAAAAGAGGAAGGACCCAAGTAGCCTTACGATTTTATGTATTATTAGCAATGAGAAATTTAAAAAAATGTTATGTGACCTCGGGGCAAGCATTAATCTTATGCCACTTTCTATCTTTAATAAATTGGAGATTAGAACCATAAAATCCACCACTATCGCCTTAGAAATGGCGGATCGGTGTTTGACCTACCTGAAAGGGATAGTGGAGGACATTTTGCTCAAAGCAGGAGAGTTTATCATCCCCATAGAGTTTGTAGTTTTGGACATGAATAAGGATACACAATCCATTTAATTTTAGGTCACCCCTTTTTAGCAACGGATTGAGTCCTCATTGATGTCCAAAAGGGGGAACTTAAACTACGTGTTAACAATGAGAAAGTTACATTCTCGGTTTATAAAGCAATGAGATTTCATAATAATGATGAGGTTTATGCTGTGGAGGAGCATAATGCTTTGGACTTGCTAGATGCCAATGATATAAGAAATGTTATGTCTTCTAGTGAAACTGATCCTCTAGAAGTTTGCTTACACAATTCAATATTTGCATGTGCTAACAATAAATTTGATAGTGTTGATATTTTGGATAGTTTTAGTGTCTTGATTTCCTTGCAGGAAGTGCACAAAAAGGATCTCGCTTGGTTAAAATTAGAAGTGGAGGACTCGACTGAGTCAAGGGAGTCGAATGATGATGAAGAAGGACCTGAAGTTGAATTGAAGCCACTTCCAGATCATTTGACGTACGAATACCTCAATGAAGGTAAGAAGTTCTCGGTTATAATTTCTGCCTATCTTACTGAGAATGAGTGTGCGAAATTGCTTGGAGTTTTGTGAAAGTATAAAAGGGCTAATGGATGGTCCATCTCGGATCTCAAGGGGATTAACCCCACTATTGGCATGCATAAAATTCTGATGGAAGAATATTATAAACCAAGTGGGCAAAATCAACGTAGGTTAAATCCGATCATGTAAGAGGTGGTGAGGAAAGAAGTTTTAAAATGGCTAGATAATGGCATATTTTTCCCTATATCCGATAGCAAATGGGTGAGTCCCACCCAAGTGGAGCCAAAGAAGGGTGGAAGGTCAAGGTGAGCGATTTAGAAGAGATAGCAACTAGGTTGATAACTGTGTGGAGAATATACATTGATTACCAAAAGTTGAATGCGGCCACTAGGAAAGATAATTTCCCACTTCAATTTCTTGACCAAATGTTGGATAAATTACCTGGTTATGAGTTTTATTGCTTCTTGGATGGTTACTCTGGGAATAATCAAATCATGATTGCCCCAGAGGATCAAGAAAACACTGCATTTGTTTGTCCATATGGTATTTTCACTTTTAGGCGAATGCCCTTCATTTTGTGCAATGCTCCGGACATTTTTCAGTGGTGCATGATGGCTATATTTAATGGTTTAATTGAAAATATTATGGAAGTATTGATGGATGATTTTTTCGTATTCAACTCATTTTTTTTTATCAATGCTTCTTTAATTTATGTCAAGTCTTGCAGAGATGTGAAGACACTAACTTTGTCTTGAATTGGGAGAAATGTCACTTTATGGTAAGGGAAGACATAGTGCTGGGGCATAAAGTTTCAGCTGCGGGATTAGAGGTAGATCGAGCTAAGATAGTTTCTATCGAGAGCTTTCCACCACACATTAATGATAAGGGATTCCAAAGTTTTCTAGGCCATGCCGGCTTTTATAAAAGATTTATTCAGGACTTTTCTAAGATTGCTAAACCTTTGTCTCACCTCTTGGAAAAAGATATTGCTTATGTTTTTGATGATACATGTTTGCAGGATTTTGAGGTGTTGAAGAGAGCCCTTGTGTCAGCACTAGTCTTGGTATCACCTGATTGGAATCATCTATTTGAGCTTATGTGTGATGCCACCAATGTAGCGATCAAAGCAGTTTTAGGACAGAAAAGGGACAAGATCTTCCGGGTGATATATTATGTAAGCAAGAGTCTTGACCCGACACTGTCGAATTACAAAACGACCCAAAAAAGAGATGTTAATGGTAGTGTATGGGTTTGACAAGTTTCGGTCCAATCTTGTTGGAACAAAAACAATTGTATACACGGACCATGCGACTATCAAATATCTTTTCGACAAGAAGGATTTAAAGGCAAGGCTCATTTGATGGGTGTTACTCCTACAAGAGTTTGACCTAGAAATAAAGGATAAAGAAGGATGTGAGAATGTTGTGGCTGATCATCTGTCACAAATCAAGAATGGGGTGGATACAAAGGGTTAACAAGAGGTGATCCAAGAGACATTTCAAGATGAATACCTTATGATGGTCGTTGCTCTGCTTCCATGGTATGCGAACATTGAGAATTACCTGGTTTGTGGAGCACCACCTCCTGACTTTGTACCTCATCAAAAGAAGTTCTATCATGAAGCAAAGTTCTACATGTGGGATGATCCATTCCTTTTTCATCGATATGCTGATTCAATAATCCGGAGATGAGGGCCGGAAAATTATTGAGCAATGTCTTGGATCTCCAAGTTGGGGGCATTTTGCGGTCAATAGGACGGCATCTAAAGTGCTTCAAACTGGATTTTTCACTTCATCAAGCAATGTGATAGATGGCAACGAACCGGTGGAATCTCCAAAAGGTACGAAATGCCACTTAGCAACTCCGTTGAAGTTGAGTTATTTGATGTTTGGGGAATAGACTTCATGGGCGTTCCCATCATCTAAAGGCTATCAATATATTCCATTAGCGGTAGAGTACGTATCCCGATGGGTGGAAGCTATCCCTACCTCTACCAATGAATCTAAGATGGTGCTCAAATTTCTTGTGAGGAATATCATTACTCATTATGGAGCCCCTAGAGCATTGCTTAGTGACACTAGGTCGCATTTTTGTAGCAAATGGCTTAATAGATTGTTGGCCCGGTACGGTGTTAAACATAGGGTGACCACACCATATCACCCTCAAGAAAATCACCAAGCGAAACTTGCTAACCGGAAAATCAAACAAGTGCTTGAAAAGTTCGTAAGTGGGAATCAAAAGGATTGGGCCTTAAAGTTAGATGGCATATTGTGGGCTTACAGAATAGTATACAAGACACCCCTTGACATGTTTCCGTACGAGTTAGTTTTTGGGAAGTCATGCCACTTACTCGTCGAGCTTGAGCATCGAGCATACTGGGTGGTAAAGAAGCTGAATATCGACTTTCAATCAGCTGGGGTGAATAGAGTGTTGCAATTGAATGAACTTGACAAGTTCCAAATCAAACATTTGAGAATTCAAGAGTGTATAAGGAAAGAGTCGAGATTTCACGACAGACTGATCATAAAAGAGAGTTTTTTCATAGGGATCAAGTGTTATTGTTCAACTCTGGTCTTCAACTTTTCCCGAGAAGCTAAGATCGAAATGGTCCGGACCTTTCACGGCGAATAAAGTGTTGCCAAATGGGGCTATTGAATTACTTAATCCTGTTTAATACTGACGGGAGCATGTTCATCATAAATTGGCAAAGAGTGAAGAGATACTTCAATCAAGAACAAGTGAAAGAAGTGCACTAGTTGTCACTCGTTGAATTGACCTGACCCCAACCAAAATAGATGTCTAGCTGAAGACGTTAAACTTACTGCTTGTCAGGAGGCAACCCGATAATTATCTCGTTTATTTTTGTAGTTGTGTTCTTTCTTAGGAACTTTTGTTATTTTATGATATGTTATGCTATTTTTCACGTTTTCAAGTTCAAATGTTGCAGGCAAAGGCATTGCTTGAATGGCATACATGAGTACAAGAAAAAGAAATACCAAAATCACAAAAAAAAAAAAAAAAAACGAATTCCCCACACGACCCCATCATGTTACCTAGTGCAATATTACATAGGCCGAGTGGGAGTCCAGGGGGTTTAAGGCTGAAAAGCATCCCACACGACACCATCGTGTGACCCAGTGAAAATCCACATGGGCCATGTGGGAGTCCAGGGTGTTTAAAGTGAAAAAGGATCTCAAACAACCCTATCGTGTAACTATTTGTCACACGGGTCGTGTTAGATCCAAAACAGAATAGGTTTTGAAATCGAATTAGAGCAGCATCAAGCTTCATTCTTTTTCAACTTTCTTGCGCGATTTCTCATATAAAATATACACATATCACAAAGGAGTTGGGTATTAATTCTAGGGTTGATTCAAGGCTTCCTAAAGCATTCTAATCCATAAATCTTCAAGGTAATCTCTACACCTCTTTCAAATTCAAATTTTTGAAGAAGTTTAAGAAATTAGGGCTTAATGTTCTTGTACTAGTTCGAATTCGAATTTCTTGCTAGTTTTTGGATAGAACTTGTTGAATTGTGCATAATGTTGATAATTCAACTCAAGGGATGCATGAACATCGAGTTTTCTCAATTTGGAGTTAGAAAATCTTTGGAGCAATTCATCGAACACGTTGTGTGCAACTGTGTTTGTGCTTGATTTGTTGAATTAAAGGCCAATTGGTGCCTATTTTTGTGTTTTGTTCCGGTAATATGTTCAAATTGGTTGTGTTGATGAATTTATTCAAGGTCACTGTAGTTTAGAAGGCAAGTGGTTGCAAATTCATTTGTTCTTGTAAATTTTTTGAGTTTTTTACCATTATGCTTGCTTACATTACTTGAATTTGTTCAATCATTGACGATGATTTGTTGCATTTGAGTCAAAGTAATTGGTAGTATGATGCATTGTGCAATTATTACCTCAAACACATACTACCAATCTAGTTTGAAAAAACTGACTTGATTTCTAAAGGATTGTGTGTTTTGGGTGATGATGTGATTTTTCAAGCTCCTTTTAAGGAAATTTTGTGAGCAATTGTATTTGTGGTTCATTTGTTGAAGTTTTGGCCAATTGGTGCCTATTCTTGTATATTTATCCTGTGCTATATTCAAGTTAATTCTGTTTATGAATATATTTAAGATAATTGTTGATCAAATGGCAAGTGGATGCAAATTGACATGTTCTTGTATTTTGGTGTTTTTGCATTATACATGCCCATATAACTTGAATTTGTTCATTTTTGTTTGATGATTGGTTGCATATGACTCAAATTATTGGAAAGTATGTGCATGATGTGGTTTGAATCCCTTGTGTCTAATTTGTGTCAAAGCACATACTAACAACCTAGTTTGAGGGAGCTTCGTTGAATTAAGATTGTTTTGTGCATACTAGTCATGTGTTGAAGTGGGAATTGAATATGTTGAATCGTGTGTGTTTTTATGAGTTGGATATGTAAACATTCAAACTAATTGATGGTATAATACATTATATGTTCATTTTATCTCAAAATTTGTACTATCAACTTAGATGGAGCCGTGTGTATAGAATTTAGCCCAACATTTGCATATGGCTAGATATTTTTTTTAAGTTGAATTAAAATTTGGATGTTTGCAGGTACCCCTCCTAATTCTTAAATGGCTTCTAGGAGGAAAACAACTTCTACTATCCATGCTAGCTCGAGAAACCCTCCACCTCCACTCACAGAACCAATCGAGGATCCAGCATATATAATATAAACTTTGGGGGTTATTGGGACACATAAAATGTGAGGGTGTAATGGAATAGAATGTGCACAAGAGCTATCATTCCTACCATGAATAGGGCTAGCTTAATCGAATTAGGAATTGCTGATGATGTGAACATGCTCATTAATCGAATGAAATGGACACATCTCATGAGGGGCAAGTGGCCCACATACAAAGAGCTAGTCCTAGAGTTCTTTAGCACGTTCACACTCAATACTGACTTGTCCAAGATCATGACCAACATATTCTGTAGGTTAGGTGGAAGGGAGCACACTTTGGATCGTCAAGACATGATCACCATTTTCTAATTCCATACTTATGAGGAGTATCTATTCCCAAGGGACTTTAATTTCCAAGGGTTTTGGGAAAAGATCACTTGGAACGCTCCGTTCTATTAACCAAGTCAAAGAAAAGCCACACATATACGGAATCCAGTGATACAATATATGTGGAAGGCGATCAACGCCCGACTGACAAGAGGTGAAAGCGGATCCGTAAGAAAAGATGAAATATTTATACTCTGGTGCATGTATTACTGCAGACCAATTGACTCCGTTGCTTTCTTGATGAATCGACTCAACTTAGTTTCCAAAAGTTTGAAGTATATCATGATACGGGGGATTATCACTGCCTCTTACGAGGTATCTCATGGTTCATTATTCCCATCTTCAGCCAGTCTCGGGAGATACCAAGCCAGACATCGGTGCCTTGAAGTCCAGCACCTATGTACTAACCTCAGTACATAGTTGATGTTTCAGTAAATACATGGGGATCACTTTCTGCTACCCAATACTGCCTTGACCACGATTGCATCCCTGGGAATTCACTGATAAAGATACCGACACATGATGCTGTGAGAGAGAGAGCCAGTGCACTAGTAGCTCAACATGTTCAATCTCTTGATGAGGAAATAGAGGAAGAATAGGAGCCAGAGGAAATCGAGGCAGGTGACAGCAAGATGCACCCTTTGGACAACAAGGGGATGCTTCGGATTCCTGACAGCGCGGGGGGAACACTGACCTAGCAACACAGATTGCATACTTGCAGCAATCCATTGCCAGCATGTTAACTAGACAAGCCTATCACACTCGCACACAAGAAGAGCATTCTTGAGCTCTTAGACGGATGATGTGGATGATGAATCAGATGGAGAATTATCATGTGCAAGTAGGCCATTATAATCCATCGCCGCCATCCCCTTAGGGGGAGTTTGTAAGTGTTCAACACCTTCTTTATCAAACTATTTTCAGCTTATTGGCATATAGCTAAAAATAGTTTTTTTTTTTTTTTTTTTTTTTTTTTTTTTTTTTTGTTGGGGGTGGGGGGGGGGGGGGGGGGGGGGGGGAGGGGGGGTCTGCGGTGTTATTTGCTCGTGTTGCTAGTGTTGCTTCTCAATTTTTGTTTTGTTTGTGCACATTTGAACTTGGTTAGGCTAATTAAATTTCAGTATTGTTTTGTTTTAGTTGGATTAGAAATATGTTTGCTTTAAGTTTTGTTGATGGTTGGTATTTCTTGAATGAACAATTTTTGACAAAAAATTGAAAAATTACTTTGAAGAAACTTTCTTGAAGGAGGAGAAAATAGGAAGAAAGGTATTGGAAGTGTATTAATGATGATAGAAAGAGAATGTTGTGTGCTTGAAAGAGTAGAAATACATGTGCATGTGAGTTGCGAAATAGGGAATATTTTTAATATGAGCCGTTGAGGTTTAGAGCGTAATGTATGAACTTCCACTTTTGAAGTTCAAATTTTCATTGATGTGTGCATAGTTGGTCATTTGCATTGTATCTCTAGAACTTGCCTTGTGTCTCTTTGAAATTACAAGATTATTTATGAGCATTGAAAGTGATTAAGAAATTTTTTTATTGATATTTGTTTGAGCCTATCAATTTGTTCTTGGATATGTATATAAATTGTTTCTAGTAGCCCTTTTGAGCTTTTAACCTTATTTTTTCTAGCCAAATTACAAGCCTTAACCATTTTGAACGATTTTTCCCGCACTTGGATTGAACGAGTTTGAGGGAGTCGGTTGGAAAATGGGTGAGAGAAGGTTGGAGCTTGATTGAAAAATACGAGGCAATGATGATAATTGTCAGGAAGATCAAAGAAGATAGGTCATTTATTATTTGAAAATCAATCTTAGAATTCTTATGATCGAAAAAAGCTAGAGAGAAACTCTGTGTAAATAGTACTTGAATATATTGATAGGTTAGAATTAGAAAACGATTAAATAATTCAGCTTTTGGGGACTCATTTGAGATGAGCAGAACATATCACATGTTAACTCATAATTCGAAAAGAAACAAAGAAAATGAATGGTTGAGGAAACTTGAGAGATAGGGTAACTTAAAACAAAGTTGTGGGAATGGAATGTAACATGAATTAGCAAATGAAACTCATTCAATCCAAGTTTAGTCACTACTTCCCAAATTTATCCTACCTAATCTAAGCCTACATTACAACCAAATCAAGACCTTATGATTCTTTGATTATAATTATCATGGTGGTGGAGAATTGATTTTTACGTGTTGTTGCATGGACAAACCTTTTAAAATAATATCTAAGCAATGACCACAACCTAATCCTTGTAAATAAATTCTTGGATTTGACACACTTACTCGGACCATGTCGCTTCCAACTGATTTAACATTTGTTATCCCATTTAATTCCATTTTTCTAGAAAACTTGTGAAAATTATACGTGTAAGCCACACATGTGGACGTTTACGCGTGTAACTCCCATTTTTCTTTTGGAATTAAAAGATTTATTTAGAAGTCTCAGCTGACGAACTTATGAATAATAAATGTTAGCAAGCCACGCGTGTGGACGCTTACTAATATTATTATTCACTTTGCCTTGAGACCGGTTGTGGAGGTCTTTGACTATTTTAAATAAAATAAAAAAAAGTCGAGTTTTGCTTAGTCTTTTACTTCAAAAGGTTTGTCCATGCAACAACACGTAAACCTAAGCATAAATAAAACTAAACTCAACAAGTAAATAGAATTTAAATATGATAATAATACGTGATGTTCCTAGCATGATAGTCTAAGCGCAATTAATAAATCACGTAGACATATTTGATATAATAAGAAATATTAAACATCCATTGAGCGAAAAGAAACGATAAAACATAAATAAAATTCGTTCTTTGTGGCTCAACATGGAAAAAATAATAAATCCTAAATTATTACATAATTTAGAAAATACAGGTCTTCAAGCTTTTGGGCCTTCACGTCGGGCCTCACGTACTCAGGTACGGACCAGGCTAAAACGAAACATCGGGCTAAAGACGAGTTGCGTGGGTCGATGGGCTGTTGGGCCGAAACCTTAGGGCCCGTACACGACAACGATCTGCTAGGGTTTGCAAACCCTAGCGGCCGCCGCCACTCCAACCGCAACCTGCTGCTGCCGGGCGCCGGGGCCTGCTGCCGCCGGGCGCCGGGGCCGCTGCTGCTGAGAGCAGGGGTCTACTGCTGCCGGGCGCCGAGGCCTGCTGCTGACGGGCGCCGGCTGCCTGCTGCCGAGCGCTGGGTGCCTGCTGACGGGCGCCGGCTGCCTGTTGCCGGTTTCTTCAAGTTTTTCGTGTTCTTCATTTTTTATTCTCGATTTTACAGATTTTTCAACAAAAATACAAGAAAAAACGAACCTATTCTAACTACGAATTTTCTCGTGGTGAATTACAATCACAACGTCAACAAACATGACGTACCAATAAAAAACGAGCCACAAAGAACGACAATAAAATAAACGCACATATAATCAATAATTGAATTATATCTGACAGAGCTAAGAAAAGTGATCTAGGCTCTGATACCAATTGTAGGAATTTTCGAATTTCCATAGGACCTTCTTGGTTGTCATAATTTAATACACACATTGATTAATATTAAAGATGCATCTATTAATTTAAATACAACACATAGGTGTTCTAGAGTTGACCTGAGAATCGTGCGCACAACGATTCGATGTTAGACTCCAGAATTGGCCTTCTAGACTATATCCTTGCTCGATCCTCAATGCTGGATGGACGACGAACTTTGCGAAATCTCAAGTGTGAGAACCAACACTGCCGCTGCTGCCGTCTCACTCTCTCTTTTCTGCTCTGTGATTTTTACGTTGTTCTCTTGTATTTCACAGACTGAGAGTTATGTATTTAATATATAATAACTGAGTGTGGGCCTGGCCTGGTAGTTTAATTTCCTACTAGGCTAGGAGCCTGATGGGTCAGCCCAGGGATCAAATACAAGAAATAAAGATGGGCCTAACTTTGAAATAATTCTTCTATGTTCAGCCCAGAACATAATTAATTCATAAATATTAATTCATTCCACTAAATAATTAATACTGACTTACCCCTTTATTCCCAAATTGAGTCGGGGCTTGAATTAGACTTAATTAATCTTCGTATTTAAGATATCGAATATCCATGAATTAATTAAAGCCTCTGACAACTTAAATTAATTAATTGCTTATTAATTCCTTAAGTAGTACCACTCAACTTCAATATTGTACCTGAACTTAATAAACCTGCAGGGTTTAGTACAATAAACCTTTTGAGCTCCTTAAGGGAATATCATCATCGTTATGAAATACGGTTACTTAAACACAAATTATCAATTTTCATATGCAAGCTGCTGTCACCCAAGATACAGAGTATAAAGAGTTAGCACTTAACTCTCACCCAGAGTAAATCAAAGTGACACACAGACATGCACACATAACTGTAATCTTATTTAGGGTTTAGATTACAATAAGTCACCGAGATCTCTTGTTCTTCACTAAGGTCAAGCAGAAGAACTTATCTCACCGTGATCCTATCAATACGTAAAGATGTACCAGTATAAGTAAATAGTCAAGATAAACTATTCCTACATGATACTACATCCAATACCAAAAACTCGTCCTCAAGTTGTCTCAGCTGTGATTTATGTTTTATATCTCATTAAGTTTAACCAGTCATATGATCTTCTGTGATCTACAACCCACCATATGATCTACTTATAGAGAGAGATATAGGGACATATATAGTGATTAGTGTAAACAAAATCAGATAGGAGATTAATAGTGAATAACTGTAAACATTGTATATAAAAGGTCTTGCTTTCATTATACAAATCCAACAGATAGAACATGCTTATGTAGTCAACTTGAGTGAAACAAAACCCCCCTAGACACTTGAGTGCTTAAGCGAAACACAAAACTGTGAGGAATTTATGAACATATCCCAATATATTTCATAGCTCATCACGTTGCATAAATGATGCTATATTTTTCTTTATCTGAGATGCATGTCCAAATAAAACCGATCACACTTATGATTATCCTCCAATTTAAAAAAGAAAATACCTTTTTGTTTCAAATTGCTCGGGATGAGCAAGTGTTCAGTTTGAGGGGGTTGACAAACGAGGTTTTTTCATATGAAAACGCACTTAGAGTCGAGCTTATAATCTTACTTTATTTTATTTTCTCTCTTGTGTCGGAACAACCATGTTTTACGTGCTTTCCAGGTAAAAAAAGTGATAATCGAAACGACCAAAGGAAAAGACAAAGGAAAAGGGCCAAAAGGGAAGAGAAAATGAGCCCACATGACCAGGTCATGTGACGTGGAGAAAATTCATACGACCCGTGTTAGAGTCCAGGGAGAGCCTCAAGATTTAGGCAAGACATGATCGGGTTGTGTGACCAAGTGAAATCACACATAGACCCGTGTGAGTTCCCGGTTAAAAAAGTGGGCTTTTAGCCCAAGATTTTCCCTTTTTGGCCCATTAGTCTAAAAAGCCCCAAATTATACTAAAGAATTCATCCTCTTTTCAGATTTTGGATCACTTTCATATTGTATAGTTTTATAGAGAGAAATTTAGAGAGGAAAGAGTAGAGAAAGGAATATTCGCTGATCAAGGTTCAAGATCAACATTTATTAGGGTTTATCCTTCCATTTCTCATTAATAATTGTTGAATTATATACTAATGTATCTATCAGGTCTGCACCACCTTTGAATCTTGTTAAACTAAATCCTAATGTAACCATTAGGCTTGGAATCGGGAGGGCTCTAGGAGTGGTGGTCGCAGCAGAATGGTGCTATGTGCTAGAGCTATCTTGCTGTCGGATATCTACCAAATTAAAGTAGACGAAGCCATTACTCGTAGAGAAGGATTGCAGTGGATTAAAAATTTGGCAGTGGAATGGGTTATTGTGGAAGAAGATTGCATGACTGTTTTCCAATAGCTGAAGAATCCATCACTTAATGTCTCATACATAGGTGGCTTCCTCGATGAGATCCGGATGCTATTGCTAGTTGCTCTTTTAATCTCGAACGGGAAATTATCTCGCTCGTTATTTGTCTCGTTTCGCATTTTTGTTAGATGTCCTTTCTGTTTATGTTGTCGATGGGCCTTCGTCGCTGCAGCATATTGTTATTTCTGAGGCGTTTGCAGACTAATTTAATATATTGGGTTGACTTCTCAAAAAAATATGATTATATTTATATATTTGTGTTTATCTCTTATTATGATCATGGGTGACTATTTCCTTAATCTTGGTTTAAAAAGTAGATTATGGATGATTAGTGATTTTTACTTGATCAATTCAATCCCGTGTTATATTATTAACTGATTAATTGTTTATAATGCTTGTAAAATGATATGGCCAATTACTTAGCAATTTGTTGGGGATCAAATTGGAACCAAGAGGGGAGATTTGATCCGAGATCACATTAATTGGCATGATTAGACAATAGAACCGAGAGGTTTGAGCTAATTGTGGGAACTTTGGTCTTAGGATCAATTGGGAGTTGTATTTAATTAATCGAACGAAGGCGATGATTAATCCTATACAATCAACACATAATTTCCATCAAGAGAGGGTCTTGCATATAATTTTGATCGTTTCCTAATATATAGCATTCGATTTAAAGGTTGAATTCATGGGGATAATAATTTTTAATTGCCCTTAATTGAAATCTAATCCTAGATTATGTTTATTAATTGTTTAATCCCTATAATTTGTTCTCTATTCCATCTTATTATCTTTAATTACTCGATCGTCTAGTTAGCCATCAAATGCTTATTATGATTTACTCATTCGATATCGAGACGAATCCTCGAGGGATCGACCTTGTACTCACTTAGTACTATTTTCTTAAATCATACACTTGAAGTTGTCATTTTAGTATCTAAACTAAGTCTTGCCAAGTTCTTGGCGCCGTTGTCGCATATTCGGTAAAGATAGCCAGATAGTGTTGTTATAAGCATTTTGTGATACTCTAGACATATATATATATATATATATATATATATATATATATATTTCTAATTGAAAAAATATTGTATTCTTTTCTTTTAATCATTGATTCTCGTTGTTGGAGCTAAAACTTGTGTTATTTTGCGAGATCATTGGAGAAAGGCATAATGAGATTGGGAAATGAAATGTTGCAGTAGATGATGAAGATTATGGAACAATAACAACAACAAATTCATTCTCTTGAAACTTGGATGTATACTCATCATAATTAATCATTGTAGAAGGCTACGAATTTGTCTTGTTTTCAATGGTTTCCAAACATACCATGTGTTAGAAAGAGTTGTAGTTGAGCCAGCCTTAGAGATGGATCTGGGAGCTCAAATACAATCTTTCAAGGATCAGTTGGATACCATATTTGGGGGTAATCCTTCTACGTACACTCTTCCCTCACACAATGGGAAAACTCACTAAGTAGTTTACACACAATACAACTTAGGTACTCCAAAATCTAAGTCCAACTTAGCTCCTTACAATAGTTTTTGTCTATCTTCAGAAGACTACTCCTTTATTGCACACACGTTCTTCGGAACACAAGTCAGCTTTGAATCCTGGATTCAAACGAAGACTCCCCTTTTCAATAACCTCTTGTGAGATTTGTTTAAGGAAAGATTTTCTTCAACTTCTGGTAGTTGCCTCTAAACTTGAATACAATTAAGATGTGGGCAAGCTTCCTAGTTTGAGAAGGATTAGGACCGAAGAAAAGCCTGAGAGCTAGCTTGACCTTGAGATGGTTGCAACTTTTGATCTTCACTAGATTTCTTGCTGCTTGCTATCTTGCTCTTGTGTACTTTGTATAAACACTGGAATGATTATAAGAGTGTATGCTTTAAAGCTTTGAATAAGAATGTTGAGTGTTTGACGTTTAGTAATCTTGAATGCTTGAGTTTCGGTAGCCTCTACTTCGTCCTCCATCTCCTTCTATTTACAACAGTTGGGATTATTTTTCGTTGAAGAGTGAGAAATAATTCCATTGACATTTAATGCTCCTAGGTACGATAAAGAGCCATTTATCCTTTTTTCGCAGAAAATAGGTCATAGTAGTTGCAGCTTTGTGTCAGTGTCCAATGTTGCTTTTGCTTTGTGTCAGGTGACGCGTCCCCATGCTATTGGATAGTCAGTACAAAGTTTTAAACTTCCCTCTACTATCTAAATATTTGAATTTGAATATCCTGACGTTTAACCTTAACTTGCACAGTCTTGACATGACTCCTACTTGCTTGCTAGTTGCAGATTCCTTGCTGCAAGGGACGAAGTATACTGGATGGGAATAAGTAACCTCACTACTTCCTCATTGCAGTCTCTTTCCTTGCTGCGATAGTGAACTTGTTGCTTGAAGTGACCTTGAGAATCTTGCTGCTTGTTGTGACTTCTGCCTAAGTAGAACTAACACTATCTACTATAAAGATTTACTGATTTCTGGGGGCACTAGTTCTTGCCTTACAAGAGGTTTTGCCATTATAAAAACTAAACATAAATTTTCTAACAATTTTTCCCTTTCTGGTGATGTTAAAACTCTAAGTAAAGAAGTACTTAAAGTAAAAAACCATAAATTATAAGAATAATGGTTGATCAACAAAAGATATTTAAAATATAACATGCTTGATATAACCTGCAACAGGTCACCTTCTTCCTTTACTCTAGTGACAATTTGTGAAGTGCTGCTTGGCATTCTTTTTGCCTTTGTGTCTGGCGCTGTCTTCATCTATTAGATCCCTACTCCTTCTGGATCTCTCAGGATCATTCTCAGTGTATCTCCATCATTCGTTGTACATCTTTGGTTAGAAGTTCCTATATTCAAGCTGCAGCACAGGGGTGAGATCTTCCATTAGCCACCATTCAATAGAAGGGGGACATATTATATCTTTCCCACTTCAAGCCTTTAAACTCAATCTAGAATGAAAGTACTTCTGTGTGTAACTGTTCCCATATCTCTTCAACTTGTGTCTAGTGGGACTTCGACATTTCTCTATGCGCCAATGCTTAGTACTCAATGTATCTTAGAACATCTGCCAACCTCCAACAATCAATTTCCTGCTCTATATGATTTCTCTCTTTGGGGATTTCACAAATACAAAGTTTATATGGTTTCTCATTGTGTAATCATGCAGCAACCATCCTTCATATTTAGAGAGGATCGATAAGATGGAAGGGGCAGTCAAATTTCGTGTGCTTGAGGTGGCAGTAGGCTGCTTTCTTTGAACAGGAGAAACATGGACTAATCATGTAGCAAGATAGATCTCGTGGAGTTTTCAGCTTCTTCCTTTCCAAGGATATTACGCATTATTTCCTCTGACTCCTTCAAAGATCTCTTGAAATTTTTTTGTTCGCGAGTTCTCCATTGATGCGCTCGCTCCGCAGATTCCTGTTCTCGTCTTCTTTGAGTAGCAATGAACATCTTCTGCTTTTCCCTTTTCTCTCTTTTAGCATGCCTTGCCTTTGCCTCTTCTTCCCCCTTTTTGACATCTTTAAGATTGATCCCAGAATGTGCTTCCAATATGCGCAAAATACCGACCAAAATTGAGCTATCCTGGGCTCTCTCATGCCTCGGTAGGGAGAAGTCATTCTATAAGGACTGTACTATGTCCTTATTTCTCTTTCATCATGTCCTTGACGATGGTTGCTAAGGCAGTAGCTTGTCCATTTGTATAGCTATTAAACTTCTTGACAAAGTCCACCATCTTGTCTTTCATTTCGTGCTTCGTTGGCAAACTGGTATTTGAGGTCTCTCATGCTCTTGGGCGTCAAGGATATTGCTTCACACACAGCTCCAAGAGCTTTGAGTACCCCAAAAGCGTCATTGCTCATTGTTGTTCCCAGCTACTGTACTGAGAACTCTGTTGCTTGCAGCGTATGATCAAATGTTTCTAGCACCTCCTACATAGCATCAAATGTTGGAAGATTTAACTCTTCATTGGATTGCCTAATTCCAGAGAGAGTTTCATTTCACGCTTAAGGACTTTGTTGTACATCTCTTTTGTCTTTTGCCTACTGCCTGCATTGTAGCATAAAGGTGCCTGAGCCATTTCTGTAGATGGAATTCTTTAGGAGATGATTGATTACTCCCTCGAATATCCACATCTTCATCAGAACTATCAGTTGGGGTTGCTGGAGTTGGATCTAGTGGTCTCCTTATCTCTTCTACATTTGTCTTTCCAGCAACAACTTATTTTGTTTCCTCATGAGTTCTTAGAGTGGCTCACCAAGAGTAGTGGCCTTCTCATGTTGCTGTGTGAACTTAACTAGCTGCCATTGCCCCTCAACTGGTCCTGGCTGTTGGTCAGTAGTTTGAGTAGGCAACTTTTACTCCTGCACTTCTTTCAGCTTCCTTTGGCTGAGCTACTGCATCTTTTGTTGATCCTGCATTAATACATGTAGCATCTGCTTTCTTCAAAGCCAATTCTCCTTTTGCAGCCTGAGTAGCTGCTTCATTTGCCAAACTTGCTTCAGTATAAGCTATATCAGCCTTTTCCTTTGCCACTGCCTCTTCTGCTTCTTGTTCTACAGCTATAGCCCTCATTTTTTTTTTTTTCTCTTATTTTCTATAGTAGTTGGGGCTTTGTCACTTAGCCTGATAGAACTGTCATCAACAACTTGTTCATGTTCCACATCCTCAGCTTCCAATAGATAGTCTTCCTCCTCATATGCATCGCTTTCGGAAGGGGTATCATTATAATCCAACAACTATTCATCCTCGTTTTGTTCACCTACCTGTGAGTTTGGAGTACCATCAAGTATAATTACCTCAGCAGCAGGATTAACTAGATCTTCAGCAGGTGGTGTTACAACTTAAGCAAGGTTACTGGATGAGTGGAGTTATTCCTCATTCAGCTTCAGTTGTCTGCTGATGCGTAGTAGTCTCTACATCTTCTACTACTTCTGAGATCCCACCTTGTGTACTTCCTGGCGCCTATACACTCGGTGTTTTAGAGAGGGGCACTGCCTTGTCTACTGCAATATCTTCTACAGTAGGTTTATCGACGATATGTGAAGTGCTTATAGCCTTGTCTACTACCACTTCATCAATTACAAGTTCATTGGTGATTGCAATATCTGCCTCGACTAGCTTCACCTTATCTGCTGTTTCCTCCCTTTCAGAAGATTCATTTGCAATTCTTTGCCTACCTATGAAAATAGAGGAAAGTGGAACTTTGTCTTCCTCAGAGCTTTCTCCAGTAGTTGGGTATACTGTTGTAGAAGTGTTAGTAGGTTGTTGCGATGAGCTTCCTGGTCTCCTTACCACTGGAACCTCGTGCCTTCGATGAGCTTCCATTCTGGTGTGCCAAATTACGTAGCGAGCCACCTTGTCACTTTTAGTTTCATCTTCACCATCAGAGTCACTATTGTCAGCTGGGCGTTTATGAACAACCTTCTCCTTTAGGCAAACCCTCCTTTAGCCCGAATGCAATCACCAAAGTCCTTGGAGGTAAAATTAGCAATGTCTTTACATTGTGCCCAAGTGATGACCCAAATATTCTTCCTCACCTCAATTATCCCAGTTTAGGGTGAATGAGTACAACCTTACCCTGTTGTAATGTCATCTATAGTATCATTCCATCTCCTCCTTCAGCAACTCCTACCGGGTTTTCTTCTTGAACCTGCGTCTCGCTAGTCTGATTCAAAGCATCTGCTGCTTCTTCTTCTTGGTTTGGAGAAGTAGCAGAGGGTGGGTTCTGGCTTAGAGGTAGGATAGAGAGAACAACAAAGGATCAAGAGTTGATATCTCTTGCTCCTTCATTACATGGACTGACCCACGATCAGGAGATGATGTTCGTGGTGGTGAGGTTGCTGGTTTATGCTCATCAAAGAGTTATCTGATAATGCTAGACTTGAGGTGGGCTTTCACCAGCCTTCTTGGTTTCTTCTTCAAGGGTTCTTCCTCAACACTGTTATCCTCTTCCTCTCCTGAGACGACACTAGAAGAAATGATTAATTACTTTACATGTTTCAATCGTTGAGATCTTTTCTTGGAAGGGGGATTCAGAACCATCATCTTCCACTTCCCAGCAGGAGCGGTGGGAACATAGGTGATCCTTCCCTCCTCTTCATCCTTTCTCTTAGTACCTTCCCGCGTACCACCTATCTACTTGCCCTTTCCAAGTTCTACACCGCAAAAAATCCCAAGGACGAGACGGTATAGAACGTAGTTGATCAAAAATCCCGAGGACGAGACGGTATAGAACGTAGTTGATCATGATTCTGTAGCTCTTACGACCTTTCGTCTTCGTGATCTTCTCCAACAGGTGAGTGCACAGAAACAGTGGCCAATTCACTGCCTCCTCTTTCCATAGAGCGATCATGATATGGAATTTGGGACTGGTCCACTTATCATAACTCCTAGTTTTGCAATATATACACCGACTACATATATAATGCATAAACTCAAACTTGGGAATGAAAGTGACCTTGGTGCAGGATTCATGCACATTTACTGCCTACTAGTTATCTATAATCATCTTCCAACATTCAAGTAGTAGATCTCTACCAATGATCTTCAGTTGTGCTAGAGTCAATCCTTCCTTTGGCATAGAACAAATTTTGGTGATCGCTGAAGGAGTGACTCAACAATACTCCCTCTAACGGTGCATGTGATGGTGGTTGGCTCACCCCTCGAATTGCGAGTGATACTTGAAGAATTGTAGAACTCCTCCAGCACTTCCTCGGAATAATTTGGTGTATGGGCACCAAGAAAGAAAGCCAAGTGATTTGAAGATAATTTTCGCCAAATTGCTTTATCAACTGAGATCCTATATTTCTCTCGGCCATCCGTACCACAGATACTCTACAGAGATGCCACTCTTGCTTTGATGAAGATGTCATTTTTATTTGTCGAAGAAGATGAGCATTTGGAGATCTAAGTTTCTTTAGATCCTTTAGGGTTTCTTTTCAAAAAGTTGTGACCAAGAGTCGTTTCCCACTTTCTAAGTTTAGGTACATATAATTTGTAACTATTGATGATCAAGAACGATTCTTGGTTCACTTGACAAGAAATCCGTGCGATTTGAATGGTTCAGATTCATTGATGGGAAAATGAATTTGAATTAGTGGCTGTGATTTATTGGGTGCATTGGTCAAATTTAAACCTTCATAATTAACTTTACAAAAGACAACAATTTCGATGCAGTAAATGATGTGTGCATTACATGCAGGAAAGGATTTGTTTGGATTATAAAGGAATGTTTTTAAGGTTTAGCACCCTAAATGATACGAGGATCTATTATTGATGTAACAAATAGTGGAGTAAGCTTTAAATGAGGTAAACATTAAATACTTGCAGCTTGTTTGTCATAGTAAGGTTACTTGCAGTATGCTTCAACGAATCACTGTATTTCAGCTTACATGGTTTCTCCTTACTGCATTTCTTATTGTAGTTATTTTTGTGTATCACCATATGTTGTCTACTGCTATTTTGCGTACCTCATCTTTGCTTGCTGTAGGCAACGTATCACCGTTCCTTTCTTACAGCATTCCCCTTTACGCTAGTAGGGATATAGTAACTTTTCTGTTGACTGTTTTAAAGCTTGTTTTATAGCCATAGCAACAAAATTTTCCTAAAGGGGTTCTCCTACATAAGTAGCATCCCTAATTCGGTCTTAAGTATATTGAAACGTGATTCACACAGTGGTTTAGTGAAAATATAGCTAACTGCATGTGAGTGTGGATCTTTTCAAGCTTAACATCTTTTCTTTCAACATGATCGCGAATGAAATGATGTCTTGCCGCTATATGCTTGGTCCTGGAGTGAAGAACTGGATTATGTGTGATAGCAATCGAACTGGTATTATCTCACATGATAGGAGTTTCTCTTGCAAGTATCCCATAGTCCTTCTATTGTTGTTACATCTACTTTGCTTGGGCACAACAACTTCCAACATTGATGCATTCTGCTTCTACAGTAGATGTTGTGATAGATTGCTGCTTTTTGTTAAACAATGAAACTAGTCCATTTCCAAGATATTACCATGTTCTATTTGTGCTTTTATGATCAATTTTGCAACCTACACAGTCAGATTATGAGTATCCTTTTAGTTCAATTCCTCCATTTCTTGGGTACCATAGCCCTACCCCACTTGTGCCCCTTAGATACCTCAGAACCCTCTTTACTGCTTGGAGGTGGGACTCCTTGGGTGTTGCTTGGGATTGTGCACAAAATTTTACAACTATCAAGTCTTATGTACTGTGTAACATCAACATCATTTCCATCTTCATCTTTATCAAGTCTGGTTGAAATGCTCATAGGAACTCCTACTGCAGTTGAGTTGTCTCTTCGAAACTTCTTGATCAGCTCCTTTGTGTACTTCACTTGAGTAATGAAGATGCAATCATCCAACTGTCTTACTTGTCGTCCAAGAAAGAAGCTTAATTCTCCCATCATGCTCATATCAAATTTGTTTCGCATCAGCTGGGAGAACTTCTTGCATAGTTCTTGTCAGTTGACCCAAAAATGATGTCATCAACATAAATTTGGACAAACAGTATACTCTTGCTATCTTGGATCCAAAATAAGGTTTTGTTCACAACACCTTTCTGGAATCCGCTTTGGACTAGAAACTGTAATAGAGTATCATACCAAGCTTGAGGTGCTTGCTTGAGGCATAACAATGCCTTTTCCAGCTTGTAGACTTTATCTCCAATTGGACTATCAGAACCTAGTTGTTGTTTATGTTGGGAAAGAACTCAACAGGAAAGATTAAATACAAACAAAATAAAACGATAGATCGACAACACAAGAACACCGATTGGTTCACTAACAACTTGTTAACTACGTTCACTGTCAAATGAGATGAACCAATTCAATAACACAGAGTGTGTGAAATACAGGACTGAGACAAACTTTGATCCAAACCATCCACACTCTAATGACCAAACGACTCTAAACCCAAAAATAGAGTCTCAATACAGACTGAATATCCTAGACCAATTGAATACCATGTACTCAACTCTAGAATATCTCAGAATGACAACCAATACAATCCAATTCTAATCAATGACCTAAAAAACACCAATGGGACTATTTATAAGCCCCCAAATTGTCCTAGACACAAAATAGACCAAATTTAGGCCTAAAACGCGTAAGCCCATCTTCTGACTGCCTAAGACTGTCGTGTACGCGAACAACACTTGTCGCGACCGTGACCAAATCTGCTCACTATGTCGTGATTCCGACACCTTAGCTGTCGCGACCGCGATGGCACCCCAGTGCCAAAACCATCAACCAACCATAATTTATCGCGGCCGTGATAGGAAACAACGCGTGCAGAATATATGCTTCAAAGTATTCTCCACCTCAACACGAACGATGAACTTAACCAAACCAGATTCAAGGCACAATTCCTAGCAATCTCCACCTTGACTTGAACTCGCAAATGATTCAACTTCTCCGGACAAAGCTCCATCTCAATTTTAAATCCTCTCACAGATTCAAACAAAATGTACCACATGTACCTAAACAATCCAAATGCGCCAAATGTACCCAATGTACCGAATGCGCCATAAATACCCAAACGTACGAGTGACTCCTCGTACCCAAACTATCCCAAATAATGGGACACTAACATCTTTTAACAGCAGCAGAACCAAACAAAGTTGAACCTTGCATTAAATACAAAGTTTCCTTTTTAATGCCCTTCAAAATCATGTTCGAACCCTTGAAGACGTTCAAAACTCCACCTTCACCTTTGAAACTGAAACCCCTACTGTCTAATCGACTTAGTGAAATCAGATTCCTCATCATAAGTGAACATGCCTGACACCGCTCAACGTGCACAGTCTATGATCCTGTATCCTAACCTTGATTGAGCATATTCCAACCATCTAGCATTTGGAACCGTTGGCCAAAGAGATATTGCCACCTTCCACCTGCTTATAGGTTGCAAACCACTCCCTACGCGGACATATATGGTAAGATGCCCAAGAGTCAAGAACCCACGCATCAGAATTATGTGTTTGTTTCTCAGCAACTAGGACCGAATCCTCATCAGAGTCGGCGTCAACTCCTTCAACAACATCAACAAAACATTCCTGCTTCTTCTAGCTTTGAATCCCAATTCAAATGATGACTCCTCTTTCAAAAAGCTGTCATGAGATTGGTTTAATGAAAGTTTCAACTTCTGGTAGCTGCCTCTAAACTTGACTACATTTGAGATGTGGACTAGCTTTTTGGTTTGAGTTGGATTAGGACCAAAGTAAAGCTTGATAGCTAGCTTGACCTTGAGATTGGTTGCAACTTTTGATCTTCACTAGATTGCTTGCTGCTTTGTATCTTGCTCTTGTGGACTTCACATAAACACTGGAAGGATTATTATAGTGTATGCTCTTAAAGCTTTGAATAAGAACACTAGCTATATTTTGAACTTGAATATCCTGATGTTTGGCGTTGACTTACGTACTGTTGACATGACTCCTACTTGCTTGCTGGTTGTACCTTCCTTGCTGCAAGCAACGCAGTATGATGGATGGGCATAAGCAACATTACTACTTGCTCACTGTCGTTTCTTTCCTTGGAGCGATGGCGAACTTACTGCTTCAAGTAACCTTGACAACCTTGTTGCTTGCTTGTTTTGACCTCTGCCTAAGTAGAACAAGTTCTATCTATTACAAAGACTTACAAAGTTTCTAGGGGCACTAGTTCCTATCTTACTGGAGGTTTTTGCATAATAAAAAAACATATATTTCCTAACAGGCTTATTGAAAATTTAACATGGAGTGGGTGGGAATGATAACAATATATAAAATACATGCATCCACAGTGAATAGCGACGAAGGAAATTATTTACCTCTGATTGAAGATTTGTAGAATCCTATTATGATTATTACGTGTGTGTATTCGGACTATGTATTTGCGTAATGGGTATATATATAGTTAGGGTTAAGAGTATTGTGATAGGAATTTAATCTCTTAAAGATATGGACTACGATTTCGAGATTTTTTGCTAATCTTTTACATATCTTCAATTCAAATTATACTAGAATTTGGATTCTCTTGGGCTCAAGACATGGGCTTTTACAAATTAATGTATTTAGCTTGCGTTCTTGGGCTCAAAAGCTTGGGCTTCATAATTAGATGAATATGAATGCAATAGACTAAACTATGATGATTGATTTTCTACAAAATACTGAGTCTAAAATTAATAAATAATTATATTACAAACAAAATGACTTGACAATAAGTAAATAAGGATCCAAAAATAATTGGGCCTGAAAATATTAAAGACCATGTTCATGGACTTAACTTGAGCTTGAAAATTAAAATGCAAAATAATTGACAATGATGTGCGTGACATGTCCTAATGAGACTTTCCAGCTTAAGTTAAATCCATATAAAATATGACTTATTAACATTTAATAGGACTAAAAATAATTAATTGCGCTATCGTGACTGAAATTGGGCTTAAGGCCAATTCTTGGATTTATGATACATACTTGGCCCAAATTAATTAGTTCAACCCAACTAAACACCAATAAACTTAAATAATATTATATTACTAAAATAGCGAGCCTTACATTCTACCCTTTTGGAAAAAAAGTTGTCTTCAAAAGTTGCAAACTATACTAGTTACATACTTGATCTAGCATTCGAACCCTCTTCTACAAGTTGATCTTGTTCGATCATACCAAATATCCTAGCTCTTCCTCTTCCCGCTCCTCCTCATCCCCCTCCTCCTCCTCCATGATTTGGAGATCCACGGTTAGGTGCATTGTTGGTGTTCGAGTATCTTTGTCCTCCTCTCTGATTCGGGGCTCTATTATCAGGGGTGTTGTTGGTACTTGGGCACTGTCCAATCATGTGCCCAACCTCGTTGCATTTTGCAGCATCGATTCTGACCTTTCAGACATTCTCTTTGGTGCCTCTTTTGGAAATTCGAACATACCATTGTTTTCTTGAGATCTTGGTAAGCTAAAATTTTCCTCTCCTCCATCTTTGTTTCTGCTATCATATCTTTTCCTCTTGTTTGATTCATCGGCGGCCTGAGCTTGAGATCAATCTAAATCAAAACTCGCGGCCACATCTTCTGCACTCACAACAATATCATCATATTTCATCAGCCCATGGGTTGCTAATGGATGGCGCATCCATGCTCGCAGACCATCACGAAAACGTTGTGCCTTCTTTTCCTGTACTGGGGGCAAAACGACTCATATGGTTGAACTTTCAAAATATCAAAATCTAAGTTCCAACAAACAAAATATTTGAATATTTTTAGCTTTCAATTGATGACTCTTTATTAATAGCTATTTCGCACTAGCCCAATGTAGTTGCTGGTGTAGTGACGAACAAGATGGCATCTGATATAGATTAGTGAAGATGGCTACCTAAAGTACTGTAGTGGCCTTTGTACTAGTATATATAGGTTAATCGAATATGTGGTGGTTTGGGTTGCCTTAATTACTCTAATCAGAACGTAAATTAAAGAAAGTGAACAATGGATAACAATAAACAATTTATAAATGAAATTCAATAATTAAAAGTTATCTTAAGATTGTAGAGTACAAGATCAATCACAAACTTCAACAAATCAATCTCTAAATCTCTAGTCTATGTTATTCCTATTATGTTGAGGCTTCGTAAGTGTATGTCAAACCTCTGGAGCGCTTGAGGTTATTCCTGTATAAAACTCCTAAAAGTGTCTAAGACATACCCCCACATTCATTCTCAACCTCCCGAACTGTTGAATGATTTTGTTGTGTATTATTTGGCCATCAATAACCTCATCTCCCAAGTTTTAGACATTAATTCATGTGTGCATAATATAGGTGATCAGGCTAGTCATGAATCGATCATTACATCAACACAAAAAATAATAATGTACAAAATAATTATAAATAAAAGGAATTAAATATTTATAGTCTACATTTCAAATAAAAAAAGTAGTTTCAAAACCCTAAAATATAAATGATTTGTCGATGCTAAAAATAATAAAAACCATAATAATAAAAGAAAACATTGCTAAAAAATAATAAATCTAAATAATACAAGTAACCGAAGATGTCGATCGGCGTGGCTGCGTGCTCCTCTCGGATACCGCTATTACTCGTTTCTTCTTCGCGACTCTTAAAACTGTCAAAAGTATGATTGCAAATTGGATGATCAAAAGTATCTAGAGGTAGAGAACTGCTAGGTATTTATAGGAGTGTGTAAATTAGGGCAAAGTTAGGAGAGAATCGGATATGTGCCTAATTTTGCATGAAAATACGCAACTCGAGACAGGCTTTTGCTCGACTTTTTTGGCCGTCCCATCCTATTTTACACACCCCCAAAATGGAAAGAAATCTTACAATCTCCACCCTTAAAATCTCCACCCTCAATATTCACCTTTGAGTTAACTAAATAACAAAAAATAGTTTTTTCATAAAATACGCGCCGAAGCTGGTGTGCAAATTAGGCCGGGACGGGGGGAGTATATTATATTTAAAAATAAATTATTTTGGTTAGATTCTGGTTAGTTGAGTTCTTTTATACTACAATAAATTTATTTATTTAATATGACATGAATTTCTAATATATTTTCTTTACCTAAGTTACGCCCAGGATAAAAATCATTCTTTAAATAATGAAACTCTTATTTTATTAAGTTAATAATATTTTACAAATAATTTATTAAATAATTACTTGCATCTATTGATATACTCCCCCCGCTTCTTTTAATTGATTTTTTAGAAAAAAGTGGATGAATTAAGAATTCAATTTTTTTTTCCAAATATATCCCCAGTAACCTTCTTTCTCTCTGACATCTATCTCAAATCTAGGTTGAAAAGTAAGAAATATTTTAGGGTTGACAGAAGACAAAATTGAGAGAGATTGTAAAAAATAGCTAAATGATCAATTAATTCAAAAATAATTAAGAAGCTAAAAGATCAAATAAAAAGGAGCGGAAGGAGTCATTTTTTATAATAACAATATTTGTTTGATTAGTCACGGAAGTATGGGAACTTAGAGCAATTCCATACTTATATATCATAATTATTATTCAGGTTATTCTTTTATTACTAATTCATATTTTCATAATATATATTTTGTTAAAATTATTTTGTTAAGTAAGATACACTTTGCAACCTAAATTATGACATTTGTTGCATCTTTCAATCTTTTTTTAGTTGGTTTTTTTTTTTACATGACTAACCTCAACTATATTTTTTTAAACTTTTTAATCTATAAAATACTTTGTCGTACTAACTAAATTCAAATGTTTTTTTTTTCTTTTTTTTTTCTTACTTTTTGCAACCTAAGCTATAGGCTTTTTCATTAATCAATTTTATATTTAGATAGATATAATATTTGCATTATAAATATCAAAATTTATTTGAATAAATTACAATACCAAATAAAATATACGTATATTTAAATATTTTTTAGAATTCAAACACTTTAAATTGTTATTCGAATTATGAATAACTTTTGAATTTTATTTTGTTAATGTTAGAATTTATTTAGAAATATTTTGGGTATATATGATATCATCAAGTAAAATATTATAAGCTGCAAATGAGAAAGTATTTATAGTTAGAACTTGAAAGTTTATGCATGTATAATACAAAAAGTACACATATATAAAAGTTATAAGAAAGTTAAGATTGTAAATTGCATTTCCCAACCATTATATTTGTGTTATTTATGGTTAATTGTACAAATGCGAACTTTTGATTTTTTTTTCCTTCTTTCTAATGAAGTACTTTTTTCAAATTTTAAATACAAATAGTATTTTGTATCATAACCATTTTTTATACATTAAATATAAAATAAATTATATTTTCATGATCTTTAATATTCATACCATATATATAAAAGTGTGATATTTAATAAAATAAAAGATAATTTTATATTAATTGGTTATTTGGTTAGATCTCAGTACGTATTGTGAATGTTTATTGGTGTCAAATTTAGGCTGTAAGAATTAGTTAAATATTTTTTATAAATACTTTAATTAATTAATTTATTATATGTATCTTTCTATCTTAGTTTTACTCCGTAAATTAATCTATCTATCTATCTATCTATCTATATATATATATATATAAATATATAAATATATACTTATCTACATATAAATATGCGTTTTGTCTAATTAAATAAAATGGAGCCAAATATGTAATAAAGAAAATTATTTTCCCCTCCAATTGCAAGTTGGACATTTTCAAGTGTATTATTCATGTATTTGTCCCTAAAGAGTTGTTGTACTATCATCATTCTGTCAGTTTGTTTCTTTCTCAATAACTTTATCTTTTTTTATTTATAAAATAATAACAAGTTTTTTGTTTCAAATCTGTTTTTACATATAGTATATGAAATTAAATTTTTTTCACCTACTTTAAGTTGAAGTAAGTTTTGACTTTTTATTGTGGATTAGACTATTTATATATAGAATTAAATTATAAAAAATGAATTAATTGACTATTTTTAACAATAACAAATATGAGATTATTTGAAAAAAATATATAATTTTCTTATAAATTATTCAACTTATTTTTTATTATCTTATAATTATTATTTTAATAAGTTGGTCTGTTATTATATTTAATTATTTATGTTTATTTTAACATATGTAATTAATGAGATTATTTGTGGTTATTCGCATAGGTTAAGGATACAGACTTCCTACAGTAACATTTGAGATAAAGAATTAATCTTAAAATATGTATTTTAATTGTCATATTTAATATTTATTTTATTTTTATTTCGTAATAATTTTTTTTATAAATAATAAGTATATATTCAATCCATAAATTTCATGAAAAAACGAATATTTACGCTATTTAAAATTTTACTATATGTTAATTCAAGATTTTTAATTATCTATTTTATCGAGTGTACAAGGTTCATATTTTTAAAAAATAATGTTAACATACTTTTGTTAAAATGTACTATAACGTTAACATACCTCTGTGCATCGCACACGAGTAATATTAGTAAGTTAAATAAGAAAATAAAGGTAGTTGTGCGTATTGATAGATTTTGAAGAATTATACCTATATTAAATTGATCAAAATAAAAAATCTTACCTTCACTAAATATAACTTATTTTATGGGACGAAGATAGTAATTCAGTAGAAGGGACAACATGATTTAGCCGCAGGCCTGGAACATTGTAACAAGAATGTTAGGAAGCCGTCTAGTACAACAAAATCCATCACTAATAGCGGCAGTAGGATAATTAAATATTAATTCGTCATTAATTATGTTAGTGACGGCTGTGACAATTATGATGGAATTAAATGATAGATTAATACTAATTAAAAGCTTAGTAAATAAGAGTAGTTTAATACTAAAGAAAGCATCAAGTATCAGATTTACCAAATTCGTGGGATTACGTATATAACATTTTTGGTTTAAAGAAACGTGTACTATTTATATAAGCATAATGCTCTTTCTACACCCGCAGATGTAGTCTAATCCTCTGCTTTTATTAGTTTAATTAATGAAGAAACTTTAAAAGTCAACCAAACCATCTTTGATTATGAGAAAATCTATCTTCCAGGCAGGTGTCCAATAGTCAAATGAATAAATTCCGAAGGGATGATTTTATTTAAATCATTTTATTAATTATTATTTAATATGTTGGAATGTCTTGAATTTGATTTGCTGGGTTGGACGAAGTTGGGAGACGCGGCCACAACAAAAGATAAGGCTGCAGCGTTGGGAGATGAATGCGGTCGCAACAAATTACGTCTAGTTTAGGCTACGGTAACGATGGATAGAATGCGACCGCGACAGTCAAACGTGGTCGCGTCCATTAGGAGTGTTTTATTCGGCCTATTTGAGGCCCAGTCAGTTAGGGGTTGTATACAATAGCTCTAATTTGATCTAGGGCTAATCTAAATCAGTTAGAATAATAATCTAAGTCTGTCTGTCTGTAATCTGTGAACATCTGAGAATAGTAAACGTTTACTCTCTTTTACCCGTGGACGCAGCTAACACATTATTAGTGAACCACGTAAGTATGTGTTCATTTATTTTCTCATTTATGTTATCTTTCTCACATCCATTATTTTTAAATATAATTTAATAATATCTTCTAAATATTTTATCACAAGACAAATATCATATATATATATATATATATATATATATATATATATATATAATTTCTTTTGAAACGAAAAACGAATTTATTAATTTTTGTTGGAAACCATCATCGCAACTAATTGATTTTGCAAGCGAAACTACTGAGTGAGCCATCCAGCCTAGTAAATGAACTTGTCGAGAAATACATCCTAGTTAACAAATTGATAGTTGAGTCTGTATACGAGTAATATCAATTGCTAGGGATAGGTTTAACAAATTGATAGTTGAGAGTGTATACTGAGTTTTTTTTTTAATTTTTTTTCTCCTAATCTAAAAACAAAGAAAAAACTCAACCCTTCCCTTCCTCCACGGTGACTCGAATCCAAGACCAAAGGCCTAGGTAGTAAATGCTCAGCCACTTGAGTTATCCAACTTCGTCAGTGTGTATACGAGTTTACAAGGAAAAAACAGTTAACAATAAATGATTACTTATAAGAAGAGCTTCCTGGTGGTTGGCTACACACAAACCTAACTAGAAGGGGCGTATACAGGATTTTAAAATTGAGGGTACGATATATAAAAATATACATATATGGAAGAGGAGTACGATATAATTGAAAATGTACAAAACTATTGTTTAATATTTAAAGTTATCGAATCCAACTATGAAAATAAAAGTTAGAATTAAAATACACAACACTAAAATAGAAACTACTATCTTAATTGAATCCAACGAGGGTAGAATAGTAACTTATGGGGGTACAACTAGGGCTACAAACGATCCGAGCCAAACTTGTAGTGTTCATGTGTTGTTCATTTAGTTTTAATCGAACTCGAGTCGAGCTGAACTATATTTGAGAGTGTTCAATTATATTCACGAATGTGTTCGTGAACATGTTTTACTATGTTCATAAATATTTTTTTTTATCATAAACAACTAATTATTTTATTCACGAACATCAAATATACACACATTTTTCCTAAATCTCCATACAAATAAACGAATTTAACAAAATATTTATTATAACAAGAGGTGATGTATGAAATATTATATTATATGTAGTATAAACACTATTTTTTTTCTGTTATTTTTCTTATTATTATTGTTATTATTAATTGAGTTTCGAACAAGTTTGTTCACGAGCTTTTAGTTGAACGAGTCATTCATGTTCAAGCTTTGTTAGTTTATAAAACGAGCTCAAAAAATTATTCACTTTTCAAATAAATGAGCTCGTTAACGAGTTGTTTAACGAAAACTCTGTTCGTTTGCAGCCCTAGGTACAACTTTTTTCCCAAATTGGGGGTACTGTTGTGCCCCCACAGCTCCAAGTGCATACGCCCCTGGGCTAATGTATGAACCCGAGTGTATGACTCATAGTGAAACTAACAGGTGAGGGGCATCAAGTCCTCATGACTCAAACCCCACGAAGCTACTGTCCCTCATTCTTGGTTAGGGTGAACCTCAAAGGTCGACAAATTCTGACCTAGGGGAGGATGATATGACTAAATTCCTAAGAGGAATATATATATCAAGCACTGATTATCGGGTTCAATCAATCCTACTACGTAGAGGCAAATATACCATAAATTACCCATACTGTAGACCGGCGTTTGAATCATATATCGATTAAGAACAAGGAAAATGCATCGCTTATATTATCTTGACTGAACCTTATTGTAAAACTCTGAATTCTATACATGCATATCATATTTACGTTACATTATAATATATCATTTTATGCCACCTAAATATAATTCTTCCAATAATTAATATGGCATTTTTATTTTGAGTTGGTATCAATGACATGTTTGTCAAGTGTATAGGGACATCCTGAGGAGCTATTCAACAGCGTGGCAACATATTGATGTGCAAATAAGTAACAATAACTACAAATTGGTTTAAACGATTGATTAAGCAAAATATTAGGTATAATATCTTATAAATTTGACCTTGGTGAAAATGAAATAATCAAGATAACAACTAGACTTAGTGTATTCGAATTTATTTCAAGAAATTTTAAAGTGTTCTACTTAAGTATAAGCGTGTTAAATGACTTTATTTAACGAGACACTTTGTAGGTATATATGTATATATGCTTCGACGTATGTGTGTAGGAATGTAAACGAGTATATGCAAATATACATTTATGCCATGATTTATTATTATTATTATTATTATTATTATTATTAATAATAATAATAATAATAATAATAATAATAATAATAATAAAAGCAAACAAAAATGTGCGAGATACTCCAAATGATATGACTATATATGTAAAAGCTAGAATGCCTTTTTATGGTTTTTAACTTTTTATAGCATGATTCTATGCAAATAGTACCAACCACTTGAAGTGATACTCACACATGTGCAAGTTTATACTAATTTTATTTTCTCCACATTATGCTTTAAATTTACACATGTACATGCGTAAATTTTGTGATTTAAATTATGTGATTGAATTACTTGATTTATTAATTTAGGATAACATGGAATATATAGTTAAGTGCATCCCGAACCTAGAAGTTTAATATTTGATGAGCTTAAAGCACTCGAATAAAATGTAAAATTTGAAAGCTTACTCAATAGATGATTATAAATTTTAATCAACTAATTTTAGGAGACTCTTCTAAACACGTAGAAAACAACCTTAGGAAAAACAAGGGAACATTTTGGAAGATGTTAGGATATGACAACACAAGTGTTTCCCTTACACATTTTTATACTTTTTAGGGCTTGATTCTCTTACACTTCAAATTCCAAACAAAAACTACTAGGTCACAAAATGTGTGTCTTAACTTTGAACTAATAGAAGGCCGAACCAAGCCATTCATTGAACCAATACTTGATTAACTTCTTGGACTCAAACCACCATCACCACCTCCCTAGACGCATTGCCTAATTACCGAGTCACTCTAGCCTTATATTTCAATTCTTGCCAAGCATTTAGTGCTCTCCTAGACACACAACTAGCACACACCTATTAGTACACAAATCCCTCCATGCATTGACCCCCTTTGCCACCTCAAAAAAGGTGAATAGTAGCCTCCACTACCACATCCTCTTTGAAACAAAACCCCCACATCCTCTTCATTTTCCTTCTCTTCTTCAAACCGAGCTTCCTCCCCTCTCTCTCTCTCTCTCTCTCTCTCCCCTTCTCTCATATATAACTCTTCAACTTAACGTAGTCTCTAAAAAAAAGAAAGGCAATCTCTCTCTTCTCCTACTGGCTCTCGACATAGAGCCATATAGCCAACCTGTTCTCTTCTTACCCAAACGTTAAAAAAATCAAGCCTATCACCCTCCCTTAGTTTAAACTGGTGGAACTAGAAGCTAGAAGATCAAGGAAAGAGAAGGAACATAGGAGGATTTCCTTATCTTCCTTGTTACTACGACTTATCTATATTTTCATTGGTACCTTAGGTTTAAGTGGCATTTTGAGGTAATAGTCTTCCTAGCCTTTTAGTTTGGGAACCAAAGTGTAGTAATAGGATGCATGTTGTATAACAAGCTAACCATTTAAGGAAATAAGTGATGTAATCCTTGTAATAGCTATGCATGTGGGGAGGATCAGGGAGTGAGCAATATCTACTAGATAGAATTAGGATGCATGTGTTTTATCTTTGATTTTTTGCATGATGTTGTCTCTTTATTTTGCATGAAACTCATGTTGTGTTAATTGATGAGGGATCAAACATGAAACATGATTAGGTGTATGTAAATTTTGTGTGGAAATATTGCTCATTTGTTACTTGGATGTGTATGTTGGATTGAATAGATTTCGATGCATGTCAACGAGGTTATTAAGAGATTAAGGAAGCACGCATGATTTCAATTGTTGCATGTGTAACTTGGAGAAAAATAATGTTCAATGTTGAGCTTGATTGTGTGTTGAGCATGTTCGAATTAGTTATGTGGTAAGGCAAGTTATTCCCTTGATGTCCTAACTTAATGACTTAGTTGAGAGTTGAATTTTGGTTATAGAGTAATTAAGTATTTGTGTAATTAAATTTTAGTAGCAAAGGTTTTGGACCTTTTAAATTAGGAAGTGCTGGAGATATGTAATTAGGAAGAGGTGAGAGTAGTGTGATTTAAGATTTCCTTAAAGGTCTTTGACAATTTATAGGTACATAGCCCTAACAATTGGCAAAATAAGTTAGTAGCCTTGGGATTAATAAAGCATTGATTAATTAAATAGGAAAAATGGTACTAAAATGAATTAGGCATATTAAGATGGTTAATAATGTGCTTAAGTGTGTAAAATAAGAAATTGGGCTTAAAAGTAGGGATGGTAGAATTTGGAAAATTGGATAGTGGGCTCTTGGAATGTTTAGGCTTAGCTTTTTAAGTTGTTGGGCTCTAAATTGGTTTTGGGTTAAAGTTAGGATAGGTCCGAAAGGCTTTTGGGCTGAAATAGGAAGATTTGGGCCAAGAAGTTGGGCCTCGTGTCTTATAGCCCAAGGTCGAGGGATGTTGGGCCAGGGCAGGCCCAAATGAAATAAGGGGAAATGGTTAAATGGATTAAGTTATAATAATTAGACGGTTGATGGAATAGTTAGCTAATCAACAAGAAATAATCAATGAGAAAATAATCAAGCTTCTAGATTGTATAGCCTTAGGTGAGGCATACGTTAATGTGGGACTTACATGGGTAATTTGAGGAAAAGATAAATCATTAGAACTAAAAAGAAGGCTTAAGATCACCTAGGAAAGATAATTAGAAGATGACTAGTATAAATCATAGAGCAAAACAAATGAGGAAAGAAATAAGAGAAACTCGAAGGATTAGGTGTTAGGGTTAATCAATTAAAAATTGTATAAGTTGGATTAAGATTCGGTTAATTAGGGTTATGGACATGACGTGAAGACATAATAGAGGCTTAATTTATGATCTTATGTGAAATGTTGTTAAGCAACTTTATTGTGCAAAACTTGATTAATAGACATGTGATATGTGCTTGAAGAATTCAGTTTTACAATTTGAATATGTATATTACAATATTTGATGTTTTGTTAGTATGTGATCAGATAAACTTACTTGAAGAATGATCAGATGGTATTATTACTTAGTTGGAAATGATAGTGAGATAAGAATATTGGAAAGCATAACTGGATAAAGATTCTGATAAATAGAAAATATTAGAATATGGTATAAATGTAAATCAAAATTAGCTAATAAAATGGAACCTTAGAAAGGATATAGAGTGATCAAGAGGAAAAGAATAACGACTTTTAGTGATTAATAGGTTTCACTTGTGACGAGGATCGGCACAGATAGTCTCCAATAGCCTCTTAAATGGACTTGAACTACAAAGTGGGTAATGTTGTATTTTACCTTTTTATATAATATATATATTTGTGAAATGAGTGAGCTAGTAAGAGGCCACAGTATGATATGGCTATCATCGGTAAGGCGTTAACAAGCAAAAAAAAAATAGACGTGTCGAGAGTCCGACGAGAAATGGGGTAGGCACAATGCCATCCAAGCGGGCATGTGTATGTGGTTAAATTTCTAGGTAAAGTATAGTTTTATCCACTGAGTCTGAAAATCACGTTTTCCATAAAACCCTTTTTCAGGTAATGGTGGTGCTAGCTTCAGGAGCAGTGACTGTGACTAAGTGCCTCATAGGGGTGCTGTTTATGTTGTTAATATTTTGGTTGTGTAGGGTAATATTTCTTAATTATTTCCCGTTGTTTAAATAACCGACATGTAATAATGATAATACTTAACTTTTAACTTATCTCTCAGACTATTTTTTCATTTTTGTATTCCTTTGTGTGTGTATATGTTTGGTACAACTTCACCTACAAATTTCCTTCTACTCGCACTCCGATGAGGTAAGATATAATAAAATGGATAAGGAATGAGTATAACGGAAGACGAAGAAAAGAAAAGAAAGAAAGGAAAAAAATGGTCTGGTCTTTCATAAGTAGTACTCGAAACAGTGTTGTTTCCGATATTAGGGAGGTGTAACCCGACAAATCACAATTTAAGGCCCATAAACCCTATTACCTAGCATAAGAAGAATAACACACTAGACAGATCCAATCTCTAGATATTTCAATCCCACGACAAATCGTAATTCAAACCATCAATACATCAACCTCGAAGTTCTGGCTACTCCCTAACATTGTGAAATAAGAGAGCTACTCACAAATCATCGAAGAAACAAAATCAACAATATTAAGCAAAATATCAACATAATCGAAACAAATATTAAGACAAAGAGATTCTTAGTAATTGAAGATTATTCGACGAAACTTCATTGATGAAGATCGGTATTACAAAAGTCAAGCAATCCACAAAATCTTCAATTCAAAGTGGTTGACTCCTTTAAAGAAGAAGCAAACCCCTAACGTACAAAGATTATGAATGAAAATTAGAAAAGAAGCCAAAAAGACAAAACTTTTAGGGAGCTACTGATGGCTGGGACTGGTAGACAAGATCGGAGGGTGGTATCGGTGGGGGGGTACCCTCACCAATATCTAATTTGTTTATTACCCCGTCATCGTATTATGTCATCTTTTGCCTTTTTCTACTTGTTTTCTCTTCTCGATCCATTTATGGCTTTTGTTCGTAACATGATGCTTTGGTCCAATTTAGGCATATTTTTGCATTAAAGTGCATTCCAAAATTGACAGGTATGTGGAGATGGTTTTTTTTTTTTTTTTTTTTTTTTTTTTTTTTTTTTATTTGGATAGGCAATGTTGATCGACAAGGGATTTTTAACATCTCTTAAAAGAAAGTTTGCTCCCCCAAAATCTAAGATGGCCTTGGTTTGTGTTCCATTGGACTAGCAAATGAAGCTTTCTTGATGCGTTTTAGTGGGATGTGCTTACTATTTTGGACACTCGGATTTCCTTCATCCGTTGTCGATGGATCAAGGCCTATGGCTCCCTTTTGTCTTTCTGCATTCAATTATCCATGTTTAGTGGTGCTGAAAGATTGTTGTAGCATATGAACAATGATTTTAGATGGAGTGTTGGCCCTTCTCCTCGTGTTTGGTTTTGGCTTGACAATTAGCTTGGGTACATCATAGCTAATCATATTGGCATTCCGGATGATTTTTGGCTTTTCTGAGTACAAACCATTTCAGACTACTTTATTCAGGGAGTCTGGTATCCGTACAGGATTTCATTACGACACATACATAGATCGCTTATGATATTGTGGCATTTGTTTTCTGTCCGACTGGTTTATGTTATCAGGTCTGGACAGGAGATACTAGAGGACGTGTTACATCTAGTTTTTCTTATGATCGTTTGATATTTTATTCCCTAGCACCTCCTAGGGTGCTTGGATATCGGGTCCCTTCATTCCTTCTTGCAGGTCTTTCACCATTGACACACTATTCATGGTTACATAATTCAAGTTTCAAAGGGCTCACTAGATGTTCCATGTATCGATAGAATGGGAAGGATATTGACCATATTTTTTTCTACTTGCCCTTTTTCTCAGGCAATTTTCCTTTGTATTTCTCAAACTTTTATTGTTATGCTTGATCTTGATTCAGGTTTCCATGGGATGATACTACATGCTACGACATTCCACTTTCACACACAGGTTCATGCTTTATGGAGAGTAGCATTTATCACGACAATGTAGGTCATATGAGTAGCTCATAACCGGGCTGTGTTTGAGGATGTGCAGATGACTACTGCGAAGCTGCTTCTTTTTGCATAGGGTACATAGATAATTCAGTGGTAGATATTTTTGGTCTACAGACTTTGAGTATGGTTGCTATTCCTCGAAAACCACCTTCATCCACTTCGGTATTTTGGGTGGTTCCCCTTCCGGGATAGATCAAGATAATACGGATAGTAGTGCTGATGGGAATCCAGGTCACATTTATGGCAAAGGCATCCATAGAAATTCCCAATGCTTTATTCATGGCAGCTTTTCATCTTCTTTTGGCTGTGGCTTTATTTTCGAAGCTGAATTAGAGATGGCTATTGTGTCCTTTGAGTTGGCTTACTTAAGGGGCTAGACTCAGATCTAGCTAGAATGTGGTTCACTTTATGTTGTTGATCTTTTTCATGCTAGCTCCACAGAAATTCCCAGGCGCATGCAGGCCAGATTTGAAGCCATCATTCTCCGGGATTATCCTATGCAAGTCTCTCGAATAAGAGGGAAGATCACCTAAATGGTTCTCTCGAGTCACTTTTTTGCACTTAAGTTGAAGATTCGCATGGAATTGCTCGAAATAATTATTTGCTTTCTCCTCGATAAAAAAATTCAGCCCATGAAATTGGTTTACCATCATTACAAAGTTAACTAGATTGTAATAGGAGAAAGAGGATGAGGTGTTATGGCATCAATGTTTGTTCCCTCAGAACACTCACCTTCCTTCTCTTTGATTCCTTCCTTACCACCATTATTCTCCCCACAACCTAGGCTTTTCTCACATGCTATATTACTAGGGGATGGTGACATTGAAGGGTTTATCAAGGTGGTTTTCTCAATCAAATCCTCAGGTGATATGTCCAACACGATTTTCGACCTTTCTAACTCATCCTTTTCATCCACACTTTCATCAAAATTTCATTTCCCATTCCTCAACCTCTTCAAGCCTACGCTTCTCCCTCCCTATAATCTTAAGTTCTTAGTTAGTTTTATATTTGGGTTTTTCAAGAGGACTACCTACGTCCCTAGGTGAATTTTTGAATTGGTTAATGATGTATTGCTCTAGCATCCTATTGTGGCTCATGTGAGATTCAAACTTACAGTTCATATCATCCTTAACCTTTTTGGCTTGAGCTTTGATTTCCTCAAATACTTCTCAAAGTCATTCGTCCTATGTTGGTTATAATATGCACTTCTAGGGGGAATTCTGGGAGTGTTTTAGTCATAGGAATATGGTTGGCTTTGATAATACTGCCTCTAGGGTGGATTTTGGGAGTTGTGAGTGTTGGCATATGATAATGCTGGATTGTGTTCCCTCCCGGGGTTATAGGTGTTGGACTAGGGATTTATTCTCTTCTGTTTTCATGCTGAAAGAGATTATCATTCTCAACATATGCAACAATGGTGCACTCAGTAGACTCATGTGCTTCCCCTCAACAAATTTCACAGGATATAAAATTAAGAGATAGGGATGTTGTTAAAGTAGTGCTCAAGGCTTTCATAGTATCAACTTTCTTGGTTAATGCCTCAATTTATGATGCTATCAAATGAGATTGTCTACTTTGTGTGTACCTTGGGCTTTCCTTTGAGAGCTCGAAGATGAAATTGGATTACCTCTTGGATTGTTCCATCGATTGTGGTTAGTGGCCATGGCTTCGATCAAATTAATGGATTCCTCAATCTCCTTATTCATCATGCACCCACCTAATGATGCAAGTAGTCTTCATGTGCAGTCTCCTGGAGAGTACGGGAAGAGCCTTGGATAAGCAACCTCAGAGGTTAATCCATTCAATTTCAACATGTCACATAACTCAAGGAATGTGAAGATATGAGTGTGTGGGTCTTCGCTTGGTGAGCAGGCGAAATAATTTACTTGAACCAGTTGTAGCAGACCCGAGTTGATCTCAGAGTGAGCTGCTTGTATTCTTGGCTATGTGATGCTTGAGTAGATTCTCATGCCATTAGGAGTCACATAATCCCTCAAGGTTCTTTTTGGTGGAACTTCCTCGGACATCTCTCAGGGATGGTTTGCATGCTCACGGTGCTCAATTTTTATCTCATAAACCGAAAGGTACCTGAGAATACATGTTGATCAAATTAAAAGAAACAATAAATAAATTTTACTATGAATAACATACCCGACTAATTATACGAGGAGGTAAACCTCCCCAACAACGGTGCCACGAACTTTTCGAGAAATACGTCTTAATTAATAAACATTCTAGGTTGCAAGTGTACAACCCTTGGCAGAGGTAGCATTAAAGAATGTCGTAATGACAAGGAGGATTCTCCGTAAGAACCAACTAAATAAATTGGTTTGCATAAATTTAGCAAGTCTATAGGTGAATGTGTGTTTTGAGAGAAGAGTGGTCGCCACTTTATAAACCCTTGCAGACGGAATTTTTAGTTAAGGCGTGCCTACGCCTTATGCTCATATATGCCTTTGAGCAGTCTGCTAGTTAAGGCATGCCCATGCCTTATGTAAATCTTCTCTGCAATGCTTTAGTTCTTCTAACAATCTTGAATTCATGCAAATCAACCAAATTCACATCTAAGATGCTCTAATTTTTCCATTTACCTTAGAAATCATAATTTTTAGATAAATCTCGAGGATGAAACATGATTAGGCTTCAAAAGCACAAGGGAATATTATATTTATACATGAAATTTTGCATCTTATTAATGAGTGTACAAGGAGCAGCAATTAACAGTAAAATATTACTAATAGGAAAGAGTTTCTCGAGGGTCGGTTTCACACAAATCTAGAAGGGGAAAATGCATTCAAGAGAGTGTATGACTTATTATGGAATTAACGGGTAAGAGGCAGCAAATCCTCGTGAATCAAACCCTATGAAGCTTCTGTTACTCATTCATGGTTCAGGTGAACCTCAAAAGGTTAACCAATTCTAACCTGTGGGAGGAGGATATGGCTAAATACCTAAGATGATTGCGTATCTTAAGCATTGAATTATCTGGTTCAATGAATCCTATTACGTAGAGGCAAATCTCTCTTAATATCTTGACTAAACCTTATCCCTCTCCAAACGGTAGCTCTCCCTATGCTTATAAAGATTCTAAATAGTGTAATCTCTGGCATTAGGGAAGTCTAACCCGCCGAATCACAATTCAAGGCACATAAATCTTAATATCTATCATAATAAGATCACACTAAATAGATTAAAATCCTAGATCTATAAGTCTCATAATAAATTGTACATTCAACCTAACCTCGGGAAACAAGAAGAGTACTCACAAATAATTAAAGAAACAAACAGCAATCAACTACATTAATAAAAATGACATAATTAAAAGAGAGATTAAGAGAAAGAAATACTTAGTAATTGTATCTAGAGAAACTTTTTTGCATGAGATCAATGTTACAGAGTCGAGTAGTCCAAAATTTTTTTGATCCAATGTTCGACTCTTTGGAAGAAGGAGCAAACCCTAATTACAAAGATTACAAATGAAAATTACAAAATAAGCTAAGTAATAGATAAGATAGAAAGTCTAAAGATCAGAAACGGGAGAGGGGGAAATTAGTTTTTATAGGCCTCCTTACCTTCTCCCAAACCCTAGGGTAATATTAAAAAATTAAAGGTACTAAATGTAAAAAAAAAAAAGAAAAAAAAAAGAAAGTAGAACTTAAGGAGAAGACCGACTTGGTGTTGGGCACGAGTGAGTCACCTTTCTCGGAAAAATGAGAACAAAAGGATTGAAATTGGCTCTCTACTTCTTCTACAAAATTCTATAAACTTGAATTGCTAGAATCATATATCAGACGAGGAAAATAGGGCCGGAAATGAAAACGGCAACAGGGTAAATCGGCGAGTTTGCGTGCAAGTCACACCAATAACCCATACCGGACCGGTATGCTCGCGCCCCCTTGAAAGCCAACATTCTGCCCAAAGATACCCGTGGACAGTATCAGTGATCGGGTACCGGTAGGTGGTAGCGGTGGGCGGTACTGGTGGGGAAATCCTCACTGGTACCCATTTACTTTTTCGCGTGTCGTCGTCTTCCGTCATCTTATTGGCTCTTTTTTGCTCATTTTCTTTTCCCAACCCCTTCGGGATTTTCGTTCAGGACTCAACGAACTTCACTCTACTTGGGCCCAAGCCCAGTTTGGGCCCATTTGTACCAATCTGTGCTAGAATGGACATGTATGTGGAGATGGCTTATTTGGTTTCATGAAATCCTTAAACCTACAAAATATGACTTAGAAACACCAAAAAGCGCATAAAATCATAGAAATAAGGAGAATCAACCCATGAATAGACTTATGCACATTATTGGACTTAGACACATCAAATAAATATAATTCTAAACGAAATATGAACGTGAATGCATGTAAGATACAATCATTTTGACATTCATCACCAATCCAAAAGAGGCACCTCTCTGAGTGCCAGACATAAGATCTTGTATATCCGAGAGGACAATGAGGAAAAATATAGGTGCAATATGATTAACTTAGAGAGGCTAAGACAATCATGCTAGAGTCGCCGCAAATATGGTAATACGTCAGACCGAGAGTATTAGTACACCTTAGAGAATTCGACCAATTATTGTTCCGCTATACAAAAAAAAACACATAATCTATAATCTGAAGATCGCTAAACATAATTAGGTCCTGGATCCACATATTGAAGTTCAATTGCATGAATCTTAAAATGAAATCTCATTGACCGGCGACATACCAAACTGATGATGAAGTTGGGCACATAGAAAAGGGTTAAGTTAGTGGAGGGGTCTCCGGACTAACATAGCGGGAAATAATCGTAATGTGGAAGGTTTCATCGAGAAAGGTTTCCACTCACGGGGAGGGTGTTAGAGTAGCATGTCTAAAGAAAATGGAGAACTCGTCCCGGGAGCTTGAAGTTCTAAAGTTGTTTCCCTAAGGGATTGGAGCCCAAAAACATTGAAGGTGGAACAAAGATGGCCAAAAGATCAGGAGCCAAATCCATGGTGAATTTGTAGGTGAACTTAACAAAAAAAATCTCTAAGAGATAGCCAATGATCGGGGGATTGAATGTTGCATATTAGAAGGGAAATGATAACTTAAGAATCCATGGGGTGAAGATGTCATGTATTAGACTAGAATTCCATCCAGATTTGTCATTATTGAGTTGACTATTTGGCGGTAAATTTTGGCGGTAAATTTTGGCACCGGCTTCAAACCATGAAAGGTGGCGTTGAATGCAACCAATGGACATGCCAAATTAACGTATTAGCATCAGAGCATATTAGCTTATAGTTTCCCCAATCAATAATCTTTAAGACTTCGAGAATACTTCGTCAAGTAAATAAGGAATAAGAACCTAGCGAAGCTGGCATAAACGAAGAGTTGGGATAGTATTTGGATTTGAACGTACGAGCCACAAACGATGATAAGTTCGTCAAGAGATTCCATGCTTGCTTACTTAGCATGGAGAGATTGAAGGTCATCATATTGCGAAATCCCAAGCCCCCAACTTGTTTACTCCGTTGCATAACATTCCAAGTTGTCCCGAGCATTTTCTTTTTACTATCGCTATTCCCCCGCTAGTAAGAGCAGGATAGAGTCTCAATGTCATCTAGAATGTTATCAGGTATCTGAAAACATGACATCGTGTGACATGGAATTGCTTGGATGTCGGATTTAATAAGAACCTTTTTGCATGCTTTACTAAGATATTTTTCCTTCCAACAAGAACTTCATCTCCATTCATGGTCTTTTATATTAGTAAGAAAATATGATTTATTCTTGTCAACGGCATATGGTAATCCAAGATATTTAGTGTGAGACTCGACTTAGTGAATTCCCAAGACATCACAAATTACAGTAGTAGTATGAGGGGCGATATTAGGATTGAACATGATTCTAGATTTGTCATACTTGATATGCCAACTAGAGATGGATTCATTCAACTGAATAGCCTTTTGATGTGATTCTTCTTAATAAAATCCCTCCTGAACAAAAGTGTGTCATCTGTGAGGAAAAGACGGACGATGGTGGGAGTAGATCTCGAGACTCCAATTCTCTTTATTTTTTGGCAAATATGAATATCTTAAAGTATGCAAGAAAAAAACTTCCGAACATAGGATAAATAGATATAGAGAAAGGGGGACACCTTTACGGATGCCCTGCTAACACATGTATAATTTTAATAAACTAAATGTGCACCCACAAGTATATAGGGCTATCGTAGTACATAGACAAGAACAAGGTCGATCCTACGAGGATCAGCGATCGATATCGGGTAATAAGTTGCAATAAACATTTTAATGGATAACTAGATGACCGAATTTTGGTTTTGATATTTTTTAAAACTAGATTAAAATAAAGAAGTAATTTAAACAATCAATTAACACTAAGAAAATTTATTGAGAACAACGATTAAAGGTTAAATAATTAATAATGGTAATCTAGGAGTTAGATTTCAATTATGGGTAACCAAATTATCAATAGCCCGATCGGCTAAATCTTAAACCAAATACTTAGGAGACGATCACTCAATGCATATAAAACCTCATCTCAGAGCGAATTATGTGTTGATTGTATAGAATTAATCGTTGTATGTGGCCGATTAATTATATACAACCCCCAAACGAGCCCGACCAAAGCCCCCACGATTATCTCAATCCTCTCGATATTATTAAATAATCATGCGAATTAATGTGATCCTAGATTAATCTCCCTCTTGGTTCTAAATTAATCAATAATAAATTGTCAAACAATTGATCAAATTATGTAACAAGCAATAAAAATGATTAATTAGCTAATATCATAGCACGGGAATTGATCAATCGGCTAAAAATCACTAATGACCTATCATTGATTCCTAATCCTAGATTAGCCAACCATAATCATAATAAATGAAAAACGCAAATACATAGACCTAATCATGTTCATACAAATATTAAATGCAAATGCAAATATAGAACACCTAAATAATGTTGATCTTGATCTTCAATGTAAACCTTGCCCTAGCCTTTGCTCTCCAATTCCTCTCAATTTCAAACTGTACAACTGATGAATGAATGATAAAAACTGAAAGGGCAAGTGTTTAAATAGTATTTGAGGCATTTTGATGATTTGAGCCAAAAGGGGAAGGTATTGGCCAAGCCCATGCAAAGTTGGCCGGCAACAGGCACGTTCTGTGCGTTTCAACCCTTTGGTGCATGGCCAGGTCGTACCTGCCATTTCTCTCGGATTCCAGGTTAGGTGCACGTGTGGTTCATGCAACACTCTTCACTAGCACATGACCTAGTTGTGCGCATTCCTTTCCACTAGTTCTTCTTCAAATACATGAACAGTCCATGCAAGATGCCACATATGCTCACCGGCATGCCATGCGTGTCCATTGCTGCTAGTTCTTGGGCTGGGCAGTGCACGATCCATGCACGTCTACCTTTGTGTGCATGGGTTGGCGTGCGCACCCTTTTTCTCTAATTTTTATGTTCGTTCTTTCCCTTTTCTTTGTCTACCCTCCGGTCATCGTACTTTTGGCCATGAAATGTGTTGGGATCTATGCATAATATCTTCATAGGTTCGTGTATCACTCAAACACTCAAGTGTTTAAGAGAATCTGGTCCACTCGAGTTGACTATATATGCATGTCCTACCATAAGCTTGCCCATTGTCTAGATTCTCCATCACTGTGGTAGTTACAAGCAAAGAATCATAAAGGTCTTAATTTGGTTGTAATGTAGACTCTTTGGACTAGGTAGGATATATTTGGAAATGTGTGACTTAACTTGGATAGAATGAGTTTCACTCGCTAATTCTCGTTACATTCCATTCCCACAACTTTTCTATGATTTCAACTACCCTATCTCCTAAGCCTCAACCACGTTTCCCCTTTGTTTCTTTCCAAGTTATGCGTTGAAACAAATGATGTGTTCTAACTCATCTCATTCAAATCTATTGAATTTTTTGACCATTTTCCAATTCTAACCTATCAAAACATTTAAGTACTATTTACAGTTTTTTTTTGAATAATTTTGGACGACCCTAATAACATATCGTCCCATTTTAACCTACTATTTCGTTTTAGTCTTCTTTTGTTGTTTCTCGATCTATTTTCTTTCTTTTTTTTACAATTGAAAAATAAGGTCAAAGGGATTTTAAGATTAATTTCCGAATAATAAATGGCTGCTATTTTTCGTGCTTTCTTAGCAACTATCCACCCTTGTCTCGTATTTTCCGATCAAGCCCAAACCCCTATCTTACCCACTTCCTAACCAACTCTCTCAAACTCGTTCAATCCAAGTATGGGAAAATATTTAAATTGATAAGGCTTGTAATTTAGCTATCAACAATAAGGCTTAAAGCTCAAAAAGGCTAACTACAATAATTTGTACATATGTTCAGGAACAAATAAATAGGCTCAACGACATCAATCAACAATTGTCTTAATCATTTTTAATGCTCATAATCAACCATGCGATTTCAACGAGACATGGGGCAAGTTCTATAGATATAGTGCAAATGATCAACTATACACACATCAGTGAATAATTAAACTCCTAAAGTAGGAGTCCCTCAATTAAGCCCAAAACCTCACCGGTTTATATTACGAACACTCCCCCCTTCATAACTAAAATGCACATGTATATCTATTTTCAAGCACAAAGCATTTTTTTTCTATCATCACTAATACACATCCAATACCTATCACCCATTTTCTCCTCCTTTCAAGAAAGGCTTTCGAAAATTTTATTTTTCAAGATCCATCAACTTTTATTTTTACCAAGATTCAAGCATCAACATCAAAAGGAATATCAACCATCATCTAGCAATAAATCCCACATATAACTTAATATTCCAAAACATAAGTTGAATTCCAAAGATCCTAAAACACAATATTAAAACATAATTCAACAATCCCAAATGTTAATAAACTAGCAAGGGGTTCAAAAGTTAAGTAAATGCGAAGTTAAGTAGATGAAAACGAGCCACATCAACCCCTCAAGACCCTCTCTCGAACTATTTTTAGCTGCATACCAAAGGCGTACATATAGAAATAGTTTGGAAAAGAAGTTGGTGCAAACAACTTACAAACTCCCCCTAAGGGGAGGGCGGTGTTGATGCATAATCCCGACATGCACATGAAAATCCTCGAGCTGTCGCATCATCAACATTAGAAGCCGAATGTTCCGGTTGGTCACTGTCTATGTGGCCCTGATCGCAGCAAGTTATTCCTTAATACTCACGTCACCTCCTCGCTATCGAGAGGCCTCTCCCGGCTGATGGGAGGGCTTTCATCGCTGTCCAAAGGTGACAACATTGGGATCATTTGGGGCTTAGATTTTCTCAGCTTGTAGTTTCTCTCTCTAGTGATCTTCATCCATCGGCCCCTTGGCATGTTGTTGTCCATCTATTAACTCCTCGCACTCCTCTGAGTTGCTTTGTAGGATGCACTCTTCATCAACCAATTTTCTTTATCGAGGATAAATGTTAAGTTTGTATTTGGAAAGGGAAATTCAGTCTTGCCCACCTGGAAGCATCCTGAAGGGTAGCTTCAATTGCAGGTAACTGGTCGATGTCAAAGACCAAATAGGGATCCGGTTTTCACCCGAAACTGATATCAGAGCCCGGTAACATCGAGCCTAAGATGTTGAGAAATGGCCGTAATAAACCCACCGATTCGAACCTCCCTTATTGCCTCTTAAACATTGCGAAATTGGTTCAGTATGTGAGCGGATAAATTGATCTTCTTGGAGTTAAGTATACACCACATTATGAATAATTCGTCACCCCTTACTTGTCCAGCTCCACCCCTTGCCAAGATAATATTTTTGATTACTTTCCATATATATATGTGAGGGTAAGGTTTCGGATTTTTGAGGCCTTTGTACGGCTTGCCATGAAATTTCAATCTTCGGCTATCTCCTTCCAAAAGCTTATCGGGTTGTACTTCTTTGAAGATATGTGAGCGGATAAATTGATCTTCTTGGAGAAGGGATGATTCCAGCCATTGTTTTGAGAGATAAGTGATTAAACTGATAGCAAAAGTTGGAATTGTATACTAGTTGGGATCTTGTCTTGATTGAAGTTGACTCAAAGTTCGGTGAAGAATTCCCCTACTAGCTCCTTATAAGTGGGCCAAGTTGTTGTATGTAATATGTCCACTCTATCCGCTCAAATAGTAGCTCAATATCCTCCCGTATGCCCATGGCAATCATGCATGGCCTATTTAGATATTTTCTCGGGCATATCTTCATGTTTACTATGTTATGCCACTGTGTTTGTATCGTCTCCATTTGCCAAGAGTCCCCAAATTTTATGCCAAATTCACTTGGTTCCCTCACTTGCTCGGATTTCTCTTCTAAGGGTGCAATCGAGATCGAGGATACACCAGATCGAGATAATTTTATCCTAGGGGCAATGGTGATGACAGAGAGATATCTACGAAATACAATGCAATTCAATTAAACTCCCTCATACCAGAATTGGGGTATGTGTGTGAGAAATAAACAATTTAAGCATCATGTACACACAATGCCTCACACCTAGTTTGGAAATTATATTCAACACACAATGCTAGCAACTTCAAAGGCTACCATAATTGAGAATACAAAATATCCCCAAGAATTCAAACAAGCTCCCTCAAACTAGATTTGAGGCATGTTTCAAAATGAGTGAACAAATATCACATACACAATGCCTCAAACTAGTTTGATAGCCAACACACATCACAACAACTAATTCATTGGCTCTCACTTCACATAATTAATGTGCTTGAGACAAAAATCGATCAATAGAAGCTCACAGTGCACATTACTCTTCCAGTTTGAATTGAACAAAACCAACTATTACACATGAACAAGCTAACTCCGATTCTACAATGATTATCTTGCAATATGAATCACAAGCTTTCAACAAGATGCCCTCAAACTAGTTTGATAGTATGTGCTTTGTGATGCACTATTACCCAACCCTAGTTTTCCGCAAGTATACGGATCTAAAGCAGATAGTGGCATACAAGGTCGATCCACAGAGACTGTTAATTACGTAAGCTTAGTACTTTAATTTTAATATCTCTACTATATCTAAATTCTTGAGTTAAGGATGAATTTAACTAAACTAATAACATAAAAATAATTAATAAATAAGAGATGCTTGGAAAACAAGTAATCGAATAGTAAAGAAGACTCAGATGGGTACAACTGTATTCTAGGGTATAGATTCCAATTATGTGTTTATTAGACGACGCTACTCTATATCAACCCTTCTCCCGAAGATCAATTAAGAATAGCCAATCTCCCGAGTCGACCAAACTAAAAGACTCCCAAGGATCCCCTAAGCCAACGTCTACGCAATTATCTCACTCCTTTCAAAAAGTTACGACAACTACACTATGTGTCATACGTCTATTAATAATTCCCTCCTCCGGAAGTGAAATTGCTAAACGTGTAGATGTATTTAAGTGATCAATTTAAATAAATCATATGAAGAAAAAAAGACATAGATAAACAAGCATAAACAAAGTTTATAATTAAAGAGAAAATAAAAAATAATCGTTCACAACCTACTTTCTAACTCTAGAACACAAAACATGTTTAGCTACTCATAATCAAAGTCAACATCCAATTATATTCATAGACAAACATATTGGAAAAATTAATTAAAGCAAAGACTAGAAAAATTCGAGTCTCAATCATAGATCTTCGTCCTGTCACGTCCTTGCTCTTCGTCTTCGTTTTACTTCTCTAAATGTGTATTATATCTTATTTTCGGACATGGAGGCTTGCATTTATAATTGGGGATGAATTGGGGTGAAGATGGTCTTGAAATAGACAAAAACACATAAAACCCTTAATTGCACCGCTATGCACAACTCGCCCGAGTTCATGGGTAACTTGGCCGAGTTGGCTGGGCCTTGACCGAGTTGCCACCCTCTGCCTTAAACCATGCTTTTCATTCAACTCGAACTCGATCGAGTTGCCACTCTCTGCCCAAATTCTGATACTTCTTCGTTTCTTCCAACTTTCTTGCTCATTTTTCACCGGATTTTCATCCAAACAGACTTATTCGCCTTTTTATACCTGATTATCACTAAAACAAGTACAAACACGTCATCTAGCTCAAGATAGTGAATTTAAGCCTATTTCGACTAAATACACATGCAAATGATACCAAATATGTCCCTCAATCGACCTCAAATGAATGTATAAACGACGTGTATCACTTTGAGATCATGCACAAAATTCCCAACTAGTTTGAGTCACATGAGAACTTCCTCAACACCTAATTTTCCAAATTCAAGTGGTAGACTTTAGACAAGTACAAAATTTACTAACATTTCACAAGAACATGTTTGCTCTTGCACCTGCTTGTTGTTCACTACACAGACCACTGAAATTAAACCAACTAAAAACATTCAATTGGATCATATCATCGAAATACTAAACAAAATTGGGCACCATTCGGCCTTAAATCAATAGTTTATACACAAAAAAAGCACACCAGGTGTTTGACAGATTGCTTCAAAGAGATTTCACTTCCAAAGAGCAAAAAATCCATTTGATACACTCCTCAAGTTCAATGGACAACAATGAATGTAAATCATTCAATTTTACTCACAAATCATAAGAAATTCAAAATTTAAACAACCTAAGAACAATAAGAAGCCTAGTCTGCCAAAAATCTCCGAAGAATTCAAAATTAGAAAGAGTTTTGGCAATTTACCTTTAGAATTTACGTATTGGAATGTGATATGAGGGCTTAAATCCAGCCTTGAATCGAATCCGAAGTAATTTGTGATGTATGTGTGTGTTTTCGTTCGAGAATTGCGAATAAAAAGTGAGAGAACGAACATGTTCACATAATAAATTTAAAACTCGAATTTTAGTTTAATGGGAATGGTACATGCGGCCCTCGTTGTGGGAGCACGGGCACACCCATGCATCCCGTGTCTCGCTAGTTTTGTGTCTAACCGTGCGCGTTGCCTTGAAGATGCACGACATGCCATAAGTGCAGTTTTCTCCTGGATTTCATCTCATCTTCCGTGCACGGCAATGCTTTCGTGCATGTGCAAGTCGTCCATGAGGTTTTTCCCTCTTTTTACCCTTCTTTTTGAGGTCCCTTCGCTCCATTTTACAATCATTTTCCTTTCTTGCATTAACCTACACATTTCGAACCCCAAAATTAAAAAATAACACCTACAAAATTAAATTTAACTAAAACACACAAAATCTAATAAAAGTAACTGTCGGGTTACCTCCCGGCAAGCGCTAAGTTTAATGTCTTCAGTCGGGCACCTATTTCAAATTAACTAAAATCATAACAAGACGAAGCAACAAAATCATTAATTCTAACATTTTAGTTCCAATTCAGATTTTCATTGCATCTCTTTTCTTGTTATACTTTAGAGTTTCCACCACAAAAAAATCATTTGTACCACTCACTTTGGATTTTCCTTTCCTAGGGAACCTTAAATTTTTGTTGTTAATACGAAAATTTAATTCCCTTGTTTTGAGATCTATCAATGTTGGACTGGTGGCCAGAAATAAATGGCCCAAAATGAGTGGTGCAGAATTTTCACCATTAACACCAGTGACCGTGAAATCACTTAGCACTTCAACTTTTTCAACCATCAACAAAACATCTTCCACTACTCCATGTGGATATAACATCGACCCATCAGCTAACTGAAGAGTATTGGAAGCTCGTTTTAAGTTATTCAAACCTAACTTACGATGAGTGCTTAAGGACATCAAATTTATACACGATCCTAGATCACATAGCACCTTATCAAATGCAAATCCATTAGCTAAACAAGGAACTAAAAAACTCCCTGGGTCAGATAAATTTGGTGGCCTCTTGGATCGAAGAATCGTTTTCTCCTTCTTCCAAGATTTTGCTTTCTTTTCCACACTTGCCTTCTTTTAGCAATCAACCTCTTTTCCTTTTGTTCCATTCAACTCACGTTCCTTCATCACCCCATCATCTTCTTTGACAGTCTCGACCCTCTTGCACTCTGCCATCTTTTCCTTCTCCTTGAATGTCTCCTTGAGGAACTTTGACACATTCGACATTCCCTGTATCGCAAAAGAATCTTCAAGCACAATTTGTTTAAACTTTTTGAGGTAATTTTTTAATTCCTCATTTAATTTCTCTCTATGAAATACTGAATGAAAAGGTAAAGGGGGAATATATTTAAGACTTTCAAGGTTAGGAGTCGATTTAGGCTTCTCAACCCTTGTTTCAAATAAATCATCATCAGTCAACCCAATGGCTTTGACTTCCTCCATTCGCTTCTCTTCGAACTTGAATCCTCATCCGCTTGTGAACTTAACTGTTCATCAACAACTTTCCCCCAAATGGACACCGCCTTGCATTTCTCCTTTGGATTTTTCTCTTTATCACTCGGGAACTACCCTTTCGTATGTTAAAGACTGATAGCTTGGGCCGGTTGACCAACCTGTATCTGCAGGGTTTTAATGTCAGCCCCATTGCTCACAATGCTTTTATTCACATCAACTTAGAACTTTGAAGAAGTCTTCTCCATTGGAGTGATTCTCTCGTTAGTTCTTCAGATAAATGAAGTTAATAAATCTTCAACACTTGGTTTCTTCCCCTCATTGATCATCCTATTAGGATTGAAAATCCAAGAGGAGGTTGAATCGAGTTGCTAAGATTAGTATATGAGAGATCTTGGTGGCTCTTCATAACCGGTTGATAATGGCTTGACTAGTTTTGGTTATGGTTGAAATTCGAATACTAATTGTGCCTTGGATGAGGGTTTGAGTATTGTTGGCTTCTTTGGTTCCCAAAGCTCCTTTGATGGAGGATGTTGCAATCATCAAAATCCTCTTGGATTAGGATGTTGTAATCATCAACATTCTCTTGAGAGACAATCACCTTTACACTTTTCTCAGCTTGAATTGTAGTTGCAGTCTGTGACAATGTGACCCAACTTCTTCGACAAGGTGGTGATCTGTGTTCAGAGAGATGAACTTGATTCCTTGTCCACTACACTTGAAACTACCCTAGGGACACAACGCCCATTTGGCCACTAATAGGACTTAAAAGCCATATCATTAATAATTGAGATTGCATCACGAGCTATTCGAGAAAACAATGCCCCACCGACTATAACATCTATTATCACTCTAGTTGGTCCAAATAAGCCTTCTTAAAAATAGCATACTTGCTCCCTTTCTTGAAGACCATGTTAAGGAAACTTGCGCAACAAATCCTTAAATCATTCCCAAGCCTCCCATAGGGGTTCTGTATCCAACTATCGGAATCGGGATATCTCTCATTTTAAGCTAATCGTCTTGCTCGTGGGGAAATACTTTTGAAGAAATCATTGGTAAAAGTTATCCTAAGTTCGGATGTTCTTGGTTGCAAGCGAATTATACCACTATTTTGCTCTATCTCTCAAGGAAAATGAGAATAGAGGAAGTTTAATCTGATCATGTGGCACATTGTTGATTTGGATCGTACCAAAAACCTCCAAGAAGGTAGAAAGGTGTAGACTCGGATCTTCTTTGGCGTATCCTCCGAATTGATTTTGTTGTATGATAAAAATCAGAGTTGGTTTCAGTTCGAAGTTGACAGCATTGATCGGTGCCCATCCTACTCCACCAAAATTCTATTTCTAATTGGTCTAAAAAAATCTTGGATGGTGGCTTGGTCTCCTTTGGGTGGAAGTGGATTGAGAACTTGCTCTCTCCAATTTTGTGAAGTAGTCACCTCCTCCAACTTCCTCTACATCATCTCAATCATTTGACGATATATCTTTGCTTGCTCGGGTGGGAGTTGAGGCATATTCCTCTCAACTACATTTTGCATTCTCATGTCATTCTTTCCATCAGCCATAATTTTATCTCCGTTTCATTTCCCTTGATTGTGCCTACAAGTTGCTTCAGTTTTCGGGTACCAAGCTGTGCAATCCTTGTGACCTCAATTGCATCCACTCCATGAAAATCAACTAAAAGAAATTTCGCCTACCTCAATTGGTACTAATCAACAAACAAACAAGTAAAAAAAAAAAAAAAAACAAAGTGTCTAGAGTATCACAAAACGCTTATCACAAGTAAAAAAAAAAAAAAAAAAAAACAAAGTGTCTAGACATAATCATGTTCATAAAATGAAAATGGAAAGATAAAACCTAATTAATGTTGATCTGGATCTTCAATGTAAACATTGCCCTAGCCTTTGCTCTGCAATTCCTCTCAACTTCAAACTATACAAATGATGAATGAATGATTGATAAATTAAAGAAAAAATGTTTAAATAGTATTTGAGGGCTTTCTGATGATTTAGGCCAAAATGGTAAGGTATTTGCCAAGCCCATGCAAAGTTGGCAAGTGACATGCACGGTCCATGTGCTTCAAGCCTTTGGTACAAGGCCAGGCTGTACCTGCCCTATCTCTTGGATTCCAGGCTAGATGCACACACGATCCGCGCAACGCTCTTCATTAGCACAGGACCTAGTCGTGCTCGTTCCTTTCCACTGGTTCTTCTCCAAATTCACGCACGGTCCATGTGAGAAGGCACTTATGCGCACGGGCATGCCATACGTGTCCATTGTTGTCGGTTCTTGTTTTGAGCCATGCACGGCCTGTGCACGTCTACCTTTGTGTTCATGAGCTGGCCGTGTGCACCTTTTTTCTCTAATTTTTCTATTCATTTCTTTCCCTTTTCTTTGTCTTTCCTTCGGTCGTTGTAATTTTTACCTATTTACCTGTAAAAACACTTGAAAAATTAATATTCCGATGACAAGAACAAACTACGATAAATAATGATAAATGGGGGTGTAGAATCTACAAATATGTGACAAAATTCCTATTATAAGCATGATTTTATAACCAAAAACCCCGTTTGTCAACTGTTGAGGAATCAAGGAAGCAAAATTCACACCATTAAGCATAAAAATCAAATTCACTATAGAGATACAAGTCAGAATCTAGTCAAAAAATGGGAAGGAAATCCTAAATCATTAAGAATGTTATAGGTAAATGACCACACAATCTGACCAAATACTTTTCTCATATCTAGCTTAATTGACATCAGACAAGTTCTAGCCCCACTTCTGGTTTTCATGCAATGATGTGTTTCATAAGCAACCAATATATTATTAGTGAATAAATGACTGGGAATGACCATGGATTGGAACTTAGAAACAATATGTGCAAGACATGATCTAATTTTTTTCGCCATGAATTTCGTCCCTAATTTATAAATGACATTGCAAAGACTAATATGCCTAAAATTAGGAGACTAACTAAAGTTTGTTTGACCTTTGGGTTAAGAACAATGAAATTATGATGGAGGGGTAGGTTTACTTATATATCTTGGGTCAACTAAGATCTCACGTGGCTAAGGGTTAGGTTTATAGAGGAGGTTTAAGGATTGGAGGATTTGTAGTCTTCGCTTGGAAGTCAACGGACTTTCATCCGTAAAGGAAAAGGCAAAAAAGCTAAAAATTATCACCAACACTACAAGAAATAACATATTTTGTGACGATTTTTTCTTGACGCACAAAATTTTATCCCTTTTTGTTGCTTAATAGCGATAAATTTAATTTTCGTCATAAAAATATTCATTATCATGACAACTTTTATTTTTGTCACTACAAATCATTTTTATCGTCACTAATTTGCATATATCATGACAATGACCAGAAATGCGTCACAATAAGTTTTAGAGATAGAATTTCGCATCAAATTTTTGGAGAGAAACCTTTTGATGACAACTACAAAATAAATAGTGATAATATTTAATGTTACCAATTGTTTTCTTTCGTGACAATGTCATATATCGTCACTAATTGTTTAAAAAAATTAATGACAATACTTATTTTGTCACCAATACTTATATTTAGTGACGATGTGAATCTGTTTGTAACCACTTTATTTAAAGACAAAAAAAGTATGAACTTACGACGATGTTTATTGTCACAAATACTTATTTTTGTGTGACAAAATAATTTTTTCATTATTAATTAGTTGTATGAATAGGTGACGAAATTATTTCGTCTTGTTTAATTAAATTTGGTGACGAACGAAATTATTTCGTCTTATTTAGTTAAATTTGGTGACGATGGGTTATAGTCCGTCATAGCTTAATTTGATGACAATATTAAATTTTGTCATGAATCTTTTGAAAAATTAAGTGACAACATTATTCCGTCATAGATGTTCATATTTATTGATGACGAGTACTAATTTATCAATTTTTTTTATTAGTGGAATAGACAACAACATTATTTCCCCACACATGTTATATTTGGTGACATGTAAGCTATTTCGTCACAATTTAATATTTTGTTGCGCTATAGTGACAAATACGATTTTCATCACTAAAATATTTGCATTTATGACAATTTTTATATTGTCACTATAAATCATTTATTTCGTTAGCTATTAGAGATGTGTACTTATAAAGGACAATAAGTTGTTAAACCATGACATATTTTATTGTTGCAAATATTAATTTTATGTGACGGTGTATTCTTTTATCATTAATTAATCAGGTTAATAATTTTCCAATATAAAATATAACCTCTTTTAGATAGTCGAACCTAGAAAAACTACTTAAAAAAATCACTACAGATAGTCGAACACAAGACCTCCAATCAAACAAGGCAAGCTTTTACTAGTGAGGCTAAAGTTGTAAATGCTTATAATTCGCCAATGCAAAGCAAGAAATAAAATATATGTCATTTGTTCTTTATCATAGTATACTGTGCTGGAGTTAGCAAAGAGAGAGGAAATGTGGTTGGACAACTTTCGGGTACTTGTATGGGCATGGAAGTAGCTGGTCTTATGATCGCGCTCCTGAAGCCAACATTGCTTCATGCATTGTTTGCATAGGATGTTTTCTTTGTTAAAGGGTGATTCTAGCTAGGCTTCAATAACCAAAATCTAATTTTTGGCATCTGGTGCAGTAAGACCCCGATTTCAGAGTAACCACTTATGACTTGGTTTCTTTTATATTCTTAATAGTGATGAGTGGAAATCTCCAACCCATGACATGACCCCACCCACATAATTATTGAGTTTCTCTAGGAGTGAATCAAGGGAGAGTCCCATGTATCTTTGATTATTTTTGCAGTATCTATTATTTTATGCATGTCGTTTCAAAGCAGAAGGGCTTGCCAGCTCGTACCATAGATGGAGGCTAGGTGGGAGGGGGGAGGCATATGCATATGTGAAGAATGGAATGATTATGGAATGTAGGATACAGCTGTGGACTGGAAGAATGTGCAACCAATCCAAGTTAGCACAAGCCCGGTCAAGATATCCTTAGTGAGTAAGGGGAGCAACAAGAATCCTGCTCCGTGTGAAACGTGGGCATGAATAACCCATGTTCGAGAGATTGCAATTTGAGAGAGCCTCAAGAAAGAGTTTCATTTGCCAAGATAGTTGGGTGGTAGCCCATGAGATTCTTCGGCAATGAGAACTTCGTTAAAGTCGCCAAAGTAAAATCATGAAAGGGCATGCATCACATGAAGGTCCTGTAAAAGAGAGTCAAGTTGCCTGACAATGAGCCACATCCTTCTTGCCAAAATTAACAATCAAATGGTAGGGTCTTGAATAATTAGAGACAATAACGTTCATGTGTCAGTTGGACATAAAGGAAAGAGAAATCTTGATCTTTTTATTCTATAATAACGTGAGACCACTAGATCGGCTATGGGCCAGAATCAAGATCCCAAACCAACGGAGCTGAGATTTTAGCTAATCAATAGTAGATAAAGAACACTTAGTTTCACTAGAAAAATAAGAGAGGGAGACTTTGTGCGGATCAGGTTGCAAACTTCATGAACTGTATGGGGATCCCCACAGACAATTCCACCTATAAAGATTCATTACGGCCAGCAAAGCTGGTCATGGCCACCAGTGTCCGCTGATGAAATGAGTGATTTCAGGACTTCAAAAGTAATGAGCAGCTGATCCGGGGATGTATCAAGGAATTTTAGTTTTATAGATGGTGATTTCTTTCTCATCAATAAGTTTACGCTTGGAGCATGAATTTTTTATTGGTTATGTGTACAACAGTTTTTGTGAGTAGGGCTTGTGTGTGTTTGAACTTTGTTAAGATTTTTCACATTGAGAGTCGAGTTGGACAAGAACTTGTAGAAGAAAAGGACTACGATGGGGTGGAGTATATTTAAGATAGTAGTAGAGGGGCGGGAGAGATTTCATTATTTGGTGGAGAACGGGATGAGAGATGGATATGATAAGGAGTAGTTTGCAAGGGAAGTATGTCAAAATGAAAAGTATTAATAGATGAGGGGTGCTTGGCTTGAGAGGAAGTGGAGATGGTTGGTGCGGTGGATGGTGGATTTATTAAGGGCAAGATATCATGGTTATGTTTTTTTTTCATTATGTATGGGTGTGGGATAATATTTGTTAGGGAGGACTCGTAGCAGTGGGATTGGGAAAGGTTGACAATCTTAATTTTTGGAAGAAGGAGTTTGGGGGAGGGGGGGAAGTAGAAGCTTTTTTGGGATGAGGGGAAGGCTTGGAAGTGGAAAAAGATGATTGGGTAAAGGGACAATAATGAGACTCCATACTGAAAAGCTTTGGGAGCAGTAGATAGTATCTGGGGCTTCTGTATACAACCTAGAACATGCGAGAATTTAAATTCCAAATTTAACACAATGGCAGCCGAGTAAACTTTACATAAGATGAGGAGATACTCATAATAAAAGCAGGAGTCACCAAGCAGAACTCGATCAATATCATTCATGATGTCGAATATGAAAAGGAACACATTTTTTTTTAATTATTTTAATAGTGAGGTAATCTACATTCCAAAGGGAACAAAATGATTCGTCTAATTTTCTTGGTTGAGAAGATTCATAGTGCTAGAACTTACTTGATGAGGGACGTACCAAGATCCAGAGATGTAATGGTGGGCGAATCCAAAGGGAGAGACTGCGACTCATATTCGGTTAAGTATAGTCGCAAGTAGAGATTTCAAATGAATTATCCACAGGAGGAAGGAGAGTGGAGATGGATGGAGAGATATGAGATACATAATATCAACAGAGAAACTACGGTGCTGCAATTTGTATTGTTGACGTGTTCGGAACCTGCAAAACACAAAGAAAACAAGGAGGGGGAGGATGAAACAATTGACGTGAGGAAAATTAGAAGATAACCAGAGACTAGAGAAACCCTAAATGCCACTTTAAGGGTCAAAAGCATAGCACATTTATAGAATTGGCGATCCTGCTTTTATTTTTCAAACAAATATTATATTTAGAATCACATAATCAAAATTTCTACACTCTTCACTCCGTCCATATAAACAAACATACTCTTTGGGAATAAATCATGAAATTCATAACAATGGAAAAATGGGAAAAATAAATAGATGAGGGACCAATCAATGCTTCTACAACTATCATTCACGAATGAAGCCATCATCACTCTGCAATACATGTAATATTTATTTTTTTTAATTTTTTTAGTCTATGTCCCTTCAAGAAAAATATTAGTTGTAAGAACCTTATAGTTCCATGGCATCTCTTTCGTAACCAAGAGGTCACTAATTCTAGACTCATTCTTTACACTTAATTCCTTGATCTTATTATATAATATAGGAAACGCATCTACAAATAGTAATTTAGGGTGTTTCCCCACCAGCAAAACATTCCAAAATTGGGTATGAAAAAGTTAGCAGAAAAAAAACTTAGAAAAAAAAAATCAATAAGAGAAGAGAAGAGAAGAGAGAATGATAGAAGGCGAAGAAATAGGCGAGAGATGCTTTATATTTTCAATTTGGTTGGGTTTTTCTTTTTGTTCCGTTTTTTAAAAATTCTTATAATACAAATAACATTGTTGCTTATAATTTAATCGTGATGTGAAATACATTTATTTTAATTCTCTTACGAGCTTTAATCCTACTATATAATAAAGGGAAAATGTCTACAAATAGTATTTCGGGTGCTTCCTGTCTAACAAATATTCCGAATTTGGGTAGGAAAATTTTAGCAGCGAAAACAATTAAAAGAAAAAGAAGGAAAGAAAATCAATAAGAGATCATAGCATGAGAAAAAGCGTAGAAATATTTGAGACAATCTACATATTTTCAATCTGGTTGGGTTTTCCTTTGTTTCATTTATAAGACTACATAACACGACGCCACCTGCAAGTAAGAATCAATAATAGTATCCAAAAACCGATCCATCATGTAATACCTGCGCTTCTCACTACTCACTGGCCAATATAATTTTTGCATTTCATGCATTCCATATTGTTATGTGCTATTTACGTGATAGTTTTATAGTAATTAATTTGTTATATTTATTACGTCATTTTATATTTTTGCGACTAATTTGGAGATGTTTAATTTGGTAGTCAATAACTCCCTAGTCTAAAATATTGGGACATGCTACAAAATTTAAGACTACACGTGACAAGTTTAAAATGTGAAATCCACCAAGTAATATGGGGGACAATTAGAAGTGTGTAGTAAATTATTGACAAGATAACAGGTAACTTCACTAAAACCATTCTCAATTATTCAGAAATTTTTTAAAAATATTTTCGTAGATAACCAGCAAAATATCAAATTTAATCACTATATGAAATATCACTTGATAGAAAAAAAAAAAAAAAAGTTAATTATAACTATGAATCCATAAAAAATATATATTACTAATTATTTTATTTAGTTAATTAACAAACTAAGTTTTTTTTTAATTCTACAAAAATTTGTGTAATACACGGGTTCTATACCAGTATATAACAAAATTTTGTCTTGGTTATCTTAATCCGACTAAGGCGGTGCACAGCAAGAGATAAGTATCAAGAATTTTGTATTACTAAGAACATTTATTCACTCCCACTTTGCCGACGAGGGAGCTTAACCAGGTAAATGGTCATTAGTTTCTTTTCATCATTAAATTGTTTTATTTGTATATCAAACTGTAAATTAACACATAGATGCTGGATTGAATTAGAGTAATGTGGATGCAAGGTTTTAAATTAAGTGAGTAGTAATTAAAGTAATAGATATACTTACAAATATATATATATATATATATATATATGCATAGAAGACGAACGAATTAATATCCATTTTAATAATTGGTAATCATGTGATCAACTAATCAAAATTGTAATCATAAGATAATTATTATCATTTCTATCTTGCGTGTATTAATTCAACAATTGAGAAATCAATTTAATTGTGGCACCAGTTTGATGTTAGAATAATTTCTTATTAGTTAACTTCTATAGATTGATTACCACGGTGGGATAGGAAGTTTCAAAAGTTACTCCGGAGTAGAGGTAAGTAGAAATTCATCTTCAACTACAATGCTTGAACATAGTATTTGTGTATATTATTTGTGATGACTGATTGTAATGCGTGCACTTGTATCTTTTTATATAAAGTGTTTTATTCCATTAATAATAGTAAACTAGTGAGCATATCAGTCATGAGCATTAGCATTTGCAAGAATTTGCATGTGTACATGAGAGAAGCCAAAATAACATAATTTCATAAAGTGAAAATGTTTTGGGGTTGGTCACCACAGGCACATTGAGAGTTATATATTATATATGGTGTCTCTCGGGATGCTTCCGGTGACAGGCGTGCACGCGGAAGAGGTTCCCACTTCAGCACCTTTATGATGATGGGTGCGGGAAGAGGTAGACTTTCCGGTGGACTGCAGGGGCAGGCAGGAGGCGGACCCCTGGTAGTCTCGGAAGGATAGCCACTTGGTCGTACCAACCATCAATGATGTCTCGGGTGGACTATAAGGGGGGAGGAGGGACCCTTGGTAGTCACGTGTACGGCCAATGAGTGATATTTTGGGGAGGTTTGTGATAGTGACGAGAGCCAATTCCCACCAAATATGATTTTTCTTGAGAAAGAGTTGACAGAAATGGTTTTGTGTATTGCATCTCATCATTCACGCATTTGTCATGCATGATTTCTGCTTACTGAGTTTTAGCTCGCGTAGTTCTTGCTTTGTAGGTGAGTTTGACTACGCATGAGCTCGTGGACTGATCTGGCATGCTGTTGGAGTTTCTGCAAGTTCTGAAGCCCCGTGTATATGACTGACGACCTGTGGGACTAAACCTTGGACTCACTATGTTTTTGCTAGTGTTTTAATAATCGTTTTTTGGACATGTTCAAATTAAGGAACTTTAATATGTATATTTCTGTAAATATGGTGTTGAATGGAGTGTGACACCTTTGTACTCGATCTGAATCTATGTAAATATGTGTAGGTGAGATTTTGGTCTTGAAGGAGTATTCTAAATCGTTAATTTTGAAAAAAAAAATAATAAAAAAAATAAATATACAGGTTTTCTAAGGCTAAAAATTAGTATAAAATAAGTTTTACAAGGGTGGGTGTGACAGAGTGGTATCAGAGCCCGGTTTGTGCCCTGTAGACTGTTCGTATACATGAGCTCAGAACTTCTGAAGCGCAGACATGCCAGTAAGTGTTATTTTTCTTAATTTACATTCTTTATTTCATGAATCATATTGGCCTGTGACAGAGGGACAATAAAACTAGAAATATATCATGGAGATCGTTAGAGGAAAAGGTGCTGAAGGAAATAACGATCAAGAACCGAATGCACCATCAGTGGGTGTTGGTTTAGAAGCGATTGTGGCCCGGTTGACAGGATTAGTAGAACAACAGTCGCAACAGATTCAACAACTTATCCAACAAAGGGGTGTGGGTGGACAACCAGGAAATGGTGTGAATCAACAGCAACCTCGAGCTGAATACTTAGAGGTCATTGGAGAGAGGTTTAGAAAGCTTAACCCGCCAACATTTGAGAGTGCAACGGATCCCACTGATGCAGAGGATTGGCTTAGAACTATAGAGAACATGTTTTTGTATAGTAAAGTTCCTGAGGGGGAAAAGGTATTGTGTGCGTCGTTCATGTTACGTGGAAGTGCAGGACACTAGTGGGACACAATAAAAACTATTGAGGATGTGGCGACAATGACATGATATAGGTTCAAAGAAATTTTTAGAAACAAGTATTTCACTGCCCCAGTTCGAGTAATGAAAATGAACGAGTTCATACAGTTGAGGCAAGGGGCAATGGATGTTACAGACTACATCGCCAAGTTCGAGCAACTCTCTAGGTTTGCGGAGCACATGGTTAGTATTGATGCGTTGAAAGTAGAGAGATTCCTAGAAGGTCTAAGGCCAGAGCTATTTAGGGATGTGTGTATGGCTGGTATACATGGAGTAACTTATTCACAAGTTGTCGAACGAGCGTTGATTGCCGAACAAGCTGAAATGAAAATTAAGCGGGCTCAGGAGGTTAGGCGCCAATTTATACAAAGACAAGGACCTCGTTTTGGAGGAGATGGAAAGAAAAGGCCACTACAAGTGCAAGGTCCAAGGCCGGGTTCTCAACCAAAACCAGGACAACAATCATGGGATCAGAACAAGCGCCAAAAGGGTGAACAAGGAAAACCACCAGTTACACAACCTACATGTCCCACATGTGGAGGTTCGCATAGTGGAAAGTGCTTTGCAGAGTATCGGACTTGTTTTAAATGTGGAAAAGCAGGACACATTTCCACGGTTTGTCCAGAGAACTCAAACCCTGCTACACAAAAGAAGACGCTAGCCAGAGTTTTCACCATGACCACGGAGGAAGCAAATACATCTGTAGTAACAGGTAAAGTTCCCATTTGTGATACGATTGCATTTGCATTATTTGATTCTGGAGCTACACATTCATTTGCATCCACTGAGTATGTGAAGAGGCTGGGTAGGAAACCTGATGTAACAGACATTAGTTACAATGTAGTGATCCCCTCCGGAGAGTCAAAACAAACTAACCAGATTCTGCGAGCATTTGTTATCTCTATTGAAGGAAGATAACTTTATGCCGATCTGATCATATTAGATATGAATGATTATGATGTGATTTTGGGAATGGACTGACTATCGAAATATGGTGCTACAATAGATTTTCAGAACAAGACAATCACATTTCGGCCGCATGGTGACTCATCGTTCGTCTTTATTGGAGTACGAAAAAGGTTCAAATATCACACGATATCAGCAATGAAAGCAAAAAGGTTATTGGAAAGTGGTTTTGAAGGCTACCTAGTAAGTGTTATGAGTATGGAAGAGAAGCATTGTCCGACTATTGAGGAGGTAGCAGTGGTGCAAGAATACCCTGAAGTATTTCCAGACGAACTCCCAGGATTACCCACAGACAGAGAGATAGAGTTTGTAATTGATGTATATCCAGGGACTGCTCCTATATCGAAGTCACCATACAGAATGGCGCCAACAGAGTTGAAAGAATTGAAGATTCAACTGCAAGATTTACTGGACAAGGGCTTCATTAGACCTAGCTTTTCACCATGGGGTGCACCGGTTTTGTTTGTCAAGAAGAAAAATGGTACTTTGAGGATGTGCATAGATTACAGAGAACTGAACAAGGTTACGATCAAGAACAAATACCCCTTACCTAGGATTGATGATTTGTTTGATCAACTCCAGGGAGCTGCCATATTCTCCAAGATTGACTTGCGTTCAGGTTATCATCAACTGAAAATTAAAGAGGAAGATATTCCAAAAACGGCATTCAGTACAAGATACGGGCACTATGAATTTTTGGTAATGCCATTCGGTTTGACAAATGCCCCAGCAACTTTCATGGATATGATGAATCGGGTATTCAAAGACTTTTTGGATAAGTTCGTTATCGTGTTTATTGATGACATCCTGATCTACTCCAAGAATGAAGCAGAGCATGCTGTGCATTTGAGAAAGGTTTTAGACGTTCTAAAGGAGAAACAGTTGTATGCTAAGTTCAAGAAATGTGAGTTCTGGTTGGATCGAGTAATATTTCTAGGGCATGTTGTGTCAGGAGAAGGAATTTCAGTTGATCCAAGTAAAGTCGAAGCAATTAACAATTGGCCACAACCTACAAACCCTTCAGAGGTACGTAGTTTTCTCGGGTTAGCTGGGTACTACCGCAAGTTCGTAGAGGGTTTCTCGAAAATAGCATCTCCCTTAACACAGTTAACTAGGAAGACCGTAACATTCAAATGGACAGAGGCTTGTGAGCAGAGTTTTCAGGAACTGAAGAAAAGGTTAACCTCAGCGCCGATCCTTTCAATACCAACGGAGACAGGAGGCTTTGTGGTATACAGTGATGCTTCAAAGAATGGTTTAGGGTGTGTGTTAATGCAGAACGACAAAGTAATAGCATATGTATCCAGACAATTGAAGGAGTATGAGAAGAACTACCCTACCCACGACTTGGAGCTTGCAGCAGTAGTATTTGCACTGAAAATCTGGAGACATTACCTATATGGAGAGCGATGTGAGATCTATACAGATCACAAGAGCCTAAAATAATTTTTCACGCAGAAAGAGCTGAATATGAGACAGACAAGATGGCTAGAACTCGTGAAAGACTATGACTGTGTTATCAACTATCATCCTGGTAAAGCAAATGTCGTAGCTGATGCCTTAAGCAGAAAATCGTCCCAAGGTACTACATTGATGGCTTTGATTCAGAAACCAGAGTTACTAGACTTGCAAATAATGAATGTTGAGATTGTTCAACTGGGAATAGTGGAGGCAGGACTAGCAGCTCTAACCCTTCAGCCTACCCTACTTGATAAAATTAAGCAAGGACAAAATGCAGATGAATATTTAGCTAAAGTAAAGAAGGATGTCGCTTCAGGGATGCAATCAGACTTTCAGTTGTCAGGGAATGATGTCTTAAGATTCAAAAACCGGTTATGTGTGCCAAATGTAGATAGCATTCGTAGAGATATTATGGCAAAGGCACATTCGACACCATATTCAGTACATCCAGGAGCTACCAAAATGTATCGAGATTTAAAAGTGCAGTATTGGTGGCCAGGTATGAAGAAAGATATTGCTCAGTGTGTAGAACAGTGTTTGACTTGTCAGCAGGTAAAAGCAGAACATCAAAGACCGGCAGGAACCTTACAGCCCTTACTAATTCCGGAATGGAAATGGGAAAACATTACAATAGATTTTGTGGTGGGATTACCGAAAACTGTAAAGGGTCACAATGCTATCTGGGTAATTGTGGACAGACTTACGAAATCTGCTCATTTTCTCCCAGTCTGTACTACTTACTCCATGGATCGTTATGCTCAGATATATATACAGGAAATAATTAGACTTCACGGAGTACCATTATCCATTGTTTCAGATAGAGACTCAAGATTCCTGTCTACCTTCTAGAAGAGTTTACACAAGGCACTGGGAACACAGTTGTCTTTCAGTACTGCATATCATCCACAAACTGACGGACAATCAGAAAGAACGATACAAACATTAGAGGATATGCTCAGAGCTTGCGCATTAGATTTCTAGGGTCAATGGAGCAAATTTCTACCTTTGATAGAATTTTCCTACAACAATAGTTATCAATCTACTATAGGAATGGCCCCTTATGAAGCACTATATGGTAGGAAGTGTCGATCTCCGATACATTGGGATGAGGTTGGCGAAAGAAGACTTCTAGGTCCAAGTGTAATACAGGAAATGTCAGAAGCTGTGTCACAGATTCGGGAAAGAATGAAAACGGCTCAAAGTCGCCAGAAAAGCTATGCAGATAAGAGAAGAAGAGCACTTGAGTTTGCAGTGGGAGATCTAGTATTCTTGAATGTTAGTGAAATCAACTCTTGAACACACAACACCAAAGATTCTGGAACTAGTTCGAAGAAAACAATTTGAAATCACACATGCAGTTCGGCCAGAGTTGTGGCCGAATTGAACTTGCGCAGAACAGGAACTGAAAATGAATCAAACACAGTTTTAGCGTGGTTCGTTCAAGATGAACTACATCCACGGAGGCAAGACACACCTCAATCCACTAAGAACTCCAATCAATTACAGAGAATACACTCAAGAAATGAAATGCCCAATTCTGTTGACAAATTAGGGCACGAACGCTCAATCTCTAAATACTCTCTCTAATCTAAAGAACAAGGAAATTACTCGACGTAGTGATCTTCTCCTCAATGAGAGCTTTACAGTGATATATGGATTGAAGCTCGAATGCAACTGCACAGGAAGTTCTAACTGAAAGAAGTTGAGCTGAGCTACCGGACAAATGTGACGGTTTTCTTCGTCACTAATCTGCAACTGCTTCGTCACAAATGACGGTTATTCCACAACTGCCTCGAACCCGGTTTATCCTGACCAGCTTGTACTCTTGATGCTAAAACCTGGTTTATTCCTCCGGTTCTTCACTCCCTGATTCCGGTTCCACATTCCCAACACACCATATTACAAAGTATAGCTCACTTGATGATATTGAACATCACCTCACAAATCTCCACCTCAATGAATCAAGTGTGCCTCTTCCTGCCTCATCACCTCCTTGTCTTGTTAATGCTCTTCATGACATTGCTCAAGCTGCAGCAGGCTCGAGCAATGTTAGTGAAGAACAACTCAGAAACACACAACTCTTAAGAATCTGGAACTATACGAAGAAAAACAATCTGAATTCAAACACCCAATTCGGCCAGAGTTGTGACCGAACTGGACTTGCGCAGAACAGGAAATAGAAATGGATCAAACACCAATTTAACGTGGTTCGTTTAAGATGAACTACATCCACGGAGGCAAGACACACCCTAATCCACTAAGAAATCCAATCAATTACAGAGAATACACTCAAGAAATGAAACCCCCAACTCTGTTGACAAATTAGGGCACGAACGCTCAATCTAAAAATACTCTCTCTAATCTAAGAAACAGGGAAATTGCTCGACGTAGTGATCTTCTCCTCAATGAGAGCTTTACAATGATATAAGGATTGAAGCTCGAATGCAACTGTACAGAAAGTTCTAACTGAAAGAAGTTGAGCTCAGCTACCGGACAAATGTGACGGTTTTCTTCGTCACATTTCTGCAACTGCTCCGTCACAAACGACGGTTATCTTCAACTGCCTCGAACCCGGTTTATTCTGAACAGCTTGTCTTCTTGATGCTAAAACCCGGTTCATTCTTCCGGTTCTTCACTTCCTGATTCCGGTTCCACATTCCCAACACTCTATTTTACAAAGTATAGCTCACTTGATGATATTGAACATCACCTCACAAATCTCCACCTCAATGAATCAAGTGTGCCTCTTCCTGCCTCATCACTGCCTTGTCTTGCTAATACTCTTCATGACATTGCTCAAGCTGCAGCAGGCTCAAGCAATGCTCCACTTTGTTCCCAGGGACACCCTTAGTAAGAAAATCAGCAGGGTTATGCAATGTGTGTACCTTCTTCACTTCAACAGAACCAGAATCAATGATATCTCTAGCAAAATGCAATCTAACATCAATGTGTTTTGACCTTTCATGAAATGCTTGGTGTTTCACAAGGTGTAGAGCACTTTGATTATCACAGTAGATTGCCACACACTTCTGCTTGATGTCCAAAATCCCTCAAAATCCCTTTAAGCCAGATTGCTTCTTTAATAGCTTCAGTGAGAGAGATATATTCTGCTTCTGTTGTTGACAGTGCTACAACTGATTGTTGTACACTTCTCCAGCTGATGGCTGTTCCAAATAAGGTAAACACAAATCCAGAAATAGATTTCCTTGTGTCTATGTTTGCTGCAAAATCAGAATCAGCAAACCCCTCCAATGCAACAGTGCTTCCATCCACTTTCTTTTCAAACTTCAGTGACAAGTTCACTGATCCCTTCAAATACCTCATCACATGTTTCAAAGCTTCCCAATGCTCAACTCCTGGGTTTGACATGAACCTGCTTACTAAAGACACAGCATAGGCCAAGTCAGGCCTACTACAAATCATTCCATACATAAGACTTCCAACTCCACTTGCATAAGGGATATTGCTCATATGTATGATTTCCTCTTCAGTCTTTGGGCATTGTTCTTTGGTGAGTTTCTTCTGTAGATTAACTGGAGTGGAGAGAGGTTTGGCTTCATGCATATGAAACCTCTCCAACACCTTCTGTAGATATTGCCTCTGAGATAACCAAAGCACTCCAGCTTCTCTGTTCCTTAGAATGTTCATGCACAAAATCTTCTTGGCCTCTCCCAGATCTTTCATGTCAAATTCAGTGTTAAGTCTATCCTTCAACCATTGTACCCTCTTCTTGTTCCTGCTGGCAATTAGCATATCATCCATATACAATAGAAGGAAGACTTTATCTTGCTTTGAACCTTTGTTGAAGTAAACACAACTATCATAAAGACTTCTTACAAAGCCAACACTGATCATGAAGTCATTGAACCTCTTATTCCACTGTCTTGGACTTTGTTTGAGTCCATATAGTGACTTCTTCAGCAAACAAACTTTGTCTTCTTGTTCAGGAACAACAAAGCCTTCTGGCTGTTTCATATATATCTTCTCATTGAGTTCTCCATGTAAGAATGCTGTCTTTACATCCAGTTGTTGTAATTCCATGTCCTCTTGAGTAACTTTTGATAAAAGCAACCTGATTGAGCAATGCTTTACTACTGGAGAGAAAACTTCATCAAAATCAATTCCTTCTCTTTGTGTAAAGCCCCTAGCCATCAATCTTGCTTTAAACCTCACCTGTTTGGATCCTGCAGTCTCTAGTTTCTTCTTGTATATCCATTTAGAGCTTACAAGTTTCTGACCTCTTGGTTTATCCACCAATATCCAGGTCTCATTCTTTTCCAGGGACTCCATCTCTTCAATCATTGCCTGAATCCAGTGTTCACCTTCTTCACAGTCTAGTGCTTCTTTAAAACTACTAGGCTCTTGTGATTCCAGGTCTTCAGCAACACTTAAGGCATAGTAAACACTCCCTGCTTGACCATAGAAATTAGGTCTATTGATTGTTCTTCTAGGCCTGTCCCTTCCAATGCTGTATTCTCTAACATTTTGTGGATGTCCAGTTTGTTCTTCTTCTTCAGATGATGGATCACTATCTTGTATATTTTCTTGTGGTTGAGGTGTGTGATCATCTTCAGCAGGATGCTCCACCTGAATTGATATCTCTTCTGTCTCTAATAGCACCATCAAATTCTTCCTTAGAGCCTGTAGAAGTGTAAGCCATCACATTCTCATTAAACTTTACATCTCTACTTGTGATTATCTTCTGATTTCCCTTCTCTAGACACCACAATCTGTAGCCCTTTATTCCATCTGGATATCCAAGAAATACACATCTTAGAGCTCTTGCATCTAACTTGTCTTGCTTGACATGGACAAAAGCAAGACAACCAAACACCCTTAAACCTTCATAACTTGGTTTCTGTCCACTCCACACCTCTTCAAGTGTTTTGAACCCAATCACTGATGAGGGTGACCTGTTAATGAGATAACATGCTGTAGCAATGGTTTCACCCCAAAATACCTTTGGCAACCCAGCATCCAACAGCATACACCTTACTCTTTCAAGAAGAGTCCTATTAAGCCTCTCAGCAACTCCATTCTGTTGAGGATTCATTGGGGCAGTCCTGTGTCTCTTGATTCCTCTTTCTTCACAGAAGTTTGTGAACTCAGTAGAGAGATATTCCAGTCCATTATCAGTCCTAAGGTGCTTCAGCTTCTTCCCTTTGACATTTTCCAGTTGAATCAACCATGTTTTGAACTTATGAAAAGCATCACTCTTATTCTTCATCAACATGATCCACACCTTTCTGCTGTAATCATCAATCAAGGACATGAAATACCTTGCACCACCATGAGTCTCTGTCCTTGCAGGACCCCATATGTCAGAGTGAACATAATCTAATGGCTCTTGAGTTGTGTGAACACCCTTTCCATAGGGCAGCTTCTTGGATTTGCCCAAAGCACACTGATCACAGAACTCCAGGTCTTGATTTCCCATGTTTCCAATTACTCCACTTCTTGACAGTTCCTTCAACCCTTTCTCTCCTATGTGTCCAAGCCTCTTGTGCCATTTAACAAGCTCAGAACTGCTCAAGACCATATCCACACTCCCAACAACAGGTGAACCAATCAAGATAAACAACCCATTATGCTGTCCACCTTTTATCACCATTTTTCCATGTTTAGTGATATGCAAGAAGCCATCTACTGAGCTAAACTGACACCCACTAGTTACTAAAGAACCAAGAGATAGAATATTTCTTTTAAGGCTAGGAACATATCTTACATTTGAGATGACTCTGACCACACCATCAAACATCCTTATGCTCACTGATCCAACTCCTTTGACCTTACATGATTGGTCATTTCCCAGGAGAACATTTCCACCATCTTCTCTTTTCAGTTCATCAAACCATGACTGGTGTGGACACATATGAAAGGAGCAGCCTGTGTCCAAGACCCATTCCTTTACCATTCTTGATTCAGTAACATTTAATACCTCTGGAGGATCTTCTTGATGGTCAATGGCAACAGCTTCTGCCCCTTGATTTCCACCTTTCTTGTTTCTCTTAGGATAATCCTTCTTCAAGTGACCAGGCTGCTTGCACTTGAAGCATTTCCTCTTCTCAACCCATTCATTCCCCTTCTTTGGATTAGAGTCTCCTGCCTTTGGATCCTTAGCATTCTGTCCCTTCTTGCCTTGCCAAGGTTTCTTGAATTTGACATTCAAACCTTCTCCAGATTGCACCATGCCTTTATCACCTTGAGTCTGGAAACATTTAGACCTCAGAGCCTTCACTATTCCATCATAAGATAGCTGCTCATCTCTCCCATACATCAAGGCATCCTTAAAGCTTTCCATGGATTTTGGAAGAATGTTTAACACCATCAATGCTTTGTCATCCTCCTCCAATTTCACATCCAGGTCTTCCAATTCTTCAACCATCTTAATGAACTCATCAAGTTGATCAGAAATTACCTTATCTTCAGTGATCTTGAAGGCCAACATCTTCTGCTTCAAGAACAGCTTGTGGGAAACTGACTTAGATTGATACAGATCTTCCAATCTCTTCCATGCTTCTGAGGAACTCTTGCATCTTGAGACCTCTCTCAACGGTTTATCACCCAAACACAGAAAGATAAGACTGAGGGCCTTCTTATCCACTGATGCAAACTTGGGTTTCTCACTTTCTTCCCACGAATCCAGAGGTATCAAAGCAAGATCAAGGCCATTGTGAACCAATACTGCATTCATCTTGATCTTCCACAGTGTGAAATCATTTCTTCCTGTAAACTTCTCAAAATCCATCTTCATACCAGCCATTCCTTCTCTTCTTCAAGCTGTGAGATTTGTTTCCCACAGACGGCGCCACTTGTTAGTGAAGAACAACTCAGAAACACACAACTCTTAAGAATCTGGAACTATACGAAGAAAAACAATCTGAATTCAAACACACAATTCGGCCAGAGTTGTGACCGAACTGGACTTGCGCAGAACAGGAAATAGAAATGGATCAAACACCAATTTAACGTGGTTCGTTCAAGATGAACTACATCCACGGAGGCAAGACACACCCCAATCCACTAAGAAATCCAATCAATTACAGAGAATACACTCAAGAAATGAAACCCCCAATTCTGTTGACAAATTAGGGCACGAACGCTCAATCTAAAAATACTCTCTCTAATCTAAGAAACAGGGAAATTGCTCGACGTAGTGATCTTCTCCTCAATGAGAGCTTTACAATGATATAAGGATTGAAGCTCGAATCCAACTGTACAGAAAGTTCTAACTGAAAGAAGTTGAGCTCAGCTACCGGACAAATGTGACGGTTTTCTTCGTCACATTTCTGCAACTGCTCCGTCACAAACGACGGTTATCTTCAACTGCCTCGAACCCGGTTTATTCTGAACAGCTTGTCTTCTTGATGCTAAAACCCGGTTCATTCTTCCGGTTCTTCACTTCCTGATTCCGGTTCCACATTCCCAACACTCCATTTTACAAAGTATAGCTCACTTGATGATATTGAACATCACCTCACAAGCAATGCTCCACTATGTTCCCAGGTACACCCTTAGTAAGAAAATCAGCAGGATTATGCAATGTGTGTACCTTCTTCACTTCCACAGAACCAGAATCAATGATATCCCTAGCAAAATGCAACCTAACATCAATGTGCTTTGACCTTTCATGAAATGCTTGGTGTTTCACAAGGTGTAAAGCACTTTGATTATCACAGTAAATCGCCACACACTTTTGCTTGATGTCCAAATCTCTCAAAATCCCTTTAAGCCAGATTGCTTCTTTGATAGCTTCAGTGAAAGAGATATATTCTGCTTCTGTTGTTGACAGTGCTACAACTGACTGTTGTACACTTCTCCAGCTGATGGCTGTACCAAATAAGGTAAACACAAATCCAGAAATAGATTTCCTCGTGTCTATGTTTGCTGCAAAATCAGAATCAGCAAACCCCTCCAATGCAACAATGCTTCCATTCACTTTCTTCTCAAACTTCAGTGACAAGTTCACTGAACCCTTCAAATACCTCATCACATGTTTCAAAGCTTCCCAATGCTCAACTCCTGGGTTTGACATGAACCTGCTTACTAAAGAAACAGCATAGGCCATGTCAGGCCTACTACAAATCATTCCATACATGAGACTTCCAACTCCACTTGCATAAGGAATATTGCTCATATGTATGACTTCTTATTCAGTCTTTGGGCATTGTTCTTTGGGGAGTTTCTTCTGTAGATTAACTGGAGTGGAGAGAGGTTTGGATTCATGCATATGGAACCTCTCCAAAACCTTCTGTAGATATTGCCTCTGAGATAACCAAAGCACTCCAGCTTCTCTGTTCCTTAGAATGTTCATGCCCAAAATCTTCTTGGCATCTCCCAGATCTTTCATGTCAAATTCAGTGTTAAGTCTGTCCTTCAGCCATTGCTCTCTCCTTGTTCTTGCTAGCAATCAGCATATCATCCACATACAAAAGTAAGAAGACTTTATCTTGCTTTGAACACTTGTTGAAGTAAACACAACTATCATAAAGACTTCTTACAAAGCCAACACTGATCATGAAGTCATTGAACCTCTTATTCCACTGTCTTGGACTTTGTTTGAGTCCATACAGTGACTTCTTCAGTAAACAAACTTTGTCTTCTTGTTCAGGAACAACAAAGCCTTCTGGTTGTTTCATATATATCTTCTCATTGAGTTCTCCATGTAAGAATGCTGTCTTTACATCCAGTTGTTGTAATTCCATGTCCTCTCGAGTAACCTTTGATAAAAGCAACCTGATTGAGCAATGCTTTACTACTGGAGAGAAAACTTTATTAAAATCAATCCCTTCCCTTTGTGTAAAGCCCCTAGCCACCAATCTTGCTTTAAACCTCACCTGTTTGGATCCTGCAGTCTCTAGTTTCTTCTTGTATATCCATTTAGAACTCACAAGTCTCTGACCTATTGGTTTATCCACCAACATCCAGGTCTCATTCTTTTCCAGGGAATCCATCTCTTCAATCATTGCCTGAATCCAGTGCTCTCTTTCTTCACAGTCTAGTGCTTCTTTAAAACTACTAGGCTCTTGTGATTCCAGGTCTTCAGCAACGCTCAAGGCATAATACACACTCTCTGCTTGACCATAGAAGTCAGGTCTGTTGATTGTTCTTCTAGGCCTGTCCCTTCCAATGCTATATTCTCTAACATTTTGTGAAGGTCCAGTTTGTTCTTCTTCTTCAGATGATGAATCACTATCTTGTAGATTCTCTTGTGGTTGAGGTGTGTGATCATCTTCAGCAGGGTGCTCCACCTGAATTGATATCTCTTCTGTCTCTTTAGCACCATCAAATTCTTCCTTAGAGCCTGTTGAAGTATAAGCCATCACATTCTCATTAAACTTTACATCTCTACTTGTGATTATCTTCTGATTTCCCTTCTCTAGGCACCACAATCTGTAGCCCTTTATTCCATCTGGATATCCAAGAAATACACATCTTAGAGCTCTTGCATCTAACTTGTTTTGCTTGACATGGACAAAAGCAAGACAACCAAACACCCTTAAACCTTCATAACTTGGTTTCTGTCCACTCCACACCTCTTTAGGTGTTTTGAACCCAATCATTGATGAGGGTGACCTGTTAATGAGATAACATGTTGTAGCAATGGCTTCACCCCAAAATACCTTTGGCAACCCAGCATCCAACAACATACACCTTACTCTTTCAAGAAGAGTCCTATTCAGCCTCTCAGCAACCCCATTCTGTTGAGGATTCATTGGGACAGTCCTATGTCTCTTGATTCCTCTTTCTTCACAGAAGTTTGTGAACTCAGTAGAGAGGTATTCCAATCCATTATCAGTCCTAAGGTGCTTCAGCTTCTTCCTTTTGACATTTTCCAGTTGAATCAACCATGTTTTGAACTTATGAAAAGCATCACTTTTATTCTTCATCAACATGATCCACACCTTTCTACTGTAATCATCAATCAAAGACATGAAATACCTTGCTCCACCATGAGTCTCTGTCCTTGCAGGACCCCATATGTCAGAGTGGACATAATCTAATGGCTCTTGAGTTGTGTGAACACCCTTTCCATAGGGCAGCTTCTTGGATTTGCCCAAAGCACACTGATCACAGAACTCCAGGTTTTGATTTCCCATGTTTCCAATTACTCCACTTCTAGACAGTTCCTTCAACCCTTTCTCTCCTATGTGTCCAAGCCTCTTGTGCCATTTAACAAGCTCAGAACTGCTCAAGACCATATCCACACTCCCAACAACAGGTGAACCAATCAAGATAAACAACCCATTATGCTGTCTACCTTTAATCACCACTTTATCAAGTTTTGTGATATGCAAGAAACCATTCACTGAGCTAAACTGACAACCACTAGTTACCAAAGAACCAAGAGATAGAAGATTTCTTTTGAGGCCAGGAACATATCTTACATTTGAGATGATTCTGACCACACCATCAAACATCCTTATGCTCATTGATCCAACTCCTTTGACCTTGCATGATTGGTCATTTCCCAGGAGAACATTTCCACCATCTTCTCTCTTCAGTTCATCAAACCATGACTGGTGTGGACACATATGAAAGGAGCAGCCTGTGTCCAAGACCCATTCCTTTACCATTCTTGATTCAGTAACATTCAATACCTCTGGAGGATCTTCTTGATGGTCAATGGCAGCAGCTTCTCCAGTTTGCACCATGCATTTATCACCTTGAGTCTGGAAACATTTAGACCTCAGAGCCTTCACTATCCCATCATAAGATAGCTGCTCATCTCTCCCATACATCAAGGCATCCTTAAAGCTTTCCATGGATTTTGGAAGAATGTTTAACACCAGCAATGCTTTATCATCCTCCTACAATTTCACATCCAGGTGTTCCAATTCTTCAACCATCTTAATAAACTCATCAAGTTGATTAGAAATTACCTTATCTTCAGTGATTTTGAAGGCCAACATCTTCTGCTTCAAGAACAGCTTGTTGGAAACTGACTTAAATTGATACAGATCTTCCAATCTCTTCCATGCTTCTGAGGAACTCTTGCATCTTGAGACCTCTCTTAACGGTTTATCACCCAAACACAGAAAGATAAGACTGAGGGCCTTCTTATCTACTGATGCAAACTTGGGTTTCTCACTTTCTTCCCACGAATCAAGAGGTATCAAAGCAAGATCAAGGCCATTGTGAACCAAAACTGCATTCATCTTGATCTTCCACAATGTGAAGTCATTTCTCCCTGTAAACTTCTCAAAGTCCATCTTCATACCAGCCATTCCTTCCCTTCTTCAAGCTGTGAGAGTTGATTCCCACAGACGGCGCCACTTGTTAGTGAAATCAACTCTTGAACACACAACACCAAAGATTCTGGAACTAGTTCGAAGAAAACAATTTGAAATCACACATGCAGTTCGGCCAGAGTTGTGGCCGAATTGAACTTGCGCAGAACAGGAACTGAAAATGAATCAAACACAGTTTTAACGTGGTTCGTTCAAGATGAACTACATCCACGGAGGCAAGACACACCTCAATCCACTAAGAACTCCAATCAATTACAGAGAATACACTCAAGAAATGAAATGCCCAATTCTGTTGACAAATTAGGGCACGAACGCTCAATCTCTAAATACTCTCTCTAATCTAAAGAACAAGGAAATTACTCGACGTAGTGATCTTCTCCTCAATGAGAGCTTTACAGTGATATATGGATTGAAGCTCGAATGCAACTGCACAGGAAGTTCTAACTGAAAGAAGTTGAGCTGAGCTACCGGACAAATGTGACGGTTTTCTTCGTCACTAATCTGCAACTGCTTTGTCACAAATGACGGTTATTCCACAACTGCCTCGAACCCGGTTTATCCTGACCAGCTTGTACTCTTGATGCTAAAACCCGGTTTATTCTTCCGGTTCTTCACTCCCTGATTCCGGTTCCACATTCCCAACACGCCATATTACAAAGTATAGGTCACTTGATGATATTGAACATCACCTCACATTGAAAGTTGCACCAATGAAGGGAATAATGCAGTTTGGTAAGAAAGGAAAACTTAGCCCGAGATATATTGGTCCATTTCCTATTATTGAGAGAGTCGGTGATCTTGCCTACAGACTCGATTTGCCAGCATCAATGTCTCAAATACACAATGTGTTCCATGTGTCAGTATTGAGGAAGTATATTGCAAATCCATCTCATGTCCTAAACAGTGAACCCGTAGAACTACAAGCAGACTTAGGGTATAAGGAAGTACCAGTACAGATTTTATTAAGGGAAGTAAAACGGCTCAGAAACAAAGAAATTCCGTTAGTCAAAGTGCTATGGAGAAATCAATCAGTCGAAGAAGCCACCTGGGAAAGAGAGGAGGAAATGAGAGCCAAATATCCTGAACTCTTCAAGTAAGTAAATTTCGGGGACGAAATTTCATAAGGGGGGAAGGATGTAATACCTGCGCCTCTCACTACTCACTGACCAATATAATTTTTGCATTTCCTTCATTTCATATTGTTATGTGCTATTTACGTGTTAGTTTTATAGTAATTAATTTGTTATATTTATTACGTCATTTTATATTTTTGCGACTAATTTGGAGATGTTTAATTTGGTAGTCAATAACTCCCTAGTCTAAAATATTAGGACATGCTACAAAATTTAAGACTACACGTGACAAGTTTAAAATGTGAAATCCACCAAGTAATATGGGGGACAATTAGAAGTGTGTAGTAAATTATTGACGAGATAACAAGTAACTTCACTAAAACCATTCTCAATTATTTAAAATTTTTTTAAAAGTATTTTCGTAGATAACCAGCAAAATATCAAATTTAATCACTATATGAAATATCACTTGATAGAAAAAAAAAGTTAATTATAACTATGAATCCATAAAAAATATATATTACTAATTATTTTATTTAGTTAATTAACAAACTAAGTTTTTTTTTTAATTCTACAAAAATTCGTGTAATACACGGGTTCTATACCAGTATATAACAAAATTTTGTCTTGGTTATCTTAATCCGATTAAGGCGGTGCACAGTAAGAGATAAGTATCAAGAATTTTGTATTACCAAGAACATTTATTCACTCCCACTTTGCCGACGAGGGATCTTAACCAGGTAAATGGTCATTAGTTTCTTTTCATCATTAAATTGTTTTATTTGTATATCAAACTGTAAATTAACACATAGATGCTGGATTGAATTAGAGTAATATGGATGCAAGGTTTTAAATTAAGTGAGTAGTAATTAAAGTATTAGATATACTTACAAATATATATATATATATATATGCATACAAGACGGACGAATTAATAACCATTTTAATAATTGGTAATCATTTGATCAACTAATCAAAATTGTAATCATAAGATAACTATTATCATTTCTATCTTGCGTATATTAATTCAACAATTGAGAAATCAATTTAATTGTGGCACCAGTTTGATGTTAGAATAATTTCTTATTAGTTAACTTCTATAGATTGATTACCACGGTGGGATAGGAAGTTTCAAAAGTTACTCCGGAGTAGAGGTAAGTAGAAATTCATCTTCAACTACAATGCTTGAACATAGTATTTGTGTATATTATTTGTGATGACTGATTGTAATATGTGCACTTGTATCTTTTTATATAAAGTGTTTTATTCCATTAATAATAGTAAACTAGTGAGCATATCAGTCATGAGCATTAGCATTTGCAAGAATTTGCATGTGTACATGAGAGAAGCCAAAATAACATAATTTCATAAATTGAAAATGTTTTGGGGTTGGTCACCACTGGCACATTGAGAGTTATATATTATATATGGTGTCTCACGGGATGCTTCCGGTGACTGGCGTGCACACGGAAGAGGTTCCCACTTCAGCACCTTTATGATGATGGGTACGGGAAGAGGTAGACTTTCCGATGGACTGCAGGGGCAGGCAGGAGGCGGACCCCTGGTAGTCTCGGAAGGATAGCCACTTGGTCGTACCAACCATCAATGATGTCTCGGGTGGACTATAAGGGGGGAGGAGGGACCCTTGGTAGTCACAAGTACGGCCAATGAGTGATATTTTGGGGAGGTTTGTGACAGTGACGAGAGCCAATTCCCACCAAATATGATTTTTCTTGAGAAAGAGTTGAAAGAAATGGTTTTGTGTATTGCATCTCATCATTCACGCATTTGTCATGCATGATTTCTGCTTACTGAGTTTTAGCTCACGTAGTTCTTGCATTGTAGGTGAGTTTGACTACGCATGAGCTCGTAGACTGATCTGGCATGCTGTTGGAGTTTCTGCAAGTTCTGAAGCCCCGTGTATATGAATGACGACCTGTGGGACTAAACCTTGGACTCACTATGTTTTTGCTAGTGTTTTAATAATCTTTTTTTGGACATGTTCAAATTAAGGAACTTTAATATGTATATTTCTGTAAATATGATGTTGAATGGAGTGTGACACCTTAGTACTTGATCTGAATCTATGTAAATATGTGTAGGTGAGATTTTGGTCTTGAAGGAGTATTCTAAATCGTTAATTTTGAAAAAAAAAATAATAAAAAAAATAAATATACAGGTTTTGTAAGGCTGAAAATTAGTATAAAATAAGTTTTACAAGGGTGGGTGTGACACACCACACTTTTGACAATTATATAAAATTTCATTATAATCTCTCCCCACCCCCCAATCAGGTAAGTCATGTCCCTAAATTCCACCATTGAAGCCAAACGTCAAAATAATTGACACGAAAACCATTTCCAATGAAGATATGGATTACCGTGAGAACCCCATAAACCTCCAAATAAGCGAATAATAAGAAACAATAGCATAAATATGATCATTTGAAAATGGCGCAATATCCAAAATTCTCCAACCTTTGGATTCTATAGGATTGACATAAAACATACACGTAGAATGTAAAGCAGAACACCAGCTACAACAACATAATCGATCAACTCTTGACTAGCAAATGAAAATAACATATTGGTCCTTTGCAGCAATAAGTTGTTAAAGATCATGGAACAACCGCCAGTTTCCATGTCACCAAGCATTCCAAATTTCACAATTCATGAAACCAAGCGAAAATCAACGAACTAAGTCTTTGCCTCTTCAGAAGCACTTCAATCTCCATGAGATCCACTCAACACTATTTTCCACACAAATTCTTAGTAATCTCCATTTGCAATGACTTATCCTCATCTACCAACAATTATCTAATCATACTCTCTCGTTCTCCTAGTCAACTGTTCACCGCCCACCACACAACATGCACCTTAACCTACCACCACTACTACAAAAAAGCTAAAAAATAATGGTTTTTAACCATTGTTAAAGGAGGGTTGAGGCTGCAGTCTCAAATGGTGTAGTGGTAGACCCACCGTAAAAAAAAATAGTTCATGAATCGTTGTTATTTAACATAAATACAACAACCGATAATCGTTGTCGTAGATTTAGCACCTATGACAATAGTGCCTCATTAACCGCTGTTTTTTTAAATAAGCAACATTTTATACCCGTTGTTGTAGATTTCACACCTATGACAACGGTAGTTAATGCTTTTTAACAACAATCATGAACCGTTGTTATTAAGAATCTATGATATACGATTTCTGTATTTTTTATTTTTTTTCAATCTATTAAACATATGATTATATCACATTTTCATCATAAATATAATTATAAAAATTATATTAATTATAAAACTCTTTCAAATATCTAAAACAATGGCAATCACCATTACAACATCCTTACAACTAACTCTAAAGGTTTAATCATCGAAAAAATAACCTATAAAAAAGTAGTACTATAATTACAAAAACAATCAGACATCTATAGGTCGACTATAATGATGACCAGCATTAGTGCACAAAGCATCAATAGTCACTTTATCCAAGTCCAATGGTCACCACCTTTTTCATCAATCATGTCCAAAATTGCACAAATAAATTGAGACTATATTGATTATTGAAACGATTGAGTAGACAATAAGTTAAAACTAGATTTTCCTAAAAATAATCAGTAAACACAGTATTATTACTCAAATAACCACTTAAAATGAAAGTTTGCAGCTCAATCTCAGCTCCAAGAACTGATACGCCGACTAATTTTTTAAGAGCCCGAGTTCAGGATGAGCCCGAATGAGCTTAATCAAGATGTGATTTGCAAGCTTATATACGAATATTGCCCAAAAAAGAAGAATTACTTGCTCAACTTTTCGATCAGTAAAAAAACCTTCTTTGCAAAAGTACTTGTTAAAATCAACACCTGATATATAAGGGAAGTAAAAAAACAACCTCTCAACTTAGAAGTGTATGTAGCAGTTTTTTGTTATGTGAAATTAGAATCATGTTAGGTCCGACATCAGAAGTATATGTCACTTATTTTATATGTTTTCTTCTAGAAACAAATATAATTCAATAAGCACGTGATATTCCAAACACTGACAACTATTTCACAAGCTATCTAATATCTCCCTATTTTTAAAAGTGTGGATGATTCCCTACAAAATAATGTTGTGGCGAAAATTTCTTTCTACCATTCTTTTATCTATATGGATTTAAGCAAGGGAAAAAGTATGACCAATGTTTTAAATGACTTTATGTGTTAGTCAGGTGGCAGACTAGGGTCTAGCGCCTAATTGGGGCTTAGGCGGGGTTAGTTGTGTCTAAGCAAGGTTAAGGGGCCAAGGACCATCCTCGGCAGGGTTTAGTTAGAGGTAGACAGAGACTCGTATTAATAATATTTATTTATAGCAAGTAATAAATTCATCCATGACTTAGTTTATATTATTTATATGTATAACTTTGAAAAAATAAATAACTTATAATTTAATTTAATAAATTTGCAAAATCAGTCTTAATTTACTATATGCATAGCTAACAACACAATTTCATAAGTTTTTATCTAGTAGTTTATGTAGCTAATGGTCTTTCATGCAGTGAAGAATGTAAGAGAAATGTCTGCCAGTTTTAGCACATTGCAATGATCCTATCAAAATCTATATTTATTGCTCTCAAAATGTGATCTATTCGATTAATTTCCATCGACTCTCCGACATAAACATCAACGAAAAGAGGACACATGCAAGCCGATAATATGCATGGCCTACAAACTACATCACTATACAAAATTCAAAGTTGAAAGTTCTTGTGATAACTTGAGTACGTTTTATGAAATTGGGTAGAAATGTGGAGTACTATGTTACTTGTGTAATTCTTCCTGTCGCAACTAAGAGCCTTTATTTATTTTTGTCCAATCTAAAACAAATCATATTGATTTATAAAATAAGTTGAAGTAGGCAACATAAATATTAAAAAAATACTTGATGTTTGATTATCAAATAAATTACTCTAATACAATTATATGATATAATTCACACAAATGTATTCAAATAAAGTATACATAGAAGTTAATTTATATAATTTAACCATATCTTGTTTCTAGTTACCTACTGAAGCTGAGACTACTACTGCAGACTCTAACAAGTTGATGAAGGGCAGTCACAACAAGAAGAAACTGCCATTCCCCAATCAACTAAACAAACGACGAAGAACAGCTTCTGGACTATGAAGAAAGTCCAAAAGAAGCTCATTCTAAGAGCAATGCAGATGAAGTTGAAGATTACTGTTGGAAGAAGAATACATGAAGTGGACCAAAACCTTAACACAACCATTGCCAGCATGAACTATAAAATGAAGCTTGACTAGAGCAAGATGAGAGAGGAATAATTGTCAAAAATCAAGTTGATGATGTCAGTTCAGATGTAGTAAATTAAGAAGCAACTTAAGGCACTGCAAGCACTAAAGTAGACACTTATCAATCACATCAGTCTACTGAACAATCATCTAGACCGTTTAAGGGGAAACTGCACCATGAAGAAGAAAACAACAATACCATTAAAGGACAAGATGCTACAGGGTCGAAGACCAGTAAGATGAATGTACAACAACCACAACTGAAGCATTCCATTGTACATTGGTTGCTAGATGGCTATTTGAAGGGCCAAAACATCCAGAGAATGTAGAAGAAATTCCAAGGAGCAAGCGATCAAGCACACCCCCTAAGGAATACCCAACATAGAAGCGGCTCAAACATATCTTGGCAGTTAGCAGGAAACAGAAAAAGGAGACAAGAGAAGGCATCTATACAACTGGAAAATGAGACTGTTGTCTAAACAAGGCGGTCTCATGTGAATATAAATCTGGAATCTACTGCAACACTACAACGCGTTCTAGAAAGATTGGAGCGTACTAAATCAATTACTCAGTATTCATTACATACTCTATGCAAAGTAGTGAAAAACAACGCTTTTGGAGTTCTTACTGCTTGGGACCAGTATGTGATGTTGTATCCATAATCCCAAGCAGTATCAAAGAACTTAAAAGCTAATTTGTTAAAGGATCTAAAGTAGATAGGGTGGAGATGCATCAACTTGTGTCTGAACAGTTCGTATTCCTTGATGGGAAAGTTAAGGGCATCATATCGGCTATGGCAAACAAATAAAAGAAGAATACTGCAACATGTGCATGTTGCAAGTAGACATCTCCCACCTGCAAAGTGAAAGAAATGTTGACAGGGCTATACTGGAAAATATTCAGACCTTGCTGGAACTTAGCACAGGTTTGAGTATTGATGATATCAAAAGAGGGAAGAAGAAGCCAAGAAAAGGCTTGATGTACGCCGACAAAGAGAAGAGCAAGAAGCAGTCCTTGCTTAGAAATGCAAGCAAGAATAAGAAGCAAGGATACTAAGGGAGGAATGAAAGCTCGGAAGATGGAGGAGCTTAATTAATCTCTTGTAGTTTGGGAGAAGAATAAAGAGCACTCTTGGTAAATCCAATGCAGCACCTACATGAGATATTCCTTGCCGCTGGATCAGTCCCTCATGACTTCTCTTAGGAAAAGCAGCCAACTCTGGAAACAGAACTGATGCCTCTCCAACTCTTCTAATAATCGAGCGCTATGGGAATTGGCTTGACAACATAACTGATGAAGAGTACCAATCCCTCATGGCCACACAGATCCCAACCAATAGAAATCTAACACATAAAGAGATTGACAGCTCGAGACTGGCATAAATTTTTAGATACATCGACCATCTGAATGTTGGTGGACACAACAAGAAGATTCGAAGTGGAAATAAGGATCGCCTAAAAGCTTAAAGAGAGAATCTCCATGCTAGAGTGTTTCCTTACCAGATAGAGCTCAAAAGAAGGAAAAAGACTAAAAAAGTTAAATCACCTTCTGAAGACTGGTGGCTAATGGAAGAGCCCACTCCTGAAGCATAGAGCGTGTATAGAAACTTTGAAAAATTCATATACATTCAGTGGTGGAGGTATACAGATAAAGATCATAATCGCCCTAGAAGGAGGAAGGACCGAAATGAAGAAGATATAAGGAGAGACAGAAGCAGACAATGATCCAACCAGCAACCTCAATTGTTGTAAAATCATACATTGTTCTACCTTTCTGTATTCTGATGTAAGAAATATTCTTTTCGCATGCATTCAATTGTTGTAACTCTAATAGATCATAAAATAAAACAGTTATCATTACTGCCAAATGATTACAACTCGTAATCTTGCGTCATTTGTTTATATAATTGACCTTTTGATGATTAACTTCTAAAATCTAATAGTTTTATGTTATATGACGTTAAGCTTTAATTTCTTAGAGTTTTGACATCATCGAAAGGGGGAAAATTGCTAGGAAATTTATGTATAGTTTGATGATTCCATATCCTTGCTATAAGGTAGGAACTAGTGCCCCCAATAATATTTGTAACATTTGTAATAGATAGGGTTAATTCTACTTAGGCATAAGTCACAGCATGAAGCTTCAACAAAGTCATTAGGCAATATACAACATGTAGTATGTTGTAAGAGGATAGGGTCAGATGATGTAAGGTGCCACAGCAAGAAGTTAGCTTGTGCATAATGTGTGTAAAACAAAGTGTGTTGTAGTACAATCCACAACTTGGTGATACAGGATCAAACATCAAGACGTGTAGCAACCATGCCAGCAGAAAGGACTTCGAGTCAAGTCAGCTCCCAAGATTAAAAAATATAGCCAGTAGAGACACGAAGGATTCTTGTACTAATTATGCAATAACGTGAAGACATGTATCCTGGCAAAAGCAAAAACTATTCTACATCCTAACAAGAAGGCACACCTACCTTGACCTAATCTCTCAGCAAAAGGACAATAACGGCTATAAGTCGTACGAAGAGCATTAAATGTCAATGAAAATTTCCTTACTTCTTCCACAAGGACGAAACCCAATTGCTACAAACAGAGACTGACTAAGGACGGGAAAATTAAGACTTACTTTACAAGAGCTTTTTAAATTACTTTTCACGATTCGAGGTATCAAATTCTGATCATTCAAAGAAATCAAATCATCATATTATCTCCAGAAAAGTCTGAGAAAATAAGAACAAAGTGGCTACATCGCAACAACTAACTACTAGTCTACCATAGTTCTAAAGCTGCAACCTATTCTCAAAGTCTATCCAAGCTAAATTCACAGAAAGCTCACTCTCAGCTCCAGTTTATCTCACTTAGAAAGCATGCGCACATCTCAAATTGTTCTAAAAGTTGAGTGGCAGCTTTTAGTTGAAGAAACACTTTCATTAACATTAATTCTCTTCAAAGTGGTTTTTAACGGGGAGCCTTATATTGAATTAGAGATACAGATTAAACTACTTTAGTTCTAAGGAACTTGTACAATTAGAGGTGTAACATTTTGTGGATAGGTGAAACTACTGGAAGGTGCAAAGTTGAACTTGAACATCGTGTAACTAAGCTTGTACTGCGTGATCAACTTAGTGAATCTTCCTTGTGTAAGGGACAAGTGGACTTCAAATGATTACCCGCAGCTTCGAACCACTATAATTGTTTGTGTCTATTTCCATATATTCCATGGTTGATGTTGTAACATACTAATAACCATTGTATTGTCTTACAAGTTGTTAATCATGATTCCGTTGTATGTATAAAACTCTTCGAGCGTTTCTTGTTGTAAGCTGAAAAATGAACAGTCTTCTGTAAGCTCACTTTTCTGGAGGAGCTCATCGTTCTAAGCTCTGCTGTAAGAACCAATTTCCTACAGCGGACAACAACTTACTGCTCATGTAATAAAAAAAAAATAGACAAGGCTTTTTATTCTCCTCCTCTAAACCTCTAGCACTTGATACCAACAAATTTCATTGAGAATTTTGTTGGAGAATGAATTTTAATTGCTGATAGATGTATATTACGTACATTAGTGCACCACTAAGCTTATCTACATGATTGAAACGATTAATTAATATCCAAAATTAACGCGTCTTGAAGCCAAATAGAAATCAAATCTAGGTCTACATCTTAGGGGAGACAAGTTTCAGTATTACTTTGAATTCTAGGAATTAAAGTAAGATTTTATGCTGTCGATCTCACTTTCTCACTAATTAACTCGGGTTTTATTACCTTAGTTAATGTATATGGGTTAAACCACTGTACCATTTTTTTCTGATAATATATATTTGATAATGATTGCTTTTCAATGATGCTACCCCAATTAAAATTAAAATAACAATAATTAAAGATATATACTTAAAAGAAAGCATCATTCATATTACACTTAGTACCATTAAAGGAAGAAGATAGTGTTGTCAAGGAAGACAAAGGGGAGAGGTAAAGCACTCTGATTGGCCCATCCCATGTCTCCTGAATAGCCTCTTGATTTGATTACCCACTTGAAATTCTTGCTCACTCACTATATCATACAATATCTCCTCTCATCAATAATAATATTCCACTGAAATTATAGAAAATGATGTCCAGTAATCATGCAGCAGCCGGAGAAGCTGGATCATCATCAGCTTCGGCTTCAGGCGACCACCACCCACCGTCTCCAGCACCGGCTCCAGCTCAGGCTCGGGCTCAGCTCAGTCGCTACGAGTCCCAGAAACGGCGCGACTGGAACACCTTCGGGCAGTACTTGAGGAACCAGCGGCCGCCGGTGGCCTTGTCCCACTGTAACTACAGCCACGTACTGGATTTCATGCGGTACCTCGACCAATTTGGAAAGACAAAGGTGCACCTACAAGGGTGCGTGTATTTCGGGCAGGCGGAGCCAGCGGGGCCATGTAGCTGTCCCCTGAGGCAGGCGTGGGGCAGCCTGGATGCGCTGGTGGGGCGGCTCCGAGCGGCCTACGAGGAGAACGGGGGCGCCCCAGAAACGAACCCGTTTGCGAATGGGGCAATACGGGTTTACCTGCGTGAGGTGAGAGATTCACAGGCTAAGGCACGTGGGATACCCTATAAGAGGAAGAAGAAAAGGAGGAAGCCTAATGAAGGGATCAGCTCCACTGCTACTTTTCGACCTTCATGATTCTAGCTTATAACAGGGTAATCTACGATGCACGATTATTTTTCTTTTTATTTTCGGACTAAAACCAAATTTAACCCATCATATAATATATATAGAGGAACCCTAGTCCAGACCCACCTTAAACCCTAACTTGCACTTGCAGGTCACCCTCTTATTTCCAGCAAAGTGTATATATATAGAGAGAAAGAGAGAGACAAGAAAGCTTGAACACAAACAGAAACACACGCACACACACACTGACACAGTTCCTTTTCCCCCACCATGTCGAATAGAAACAACAAAATACGTCAGGAGATTTCTTTTTGTTTGGATTTGAATTTAATATAACTTAATCATGCATTTTATGTTTACTTTTGTCCAATCGTTTGTCTTTTCACGATATTAATATGCAGTGCTAAATCAATTAAATTAGAGCACAACGTTTACACAAAATTATATGTAGTCTTAATTAAAATTCCAACATATAAAGATATATCTTTTGTTTCCCTATCACATATATATATATGCATTTTCTCTTAAATTTGGTACATTTCTGTTGGGCAAAATCTACTAGCTTATATTTATATATAAATTCCCTATGTAATGTATACGAATTGATATCCTAGAAGCCCATTGTAAGAATATTTGTTAGTATTTGCTTACGCAGCCTTTATATATAATTCATAAAATACTTAAATACAATTCACAAAATTTAAAATTATATATAATAAAAACGGATGTAGAGAGTGTGTATATATATATCTTTTTGTAAAAATTGTGAAAAGACAATTTCCATGGATTTGTCTTATTGTTTGGAAAAGTAGCGTCACTTGTTCTCTTGTATATAATGATGAGGATCTTTGAGTCTGTTGCCGTGTCATTTATTTCTATTAAGTAGTAGTTGTAGTTGAAGTATTTTTAAGAGCTAGCCAGTCCAAAATATTCTCAGGGAAAAAAAAAGATGTCCTAATATATGAGTCAGGCCTTCGGATTTCTTTGAAATATGTTTTCGAATTAGCTGAAGATTTATGATCGAGTTATGTTTTCATACCTTTTGTAATTTGTAGAACTACTTTAATTGATTTTTTATGTATCCGTACTTTAAAAGTGTAATATATCACTCATGATGTACAATGATTTAACTCATTCCCAACGTCTTAATCCCCATTATAATTAGCTTCATTCTGTAATTAAGATGTTAGTATATCAGCTCGTAGCATTCTAATTAACTTCATTCTATACAATGTCACTATAGCAAAAAACTCTTTTTTACAACTGTTTTTAGACTACAATTCATGTGCTAACTAATAATAAGTTATTTCTAACCATTTGTTGTCACAAATCTCTCTAAAAATTATTTAGAATCATTTTAAGACTACTTTTAGAGACAATTAGATGTTGCACAAAATATTTGAGACCACTTTTATGGTCACAAATATATTATTTGTGTTCGAGTTATTGAGACGACTAATTAGTGACGACACATTGTCTCCAATAATATAATTGTGACAAATACTCATTATTTGAAATCATTTTTTGTTGTCTCAAATGATCATTTTATCAGTGTGTTGGCATATCAATTGGTATTCAAATTTACCTATATATGTTAACGGTGAGTTGGTAAGCCGGACTCACTACAACAAAAAATATATTTTTAGATATATTTTGAGATCGTAATTGTGGTCACTAATAATTATTAAGTTATTTGTGATTTTTTGTTACAAAGTTTTCTACAACTAATTTGACACCATTCTCAGACTAATTTAGAGTAAATTAGTTTTGCAAAAATATATGAGATGCAGTTGAGACAATTGATAAGTGACACGTATTATCTCCAATAATAAAATTGTGACAACTACTTATTATTTAAGGTCAAGTTTTAATGTCTCAAAAACCATTTTTGGTGTAATGACAACACGTGAGTGTTTTTATTTACCCCCTCTCTGCTGGTTGCTGTCTTATTTTTAATTAGAATATAGTTATGTACAATTTATTTGCAAGAATCTGTTGGTTCATGAAATGTACTTCAAATCACTTGAAAATTGACTACTAATACAAAGTTCCGTTTGCATTTCCAGTTTAAATGGTCAATCATTTCCAATAATGGTTTCCCTTGGTTTAATTATCCGTGGGCATAATTGTATAGATTTTGCATAAATTTGACATTAGTGGTCCGTGTATATATTTCTCTTGCCAGCTATATTCTTTATTGCGTTCTTTTTTTGTGTGCATATATAGTTGGAGTTTCCTGTGCAGGTAGCTAACTAGATTATTAGGTTACTACTTAAGATGGATAATACATATATTTGGGACTGAGATCAGAAATTTAATTATACTATTTATACCTTAATTACCTGTCATTTTGCAGCTTGCAATCTCTCTCGAGTGGAAAACGAAGTCTGCAGAAACAGTGACTTTAGAGGTCCCGGTGATTCCGAAATCATCAATAAGATTAATACTGCAAATTCTGTCGGCTTTTCAAGAGTTTTAGAGGGATTGATTGTTATTGGTGAACTGCTGCTTTTGTCAAATATCTCATTAATTAGTACAATTCAATTTTCTCCAAGTAATTAATTATTATTTTTCATATTTATATTGTTATTCGATAGTAGATTATGGAAGTGATCACCAGGCGGTAGTCTTGATGTATCTACCAACTACAATATCAAAATTACATTTGTTGATTTGGGATAACATAATCACTTTTTTAAGGAACATTCATCTATCGATGTGTGAACATATCAATATATCAAATGTTAATATCTCAATGTCATATCTGCACATGTTAGTCTTATATAATGTTTCGTGATTTTTACACATCATTAATGGTCACATTAGCATTGGGACACGACGAATAGGTTGTTCAGATATAGTTTATGTTGGTTTGACTCGGGCCAATGGACCCGGTCCAAGATCGCCCAAGTGAACTGACTCAATTACTAGAAGTAGGTAATTATGGGAGGCTCATCTTCCATAATATAGGCCCACTTCCCCCCACCACTTGTATAACTAAGTCTACCGGATACACAAGTGAATATACAAGAAAACAGAATGATTTGTCACACGCTAAGAGAAACTTTAAGGAAGCCCTAGCGTGTATTTTCTTCAACTCGGAGATGGCTCTTGGGTCGTGGAAAACTGGTGGTTTTCGACTTGGGATTTCCACCCCGACCAAGAGTACGTAATCATCGTGTATTGACTGTGGTTCGACTCGTATACGATCTGGGGATCCATTCCTCTACAAATCAAGGTACCCCAACTAATCTAATAGTGGTATCAGAGCTACAAAGGTTAGAATTCGGTCTCGATTAGTAATTGAAGAATTGTTTTATGTTTGGTTGTGATTGAAAAAACGTGCAGTGGCATTCTGCCTGATTTCATCAGAATTATTTTCAATTTTCGGCATGCTATTGATATGGTTTGATATGATCGTTAATAGCTTAGATCTCCAATTTGAATCACTTAATTCCGTTAAGAAACGAATTTCATATGATTTTTTTTAAGTTAGACCTGTAAATTTGAAAATCGACGAAAAACTGGTTTTTCAATTTGTTTCTAGTGTAATTTTTGTCCCGTTACCATTCTGTTTTTTCGTGTGTAATTGTCATTTTTGGATTCTATGTTGATTGAGCTTTCCATAGACATATTATGCGTGTTTCTTTGTTGTGTAATGAATGAGATATGATCTTTTAAAGATTGGACGAAAATTATGAATTTCTGGAAATTTTCGAAAAACTTGAAGATGTTCATGATTTCTTAAAACCCGATTTAAGCATGTTATAATCTGATTTAACACATTTATGTGATATGAATGCATTGCTTATAGAATAAGCTTCGATTTTATAGATTATATGTATAAATCGGACTTCTATTATTTGATATAACGTGCTTAGAAGATTAGAATTGGATCAAATTGTGTTCTTTAGATATTCTTGATGAAGAACTTGAAGAACAAGGTTCTTCACTCTCCAAGAAATCATTTTCTGATCCAAACACATAGTTAGAAATGTCGGATCGAGAAATTGATTGCACCATCGAACTCAAAATATTTAAGAATAGGGGGTTGTCGGAGCGCCGCTGGTCGAAATCACCGAATAAGCGGTGCGTGCTGTTCACTCTCCGGCCAGTGACTGTGGGCCTTGCTTGGTCAAATAGATGACACACCAATGTCTCATCAGCACACATGGACGAATGAGATCATGCCACGCGTGCCACGTCATCGTCAAGTTAGCAACAACGTCAGTGCCACATCATGAGACGTGGGCGCGTAACATCGCACCACGTCTGATACATAAGCGCCGACGCAGTGGCCACATACAAGAACACGTGGCGACGTGTCAGCATAGACTCACCAATGTCGTGCCATAAGTGCAGCGTCAGTCGACCCAGACCGGTCCAGCTACCGGTCCACACCAGTCGAATCGGGTAGCCAGCAATTCATGTTGGTCCATCGCCGCTCTGCCACCGATCGATTGCCGGACCGCTTCCGAGCGGTTACCGAACCACCATCGTTCGTCGTCAGACTACCACTTCACCGTCGCAGCGCCGCCGCAAAAAACCGCATGTGTGTCTGCGCGTGCTAGCACGTGACAAAGCGTGTTGGCACGTGGGAGCGCGTGAGATGCGCCGAGGGTGCGTGGAAGCGTGTGTGGACACGTGTGCACGAGTTGGTGTGTAGGTGCACGAACTTGCGTGTGTGAGCCCAAGATAGCATGTGGAGGTGTGTGCAATCGCGTGTGAGCTCGTATTGGTGTGTGAAGTGCATATACGAGTGGGTATGCGTGCATGTGAACGTATGAAGGCAAGTGTTGATGCAACGAAAACGTGGTAATGCGTAACGGAGCATGTGTTGCTTCTGAACCTGCGCAAGGGGCTATGTTTATTAATTTTCTGCTTGGAAAGTCCTCTGTGACATTGTTCTATCAACGCCCCATTTTTCTTTGTTTTTAACTTAATCATCTGATAGATTCTGAATCTTTTGAAATCTGAATATGTTTAAGAATTTAATCAAACCCAGAAAAATGGGTTGGGTGTGAGAACAATACAATATCTTCCTGGAGAAATCGATGAAGTATCTACTTGACTATATGCTAATTTGAATATTCAGTAGGAACTGATGAGCAATGAAACATGGGATTATTGGCCATGTTCTTTAGTGAACTTGCTGAATAAGTTTAAAAAGGTTGTTGATTGGATATGTCTAATCTAACCCCTACATCTTTTGTTCAACATAATTGAGTTATTTGACATGCCTTTAATGTGACGAAATGTTAGGCTTAGATCAAAAGTGATCACCGAGCTAAATCAACATTCGAATAATGTTAGATCTGCCGATAAATGAAGATGGACCTTAATATGATGTTGATACAAGTGTCTTTAAAGTTGAAAGATGCTTAGTAAGGATGTAATAGGAAGGTCGTCTGTCATAAATGGGATATAGTTAAGAGTATTAATTTGCTTTCAAACTGTATTCCCAAACATATGGACGGTGCATGTATTATGATCCTTGACATTCAACCATGTGTTGAACCCCACATTATGTGTTTGTCGATACAACTTGAGCGTGATTAACATAGTAAGCTCATATTGAGAACATGATTGGTTACTTGAGTGGGGGTTATGGGTTGGAAGAATCTTTGCATTCTCACTGATAACAATTGAAGATTTGGTTTTCGTTTAGGATTAAGTTGTGGTAATGTGACGAATGGATGTGGGTGATGATTAGGATCATAGTGAACTTTCGAGGTCATACCTTCCGATAAGATATGATAATGTTAATTCTAAGACAAAATACTTTGTACGTTTAGTTTTAGTAAGCACATATGTGTGCATCCACCTCCTTTATACGTAGACCATGGTATAAAACACAATAAGTAAGTTACTTCGAGGTTAATCTTATATGCAGTGATGATTAGATTACTAGACTCTTATGACTAGGGGTTCATAAAAAATATGTGCTAGACTTAGAGGTAGTCTTGAATGACATCAACCAAATCAAGTGAACCCTAGGAAGGTGTTAGTGTTAGAATAAAGAAGAAACCAAAAATAGTTATAGTAGTATGGAATTGAAGGCGATTCATCTACCGACGAAATCATGGATGTTCAACAAACTTTATGTTTGGTAATGATTCTCATTTAATAAAGAAAAAAAAAATACTTTAAACTCAAGATATCAGGGTATATCAGAGTAAAAGTTTGGAATCTCCACTGTCACCAATCAAAGGTTGATAATTCATGTCTTCTCTGTGAACAATCAATTAAAGCTTAAGTTAGAGTCTAGTATCTTCCTCTGAGTTGGGGCATCTAAAAACCGATCATGCTCATTGGGGTGGTTCGAATTTTAGGGGATGCCACTTATTATAATGATTATAAGTGGCTAAAATCTACTAGTTAGTTAATTACATGTTCCCAATCAAGAAATGAATTCTAAACATAAGAGGAATATGATCGAATGGGAGGATACTAAAAGTGATTTTTAGAAGAACGTCTCCGAGTAAAGACAAATGGGTCATTTTGGGAAATATATATTTGTTAGCAAATGCAGTGTAGTGTGTTTGGCTCAGCACATGCACTGAAACTAGTTGGAAAAGCATTTAATCATGTCAGTCCATAGTGCACTTCTTAGTTCTTGGCAAACCTGACAAATGAGTTGACAATGAGGGTCAAGCATGTAGCCTATTCACTAAGTGTGGCAGTAGATACCTGAACACTTTTTGAGAAGCACCTAACAGTGCACATTTAGCTTGAATAACTGCAAATGCTAGACAATGTCAAACTTGTCCATTCATCCCTTTACTTCGGGTAAAAAGATTTAAGGAAATGAATATCAGAACTAGAAATTTCGGGGATATTTTTTTCTATTTCCATAGGATTATAAGGATGAACACAAGAGTGAATGCCATAATTGATAACTTAGGCATTTATCACTACAAATTGCATTTGCAACATGCCAAAGTTGATGATTAGGCTTAATCTCTTGCGATTCGGCATTGCATGATGACCTAAAGTTTTCATATATGTTATTATTAAGAATCTTGAAATTGGACGAATTTTTATTTCTGTTGGAATTCTTATACGATATGAACTTAACCTGAGATAATAAGAGGTTGATTGGTTGATAAATATTAAAATAATATTATAAATGAGCATGACGAGACTGTTTCATGTCGTTGGATGGAGTAAACATATATGTATGCCTTTGAATATGGATTTATTAGTGCAAAGGTGCACTAGACTAGTTTACATTAGGCATATCATAATCAATTAAGGAGAAATATACTGGAGGAGTAATTTTTCCAGAATTGTCAATCCTGGGGGGGTTTGTTTCGCTTCACATCAACACATGAAATATTTTGAAGACAGTTAGCATAATTTTTCTGTTGCGATTAATTCATTGTAATGTTTTGTGATTCAATGACCTAATGGTTGATTATGGAGCCTAATCTCCCGGTACGTATGAGGATTTGTCACAAGAATTAGTCAATTCATTGGATTCCCTAAAAGTCCAGTGTTTAAGACAACAATCACTTGAATAGGGCATAAGTGCTCTTAGACCAATTGCAGGGGTGAAAGATCTCATGATCATTTTATGTGATCAATGTAGAGGAGCAATTATCAAGCAACCATCTATTCTTCACATACGTTTTTTGACAAAATTGTGTAATGAAGAGGGGAAAAAGATGTTGCTAGATAATAGTTTAGGTTTGATGGTGGGTGCAAGTCAACTAATTTATTTCAATGGAAAAGAACGTTGATTGCGGCCTATAACTTGGAAAAAGGGTTTTCATTGAATCAAGGTATTCATTGAATCACTAACTTATATATCTCGTAAACTTTGGACTTATAGATCATCATGCCTAAGCAAGTGAAGGTTCCAGGGATCAACGAGGATCGTAGGGATCAATTGTTTAGGCGAGTGACATTTTCCAATTAAGTTTGGAAAGCTAAATCCTCATAGAGGAAATGCATCTTTAAGGGATACTCTGTCAGTCCAAAGGTTATATGTTCAAACATGAACAGTTGATAAGGTTGTTCACAAAACCTAATTTTTTGGAGATATTTCCTAGTAGGGGTTGAGTTAGAGTAAACCCTTCTTTGAAAAATTCAAAGATCTATATCTTGCTGAACTATAATCAATTCAAAAGGATATCCTGAAACGAGATTCCAGTGGGGGTCAACTTTCGGTGATAACATGATCTATTTGAATCTTTCACTGGAGCAGTGCTGGGAAAATGCATGCTTGAATCTATGAGATTGCAAGGCATGTTTGACTATGGATCTCTAGAATTTGATAAAGACTTGGACTATGTATCATCCTTGGATGGATGAATGGATGAAATCAAAGAACCAATTGTCTAATGGGTGTAGTTGAAACCAGGTATGGGGACTGGTTAATATTCTGTTGGACACAGAGAAATTGTGAAAAAAACGGTTCTCAAAAGGCTGTTGAAACTGTTAGAAGTATGGATCTCAAATTGATTGGGAAGTTACACTTAGAGTGTACGGCTTGTCTTTCAGACATTTCCTATAATTAGATTTTCATTTTTAGGTGGTTGACAGATTGTATTTCTTGGTGGAAAACGTGGATAATAAACAAATTGGTTTAACCAAGGAGGTTTTTGGTTAAAGGCTAAGAAATCAAGTTTTATAGCCTAGTATAATACTCAAGTCATTGTTATATGATATTTTACGAAAGTATCAATCTCATGCCACTTCATCATGATGAACAGATACAATTGAGAGTTGTCACACCACGAGGAAACTTGCAATATATATTTTGCTAGTGAGGAAAAACATTGAGTATTATGACCATTGAGAAATGGATTGTCTTATAACTCGGAGTTGAAGGATATGGATAGGGCTACTTTTGGGATAAGTAAAGGTTCCAAGGGATCATCTAGATGACTACTCGTGATTGGATAAGCATCACTTGTAAAAGTCTTAGAGTGATTCCATGTGGACGCTCATGCACCCACTAATACTCTTATTAGCTAAAGATGACGATTCAAAGCCACTTAATGTGTCCAATAACTTTTAAAGAGAAATTTGTGATATCCATAATACAATATTCTAGTACTTCTTAGAGATGCAAATAACTTTAAATGTGTGTGCCTTAGTGTAGTGCAATTGGTCTAGTAATTGAGCATTAATCGAATCCTAGTAAAAGTATACGAGTACACTTGAAAGGGTTCTTTTTATATCCTAGTAGCACTATACCATTCCCCTAAGTGTAGGAACAATGATTTGGTTGGAATAATGCATAGCTGATACTCGGTACGGTGATATAGATCAGAGAATATATATTTCTAAGTATCCATTCTTGCAAAGTGGCAAGATCGTCTCGGAGAGAAGAAAGTATTGGGTGAATGTATAGATATCTACAATCATAGCAAAAGCTTGGAGCTTCTCCCTATACAGTGCGAAGATGTTTTGGTTGAGTAATTTTGGAGTGATAAGAAGTTCAGTGGGGGCTTTCGTAACTCATAGTCCATAGATGGGACGTAGCTTGTCATACCTCATCAATAAATAAATCAATAAATTAATTCATATAGAACCAAATAGAACTAAGATTTTAGTTTTCATACTTGTAACAATGTTTAAAACAAAACTAACAAATAAAAAAGGGATTTATAGAGAGAAAATGTAAAGTGGCAAAGAACCCCTCACCTATTGCTATTGAACCAAAAAAGAGTGATGCAGAAGCAAAATAATGACTCGAGTGACCGAAATAGAAGGGATGACCTCTGCAAATTATAAACAAATAATTACGGATTAAGTAAGAGATATAATAAAGAGAATAAAAGGATTCGAAATTACCCATACTTGTTAGCATCACGATTGACGCCGGTAGAATGGCACCATCGATGAGAATGGGAGAGAGAGGTCTTCGATTGTGATTATAGAAAGTGTTAAGGAATTAAGATAGAGAGAAAAGGGGGAAGATGACATGGGGTTCAAAGTGTTGGCGGTAATTACAAAAGAGAAATGGAATGGGGGTTAAAAATTTGGTCTTTGAATTGATAAGATAACTGGAATATATCATTTATTTATTTTTTAATTATTTAATTTAGCCAAATTTGACCACTTTTGGTGGGAGTATTGCCGCCCCCATTTTCACCATTTCTAGTGATGGGCCTTCTCCTTTAGTTTAATGAAATCTTGATTTGGCCACCAAAAGATTTTAATGAGAATATTTTTTTACACTCACTAAAGCTATGTATATTGTACACTTAGTGAGGGGGTTTTCTTACTTTCACTATTCTTTTGTGACTCAAAGTCACTTTTTCTTGTAGTGCAATGTGTTGCACTCTACCTCATTTTCTTGTTAACATCGTAGGGCCATGACTTTTCCACTTGCCATATTCTGCTTAGAAATGGCTCGTTGACCAAGTGGTTTTGGACCTTCTCTTGTTGCTTGATTGGTAATGACTGCAGGTCTTGATGTTTACATTTCTGTTGTTGCTCTTCGTTTTTGTAGGTACCAAACCTGCTATGGAGATGGTAGAGTTTTTCACCTTCTTTGTAGAATATATAAGACCTCTTCCTTTAGTAGTCATTACCTCGAACATATGTCCAAAAGATAAATATAAAATTATCAAATAAATCAATTATGAAATTAATACTAAAAGATATACACACAACTTTCTTTGAGAAAGACCTCAATAATTCTCATCATCATCCTCTTCACTTGATTAGTGGGGTTCACCTTTTACATCAGGGTTGTACTCATCCATCTTTCCAAAAACTTTCTTAGACTTCATTTTGCTAGTCCGTTGTCTTTTCTTATCGTTCATCAGACACATTGATTCATATTCAAGGGTATTGATTTCTAATTCTCTCATCCTTCTTTTAGTATCTTCCATCATCAACATATGCTTCTCATACCCCGTCATCTTTATATTTGATAAATGCTGAAAAACCATATGGTGATCTAATGTTAACTTGAGCAAGAAAAAAAAAGGATGTATTTTAAGTCTTAAACGACAAAACATGTATATGGATATCAATGACAATACAGTAACTTTGTTCGGTTTGCTTTAACTTTAGTTTACATTTTGCAATTATAGCACATAAGACTATATTGTACATAGTTGACATGCTCCTGATTACATGTTTCATTACTTTACCATAAAAACCTATGACTAATTCACATAAAAATCTTCATAAATTAGTGAATAAGGACCAAAATCCAATATGATGGGTGTCAAAATCTCATATATCAATAAACTTTAGTTAGCTTTTGGATGAGCATGATATTGCTCCAAATTTCATAGTGATAAACACTTGTAAATTCTAGTGGCTTAGTTAAGAACTGCACTTGAACAACATTCTAAAACAAAACTAAACAATGCCCAAATTCTACATTCTCAAAACAAAGATAACCCTTCTTCCAGATTTGACCCTAATCTTCCAATATCTTTCAACTAAAATCCCAAATATCAAACCGGCCCCTTGTTTATTTTGAGACCAAATTTCTAGATCAACATCAAGTTTACCAAATAATTTCGTAAGGATACGCAGTGAATATGTTAACTAGAATACCCAATAACTTCTCCTATCTCTATAGGATCACATTACTTGGAGATTTTGACAATGTTTGTGGAAGAGTTCACTTTCATTTTGCATCATTAGCTTGTGGCTTTAGTTGTTAATCTATGTTTTAGGTTCGTTGAAAAAATTTGCTTTACGTGTTCAGGTTTTTTTAGAAGAGAAAATTGAGATTCATAAATATTCACTCAACAAATTGTTAGGCTTTGAGATCAGTGTGTATATGAGTGGGGTGAAATTCTATAATTGGAATTGAGAGTGAAATTATGCAGTTTGGTTCTTTGATTTATTTCATTAAGCACTAGTCATTTTCTTGGAGAATGTACACTATGATGTTGATCAATTTTCACTCAACATATATCGATTAGACTCTGATATCATTATTTTGGTTGTGTATTAAACCAAGTTCTCCTTTCTATATAGAGTTGCAACCATATTAGCTAATGTATACCTTGTGACTAGAAGTATAGGAAATGTTGAAATAAACTACTCCAGAAGTGCAAAACGTTGGCAGTGAGAAGTTAAGGCCGATTGCCAAGTTAACAACTTGATGAGTTTGCATAAAATCGTGGTAAGTGTACAATTTTCTAAGCTAGAATAGGAAGTTGGAAATAAATCTGATATAATATGGTTAAAGTAATATGCGAATCCAGATAGGCAAAAATGGTGAAAGCTAAATAACTATGTTAACGCGAGTAGGTCATGAGGTGTTATGTTGTGGTGTGGTTTTTGTATGGGAAGGCTTTGAGGGGCTCGCCAAATTATACGGATATGGCTAGATGTGTAATGTGATGATACAAGAGTTTATTATTTTGAGATTTTATTCTTTATTTGAAATAGAATTTTAACTTTTTCTTTTCTTTATTTGAAATAGAATTTTTAACTTTTTCTCTAACTCTGCTAATGAACAATGATTTATAAAAAATTGTTATAGGAAAAGAAAACGGTGTAAAATCGTTGTATATAGCAAGAGCGGCAACATCCTAAACATTTTGGTATGGCTAGCAGAGAACAAATTTATTTTTTGTATTTCTAACACAACAATCAAGAATCGTTGTCTTAATGTTGAAAGACAACGCTAATATGAGTTTTGTATTACTATTATCTTATCAACGAAATTCAACGATTTTAGTATGATGCAAAATTGTTATCTTTGTATGGAAATACAGCAGTCTAGAACCGTTTTTTGTAATCGGAGTAAAAGATAATAATGGATTTAACAGCATTGTCATTGTGTCATAGACAGCGGATAAAAAATGTTGTCTATCAGGGTTTATGTTGTAGTGCAAAAATTGGAAAAATAAAAATAAACAAATATGGGAATCACAAAATATTGAGAGAGTTACATGGATTCAGCAGCGAACTACCAGGGAAAGGGGTAAGACATATAGGGAGATAGAGAGGGGGATGAAGGTTTACGTCTTGGAAGCATCCCAAATGGTAAAGAGCACTTTTTATGTTCTTATTATTAGAAGAACAATTAATAATTAATTAATTTCGGGGAAAATCTGGAGCCAAAAGTTCTGGCAAAAAATTTAAGTGAGTCAAATTTTCTAAATTAGAAGTTGTGTAACTTTTTCTTTCCGTAATTATTCTCGAGTGGTTATTTAGGATTACGACTTCTTTCTAAAGTATACAAAAGTGATATTAGAAAATATAACATTTTGAATTAGAAATTTTATTATATGTTTTTTATTTTTTGTATTGAAAAAAGGCCTTCCACAAATTTTACATTAACTAACACATAGGCTTTAAATTTCAACGCTTATACGTCTATGTGATTCTATGAACCTTGTTAATATGCTTTGAATTTTTATATAAGTGATATTAATTAATTTCAAGAAGAAAAATATGTTTTTTAAATTAAAGCATTACCAATTTGTGTTACAAAAAATAAAAGTGTTACTTGAAAAGTGATACTTATTTTAAATGTGTTACATGTCAGTGTTACCTATTATTAAAATATGAAAAAAGTGTTACATATATATTGAAATTATAAAAGTGTTACAAAGATATGTTACATAAAGTAACTTCTTGACAAAGTCTTACAACTATGTGTTACCTAAGCTCACTTGTGTTGTAATAATTAGTATGTTATAGAATTCGATTAAACTTGTGGTCTTCTTTGCATTGATGCCGAATCTTTCACTTTGTTGAGAAGATCGTATTCTAGCTGGAAAAAAAAAATTACTCAATGCAGTACACTATTTTTCAATTAAACAACATAATCTTTTGAACCAGTCATGTTTTGAAGACCATAATATGGCATTATATTTCTCCAACTGGTTTCAAATTCATTTTCATAAAAAACAATCATATAAACACTTATTGAATTCATTCTTGAATGCACTGTTGCTTTTCACATTCGCAAATATTGTGATGGCACTTTTTTAGATATGCAATTGGCAAAGGCGGTACCTTCTACCAGGGAACCTAAAATTTATATCGACAAGTATTGGTATACTGAAGATACATTATAAATATACATATCTTATAGTATATGGTGAAAATGTATTAATATTATTTGAATATTACTTATGCGAAAAACAGTTGTTGCACCTTCTCGTTTTGAACTTCTTTACAAAAGATACAGTATAAAATTTATTTACTGTATTGTATAAATTGTAAAATAAAATAGTATTATTTGAATATTATTGCTGCAGAAATATTTGTTGTACCCTTTCAATTGCTTTTGCAATTGCAAAATCTTGGTTTGTGAACATTGTTATGGGAGCTTTCCCTCACATTGATTTTTTGAATGCTATGAAAAGCCGCTCAAATGACTCTACTTTCTCATTTGCTAGGAATGCACATCCAAACATGATATTTTTCTTATGGTTATTCATTCTGACAAAATGAACGTATACCAAATTATACTTATTCATTCTATGTATTGTGTCAAATACAACATCACCATACACCTCAAAACCTTTCATCATCAATCATTGAGTCCCTCCAAGAATGCATAATTACTCATCCTTCATTTTCACCTTGTAGAAAAAATTACTCTCTTCATTTTGTTGGTGTACCATGTCTACTATTGATTATGCATCCCCTCATTAAACTACTTCAATTTTCTTACGATTTATGAAGCTCATGTGATCTTTCATGGTGCGACCTGTAACACCTCGAAAATGTTTTAGCATGCATATTACGTTTATTTACACTTTAGCTGTCATTCCACGCTAAGTATACATTTTTTATGTATTATAATCTATCATTTCATATTAAGCTCAATGTCTATTTTTCAAGGGTGTAGGGACACTCGAAATTGACTGTGACTACGGAAATGGAATACAAAAGGAAAAACGGTGAAGGAATAATATGAATAACCTAATAAATGTTAGATATCGAATAAATAAAATAAAGTGAAATAAGATCGAATAGATTAACTTCAACGAGAATAAAATTTAATATGTTGTTCTTATATGTTTCAAAAGTGTGATGCAACATGATTTATGATATTATGCTTATGTGATTTATGATTTAACTGGTTGGGCTTATTATGTGACTTGATGAATTATGTTATTTCATAAGTGATTATGAAATGCTAAAGTGAATGGTGCACGTGGTAGTGCACACACTTTTAGGTCAATTTAAGTGTCTTTTTACGGACTTTTGTGTGCATTTTCACGTGTGTTTTGTGCGTTTATTTCTCATTGGGCAATTTGACGTATTTGTTTCATTTTCATGTCAAGACAGGTGAATTAAGGCCGAAAAACAGGTTCGAAGATCTCAAATTGACAAATCGAGCTCAAAGGATGAAGAAAACAAGGAAAAACAGGGGATCATGCCCGAGGTGGTGAGGCCACGCCCGTGGCTCAAGCCACGGCCGAGGCAGTCCAACGCCACGGCCGTGGCCATTCCTCCAGAAGAGGCCACATTTCAGCATCAATTGCCACGACCGAGGCAGCCAGTGCCACGGCCGTGGCACTACACGTTCCACGCCCGCGGTCTGAATCATCCGCAACCGTGGCCAGTCCTCCAGAAGTAAAGGCGAATTCAGTCCAAGAAAGACCACGGCCGAGGCAGTAGATATACCACGACCGCGGCCACAAATTGGGCCCAAAACCCTTGTTTCACCACGCCCGCGGCCATCTTTATGCCACGGCCGCGGCGGGGGTTCCCTGTTTTAAAAACCCAAACACGTTTTTGCCTAAATTGGAGCTAGCACTTTCTCTCCTTATATATATATCATCCCATTCGAATTTAACCTAACTTAGAACAACCTAGAACCCATCCCCCACACATAATCAGCCACTTTTCTCCATTGGAAGCAAGGAAATGGAAGGGGGTTGAAGATCTTGATCTTCAACCCCTAACCTTTGGTTCTTTCTATCCTATTTTCATGTTTTCTTTAATTTTCTGTTATTTTATCTTTGTATTAGGTAAAATGGGTGGCTAACACCCTTAGTTCACTCTTGATTATTGTGGAACCTTGAGTCCAAGACATTTATGTGATTATTACGGTTAATGTTACCGAAAATATTGTGTATTCAAGTGTTTTGTGTTATTTGCTGTTATTGACTCACATTTATGAATTTATTATTGGATTGATCACCCTTTAAGGGATTTGTGAATGTGTTGCTAGAATAGGAGGTCACTATCCGTAATTGTAGGATTTCCGATTCCCGAGTAGCAAACAATAATTATTTATTTGTGATAACACAAAGTTTAACCTCTAAAACCGAGCTTGCGAGTTTTATGTTGAATTTATCTAGTTGTCCTAGTGTTTAATACATTTGGTGATTGAATCTAAGAGAGCTTTTTCGAGGATTCGGTTAAACTGAATAGGGTTAGTCGAAGAGCTTGTTTTGATTAACTAAGATTAAGGGATAACAAGGCTATTAGAGCTTGTTAATAGTCTTGAGATAAGGGCTAGAATCACAATTGAATAGGGCATTGACAATAGTTACATAAATCGTCCAAGACCTCGGTGAAACATGATCAAGGGTGAATCGTTTTGTTATTTAAAAACCAAAAACCTATAAAAATCTCTTTATTTGTCTTTGTTTATTTAGGTGTAGTTGTTATTTCATTGACCCCCCACTTCTTTATTGTTTTCTAGCTTATTTACTTTATGTTTCTTCATAATAATAGCTTAACACATAAAAGCAAAATTTGTTCGACCGTTCCTCGTGGGATCGACCCTTGCTTGCCACTCTACTAGTTAGAGTAGTCGGTAAGGTTTAAGTGTATCTTCATATACGATTTAATTTGGTAGTCGGAAACGACGCTACCAAATTTTGGTGCCGTTGCCGGGGAATGGTTTAGAACGATTTTGTTTTATGTGTTAAGTGTTTGTTTTAGTTACATAGCTAGTTGTTTGTTTTGTTTATTTAAAGAGCATCCGTCGAGCCAACGACGTTAAACAAAGGCGCTTGTCGGGAGGCAACCCGACGTTTATTGCTTTTCGTATTTTAAATTCATAGTTTAGTAGTTTTAATAATATTCTAGTGTTTTAAATTATTTTGTTTAAATGTGTGTAGGTGCCCAACAATCCACTCAAAGAGATAGTGTGAAATGGGGGTGAAGGAGCCCAAAATGGAGGAATTACCCAGAAAAAAATCACCACGGCCGTGTCACACAATCCACCTCGGCCGTGGCCTCCAACAAAGAAAAATTCAAGCCATTCTGGACAACTCACCTCGGCCATGGCCTTTCAATAGCCACGACTGTGGCCAAATAAGGCCGCGACCGAGGTCAAGTGTTGCCGCGCCCGAGGTCAAGCTCGTGAAGAATTTGAATCATTCTGGACAAAAGGCCACGGCCGCGATTGCTATAGGCCACCCCCGCGGTGAAGCAACGCCTCGGCCGTGTTATTTCTTGACCACGCCCGAGGTCACTTATGCCCAAAAATCCTGAATTGCACTGGAAGGATTGCCACGGCCGCGTTAGTTTATTGCCACGCCCGCGGTGAGACTTCTCTTCCGCCACGCCCGCGGCAGTTTTTACGCCTCGGCCGCGGAATACTCCCAGGTATAAAAAGACAGACGCGGGCGAGGTAGGGCATTTCGCCCTCCTCCTCGCGAAAATTGGCGAAAACACACTCACACACACACGAAATCCGCCATTGTTACTCAATTTCTTCCCCTCAAATTCACACCACACCTCACCCACATCATCATAAACATTTCTATCCAAAAAAATTCGGATTTGGAGCAAAGTCGGAGTCGGGTCGAAAAGGGCGCGAAAAATCAAACTTCAAATTTTTCGATTAAACTCGACCGGTAAGTATGGCTATCCTTTCCCCTCAATCTTTATTTGTTATTATGAACTTTGTTGTTAAGATTTGGGGCAAATTTGTTGTTGGATTAGTTGATATATTGATATTGGTTGTGCACACGTATTTTGTGAATTTTTGCCAATGTTGAATGTTTTTAAGTAATCTAACACTAAATTTGTAGTGATAGCCTTTGTTTTTGCATGATTTGTTGATGATGGATGAGGATTAGTTTGGGAATCATTGAAAATTGAGGATTGAAGTTGATTTTTGCTATATCACCAACCACTTGACATGCATTCCATTTTGTTACCCTTTTTGCTATTTGATTCTATTATTATGTTCGATTGTTAGGTTGATTAGTGAATTTGTGTGAATAGTAGATACTTTTAGACTCTTGATAATAATGAAACAAAATCAACCTATTTTTGTTGAGCATTAATAGAATTTTCTTGCAATAGGATAATAATTAGACATGTTTGCGATTTATGCACATTTAATCAAGTCAACTAAGTCATCTAGATTGCGAATTCACTTGTGATTTTCTGTGATTGGTTGAACATGAGTGATTGAAACATGAGTGATTGGCCTTCTATTTGATTAGAGTTAATGTTTCAATTGGTGATAAGTGTTAAAACTCAGAATTTAAGTGTGTGTGTTTGTCTTGTAGGACAAATGGGACCATCAAAAAAGACATCAAAGAAAAATGTTGGCACAAGTAAAGGCACACCAAGTATAGGAAAGGGGAAGGGCAAGTTGGTGATCCGGGAGCCCCTCCCAGAGGAACCGGAGATCGAAACCCCGGAGGTCCCAACGTCCACAGGGCCAGACAGTCGGCTTTTCGACATCATTTTGGACGACCCGGTTCACCAACAAAGATTTGCCCGATTAATGAAGCGTCAGATTGTTGCCACCCATTATTTCAAAACCGAGTGTTTGACTGATATGGGAATCAAGGATAATATCAATGAGTTTTTGAGAGCATCGGGCCTCATTGGATTGTTCACTCCAAGGCCCACCTACCAACGATTCGTCCTTGAATTCTTCAGCACACTGACTGTCCGATCCAACTCTGAAAAATGTGGAAACAAAATCTACAGCATTTCATTCCACCTGCTGAACAAAAAGATGACACTCACAGCAGCGGAGTTGAGGAAGATTTACGGTTTCAAAGAAAATCCCTCCACCACAGACTTGGAAAGCATCGATGAGTTCAATGTCGGGCAGTTCTGGGGGCAAATAACTGTTGCTCCCGGCTTGGTTGAACCGCAAGCCTTCGATTCTAAGAGCTCCAAAACTAGCTGGATCAGAAATCCAGTCGTAAAGGTTTTACAAAGGCTCCTGGCATTGACACTTTTTGGGAGGAAGGAGACAGGGGCAGCAAGGATGGCCGAGCTCAGTATCCTATGGTCCATTCTCAAACGGACCGATAGGAGATATGAAGAGGTGCTGATTGAGTCTTTTGAGAGGACAGTGAAGGAACTAACGGCGACCAGAAAGAAAGAGCCTAAGCAACATGACTCAATATTCAGCGGAGCTCTTATCACACCAATTCTAGAGCATTGTGGAGTTCCGTTGATTGACTTCAAGGCTGTTTCAGATTCGTTCCTTCTGGGTTGGGAAGATTTAGCCAACATGAGGATTGCTGCTTTAGGACTAGAAGATGGAGTCTCTGTTCCCTACGTGATCCAAAATGTAGGGCCAATGCTACGCCTTCCTAACCCAGACCTCACCCGCATCCGAGACCTCAAATCCACAGCCAACTTGGCCTTGAGCTCAGCTGCACACCGGGCAGCCTCGAGGGAACCCAGTGACCTCGAATTCCGGAAATATCAGAGAGGCCAAGTATCGGAACCTGCTGCAGAAGGGATAGATCTCACAGGCGAAGGTGTGAGCAGCCGTCATTCACGAAAGAGACCCGTATCCGCTGTTCAGTCCCAGACCGAGTTTCAACAACAAGTGGATGAAAGATTAAGCACGATGGAGGGGGACATCCGAGAGATGAAGTCGGACATTAGGGAGATCAAAGGAAACCAGAGCAAGATCCTCGAGGCACTCAACAGCCTTCGAGCATGTTTTGGTGGCCAAAGCTCCCGATCGTCACGACCGTCCAAATCTTTGTGAGTAGGAGTACCAAGAATATCCTTCTTCTTTTTCAAAAGCTTAGTTTTCAACTAAGTTTGGGGGAGAAAAGAAAAAAGTAGGATGTTCTTGGCCACCCCGGTGTTACAATCTCTCATGTTTCATTTCCATATCTTACTGCTTGTTGACTATTTAGGCATGTGTGCCCCTTCTGTTTTGCCTATACTTGGGATTCACGGCGTGTGGGCCGTTTGATTGTTATTTTTGCCTTTGTAAACTTGCTTGCACTATTTCATTGAATGATGTATCGGATTTTCTTGTAGGATGTTTTGTCTTTATTGGCCTGTGTGCCATTTTCTACTATCATCTTTGTTTGGTTAAGATAAATTGAGTTTTGTTATTTATATGATGAAGTTTTGGGCACTTACATGCATAGTCGTAATAAGTTGATAATTTTTTTAGTCGATTGGGATGGGTGTTTTGAATAAATGGTTGAGTTAGTTAAGCACCAATCCGTACCCTTTCTTTCCACAAACTTTGATTTTCAATCAAGTTTGGGGAGGGGGTGGTAGGTGTACGGATTTTGGCCGCTTGGAAAAGTTGATTGGACCAAATTTGAATGAAAATGTGGCAAACGGTTAATGATGAATAAATTTTCTATAAAAAATGAAAACTTGGCTAATGATAGAGCATGATAGGCTATGAGACGAAATTGAGCTTACATTCAAAACTTTTAATCAAATTGCAACCGAGTGAGTTTTTGAGCTTTAGAAGATACTCCCGCCTTTGGAGTAACGTAAACTTTCTTTCGGTGTGAAATTCATTGAGTACATTTAGTTGTCTCTAGAACTTGTCTTGGTTCTCTATTTTGCATGAGTCGGTACATTGTGTGACATTGAAAATGATCTTAGGCAATCCTTGATTTGAGCCTACTTTCAAGCTTGAAAACACATCCTTTTTACCTAATTTGATATTGTCTCTAGTTGAGCCCCTTGAGCTTTTAGCCTTTTGTTTGACAGCCCAATTCTACAAGCCGAAACCCTTTCGATTAGCCTTTGAACCTAATTGGACTATTTGAGTATGAGGGAGGTGGTTGGAAGGTAGTCGGATAGTTTGGGATTGCAAAGGGTGAACTATTGGGAGTATTGAAAGGTGAAAGGAATTGAAACAATAGGAAAAGAATCGAGAATACTAGTCCTCTCCAATTTTTGTTTGTGTTAAAAAAAAAAAAAAAAAAAGCCGAAAATCGAAAAAAAGTCGAAAAATCAGAAAAACAAAAGAAAAAGTTAGTTGTATATACTCATTGTTGCTTTTGATTTGGAGAGGCTAGTAATATAAATGCCTTTTAATAGATGTTCTCAAAGTTGTAAGAATTCAAAAGAAAATACACTCCAAAGGAGAATTGAGAAAGCATTTAGGTTGTGGACTTTGTGGTAAGGAGAAGAAATCAATTTTTTTGGATTGGTTTACTAAGGAAGTAAAGAGTGAGGTTGAGTGACCATTGTTTGAGGGGTAGATGGGTAGTGCACGACTCATTTAGTCCGTTTTATAGTCACTTATACCCAAAATTATCCCACCTTACCCCAAACCAACATTACAACCCGTTAAAGACCTTTTTGATTCTTTGTCACACATGTCGGATACACATCGAAGTTTAGATGATTGGCAAGCCTATGGTAGATACTATTTGCATTTCAATGTGAGCGTATATACTACCTATTCAATACACTTGAGAGTCGAGGGATACACTCATCCGGTAAGGATTTCAAGTTGAGAGTGTCAAGTCTTGAAAGTAGTTGATATGCTCTATCTCTTATGCTTAATGTTATCATGATTGCCTAACTTTTGAAAATTTCTTCTGAAATTGATTTTGCCACTTAAATCTGCCCTAAAAAGTGTCCTTTCTTCTTTTTCTTTATTTGTTCGGGACGAACAAAGGTTTAAGTTTGGGGAGATTTGGTGCACGTGGTAGTGCACACACTTTTAGGTCAATTTAAGTGTCTTTTTAAGGACTTTTGTGTGCATTTTCACGTGTGTTTTGTGCGTTTATTTCTCATTGGGCAATTTGACGTGTTTGTTTCATTTTCATGTCAAGACAGGTGAATTAAGGCCGAAAAACAGGTTCGAAGATCTCAAATTGACAAATCGAGCTCAAAGGATGAAGAAAACAAGGAAAAACAGGGGATCATGCCCGAGGTGGTGAGGCCACGCCCGTGGCTCAAGCCACGGCCGAGGCAGTCCAACGCCACGGCCGTGGCCATTCCTCCAGAAGAGGCCACATTTCAGCATCAATTGCCACGACCGAGGCAGCCAGTGCCACGGCCGTGGCACTACACGTTCCACGCCCGCGGTCTGAATCATCCGCGACCGTGGCCAGTCCTCCAGAAGTAAAGGCGAATTCAGTCCAAGAAAGACCACGGCCGTGGCAGTAGATATACCACGACCGCGGCCACAAATTGGGCCCAAAACCCTTGTTTCACCACGCCCGCGGCCATCTTTATGCCACGGCCGCGGCGGGGTTCCCTGTTTTAAAAACCCAAACACGTTTTTGCCTAAATTGGAGCTAGCACTTTCTCTCCTTATATATATATCATCCCATTCGAATTTAACCTAACTTAGAACAACCTAGAACCCATCCCCCACACATAATCAGCCACTTTTCTCCATTGGAAGCAAGGAAATGGAAGGGGGTTGAAGATCTTGATCTTCAACCCCTAACCTTTGGTTCTTTCTATCCTATTTTCATGTTTTCTTTAATTTTCTGTTATTTTATCTTTGTATTAGGTAAAATGGGTGGCTAACACCCTTAGTTCACTCTTGATTATTGTGGAACCTTGAGTCCAAGACATTTATGTGATTATTACGGTTAATGTTACCGAAAATATTGTGTATTCAAGTGTTTTGTGTTATTTGCTGTTATTGACTCACATTTATGAATTTATTATTGGATTGATCACCCTTTAAGGGATTTGTGAATGTGTTGCTAGAATAGGAGGTCACTATCCGTAATTGTAGGATTTCCGATTCCCGAGTAGCAAACAATAATTATTTATTGGTGATAACACAAAGTTTAACCTCTAAAACCGAGCTTGCGAGTTTTATGTTGAATTTATCTAGTTGTCCTAGCGTTTAATGCATTTGGTGATTGAATCTAAGAGAGCTTTTTCGAGGATTCGGTTAAACTGAATAGGGTTAGTCGAAGAGCTTGTTTTGATTAACTAAGATTAAGGGATAACAAGGCTATTAGAGCTTGTTAATAGTCTTGAGATAAGGGCTAGAATCACAATTGAATAGGGCATTGACAATAGTTACATAAATCGTCCAAGACCTCGGTGAAACATGATCAAGGGTGAATCGTTTTGTTATTTAAAAACCAAAAACCTATAAAAATCTCTTTATTTGTCTTTGTTTATTTAGGTGTAGTTGTTATTTCATTGACCCCCCACTTCTTTATTGTTTTCTAGCTTATTTACTTTATGTTTCTTCATAATAATAGCTTAACACATAAAAGCAAAATTTGTTCGACCGTTCCTCGTGGGATCGACCCTTGCTTGCCACTCTACTAGTTAGAGTAGTCGGTAAGGTTTAAGTGTATCTTCATATACGATTTAATTTGGTAGTCGGAAACGACGCTACCAGTGAACATCATGATTACTGTTCGAAATTTTACTTATGCAAATATAGGACCTTGTGTATACCTAATTTTCATATACTAGTTTATAATTGTGTCGTTTCTACCCAAACTATATGTTGCAAATGGTTTATATGATTTCATTATATGTGCAACTAAAATTTGAATATTAGGAATTTAAGTTGGACATAGGGTATAACTCGAATAAATTCCTAAGGAACTTATATAAATTGACTTAGATATATTCTAACAAAATGAATTATGGATATCAAATAGATAAGAATTATAGGATTACCGGAGGTACATCAGGTATTAATTAGAATAAAGTTTAACTCACACAATTAAGATTTTAGGATACACTTTGTAGTCCTAGTGATATGTCTTTATTATTCCATATTTTATATGCATTTTCCCCGATAATTAGTCTACTTTTATATTTTAATTGGACTAATTAATTCCCTTTGGTTGTAGGAGGAAATATTTTGGGCTTGAGGAGAAATTGGGCTTAAAGTGGATATTTGGGCTCAAATTAAGGAGAATTGGGCCAAGATAGCAGACGGGCTGAGTTGGAGATTGACGAATGGGCCAAGATACCAAGATCATATCGTTGTGGGCCTATTAAGAGTTTTATTTAATAAAAACTCTTATTCTTTTATTGTGATTAATTAGATATTATTTTGATATTTTCCTTTTTATAGATAAGGTTGGATATTATTAAGATTTGATTAGGAGTAGGAATAGGAAAAAAATAATTTTCGAGCGTGATTAAGAGAGAAGGGCGCGCCAGTTCATTCTACACAATTCGAATACGCGCTCTCTCTCTCCTACCCAGTGCAATTTACCAGTATTTTTCCTTTCCGTTAATTTTTATTCCTTCAATACAATTGCGAGAATACTTTTTATGAAGAACATCAATTCCGGCATGCGTGGCTAAGGTTTTAATTCTGATTCAAGGGCTTTAAATTCAATTATGATATTGTGAGGCGTTGTATTTCATTGTTCTTGTTTATTTCAAGTGCTTATGAATTCGAGTTTGTTTATATAGAATTTATTTATGATATTGAATTGACGACTCGATTGATTATATAAATTCTACTGCTATTTAATCGTTCTTGATCCGTAATTGTCAAGAACGATTGAACCCTAGTAGCAATAGGTTAAATTGATTGTGCTATCATAATTAGTTCAACCTAATCGAATTCATAGGTCAATTATTTGTAGTTGTAGCTATCTCGGCTATAAATAATTAGATTTAACCGTTTTCATAATTCTCTATGTTGTTATTAATGTGGTATGGAACGCTATCGTACCCAACTCGTTAATAATACGTATTGATTGGTTGCTGGGATTGGTCAATTACATTAGGAAAACATAAGATTTATTAAGGCTATCCTAATAAATCTTTGGTTAAACACTTGAAATGCAAGAAATTCATTAGTAAGCCTATGATCAATACATAATTGAATGTAGACCCTTGGATCAGACTTTTCTCATATTGTTAATTCATCTAAGTTTAATTTTGTCTTAGGTTATTAAATTGATCTTTAATTTCTTGGTTGTTTAGTTAATTATATTTAGGATTTTAGTTAATAAACCAAATTTGAAAACCCCCCTTTTTAATTGCTTTCCTATTCAAAAGAATTTAATCACTGTTCCCCGTGGATTCGACCCTACTTACCATTATACTAGTTTATTTTGAAAGTAGGTAATTTAATTTGGCGGTTTGACACCCATCAAATTTTGGCGCCGTTGCCGGGGAACAGCGTTAAATTAAGTTCTTTTGAGGGATTTTATTTTATTTTATTTGTTCATGGTTTATGCCTCGTTCTTCTCGTACATGTAAATTGATTTTTAATCCTGAAGTTGAGAGAACAGCTATAGCATTGAGGAAAGAAACCAGACTGCGATCACAGCATACATCGAATTCTTCGCCTGGTTTGAATTTTATACTTGATTCGCCTGATTCTGAAGGTCAAGTTGACTATTATTCAGAAGGCAGTGAAAGTCAAGAGATTAAAATGGCAGATCATCGTACTCTTAGAGAGCTCGCGAATCCTGATGTGAATCAACAACCACTGTGCATCCAAATACCTACTACTGAGGCGACATTTGAACTGAAGTCCGGCCTTATACATCTATTGCCTACCTTCCGTGGTCTTTCTGGTGAAGACCCTCACAAACATTTGAAGGAATTCCATGTTGTGTGTACTGCAATGAAACCACCGAATGTGACGGAGGAGCAAATATCTTTACGAGCCTTTCCTTTCTCTTTAGCTGATAAAGCTAAGGATTGGCTTTATTATCTTCCTTCCGGATCCATCACTACTTGGAATGACATGAAGAAGCAGTTCCTAGAGAAATTCTTCCCAGCATCAAGAGCAGCAAATATTAGGAAGGATATATGTGGGATTAGACAGCAGCATGGCGAAACTCTATACGAGTATTGGGAAAGATACAAATTTCTAGTGTCTAGCTGTCCGCAACATCAAATTCTGGAGCAGTTACTCATCCAGTACTTCTATGAAGGTCTGTCAGTCTTCGACAGAAATATGATAGATGCTGCTAGTGGAGGAGCCTTGGTCAGTAAGACTCCCGACGAAGCTAAGAGACTTATTTCTAATATGGCTGCTAATGCACAACAGTTCGGAACGAGAAGTGATGTCATTTCACAACAAGCCAAGGAAGTCAGTACTAGTTCAACTGATCAGAGGATAGAAGCCTTGACTACATTAATGGAGAAGTTTGTGGGAGCAAAATTTGCACCTGTTCAAGTTTGTGGAATTTGCTCTATCACTGGGCATGCTACTGATAGTTGTCCAACACTCCAAGATGATGTCCAGCAAGCTAATGCCATGGGAGGATTCAATGGACAACCTCAACGCCGATATGATCCATACTCTAGTAGCTACAATCCGGGTTGGAGGGATAATCCAAGGTTAAGCTACAAAAACCAAGAAGGACACCAGGGATTCTCACAACAGAATTATCAAAAACCACCAGCTCCTACTCAACCTTCAAATTCCGGTCTGTCATTGGAGGAAATAGTAAAAGCTCTAGCAACGAACGCACAATAGTTTCAGCAAGAAACAAGAGCTAGCATGCAGAGCCTTGGGAACCAAATTAGCCAACTGGCTACGTCTATGAGTAAGCTCGAAGCTAAGAACTCGGGAAAGCTTCCTTCTCAAACTGAGATTAACCCGAGAGAAAATGCAAGTGCAATTGTGCTCCGCAGTGGAAAAGAGATACAGTCGGGCTCCACTTTGCTTGAGAAAACCGATGAACATCAAGGTGAGAAAGCGGTTGAAGAAACCGAGAAAGGGAGCTCTCAAGACCGAAGTAAGAATAGTTCTTCTCCTTTTTCGCCCAGTACTCCTTATGTGGCCGCATCACCATTCCCTAGTAGGTTGGCTAAGGCAAAGAAGGATGATCATGAGCGAGAAGTGCTAGAGACATTCAGGAAAGTTGAGATCAACATTCCTTTGTTAGATGCCATTAAGCAAATTCCCAAGTATGCCAAATTTTTGAAGGAGTTGTGCACTAATAGGAGGAGACTGCGAAGTGATGAGAAGGTCAGTGTGGGGGAGAATGTATCTGCTGTAATAAAGAAGACACTGCCTAACAAATGCAAGGACCCAGGTATGTTTACTATGCCTTGTGTGATTGGAAAGATGAAAGTTGAGCGTGCCATGTTAGATTTAGGTGCTTCTATTAATGTCATGCCATACTCAATTTATTGTGCTTTAAATTTGGGTCCTTTGAAGGAGACTAGAGTTGTCATTCAATTGGCTGATCGTTCTAATGCTTACCCGGTAGGGGTTGTTGAGGATGTTTTGGTGCAGGTTAAGGAATTAATTTTTCCAGCTGATTTTTACATCTTGAAGATGGATGATGACTCCATGGCTAATTCAGCCCCAATCTTGTTGGGAAGGCCTTTCATGAAGACAGCTAGAACAAAGATTGATGTGGAAAAGGGTACTCTCTCTGTCGAGATTGACGGAGAGATTGTGAAATTTAATATTTTTGATGCTATGAAATACCCAAATGAAAATCATTATGTTTGTTCTATTGATGCTATTGATTCAGTTGTGCAGGATACCATTGAGAAAAATCATGGAGTTGAGAAATTCGATATGCAGTCACAACTGGATATTGAAGCGGAGATAGCCGAACCTTGGGACTTGTCTGACTCTTTGATGGACTCGCAAAAAGGGGTAACTGATTCTGAGGTAGACGGTTCTAGTTGTCATAAGAAATTGTTACCATCTGTTTTGCAGGCACCTAAGTTAGAATTGAAGGTTTTACCTGATCATCTCAAGTACATCTATTTGGGCAACAATGACACTTTACCTGTGATTATCGCGAAGAATCTAACTGAGGATCAAGAAAAAAGGTTAACCAAGGTCTTAAGCGAGCACAAGACTGCAATTGGTTGGACTTTGGCGGATATCAAGGGGATAAGTCCGTCAATTTGTATGCATCGAATTCTTTTAGAAGATAATGTCAAACCAGTGAGAGATGCACAGAGGAAGCTCAATCCAAATATGAAGGAAGTGGTGATGAAAGAGATTATAAAGCTTCTCAATGAAGGGATGATCTATCCAATTTCGGATAGTAAGTGGGTAAGTCCGATCCATGTTGTACCTAAGAAGACAGGCATCACAGTGGTAAGAAATCAAAATAATGAATTGGTGCCTACGAGGGTACAAAATGGATGGCGTATGGTCATTGATTTTAGGAAGCTTAATTTAGCTACTAGAAAGGATCATTTCCCCCTTCCCTTTATTGACCAAATGTTGGAACGATTAGCTGGTAGAGCTTACTTTTGTTTTCTAGATGGTTTTTCAGGGTATCATCAAATTGCAATTGCTCAAGAAGACCAGGAGAAGACGACGTTCACATGTCCCTTCGGGACATTTGCCTGGAGAAGGATGCCTTTCGGTCTATGCAATGCCCCAGGTACATTTCAGAGGTGTATGCTTAGTATTTTTTCTGAATTCATAGAGAATTGTATTGAAGTCTTTATGGATGATTTTACTGTATATGGGGATTCCTTTGATAATTGCTTAGATCATTTGTCTAGAATTCTAAAACGATGCATTGACACTAATTTGGTCTTGAACTATGAGAAGTGTCATTTTATGGTGACTGAGGGCATTGTGTTAGGTCATGTGATTTCTTCTAGAGGTATAGAGGTTGATAAGGCAAAGATTGATTTGATTATGAATTTACCTTATCCTACTAACGTTAAGGAAATTCGAGCTTTTCTTGGACATGCAGGTTTTTACCGCAGATTTATAAAGGATTTCTCCAAGATTGCCTTACCCATGTCGAGATTACTCCAAAAAGATGTGAAATTTGAGTTTGGAGACGCGTGCAAGTTGGCTTTTGACAAGCTCAAAAACATGTTGACGATTGCGCCCATTATCCAACCACCTGACTAGAATTTGCCGTTCGAGATCATGTGCAACGCCAGTAACTATGCGGTTGGAGCTATTTTGGGCCAGCGAATCGATAAGAAGAGCCATGTCATATATTACGCTTCAAGAACATTGGATTCTGCTCAGAGCAACTATACAACTACCGAGAAAGAGCTTTTAGCAATTGTTTTTGCTTTAGATAAATTTTGTTCTTATTTGCTTGGCTCTAAAGTTTATGTTTACTCTGATCATGCAGCTTTGAAATTTCTGTTAGCTAAGAAAGAATCCAAACCGAGATTGATACGGTGGATACTCTTGCTTCAAGAGTTTGACATCGAAATCAAGGATCGAAAAGGAGTTGAAAACCCAGTGGCCGATCACTTGAGTAGATTGGTGACAGAGGAAGAAGCATTGCCTATCTCTGAGCTCTTTCCTGATGAGCAGCTGTTCCAGATGAAAGGTATGATTCCTTGGTATGCAGATATAGTCAATTATTTAGTTGCCGGAATTTTACCTGATGAACTTAGTAAATCACGAAAGCAAAAGATTAGATATGAGGCTAAGTACTATGTGTGGGATGAACCTCATCTGTGGAAATTCTGTTCTGATCAAATGGTTAGGAGATGTATACCTGAAAATGAACATAAGTCCATTCTAGCCTTTTGTCATAATTATGCTTGTGGTGGTCACTTTGGCCCAAAAAGAACTGCTAGAAAAGTTTTGGATAGTGGTTTGTATTGGGAAACTTTGTTTAAGGATGCTTATTTGTTTTGCAAAACTTGTGAGAGATGTCAAAGAACGGGTTCGTTATCACGTAGGAATGAAATGCCTCAAATTCCTATTCTTGTTTGTGAAATTTTCGATGTTTGGGGTATAGACTTTATGGGACCGTTTCCATCGTCTTGTGGGTATTTATATATTCTTTTGGTTGTTGATTATGTTTCAAAGTGGGTCGAAGCAAAGCCCACTAGGACTGACGATTCTGTTGCTGTCGTAGGTTTTATCAAGTCTAACATTTTCAGCAGGTTTGGAATACCAAGGGCGATAATAAGTGACCAAGGAAGCCAATTTTTGCAATAGAACAGTGAAGGCACTGTCGCAGAAGTATGGGGTGTATCACAGTGTAGCCACTGCCTACCATCCTCAAACGAATGGTCAGGCAGAAGTGTCTAATCGAGAGGTAAAGTCAATTTTGGAGAAAACGGTGAATCCTGGGAGAAAGGATTGGAGCCTTCGCCTTGATGACGCGCTTTGGGCTTACCGAACGGCATTTAAAACTCCTATTGGAATGTCTCCCTATAGGTTAGTTTTTGGTAAGTCTTGCCATTTCCCAGTCGAGATTGAGCATCGAGCCTATTGGGCGGTAAAGCGTTGCAATATGGAATTGGAAGAAGCCGGTAAGTCGAGGAAGTTGGATTTGCAAGAGTTAGAGGAAATTCGATTGGAAGCCTATGAGAACTCGCGCATCTACAAAGAAAAGACGAAATTGTTTCATGATAATTCAATCTTGAGAAAGCAATTTGAAGTGGGTAAAAAGGTGTTACTTTTTAACTCTCGTCTTAAACTTATGCCGGGCAAGCTTCGTTCTAAATGGCTTGGTCCTTTTGTTGTTACTAATGTGTTTCCTTATGGTTCAGTGGAGATTAAAAGCTTAGATACAGATAAGGTGTTTAAAGTGAAGGGACATCGTCTTAAATTGTTCAATGAAGAAGAGAATGTGTCATATGTCATTGATTTTGACTTAAGAGACCCCGTCTATCCATCGGCGTAATGGAGTGAAGGACGTCGAGCATAACGACGTTAAAAAATTGCGCTATTGGGAGGCAGCCCAAATTTTTATTTTGCTTTGTTTAGTCTTAGTGTGCTTTTCGAGTTCCTTAGGTTTTTTGTAGTTCGTTTGATTCACGTAGTAAAATAGGTCCGGGGATTACTTTTTATTTCGCGTGATCACGCCAAATAAACAAGTACATGCCTTTTAAATAGGTTAATTTTCGTGGGGAGGGGGGGCAGAAAACTAGTCGTTTTTTGGCGTGATCACGCCAAAATTGGACTAGTCAGATGATTTGAGTCAGTATCAAATTGGGCGTGATCACGCCCAATTCACTCAAGTCTTCTGCACAAATTGTTAATGCCCCTTATTTTAATTATTTTCAGATTATTATATATATTTATTAAAAAAAAAACGAAAATTAAAAAAAGCAAACAGATTGAGAACCCTAAATCCGTAACCTCTCGTCTTTCTTTCCTGAGTCCAGCAGCCAACCATCACCTTCCTCTCTTCTCTCCTCCGGCGACCACCGTCTGCGCGCCATCTCCGTCTGCTCCGTCCAGCAACAGCTGCCGGTCGCCTTCGCGACCGCCTCTCCTGCACAATCCCACCGGTGACCACCAGTCTCGCATCCTCAATGTTCTCACGAGCCCATCATCGTCTCCATCTCTTCTCTCGATCCGGCGACCACCGCCAACCACGTGCGACACCGCCGGTGCGACCTGCTTCGTCCAGCGCCCATCCCCACCACCATTTCTGCGCACCACGGCCGTCTTACCCTCGTCGCGCAACCGCGCCTTCCACGCCACCATCCCCATCTGCTTTGGCCTGCAACACTGCCGACCTCTGACTCTTCCGAACTCTGTCACGACGGTGCACCACCGCTGTCCCACCACCAGGTCTTCACCTCGCTATCTTCACATCCAATTCAGACTCCGAAGCCTACACGGTATGACCTTACGATGGTACCACGACTACAGGTACTTGGCAGAATTTGTGAATTGAGATGATGAGTTTCTTTAATCAATTGAGGTGATGAGTTTCTTTAATCAATTGTTTGAACATTCTGATCAATTGATTGAGTGTGCAGTGGGTTCTGTTGATTTTACATGTGATTTTATATAATGAGAAAAGTTAGTCCACGATCGTGTACATCCTGACCGGCCAAAGACCAGGCTAGCAAGGGGGCCAATTTAAGCAAGATGGATGAAATCTTTCGATCCACGAACTTTGCTCCTTCTCCTTCCACATGACTCGACTTTCAGGGACGTTTTCTTTTACTTTCTTGTTTTTAGTTATTTCCTTCGTGTGTATTTTTTCTTGTTACCAAAAAAAAAAAAGAAAAAAAAAACTAAAAAAAAAACACTTTAATTGCTTTCTTTATTGCTTAATTGTTCGTTTTTTTTTTCGTTCCTGTTTCAGAGTTTATTGTGCATACATTGGGGACAATGTAAGATTCAGGTATGGGGGAGGTGTAATTCTGATGTGCTAAAATTTTGAAAAATTCATGTCATTTGGGGACATTTTCTTATGTTTATATGCTAATTATGTGGACTCAGTTGTCATGACTTTGTTGAATTGATTATGATTGGCATAATAAAAAGGGGTCAAGTGTGATTGATGTTTTTCTTGGCACTAAAACAAGTAGCGTGTCTCGTTGGTCTTAATAGTGGATAGAATGCAAGTGTACAAGATTCGACACAAAATAGCCTTTTCCGTGAGCTTTTGAGCCTATGAGCAATGCATCAATAAATTGTGCTCTAATTTCTTTGTGTGTAAATCAAGCATATATTGTTTATTCTAGAACTTGCTTTGTTATGCATTTCGAGACCACATTCATGCATTGTGCATTAAAATGATAAGGGCACTTAGGTACACCATTTGATGGCCTTTTCTTTCTGAATAACCTACCCGAACACTTTTCCCCTAGTTGAACACGTTGAGCTATAGCCTATTCTTGGATTTTACCGTGTTTATACATAGCCTATTCCTTTCTCTTGTTTATGACTGTCTACCTGAAAATTTTGAACCTTCTTGTCAAGAAGTGTGGAATTGCATGTCAAAAGGTGGATTTGTATTGTGAACACAAAAGGGATGGGAAAGAAGTAGAATGGCCGTTGTGGCAATGGAAAAAAAAAAAAAAAAAAAAAAAGAGAGAAAAAGAGAAAGAAAAAAGAAAAAAAAAAAGAAAGAAAAAAAAAATTAGACATTGCCATGATGAAGAAAGGGTAGAGAAATTGAGAGGTTGTCAATGTTTTGTATTATTCTCTTCATGTCAAAAATAAAAAGTTTGACACATTATTGCTATTTGAGAATGACACCTCTAGACTATTACTTGGTTTTGCTTTGATGATTCTTATGTTATAATGAGATTACCAAGTAGTAGGGGTAGGAATGGTCGTGTGATCCAATTCAAAGAAGGTGTGTTTGTCATTAGAGAAAGCATGCATGTGATTTTCTATTACTTCTTGACTTGCTAGCCTTCAAATCCTTTTTTATCCTACCTTTAACCAAGGCCCCATTACAACCAATGAAAAGACCCTTTGATTGATGCATAGTTCATATTCTAGTGGTGGAGATTTGATATATTAGCAAGCATATGGTAATGGCATGTATGTTTTGATGTTGAGTGATTACATATAAATACCCTGATCATACACTTTAAAGAGCGGAATGAGTGATATCCTTGGTGAGGTGTTGTTTATTGTCACGCTTGAGCGTATTGAAGTTGTTAAGTATTGATGAGACACGTGAATTTCATAAAAAAATTGAAGTCATGATCACTTACTCTTATAAAAGCCGTCTATTTAATTGCTTCATTGCATGGTGATTTGGGTTGTCATAGAAAGCACTTGAGAGAAGGGGTTGAGAGAACAAAGAGAGTTAATATTTGTCACCTTGTTCTTAATTGATTTTATGCATGCTTGAGGACTAGCATGGTTTAGGTGTGGGGGAATTTGATGTGTCTTTATTATTCCATATTTTATATGCATTTTCCCCGATAATTAGTCTACTTTTATATTTTAATTGGACTAATTAATTCTCTTTGGTTGTAGGAGGAAATATTTTGGGCTTGAGGAGAAATTGGGCTTAAAGTGGATATTTGGGCTCAAATTAAGGAGAATTGGGCCAAGATAGCAGACGGGCTGAGTTGGAGATTGACGAATGGGCCGAGATATATACCAAGATCATATCGTTGTGGGCCTATTATGAGTTTTATTTAATAAAAACTCTTATTCTTTTATTGTAATTAATTAGATATTATTTTGATATTTTCCTTTTTATAGATAAGGTTGGATATTATTAAGATTTGATTAGGAGTAGGAATAGGAAAAAAATAATTTTCGAGCGTGATTAAGAGAGAAGGGCGCGCCAGTTCATTCTACACAATTCGAATACGCGCTCTCTCTCTCCTACCCAGTGCAATTTACCAGTATTTTTCCTTTCCGTTAATTTTTATTCCTTCAATACAATTGCGAGAATACTTTTTATGAAGAACATCAATTCCGGCATGCGTGGCTAAGGTTTTAATTCTGATTCAAGGGCTTTAAATTCAATTATGATATTGTGAGGCGTTGTATTTCATTGTTCTTGTTTATTTCAAGTGCTTATGAATTCGAGTTTGTTTATATAGAATTTAGATATTGAATTGACGACTCGATTGATTATATAAATTCTACTGCTATTTAATCGTTCTTGATCCGTAATTGTCAAGAACGATTGAACCCTAGTAGCAATAGGTTAAATTGATTGTGCTATCATAATTAGTTCAACCTAATCGAATTCATAGGTCAATTATTTGTAGTTGCAGCTATCTCGGCTATAAATAATTAGATTTAACCGTTTTCATAATTCTCTATGCTGTTATTAATGTGGTATGGAACGCTATCGTACCCAACTCGTTAATAATACGTATTGATTGGTTGCTGGGATTGGTCAATTACATTAGGAAAACATAAGATTTATTAAGGCTATCCTAATAAATCTTTGGTTAAACACTTGAAATGCAAGAAATTCATTAGTAAGCCTATGATCAATACATAATTGAATGTAGACCCTTGGATCAGACTTTTCTCATATTGTTAATTCATCTAAGTTTAATTTTGTCTTAGGTTATTAAATTGATCTTTAATTTCTTGGTTGTTTAGTTAATTATATTTAGGATTTTAGTTAATAAACCAAATTTGAAAACCCCCCTTTTTAATTGCTTTCCTATTCAAAAGAATTTAATCACTGTTCCCCGTGGATTCGATCCTACTTACCATTATACTAGTTTATTTTGAAAGTAGGTAATTTAATTTGGCGGTTTGACACCCATCACCTAGGAAACCAATTAACACTTAGGGAATTTTTGTTGCAAGATTACCTTGCCAAACCACCCTAAACCAAGCCTAATTAGTATCAATTGAGCCTAAGATTAACCTCAAGCAACCTACATGATTAACCTACTCAAACTACCCCCTTAACCCCTTGATTTCCGAAGCCAAACACCCCTTTTTCCCCATTACCTCACCTCCTATTTCTTTATTTTCCAAGGAGATTTAGTGCTCTTCTGACACTCATTTAGCACACATGCACATAGTGTGCCACTGCCACATACCCTCCACCTCATCACCACCTTTACCGCCACCTCCGCCATGAAAACTCCCCCTCATTGCCACCTAATTGTATAAATGAATAGTTCTTAGCACTATCAACTTCCCTTTGCCAATCACAAAACCGGCAATATCTTCCCCATTCTCTCTCTATCTCTAAGGAGCAACATCTCTATCTTCTCCTCTTCTTCACTTTGCTTCGGCAAAGACCACAATCCCTCACTCCTCACTCATTCTCCAACAAAGATCGACCTCCTCACCTTCCCCAAGTTGCTGAAGGAAGGCTTCATCTCACTAGCTACTTCAACTTCATTATCACCTAGGGGAGTAGTTGCTAGAAAGGTATAGGTTAATTGTATATAGATTAGTGTTTCTTGAAACTTAGCTTCATGTTGGTATTTCTTAGCAAGTCTCCACTGGGACGGAAGGAGGGATGAACTGATGTATAATGTACTCAAAAACACACACATGGTTACCGGGGGAAACATGCATGCATATAGATGTAGGATTATGTGAAGATCATGCATATGTGTTGGTAATTCTTCTTGCATGTGATGCTTGGTAACTTCTTGTTTAATTTTGGAGGAAAACTTGCTAGCAAATGCTTAGTTGGATTACATGTTGGTTTTTGATGAGTTTCATGTGAAATTTGATGAAATCTTTCTTGATTTCGAAAGAATTATATTAATTAGATAATCCTTTGATGTTCTTGCTTGTTAAAATTAAGGGATTTTATGTTGATAATAGATTCTTGATGATGTGTATGTGTGTATTGTATTCGGCAAGAATGGTGTAAGAAATTGGGATCTGATTAATAAGATAATCTTGTAAAATAATTTTGAGATTAATAAGGTTAAATTAAAATTAGGATAAAAAAGGTTAAAATTAATTTAGACCAAATGTTATTAGTGAGCTTAGATTAACTTGAGATGGAATAAATAAATTGGGCTTAGTACATGCGATGTACTAGTAATTAATTTAGTGGGCGAGTAAGTTAATTGATTTAGGCTGAGGGCCTTTGTGCCCAAGGCTTGATAGGAGTTGGGCCAAGATAATTAATTTTGGGCTTTGAATAATTTAATTTAGTGCGCCTTGGATAATCTTATGGGTTAGAAAGGTATAATTGGACCAGTAATAGTCAATCAGGCCGAAACAAGGGTGTTTCGGGCCCATTGGACCGAAACTGAACCAGAGCTCCAAAATGAATAAACAGATGAGATTAGTATTTAGAGCTGAAATGAATTATTAGATAACCAAAGACATGATTAGAATATTATTGAATTTCTAGTTGATTTAAATAAAATGATAGGACTATCTGATGATAGTAATATTATAATATTAAATGGATAATGTGTAATTGATTTATGTGAACCTCAGGTGACAGACAAAGAAGAATCTATCAGATGTAAAATAGTAATATTAGCATATTAAATGGATAATGTGTAATTGATTCAAGTGAACCTTAGAGTGACTTGGACTTGGAAGAATCTATAAGATGTAAAATAGGAACATTAGAACTGTATAATTGAATTAAGATTGGAAGTTAGAATTTTGGTACGAATTTAGGGTTCTAATGAATTAGGGTTTCCAAGTTAGGGTTTGAATTTAGGGTTTTGATGTGCAAGTGTATGATTATGTGTTCAATATGCATGCTTACGTATGTTATTTAGAGAGATTCTATATACAAAGGTGTGCTAACAAAATTGAAAAGGGTATTAAGTACAATGATGAGATTTCATGTGCTTGGGTATGTTACGTTGACTAGATTAGGATGCAAGCATATTAGGTTGACAAGATACTACGAACTTATGTGATTTATGATGCTTAATGTAGTTTATTAGATTGTACACAAATGTAATGATTTATGTGATCAAGTTATACCCTAGATAAGTAGGTAAATGGTACAATATTATGTGAGCTCTAGATTATGCCACTACAACTATGATGATTACTAAGCAATAAAATGAGGATGTGATGATACTAAGCATAATTTATTAGGAATGAAAATAGCTAATCCTAGAATATAGTAAATAAATGTGAACTTGACTTAAATAATATATAGGACATGAATAAGAATATAGAGTAATATAAGAAGAGAATACCAGTGCAAATGGTAATAGGTAGCACTCTGTGACGAGGATCGGCACGGATTGTCTCCAGCAGTTATCAAAAATAGACTTAGCTTATAGAAGTGGGTAACATTGTTCTTTCGTTTCTAATTATATATATTTATATATATATATATATATATATGTTTGTCAAATAAGCGAACCACAAGGGCCGTATATGTTAAGGCTTCGAACCAGAAAGAGGTTAGTGTGCGATGATAGCCAAACGTATCGAGAGTCTGACCCTACTTAAGGGGGAGGCACAACGCCATCAGGCGGACATGCGTATTGTTAATTTTTTTAATTAAATGTCACTTTTATCTACTGGTCTAAAACTCACGTTTTCCCTAAAATCACTTTTCCGGGAATGACGACCACTGAACTAGAGGCAGTGACCGTGACTAAATGTCTCTTAGAATTTCTATTTGCTCTATTTATGTTTTGGTTATGAAAAAGTACACTATCTTTTTCTCAATTAATGTTGCATAAGTTGGCATGTGATAAATATAAATTTTGAACTGTAAACATATCACTTACTTTATTATTTTCTAGTTTATATTTCCTTAGTGTGAGTTTCTGTTAATAAGTTTCTCTTCCGCTACGTAACTTTGATTATGTCAAGTAAGTGTATGAAGAAAGTAAAGAAAGAAAGAGAAAAAAAATGGCCAGGTAAGTATGTGGTATTGCAGTTCCCTAAACCGGAATTGAATGCTACACGACCAACATTTTTTTCGTCTCATATACCATGTCTATAAGAATCTACTGACATTTGTAATTGTTTATACCTTATCATTTGTGATTTGCCTCTATGCACGTGCACATTATTCTGTTATGTCCTGGTTAATTCATGATTATGTATCGAACTATGCTTCACAGCCTCGGAATGTCCCCCTTCATTCTTTGTAATTTTCAATGAGGCCTCACAATTTATTCTTGTAATTTGTCTCTTTTTTCTCTTTGTTCTTAATTCATCTGAAATACTACTTCCTTCCATTTTATGTCCAACACGGAACACAAAAATAGCTTCCCTCGTAGCTTTGCTTTTGTTGAGAATATATTTATTGATTTTCGACTACGAAACCCCAAATAACGAGCATGCTTACGGTAGAATTCATAGATCTCATCAATTATTTTTCTTTTCAAGCCAAGTAATGAATAACTTGTCTCTACAATAGTAGTAATTTCTGCCCAAAACTCGTAAATAGGTAACAGATAACTCATATTATATACTGCTAACTTATTGCGTTTTCAGTACCTTCGGTGTTTTGAAGATTGTTGTTCAATTCATCAAATATGTTTGATCTGCTATTTATTTCTGCAGCAAACATTGTTCCACTTTCATTAGCTATTTCCATTATGATTCTACCTAAATTTAATATAAAAAAGAAAAAACGAATTAATGGTTATATATTCATTCATTATATCTATGTGTTGAATATCCTTTTCATTTGAGTACCTTGTTGATCTTTCTACACTATGATATCTATTCTAATTCAATATCCATGTTTCCAATATTTCATGTACCTTCAATATTTAAATTTGAGAACTTTTAATTCGATGATCATTTCAAAATATTTACCAAGCTTATGAAAATTAGTTTAAAATACCTTGAAAACTATTATGAATTTGTCTGGGCATCGAAAGTATTATGAATCAGACAAAGATGGTTCAATTTCTGTTGTATTTCGCGATGAGGAAGAGTTTTGAGATAAAAATGAAGATGCTTCTGAGCTTAGGTCTTTGCGATGAAGACGCACTGAATACTAAGGTATTTCTGAACTTAGAGCTTCACAACGAAGAACATGCTCTGAAAATAATGAGGAGAGAGAGAAGTGATAGACGTTGTACATATATGCATTTAGGTCAATTTAGGAATATATTTAGTGTCATTTGCATGTGTATTTGGTCAAAATGTGCTTAAATTCATTATATTGAGGTAAATGATGTGTTTGTGCTTTTTTTTAGTATTAATCAGGTGTTTATATGCCAAGAAGGCTGTTTGGATGAGAAATGAGCCAGAAGATGGGAAGAAACGAAGAAAATAAGATGTTGAACAGAATTGGCCAACTCGATCGAGACCCAAAAGGTGACTCGGTCGAGGTCAAGTTAGGCAGAAAAGAGTCTTTGGGCAGAATACTCCAACTCGGGCAAGGCCGAGTCAAACAAAACACATGCCCAAGGCAGAAAGGACCAACTCAGGCGAGGCAGTGCATGGACTCGAGCAAGTTGCTTATGCCGGCAAGTTTTTTATTATACGCGTTTTGGCTTGTTTTAAGCCTATTTCAACCCTAGTCTTCCCCAACTTATAGGTACAAGCTTGCTAGACTAAATTTATCATGCAATCATCATCGGAGAGCACTTTTGAAGCGAGATCGAAGAGGAAGGAGAGACGAAAAGAAGACGGAGATCGAGATTTGAATTTTGATTACTTCTTTTCTTGTTTTATTTTTTCAATTATGTTTGTCTATGAATTGAATTGGTTTTTAACTCTAGTTACGTGTAGCTAAACACCATTGTGTTCTAGGATTAAAAACTAGGTTACAAATTACTATGTTTTGATTTTGCGTCTTTAATTTAGACTCCAATTTTATCGTTTACCTATGTGTTTGTTTTTATTCCATGATATGTGCAAATTGATCACTCGTTTATTATCTTTAAGTTTAGTGATTCGTCTTTGAGAGGAGAGTATTGTTAATAGACTTACAACACATAGCGTAATTATCAATATTCGTCCGAGGGGAGTGAGGTAGTTACGTAGACATTGGTTTAGGGACTTTTGGGAGTCTTTAGGTTTAGTCGACTCGAGAGGGTGAGTATTCCTAATTGATCAACAAATTAGCATCATATGAGAGGAGGGTTAATTAACTTAAGTGTCACCAATAAACAATATAATTGGTTTAAAAGTCTAGAATTTTAGGTAAACCATACATAGGAAAGCGTAACTGAAATCTATACCCTAAGATACGTCTTAATCCATCCGAGTTTCCTTTTTTATTTGATTTTTTGCATGCTAAGTGATTCTTAGTTATTTAGTTAATTTATGCACTTTAGGTTTTAGAAAATACGGAAGTCATCCACATATTCGAGAGTCTAGATAAGGTAGAGATATTAAAATTAGGGTATTAAGTTAGACATAGGAACAATCCTTGTGGGATCAACCTTGCTGCCACTAGCTACACTAGCACTGTATACTTGCGATTTACTAGGTTAGAAATTAGTGTAACAATAAGAGATTGATTTTCTTGTTTGTGAGCTTAGAGATTTGTTGTTATTTTTTACCAACAAGGTAAAAAGCTAACTTTTGGAAGGCGGGTCGAGAGTTTAATGGGTGGACTGGGTAAGTGCGTAATAAGGATTATTTTGCACATGATGCACATAAGTGTCTCTCATATATTATGTAAATGTGGTATCTCCAGTAAATATGGTGTACTTAAAATATTTATGGTGACATTAGTCGCCACCATTTCTTAAATATATGTGTCTTCATGTGGGGGTCGATCTGATAGGTCCCATCCCAAAAGCTAAAGGTGGTTTCACTCAAGTGGTGGTTGCAATGGACTATTTCACAAAGTGGGAGAAGCAAAGCCCCTAACTGAGATCACGCAAACGAAGATTATCAACTTCTTTGGGAATAACATCATCTGTAGGTTCAGGATCAAAGACAACGGGAAACAATTCAACAACGAAAAATTCAAGGAGTTATGTGAGGGGCTCAAGATCAAAACCCATTTTTCGACACCTTGTCACTCGTAATCAAACGAACAAGTGCAAGTGGTTAATAAGATACTGAAGCACACCCTTTAAGATCATCTTACCAAGCTCAAAGGATATTAGGCTGAAGAACTACCAAGGGTATTGTGGTCCTACAGACGACCTCGAGGGCCCCTACTGGAGAAACCCCATTCCGATTGGATTACAAGACGAATGTCGTGATCCCTATTAAAGTGAGAGCTCTAACATTTCGAGTGACACGTCATGATGATCAAGGAAATGATCAATTCTTGCAAGCTTAGCTCGATCTACTAGAAGAAACACGAGCATAGCGGAAAGGAAATATATGAATTACAAGCAACGGTTGGAGAGATTCCGTGATAAACAGGTGAAACTGAGGAAGTTCCAAATGAACAACCTTGTATGGAGATCGTCCCAGCAATGAGGACAGGAGCCTTTGGCCCGAACTAGGATGGCCCCAGTAAGATAATCAGGTGCTTTCTAAACAAGGGCAATGTGCTAGAAGACCCATATGGAAAAAGGTTCACTCATCTGTGGAACTCTCAACCTTTGAAGAAATACTGTTAAAACCGACGATGATAGTAGAAGAAGAAAAGAATTAGGGGTGAAAGTTGTATTTCTTGATATTCAGGAGCATACATATATAATGGTTACAATAGGTCAAAATTACCTAACTTAACCTATTCTAGAATATTCTGATATATCTCTAATGATATTGATATCACAAATAAAATCTCATCAAATAAATTAGTATCTCATCAAGATAAATTAGTATCTCATCACTCCCCCTCAAGTTGGAACGTGAAGATTGTGAACGCCCAACTTGCCAACGAGAAACTGGAACCTGTCTGACCCAAGCGCCTTAGTGAATACGTCAGCTAGTTGTACTGACGTGGATATCTATCGTGGTATGATGTCACCGGACTCAACTCTTTCCTGGATAAAATAACAATCCATCTCCACGTGTTTTGTCCGCTCATGGAAGACTGGATTGTTGGTAATGTGTCGTGCTGCTTGATTGTCGCAATATAGTGGTGTCGCTCCTATTTGAGGTGTGCAAAGCTCCTTTAATAACCATCGTAGCCACAGCAGCTCACTTACTGTAGTAGCCATGGCTCGATACTCTGCTACAGCTAAAGAACGTGAGACAACAGACTACTTCTTGGTCCGCCAAGAGACTGGTGCTCCTCCCAAAGAGATGAAATAACCAGTGTTGGAACGTCGTGTCATGGGGCAACCCCCCCCCCCCCCTCCCCCCCGAATCAGAGTCACAAAAGGCTTCCAATGAAAGACTACCATCCACTGGTAGTAAAATACCTTGGCCAGTGTGCTTTTCAAGTAACGCAATACACGAATTGCAGCTTCCATGTGGCTCTGCCGAGGTGAAGAAAGAAATTGACTCAAAATATTAGTAGTATATTGTATATCAGGCCTAGTGACAATTAAGTAGAGTAATCGCCCAATAAGACGTCTATAGCGTTATGCATCTTCCAGCGGGCTATCATCCTCAAGACTTAGTCGGACATTTTGCTCCATGGGAAATGAGCTAGGACGGCAACCTTGGAGACCAGTTTCCTCCAGAATGTCCAAGGTGTACTTTCTTTGACTGAGAACCATCCCTTGAGAAGAACGAGCAACCTCGATCCCCAAAAAATACTTCAATGACCCAAGATCCTTGATGCTAAATTCACCATCAAGAAATTCCTTCACAGCTTTAATCTTGTCCTCACTATTTCCAGCAAGAATGACATCATCCACATAAACTAGTGCAACGACAAATGTAGATCCTTGACGATATAGGAAGAGCGAATGGTCAGCATTCGATGGACGGAATCCCACTCTCCAAAAAGCTTGAGCAAGCTTATAATACCAATTTCATGAGGCTTGACGTAAGCCATACAAAGACTTATGTAACCTGCAGACACGCGTATCATTCTCCTTTGCGAAGCCTTGGGGAATTTTCATGTATACTTCCTCACGTAAGTCACCATGCAGAAAAGTATTATTAACGTCAAGTTGGTGAACAATCCAATTCCGTTTAACAGCAACAGCCAAGACGCTTCTAACAGTGACAAGCTTGGCAACTGGTGCAAAAGTCTCATAAAAATCGATCCCTTCTATTTGTGTGAAACCTTTCGCAACGAGCCTCGCCTTGTACCTTTCCACCTCGCCATTAGGTCTGTATTTGATTTTGTAGACCCACTTTGAGTCAATCGCTCGTTTTCCCGGTGGTAAGTGCTCTAATGTCCACGTACCATTAGCTTCCAAAGCATAATGGCCGCGAGAAAACACTTATGTGCATGAGAAAACTTATCATAAGAAACATAATTGGACATGGGATGTACCGTCGAGGTTCTTGTGTCGGGCTGGGCTTGCGAATGGTCTATAGATGGTGGCAGACGAACCTCATAATTTTCCAGATGTTTTGGTTGTCGTCGAGGTCGCTTCTTCTGTCCCATTCCTTCTGGAGCCGTAGGTACAGTTACACTTTCAGGCGAAACAACAGAGTCATCATGGGCCGTCGCAACGCTGCCCGGTGCTAGATCAGACCCATTCGGCTCATTCAATCTAATTTGTTGCCCAACTAAATCAAAATCCATATTCCATTCTTGAGTACGGCGCTCTGAAGCCGTTTCAATCTGAATGCCATCCCCTTTGTACGGAAAAATATCCTCGAAGAACTTAACATCTCTGGATGTATATATTTTATTCAAAACGAGATCATAAACTCTGTACCCCTTTTGACCATTAGGATACCCTACAAAGATGCAACGTCTCCCCCTCTCGCCAAATTTATCTCCCCCTTTCTTTGTATCCCGTGCATACGCCAAACATCCAAAAACACGCATGTGGTCATAAGTAGGTGTTTTATGCAATAAAATTTCATGGGGAGTTTTATTCTTGAGGATCTTAGAGGGTAACCTAATTATTATGTATGTGGCTGTCAACACACATTCCCCCTAAAATTTTATAGGCAATTTTGCTTGGAATCTTAGTGCTCGTGCAACTTCTAAGATGTGCATGTGCTTACGTTCTACCACCCCGTTTTGCTGTGGTGTATCTGTGCAAGATGTTTCAAGCATGATACCATTCTCAACATAATAATTCAACATGCACTGTGATTGAAACTCAGTACCATTATCAGTTCTAATTCGCTTAACCGACTTTCCAAATTGTGTTGTGACCAAATTGCAGAACATGGTTAAATATTTGCTGACCTCAGACTTATATCGCATGAGATAAACCCAAACACCTCTACTATAATCATCAACAATCTACAAAAAATAATGAGCTCCTGAAAAGGATTCTGTCTTATAACTGTCACACCCACCCTTGTATAAACTTATTTTATACTAATTTTTAGCCTTACAAAGCCTGTATATTTTTTTTTTCTTTTCCAAAATTAACAATTTAGAATACTCCCTCAAGACCAAAATCTCACCTACATATATTTACATAGATTTAGATCGAGTACAAAGGTATCACACTCCATTCAACACCATATTTACAGAAATATACATATTAAAGTTTCTTAATTTGAACATGTCCAAAAGGATTGTTAGAACACTAGCAAAAACATAGTGAGTCCAAGTTTTAGCCCCACAGGCCGTCATTCATATACACGGGGCTTCAAAACTTGCAGAAGCTCCAACAGCATGCCAGATCAGCTCACAAGCTCATGCGTAGTCAAGCTCACCTACAATGCAAGAACTATGTGAGCTAAAGCTCAGTAAGCAGAAATCATGCTTGAGAAATGCATATATGATGGATGCAAGTTATAAAACCATTTCTTTCAACTATTTTCTCAAAAGGAAACCCTTTTTGGTGGGAAATGGCTCCCTTCATTGGCACAACCTCACCAGAATATCCCTCCATACTCGTGACTACCAAGGGTCCCTCCTCCCCCCTTATAGTCCACCCGAGATATTAGTGATGGTTGGTACGACCAAGTGGCTATTCTTCCGAGGCTACCAGGGGTCCGCCTCCTGCCTGCCCTTGCAGTCCACCGGAAAGTCTACCTCTTCCTGTACCTCTCATCATAAAGGTGCTGAAGTGGGAACCTCTTCCGCGTGCATGCCTGTCACCAGAAGCATCCCGAGAGACACCATATATAATATATAACTCTCAATGTGCCAGTGGTGACCAACCCCAAAACATTATCAACTTATGAAATTATGCTATTTTGACTTCTTATATGTACACATGTAATTCTTGTAGATGCTAATGCTCATGATTGATGCACATCAGTTTATTTTTAGCAACGGAAGAATACACTTTATACAGAGGTATACAACAACACATATAACAATCAATTATCACAAATAATGAACACAAATACTATGTTCAAGCATTGTAGTTGGAGATGGATTTCTACTTACCTCTCCTCCGGAGTAGCTTTTGAAATTTCCTATTCCACAGTGGTAATAAATCTACGACAATTTTAAATCAAATCAATGCACAATTTATTAAATTCTAGATCGTTACGTACTTTTACTCCGATAATTTCAGCTTCGTCGCATTTTGGTAATAAGGCTCTAACTTTTTATACAAAATTGATATTTATATGATTTAAGTTGGGTTATAAAGCTAACACATCGTACTACAACTTTCATGTTTCGCACTTTTCTTAATTCAGTTTGTACAGTGATCAAAATTAGCTAACTAGTGGATATATTCTCCAAAAATCTGGGCAGATTCTATTTTATTTACATGCAAATTTTTCTTAATTAACACAATCCACCTATTAAATTGTTGAATAAAATGCATAAGGCCTTAATATGTTAAAAGTAATCATTAGATTAATATATTATAACTTGATTCTAACCACCCTCTTCGTAGCTTCTAAATCAACCATTTTGATTATTTTTAACATTGAACTTTATACACATATATTTATAATTACCTATAATCAAGGAAAGAGAAATAAAATTAATATATAAAAACTCACCTGGCTTCTCTTTGGTACTCTTCAAGGTGGAGTTATATAATTTCTCCCTTTTGTTTTCTACCAACTTATCTCTTAAGGTTTTGTAGATCTTTTATTATATAGATAATATATAATGATGAGGTTTGGATCCTATCATGAAATGGGATGTTGGTCACCGCCTTTCATCTCTTTTTTTTTTTTTTTTTTTGTTGTTGTTGTTGTTATTCCGACAATAAACCCTTTATATATCTAACACTTCCACATACTACATAATGGTCTATACTTTAAACTTGTCGCGTGTAGTCTTAAATTTTGTAGCATGTCCAATATTTTAGACTAGGGGGTTCTTGACTACCAAAATAAACATCTCCAAATTAGTCACAAAAATATAAAATAACGTAATAAATATAATAAATTAATTACTATAAAACTATCACCAAATAGCACATAAAAATATGGAATGCATGAAAAACGAAAATTATATTGGCCAGTGAGTTGTGAGAGGCGCGGGTATTACAATAACTCCCCAAAATGTCACAACGTATTAGATCAAAACAATCATTCGTTCGAATTAAACTGACAGGAAAAGGTAGTCGAGTTTGTTTTGCTCTCATGCAAGCATCACAGTAATAATCAAAAACATTATTCAAAGAATCAACATGTTGAAGTTTTACTTTAGAAGCGTGACCCAATCTCTTGTGCCAGACTTCTGGATCCACCGTAGTTGTCATAACTCTTCGTTCTTTCCCAATCGATTCCAAATAGTATAGACCATCGCATTGCTTACCCAGCCCAATCAGGTTCCTCGAGGCCAAGTCCTGCAACACACAAAAATCCGAAAAGAAGGTTAAGGTGCAATTGTGTTCTCTGGTAAGTCGACTGACAGATAACAAATTGCACTGAAAATTCGGAACATGTAAAACACGATTCACTTTTAACCCATTCGGCAAATTTCATTTTCCAATTCCCTCAACAGAAATGATGTCCCCATTCAGAATCTTCACCGGATTCTCAATTCCCGAAACATTTCGACATTCAAAATTCTTACCGTCAAAGGTAATGTGTTCGGAGGCCCCTGAGTCGATCACCCAAGATTTAGGGGTAGGGGCATTACCAGCCATATTTGCAGTATGAGGTTGTGTTGACTTTGACGCATTGCCTCCCGTTCCAAAATACTCAGCAATTTTGGCAAACTGTTCGCTTGAAATGCCTGGTATAGGACTTGCAACTGCTTCAACTTGTGCAGCCCTAGGATTTGCTTTCTGCTTCACGACTGTTTTCTCCTGCTGTTTCTTTAATATATGCTCAGGAACACCGTTAATCTCCCAACACTCATCAACGACGTGCCCGTATCGTTGGCAATAGGTGCATTGTCGCCCATTAGCCTCCCAACATTCTTCAACTAAGTGTCCAAGTCGCTGGCAGTGGGTATAGCGACGTTTTCCGCCGTCCCTACGCTGGTCTGCAGTTTTTCTATCTTCTCCACTGCGGTGAATCGACTGAGCTTGGAAGGTGGCAGCTTCAATCGAAGGTTTTCTTGCTGCCGTTATTAGTCGTCGCTGCTCGTCTTCTGCCACGAGGTGGTATGCGATGCCGATACTCGGTGTTGGATTCGTACTCAAGATTTGGGTTTTGACGGAATTGAATGTTTCGTCTAAACCCATGAGAAATTCATAAAGGTGCTCCTTATCACGCATCGCAACTATTTGCTTCGAGACATCACACGTACACCTGTCGCACGTGCACTTCGGAATGGGCATAGCTGACTGAATCTCATCCCAGATCCCCTTCAATTTAGTATAATAAGACGAGACATATTGCTTGTTTTGACGAGTGAGAACAAAGGCCTGCTTCAACTCATAAGCTCTTGGGGCACTTTCTTTCCCAAACCTCTCTTCTAGGTCTTCCCATATTTCACGAGCCGTCTTTGCATGTTTCACGCTGTTGCGTATCTCTTTATCCATTGCGGTGGTTAAGCATCCTTTAACCATCGCATTGCATCTTCTCCACAAGGCCAACTCCGATGGATTCTGCCCCGGGGAAATAATAGAGCCATCTACGAATCTAAATTTGCTTTTAGCGTAGAGGGCGTTACTCATCTCCTCTACCCAATCGATGTAGTTTGTCACGTAAGATCTCACTCACGTGAAGTTGCCCACGGTTGTCCGAGGGCGATATGAAATATGGAACATAACATCTATGGCGTTGGAACTTCCTTCCTTCTCGCCACTTGCCTTTTCATCTCCATTTTTCGCCATGATTGTAAAAGCTTGATATGAATTATGCGGAAGCTATAGAGCGAACCTGCTCTGATGCCATGTTAAAACCGACGATGATAGTAGAAGAAGAAAAGAATTAGGGGTGAAAGTTGTATTTCTTGATATTCAGGAGCGTACATATATAATGGTTACAATAGGTCAAAATTACCTAACTTAACCTATTCTAGAATATTCTGATATATCTCTAATGATATTGATATCACAAATAAAATCTCATCAAATAAATTAGTATCTCATCAAGATAAATTAGTATCTCATCAAATACTATCAATGAATAGATGTGAAAATTGTAATATAGATTCTCATAGGCAATGTAAATAAGTACCATGTACATGTTTTGTCAATAAATGACTTGTATTTTTACAAGAAATTCTCTTAAGTGTTAAGTTTTTTACTGGTGCAAGATATCACATAGTGATCTAAGATGAAAGCTCCACAAAATGAAGCACTAACAAAGACTTGTCTACTAGACAAGTACCATAAGATGACATTTTTCAACGAGCACCAAAAGACTCATCTACTTGGCGAGCATAAAAGACTTGTCTATTTGATGAGCACAAAAACTTGTCTACTCGATGGGCACATGGACTTTTCCAACTCAACGAGCACAAAGACAAGAAACTTCTGAGATGATCTAGGACAACAATAATGAACTAAGCAATTCACATACAAATTATTTCAATAATGAAAGAAGAAATTGACTAAATAACAAAAGTAAAGTTCATTGATAACCAAATGATTACATCATATCTGACACATAGGCCGTCAAAAAAAAAAAAAAATTATATTTAAGTTTGGGGAGTTCCCCCTGGTCTCACCCCCAATAATACCAGTCATGACACCTTTGTCCTCTCTGACCTCCTCCGTGGGATCTGTGACCGCCAATACCGCAGCCTCCTCTTCAGTAGGTAGACCCCCAAAAATAGAGTAGTCCATCTCAGTGCTTGTGGTTCTATCGCGCATAAGCAGAAAAGATTATCTCGGAGCAAGGAGAAGTCCATATTCAAACCTCGTGGACTTCTTGGCCATATCTAGATAGGCATAGATGCAGTCGTTGTTGGCCAAGAACTCCACCTCACCCTTTTTTGTACGCCTTCACAGCGGCAATGATAACTTCCTTTGAACAAACCTTCAGAGCCTGCATATGGGCACCAAGGGTAGCAATCTAAGCCTTCAGTTCGGTGTTCTCCTTTTCGACTCGTACCCGCGTGGACTCAAATTGAACCAGCTTCTGATTGGCGATAGCTAGGTCACTTTTAATTTTTACATGCGTGGCAACCAACTCCGCCATCTTCTTTCGTTATGTTGACTCATATTAGAAAATGTTGGATTCCCTAATGCAAGAAAGGATGATTGAGACAACTTTGGTGGGGGAAGCGGTCTTATTGTCAAAAATGCAACCATTATGTGTGGCCCAAAATGCCCAAATGGTGGAGACAAAAGCCACACGCCACAGAGACTTAACTTACAGACTGAACGTCACCTGCATGGCCTGTAACAACATTCTACGGAAACCATCCTGAAAAGCAAGAGTTGTATCAAAAGCCCAAAAAATGTTAGTAATGACAATAGTAGAGAAGGAGCAACTAGAAAAATTATGATAAGAAGACTCCCCTGAATTATAGCGGAGAGCGCAAATGGAGGGGCCCTATATGTTATGCAATTGAAGTAACTCTCAGGAAGGATAAAGCCCGCCCAAATCCATTTCCCTAAGGATGTGACATGAAAGAAAGTGTGAAAGTGGTTATAAGCCAGACTACAAGTGACCGTACCATGGGTTGACCACGTCCAAACAATATGATCAGGGGTAGTAGGAGAGATATCCAGCGAAACAATATCCTTAGCAACCTTAGGGAAATTCTGCACAGAAAGAGCGTCCAACTGCCAAATATTGTCTATGTGATAATCAGAGATTGGGTGCTGAAACCTATATCGAGCCTCCATAGGAATGCCAATACGATTGGCAATGCAATAATCCAGCCAGTTGTCGAGCCAAAATCATATTGTAGAATTAGGCCCGACAATCCACTGGGATTCAGAGATGATCTCCCGGATAAAAAGCCTCGTGGAGCCAAAGAGAGAAGAATGAAAATAGGAAGTCTTGAGCTGTCATGCCTCTGAAAATCACTGAGAGCGGAAGACGGCCATGCCCTTATCCTTAGAACTCAAAATATCCCATGCGAACCTAAGTAAGAAGGTTGCATTTGCCATCCGAATAGAGTGAATGCCAAGCCCACCTTCAGCCTTAGGAGCACAAACTATTTTCCAAGAAATGATATGAAATGTTAAACATACCATGCTGCTCCGTAGACCCAGTCCAAATAAAGTTACGCATAGCCTTTTCTACATCAGATATCAAAGACTGAGGCGATCCATAAACCATCATGGAGTGAACAAAGGAGCTAGTAATCACCGAGTCAACCAGGCAAGCTCTCCCTACCATTATTTATTAAAAAAAAATCCATTTGGAGAATTTAGCTCGAATTGAATCAGCAGGAGCTTGGAAATGGACCAACCTAGGAGGGCCTCTAAAGATAGGGACACCTAGATACTGCATGGGCAGGATGCAATTCCCCATACACATGAGATGAAGAATCCAGCATTTGAAATTAGTAGAGACCTTCTCCCCAAAGAAAACTCGAGACTTGTCAACATTAAAGTGTTGACCAGAGATCTGACTATAAAGCTTCAGCACATCCCGCAAGTTACGCAAGTTACCGCATTGAAAAAATAAGTATGTCATCCGCATAAAATAGGAAAGGAAAGCAAGGAATACCCATCATAGTCATGGCCAGTCGAATAGACTGCCTTTGATGGCAGTTAGCAATGAGTTTGCCCATAAAATCCTCGTCCAAGCAGAATAGCAAGGGGGATAACGGATCCCCCCTGCCTAACACCAGGGGAACAAGTGAAATAGCCCATAGGAGAACCATTAATCATAATAGAAAGCCTAGCAGACAACAAGATGGAAGAAATGCGATCCGCAAAACATCCGCATAGCCCAAATATCTCAGAAAGTGCAAAAGATAATCCAAACAAACCGAGTCAAAAGCTTTGCGAATATAAATTAAAAGCTAAGTTGCCCCCATAATTTTGTATATCCAAGCAATTGAAACACTCAGAAGCATAAGCTATCAGTGGTGAATGCGTTTACCCAGAACAAACCAAATTGGTAGTACGAGAGGTGGCGACCAATGAAGCTGCCAAGACGAGTAGCTAGGATCTTGGTGAAAACCTTAAAGAGGAAGTTACTAAGCATAATAGGACGGAACTCTTCGACCCTGTTGACACCCTTCTTTTTACGAATGAGGACCAAAAAACTGGAGTTCAGTCCTCTAGGAATGAAACCATGGTGGAAAAAAATCGACCCTCGAGATAACATCATCGTGAATAATATCCCAGTATGCATGAAAGGAGCATCCTGAGTAGCCATTGGGACCTGGAGAGCTGTTAGCCGAAATGGAGAAGATAGCCATGTGAATCTCTTCAGGCATAGGATTCGCCAGCAGAAGAGTGTTCTAGTCGTGTGTAATGGAGGTTGAACCAGAGCATCCACGCGAGTGAAATCAGTAGGGGGCGTGATATGGGGTTCCGTAAAAGATCAGAAAAAAACTGTACCACATGTTTGTCTAATCGCACATGATCCTCAACTAAGATACCGTCCATCATAAGAGCCGATAAATGTTGCCTGGCTTTAGAGGTTGCATACATCTTGTAGAAGAAAAAGGAACTGTGGTCCCCATCCTTCAACCGAGAGAGCCTGTTCTTCTAGATCATAAATTCTTGTTGTTGAGCCAGAATGTGATTGATTCGAACTTGCATATCGACTTTTTGTTCAAACAGCAAACCAGAGTAGCCCTGGGCGTAAATGGTATCCTGTATGGCTGCAAAATCAGAGTAATGCTCAGCCAGTGTGGTATAGACATTGCGAAAGGTGGAAACATTCCACTCTTTGATCACAGCCTTAAGTCTATTCAATCTGCGAACCACCAGAGAAATGGGATCCGTATGGGCAAGTGGTGCGGTCCATGAATCCTTGACCAATGCTCCGAAATTCTAATGGCAGGTCCACATCTTCTGAACGAGGAAAGGCATTGGCCTAAAGATGGCCGAATCAGTACAAGTAATCAGAAGAGGGTGGTGATCCGAATTGTTCCGAGGAAGAATCAACGCCTGAATAGAATTCCAAAGAGCATTGAACTCGATGTTGACAAAGCCTCTATCTAACTTGGATGTCTTGCAAGAACCCAGTGTACATCGAAAAGACCAAGTGTAAGTGCACCCTTCATTTTTAATCTCCATCAATCCTGCCTCATCAATCACCCGTCAAAATTCAAAACAAGCAATGAGGGAGGGAATGCCATACTCATGTGCTCATGAGCGCCAAATACAGTGTTAAAATCAACAATAACACAACAAGGTAATTAGCAATATCCAAAAGGTCAGGCCAAAGAGTACGACGCAAAGTATAATCATTACATGCATGCACAAAAGCTAAATGCACAGGCACACCCTAAATAGTAGATAAAAACACAAGCAACCAATTTATGAAATAAGAGACCACAGAAAAATCAATAAAATCAAGTTTACATAAAAACCCAAATATTAAGAACAAGAGGGAGACGAGAGTCCCCACCGAGAAACCGGAGTTGGAGAGACTTCCAATATCTCGTGGGAATAGCTGAAGACTGAATCTTTGGTTCAACGACAGCAAGCCAATTCAGAGAATGGTGACGACAGAAATCACGAAGGGAGTTTTTAGGAAAAATTTCCCCAAGCCACGGATGTTCCAAATCATCATCTTCATGTCCAACATGTGTATACACCATGCTCAAGTGGTGCATCGTCTAGCTCAACTTTGTCTGCCCAATTCCCAACAGCCGCCCAGCGTATATCTCTAAGAGCATACGAGGTACGCTGATCCACTACCTGAAAATCTGACTTGGCAACGATTACTAAATCATCGATAAGCTTGCCCCGCCACAGCGGTATGGAAGTAGACCGTGGGTGTGAAGAGTTCGCACACTATTTGTAAATAGCCTCGATCCATTCAGGTTGAACCGTGGCAAATAGCCTCGATCCATTCAGAATCTAAGAAAACCACCAAAGTAGTAAAAGGAAATGAAGAACGCCCCAAAATCTTCGTGCTTGGAAGCTGATGTTGTGGTTGATGAGACAGATCTCCCATCGACCTAAGTGGAACTGGAGTGTCCAAGTTAACCTCCTTGTGAGGTTGCTGACCCATAATATCTGAAATCACTTGTTGTTCCTCCAGAGAGATAGGTGCCTACATCAGAAAGGATTCCGTGATAGGATTGGAAATCTGCATGGCAGTTGACGCATGCATGTGCGAAATGGAAACGGTGTGCTAGGCCTGCATGATCTCATTCAAATCATTAGAGTTGGATGCATGCATGTTCAGAGTAGAAGCGGTGTGTTGGGCCTGTGTAAGAATATAAGAAAAACATTCACATCTCTCTGTTTCAAACAGTGCACGGATATCATCAATAATCAGTCCACAATATTCATCTACCTCATCTTCTCTGTTAATTATGGTAATCAAATTGAGACTATCACTCTTCACCGCTAGATCAACGATCCCATCTTCAATAGACGTTTGGACTACAAATCCTAGAGCAAGACCCTCCAACAAACATGTGGACCCATGTGCTCGTCCACTTGTAACAGCAGCTACTAGTGGTTCGCCTTCATGATCGCGAACGATGAAACCAAGGCCAACGATGCCGCCCAGAACATCGGCCACATCAGAAATAAGTTTCCGGCTATGTAATGGTAGGGTTGACCATCCCACTGTCTGTGTTATAGCTACAGCCGAATGTTGAGCGGGTTGCACAACATGAAGCAACTCTCTCATCTCATTGTTTGCATGCATGGCACGTTGAACTATTTCATGCGGAATAATTTCTTCCCCCTCAAAGTAGAATTTGTTACGGATAGCCATATAGTCCACAAGAATTGTGGCAGCAGTCGAATTCCAGCACTAGGTAGCTTGGTTATCAAATTCCATAGTAGAGCCCGAAATGGCATATTAGCCACCACATACATTTCGGCTCGAAGAGCGCTTATTCTCCACACATGTTGCACCTTATGACAGGTAAAAAGAGATGTTCCGAGGATTCGACATCTTCTTCGCACAGAGCACAGACTGGGTCATCACCCATATGATGTTTGACTAGGTTCAAACGGGTGGGAAGAGAATCGAGCCACACCCGCCAAAGAAGATGCTTGATTTTTGGAAGAGTTTGCACGTTCCACGACTTAATCCAAGCGGAATGAGTAACGCTTGGTGATGACGTCTCATTATTATTGTTATACCTCTTGCTTGAATTGGATCTTTAATTGATACCTATAAAAAAAAAAAAAAATTATTTTACCATGATATATAACTATATTATAAAAAGAAAAATCTCTCTTATAAGGAAACTTCCACCCATGTTTATTTCCTATGTTAAATTCTTTTTAGAAGAAAAAAAAACAAAAAAAAAAACAAAACAAAACCCCGAGTGTGGGACAAGACGTTGCCCATGGGGATTCTAAGTTGCTTTTACTGCTGAGAGATAATATTGGTATGGCACTTCCACAATACCCCCGTATGATTGGTCTGTGCCTTGCACACGTGCTATGTGGGGAGAATGATCTTAGTGAATTTTAAGGGTTGTCTTAACCATGTTTGAATTAAATTTGTCTATATATAAAAAATCACATTTTTTTAAATTATTAATTAAGTTAATAATGTATATCTCACAGAATAGCCAAATGTCCTGATATGTCTATCAATTGTAAAATCACATTTTTTTCTCTTTCCAAAATATAAATTCTTCATCTAGCTTTTTTAAAAAACTTTCACAGGAATGTAAAAAAGAAATAAATAAAGAAAGCAATACACACCTCTGTATGTGCCAGGTGAATTTTGACATATTCTGCACAGACACGGGATAAGATAGTTGTTAATTGGTCTATTTTGTTTTCTTACTTCTTTTTTTTTTTTTTTTTTTTTTGTAAAGCTCCCCATTTTCTTCAGAAAATGTTGTTTTTTATAGGTTGAACATCAGTGTTTTGCTTGGAATGAAAATAAAACAGATTAAGAATTAATAATCAAATGCATATCAATATGGTGATGATTTACTGAAATTATTAGCAACGTGAATAACCAATTGATTATTTTTCGTATGTACTTAGACCAATATCCATGTATTATATGCTTACACAAAAACATATTATATTTTAGCTATAACTTAAATCAAATTGTATCTCAATTCACAATCAGTATGAAAGTCTAATTAGACTCCATCTATAATTAAATTTCTATCTCAATTTAAAAATCAATATATAACAAACTTACAGCATGATTGATATGACTGAATGGAATTAGGAAGGAGTGGGATGAATTCAGGAATGGAATGAGCATGGAAATGGAATGATATGAGAATAATAATTCATATGATTGGTATAATTAAAGAATGCATACTGAATGGAATATTGATTCCTTAATTAATTCCAATGTTCTCGATTGGTAAGTAGGAGCGAAATGTAGGAATTAAATGAATTTATATTAAATGAACAAAACATATTTTTATGTATATTTATATTATACTATGATGATTGCCACTAAGCAAATATATTTAAATAAATTAAATATCCTGTAATTGCCGCTAAGCAAATATACATTAACAAGTTAGAACGTTATTGTATTATTCTTGATCTTTATCATTTGTTCTTGGGGAAGTAGGCCGAAGAAGCATAACAAGGGTTGGCCAAGCCGATTTGGGTTTGGGCCAACCCCAACCAAACATCACCTAAGACAACTTTTGTATTTCACATAATGATAATATTACTTTTCATATTGATTGTTTAAGAGATTAAATTCATCTTTAATTTTACAATATACTAAAGATAATTTTAAAAAAAAAAAAAATCTATAAGTTAAATAACTCAAATTTATTTAATTTTTCAAATATTATGCAAATCGTGCATCGCACCCGTACAATACTTGTCAAATAAATGAAGAATCAAATAGCAAGATTATTTTAGGGATTGATTTCAACTACGTTCAAGTTATGATTTATATATAACTAATCGAATCTTTAAACCTATTCTAAGCTCAATAAAGGAAATTCTGCAAGTATCATGAATCAATATGGCACAACACCAACGAGTGTCGTGGTCTCATGTCTCAATTGTATATCCTCTACGGAGATGGAAAGCTTGACCACTTCCTGGGCCCCAAACCGGCCCAGCGGAACCAATGACAGAGGGTCAACAAAGAACCGCCACCACAACTGGGGCCAAAAAGTCACTATTGAGGGCGGTCCGCAGCAATTATTAGAGCAGACAACCAAGTATTATATGCAGAGGGACTTCCCTTTTCCCAACTCTTAAATGGATCAAGGGGGCATTTTTTTACGCCCGAGACCAACGAGGATGGAGAGTGATCGCCGGTGCAATAAAAATAAGAAGGCATGGACAATGAGCGACTCCTGGCGGACTTCTAGGTGAAGTGAGACATGAATGATCCGATCCCGCATCCGAAAAAGAGGGTATCCTCAGACTGTGTGGGTATGGAACCGTATAGTCGGCTTTGAGGGACATTCCGAGACTATGTAGGTATGGGACTGCATAAGTTGAAGAGAGCGTAAGAAATTGATTAGTGCTACTCATACCAACAAGGTGCATCTTCTTTTCTAGTGCTATATTGATCGTGTTTAGAGACAGGACTGCACATCGCTTAATGATTACTCCCACAAGCCAGCCATAGGTGACACATGGGAATCCACCTTAGTAGAGCCAGGCCAGGTGGCAAACACGTGTTAGTCATGCAAGGACTCGCAACTCCTATAGACACCTCCCATGTACCCCTGATAAAAATCATATTATAATCTCGAGTGCAAATACATATATACAAGAGAAAATAGTTGTCCAAGCAAAGAAATAATTTGTATTTACATTAACAACCGATGCGGTCTATATTTGTGAAAAATATACTTTAAATCTTGTTTTAGGCTCGACAGTCTTTTACCACTTTTATATCGTTGATCGCATTCTACAACAAATTCTAGTTGTGGATAACTGATCTCACAAATACAGTCTCATAACCTCGATTTATACTAATAAATTGAATTTTTCGTCCTGCGTAAGTATCACATATTCGCAGTAATTATACAGTGAAAGAGGTATATCAACAAAGGAGAATTAATGAGCAAAAAAGAAAATATTCCAATTTTACATCTTCTCAAAGACAAGAATACTACAAGAAAACTAATCGACAATAAAAAGTTGTTTCAAATAATGAGTACTTATCATGACTAGATTGTTAGAGCCAACATATCGGTACTAATTAGTCGTCTCAATACCCGGTCGCAAATAATATCATTGGAGACGACAAAAATTGTCTCAAATGCGAATCAAATAATTTTTACAACAACTAATTATTTCTAAAAAAAGTTAATAATAGCTTCAAATAAACGTTTTATACTTATTATGAGACAACAATACCGTTTTAAAAACATCTAAAAAAAGAAAATCCGTATGCAAATATTGTTAGAAGATTAATAGAGGAGAGCATAAATCTATGGATAATCACCTTCATGTGAAATTACGATTGCCCAATAGCAGATCATGAGGTTGTAAGTGTAAAATAGCAAAAGTCAACAAAAAGGGTCCTGCAATATATACAAACGCAAATTCAATTCAACTCCAGTTTAGATTGCCCTTGAACAGACAAGCAAAACGGAAATGCATCAACTGATTTCTGACATTCCTTCACTGGCAATAAACTGAATGTGATGTACCACCAATTTTACAAAATACAAATCTTGGGCTTAGTTTATAACAAATGATCACAAGAACAAATAACAGAAGTGGAAGAATTCTTCAAATAAGCCTCTTCTTTTCAACATTATACGTTGTTGGACCAAAGAAAGGCCAACCTTGGTATCTGCAGGTGTTGCTCTCTTTATCATGAACAATAGTGTAGTTAGAGCTGCTCACATTTCTAAAATAACACATCTTATCGCTGGTGTAAATGTACTCTTGTTGGGTGCTTCCAATTCCACTCACAACTAAGTTGCCTTTCACGAGCATATTTCCCTGAGCATTTTGCACATTCTTTAGCTTGCTAGTAGATAAACCCAGAATGGAAGTCTTTTCCCTATCCTCATAGACGCCCAAAGCCAAGTCAGTAACCGAATCATAGCTCCCGTTTCCTTTGTCAATGTTATCAGAATGAAGATAGAGACTAAATCTTCTGCTCGATTGGGTAGAGTAAATCAAAGGTGATGTCATATTGGTATCAACACTAGTATTGAAATTTATCACCTGGTTCAAGATCTGCATATTCCCATCATTCCCCATCACCATTTCATTACTGTATTTGAGTGAATTGACCGATTTGGTCATGATCACTCCGTGAGATGATTTCACCCATCCACTAGAAGTGATCGAACGGCTAACATTGGTGACAAAGGTTCCATCAAACCCCGTGAAATTAGAAAGGAGAGACAATGTGAGAGGTGATTCAATGTACTCCAACAACTTCCCTTGTGTGGTATCACTCTTTTTATCCAACCAAAGATGCAAATTCGCATCAATGTACCAAACATTCAAAGCATTCGTGACGCTGAACGCAAGCTTATGCCTTTCCCCATCCAACACTTTACCCAAAAAGGGGGTGATCTCAATGTCATAAGAAGGGAGATCAAAGGAACCAATTCCAGTAATCGGTCTCCACAGGAGGGGGTTGACACCCCCTGTGTAGATGACAGTGAAGGGCCAAACTGCGCCGACAACCACATCATCCAAGCTAACAACAACCTCGCGAAAAGGCCCGTTTCCTGGTGCTCCGGTAAGGTTATTCAAATAAATATAGTCATTTGGATAATTACCAAACCAAAATTCATCATTTTCATGAAAAGAAACATACACCTCAAGTACAGCCCTATACACATTTTGAGGAATCTTGAATTCTTTGGATTCCACATCGGTCGAATTCTGTATTTCAAACCACAATCCATCATTCAAGGGTAAATTTCTAGAAATGGGGAGTATCAGATCAGACGCAGTATTGAATTGACCATTATAGCCCTTTTCAGTCGAATAATAATGGAAGGTAAGATTGACATGGTAGACACCGGTGTAAGTAGCATCCACAAGATTTCCTAAATAAACGGCAAGAGTGCTATTGGTCTTTAGTAGAGAATAATACCTGGTAATGTCCTTCTTAACTGTCCAAACAATGCCGGTGGCCCTGGGTTCGGCAGTGCAGCTCCGGAGGATCTCGACTCCGCCCACCCAAACGCCAAAAATTCGATCGAACTGCCTGCCTTTGCAAGTTGCAGTCCACTCTAGAATGATTCTGGCAAAGTTGTGTGATGGGGGGTTGTAGGGGGCGAGTACAGGGGGCTGGCCATAGGAGAAACCGAAGTCGTGTTGAAGGGCTAAATAGGAGAAAGGTTTGGTTTGGGGAAGCAGGGAGGGTTTTGTGACTTCAAAGTAGGTAGTAGGAAGAGTACTGGCGGGCTCGGAGAGGAGCTGCGATCGGAATAGGGTGGCTGTTTGGTGGAGGTTTGCGGCGGAGAGCGGCAAGAGACTGAAGAGGAGGAAGAGGATCGGGAATAGAGTGGGAGCCATCATGGTCTTTGAGTAAAAAACAATGCTGTGGGTGGGAAGATGATATATTCAATTCTATGTCGTAAATCGTAATAACATCGGATTATCCAACAAGCGAATCTTTTATCGATTTTATCATAAAAATGCAGATGGGTGCAGTTTGTTTTCAGGATATTTTGTATATGAGATTGGACATTTTCTTTCAATAGTAGACATGACAATCTTACCAATTGGTGAGGTTAAATAGAAGCCAATTAGATAGTGGGGGTGGGGTTGGATTGGAGTTGGAGTTGGAGTTGGAGTTATATTGGGTAGGGTATGGCCGTATGGGCACAAAAAATTGTTCGATGTGTTGGAAATTGGTTTGGAATTTTGAATTTTGACCCAAAATTGACCTATTTAATTATTTCAATTCATTTGTTAAAAATGGAAACAAGTTGCAAATTTATAATCTACGTTTCGAGTAGATGAATTTAATGTATTAATATGTTCAAAATCAATTACGGGTGAATGAGATATTAATTGTCAAAGGTTGCAACTTAAACTTGGAAGTTGAAGAAATATGGGAACTTGTCCCACATAGAAAAATTGGAGTAAGTGGATACTCCTTATTTAGTAGAGCACTTGATAAGTAGTTATCAAGTGTCCTCCCCTATGGTAGACCTTATGGTGAATCCTAGTTGGATTTTAGCCTTTGGACCCGAGGAGCTTCAGGTCAGCCTGCGAGTGCGACCGCCCGCGAACTGGTGGGTCTAGTCCAAAGGGTGCAACAAAGCGAACTGGTGCGACCGCCCGCGAACTGGTGGGTCTAGTCACGCGAACTGGTGGGTCTAGTCAACTGGTGGGTCTAGTCCAAAGGGTGCAACAAAGGGGTGAAGAGGTGCCTTTCCTAAAAGGCACCACTCTTCAACATATATAAATAGGCCCCTCTAGTCCAAAGGGTGCAACAAAGCGAATTGGTGGGTCTAGTCCAAAGGGAGCAACAAAGCGAACTGGTCACAAGTTCATTGAGATTCAAAAGTGGAACTGGTGGGTCTAGTCCAAAGGGTGCAACAAAGGGGTGAAGAGGTGCATTTCCTAAAAGGCACCACTCCCCTCCACATTTCATTTCATTCATTCAAATTCACAAGTTCATTGAGATTCAAAAGCTTTCCAAAATTCTGCATTAGTAGAGTCCAAAAGTTCCAAATATCCGAGTACGTTCGCCGATAACTTTCGATTCGTAGTGCAGCGGTCTGAAGTTTTAAAGGCGTTGTATCTTGGAGGTTTTTTGCTATTAAACGTACTGCACCTGAGTACGTGGCAATTTCGTCTTACGGATATAAAGTCAAACTCTAGCCTCGACTTTGTCTGCATTTATACATCTTCGTCTATACATTCACATACCGATAACTAACACAATGATCCTACCTTTCTTCCAATTGCAAAAAATATATATTAATATGACAAAAAGAAAATGTACTATTTTTTATAAAAATATCACTTTATTGATACTATTATAAAATAAAAATAATATATTTGGCCAACTAAATGATATCTTATTGACCCGAGTTGTAAGGGCCTGAAAACATACTCAATCCAAAACAGATTGGCATTTATTTCGCACATTCAACAACTCCAAGTGATGATATTACTTTTTTTCTAAAAAGTAATACTTTATCGAGGAAATCTAATATATTTTCGAGAAAATGCAATACTTTTTTTCCGTAAGATGTATTATTTAAAAGTAAATGATAAAACATTAATATGAGGGTTATAACATTTACTTGTAAATAAACATGATGGTGAAAACTTATATAAAACATGGTAAGAACATCTAAAGTTTAAAAAATACAAGAATTATTAAGTTTTATATAAAAAAAGTATATATATATATATGTATGTTTCACTTAAATGTATTACAATTTCTGGAAAAAAAGTTATGAAAAGTATTTGTGGAACTTTGTTTATTCAATATCTTGTACCGTACATTTATACAGAGAGGTATAGCGCAAAAGATGGGATCGAGTATCCCAAAATCATATATTTCCTATATTATTGTAACTACAAAGAGGATAAGAGATATATACAAATCTTCTAAAAAGGGCAATAATAATATAAGACAAAAAATAGGATATTCTACACTCCCTCTCAAGTTGGATCCTGAAGATCACGAACGCCCAACTTACCAACCAAATACCAAAAATGTTCCGCACCAAGTGCTTTTGTGAAAATGCCTGCTACTTGTTGCGATGTGGAAATAGCGTATGGTTTGATCTCTATAGATTTAACGCGTTCTTTAACAAAATAGCAATCCATTTCAACATGTTTGGTACGCTCGTGATATACAGGATTATTCGCAATGTGATGCACAACTTGATTGTCACCATGTAAAGGTGTGGGACCACGTTGCATGACGTGTAAATCATTAAGTAGCCAACGTAACCACAAAACTTCACAAATGGTTGTGGTCATTACTTTTTCGGTCTCATCGAAAGATCGAGTTACAACAGATTGCTTTTTAGTTCACCACGATATTGGCGAGTCACCAAGCGATATGAAATATCCTGAGCTCGAACGCCGAGTTAATGCACAACTTCCCCTATCAGCAACGCAATACGCTTCCAATGTCAAGTCACCATTAGGTGGAAAGAAGATGCCTTGCACTGGCGTGGTTTTTAAATAACACAGCACTCTATAAGCCGCATCAAGATGAGATTAATGAGGATGACTGAGAATTTACTAAGTAAATTGACAGCAAAAGTGATGTATGGTCTTGTCACAGTGAGAAAGAAGGCGTCTAATGAGGTGACAAAATTGTGACGCATTAACCTCCGGAGTTTCTATCATTTGCGACAAACTTCAGATTTTGCTCCATAGGAAAAGAGCTCGGGCGACAACCTTGCATTCCACTTTCCTCTAAGAGCGGGCCACCTCTATGCCCCAAAAATATTTTATTTTGCCCAAATCCTTGATGATAAAATGTTTGTAAATGAAAGCCTTCACGTTACTAATTGACGTATCATCAATTGCAGAAAGAATGACGTTATCAACATAAATTAAGGCTAAGACAAAGATAGCTCCCTTCTTGAAAATGAATAAAAAGTTGCCAGCTCTCGGTTGACGAAAATTAATGTCGAGAAGAGATTTCGTGAATTTTGTGTACCAATTACTCGACGCTTAACGAAGCTCGTATAAAGACTTTCGAAGCCTACAAACCCTCGTATCATTTTTCTTGGAAAAACCCTGCGGAACTTTCATATAAACTTCTTCATAGAGATCGTCGTGGAGGAAGGCATTGTTACGTCTAATTGATGAATCACCATCTGGTTTGTACTTAATTTCAACCTATTTTGAATCAACGACATGTTTGCCTAGAGGAAAATTTTCCAAGGTCCACGTTCCATTTGCCTCCTATGCGTCTATTTCTCTTTTCATAGCTTCACGCCATGCGGGTTCCTTTACCGCCTGAAAAAATGTTGGCTCATCATAGGAGGTGATGGTCGCAAGGTAAGTTTTGTGTGCATTGGAAAAAATTCCTTAAAAAATAAAATTAGAAATAGGATATACCGTTGAAGTTACTGAGTTGGCGGTCGGTAGCGGGTGGTCTATAGATGGCGGTAGATCAGTTTTATAGTTCTCAAGAAGTTTCGGTCGGAACCGAGTCCTTTCAGCCCTGCAAACTGTTTCACTTGGCAGAAGCGTTTGAACTGAAGTCCCAACATTTTCACGACCCATGTCACTCTCGGTGTGTGACCGAGAAGGAACGGATCCATCATAGGTAGAATCATTGTTAATAGAACAGGGCGAGATAAGCCCTTCATAGGCTGCCTCAGCTTACTCATTTTCTGTCATGGTATTGGGCTGGTTCGGTGAAATGTTTTTTGCTTGCTCAATGTTATTTTTCCCGTAGACCCATTCACCGCATTCATCGGCCCATGGTATTTCTCTCCAATTCACAACTTCATTTATTTCCCCAACGGTAGATTTTTAATTAAAAGGAAAAATCTTTTCAAAAAATGTGACATCTCTTGAGGTACACATTTTGCCATCCTTCAAATCATAAACTCGGTGTCCCTTATGTGTGTTGGGATATACAACAAAAACGCAAGGTCTCCCCCTCTCTCCAAACTTATCCTATCCTTCCTTATGTTCGTGAGCATACACAAGATACCCAAAAACACGCATATGATCATAAGTAGGTTCTTTGTTTAATAGAATTTCACAAGGTGTTTTATTTTTAATGATGGGTGATGGCAAACGATTAATAATGTAGGTCATAGTAAGGATGCACTCACCCCAAAATTCTATGGGTAAACCTGTTTCAAACCTAAGTGCTCTAGCCACTTCAAGAATGCGTCGGTGTTTCATTTCAGCTACACTATTTTGTTGAGGAGTATCCGTACATGAAGTTTCCAAAATTATCCATTTTCAAACCAAACTGAAATTTTACCCTATTATCGGCCCTAATGCGTTTCACACTTTTATCGAACTATCTTTTACCATGTTGCAACACATGATCAAATAATGAGCAACTTCAGATTTCCGATTTAAGAGAAACGCCCATACGACCCTACTAAAATCGTCCACAATGGTTAAGAAATAATGTGCACCGATAAATGAAGCAGTCTTATACCCACCCCATATATCACAGTGCAAAAGTTCAAAACAAGAAGTAGTTTTAATGGAACTAATAGAAAACGATAAACGAGTTTATTTAGCACGCAAACACGAGTCACAATGACCATCATTAATTTCATAATCCAAAACACGAATGTTCCGAAGCTTTGCATTAGACGCATGGCCTAACCTTTGATGCCAAATCTTTAGTTCAACTAAAACAGATAGTGGCATACTTCTTCTTTCAACTAGTTCAAGACAACATAGACCACTCTTTTCTTTACCAACGCCAATCAGCATCCTCAAAGGTAAGTCTTGAAGGATATAAAAGATGGCAAAGCAGGTTAGCGCACAATTTATTTCCTTGGTAAGTCTACTAACAGAAAGCAAGTTACACTTGAATTTCAGAATATTAAGATACGATCGATTCTCAACCCATTTGGTAAACAAGCGTCTCCAATACTTTTAACAGGGATGCTATCTCTGTTAGGAATTTCAACTGAAAAAATATTTCCTGCATCACAAGTAACATGCTCAGTCGCCCCTGAATCAATAATCCAGGGCCCGTTAAAGAAACGCTTACCTACCATGTTGATGATTGGCTAAATTTGGGTTGGGTTGTCCTTAGAATTATCAGCATCATTGGTGAAGGTGTGTTGGGCTCGTAGGAATTGTTCTTGAGTAAGGCCCACTACTGAGTCGTAATGTGGCCCAACATTTGGAGTTTTGGGTGGTCCAGTTACTTTGTCACCATCGGTGCTGGTATAAGTAGCCTTTGGAGAGGCATGAAGATCCTTCTAGCTAAAATCCTATTTCCCTACTCCTTTCCCTTCCGCTCTCTGCCTTTAGGATAACCAATTAATTCTTAGCACTCTTCTCTCGTACACTATAAACGTTGACAATGACTACACCTTTTTTGTTCTCGCTTGCTCGCTCGTTGATTATCGCCCATTCCGCCTAATTTGGATTCGAAATGCGGCAGCTTTCATTCCAGGTTTATGAGCGGCACTGATGTTCCTTTAAGCCTCATCTTCCACAACCATGTGAAAGGCTACATTTAAATTCGGTAAAGGTCTTGTGCTCAAGATTTGAGTTTTTATCATACTAAAAGAGTCGTTTAGACCCATGAGGAATTCATACAACTGGTCTTTCTCCCTTAGATCTTGAAGTTGTTTTGACAAATCACAAGAACATTTACCGCATTTACATCTCGGAATAGCGGAGACAGATTGCATCTCATCCCAGATACTCCTTAATTTTGTGAAATATCCAGTAACAGTCAGATTATCCTGTCTTGTATATGTGAACGTCCTTTTCAAATCATAGGCCCTTGGTACGCACTCTTTTTCGTAGCGTTCTTCAAGGTTGTCCCAAATAGCCTTTGTCGTCTTTGCAAATTTGACACTACTTCAAATCTCTTTGTCCATAGTGTTGTTAAGCCAACCACGTACCATTGCATTATATTTTTTTCCAATGGGGTATTCTTTGGAACCTTCTTCCGGGAAGGGAATGGATCCATCCACGAAACAAAAATTATTTTGGCAAAAAGAGCATTGCTTATCTTGTCTGCCCAATCACTGTAATTACTGTTGCAAAGAATTTTGCTAACATGAACATTGTAGGGATTATCTGACAAAGATAGAAAATATGGCTGACGAAGATAGAAAATACGACTGACGAAGATAGAACATACGGCGACATCACGTCCACCGTAGAAAAACCAGAAGAAGAAGACTTGCTTTCATCTCCATCTCTAGACTTAGCCATGGTGAATAACTAGAAAAAACTGAGTTAAAACATTTAGGTATTTTTAGGGATCGAGTTCTGCTATGATGCCATGAAAAGTATTTATGGAAGTCTGTTTATTCAATATCTTGTACCGTACATTTATACAGAGAGGTATAGCACAAAAGATGGGATTGAGTGTCCCAAAATCATATCTTTCCTATACTATCGTAACTACAAAGAGGATAAGAGATACATAAAAATCTTCTATAATAGGTAATAATAATAAAAGACAAAAAAATAGGATATTCTACAAGTTATCAATTTTGGAAGTAAAAGGAACATGTACTTTCCTCACCATCAAGGAGGGTTACAAACCAAGGTATATATGGCGTAGCATCTTGGGCGCAAGACAGCTAGCGCATGAGGGTGGCAGGTAGGTGACGTGAAGGAGATACAAATTAGGCAGGATAGGTGTGTCGGGGTAGATCAGCCAAGTATAACTGCAGTTTAGGTGCATGATGATGCTAGATTGGCTGATTTTATTAGAACGGATGGGTTCGGCTGGAACAAAGAGTTTATTTTGGCCACATTCAACGAAGTGGAAACTGCAACTGTATGTTACTCGAACCAAGCTCTAAGCATAAAGCATGGAAGTGTGTGGTAGATAAAGTCTACTCCAAATATCGAACACTTATAATATTATTACCCACAAGAGAATATTATTCGTCGAGACTATGTCATTGATCTGATATGCATTATATGTGGCGAGGTAGTAGAGTCAACATCACATACTTATATATTATCCGACGACGGCCATGGTTTGGAAAAATAAGCTATATACGTGTAATACCCCGTATCTGAATCCATAGAAAAATATTCAAAGTACATTTTTAAATGCTTTCATGCATTCAGTATCATAGTTAACTAACGAAATCTTTTTATTCATTCTTTGGTTGGAAAAGTGATACCGCGATACCAAAATCCATCCTCACCTATGACTCAAAAAAGCAGAGACTTAAGAAATAGAAAGTTTTACTATCGGGTTCCATATATATGAAATAAAGAAAATTTAAAATTGTGTTTATGACGGGTAAATAATATTATCTCTAAAATCCCAGAATTCACGAATATAATTTTAGATTCAAAAAAGGATAAAACTCAATAGATGAAATGGTCCAACATTTTGTTTATGATACTTGGAAAAAACAAAAAATCAAAAACGAGTTTTTTGATGGTTTACAAGATACGGGTATAAAACAAGAAATTTACGGATAATATTTCAGACTTAAAAAATGATAAAATTAGGAAAATGGAATGGTCAAAAATTGTGTTTGAGATATTTGAAAAAATAAAAAGTATAAAAAGAATTTTTGATAGTTTACAAGATATAGTTATAAACCAAAAATATTACAGATAAATTTCAAGAATCGGAAAGGATAAAATTAGTATAATGGAATGGTCAAAAATTGTGTTTGAGATATTTTAAAACAAAAAAAATATAAATATGTTTGAGTTTTTGGTAATATTCAAGATACTGTTATAAAATAAAAAATTACGGATAAAAATTTCAAAATCAATAAAGGATAAAGCTAGGTAGATGGAATACTCAAAAATTATGTTTGCGATATTTGGAAAAAGAAAATTTTAGAAATTAGTTTTTTATAGTTTACAAGTACAATTATAAAACAAAAAATTTACGAATAAAATTTCAAACTCAGAAAAGGATAAACTTAGAAAAATTATATGGTCAAAATCTGTGTTTGAGATATTTGAAAAAATAAAATGTTAAAAATAAGTTTTGGATAGTTTGCGGGACACAGTTATAAAACAAAAGATTTATGGATAAAATTTTAGAGTCAGAAAATGGTAAATTTTGGAAAATGGAATGATTCAAAATTATGTTTGAGAAATTTGGAAAAAGAAAAACTTAAAAGTGAGTTTTCGATAGTTTCCGAACTACAACTTTAAAACCAAAAATTTAATAATATATTCTTTTTACTCGAAAAAAGAAAAAAAAATTTATGATAGAATGGTATATTATCGTATGTGTGATGTGTGGAAAAAGAAAAAAATAAAAAATGAGTTTCAAATAACCAACGGGCTAAATTTTTAAGACAAAAAAAAAAAAAAAAATACCGGATATAGCAAATATCTTGAATAGTAACCTCCTTATTATTCGTTTTTTTCTACAAATATAATCAACCCCCCCCCCCCCCCCCAACTCCAAAATGCATCAATTCACTTTTTCTCCCCCAAAATTTCTCTCAAGGTAGTAGTTCTTCGTTTTAGTAGTCGAAATATTCAAGAGTTCTAATTCTTGATTGCGAGTCAGACCTACGGCTCCGGTATACATTCTTCTTTCTTCTACATTTCTTTCTTCGATTTTAATTTTCCTAGAGTCTATATTGCCCAAGGATCATGTTTCTTTTATCATGAGGATGCAAGGAAAACTATTTCCTCCGTGGAGTCGAAGAAATGTTACTTTAAACTAGTAGTATGTAAACGATATAATAAGGACTTAGCCCCTCTATGTATTTATTGCTTTTCTTTAAATACTGTCGACTTATTTCTTGCTTGTTATGTTATTGTAAATATTTTAAGGTTTAGACAACTTTTCCTATTTTTTATTTTTTGCTCAATGGACTTTTTATGTTGTTATAAGGGAAAATTGGTAAAATGCTCCTTAAGTTTGTCATAATTAAGAATTGTCCTTTAAATTTGGCATTTTTTAAATGTCCCTAAGTTACAAAAGATTAATAAAAATGCTCCGTCACCGGTTAGTACATGTTACTCAGCCGGTGAGGGGTTGATGTGTCATTACTTTTTTGGAAAAATTGGTAAAAATCCCCCGTCACCCGCTACTACGTGTTACCCAGCCGGTGATGGGCTGAGGTGACATTAATTTTTTGGAAAAATTGATAAAAATGCCCCTTAAGTTTGTCATAATCAAGAAAATGTTCTTTAAATTTGACACTTTTTAAAAATGTCACATAAGTTACATAAAATTGATAAAAATGCCCCATCACTGACTACTAACTGTTACCCAAATGGTGACGAGTTGACGTGGCATTAATTTTTTTTTTTTTAAGCTGATGTTTTTTTTTTATGATGTAGCATTGTTTTAATTTTCTTCTTATAATTGTTGATTTAGATTACAAAATATATGGAAAAAATCTAATAGAAATAAATGTACATTTAAATATGAATATTATAAAATAATAGTAACTTATGTTTAAACTATTAAAAAAATACAAAAATCAAAATTTTGTTTACAAAATATGATAAAATTCAAAAAAAAAAAAAATTGAAAAATATTTAATAAAACTAGAAAATAGTTTTAAAAATCTTAAATTTCTAAGAAAATAAAAAATCTACAGTAACCACCGCTCATGCCTCCCAACCCCTATCTTCTTCTTCCCTATAACCACTGCTTATTTTTGTACCCAACTCAAATTAGCCGAATAGTCTATCAACAATTTCAAATCCCCCAAATCGAAACAGAATTAAGCCTCAAGCTCCAAATCGGAACTATGAGACTATCGGCGGACCATCATGGTTTTCGGCATTCAAAACAAAATGGGTAGATGGCGGCAGATGGTAATTCAAATGGTCGGACCACTATGATTTCATATCTGGTCTTAGATCAGCCTTAGCTCTGGTTGTTTGAAGGCTAAGGTATAAAATTGGATGTCAACAATTATCTGGATCGGAAGTCGAAATGACGAATGAGTGGACGGTGGCGGTGGCACAAGGTTGGCCGAAGGGATTGCAGATCAACATTGGTGGAGGATCATGTTCTTTTAAGATCAAGCAACATTTCTTTTTAAGAACAAGAAAGAACTAAAAAGTTGTTTAGAAAAACTTAATTTACTATTTTTTCTTTAAATTTTCACATTTCTTTTTAAAGACCTGAAAGAGAAAAAAACCTAAAATATCTTAATAAAAATGAGGGGTGGGACGAAGGGGGGGTGGGTGGGTGGGTGGGTTGTGTGTGTGTGTGTGTGAAAGTTTTAAGTTTTCTATAATTTTTTCTTAGATTATAAAATTAGTTTTTAGATTTTCAAATAATTTTCATTTATTTTAAATAATTAACTCGTTTATAAAAATTATATCAATTTATGTTTTTATTTATAGTTTAATATTAAACTTTGTATATTAATATTTCATTTTTTTCATCCTAATTTATAATTTAAAAGAAAAGAATAATAACACAGAAAAAAGAAAAATAAAAAAATATTAGTGCCACATAATATAAAAATCACAACAGCTTTTTAAAAACATTAATGCCACGTCAGCCTGTTACCGGTTAGGTAACAAGTAGTAGCCAGTGATGGGGCATTTTTATCAATTTTTTGTAACTTAGTGGATATTGTTAACAGTGTCAAACTTAAGGGGTATTTTCTTAATTATGACAAACTTAAGGGGCATGTTTACCAATTTTCCCAAAAAATTAATGCCACATCAGCCCATCACAGGCTGGGTAATAGGGAGTAGCCGGTGACAGGATATTTTTATCAATTTTTTGTAATTTACGGGGCATTTTTAAAAAAGTGTCAAAGTTAAAAGACTTTTTCTTAATTATGGCAAATTTAAGGAACATTTTTACCAATTTTTCCTTGTTATAATGCCGAAATTTTATCAAATTTGGAAATTTATTTTATGTAGTTAAAGGGTGTATCAAGTTGTTTATAAGGTAAATTTATAGTTGGTAAATTTATAAGAGGGTTAAAAAATGATATAAATATTTTTCTCCATTTTTTTTTCTTCTATTTTCGAAAAAAATAAGTTATTGTAATGTTAATTTTTTTTTTTTAATTCTGGAGATTTACTTTTATGATATATATATATATATATATATATATATATATAGAGAGAGAGAGAGAGAGAGAGAGGGGTATAATAAGTTACTCCATTTTTCTTTCTTTTGTTTTTGAAAAAAATAAGTTATTGTAATGTTATTTTTTTTAATTCTGGAATATTCTATTTTTCTTTCTTTTGTTTTCGAAAAAAATAATTATTGTAATGTTATTTTTTTTTTATTCTGGAAAAAAAAATTATGATATATATATATATATATATATATATAGGTATAATAATTTATATAAATGGTACACTTGAAGTTGAAACACTACAACATTTTCACTAATAGACCTCGATTTTTAACTGAGGTCTATGAAGAAAAAAATTGCAATTAGAGGTGGTGTGGTCTATTCCCGACGATCGACCACTGTTAAAAACTGAGGTCTTTTCTGTAATTGACATCGATTTTTACCTGATGACTTTCTTAAACCGTCTGTTAGACTGTTTACAATAGAAAAAATCGAGATCTTTTTTTAAACAATCAAGGCCTATTGATGTATAGACTTCAGTTTTACCACGACTCTCAGGACATTAGAGAGAGAGAGAGAGATGAAATCTGGGTCGAAAAATAGCAAAAGTCGACCAAATTAAAAGAAAAAAAAAAACTATAGATACACATAGAATAGAATAGGTCGATACATTTTTAAGGTCGACCTAAAAAATGGTGTAAATAGTTTCTTGTTTATATTTCACAGTTTTGAATTAAAACAGTTCAACATTGGAGCTTAATTTGGATGAGTTAGAATACATAACTTGTTCGAACTCATTCAATCCAAGTTGAGTCACTATTTTCCAAATTTATCGCACCTAATCTAAAGAGCCCACATTACAACCAAATGAAAGACTTTTTTTTGTTCTTTGCTTGTAACAATCAAAGTAATAGAGATGTAAGACAACGTGCAAGCTTATGGTAGGTTATGCATGTGAATTCAACTCGAATGGTATGCTACACTTGAGTGCTTGAGCGATGCACCAAATCTGTGAGGATATTGTGATAATCCCAATCCATTTCTCAGCTTAGTTTGTTACATAAGTTGTTATATGTGCTTTTATCTGAGATGCACTTCTAAGTAAACCCGTTGATACCTATATGTGTTCCTTCAATTGAGAAAGAACATCCTCATTATGTAGTTTTAATTCCTCGGGGACGAGCAAGGGTTCAGTTTGAGGGAGTTGACAAATGGGGTTTTTAGTAGGAAAAACATGCTTAGAAATAAATATTTTTATTGTATATTTATATATTCTAAGCTCCTATTTGTCATATTTTCGTATTTTCTTTCTCTCTTGAGAATTTCAATTTTCAAGTTATTTTACAAGTAAAATAGGCCAAAAGAACGAAGGATGTAAAGAAGTCGAAAACGAGCGTGAAAGAGGTGAAAATGCAGAATTCCAACCTACCACAATTTTAGTATTTTGCTCATATCTTGATACAACTTTATCATAAATAGCCAAAGTCGGACCTGAAGACCTCGAAAAATGACTTTGAAGTTGGACTACAAGTTCAGTATTGAGCGTGCATAGCCTGACCATGCACCACTGCCCAAACGTCCATGGCCCGTGCACGAATTTATCAAAATTCTTGGAGAAAAGTCCTCGCACGGCTTGGCCATGCACAGAGTGAAACCGTGCAAGGCCCGCGCACGAAATACGCAAATTATGTGTGGGCTGACTCAAAACCTTCCCATTTTGGCCCATATCTTAAAAAATCCCTAAATATGTTTTAAAACCCTTTTGCATTCATTTTTTGGTATCTAGATTCATTTGTAAAGGTTAGAATTTGAGAGTGAGTAGGAGCTTAACTAGGATCATATTAATTAGCATGATTAGCCAACAAAACCGAGAGGTTTGAGATAATTCTGGGGGTATTGATCCTAGGATCGTTTGGGAGTTGTATATAATTAATCAATCAAAGACGGTGGTTAATATATATAATCAACATGTAATTCACTCCGTAAGGGGGTTTTGTATACATTGAGTGATCATCTCCTAATAACTAGGTATTTGGTTTAAATATTTAATCGGTCGAGCTATTAATCATTTGGTTATCGATAATTGAAATCTAATTCCTATATTACCCTTACTACTTGCTTAACCCTTAATTTTTTTTCTCTGCCTTAGTATTAATTTCATGTTTGGTTACTTGTTTGTTTAATTTGGTTTTAAAAAAATACCAATATCTTAACTCTACTGTCTAGATAGCTACTTAAATTATTATTATAATTTCACACCCGATATTGATTGTCGGGCCATGTGGGATCGACCTTGTACTTGTCTGATTACTACATCAACCTCGTACACTTTCGAGAATTAAAATAGGAAATATCATACGGCCAGTTCACAACTTCCTCTTTCCACACTGCCATCTTCAATCAGAATCTTGCACCAGATTTTTTCAATCAACTGTGATATTGTATTTCTCTCCGCTATCCATATCAGAAGATAGTCGAGAGAAGCAAGACACCCATCGATAATCTCTAGGTTCTGCTTTACGGGGGGTAGATTCCTTTGGTGCCATTTTTCTATTTTTGAACATCTGAAGATTGGATCTTTAGGATTTCTTCGCAAAGAGGTGTGATCAAACAATTTTTATTACTTTTTAAGTTTAAGTATATATATCCTTTCACTGTTGATTTCAGAATCGACTCTGGGTTCACTTTGACAAGAAATCTGTGTGATTTGAATGTTTCAGATTCATTGATGGAAAATGAATTTGAATTAGTGGTTGAGATTTAATGGTTGCATGGGTCAAATACAAATGTTATAATTACCTATGCAAAAGGTAACTGTTACGGTGTTGTAAATGACATGCGCATTAAATGCAAGGTAAACTTTGTTGGATAAGAAAATAATATTTTCCCGCTTAAAAAACTGACACGTTTTAAGTTCCAGCACACTAAATGCTACGAAGAAGTATAAATGATGTAGTAATCATGATGAGGCTTTAAATACTATAGACATTAAATACTTACAGCAATTATGTCATAGTAAGGTTATTGCAGTAGGCTTCAACGAATCACCGTATTTTAGCTGACTGCGGTTTTCTTACTACGTTTTCTGTTGAAGGTAATTTCGTGAATTATCATGAGTTGTCTACTGCCATCCTACTTATAGCTATCTTACTTATAGTATGCAATGTATCACCGTATAGTACTTTACAACATGCTCCCTTACTCCTGTAGATATTGTATCCTTTCGAATGACTATTCTAGTTTGCATTGATTGCTTCCCAAAGCAGCAAACATTCCTACAGGGTCTTCCTACAGAAGTAGCATCCATAATTCGGTCTGAAGCATATTGAAACGTGATCACACAAAGGTTTATTGAAGATATCAGCTACATGTATGTCTGTGTGGATCTTTTCAAGCTTAACATATTTCTTCTCCACATGGTCACGAATCAAGTGATGTTCTTACTTCTATATGCTTGGTCCTTGAGTGAAGAACTGGATTATGTGGGATAGCAATTGGAGTAGTGTTATCACACATTATAGGAGTTTCTCTTGCAAGTATTCCATTGTCCTTCAATTGTTATTGCATCTATAGTATTTGCGCACAGCAGCTTCCTGCAGCAACATACTCTGCTTCTGTTGTAGTTGTGATAGATTGTTGTTTCTTGTTAAACTATGAATGCTAGTCTATTTTTAAGAAATTAACAGGTTCTACTCGTGCTTTTGCGATCAATCTTGCAACCAGTGAAGTCATAATTTGAATACCCTTTAAGCTCGAATCCTCTATCTCTAGCCCGACTCTTGCCCCTTAGATATTTCAGGATTCTCTTTGCTACTGGGAGATGAGACTCCTTGGGTACTGCTTGATAACGTGCATAAACTCCTACAGCAAACAAGATGTTAGATATGCTCACTGTAAGATATAGAATTGAGTCAATAAGTCTTTTGTACTATGTGATATTAAGATCTTTTCCATCTTCATCTTTGTCAAGTCATGTTGTTGTGCTCATAAGGACACTCACAGAGGTTAAGTTGTCCTTTCCGAATTTTTGGAGAAGCTCATTTGTATGCGTAACTTGATTGAAGAAGATGTCATCATCCAACTGTCTTACTTGAAGTCCAAGAAAGAAGCTTAACTCTCCCATCATGCTCATCTCAAACTTGTTATCCATCAGCTGGGAGAACTTCTTGCATAGTTCTTTGTCAGTTGACCCAAAGATGATGTCATCGACATAAATTTGAACTAAAAATGTACTATTACCATCTTGATTCTAAATAAGGTTTTGTCCACAATACCTTTCTGGAATCCGCTTGGGACTAAATACTGAGAAAGAATATCATACCAAAGTCGAGACGTTTCAAGCCATACAGTGTCTTCTTCATCTTGCAGACTCTATCTCCACTTGGATCATCAAAACCTGGTGGTTGTTCAACATAGATTTCTTCAGCTATAAGTGGATTCAAGAATGCACCTTCACGTCCATCCGTTATATAGTGAAGTTACAAAGTGCAGCAAAGGCCAGAAAGATTCTAATTGCTTCAAGTCTGGCTATAGGGGAAAAAGGTTTCACTGAAATATATGCCTTCCTCGACTAGCCTTGCTTTTTTCCTACTAAGCTTTGATTAAACTAGCTTTTTTTTAACACTTGTTTGGTCTCAATTACACCTTAATGACTGGGTCTGAGGACCAAATTCCAAACTTCATTTCTTTCAAACCTTCCTGCATGGCTTGAACCCAATTAGGATCACTTAGAGCTTCCTCAATGGTACCAGGTTCCGTTTGAGATACAAAGTAGGAGAATGTAACTTCATAAGGTGTAGATCTTCTTGTCCTTACTCTATCATTTATTCTCCCCATGATCAAGGTTGGTGGATGATTTCTAAGCCATCTTATGTCTGGTTCAAACCTTGATTTACAGCAACTGGAAGATTTCCTTGTTATGTTGTATGCTCAAGTTCTGTAGAGTTGTAAGATTCGCAGTTCCTAAAGCTGCTACTCCATCTTCTACATAGGGTCTTCCTCAGCTAGTATGGCTGTAGGATCTCCACATAAGGAACTTGTTCCTTATCTTTTTCCAACCTGACCTTTTCAACCCTTTTTATCTCATCTTCTAGGTCACAGTAAGGTTCATCAAAGACAATATGAGATGAGTCTTCCATCACAACTGTTCTTTTATTGAACACTCCAAATGATTTGCTTACAACAGTGTATTCCAGAAAATACACATTCACTGATTTAGCGTCAAATACATTTAAGTGCTCTTTCTCATTGTTCAACACAAAATATATGCATCCAAAGATATGGAAGTATGAGATGTTAGGTGATCTACCTTGCCACAACTCATAAGATGTCTTGTCTAAATCCTTGTTGATGAGACATCTATTTTGTGCATAGCATGTTATGTTGTTTGCCTCTGCTAAAAAAAATAAAAAATTGGCACTTGTATTTCAGCAATCATGGTTCTAGCAACTTCTTTCAATATTTGTTTCTTATTTATGCTAGACTATTTTGTTGAGTAGTTCTTGTAGCTGAATTTTCATGATGAATCTCATTGTTGCAGCAGAAACTCTCTATGAACTGGTTGGTGAATTAAGTACCTCGATCCAATCTAATCTTGACAATGTTGAGGCCTTTTTCATTCTGAATTATCTTCATAAGGTCTTGGCGCTTATTCTGAGCATCTGACTTTTTGACTAAGAACATAGTCCAAGTGTATCTGGAGAAGTCATTCACTACTACTAGTGAGTATTTCATCCAACTTATGCTAACTGGTTTGATAGGTCCAAAAAGGTTCATATGCAGTAGGTCCAGGAGCTTGTGAGATGACCATGTAGGCTTGTCTTTGAAGGACTTCTTGATTTGCTTTCCCTTCAAGCATGCATCACACACACTCTCCTTTTTGTATGTTACACCTGGTAATCCTTTTCCTAGACCCTTGTGTGCCAACTTGTTGATAGTTTTGAAGTTCGGATGACTCATTCTCTTGTATCACAGCCAACTAAGTCTAGGAGTGCTTTTAGCTATGAAGCAAGAGGGTTGTCCTTCAGTAGATTCTCAGTCAGCTAGATAGATGTTACCCTTTCTTGTTCCTATGAGTTTTATTTGGTTGGACTTGACATCTCTTATTAAGCATCTCCCTTGTGTGAACTCTACAGAATGTCCCTAGTTACAAAACTGACTTATGCTTAGTAGATTTGACTGTAAACCTTCAATGAAGTAGATATCTATTATGATAGTTTGTTACAGGCAGGAAATACCAAGTTAGCTCCGCGTTTCTTCTCGCCATTCAAGGTGTTGGAGCGTGTGGTGGAATTGCATATCGCCTCTAGTTATCGAATGATTCACGCATCCATCCGGTGTTCCATGTCTCTTTGTTGAAACCTATTGTGTATGATGTTTCGATTTCTCCTGCATTACCGAGTGACCTATTATCTGATAGACCTCCCTATTTGCCAATGGCAATTTTGGGTCGCCGGAGTGTGGACAAGGATGGTGATATAGTTGAGCTGGTGTTAGTATGTCGGTTGGGATGGGGAGACGAAGAGTGCACGTGGTTGGATATGTTTTATGTTCAAGGGTAGTTTTCAAAATTTAGTATCAGCCTTGAGCACAACGATGTTTTTTCGGGGAAGTAGTCGATAGAGTTGATAGCTCGAAGCCGTTAGTAGTGTATAAACAGCGAGCAAAGAAGCGGGGAACCTGATTGAATATAGACTTTCTTATTTGATTATTATTATTATTTCTTATTTATGTTTGATTACTATTTCCTATTTCTATTTCCTATTTCAATTTAATTACGTTACGGCTTTGTGTATTATATTCCAGTTTATGTGCGTAGAATTGTTATCTAAGATTATTACTTTTAGTGCAAGCTATCCTTGTGGCAGGGGTTTCTGTCTATAAACTCTTTTTGAGTATTATCTACGTATTTTTCTTTATTTTTGTTATCTCTACCGTCTTCACTCTACAATAAGATCCCTCACACTACCAAGGTCTATTACACCGAATGCACTATCCACAGCGGGCCATGTAATTTGGGAAAAGCTATGATAGTTCACATCTAGAAGTGAATGTCCATAACTGTCGAACAAAGAAAAGAGTGCGCAGGTATTGCAATATTCATCAAATGAACAGCAAAACTGAGATCTCGAAGCTGGAATTGATGTAAAGAATCATGCACGTTAATGACTCTATCTGCAATATAAGTTCATAGATTGACACCTCCTAGTTTTCCACAAGTGTGCCAAAAGTATCAGGCCTCGCATTTCTGAGTAAATATTGGGCGCATTCTCCCAAAAAAAAAAAAAAAAGAGGGAACGGAACCAAAATTAAACACCATCTTTTGAGGATTCACCTTCTGAGGAAGTGATTTGAGTAAGGCTTACGATCTCCTTCAGTAATCGACTAACAGAATCTTTGATTTCTTGAGGGATTACCAACTTTTGTGGAACCGACTCCATAGCATACATAGATAGAACCCTGGTCACACTTGAAAAATCTAGTAACTTGGGGGAAGTTTTCTTAGATCTCTTATTCGCATGTTTGCACGACTCTTTGAGTGCACACTTCTGGCAAATCTGTAATATGAACATAGTGAATTAAGCTCTTCAAGTAACTCATATTTAAGAACATCGATTAGTGATTTAATCTTTTGTTTGGCAAGAAACAGCCATATAACTTTTCCATAGAAACTTGCCTGCTGTTCATCAGCTTCAAAGAATCTTCGCATATGTTTAGCCGCATAGACACTCTTGTCCCCAAGGGATGGACACCCAAAAAGGGCTACCTTTTTAAGATCCTTAGCAGATAACCATCTGTCACAGAAAAATATTGAATTAAATCAGATGCATCACAAGAATTTAGTATGAATATCCGTCCCAACTGGAAAATAACCATACACCTGATAATGCCACATTACACTCTTTAAATAGGGAAAAGGAGTGTGTGTGTGTGTGTATATATATATAAATCAAATACAGCAATGAAAACTCCAAAGCAGTCAAAACAAGCCAACTGCTTCTATATCATGTAGAAAATATGGGAGAGGAAGAGGGAGAGAGGGGGAGACAGGGAGAGAAAGACTATTGTGACAGATTAAATATGGAGAAGACAAAGTTTGCAAGTTACCTTAGTTTATCTTCTGACAAGAAAACTAGAAACACAAACTGCAGGGAAGCAGTTAATGGGCTATGTTATCAAGAAGAGCACTTCAATTTGGCTTCTATATGTTGAATCAATATCAATCATAATATCTACGCCTCTTAAAGTTTGACACCACACAATCAAAGATTAACATACTTTCACTAAATATTACTAAGCTTATCAGTTATCAGCAATAAATGCAGATTGTAGGTGATCAAACATGGACAACATAAAATCTAGAATTAAATGTCATGAAGGCGATTGACAAGCATCATGCCATCATCAACACCTCCAACTCAATATGATGAAAACTACTGAATCCATTAAAAATAATGAAGAGGAATAGGTTGTGCGAGTGCGTGGGCAGAACAGAAAAAAAACATCTAGAAAGAATATGAAGGTCCAAAGAGTCAGACTCAAATGCATAGCCCAATCCAAACCAAATGGAAACATCTGCTTTGATGATGACAATCAGTAGTAACTAGGAGTTAAAATATCCTTAAAAAGCAATCATATGATCCTTCCATAATCTGCATAGGATAAGTGTTGCAAGTTTAGAAGTTAAATCAGTGCCAAGTTCTCATGATCAAGTGGATAGCACCAGAGCCAATGACTCTCGTCAAACTTCGTAATACTGGAGTGTTACTTCATTTTTCTTTGAATAATACATTATTCACCATAATATTGTTACCAATATGAGAATATACTTTAGGAGTAAAGAACGCTACTCATGAAATGGTCTCCCGGTGGAATATAAGTTTTTTATAAGTACATAAATGCTTAACAACCAAATCAAAGTATTCTAAAAGCAACTAAAACAATTGGTAAATTGGGAACATTATATACAGAGGTAGCAAATAGGAGTCTCTTACTTGCAAACCTCCTGGTGATCTTTGCCAAAGTTCAATGCTGCATATTTCAAATATTCGCGGGCAAAACTACTATCAAAGCATGTAATATCAAATTTATTTTTGGGCAGGAAATTCGCATTTTTGAAGTATCCTTGCACATATAAGTGGCGGGCGAAAACCTGCATATCAGCGGAAAGCTCTTTGTGGACCATCGGATTCTCAAGTCCGAAATCATCGGTTTGCTCTGCAACTTTCATTTTCTTCGTTTTCTTCTTCCTATCAACAAACAACTTCCACAAATTACAGTTACCACTCTTTGGCTCATTCGAATCTCCCTCTTCAGAGGATAGCTTCACCTCTTGTCGCTTTTCACGCCTTTTCTTCTTCAAATTTCTGATTTCTTCTTCTAATTTTTGGAGTTTCTCCTTCAACCTTGCATTTTCACTGCAATCTCGAGTTTGGATATCGCTATCATCGATCTCGCCAGGAGCCACGACGGATCTCTTGAAGAATGCACTCAATGGTTCTATCTTTTGCTCGGCACTTTCTGCAAATTGAGACGAAATGGAAAACGGTCTCAAGGATTTTGGAGACTGGGATGTATCTGCTGAAAGTAAGGAGGCTAATAGAGTGTTGTGGAGTTTTAGAAGTGAAGGAGAGTGGCGATTGCATATCATTCTAATCATAATTATTTGACGACTTTTACGACTTCCCACAGCTAAATGATCAGCTCAATTGCAGTTTTGCAGCGCCATGGAACTGGAAGTTGAGGGTTTTGGCTTTGGCTCTGGATTCCTTTGTGGTGTATCGTTGAGTAGGGTTTTAGAGTGTTTGCAAATAATTGTGTTTTTGAAGAACTGATTTGAATAATTTTTTGTGAAAAAATCAGAAATGTTTAGAAAAAAATAATTTTAAAGTTAAAAAGCTGGTACAAGTTGGTTGTTATTTCACAAAAACTGATTTAAATTGATTTTCAAAATTAAATTTTTTCCAAACACTTTAAAAATCATTTTTCCATTCTAAAAGTAATTTTGAGTTTTCTTATTTAGTTGGGTTAATTACATAATGTAATTTTTGTATTTTCAACAATTTTTTACTTTGCAACATAATTATTTTTTCTGATCACAACTTGTACAATGTGGGATATTACTGTTGCAACCTCCTCAGCCTATATATTCTAGCATGTATAGGTCATGTGTAAAACACATGCCAAAAAGATCCAATAAAATAGCGATACGTGGCCATCTAAATTTTCTGGAAATATATTTATTTATGATAATAATTTTATGAAATAAAATCCTTAAATTTCTAAATTTTCAATGAAACTTAGAATTTTTCAAATAATTTTCAAAAAAAAAAATTATTTAGTTTTATCAATTTTAAATGAATATTATTTTCAAAATGATTTTTTAATTTTCTGAAATTTTAAAATTCATTTGAAAATTTTAAATAATTTTCAGAAATAATTTTTTTATTTTCTGAATCTTTTTTATATTTTTAAAATAATATTCTGATTTTTTTTTAATTTTCTGAATTTTAAATGAATTCTAAAATTTTAAAAATATTTTTTTCAAATAAATTTTTTAATTTCTAAATTTAAATGAATTTTAAAATTTTACAATAATTTCTGAATTTTATATTTATTTATATTTCTTATATTTTATATAAAAAAATTAGAGTTTAAATTATTTTTATATTACTTAATAATTTTTTTTGTTTTTAAATAAGATGGCCACGTGTCGTCGTCTTATTGGGTCGTTTTGGCATATGTGGAGTACATGGTCTATATATGCCGAAATATATAGTCGGAGGTTGCAAAAATAAAATCCCGCATTATACAGGTTGTGATCGAAAAAAATAATTACTTTAGGTTGCAAAATGGAAAATCGCTTAAAGTAAAGGCTGCATTCGGTAATTAACCCTATTTAGTTTGCACACACCCACTAATTCTTACGTGGATTAAGAGTGAAAGTTAATATGTCCTAAGTAAAAGAATGCTAGTTAATTAATACTGCAGTAGTTTCAAAATAAATGTCATTATAACAAAAAAGAAAAAAAATTAGGATTGTGCAATGGAACTTGGAGATTACTGCAACCAGTTTACACCCGAACCAAATAAGTTCCAACCATGAAAAATTCATTGACCATTTGACTTTTTTTAACCGAACTGAACAGATTATTTTTTTGTTACGCTTTTGGATATTTCTCAATTTTCTGAACCGAAATTTGTTTTGAATCGCATCGAGTCGTACCGAACTGTACTATAATGTACTGAAGAACCGAATAAAATAGCAAATTAAAGATTTAAATTATATTATCCCTAAAAGTTAATTCAATTAAGATTTAAAACTAAATTATCCATAATTATGTAGCTAGTTAATTTTAATATAAATAATTAAAGGAACCTTAAATTAATTATTATATCATTTTCAAAACACAAATCGCTTATTTGGTAACAATTTTGATGGGGTAAACTTATTTATTTTGGTTAGATGTCAATATATTTTTGTTTAAATTGAATTTGTTATTTAAAAGATAAAAAATCTTCAGTTATCCGAACTGAACCAAATCGGATTAAATCGTTCTGTTAGATCCAAAATTCTGAACTAAAATGTTCCGAAAAAATTAATTATATCGTCCCGATTTTTCGGATTGGTTATGAATACTTAATTTTAAAATAATCGAAGTTTGGTATTAATTTGAAGATTTTCAAATATCTGATCCACGTCATACCGCGCACACCCCTAAAAACCACAATTTTTTCAATCTTATCCTAAATAAACTACCTAATTAATTATTTAACTATATTTTTTATTCCACAATATATATGATATGTTTGTCATTTTTACTCATACAGGGGCGAGAGAGTATATTTAAAGACAATTATTTTTTTCTAAATAAACATGTTCTAGAGAAAACTTTGAATTAGAAAATAAGGCATTCTAGCAGAAGAACGCACATTTCTTCAAATATTGGATTTAGATATATCTCAACAAATCCTTCTAAAATCTCATAATCTTATCATTAATTAAATTAATTATTCTCTCTCATTAGTATAGGAGAAAAGAGAGAGCAAACAATGAATAATTGTTTTGGAGGAAAAAAAAAATCTAAGATAATTGAGATAGATTGTATGGGACTTATAAATATTCATCTCATGAGTTCTTAAATTATCCTTCAAAGTTTAAAATGCCTTTTATTTATGAATGGAAAAAGTGTCAATTTTTTAACTATATATATTACACATATTAGGTATACCAACTAATGATAGATACGCTTAATATGAAAGTGATGTATCATTACGAAATAGACTAAAATGGTAAGCAAACTTATCTCTTGGGCAAGACGAGTTTGGTAAATGTTGTACATCATTAAGCAAATAACAAGAGAAATTTGTAGGTAATTCTTCTGACTATACTTCTCCAAAACCAACATCACTGCTATATCTTGTAGTTTAGTGTGCTAATTTATTGGCCTGACAAGGCATATACCTGCACCCACCATAATCCACTCTGCTGGCAAAGCTAAAGTATCATCCACCACCACCATGTTGTAAGCCCCTGTAGCAGCATCATTACAAAAAATGCAACCATTGTAAGATTAAAATAAAATAGTTCACGGAAATCCAAACCTCCATCATCCTTCTGCCGACCATCCAGCCCAATGTATCTTTTGCGAACCCCAATAAAATTGGATCACCTCTTTCTCAATATCCTAACACAATTCCTTTGGGAACACAAAGCAACTCATCATATAATTAAGAATGGCCTAGACAATTACTTTTAGAAGAACCTCCCTACCCGTTTGGGATTCCATCCTATCATTTTGCTTCTATGAAACACAATATTTTTTCAATTGGCCACTGATTGATGGAAGGCCCAAAACTTTATTGTATTGATCCACCGTCTTCATACCCATCCGTGTACCAAAATAGTCTCGTCTGACCCCACTAACATTCCCACTGCATGAAAGCTCCGACTTCTCTAGATTTATATGCTGACCTGATGTTTGCTCATACGTGGCAACATTTTTTCTAATTGCCTTCACCTCAGCTTGCTAAGCCCGGAAAAACAGGATATATGCTATCATCTGTAAAAAACAAATGTGAGATTGAAGGGGTTGATCTAGCTATCTTTACTCCATGACAAGCTCTACAAACCGTCCATGAAAACCCAATTTGCGAAGCCTAGCATTCAAGAAAGGTCATTCAACGCTATCATAAGCCTTGCTCATATCGAGCTTCACTGTTAAGTGACCCGTCCTACGCCCTTTTTATCTTTTTCATATAATGAAATACCTTAAATGCGATCATGGCATTATTAGTTATCAATCGATCCGAAATAAAGGCATTTTAAAAAGTAGATATAATACGGGATAAAACCCACTTAAACCTATTTTCAATTGTTTTTTGTAATTATACGCATAAAGACATTACATAAGCTAATTGGGCGAAATCCTTTCGGACTAATAAGGGACTTTACTTTCAGAATGTGAACAATGTGGGAATGATTTAATTTTGACAGGTTGACACCATTATTCAAAATGTCTAAACATGTAACGAGAATATCACTTTTAATAGTGTGCCAATAATTATGAAAAAGAGAGGCGACATCCCATCATACCTTGAGGCCTCCGATAAGTGCACCTGTTTCAGGCCTTGCTGAATTTCCTCTTCTGTATAAAGGTCTTTCCAACCGCTCATTCATTTCCCCCGAGATCCTAGGCTCTATCAAATCGAGTACTTCGTGCATATCAACAACCCTCCCTCCCCTCCCGACTTAAAACAACTCAACATAAAATTTTCCGTAGCATTTTAGCCACCTCAATTTTCATACCTGCCCACTCCCCGTCAAGCTACTAAATCTTATGAACATCATTCCCCTTGTAAAGTTGCAATGTCTTTCTATGGAAGAAAGTTATATTACGGTCCCGTCGATAACCAAATTGCTCGGAAGTGTTGGAACCATGGTATGCGCGTCGAACACACTATCAAATTAATATCGTATTGTAATAACAATACTAAGCTTACAAACTACCCTACTAAGTAGAGTGGCAAACAAGGGTCGATCCCACAGGGAACAACCAATTAGTTTCGATTTTAATACCAAACAATTATATAAAAAAAAGTAGGAATTAAACAACTTAAGAAAGTAATAAAGGTTGAGAGGAGTTTTTAATGATCAACTAAAAACCTACTAGTAGCAATAAAAAGCAGTTAAACGAGATTGAAAGTAATTAATACTAGAATTCAAGTAAGCAAATGATAAAAAACAATAGAATAGATTTTTTGATTTTTTATTCGACTATTAAAAACAATTCACCCTTGATCGTGCTTCCCCTAGGTCTAGATAATTTATGCAACTATTGTTAATGCCCAATTAATTATGATTCAAGCCGTTATCTCAAGACTATTAACAAGCTCTAATAGTCTTGTTGTCTCTTAATTTTAGTTAATCAAAACAAGTTCTTCGACTAGCCCTATTCGATTTAACCAAATCCTCGAACAAGCTCTCTTAGATTTAATAATCAAATGCATTAGGCACCAAGACAACGAGAAAAATATGATATAAAACTCATGAGCTTGGTTTTAGTGGTTGAACTTTATGTTATCACCAATGAACATTAATTGTTTGCTACAAATGAGTCGAAAGCACTACAATGACGGACAACAATCCCGACTACTAGGAACACATTCATAAATCTCCTAAAGGGTGATCAATCCAATAATCAACTCATAAATGTGAATCAATAACAGAAAATAACATAAAACACTTGAATACACTATCCATTCGGTAACATTAACCGCAATAATCACATAATAACTTCGACTCAAAGTTCCACATTGATCAAGGGTAAATAAAAGGGTGCTAGCCACCCATTATACCTAATACAATCAGAAAATAGAAGGAAATAAAAGAAAACATGATAAACTCATAGATTAAACCAAGAATTTGGGTTGAGGAGTGAAAAGTCTTTAATCTTCTTCCCAATCTTTTCCTTGAGGATGATGGTGGCTCAAAAGTGGCTAGAAATATGAGATGGGATAGATCTAATTCGAATCGGAAGTTATATATATATAGAGGAAAGTGTTAGTTCAAAGTTGGGTAAAAACGTGTTTGGATTTTTAAAATAGGGGACCGCGCCGCGGGCGTGGTGAGAAACAAGGGTTTTGAGCCAAGATTGGGGCTGGGGGCGTGGCCCAGATTTGCATCGGCCGCGATCTTCTGGATTGGGTTTTGGCCCAAGTGTTCTAGGCTGTTGACCACGGTCGAGTTACAAATCTGTCCCGAGCAGCTGCCACAAAAAAATAAAAATAATAAAATTAACACCACCACCTTCAAATTTTAAAATACTTTACAGTGGGTGGAGGATAAATTACTAAATTAGGGGTGTGAGAAGAAATTAAAATTTTAAAGGGCTCATCTAAAGTCAAACACATTAACAAGGTAAAAAAATAAATTAAATTTAAAATTTAAAAAAAATTAAATTTCAAAAATAAAAATTAAAAAAATAAAAATTTGGGCAGTTAGGCGGATTAGTTGGCGCCTAAGCGGATTAGGCGCCGATTAATCTTCCTAGTCGCCGCCTAATACGGGGACCAAGTTTCTTGGCCGATTTTAGGTTAATTGGCTCGGCATAGGGGCTCCTAGCGCCTAGGCCTAGTTTTAGAATATTGTTATATACCCAAAATAAGTAATACTTTTTTAAAATGTTAAGATCTTTATCTCATTCTATTTGTGAAATCCTTCAAAACTAAAGAAAATCTCAGCCTCTTCAAGCCCTAAAACCCAGAAGTCGAAAAACACGTTCAAGTTGTCTTGTATAAATAATAGAACATAATCATTTTTAGTAAACATTGGATGAGATACTCCAATTTATCTCAATTCCTCATTTTAATACACCATAATCTTATACAACCTATTATCCACAACCTAAAGTTAAACGAACCTAATACATATTATAATAAGCTTTTAACCATCCAACCAAACAGTGCCCAGCCGTGCTTCTAAAAGTTCTTGTGAGCGATGGCCCCAAACCAATGTTCACTACGTCTACGTGGATGATAGTGGCGGGAAACTGAGAGCCCTTTTGAGAGGGAAAACTGATTCCCCGTTTCTGCAGTTTACCCAATTCTCGAATCCTCCAATTCCTATCAGACGAAATCTTCAAAATGGCCGAGATCGAAACCCTAGCTATTCTCGACGATATTCGTTTCTTCGTCTCCGATAAGCTTCAAGTGGTAAACCCTCTATTTCTCGATTTCTTTATTCGACGTTCATGTTCATTCTTACCACTTCTCGCTTTCAGATTCGCTCAATTAGTGCTAGGGAATTTCCACTTTTTACTGAAATTATGCAAGTGAATGAGTTCCGCTATAGAGTTGTAGCTTCTGTTGCCCGTGATTTTTCATCAGCTTTGATTGGCAAGAAAAAAAATGAATTTCAGACCGAAAAGTTACTAAGGCTCCGTGGTTTAGCGGTTTTTTGTTTTGGGTAAAAAGTTTATTGTACGTTGTATGATTTTTCTTTCCAGGTTTCGTACAAATGGCTAAGTCGAAATTTTTTGGTTTCCTCCAATGTTGCGAAGAGGTTTGTGGATCTGTAACATGTTATTTTGAGATATTTCCTTACGATGGCTTTTTCTTGTTTTATTTGCCGATTTATTTTTTGGATATTTGTCTGTAGACTGCTTGAAGAGTTTGTCGAAAAGTATGGAGATGGACTAGAAGTGATTTACTCTTTATCTGGCTGGCTGAAGGATAACCCTACCACTTACCATATAAGGCTTGTGTCTAAACACATGCTTTCAGGTGATTTTTCAATCTTATGTAAAGTGGTCTACAGAACTGTAAGGTCACATCTAATGAGAACCTATAAACGTACTCCATATCAAAGGCCTGAAGTGCAGAAGTTCAACTTGCATATCTGTGTGTCGTATAATTATCCACCTTCTATTCCTTGGAGTGTCGTTTGTATTTTTTGAAGTCTTATGCTAATAATCTGTAAACAGTTTGGTCAATGTAGAAGTATAAAAGACCATGTTTTTGTGGAGAAACCTAATTCTACTCTTCTGCGATTATTAAATGGTTGGTGATAAAGAGTTGAATTGGGTTGGGAGCTTAACTAATAGTAGTAGCAGAGGTTCTATTATTTCACTTGAAATGTGATCCAGTTTACTGTCTAACATGCAGCTTCTGCTGGATAGATATCCTATTTCTGAACTGATTATTGAACAATAAAGGGATAATTTGAAATTATGATTTTTGGCCAGCACAACCCTCTTGTCTTTGTAAGTTACTTTGTGTGCATTTTTGACATGCATGTTAATGTTTAGGAGATTCCAAGGTTTTGTCTTATTCAAAGCAGTTTGGAGGAATGATCCTAGATAGACTGAATTTCCAGTTTGTCGTATTTGCTTTAAAATATACAGATGCAAAGGAAGAATTCAATGGAAATTGTTCCGTTCAAGTTTACAGTATACAGGCCTGCCTTCCAAAGGATCCAGCATCCCTTTGGAATCATGAGTTTGTCCAAGCTGAAGATCTTTTTAAGCAGCCACCAACAGTTGATAATTGCTTGCTAGATAACAGGTTCAACTGTAATTATCTATTTTTCTGTAATTGATACCTTAATGGTCAAGGCTTCTTCATAATGGTGAAGCATAAGTTTACACACTAACACAAAACTTCCTTTCTGCTTAAATTTCACAAACTTTGCTGATAGGTTTTGTGGAGTTTCAAATTCATTTATTAAGCGAACTGCTGGAGAAACACTGTTAGCCACTGGAACCCTGCAGGCGAAGTCAACAGGAGTCTCTGGGTTGTCTAGCAATTGTTCGGTTAGTCGACCTACTACAGCTGTTCCACAGCCTCCGAAGAAAGTTCAGAAGTCAAGTTCAAATGCAAGGGCGGAGTCCCCAGATACTGTGAAACCTGTAAAAATTGAGGATCGTGTAAAGCTGGATCCAGAACAGGGAGCTGAACTAGCAGATGAAGAAAAAGTTCCTAGGTTGCTCCCTAACAACAAAAAGGGCCAAAGTGATAAACTCCCTTCTGCAACTGGAGGTGCATTAGCTAGCATGTGGGGCCGTGCATCTACTAAGCCTAAACCTGATGTTTCCAAGGCACAACCTAACAACTCCAGACCAAACTCTGCTGGTTTGCTCCTTTTCTCTTACCTACTTGAATGGGAAAACTTGTATTATAACCTGCAATTGTTTTGCTGGCTGGCCGTTCCTTCCATCTAACATTCATTGTTTTTGTCTGGAATTAGTCAGCGCAGAAGCTCAACTTTGTGCTCCTGAATCAGTGGAACATGGAAGCAGTGATGAAGATAGTAAAGGTTTCAACATGAAGAGAACTTCTACTGGAGAAGGGACTAGAAAGAGGAGAGTTGTATTTGATTACTCAGATGAGGAAGATGAATACCAAAATGCCGTAAATCTAGCATTGCCTGATCCTCCAAAAAAAGCTTCTCTTATTACAAAAAGCAGTTCAAAAGCTTCGGGCTCAGAATGCAACTTAAGTTTTGGGGAGAAGCAAAATAAACCAAAGGTTAAGGAAGAGAAAGAAGGTGATGTAAAAGTTAACCAACATTTGGAAGAAAAGGTTCCAACCACGATCAATTGCAAGAAGGCTGAATCCCCCAGTTCAGAGAAGACAGAAATCCACATTCCTGAAAAGGAAGCTAGTATGAAAAATAATGTGGCTGGTGCTGTGCCTAAAAGAAAAAAAGTGTTAAAGACACGGATTGATGAACGGGGAAGAGAAGGTATTACAGTCATACTCTATTAATGAATAATCTTGTTTATGTAGTACGGTGTTACTTAAATTAAGTAACCTTATATATGCTTGTTGCTACAGTTACTGAGGTTGTTTGGGAGGGTGAGGAGCCAGACACCAAATCCGATAATATTTCAGCAAAAACTGCTGAAAACAATTCAGTGAGAAATGCTACTAACAGGTAGAACTGCATATATGCTTGATCACATTACTATGTCTTTGTTTGCTTTACCTATATTATACTATCTTGTGTATTAAATATTGAGGATTGCTAAGGGAAAATCCAATATGTGTACAATTTCTTTATATCCATCTGATATAGGGATGGAAGATTTAGAAAATACAGATCTTGTCTTCCGTATGGTATATTTATACCATATGAATGATTGAGGTTGGCTTTCCTCCTCAAATAGATGTAGTAGATTAAAGAACCTTTCTTGCAACAACCCACCAAAAATTGACACACACACACACATGCAGTCTCACATGAGCCAGAAGTGATTCCTAGTCTGCTGGCTGTGGAAACCATAGCTATTTTTTGTCATGGAGTGCCTACAGTTTAAATATAGTGTATGGAGGAGAATGAACTCTTACGACCTGGAGGAAATCTCCGTTGCTTAAAATTTCAGAAACTTGAATTAGATTAAATATGATAGATCTGAAATAAAATATAAACTGCTGGATATGCAAGTGGATTTGTTTAGTTTATCATTTCAATCATCGTTAACTCCTGCACTAATATTCTTGGCGGAGGATTCAGCTCTGACATTTTGAAGTTTATATTAACTGGTTTTTAGGCCACCAGCTGTCCGAAAGTCGCCAGCAGTGGGAAACACTGCTCCAGCAAATCAATCCGTGAGAGCTGGAAATAAGAAGGGGGGGAATAAGGATCCTAAGCAAGGAAATATCCTTGCGTTTTTCAAGAAGGTTTGAGATCTACGTTCACAATTTCTAAGATAAATGTATGGTCTGATCTTGTAGGAACCTCTTCAAATGCAAGTTTTGCTTTCTTACAATTTTATTAATGTAGTAGCTTCTCGTAGATAGTAGAATCTGAGTGCAGTGCTTGTCGAGACTGGTGATCTGGAAATCCATTTTTGCATTATCATATGAAGGATCGTGTATTTTCTTAAGATTTGTTCATTATTTACTCTCAAATTAACATATTTTCATTGTTTTTCTGCATATTAATTATTTGCCTTCTTTGTTTGTGGATCTTTCATCATTTTTTCTGCCTCTCCATATCAACATCTGCCAAAATGAAAATCCCCTATTTGTATTTGATTCATTAAAAGAGAAGATCAAATTAGTCCCTACAACACTGATGATCGATGGGGGAAATTGTAAAACTGATACTAGATTTATAAGTGGACTAGAGTTATAAGTGGTACTAAAAGTAGTAGTTTATCTTTTTAATTGCTTGGTTTTGATATCTTTTAGCTGGAATTCGAAATTCTAGCTGAACAATTGGATGTGCATCCCACTTGACCGCGTCAAATTAGGAACTTACATTTTCTAGACGAATTGATGGGCCCGCTGTCAATTTTGTTATGTGTTTGATATCATTTTGTTTATTAGGGTAATGTGTTTGCGTTATTTCATATTTGCAATGTCGGGAAATGATAAATGTCAATTTAACGCGGACCTGTAAGGTGTATGTGTAATTATCTAGCAAAGATTCCAAATTCAGCACGCAGAAAGGTAATGACAAAATTGTAAAACAAAAATATAATGGATTAGTTCTCATAAATTACAAGACCGGTTTTGCAATTTGTCCATTCTGGTACTATAATTATAGGGTGTAGTCAGTGAAAAGCACAAACATGGCTCTACTTATTTGGAAAAGCACAAGTCAATAACTTTACATCAGTGCTAGGATGATGGTACAAGTCTTGGGAAAATTTGCAGGCGAGCAGTATGTGAAGGAAGAGTGTAAGTATTGAGAAAAACAGAGATTTAGCGGCATCTAACTGTCTTTTTTCAAGGATCTCGTATCAAGTTCTTGGGCTCGCTCAAAACGTACTTTGGCAGTTCATATCTTGCACCTATCACGTTATTCGATTTTAAGGTCAATCTAACTTTTAGAAGATGATGATTTGAAAAACAAAGTTTGAGTTACCTCTTTCGTCGAAACATACAGTGAGATCAGGATTGTGAAGTATAATTCCAGCACTTTGGATGATGGCCTCAGCAAGTGTAAGATCAGCTTCTGCTGCTGCTCTTAGTGCGTCCCAAATTTCTATAAGAGTAAACAAATGAAGGGTTGATGACGTGTCAATGGATTGTTGTGTTGATGTTAGCTTACCTTGTTTACCACCATAGTGAGGAGCAGTGTCCCAAAACTCCTCTCTCAGCTGTATCAGCTGACTTCTTGTGATCGGCTGTGGATGCTTCCAAGCTTTCGGCTTTCTGATTTTTTTGACACTTCCTGTGAATGAGCAAGACTTTATTAGTGCACCAGAGAGAGAGAGAATATTTGAAGATTCAAGTCTCTCTCACCCTCGGCTCTGGTCTGTGAGGATCCAACACAACCCATATTGCTCAACTGTGTGAATTCAAGCGGAGTTAGAAACACAATGAAATGATGTAATCAGTCACCGTGCGGGGGGAGAGAGAAGGGTTACCTGCTACTGCTGATTTTGGGTGGTTCTGATTCTCCTCCTCCATGTACTAGAGTAGAAGCAGGATTTGAATGAATAACTCAAACGACCCGGTAAATACTGTCCACAGGAAACAGCTTTTAAATTAAAAAAGATACTTAAAAAGTAAGCTTTCATCTTCCATTTCCCGTGAGGACAGTTGCCAGGTTTATCACTTCAACTTGCTAAATTTATCATGTGAACCATCCAATCCAAAAAAAATAAACTCCCTTGCATTTCTTGTTTACAACCCACTCCAAATAAATAAATATATAAATGGTAAAGCCTTATCGCATCCACAAAACTTTATACATAAATCTTCAAAAGCATATCACTTGATAACACCACAGAAACAGAAACGAAAATCCCAGCATTCAATTTCTACATACTGTATAACTGGGAGGCAGCATCATGATAAAAATTGACTTTAAACATGAGTTACATGACACTGCACCTGTCAAAATTACTAAAATCTCCACTAGACAATAAACCTAAATTATAAGAAACCAAAAAAAAAAAAAACATTAGGGTCCTGGTCATACATTGCTTTCAGATTCTGTTTGCTCAGAATGAGATACATAGTTCGAACTGCACTCAATACAACCAAAACGGATTACTCAAAACGATACGCATCACTATACTTGCTTTTGAAATTGTATTCGTAGCCAGTGGGTTTCATTTCAGCAGGCTTTGGTTCCAATACTGACGACGATCCAAAAGCCACATCTCCACTTTTCTCTCGGTGACGATGCTTGCTTCTTTCTTTTGGGATTTTTGATTTCGTTTGTCCATACTGAGGAGGAACCTCACTCGAACCGTAAAATTCAGCATACTCCTGTCTTCTAGAAGACCGGTGCTTGCTTGATAAAGATGGATCTTTTAAGCTTGTTGATCTCATTTTCAGAGGCTTAACTTCAGTGAATCGATCAGTAGGCATTGGCCCATGGGCCTGTCTGGTTTCAGAAAGCGGAGTAGGAGTCCTTTGTTTTAGAGCTTTAGCGGGCTTGGCTTCATCTTCAGGCATAATGAGAGTGTCCTTCAGTGGAGTGAGACCTCTTTTAGAAATATTGCCCTTGAAACGTGAGGGAATGGATTGCGCAAAGAGGCCACCCAATCCTTCTACAGAAAATTTGGCAAGGTCCCAAACCAATTGCCCAAATGATGGCCATCCAGCTACGGGTTCGTCCTTTACTGTCATGTCAATGGGAGCGGGTATCTCCTTGCTTACAACTTGCTCCTCCAGTTCAGATCCGCCATGCCCCTTCTGCAGTTTATATTTAACATATATAATCATAAATTACATATTACACATTTACATAACAAAATCAGTTTCAGAGGTGAAATTTCCCATTTTATGGAATTTGCAACATTTTTCTTCCCAATATTAAAATATATCAGTGCTGAAATGTCACAAATCACAACTGGTTAGATGCTCTTACTTTAGTATCACTTTCTGCATACTTATAAAAGTTCCGTTGCATAGGCATATCAAGAAAAGAAAAAAAAAAAGTATACCAGCTTGGACAAAAAGGATGAACCAAATCCTTGTTGAAGAATGCATGAAAGATACCCTATTAAGATAGCACCAACAACCATGAGGAGATCTGCATGAAATGTCAAGAGTATTAGAGAGCCGGTCACCCAAACATCAGCTTGTCTTCTCACATAGTGTGAAATTTACTGAAGTGTGCGGATTAAGTAGCTACCTTGGACATTATTAAGCCAACACAGGCTAATTACCAAATTTTTAATCAATTTTAGCGCCTCATTCTTGGTTACAAGGATACCAATATCATCAAATCCAGTAGCATCAGAACAATAAAACACATGCTTTATATGTATAATGTATTTAATAGAGTGAGCAGTGATTAGCATTTGATCTTTTATTAAAGAATCAGTAAGAGCACAAATTACAGCTAGCGTCCAAGAGCTGGCTCAAGCCATTTATATCAGCATCACCAGAACTGATCTCACAGCTCTTATAGAGGAAATAATTATTTGGTTAAGTTAATGCAGATGACACTGTATCCTTCTTGAGTTGTATGATGACATTAATTCAACAAAATGGAAATATGCAAGAACAGAGATAAAAGTTTCCAGCAAATAAGACACAACAGGCATAATCTACTTGCCCAGATCTAAAATTTTAGAAACAATTGGTAGTTAACTGGTGCTATTTAAGATCAGTTGGAGGACCACCAACAACCTCGAAAAAGAAAAGCTTCCCTCCATATTGTTTCAGATGATTTTCAGAACCCGAAGACAATAGCAAGTATCCTCGAATTGCACTCTAATTGACTAAAGAAAAAACATAAACTATATTGTCCATTTGTCCAAGAGCACTTATTTTTGACAAGGAGAGAAAAGAAACCCCTCGTTGTTCTAAAAGCTAACACAGGTGTCCTTCTAACACAGAATGCCCGTTCCATGTTTATTTGCCTTGAAAAGTTATCATAAGAGGCTCCAAGTGATGATACAAGTACAACCATACACAATCATCTCCCACTTCATACTTCAACGTAAAGAGAATGTACAGTTAGATGCCACTACGCTCAGAGATTGGGAGGATATGAGATTCAGTTTCGCAAAACACATAATTAGGAGAACTTAACATAAAATAATACTAATAAACTTATAATTGGCAGTTTCTACTTCCAGCCTTTATTAACTCTAACAAATGAATTTCTTCAGAAAGCCTTACAGAAACATAACATATCTTAAACTCGCATTCATGATTTCATTCCCAAGTTTAAAATTATTAAACTGTAAACAAAAGATAAGAAGTACTAAACTTCTGCCCCTCCATAAGGAAGAAGTACACAAACATTACAAATACAAAAACTGCAATATTTCTTTGTCTTCTTTGATTCTACAATGGCACAAGGGTTTTTCTTCATCCATAATTGGTGTGCAATCCACTGAATAAAATCATTTTTGGCTTGCACCCCGAAAAAAAAAAAAAAAAAAAAAAATCCAAGAAGACACTGATACAATGTGCAAAGAATCATTCTCTCTTTTTTTCTTGTGAATAAAGTTCCTTGAGTGGTACCTCATAAACCCATCAAATTTTCAATTACAGGTGATTTATTGTATCTGTTAAATGTATTATTAACTGATGAGGTCTAATGATCATAAATGTTGTGAGACAATACACGTACCCATAGATGAAACAGAGTTGTTCTCGTAGCCACAGTCCTCTTTACTTAGGGAAATTTGACGAAGGGCTGCATTGCCTCTATCAATAACCAACAAAGAACACGTAGGCCTCACATATATGACATCAAAATCATGTGAGAATTTTGCATCTTCACTTGGCCCATCTCTGTACCCTGGAACATTTGACTTCCCTCCAGCAATAGTTGTCACACCTGTAAGTAGTTTCTCAATTCAGATAACTCTTTTGCATGTTACCTTTTCTTTGTCTTTCTTTCTCTCTTAAAAGGGTACAAAACCAAGGGACTTTGATTCATAAATTGAACTACAATTAGGAGTGGGACTTGCGTATATCAGCATGTCACAAACCTGCTTCTCCAATCTTTCTAATGGCAAGATTTGACGTATCAGCTACATAAACATTCCCTTTATCATCTAGAGTAACTCCCTTTGGATGATTAAAACGAGCATCGCTTGGTTTTCCATCCACATGTCCAGTACGACCCTGAAATGATCCTGCAACCAGTCTTCCCCTACTATCTGCATAAATAAGAAACATTGATCCATGAACAAGTTGATGCAAATTCATTAATACAACAAAATGGATGAGGTACATACTTATTTTTTTTGCCTTACAAATAATTTATCACAAGTAAGAACAACTAAATTGATTTCAGGTAACAAAGACAGCTCACATTGGGATAGTGGGGGCGTAATGCGAACAATGTTGCTATTAACAGCATCTACAGCAAAGAGCTCTCCATCTTGTGAGACGTGTATAGAGTATGGCACAACCCCAAGCTCATTCCCTTCAACAACTGTCTCAACTAGATACCCGTCTTCAAACTGAAGCACATTCCCATCTGCAACAAAGAGTGTTTGATAATAAAGGCTAAAAGTGATCCACGATAAGTTGGACCTACAGATTATACATTCTCCAGAAAATTACAAAGAAAATGATTTTGGCTTACAAGGTGTCCACACAAAAAGGAGATTCAAAGTGAAGCAAACATCTAAGGCCGTACCTGATTGGTGGGGTGGTTTGGAGGAGGACCTACTCCATTTCACAAGAGAAGACAGATGCTTAATCAGCGGCCCTGAATTTACATTTTTCACAACATAAATTAATAAAATCAAGTAAACGAACTTTAACAGCAAACTCAGAAACGTATAAATCCTAGCAGGAAATCTCAGATATTACATAAATTCACCGTTCAACTAAAACTTCTACAAAAATTATTATTTGAAAAAAAAAAAAAAGAAGAAGAATAAGAAGAAATTACCAGCAGGCGGCGCAGCTTGAGCTTCAAAGTTAAAGGCAAAGGCGATTAACGGTAAGGAGATGAGAAAGAAAAGGGCCGACCTCATTCCTTTTCCTCTAAAGTTGAACTAACTTCCCTAAAAAGCGTTTTTTGGTTGTGCAGTGCAGATCAGGAAAAGGCTGAAAATAGAAAAAAGATTTCAATTCAATGGTGATTTTGGTGGTCTATAACATACTGAACAAGAGAGAGAGAGACGCAGCAGGCAGTTTGGCAAGCACATTTATCCTGGTTTTAGCTTGAGAGACAGAGGGAGGCAAGCACGCAGGCTCCGCAATTGGAAGCAGCTTTTCCACACTGATGCTTTTTCAGTTTTTCGCTCTTCAGTTTTCCATTTTTAAGATTATTTTTGTTGAAGATTATCATTGTCAATAGTATCAGTGAATTTAAGAAACTAAATCCTAATAAAATACTTTTAAAGTTTGACTCTACATTCCTCAACCTTAAACAAATACACCATGAGGGTGTTTGCAAACACAATTGACTATGAAAAAATAATTAAAATTAATTGTTGTAGTAAAATTAAAATTTGATAGTATTTGAAAAAATAATAATTTTAAGAATTGATTTACAGAAGCTATTCTGGGGATATAACATGAGTTTGCAAATATAGCTAATTGTGAGAAGTGATTTTGAAAATTAATTTTGAGGGTGTTATTGAATTTGCAAACACCCGATATCATTTAAGTTATAATCAATTCTCAAATTAATAAAGTAAATAATAATGATTTAAAAAGTTGCTCGGATTGATGGGTGTGTGTAAAGAGTGGTAGATTTATATTACAGTGGGTGTGTGTAAGTGTGAGGAGTTGTAGGTTTATATTATCCCCTATGAACACAAAAATCTACACATGTCGATCAATTAGGCTACCAACAATATATTATTCAAGGTCAAAATTTGGGTGCATCACATATATCATAAGTCTTAATATACATCCAAAATTTAGAATTAAGTCCGCCGATCAGTTTTCTTCTTTTTTTATTTATATATTTTTTTTTGAATAATAACATATATAATGTTGCTTAATAGTATATATTATATTGCCTAATAGTATACATTTATTAGTTACAGGTACAATAATTTTTTTTTAATAATATATTGTATTGTCTAATTGTAAATATTGTGTTGTCTAATATTATAAGTTTATTAGTTATAGATACAATAAATTTTTTTGAATTATATATTATGTTGTCTAATATTATATATTTTGTTGCTTAATAGTATATATTATGTTGTCTAATAGTATACATTCATTAGCGTTGCAATTATAAATAAATAAATAAAAATAATAATTGCGAACGCCGGGTCGCACGCTACTCGTTTGACGGACGTGAAAATCACAATTAATCATAATTTAGCGCGTTTTTTGAGTTCCATACTTTAATTTATAGAGCTATACAATAAGCTTATTGTACATCTTGTGCACCCAAGTTCCATTCATCATTCAATTATATTTCTAATTTATGTCACTATTTTTTACGTGTAATTACATTTAAAAAATGCCTTATTATCCATTAATTTAATGGCAAAATCTTGTATGTGACCGTCACACGGTGTGACGGAAAAAAGTATCGCTTTTTATGGTAAAAGTATCACGTTTATCTGTAAAAGTATCACATTTTTTTAACAAAAAAAATATCATTTTTTGTAGCAAAAGTATCACCTTTATCTGTAAAAGTATCAATGTACTAAAAGTATTACTTTTTCCTGTAAAAGTATCACTTTTTCCTGTAAAAGTATCAATGTTTTCTGTAAAAGTGTATTTCGTCACACGTGTGACCGTTCACACACAAGACTCACTCTAATTTAATTACTTATTCCTACGATTCAGGTTAATATTTTATGAAAATTTATATTAGTTGGTATTTATATTCAGAGGTCAATTCTATTATAGGGAAATGTTTCCAAGAGTTTCCATTCTAATTCAATTTTTCCAATTATTTTTTATCAAGAATCCTAAAAATCCTAATATTAATATCTTTTTAGTTTTGGTGAGAACATATTTTCATAAACATTATTCTAAATTTCTAGTATCATGTTTAAAATATAAAAAAATGATCACATTCATGGATTAAAACCCATATTAACCGTATTTAATTACTTTTTAAATTATTGTAAAAACGTTTTTCCATAAATATTACTCTAATAACATGTTTAAAATATAAATTAAATGATAGAAGTGCAAAGTCTTATCTAAACATTGCACGCAACGTTTAGGCAGTTGTGAGTTTCCAATCTTATTTTATTGCTACAATGTTTTTTCGTTATTCGTATTATTATCTCGATCTTTAATCATGCTAACTGCACACTTAATTCGATTCTAAATGTTGTTATTTGATTTACTGATAGTTGCTTCCCTGAGGAAAAATAAATTGTTGTTGGTGTTGTACACTAATTTGTACTTCCTTCGTCCCGAATGGATTTGCACACTTTCTAAATTTGAATGTCTCAAGCAAATTCACACATTTACTAAAGAGGAAAGAAAAATCACATTTTCTACCGCAATAATTCTATCTATTTACTCAAATGTCATCCCTAAACTAAATTAACCCATTAAATAAAAATCCATTAATTTAACATCATCTAATTAATACACCTAAAATTAACCCAACCCAAATAACAATACCCCTTCGCTTACCCAACCCAAACCACATTACGAGCTCAACCCATTTTACTTGCAAATTGTAAACTGGTGTTCCTGGATCATTCTCGATCCATTTATGTCTCTCTTTCACTCCTCCTCCCAAACCCTAATCTTCTCTCATCTTCTTCGCAGATCCAAAATCGAAACAACCTTTTCATTTCTGTAACCCTCACAAACCCTTCTCGTCTCTCTTCCTCTTCGCCTTTCCCCTTCCTTTCCGATACCAGATCTTCGAGATCCCTTTTTCTACAATGTATTATCTTACCAATTCCATGGAAGATTCACAAACTATTGGTCTTTACTGTTCCTATTCTGAGGAAACTTTTGTTCCGGAGACAACATTTTCTGCGGATCTGGGCAAGACTCCAGAGTCGAAGGGACCTCATCCAAATCTGGATCTGTGTCCCTCCTCTGGAGTCTCTGAAGGTAGCCGGCGTGAGGAGGTTGATTCGGAGAGTTCGTGGGTGGATACGAAGGAAAAACGGGCTCATTTCATGCACCACTTGAGTTGTGCTCATTTTTGGGTGTTAAAATTAATCTGTGGGACTGAAAATATTGTTAATCTCTTCTTTGATCTGAATATGTTGCTTAGATTGATGGTTCAGTATGCCCCTGAATTTAATTTGTCGCCTTTGTGTTCGATAAACAGTGTTAAATGTTGTTAGAATACAGTCTGGAGGCAGTTAATTTTTGTTTAGGCTGTCTGAATCAGTTTTTGTTAAGCGTTAGTTGGATTGTTCAACTACTTTAAAGAAAACTTATCTGGGTTTAAACTAAGTGATGTTTAATACACTGATGGTTAAACCAAAAATCTTTATGTCTGTCCTGAATTTAAAGTGTAGTATTCATAAAAAATTACACACATTAAATTTAATTTTTTTAAAATTCAAATGATTGTGTAATTAAAAGAATAATAATAATTAATAAAAAATATTTTAATTTAATATAATTACAAATTAATTAATTTATAAAAAATATTTGCCACCTAAGTACAAATTTAACCAAAAAGGACCAAACATCACTTATCAACAATCATACACATCATCAATCAATCACAAATCTCAGTACATTAACCAATAATCAATAACAACCTCTCACACACATCACATCACCTTTTAAAATTAAATAATATATCCAACACTACAACTATTCTAAAACCACCCAAACAAACACCACGTTTTCACTTCCCCAACCACTTTCCCCACCCAAAAGTGTCCTAGCGCCCCCCCCCCCCCCCCCTCCCCCCAAGCAAACATACCCTCAAGAGATATTTGGATTGGGATGTTGTGGAATGCGCCCCGTCCGCTGTGGCACATCCACGGTTGGTCCATCCATTTGAATAGTAAAAATGTATTTTATTTAAAGGTGTGGTAAATATCATATCAACTGGTTTTAGGATGGTGGGGTAGTATTATTATATTGGTAATGTGATGTAAATAATGATTGGTTGGTTGTGTAATGGTAACAAAGTCTATTGAAAATTGTAAAAGGTAATATAGGATGTTAGGTAATGATAAAAAAATGAATTGACAATTGTAAAAGTTGATGTAGATAATGATATAGATAGTAGGAGGTCGATGGAATAGATTGGGCAATACGGATGACCGACCATAAAGTGAAATAAAAGCAGATAAGGTCATCCTCAATCCAGATGACCCAATGTTAGCCCAAATATCCCATCATTGATCTCCTTCGTTGTTTGTTGAGTTTACTATTAGGGATGACAATTTTGACATGACTTATTCTAAACTAAGGCGTTTGACACTACAAGAAAAATAATTGACTGCGACGGAAATTTCCGTCACTAAACTGAAAAATTCCGTCATAATGAAGGAGCAGTGACGGATTAGTGACGAAAATGTTCTGTTACAAAAACCTTTGTCACTAAACCGATAATGACGGATTTTTCATTCCGTCACTAAACTAGCGACGGAAATTCCGTCACAATTCTAAAACATTCCGTCATAAAGTTATAACGGAATATTTCCGTCACTAAATGGCAACGACTAAAATTCCGTCACTAGTCCGTCGATACATGATTAATGACGGAAAATATTTCCGTCACAAATTAATGACGGAATATTTCCGTCACTATCTTGCCTATATTAGTAACGGAATTATTCTGTTACAAAAAAAAATCCGTCTCTATTCCGTCACTAAACTATCTAATTTTCTTTCTATAATTCTATTTATATTATAACGTAGAACCTGTTATGATAATTAATTTACACTTAATAAAATTTAAAATTCGTAGCAAACCTTATATAATACGATAAACGACATGTCAATCAATCAAAGTTATAAAACGTTCAACATAAAACATAGTTTTATCATCAAATGTCTAATGAGAATCAAAACATATAGTTCAAGCATAAAACATGGTTTAATCATCATCTAAGTAAGCATCGTCCTCCTCAAAATCATCACCAAAAGTATCGTCATTCTCAACATCATCACCACAAGCATCGTCCTCCTCAACATCATCACCACGAGCATCGTCCTCCTCAAATCAAAATAATGAAATAAAATAATTAAAATGTGTTAAAAAGTTGATAATTACACCTAAGTATTAAATAGTAAATGTCAAAATCAAATCACAATAATCAATAACAATTTATCAAAACGTATCACCTTTTCCATTTGAAACATACAAGTAAAACATAATATACATTTAAACTGTCAAAGATATACAAGTAGTGATCTAATAAAATAAAAAAAATAAACGAGCTTTCATATGTATTCACCTATGCTTTGCAGGGTCTCCATTTGTTATAATATAATGCTCAACATATTATGATTATTATTATATACTTGTAAATGGGCAAACATTAAATATTTTAATAATTATTCTTAATTATGTCACACATACTAAATTTAATAATATGGCATTGCCAGTTACAACCATATTAGTCCCTTTAATATTGACATTGTTGTGCATGGATTATGTTTTCATGTTATCGTGTTTATTTTAATATGAACATAATAAATCTTCTAACATATCAATAGCATATTGGTGGCCCAACAGATAAACTTAGGCTTGATTAAATACATGTTCTAATAAAATTAAAATAGATATAATGTTAAAGAAGGCTCGATTCTAAGTAAAATAGAAGCCCGAAAGAACTCAAAGTCCAAATATATGTTTCCTACCTACTGATATCATAATCACAACTCACAAATGAAAAAGAAAAATTAGAAAAATTATGATGTCACAAATGAAAAAGAAAAAATAGAAAAATATGATGTAACTGAATGTCTTGACATCACCATTCCCTCTTCTGCTTGCTGGAATCAATACTCTACATAGTACTAAGGTTGGTCTAGGCTTTAATATGCTGAGGACAGATAATGAATTTATTTGATTAATCAAATCCCATGTGGTCAAAAGCTTTATATAATAAGAAACAACCTACATTTTAACAACTACGCATGCAAGTGCCAGTTTTTTATTTGCCAATTGTCTTATTCATTCCTCACACAGATCATTCTTGTATAAATTCAACCAGTTTTCAATCTGGATTCAATTACCTTAACTGTTTCTTCTCTGTCACGTTGATCATCAATGGCTGTCAGATGGTTGATCTTTCTCGCCTTCTTGATCAGAGCAGTTCAAAGCCGAATACTAACGCTCAACTCTTCTGATGATCACTTGGTTTCAGAGGAGTTGAGAGTCAAGAAAAGCTGTAATTTCTGATGAATCCTAATAGCGTTGAATCAATTCCGAGCAGCTGTGATCATCAGTACGGTTTCCTGCCCTGTGCAGAAAATGGAGCTGGTTACATTTTCATGATACTTGTTTTTAGTTCCCCCATTCAACAACCAATTTTTCCCATAATTTTTATATGAAGAGCACCATTCGATTACACAATCAGTCTGGAAAACAGAACATTAACGCACATTTTAGTAATTGAAGATATATCATTAAATAACTTATACTTTCTTATTTATGCCCCTCTGTTCAACTTATGCTATTAAAACATTAGTTACGCATTTCAGAATTCTATCAGACTTGTACATACAAAAACAATAATGATTAAATAGTTTAGACATCCTAATCAAGAAACAGTTTGTTAAAAGATAACCAAATAATGAATTAGGCTGCACCTCTGTATCACCCTAAGATTCACAATGGCCATAATCGCATCAACCGACAATATTTAAAAGATGATATCTACAATCTTAACAAACAGTATCATCTAGTATTTCACCATAAGTTGTTTAAACGAATTCGGAACGAACATTCATCAGACTTCACATACTCAAATACTTCAAATATTTAAACACATAACCAAGGGAGAATCAACACACAAAATGTACATCATGACCATCCCTTTCAAAACATATTAATTCAAAATAAGACCAATCATCTCCTGCGCATTAGTTAGAATCCACAGATAACGCTGAAAATGAATGCTATAGAACACATATAAAAACAAGGAACGTACATAAGATGGTGTTGATCCAGTTGCTTTTGGCGGAGCCTTTTTTCCTTAACCGCTTCCGTTAACACATTCCTCTCAAATTCGAAATCAAATTGGAAATTACTTCGTGGAATTTCTCCCAGATGTGGTAACAACTGAGGCTACAGTTTCAAATTAAGCACCTTTGCAGTTAAGAAACAATAGAAAATAGAACATCCATCAAAAAAATTGAATCTAATAGACACAGATACCGGTGGAGTAATTCGGCAATCTGGTCTTATATTTCCAATCAACACCGTGACTCCAGCGCGCCGCCGACAGAAAACTGAGAGATCGGTGATGCTAATGCGCAATAGAAGGCGAAGGCGAAGGCGAGGGAGCAGGTTTTCTAGATAGTGAAGAGAATTGCGAAGCTCTTCTGAGAAGCGCGGAGGTGCCACTTGTTATATACATGATGAGAAATGAATTAAATGGCAACAATCACATTTAATCCAAAATAATGAGCTCAGAGATAAGATTATGGGATTGATTGCAACATGACGATGGAGCGTGGCGTTTAGTGGGAGAAAGGAAAAATGATTTTCATCGGCGTGTGTGCCAGAAGATGAAGAATGCGTATATATAGTAAATTGTTTGGGGGAGAAGAAATTGGGAGTAATTTTGGGAATGATGGTCTGATAGATTTTCTAGGAAGAGTGAAGTTGGTTGTTGACCGTAAACCGGAGCGGCGATGGAGGCAGTCGAATTACGATGGAGAGGAAGATGAATAGAAAATCTGAAGGTAATTTTGGTTGAACCCTAGTAATAGAAAATCTGAAAGTAAAATAAGATAAATTAAGTAAAAAATGAATGGATACTCAATATAATAACAAGTGGCTGGTGGTAAGTAGCTTGATTTAATTTCACCGGGTCCAAGGTTACAATAGTATTTCTTTTAAGCGTGAGAACGATGTATTTTCGGGTATAATGACGGAAAATATCATTACCAATGTAAACCCGTAGCTCTAACTCTTCCAGCTCAATACAATTGATTTCAGCAAGAATCAATCAAGCAATCAATTGCTCCAAGATCACACTTGCATGCAAGAAAACTAATAAAGAAAGAAAGTAAAATCAACAATGCGAATTACGTGGTTCGGCCCAAAAAGATGCCTACGTCCACGGGAGGATATCTCGTCTTCTACTCGCTTGAATGATTTACAGAATACACACTCATTCCCTAAGTGATCACTCCACAAAGATTGAAGGATTCACTAGCTACTCTCAAGAGTGTTTTTCCTTTCTCTATTCTCTCCTCTCTTATCATACATGTATCTAACTGAGAATGATAAGCTACATATATCAGAGATGAAGATAAAACCGTCTTGGAAGCAACGGATGAGATTTAACCAAGAAAACCGGATCATAACCCCATTCAGTAACAAACTAACTGCTTCTGTGAATGACAACAGTAAAACGACAACGGTTTGGATGAAAACCGTTGTTAAAGCTGATTAACAGAAAATAATTGAATCTGTTTCCTGAAACAGAATTAACTTCCTGAACTCCTCCTTAACTGTTTTCCTCCTCTTTAACCGTTTTTCCCACTGAATTCTGAGTTTATGAGCCAAATCTTTAACAATCTCCACCTTGGCTATCAACGAAGACAAGAATAACTCAATTGCAACCAAAAAACCAGCAAGCAAAACAACTCAATACCTCCACCCTTCTCCTTGCAACTAGCAAGGAGCTTCATTCCTTCTTACTGAGGCAGAACGTTCACTAACTCAAGGCAGTACCTAAATTTATCAGCAGGTAATGACTTGGTTAGCATATCAACAGCATTGTCTTTTGTATCCACCTTCTTTAACTCAACAACTCCACTCTCCACCACATCTCTCACAAAATGATGTCTAACATCAATATGTTTGCATCTCTCATGGAACACCTGATGCTTAGCTAAATGCAAAGCACTCTGAGAATCACAAAAGATCTTAACTCCTTTCTGCAGCAACCCAAACTCACTGAGGATCCCTTTAAGCCAGATGGCTTCTTTCACTGCTTCTGTTACTGCAAGAAATTCAGCTTCTGTGGTTGAAAGAGCTACTACCGGCTGTAACATTGACTTCCAGCTTATTGCTGAATTGAACAAGGTGAATATATATCCTGTCTGAGACTTTCTTGAGTCTAAATTAGCAGCATAGTCAGAATCAACATATCCACAAAGAAAATTCTCTGAAATTTCTTCTGATTTTTGATACAAAATACCATGACTTGAACTTCCTTTTAGATATCTGAATAACCATTTTAAAGCCTCCCAGTGACTTTTACCAGGATCAGCCATGTATCTACTAACCACACTGATTGAATGAGCCACATCAGGCCTAGTGCACACCATAGAGTACATAACAGAACCAACTGCACTGGAATATGGAACTCTACTCATCTCAGCTCTTTCTTCATCATCTTTAGGTTTCTGTAGTTCTGATAGCTTAAACTGTTGGCTTAGAGGAACAGACACCTTCCTGCACTCATGGATATTGAATCTCTTCAATACCTTTTCAATGTATGACTGTTGACTCAACCACAAACATCCAGATTTCCTGTCTCTCAAAATGTCCATACCCAAGATCCTTTTTGCAGACCCTAGTACTTTCATTTCAAAACCAGCTTGAAGATTTTCTTTCAATGACTTGATTTCTTCTGGATCCTTGCTAGCTATCAACATGTCATCCACATATAGAAGTAGGTAAGATGTCACTGTCTTTCCAGCCTTTTTGAGATACACACAATTGTCATATCTACATCTGTTGTATCCTATACTCTTCATGTGGTTATCAAACTTGATATACCATTGTCTAGGACTTTGCTTTAGTCCATATAAGGATTTCTTTAGCAAACATACCTTTCCTTCATTTCCAGATGCAATGAATCCCTCTGGCTGGTTCATATATATAGTCTCCTTTAAATCCCCATGAAGAAAAGCAGTTTTTACATCTAATTGTTCCAGAATTAGATCATACTGAGTAACAATGGCCAAAAGAATTCTGATTGAACAGTGTTTAACTACAGGGGAGAAGATTTCATTATAATCCACCCCCTCCCTTTGAGTAAAACCTCTTGCCACTAACCTGGCCTTGAATCTCACCCTTTCTGCTTCTGAAACCTCCATCTTCTTTTTGTATATCCACTTGCAGCTGACAAGTTTCTGATGTGTAGGTTTTCTTACCAACTCCCAGGTTTTGTTCTTTTCCAAGGATTCGATTTCTTCTTGCATAGCAATTAGCCATTGGTCTCTCTCTGAGCTGTTCATAGCCTCTGAATAAGTTTTAGGTTCACTATTGTCAACTTCTTCAGCAGTTACAAAAGCATAAGCCATTAGATAATCCTCATTATACTTGATTGAAGGCTTTGGAATCCTTCTAACTCTGTCTCTGACCAGTTGGTAGCTCCCTTGATCTTCATGTTCAGTGTCCAACTCTGTGTCACTCTGGTGTTCTTCTTCAGTATCATCATCTTCAAATAAATCTGGTTTCTCCACCTTTAGTGGAGAATTGGTGGATTGGTCAGTGATGATAATGTCAGTGTGTTTCTGTTGCTTGAAGGGTTTTTCTTCCTCACAGAAAACAACATCCCTGCTTACCAAGATTTTGCCTAACCCTGTTTCAATACACCCAAGTCTATAACCTTTTATGCCTTTGGGATAACCCAGCATGACACACTTGAGTGCTCTTGCCTCAAGCTTATCTCCTTTTGAATGCACAAAAGCCTTACAACCAATCTTAGGTGATTATAACTTGGTTTCTTCCCAGACCACATCTCTTCAGGAGTCTTGAAACCAATAGCTGAGGATGGACATCTATTTATCAAGTAGGTTGCTGTTGAAGCAGCTTCTGCCCAAAACCTCTTTGCTAGCCCAGATTCCAGTAGCATGCATCTCACTCTTTCAAGAATTGTTCTATTCATTCTTTCTGAGACTCCATTCTGTTGAGGGTTACCTGGCACAGTCTTATGCCTTTTTATCCCTTTGGCAGCACAGTACTTGTTAAAATCATCAGAGACGAATTCTAGTCCATTATCAGTTCTCAAGCATTTCAGAGTTTTCCCAGTTTCACTTTCAACTTCCTTGTGCCATTCTTGGAACTTTTGAAAAGCATCTGACTTATTTTTCAAGACATACAACCATAATTTCCTGGAATAATCATCCACTATGCTCAGAAAATACTTCCCTCCACCTAGAGAGATTGTTCTTGATGGCCCCCATAGATCTGAGTGAGCATATTCAAGGGGTGATGAGGAGGTGTGTTTACCAATAGTGTAAGGTAGTTTCTTGCTTTTTCCCAGAATACATGTCTCACACATGTTGATGGTGAATTTTTCTTTGTGTTGTAATAGGTTTTGTTTGAGCAATTCATTCAAGCCATTTTGACTTACATGCCCTAACCTTGAGTGCCATTTGAGGGATTCAACATCTACTATATTTGTGGCAGTTCCCATAACAATACTTCCATCCAAGTAATATAGACTGGATCTTTTTATACCCCTCATCACCACCTTATTGTCTTTTATGATGTGCAGACTCCCATTTTGTGATTGAAAGCTACATCCTTTATTCTCAAGAGTACCTAAGCTTATTAGGTTCCTTTTAAGTTCAGGAATGTACCTTACTAAAGTCAATACTTTCACAGATCCATCATGAATTTTGATATGAATGTTTCCAATGCCCCTGACTTGACATATTTGATTGTTCCCCAGCATCACAGATCCACAGTTTTGATCCTGGTAATCTTGAAACCACTCCTTCTTAGGACACATGTGAAAGCTACACCCACTGTCTAAGATCCATAAATCCTCAGGATTCCCATCTGAAATGTTCAGAACTTGAGCTTCATCTTCTGCTGTGACAAGATCTAGAGTATTCTGACTTTTCTTCTTCTCAGTCTGCTTCTTCTTCCATTCCCAGCAGTTCTTTTTCAAGTGCCCTGGCTTCTTACAGTGATGGCACTTTCTGGTTTCTTTTCCATCATCAACCTTTGCTTTGGCCTGAGGATCTTTCTTGATTGCTTCTTGAGGTTTCTTCTTATTTTTGAACTGTTTGCCCTTTGTAATATTCAAACCATCTCCTACTGTACCCATCTTCAATTCATTTTCTCTTTGAAGCTCTTTTGACCTTAGAGCAATCTGAACTTCTTCCAAAGTGATCTCTGTTTTCTTTCCATAGAGTAGAGTGTCCCTAAGATGATCATAGGACTTGGGGAGGGCATTAAGTAGGAGAATGGCCTTATCTTCATCTTCTAGATTCACCTCAAGACTCTCAAGATCATCAATGAGTTTTGTAAACTCATCAAGCTGGTCTTCTACTGATTTATCTTCTGTAAATCTGAATGAGTACAACCTTTGCTTGGTGTAGAGTCTGTTGGCCAGAGATTTGGACATGTAAAGGCTGTCCAATTTCTTCCAAACTCCTTCTGCTGTGGATTCTTTCGAGACTTCTCTGAGAACCTTATCAGTGAGGCAAAGAATGAGTGTGCTGTGAGCCTTGTCTGAGATTTCTTGCCATTGAGCTTGTTCCATCTTTTCTGGTTTGGCTTTCTCCCCCAGAAGCGCAGCAGATAACCCTTGCTGTGTCAACAGGGCCTTCATCTTGATTTTCCACAAACCATAGTCGTTCTTCCCTGAGAACTTCTCTGCATCAAATTTTGCTGCAGCCATGATTTTATATCAAGATCAAGAATTCCTTGAATCAGATGATTCCTTTCTCCTGGCAAAACTTCAACTACAATGTGGGCACGAATCCACTTCCCACAGACGGCGCCAAATTGTAAACCCGTAGCTCTAACTCTTCCAGCTCAATACAATTGATTTCAGCAAGAATCAATCAAGCAATCAATTGCTCCAAGATCACACTTGCATGCAAGAAAACTAATAAAGAAAGAAAGTAAAATCAACAATGCGAATTACGTGGTTCGGCCCAAAAAGATGCCTACGTCCACGGGAGGATATCTCGTCTTCTACTCGCTTGAATGATTTACAGAATACACACTCATTCCCTAAGTGATCACTCCACAAAGATTGAAGGATTCACTAGCTACTCTCAAGAGTGTTTTTCCTTTCTCTATTCTCTCCTCTCTTATCATACATGTATCTAACTGAGAATGATAAGCTACATATATCAGAGATGAAGATAAAACCGTCTTGGAAGCAACGGATGAGATTTAACCAAGAAAACCGGATCATAACCCCATTCAGTAACAAACTAACTGCTTCTGTGAATGACAACAGTAAAACGACAACGGTTTGGATGAAAACCGTTGTTAAAGCTGATTAACAGAAAATAACTGAATCTGTTTCCTGAAACAGAATTAACTTCCTGAACTCCTCCTTAACTGTTTTCCTCCTCTTTAACCGTTTTTCCCGCTGAATTCTGAGTTTATGAGCCAAATCTTTAACAACCAACCAGAATGATGTCGTTTCGGGTATAGTAACAAAATATGGATACGGATATTATTTAACATCACTAATAATTTGTGATTCGAGTTTATTCGGAAAAAAATGGAAAATTTTCGCCTCGTCAATCGGGTTTAAATACGTTAATTTTCTTTAGTTACTTATTTTTTCTAATTAAATTTATGTCTATTAATTTGTTTCAAATAGACTAAATCAATTTATCGCGAGATAAATATATTTCTCACGAAAACAGCGTGAATATCGCGATATGTTGAGAAACTCACGATATTAACGGAAATATCACTTCAATATATAACTCGCGATTTATTCTCGAGAAATATTTATGACTATGGTTTTGGGTATAGTGACGGAAATTTTCGTCATTAGTTAATGACGATCAATTCCGTCATTAAATAATTTTACATGGGCATTAAGTAATGACGTAATATTTTCCGTCACTACATAGCAACGGTTAAAATTCCGTCACTAATCCGTCAATACAAGATTAATGACGGAATATTTTCCGTCACTACATAACAACGGCTAAAATTCCGTCACTAATCCGTCAATACAAGATTAATGACGGAATATTTTCCGTCACTACATAACAACGGCTAAAATTCTGTCACTAATCCGTCAATATAAGATTAATGACGGAATATTTCCGTCACCACCTTCAAATATTTTATTTTCACATTCTTAGCGCCCTTTGTTACTACAGTTTAATGACGAATTTTTTTCCGTCTCTAAATTCCGTCATAATTCCGTCACTAAGTCGTTGCTAATACTCAAACACTTTTGTAGTCTCTATCCGTGGGTATTCCGTCACTAGTCCGTAATTAGATTGTGACGGAATATTGTCCGTCACTAAAATCAGTCACTATTGGTAATGTTTCTTGTAGTGTGGGTCATTGTGCCCTGTGACTGGTGGTGGGATGGGGTACGTATGGGTCATGCAACCGCCCCATCATGTTCAGACATTTTCCTCAATAATATGTGTGTGTGTGTGTGTGTGTGTGGTGTTATTATATAACTTAATTAATTTAAAATGTAATATATAATAAGCACGCAATATTGTAATACTTACATGTATCAAATAGTACCAAATAAAAATAGCATACAATATGAAAATTATGCATTAAGTTTAGACACAAACGGAAGGATTTTAAATGTACTTTAAGCATCACTAGTTTTTTGTTTTTTTTAAATTTATATATATATATATATATATATATATATATTACAACGACCTTGAAATAATATTTGTATAAAATGTATTAAGTTGACATTTATTTTAAATTATAATAATGTGTCATCCTGCCCTGACCTATGATTCACAACGCGTTGTCCTACCCCGCCCTGTTCAAAGGATGGCGTACATAGGTATTCAAGTATAGTCCCGTTCCATTGTTATCCCTAGCTACTACTGTTGATAGTGTTGTTGATATAATATTCTTTCTTATGAGACATGAGACTTGACCTGCTTGAGCTTCTTTCCACTCTTTAAATTTTTTGCCCTTTGTTCAACCTTCTTTTCTTATTTTACTAGCCACATTATTAGTTTTCTTCTGACTATCCTCCCCCTCACCTCTTTCCACTATCCTATCGTCGCATATGGAGGGAAATTTTTTCAAATTCTTCAGAAACATAATTTTGCAACTCTTTTAGTTGTAATAAGGACCTTGCATGCTCAAAAGCAACCAAAAGATTTTATCTTTATTTTTACTCATATATGATCTCTACTGTAAACATGCATCTGCTATAGGGTTTAGTTTATGGAGGCCGACCTCTAGATTCCCAAATGATTCAACTCATGTTGTTAAAGGGAAATAGTTTGTGTGTTTATGTGAGGGATTGAAGAATAAAAAAGCTTCGAATGTTGAATCAACAGATAGAAGAAGAATGTAGATGTCAATTCAATTTCATCAAGTGGACATGTCTTGTAGTAGAGATTGAGAAAAACCAGGAACCGGGTTTAGGTTGGGAAGAACCGGGCCAGAAAGTCGGGTTTAAAGCAGTTCAGTTTTGGATGTTGTTGAAGAACCGGAGTTGTGACGGTTATAACAGAATTATGCAACGGTTTTGAACCGTTACATGTGAAACCGTTGTCAAAGGCGCGTGAACCAGTTTTAAAGCAGTTGAAACAGAATTGCTTCCAGCTTCTGGAGCTTCTTGATTCGAGCTTAGTTCTTTATATACATTTGTTCCACTTGAAAAGACGAGTTGATACACGTAGTTTTCCCTCTGTAAACACTACACAATCATTAGAATTAGAAAGCTAGGGTTCTTAAGCTCAATTCGGTTTGTGAATTGGGGCTTCTGGTTTTCTGGGATATTTCTTGTAATTGATTGTTCAGTGGAGTGAATTGAGGTGTATAGAGCCTCCGTAGATGTAGATCACATTGATCGAACCACGTAAAAGCTTTGTGTTCTTCATTTGGTTTCTGGTTTTGCGTTCGGTTTTGTTTGGCCGATTTTTCAGTTTATTTTCATACTTTTCTGGATTGAATTCATTTGTGTGTGTTGTAAGTGGTTCAAAACTTAACAAAGAAAAGTTACACGAACAGGATGTGGAGCAGCTACGAGGATAGCTATGAATGATGAGGATTTGTATGAAATATTAACTCATTTAATGGCACATAATCATGAATTAACTAGGAAAGGGTGGGGACGTTTTCATCGTTCAGAAAAAGATTACAAAAGAGAAGGGAAAAGTAATTGAGGGATGATTTTGTCGGAGATGAAAGCAACAGATTCTTTTCGATATATGGCACAAGATGCAGGAGAGGAAGAAAGTATAGGCCATACTCTAAAAGATCATTTAAGGTTGTGAATGGGTGGAAGATGAAGACAATAGAATGGGGAGATGCTCAAACAGTAATTAAGATGTTGCAAGAACATGATGAAGAAGAAGATGATTTTTACTTCAGAGTGAAAACAAATGTTGAAGGAAATTTAGCTAATTTCTTTTCGAGAGACTCGATGATGAGAGAAGATTATGGGATATTTGGTGATGTTGTCGTCTTTGACAGAACATATCGCACAAATAAATACAACTTGATTTGTGCACCCTTTGTAGGTAACCACTAGAAAAAATGTAATGTTTGTGTGTGCACTATTGGCTGATGAGAAGACCAAGACATTTGAGTGGCTTTTCCAAGTTTTTAAGAATCAATGGGAGGAAAAAGTCTAATCAGTATATTACAGACCAAGATTTGGCAATTGCAAGTGCAATAGAAAAGGTGATAATTTTACTCTTATCTAGCTTTTTAATTATTTTGTATATTTACTTTTATATAAGTTCTACAGGTTTTTCTAGAAAAACAAGTCATCAATTGTGTCTTTAGCATCTTCAGCACAATGCAGTGAGTAAATTTGCACAATGAAACCCCAAAGTACTTTCAAAATAAGCATTTAAGAAATGTTTGCAAAGTTGTGTTGATGAAGAAGAGTTTGAAACCTGTTGGAAGTCTATGATTTCATATTATAATATTGAAAATAACTCTTGGTTTACACGTTTGTACAATCTACGAGCAAAATGGTTTATTGCCCTAAGCAAGGATATCTTTTCTGCTAGTATATTGTCATCACAAAGAAGTGAAAGAACCATTCACACAATTGGATTCAATGCAAGAAAGAATACAAGTCTAACAGAATTAGTTGGAATTTTCAAGGAAACAATTAAATATTGGAGAGCCAGAGAACAAAATGATGAGTTTGATTGCTCAAGACCAAAACCAGAATCTGTCATACCATTGAATGGAATGTTGAAGAACGCTTCTGAGGTATACACTCTCACTATTTTCAAAGAATTTGAGGCAGAATATATAAAAAAAAAAATCAGCTTCTTTTATGATTGTGGATGTTAAAGATTGCATCATGATATATGAAGTATCTATAGTTAAAGGAAATGAGCCAACTTGTCTGTTATATTTGATTGTATGAGCAAGTTGGTAACATGCTCATGCAAGAAATTCAAAGAATGTGGATACTTGTGTTACCATTCTTTAAGGGTTCTAAATGTAAATTCGATATTTACCATACTGATATTTATATTCAAAAAATATGGACAAAAATGGCCAAAAGTGAAGTGTGGGGAAATTTTAGTTCTGGAAATTTGGCTACATATAAACCTAGATTGCATTTTTTGGCGTCATAAGATGGCATAGAAATATTACAATCTGGTTTTGAAATGCCAAGACAATGAAGAGGGAAGAAGAATTTTGGAGGATGGATTCGATAAGGATTGTTTAGCTGTTAATGAATTGATTAATTCGTCGAATTGTACAACGTTTCTGAAACTTCTGTCCATTAATTCACGATCATCCAATATTGTCTTAGATCCTAACCGTTTAGTGACAAAGAGGAGAAGCAAAAGAGCAAAGGGTCATTTGAGAGGAAGAAGAAGTAAAACACTGGCACATCCAATTCAAAAGTAACAACAGAATGTGGTTCAATTACTCCAAAGGCTCATTTGTTTTAGTTCTTATTTACCACTTTAAATTTGTTTTTTCCAATTACATTGTGATACTCTTTGCTGTTGATTTTTGGTGTCCATTTTTTACAAACAAGTTCAAGAATTGAAAAATGATGAGATTTATCTTATTGCACTTTCCTATAGGGATGATCAATCTTGTGTTTGTGAGGCTGGAAGTTACTGCAATGAAATTGGTTATTGGATGTTTTGTTCCGAAATATTCATAAAATTCAATTGAGAGGCATCATATTCATCTCATTCTTCTTTTAGTTTCAAAGTCGTTCCACAATCTTCGTTCTTGATATTTTTCCCATAGCTATAATTAATTCTTGAAAGAAAAATGAACAAAGAAAAGGTGATCGTGCATCTATGAGACAAGCATGTAAGGTTAATACTACAGTCACCAACTCTACTATACGAGCTCTATTTTGTGTCGTCTGTGCCAACCTGTAAAATATCACCTTTATTACGTAAATGTACCACTTAATTGAAATATTTAACAAGTGATATTTTACATATTAAAGGTGATACTTTTGGTCATAAAATTGATACTTTTGGAATTAGTATAAGGACACTTATAACATCGTGGTAATTGTTCTATACCAAGAAGTATCACTTTTTGGGCAAAAATATCACTTTTTTTGCCAAAAGTATCACTTTATCGAAATATTCAAAAAGTGATATATTTACGTAATGATGCTTCTTGAAGTAACAAAAGAACAATAATAATGAAATTATGTTACCTATCACTTTTTATGAATTTTAATAGCTTTATTAAAATTATTGTTAGCAAAGTATCATTTTTTTGGGCAAAAACGTCACTTTTGTGCAAATATATCACTTAATTGACATATATTAAAAAAAGTTACACTTTTATTCGAGAAGTATTATTTTTTGACAAAAGTATCACTTCTTTGGGCAAAAGTATCTCCTATTTATGCAAAAGTATCACTTAATCGACATATATTAAAAGTGATATTTTTACACAGTAAAGGTGATAATTCTGGAATTAGTATAAGGACACTAATAGCATCGTGGTAATTATTCTATAACAAGAAGTATAATTTTTTTGGGCAAAAGTATCACTTACTTGTGCAAAAGTATCACTTAATTGACATATATTAAAAAGTGATACTTTAAATATTAAAGGTGATACTTCTGGATTTAGTACAAGGACACTAATAACATCGTGGTAATTGTTCTATACCAAGAAGTATAATTTTTTGGGTACTAAAGTGATACTTCTTAAATCAATAAAGGATCACTTATATGCGCCATTCAACAGTTGTCTAAGACCAAGAAAACACTTAATTACAAGCACAAGTATCACACATAACAATATCAAAATACTCAATCATTACACTTAAAAAAAAAAAAAAAACACATTTCCTATTTGTTTTTCAAAGCTGTCCATACAAAATGCTTTGACCTTCTCCAACACATCAGATCGCATTGTATTCACATCACTCATCATGATTGTTGTACAAAATTTTGCTCTTAAAACTCGTCTGACAATTGGATTCAATAAATAAAATAAAACAATTATTTACATTTCATGATAAACTATAACAGAAGGTAACTAATGATTTTTGCTTTTCAAATTACTTACCTTTGACAAGTCTAGTTATGAATAAACCGCACTATTAAAGCTTTCCATATGGTTCATCAAGAACACTCCGCAATCTACATTCTGCATGTTCATTTTCCAAGGGAAAGACACAATTTCAATCTTATATCCCAAAATGTCCTGGGCTTTGGGATGGCTACATTCCTCACAAAAAATCTTCATTTTGTTTTTTTTTGTAAATGAAGAAAAAGAAATATTAGAATATACAATACCCTAATCTTGCAGCAAATAAATATAAATATCAACTTGCAGCAAATAACACTATGTCAACAGTCAGAACTACATAGTTTGATCTACGTAGCTAAGAAACTAGTCGTAATTTGAACAAACTAATGATCAACTTGAACTCTAAACTCACTTTAGCACACATACTGATACTGATTGAGGTAACAATAGAGAGAAGCAATTGTCCTTTCTAAAGCTCTCAAAGAAAAGAAACAAGAAAAAAGCATAAAAAAGTATTTTTTATTACGAACTTGGAAATGAAACATAAAACTTACATCATCAAAATAGAAATAACACAATCATCAAAAGAAACCATCAGAGAAAAGCATGATACACACACATATAGCTCAAGGGCTAATGATAAAAGAAATATTTTAATCATAAAGATCATCATTAATATACTATCATGTTGACATATGAATGGATGTTGCATGTACGATGTTACTTTACCACAATAGTAGCTGCCTCATAGAAATTGTCAAGTTCTGTATAATTTCTGTTGTCAAAGTATTGAAATTTTTCTTCACGAAAGTTGAAGACAATAACAACGTAGCGACCTTCTATAAGAATGAGAACAAAAAACTGAAATTCAAAATTGAAAAAAGAATATACATGTAAGTATCACTAAAAAAGAGTTAATATAGAAAAGGGCGGTTGACTCTTACCATGTCAATTTTTTTAAAATCCCTCTTCATTTTATCCATCCAAAATTTCCGGCATTTCCTCATGTTTTTTCATTTTTCTCAACTTCAACCCTTCTATAACTTGTACCAAATAGTGTTTTTCCGTGAAGAAAATATAAAAGTAAGAAACAATGTGGTAAGAAAAGCAACGAAATAAAAACTTATATAAGGTAACTAGAAACTTACCAAATATCCAAGACCAACGTAAAAATGATGAGATTGATTCTCTTCTTTTGTGATCAAGCAAGTACAACCATCATCAATAATGGATGAAAAAATCCACTAGGAAGAGTTTAATGATTCAATGTTCTCCTTTGCAACATGGCACATGTGTCTAATATAAAAGACGGGGTCACTGAAATTGAAAAGAAAAAGAGAAAGTGAAAATAAAATAAAATAAACAAATAACTAATACTTTTCAACATAAAACTTATACTTTTCAAAATAGAACTGCTAGTTTTTAAAACCAGCAATATTAATTGAAAAAATTGCAAAGGATTTACACTTTATCTATCTTTTTATCATGATGAAAACAATAGTCCACTATCTTTTTCTGTTTTGCAGACAAGTTGGACAAAGATTTAATGTTCAGCTGCATGAAACGGGATACGTATCCAGTCACGGCACCTATTTTCCAACAGTCTCTTCATGACTCATCCTCTTCTTCAACATATCTTTTCCTCTTAGATCCAATAAATGAAACAACCTCAGTTATTTGCACCTCATTGTACGTGTCATCCTCACCATCTTCAACATTATAGCCAACTTTTTCCTCTTCTATCATTGATTCCGGTGTGAGTAAATCAAACCGAGGCATATCATCCGCCAATTTCTTCATTTTGAAGACAATTGCAACAACACCATCCATCTAATTCAAGACTTTCTCATCAGAAAAATATCTTGAGTATTAGAAACTTCAGGTGACTGTACTTCATCAATATCCTACAAATTATAACATAAAACCAATATAAAAATAATCAAAAGAAAGTATTGCTAAGATTATAATAAATTTCACTTACATTTTTGACAATGTTATGAATCTCAATATCATCAAGTTCACCCTTGGGTAGTTCAAACTTGATAAATCTTTCACATTTCTCTTGTAATGATTCTTGAGATTGAACCTTACAATCACTAAAGGAGTCTTTGGCTTTTTCTGCTGCTTCTCTTTGGCCAGAGTGTTCCTATCCTTTGCCTTAATCAGTCGATTCCCTTTGCCCTCAAAACTAATAGGATACCTATCAGCCCATTCCCTTTGACCATATACTCCAGCTGATGTCTCTTCCTTAATTCTTTTTCAAAGCTTTTCATCTGTCCAATGCTTAATGAACGGAAACGTGCAAGGTTCGACAATGCCTTTCCATTTAATCCTATGTAAATAGAGAATATGGAGGATCAATACACACCCACTGACGTGCTTCCTTGTTGTGCATGTGATGTAACCGTGGACAACTTTGCAAAGTCGATTTAGAACATATTCACACCAAGCAAGCTTTGAAAATATTGTTAAAATAAACCAATAACTTCAAAGGACTGAAGTCGATCTTTCGATTAGCAGCTGGAGTCAAGAAATATGTCAAGCTGTACAAAACAAACAACCTTTTGAAAATATCGCCACCATCTCGAAGAGCTTGGAGAACACCTTGTAGAGAGCTAAGTCTTGAATCCCTAATCAATATAGAATTCATTCTTGATATTCTGCAATATATCTGAATTCTCATTCGACTCCAACATAGGGAAACCCTCCTTCCTTGGCAACAATAGAACATCTTTCACATCCAAAATGGTCACGATAAACTACGTTTACTATCAATTGTAAACATTTGGCTCTTACCATTGATGTTTTGCAATAACCAATTCATCACTGTAGTAGAAATATATGTCAAGGATAATTCCAACAATCCACCAAACCCAATGCTTTGGATAGTCTCTCTTTGTGCTTCAGAAGAACTTTGAACAAATTCAAGCACTTCATTGGGTTTGCATTATGGTTTGAACTCTCTATCACAAGTTCAACAAAAAATAAAATTATCGTTATGAATTATTTCCCTTGAATTATCTCACATGACCAATATACAAAAGCACATAAATCAACAAAGTATTGATCCAAGAAGTATCACTTTTTTGGTCAAAAGTATCATTTTTTAATTCAAAAGTATCACTTCATCAAAATATTCAAAAAGTGATACTGTTACGCAATAAAGGTGATACTTTTGGTCATAAAAGTGATACTTATTGAATTAACAGAAAAACATCAGTGATAAAATAGCACCCAAGACCAAGAAAATAAAGACTCAATCATTACAATTGAAAAAAGAAGTGAAAAGGTGGCTGACCTATCTTTTTTTCGATGATTTCTTCATCTATTTTCCGAGGATTCTCATCCTTCACTTCTTTTTCAATAGAAAGACATTTCTTGGTATTTTTAGAAACTTGCTTTTGTGCCTTTTGTTTTAAGTATGGTTTAGACTTGGGTGGTCCTGTTGCATCAGATTTATTCTCCATCAAGAGTCACTGAAAATAATACTTGGATAAAAGATAGACAAAGAGTATGTGGCGTTGCTACACCTATCGAACCAGTTCTCCAAAAGAAGACTTGTCGTCTCGCAAGGTTTCTAGCCTATATACCTTTATTGTTTAGGACATAACAGAATAATTGACAAGCTCGAAATTTAAAAATTCACCAAAACAAATGATTCACATGCTTTCAAAAATCAAGATCGTTTTTTCTTATATGGAGAAATATAAAACTATCTGTTTGATCAATTATTCTATGTAGTGGTTAAATCATGACCAGAAACCACAAAATAATTGCCTTACATATCCCATTAGCAGTTGTTCAATAATAATAAAAAAAAAAATCAGAAATCAACTAAAAATCAGAAGTTAGTGTAAAGGAGCAGAAAATAGCTCACATGCCTTCAAAAGCTCAATAATAAAACTAAAAGATTTAGTGCAACAATAACTAGATTAATACCAGAAAATGAAGAATCGATATCGATAACTACACCTCATCACAACAGAAGATGCAAAATCAAAAATCGAAAAGTAAGCACCTTGTCAGAGCCTATATACCTTTTGTTGTTTCGCACACCGAACATAATAATTGCACAAGCTTAAAATTAAAAAATTCGCAAAAATAAATGACTCACATGCTTTCAGAATCAGAATGACTTTTTCTTATATGGAGAAATATAAGCCTATCTGTTTGATCAATTAATTTATGTAGCGATTAAATTAAGACCAGAAACCACAAATAATGGCTTTACATATCCTATTAGTAGTTGTTCAAGCAAGAAAATCAGAAGTCAATAAAAAAATTAGAAGTTAGATTGCAATGGAGCATAAAATGGCTCACATGCCTTCAAAACCTCAACAGTAAAACCAGAAGATTTAGAGTAGCAAGAACTATATTAACACCAAAAAATGCAGAATTGATATCGATTCGATAACTACATCTCGTCACAACAAAAGAAGCAGAATAAAAAAATTAAAACTTAAACACCTCGTCACAACAGAGAATGCAAAATCTCAACAGTAAGAGTCTAAGGGACTAAAATACCTGGGATAAACAAAGAAGGACAACAGCCTTAGGAAATGAATACCAAAAACATAATAGCTACAAGGAAGCCGCAAATTACATATAAAATACATAAAAGTGATGTAATGATGTGTATCATGAGTGGCCCACTAACAAGAGGGTGACAAATGAAATAAGCAAACCCCGATATCTTAAGGTTCTATGATCCGCGAATATGCAGTGGGTGAACTAAACCAGAACAACTAGAAAAACATGAAATGCCACAGAAAGTAAAATAAGATATGTAAAAATAGAGATATAAAGACTATCACTAGGAATAGTAGAGCTCAACTATTAGGTGAATGAATTTGGGTTACGTTAGCCAACAAGCTTAAGCCGATCGGGCAGCCAAATGCTGCATGACAAAGCATTGTGAATTGCAAAGTTTGTATGGTAAAATAGATATGAAGTTTATATGATGAAGTCTTAGAGGAAATACCTGGGAAGATATCAGATGAGACGAGAAAGGGAGAACCTGTGCTGAAGCTGAACGCAGAATCTACCACAGAGGAGGTATATTCGCAGAAATTGCTCTCGATTCTGGAAGGAGTCCCTTGCTTCGAAATTGCCCAACAAATCGAGGTCAACGCCGCTTGATATTGGTCTGAAGGGGAGGAAGTTTTGGCGTTTGCGAATTAGGTTTCAGAGAGAGAGAGAGAGAGAGAAGGTAAAGGAAGAAGAAGGCTTTGCTGCGAGGTATTTTAGGGACCCAAATTAATTAGGAAACTGGTCGAGCAATTGATACACGTTGTGTATGCATGCATTTAGGTCGATTTAAGTGATTATTTCGTAACATTTGTATGCATATTTGGCCAAAATTCATTTATATGTGTTATATTGGGCCATTTCACGTGTTTTGACTTATTTTGGAGTTAATTAGGAGAAATTATTCCATTTGGACTAAGTTTGGAGAAGAAACAAGTCAAATATGATAAAAAACGGACGAAAAAGGAGTTAAAAGAGCAAAAAGGTCAACCACGGCCGCGATAGACGCGGACGCGTCAAAAGTGGCTTAGAAACATGGAAAATCCAGAAGCATGTGACGCGGTTGCGTCAATAATTGACCCGGTCGCGTCAGAAAGTTCCCCAAAAGTGGAGTTTTCTATCAGCTTGACAATTCTAGTATCTTGGCCATATCTTGAGATCTACCACTCCGATTGAGGTGCAATTAGTGGCGTTAGAAAGCTAATTCAAAGGGCTACAACTTTGCGTAAAAGAGACAAATCCCAAAAAATGATCGGAAGACCCTAAAAAATGGCTTGGAAGTAAGACCTGAAAACACGTCTGGCCAGCCTGCGACACGGGCGCGTCAAACACAACTCGGTCGTGTCGTACATGCGCTGCCCGCGTTTCCTTGTCGTTTTTTATGTCCAAATCCTAATCTAAAGAGGATTTTAGATTGGTATCTCCCAAGATTCGTCCTCAACTTATAAAAAGAGGGTTCTATAGCAAATTCGGGTTTCCAAAGGAATTCTTATCCTAATCACTTAAGGAATTCATCCCCAACTTATAAATAGAGGTCAAGCTCAAGGCTTATAGAAGACTCAGAGAACACTCATAGAACATCATAGAGAATACACATTAAGGAGACACATTGGAGAACAACATACTTTCTCATACTTTTACATCGAAGTAGAAGTCGTGAGAGCGAGAAGACGAAGATCGACGAGCCGATAATTGGATTTAATTATTCCTCGTTTATTTCAATTTCTTAACAATGTTTTCTTTGAATTATTGTTTAGTTTTGTTAGTAGACATGAGTAGCTAAACTACTCGTGTCCTAGGATTAGAAAGTAAGGTTTTACAATAATGTTGATTAATTGTTTAATTTATAGATTCCAGTTGTTTTTATCTATCTATGTGTTTAGTTTAATCCTATAATTGAATTTAATCTGGCTAATTAGGTTTAATTTACTTGTTTAACGATTCCGCTTCGAGAGAAGGGAGTTGTTAATAAACGATAACAGATAGCGCGATTATCTATGATTGTGTAGGCAAAAGGTTAAGGGGCTGTCAAGAATTGTTAGGATTAATTGACTCGATAGAGTAATTATCTTATTCAATCTACAACTTAGTCGCTTCGAGAGAAGGGTTAGGTTCATTAAGTGCCGCCTAATAGATAATTTACTGGTTTAAAAGTTTATAAATTAGAGATTAATCATCATTAGCGTAATTCCTGAAATTGAAATCCTAGGATACATTCTCGTTGATTGGAACTTTCCGTTTATTAATTTGGTCTATTGGTTTATGCAATTTAGTTTAATCGAATCATTCACCACTTTGAGTATCTGGTTAGGAAAATCCTAGACAATTAGGGTATCAAATTTCGTTAATCCATTCCCTGTGGATCGACCTTGACTTATCCTATACACATCTACATCCATACACTTACGGTATTTTAGGGTTAGAAATTATACCTGTTAGTAATCCGACCCATTATATATAAGAAGGTCCACGCATCTATTGTAGGTAAGTTTTTGTGTCTTTCATTACAAGTCCACCTTATAAGTTCACTCATTCAAAAATGATTGTGAGCAATCTTATGCATATGTCTGATCCACTTGCAACATTACCTATAATTACCAAACTTGACATTATTTATCCACCAATAATTTAAATAAAGTCGAATAGTCATCTTCTAAAAACTAAATATTTTGTATTTGTATACACTATTTAGAAAAAAAAAACATTTAAGAGGTTGATTTTTTTTCTTTTAGGGAACAAAAATTAGAAGATTTGAAGTAGCGTATCCTAATTAATTGAAAATGCCACATATACATATCTAATTAATTGGGTATCTTGGTATCGGATTCTGAGAGATCAAGTGTTTATGGATTATATGGGAAGTGGAAATTTTGATTATATAAATTTTAAATTTAATATTTATTTTGAGAAAGAATGTGGTATAATTGATAATTGATAATATATTATTAAATATGTTAGTATTTCTCGATTCCATCTAATGTACGCAGCGGAATAATAAATCGAGAAGAACGATCTAGATTTATAACTGAATTAATGTTGAGCAATAATTACGCTAAAGTTGGAACACCTTACTTGTTGCGTAATTGATCGGACTGAATTGCGCGATTGATTCACCACTTCAGGTATCCACGCGTATATATCGTCCGCCACAGGAACTATCCTCGGTACAATTATTCGATAAGTGATCGCTAGGAAATCACTTATCAAATTCTATAGTGCCTCCAATTTTTATCTGATAAAAACCCTTGATTCTCTACTATAGAGAATATGTATATATAGTACCATATAACCCTAGGTTTATGGGCCTAATATCCATGTCCACTTAATTAATTAATTAGTCTGACTTATTAATTAATAAAGCCCACATATCCTAATCTAGTCCATATCTTTCAATCTCCCATTTGGACTAGCATTAGATATAATTCGAAGCACTAACCTTGTACCCTTGAGCGGAACAACAATACACATAAAGTGTGACCCTTCAGGCCCCCATTATCGACGATAATCTAATTAAAGTCTGCACAAAACTCCTAGACTGCGTTGCGCAACGAACTCGATATATGAAGGACGTTTACGTGAATCTAGTAAACAAACCTTTATGAAGTTTATGTAATATCCCTTCATTCACGAACCACCTGATTGAGCCTAGGATCTGCCATGTGTCTATCCAAATAGCTCAATCATTTTTCTCATCTTTATTATATGACGCATTCGATCATATTCAATTACTTTAATTGAATATATCTTTTGCATTGGCCAATGACTTTATTGTCAAATAATATAGAGAAATATGAGTGTTCTCTCGAGTTTCAATCGAGGAATGAATCCCATTCTTGGCTCAACTACCATTTTCATTTGCCTCATGATGAACCCAACACAAGACGTGTCTTATCGTCCTTTGGGAGGCAAGCGTTGTACTTGGTCAAAGTTCATCACTTAGGCCTTCCCCAATGGCACTTCCCAAAAAGCAGGTATTTTGCTGCCACGTCAGCGCCACCTCAAAAGCAAAAATACCCCTACCTCCAAAACAAAACTCCTCCCCAACAATATACCCAAAAAGTAGGTATTTCTGGGGGACCCACCTTAATTTCCTATTTATCCCATTTATATTTTTATTTATCATCTATATTATAATTAACTTATTTCGGATAAATAATTAATAATTAAATATTCCGATTATTTTAACTTTTTAATATTTTAGGATATTTTCGGAAAAAAAAAAACCAAAAAAATATTATTATTATTTTTTTTATTACGTAAATAGTAAAAATACAAATTGAAAGCTCACACCGTACAAGAAAAAAAAAAAAAAAACCCGACAACAACAACGCCTACGAAGTCCCGGCATATTTTAAATCTAGCTAATTATTTCCGGACCGAGCCCAAACATGCTCAATTAAATCCTGCCGAAGCTGGAGATGTTTCTGCTTATCCCGAAGTTGGACACCTCTTCTAACGTAGTCAATGAATGCTCCAGTTGATCCTTGACTTACGTGTGGAGGCGGTATGGCGTAATTGGGATCGTCGGACCAATCGATCGCTGCATTTCCTTCATTTTCGATAATCATGTTGTGCAATATAATGCAAGTTAACATTATATCCTTCAAGTTATTCTTGTACCAAAAACGACTAGGACCGTGAATCATTGCAAAACGCGCTTGAAGCACTCCAAAGGCTCGTTCGACGTCCTTTCTAGCAGCCTCTTGCAGTACCTTGAAATGTTGTCTCTTCGGATCTTGGGGACATTGAAAGAATTCAAGAATTCAAGAAGATGAAGACTATCACTTTCTTCAGAAGATGAAGACATTTTCGAATGTAGAGGAGTGTAATGTTATAGATTGAGATGTGCAACAACCTGGATAGGACCTTTTATAGACTAGAGTTACAACGGCTAGTTTTGCAACGGCTATATTTGCAACGACTAGTTTTATAACGGCTCGTTACGCAACGGCTATATTTGCAACGGCTAGTTTTATAACGGCTCATTTTGCAACGGCTATATTTGCAACGGCTAGTTTTATAACGGCTCGTTTTGCAACGGCTAGTTTTATAACGACTCGTTTTATAATGGAAAGAAATACAACGGCTAGTTTATAACGGAAAGAAATACAACGACTAGTTTATAACGGAAAGAAATACAACGGCTACTCTTATAACGGAAAGAAATACAACGGCTAGTCTTATAACGGAAAGAAATACAACGGCTAGTTTTGCATACAACGACTACTTTTCCAAAGCTACATCCCCCACTTCTTCTTGATTTTATCCACCACAAGGAGGTGGAAACGCAATTGGTCCTCCGTCATATTCGAGGTATCTTTCATCACTATTTTATACTCTTTCGCAGTGGCAATAGAGTTCAATCCTTCGATCTTTTGTTTGTTTTGTTCTTCTAAGGCCTGGAGTCTTTGCTCAATAACGTCGAGGCTTTCTCCGGCATTAGACGTGCCTGCTTTTCCCTTGCCCTTGCTCAATCGCCTAGCCGCATTCCTCCCCATTGGACGAGCATGTTCCGTCCTCACTTCCTCTCCAGCGCTGGAGTCGGTGTTTGAAGATATCACGTACTCTCCAGATGCCGATGCTTTTGTCTTTTTTGAGCCGCGGACATCGTCGTCTAGATTGGCAAACTTCGGGCTATCTTTCAAAACATACCAAGAACTCATATGATTAAACTCCCCTCCATGTTTTGCAGTATATTGAACCTTCGCCTTCGCTATGATATCTGCATCGCTACAACCACTTCCCCAGGCCTTTTGCTCAATATTGTAACAGCCACAGAACCATCTCACTTGTTTCTGCAGAGTATAGTAATGAGTCTTCAACTGGTTATGACTCCTAAGTAGCGTGCCGCTTGGACGGTTCCTGTTGTATGCCTCGGCGATCCGAACCCACATTTGATCAAGCTTTTGATCGTTTCCAACAACAGAGTCTGTGCTGATATCGAGCCAACAGCTACAGAGAAGGGCGTTTTCATCATGAGAGTAAGTTTTCTTTTGTGGAACTGGAGCTGGAGCCTTGGGTGGATGATCAGCAGCCTCAAAGTCGGAAGCGAGATTTATTCGATCAAGACCGACTGGGGAGAACTGAGACGAGAAAAGAGACGAACGCTGAGAGTTCGGGGTCGGAGTGTCTCTGTCTGTATCGGAACTATCACTACCGGCCTTTCTCAATGAATTAATGCCCATCATCGGACGAAACCCAGACTGAGGAGGTTGCATGTACGGTATTTGATTCGGATGCATGTAAAATGCTGGTCCAGATGGAGTAAAGGGCATGGATTGGTTGTTGCTACCTTCCGGAAAATTTGGGAAATGAGTAGGAAAATGAGTTGGAAAATTAGGATTTTGAGGATTGAAGTTGGTAACAGGTGGACGAAAGTTGATATTTGGAGGCGATGCTTCTTCTCCGGAATTCGAAGAATTGAACCATTGCGTCCACGAATTTTTATCCATTATTTTTTTTTTTGGGTGTGAAGAGGAGAAGAGAAGAAATTTATCTTGAAAATTAAAATTTGAGAGTAGTAGGTAAATGTGGGGAAAATGATGAAGTGGGAAGATATATTTATAGGGCAAATTTAATTTTTTTAAAATTAAATTTTTTTTTCTAAAAGCTACATAATTTCAGTAAAAAGAAAATTAAAAAAAAAAATTGGAGCCGTTGCAATAACGGCTATTTTTCAATACACACACATATCTCAAATATACACACATATCATCACATATTGCAGGAAAAAAAAAAAAAAAAACGAAAAAAAAAATTAAATATAGTGGGGGACAAGCCTGCAGGCCGCGGGGCCCACCGCGCACGCGCTTTGCGCGCGCGTGGCGCCCACGCGCCGGGGCTGTCCCCCTTTTTCAGCGCGCGTTGCGCGCAAGCTTCGCCCTCCACCACTCGCGGGCCCACCACAATTCCTGGGTAGCGGATCCGCTACCCGGGTTTATTCCCCACCCACCCAAAAAGCCTCCCCAATGGTAAATAACCCACTTTTGGGTATTTACACTCAATCCACATCAGCAAACTTCCTCCCATTGGGGAGGGCCTTAACAAACAGAATGAGTATTGACCTCAGGTCAAAGGATCATTACATACTCCACACACTAATAAACCGTAGACACTGAAAACAAACGGTTTAATAGTAGGGTATACCAATACTCTCCAAAGTACCCATGTGTCCATCACGGATATCTAATATCTCGTAGTCGTGAGACCTACTACATTCTCTGAGAATGTGATGCAGACCACATGTTAACCTATCGCGTGTCATCAATATCCCATTCTTGATGACCATCGGTTATGGCAATTTTAGAATCATACTATATCATTTATGTCTCACACCATAAGTGACAGTCATGATTCAAGGGAACAATTACAAGAATAATAACAAACCATCAAAATAATTATTCTAATAAATGCATAAACTCAAAAGACAATCAAAATGTCATAGAATGCGATCGAGAATGAATGTCTCAAATGTAAGATTTCTAAGACATGCAAACTATAAACTCCCACTGAATCAAGACCAACTACCAATGTGTCTAACACCCAAGCTCTCAAAGTGCCTGTTGTGTCTAGCTATACACAACTGTTTGGTTGAAGGATTAACCAAGTTACCATCAGTGGATACTCTATCTAACTTCACATCTCCCTATCTATTATTCTCCAATCAGATTATATCTACAGGGAATATGTTTATTTCTGTTCGTGGCTCTCGGTTCCTTTTGCTAGAGCAACCGCACTTACCGTTGTCACAATACAACGGTATTGCACTGCTGGCACTTGGAACCACACCTAGTTCCTTTACGAACTTTAACAAAGCAACAACCCCTTTTTGGCAGCTTTAGATTTAGCAATATACTCGGCTTTAGTGCTGGAATCGACAGTTCTACTCTATTTGGAACTATTCCGATTCACTGCACCATCATTTAGAACGAAAACATATCCAGACAAAGACTTGAAGTCATCATGGTCCGTTGGAAGCCAACATCAGTATACCCAGTAACTGATGACTCTACCTGCCCAACATAAACTTTAAGAAATATTCTTTAGTCCTTCTAAGGTACTTAAGAATAGCCTTGACAGTTCTCCAGTATTCCTTATCGAGATTTTGCTGAAATCTGCTCTTTCACAGATTGCAACATGGAATGATTGCTCCCCATTATCAGTATATTGTCGACATATATGATAAGGAAGACAATATTTCATTCTTACGTTTACTATAAACGCATAGATCCTATTTGCTTCTGACAAAATCAAACAATTTGATAGCTTTGTCAAAACAAATATTCCAACTCCTAGATGCTTGCTGGAGTCCAAAATGAACTTCTTTAACTTGCATACTCCATTCGATTTTTCTTTGAATACAAAACCTTCAGGCTGTGACATATACACAGTGCCTTCGATTCTCCATTGAGAAACGCGGTTTTAACATCCATTTGCCAAATGTCAAAGTCATAGTATGCAGCTATTGCAAGTAATATCCTAATGGACTTGATGTTAGTGACTGGCGTAAAGGTTTCATCATAGTCAATGCTCTTGCGCTGACTATAACCCTTTGCCACCAACCTAGCCTTGTAGGTTTGTACCTTGCCACCTGCATCTCTCTTCTTCTTGAAGATCCATTTGCAGTCTATGGGACGAGCCCCAACTGGCAAATCAACTAGTTCCCGGACTAGTTGAGGTACATCGAGTCCATTTTTAGATGTTAAGGCAGCTAGCCACATCTTCGAAACGGTGCTCGACACCGCTTCGATATAGGTCTTAGATTCGTCGTCTTCTGAATCAACTTCATCATCTTGGTTCTCAACCAATAGATTTAGTCTTTTAGGTGTACGGCGATTCTTTTTAGGCCTATTGAGTTGGTTTTGTGTTGATTCATTCGGTTTATTCTTATCGTGAGTTGGTTTTTAACATTTTAGAATATTCTCAAGAATTTCACTATGATTCTCTTGAGGTGGGACTGATACAATATCTTGTCTTTGATGCATCTTATTGTCTTGAAGTGACCCTCTAAGAGTTGTTTCCCCTCCCAATAGATCGTCAAAACTCCCACTGAGTTCTTGTCCACTCCATTGGACAAGACCTCATCCTCTATGTTATCTTGCGGGATTGATACAATACCTTGTTTTGATGCATCTCATTATCTTGAGGTGACCCTCTAAGAGTCATTTCCCCTCCCAATAGATCATCGAAAACTCCCACTGAGTTCTTGTCCACTCCATTGGACAAGATCTCATCCTCTATGTTATTTTTGTGGTTCTTGAATCTTTTCAAGATCTACCTTTTTTTTTTTTTTTTTTGACCTTGTTCCTCGGAGATATAAATATCTTCAAGAAACGCCACATTCTTGGAACTATCACCTGGTGATCTCCAGGGCAGTAGAATTCATATCCTTAGTTTCCTGAGGATATCCACAAAATAACATTTCTCACTTTTAGTCTCCAATTTATCAGTCGTCATCTTCTTAACAAAACAGGACAACCCCAGGTCCACATATGGTTAAGACTCGACTTCTTGCCACACCATAACTTATATGGTGTTTGCCTGGCCGATTTAAGAGGAACTCTATTCAGAACATAACCATCGATTAGTAAGACATACCCCAAAGCAATAAGGAAAGACTGGTGAAACTCATCATGGATCGAACCATATCTAATGAAGTTCGATTTCTCCTTTCGGATACTCTATTCATCTGTGGTGTACTCGGAGGTGTCCAGTCTGACCGGATTCCATGTGATTTCAAGTAATCAAGAAAATCTCGGCTTAAGTATTCCCCTCCTCGATCTGATCGGAGAGTCTTTATACTTTTCCAAGTTGTTTCTCAACTTCTAACTTAAACTCCTTAAATTTCTTGAAGGCCTCAGATTTGTGTTTCATGAGATACACATATCTATACCTTGAAAAATCATCAGTGAAAGTTATGAAGTACGAATATTTGCCTATTGCTTAAGTTGGAACGGTCAGCACACTGTTGTGCAGACCAACTCAAGTACAACCTTGGCACATAACCCATTTCCCAGAAAGTGGTTAACTTGTCATCTTTCCTTTGAGACAAGATTCGCAAGCACCATATGATTCGAAATCAAATAATGTGAGATAGTCTAACTTTCTCAATCTTGCTATTCATTTCTCATTGATATGACCAAGTCTACAGTGCCACAGGTAGGTTTTATTATCCGTATAACTTAGCTTAGGTCGTTTGTTCTTGTACATTGAGAATATTTTGTTCATATTCAAGCATATAGAATCCATTCGAACAAAGACATTTCCTTAAAACAATCCATTAAGCAAAACAAGCATCTACTGTTTGCAAAATAGAAAGAAAAAGTCATAAATGTCTAATATTAGAATGGAGATAATATTCTTTGAAATCTCTAGAACAAAATATCAATTATATAAATCTAATTTATATCCCGAAGGAAGATCTAATCTAGTAATTTCAATGTACAAAATAAACTACCTAAGCTCTCATCCAATGCACCATGTGCTTTGAACTTCGGGCAGTCTCTCTTCCAGTGCCCCTTCTCATTGCAGAACAGACACTCATCCTTTGGTATTCTCGGCTTCTTTTGAACCCCTCCACTCTTAGGCATCAAGGCCGCATCCTTAGTTGTTTTCTTCCTCTTCTTCTGCTTATTCTTCTGTTTGGAAGATCTCACAGAAGAGCTCACCATGAGCACAGAGTTGCCTTTAGAAAACGATGATTCGTAGGTCTTGAGCATGTTGTGAAGCTCTGGCAGTGTTACCTTCGTGTTGCTCATGTTGAAATTCACTATGAAATTTTCAAATGAACTTGGAAGAGACTGAAAAATCAGATTTATTGAGACACTTGAGGGTAGCTTCGTTCCAATCGATTCCAACCTCTCAATCAATCCGATCATCTTCAGTATATCTTCAGAAACCTGGCCCCCATCATGAAGCTTACACTTGAGGAGATCTCTGAGTATCTCATACTCCATGGTCTGAGCTTCTGAAGCGTATAGACTCTCCAAGTGTTTCAGCATCTCATAAGGGAACATGCTCCAATGTTGCCTATGTAGTTCAATACTCATAGAGGACAACATTAAGCATTGAGCCGATGTGGCATCCTCAACATGTTTCTTATGAGCTTCTTCGTCAAACGCAGCGTACTCAGGAGAATTCTTGTCAGGGATGACACTGATTGGTTTGTCCAAGACATACTCAATCTCGTCTTGCCTTAGCACCAATCGCAGACAACGGAGCCAATCCGTAAAGTTTGACCCAGTCAACTTGTTTGTTTCTATCAAACATTTATAAGCCAAAACGACATTTTATTTGACGAGAAAATAATAAAATGGGAAAATAAATCAGAATAAAGTATACAAAGATCACATTCGTATCACTAATCAAAACAAGAGTTTATTGTAATGATTAGCTCCCACTAATTTTAACATATTTTGCGCCCCCAAACACAAAATACGGATTTATAACAATTATAAATCTTAGTGGTCCAAGATCCAAGTTTATATTACTGCAGCCTCTGCTTTGGCTGATGACTACAATAATATCACTAGGTAGGCCTCTAAGCCAATTGCAACAACAATTTGCAATTCTTGGTTTATTAATCCAATTAATATTGCGTCCTCAAACTATTTTGGTCGCTTTGGCGTCTCAAAATAATTTAAGCAAGTCAATTCCATCACACGATGTCAACCATACATCTATGAATGAGCCCGAGTCTTGTCGATTTAGAGTAAACACTTTGGTGTAAAACTCGTGGTCGAAAAGATTAGGAATTTCAAGCAATTATGATGGACGATGCATTTTGTTTCTAAATAAGACTTGGTTTTATTGAGGATTTTATATGTGATACTAATTGTTAAATTTAATATCTAATATTAAATTAAACGCAATTATTGGGTGCCGCCTACCCAGGCATAAAAAATGCGGATCACACATATTGGGCGCCGTCTACCCATGCATAATGTCGCAGACTTCATGTATTGGGCGCCGCCTACCCAAACATAAAAGCGGTCTTAAATTACTATAATTTAAATTGAATAAGCATAAAATCAAATAATAGCTTATCACATAATATCAAATAAATGCTCAACGAATAAAATTACTAATCCAATTAAAATTTTATTCTTTAATTAAATGTGGATTAAAATTAAATATATTAATTTCAAATTAATATATACATATACTTTTAATATTAATTCTAAATTAATATAAATATATAAGTCTAGTATTATTCTTTCAAAAATAATAATACTATCAAAATTTATTAATCTAATTAATATTAGTCAATTAGATAAATATATTAATTCCAAATTAATATAAGTATACTTTAATGTCAATTCCAAATTAATATAAATATATAAGTTTATTATTATTATTTCAAAATAATAGTAATAAGATATTAATCTAATTAACCAATTAATATGTAATTGAGACTTAAGAATTAATCTAATTAATAAATCTAATTTGGTTAATTAAATAAAATCAATTAGTCCCATATTTAATTTGAAACAGGCCCACCCAAAAATTAAATTTTGCCCAAGTTAAATTAATTTCTGCAGGCCCAGCTTAATAAATTAAGTCTAGTCCAGAAGTTAAATGTCCGGCCCAACTTAATTTCCAATCCAGATTGACCCAGGCCCAATTACTAGTCCACTTCATCAATTCAGTAGGCCCATTAATAAAACCAGCCCAGCCCGAGAACGGTCCAGCCCAAGAACAGGTGAATCAGCCTTCCGCCGCCGCCTCTTCCGCTGCTGCACGCCGCGCTCCCGCCGTCGTTGCTGTCGCGCAATAGCAGCAGCAATGCCGCCTTCCTCCACGCCGTGGCCTCCGTCTGACATCCAGCCAGCCCGCAACAGTAGCGCAGCGGGACCGCCGACTACCGCGTCGCCGTGGATCGACACACAGCGGTAGTGCAGCAGCGGCAAACGCCGTCGCCACCGCCGCCGCCACCCAACGAAGCAGACCAGCAGCGACGACGAACGCCGCCACCGCCTACGCCGTCGTCGATCACAGTCCCGACAGCGAGCCGCTGTCTCGACCGGCGAGTATTAGGAATGGCAGCAATTGTTTAAAATAAACAGTTTTATTCATTCAATTTGTTGAAGACGGGGCTGTAGATAGGTTTATTAATGGGTTTCGAAATTATGGGGTTTACCACAACCAAGTTTCAAAACTGTGCGTAGTGGCCAACCAACAAATTTTAAAAAAATTAGCAAAACTAATTTTCATCCAAATATTACAATTAATCCACGATTTTAATCAAGTTTTAAATCAATTATAAATCGAGCCCCGGGCTCTGATACCACTGTTAGTATTTCTCGATTCCATCTAATGTACGCAGCGGAATAATAAATCGAGAAGAATGATCTAGATTTATAACTGAATTAATGTTGAGCAATAATTACGCTAAAGTTGGAACAACTTACTTGTTGCGTAATTGATCGGACTGAATTGCGCGATTGATTCACCACTTCAGGTATCCATGCGTATATATCGTCCGCCGCAGGAACTATCCTCGGTACAATTATTCGATAAGTGATCGCTAGGAAATCACTTATCAAATTCTATAGTGCCTCCAATTTTTATCTGATAAAACCCTTGATTCTCTACTATAGAGAATATGTATATATAGTACCATATAATCCTAGGTTTATGGGCCTAATATCCATGTCCACTTAATTAATTAATTAGTCTGACTTATTAATTAATAAAACCCACATATCCTAATCTAGTCCATATCTTTCAAAATAATCATTGAAAAGTGACAATAAAATTTAAATAATGTTCCCTTCTTCCCTAATTTCTTCCCTAATGAACTTGCACTAATAAGTGAACACACATATTAAGAAAAATTATTTTTTTTTAGTTATGTTAACTTTTCAAACCTATTTTTTGGCCTTTTGGAATAAATTTTATGAGATTTATTTACTTTTAAGAAAGTGTGCAAATTGCTTGAACGAATCGAAATAAAAAGTATGCAAATTTATTTCGAACGGAGAAAATAATTAATAAAATTATTTAAATTAAATTTTTACATTCCCACCAAACATAAAAATCAATAAACATACCCTTAATATCAAAAGTCAAAAAATAGACTCTAATATTATTGGTATAGTTGAAGAAATTAGCACGTCCCGAATCCCCCTACAACGAAAAGGAAAGCAAACGAACCGAGTTCGACCTTCATTTTGACCCCGACTCAGTCAGTCCAATTTGCAGACGCAGTGCGGTGTCATTACCTTATTGGCTCGACATGGTCACTGTGCCACATCATTTCTTCTTTTTCTTCATCACAGACAAACTCTCTCCGATTTATATAATATAAATATAAATTAATAAAATTGACACACAGAAGAATTGTTAGATCCCCAAATTTCTGAATTCGGGCCGCATTTTCGACAGGTCTGTATAATTCTGCTCTCTCCCCATTTCAGATCATTCAAACATTTCCAAATCTCTGTCATCATGTTAAATTTCAATTTTAACAAGTGTTTTACATTTGTTTCTTGCTGTAATTCTTTCAATTAGGTTATCGAAAACTTATAAGAAAATTGAAGTCGTTAAAGTTCTGCTTCGTGACACAGATTAGTCAAACGTTCTGCTTCTGATTTTTTTCTTTTTTTTTTTTGGTTAATTTTCTCATGTAAGATAATCTTTCATTTTCATTTTTTCTTTTTATCTGGTTGTTCTGTTTTGAATCATGCAATTGTTGAATCATACCCCCTTTGGTCCTTCTGGATTCGTATTGCTGCTCTTATTTATTTTTCCGCGACAGATAATGATTTGATCTGATTTATATGAGTTAATTTGAACCGATCTAGGTTAATAGGATGTCGACATTGCTACGAAATATGGATTAAGTGATATGTTAGATGATGAATATGCATATTTTACCACATTTAAATTTAAGTCCCGTTACAAAGTGCAAGAAATTTATACCCACGGAATTTGTTGTTACTTCACCTTTGACTGCGCTAAGATATCGAGTGCTTTTATACCTTGAGGAAGGGTTGTTTGACTATAAGCAAGTTAATTACATCGAAATATTTTGTGAAAGAAATCTGAAATTAAGTAGTTTTGGGGAACAAGTACTCGATATATAACGAAATAAGAAGTGCAGTATGAGAATTCTATGAGAGTTTGGTTGACAAATGTTTCGTCTGTGTAGTTGTTTTTTAATCACCCGATTCTATGGAATTTTATTGTTCATCTTCCTGATTCATTACTACCTAATATGTGATGTGCAGTTGTTGAAATAGTTTAATCACTAAAATGGGAGGTGGATTTAGAGTTCTCCATCTGGTTCGACCTTTTCTTTCGTTTCTGCCTGAAGTTCAGAGTGCAGACAGGAAAGTCCCATTCAGGGAGAAGGTTATATACACTGTTATCTCCCTGTTCATTTTCCTGGTCTGCAGTCAGCTACCACTATATGGTATACACTCTACAACAGGAGCAGATCCATTCTACTGGATGCGTGTTATTCTTGCCTCAAACAGGGGCACTGTCATGGAGCTTGGAATCACCCCGATAGTGACATCTGGACTGGTTATGCAACTTTTAGCGGGATCAAAGATCATTGAAGTTGATAACAATGTGCGAGAGGATCGTGCCCTTCTGTGAGTATCAGATATGACTTATCATATTATGTATTTTGGACTGGTGGTGTGAATAGGTACTTTTTTATCTGGACCACTATTTTTCGTAATGATAATTTTTTTTCTAACGTTGACCAGAAACGGAGCACAGAAATTGTTGGGCATCTTGATAGCTGTTGGTGAGGCTGTTGCATACGTTCTTTCAGGAATGTATGGCAGTGTTGCCCAACTTGGAGTTGGAAATGCGATCCTTATTATTTTGCAACTCTGCTTTGCCGGCATTATAGTCATTTGTCTGGATGAACTTCTTCAGAAGGGATATGGCCTAGGCTCTGGTATTTCACTCTTCATTGCAACCAATATCTGGTAAGTGGTGATTATTTTGTTTACTCGGCATTCATATAATCTGGACAAGAGTGAGGGTATTTACATCTTGATCGATTAACAGTGAAAACATCATCTGGAAAGCATTTAGCCCAACTACTATCAATAGTGGGCGTGGAGCTGAATTTGAAGGTGCTGTTATTGCTTTGTTCCATTTGTTGATAACTCGGACAGACAAGGTTCGTGCTTTGCGAGAGGCATTTTACCGGCAGAATCTTCCCAATGTCACAAACTTGCTTGCCACCGTCTTGGTCTTCCTTATCGTCATTTACTTCCAAGGGTTCCGTGTTGTTTTGCCTGTGAGGTCGAAGAATGCCAGGGGGCAACAGGGTTCATATCCAATCAAGTTGTTCTACACTTCCAATATGCCCATTATTTTGCAGTCAGCACTTGTATCCAATCTTTACTTCATTTCTCAGGTAGTACACCATTCACTGTTGTAATAATGTCTTGTGGTGATCTCTTCCTCTTCAGTAAAATGACAAAATAATATTTATGCATTGTTTCTTACAGTTGCTGTATAGGAGATACAGTGGAAATTTTCTTGTGAACCTTTTGGGGAAGTGGAAGGAATCTGAGTACTCTGGTCAATCTATTCCTGTTGGTGGCCTTGCTTATTATATTACTGCTCCATCAAGGTAATTATTTGTCTTCCTGTCGTAAAAATATTTGACCCCTTGCTTATTGTTGAAGATTCTTGGCGAGTTTCTTTCTATTTTGATGAGCTTAACTTGTTACCTTTTTCTTGGTTTACTCATATTTTAAGTGATTGCTGTTTTGCAGCTTGTCAGATATATTGGCCAATCCTTTCCATGGGCTATTTTATATTGTGTTTATGCTGTCAGCATGTGCTTTATTCTCAAAAACATGGATTGAGGTCTCAGGATCCTCGGCCAAAGATGTTGCTAAGCAGCTGAAGGTACTTCAGTATACATTTTGATTGTTTGTTCTCAAGTCTGTTGTTATGTAAGGCTATACTTATTTCAAGGCAGTCTTAGCATTATCTGTCCATTACTTTTGCCTCTAATATTCAACAATATTCATGCACTTTCAAGTTAATTTTAACACGTACATACTAGTCATATATATTCATCATATGTAATAAGTCCAAATCCTGATCTACTACAAAGTACAAATTTCTCATCTATTGTTAATGTGACAACTTAGGTTCAAATATTGACCCTAATTTTCAGCAGTAAACCCATTAACAATTTGAATATATTTGATACTATGACAGAAATCTTCAGTAGTACACAATCTAGCCATCATAAAATTTCTTGAATATCACTAGTGTGGCATAACATAAATTCGTGTCTGGATGATTGATATTAGGCTGCATTTGGAGTTAAGGATTTGAGGGTGGATTGAGAACTTTTCTCTGTAGCGAATCATTAGTGGTTGTTTGGTTGTTATAGATTTAAAATCCATCACTTTGTTTTTAAAACAACTTTTGAGAGATTCAGATGGATTTGAAATCTGTTGTCCAGATGCAACTTTAGTGAAATCATCGCTTGATCTTTTTAATTAAACTTCAGATAAAGCTAATTGGAGCGTCTTAATTATAATTGTGCAGGAACAACAAATGGTGATGCCCGGACACAGAGAGTCAAACTTGCAGAAGGAGCTGAACCGGTACATACCGACTGCAGCAGCTTTTGGTGGAATGTGCATTGGTGCATTGACAGTTTTGGCAGATCTTATGGGTGCAATTGGTTCCGGCACAGGAATTCTGCTGGCTGTCACTATCATATACCAGTATTTCGAGACCTTTGAGAAGGAAAAGGCCAGTGAGCTTGGTTTCTTTGGTTTCTAAGACTTCTTGGAGTGTTTCATTTTTGGTAAAGCTGAGGAATCTTTTTTTGGTTTATTGATCAGTGGTCCTCTATAGGTTCCTGGGTTTGCTACCTAGCATAGTATGATCAGGAATTCTGCTGAAAATGTTCTAACAGATATAGCAGTGATACAAATTTTTTTGATGCCGAAAGGTTCGAATTCTTGCTTTGAATATTATTATTAGGGAAAATTACAACACTTGTCCATTTACTATAGGGGTGTCACATTTATACCCATTAATGTTTACCTATGGCAATTTATGCCCATGATGTACTAAACTGTTCAATGTATAACCATGTCGACGGAAATTACCAATTGGCACGTGAACGGCCACATGCATAGCCATTTAAAAAAACCGGAAACTTAATCCTATATGGCAGCATAGCCATTTTAAAAAAGGCGGCGACTTAATCCTATATGGCAGCTTAGTTGGACTCCAAATGTGTTTTGGAAGGAACTTTTTTGCCAAATTAGAAAAAGCAACTACCCTCGTCTCTCCACCTCACTCTGATCGAAAAAGTTGACGTTCTCGTCCCCCTTCCCCCATCGCTTCGCCTTAGCCCACTTGCAAACGCTCTCTTTTCAAGAAGCTCTCGACTCAGTTCGCGCACCGGACTGTGAGGAGCATATATTGTGGCCGACGGCGGAGTCGGAGTGCTTGCCGGAGGCTGTGAATTTGTGGATCGGGAACCATTTGTCGCAAAGTTCATTTTATAAGGATCATTGCGAGAATTTTATGTTGTGATCACTCCGAAAAAGTCTCTCTATCATTAGTTTTTTTTTTTTGGTTGCAATGTGATCGAAAAAGGTTATACTTTGACATTGATTAATTGCTTGTATGCATTTTAGTTGTGTTTTTGTGCTTGTTTGTTCTGATTGATGATTATAGTGAAAGAAAATGTAGTAGAGGTGTTTGTGAAAAGTCCTCTGTAGAAATGAATATGAGATTGTAAAAATAGTTTTCATTTGTACGCGAATTAAATCATGAGCTGCGAATTAGCGCCCGACATTGCCCTAGACGAAGCTTTTACAGATAAATGAACGTGATTTTTTGGAGTTGCAACCTTATTTCGTGACCGAGGGTTCATGTGATTTGTGGATTTTTTTTTTTTTTTTTTTTTTTTAAGAAGAAAATTGCAATTTATAACCAATAATGTTGGCCATGTGTTGCTGAATGTATTTTCTCCCCAATTCAGGCTAATTTGTCAACAAAATTCCCTTCAAAACACATTTGGAGTCCACCTCAACTACCATGTAGGATTAAGTCTCAATGTTTTTGAAAATAGTTGTGCACGTGACTATTCACGTGCCAATTAGTAATTTTCAGCAACATATGGGCATAAATTGCGCAATTTTAGTACATCATGGACATAAATTGCCACATGTAAAGATAATGGATAGAAATGTGACACCCTCTATATTTAATGAGTAAGTTTTGTAATTTTCCCTTATTATTATCATCATTATAGATATGATTATTACTAGAGAGAGAGAGAGAGAAGACTTCTATAGTACACATGGGGTTGGGGTACGAGTATACCTTAATAAATATATTTCCAAATTTTTAAGTTAGTCCATAGAAATGCCAATTTGAATTGAGTTGTTCTTCGGTGCACTTTTCGGTCATGGATAGTTTTTTTTTTTTTTTTCTCCTTTATTTGGCTACCGGTTGGTTACCATCCACCCAATTTAAGCTTGTTTCAGATTTATTTTCACACTCAATACGTCTGACATCATTTGTAGGAGGGAATGGTTAGTTGTATTTCTGATGGTTGTATCCCTTTAATTTAATTTTTTTTCTCTGCCCTAAAATTATAATCCTTTCTCCCTCCAAACTCCAATAATTTTCTCTCCTTTAAACCAATATCCTTGTCTCGGTGTTTCAGAATTATTTTCTTTGGTTTTTTGTTTCTTTCATTGCCCATTTTCAAGTCCCCATGATTTATTTGAGACATTAATTTTCAATCAAGCGTGAAAATTTGTATTTTTCTCAAGTAAAAAGTAATTGAAGGTCTTTTTCTCTAGAGTTTCAACTTCCAACTCACATGTAGATTTTCAAGAACTTCGTGCATTATATATTCCTGGTCTAAATTGAAGAATCATAGTCTCCATTAAAGGAGCTCGAGCTCAAGCTAAGGGAAAGTAGTTTACTGCTCTTCACTAATTGAAAAATATTACAAGTGAAATTATAATAACTGTCTATTTATAGAATATCTGTTGAGCTAGAATTCTAACTAATTAGCTGCAACCTCTAATACCCTATCCTCAAGTTGGAGTATCATAAAAACCGATCATACCTAGCTTGGACAATAAGTAATGAAACTGTGTAAATGGAAGACCAATGTATCTTTTATATTTATCTCGAAGAACATGACAATCAATTTCGAGGTGTTTAGTCCTTTTATGGAAAACATGATTGGCTGTTATATGAATAGTTGTCCGATTATCACATTATAGAGTGAAATCTTTAGCAAGAGAGGCAAGCTACTTTAACTTCACAACAGTAGCACTTAAGGAATGGTGCTCAGGTTCAACATAAGACCTTGAAACTGTGGTTTGTTTCTTGCTCTTCCAAGAAACAAAGGAACTTCCCAAGAAAATGCAGTAGCTTGTAGTGGACTTTCTGGTGTCCTTGGAGGCAACCCAGTCTGAATTATAATGCAAGGATTGAGATCTAGAAGATGGATAGAATAGACCTAGGGAAGGATACACTTTGAGATACTTGACAGTTGACAGTATGTAAAACTGCATTCTAGTGACTGGTAAAAGGGTTTGATGACAAACTGATGTACATGTTGAACAACATATGTCAGATCAGGTCAGGTTAGGTCTTGTTACACTGAGATACACGAAGAACGTGAAAATACTGGTTTTTCTCGTATATTTTATGTTCATATTCTTTTGTGCATTGCGAGTATTTTTCATGTTTGAGTGTGATTTCGTGTTTTATTGCATTCTCGGGCTTTTTTCCTTTTTGATACACTACTATAAATAAGACTTTTTGCCACTACAAAATGTAGTTACAAAAAATGGAGAGTAGTCACAAAAATATTTTTAGTAACTAAATTTCTAAAAGTAGTTACTATAGGGTAGCCACTTATAATAAGATGCAAAAAGTTTTTTTGCAACTACTTTGTACTTACTAATGTATTTGTAGCTATTTTTTGCAAATACTTTGTAATTACTAATGTATTTGTAACTACAAGTAGTTGCAAAAGAGCTTGTCGGGGGACGTTGCATGCCCGACGATCGAACGCTGTGAAATTGAGAAAATCGCCAGTCTCGGTATCAACCTGGCCACCTCCGGTACCGGCCTCGTCATGTAGTCCAGTGGCCCTCTACCGGTGGCAGTATCGGCCCTCTTGGGTCCGGTATCCGTTGCCAGGTTGCTCCCGATCGAGCGTAGCGTCTCCGTTTCTCGGCCATGTCTCTGTCATCCGGACTCTGGTTTGGACGATTCAAGTTGCCATGCAACAAGACGAAGAAGATATACAACTTTCATGTTCGGGTCGAGAGCTAATTCTGGACGAAGATATACAATGTTCATGTTCGGGTTGAGAAGATATACATAAAGCTCCTTGCTCTCCTTTATGTCAAAATATTGTTTTACACTTACTAAAAGGGCCCTAGCTTAAGATTTTCTTGTCTTTCTACTTGGTGAGGGTTGGGAGTCTATATATATATTTCCTCCCTTACCCCATTTTATAACTTAGACTTCATTTTATTTGCTAGACTTCTTTTGTGAGATTTTAAGCACTTTCTTAGGGTTTTCTTCTCTTCAAAAAGAAAACTGGGGTTCTTGTTGGAAGATTGTAAGATTACTTCAAGGGAGTGATAACCTTGAAGATTTATCGAAGATTTTCCGACTTTCATTATTATTGAGCATCTCTTTCTCCTTTCTCTCTCTATTTTTATTTTATTTGAATTATTGCTTGATAATGTTGTTGCTTGAGATTTCTTTGTGATTTGTGAGTAGTCTTTATTGTTTACCAAAGCAAGGGAGTAGCCCAAGCTTCAAGGTGGTGTTCGAATTAATTGATTGTTGAATTGATGTAGGTTTTGTAACCTAGGGGTTAGGGCTTGATTAATTTGTAATGCTAGCCAAGTAATCTCGTAGTTAAGTTCACATGCTCGATCAGTAACTCGATTTTCAGTAGCTTAAAAACGATTTTAATGGGTTGTGCATTTTGGGAAATAATAGTTCGACACTCGGCTTAGGAGTTGCTACCCGTTCAAGGCTCAACCGAACTTGACCCTAAATGAGTATAGGAATTAATCACTACGCCTTAGACTTTGCGAGTGAGGGTTGATCATGGATAATTAGGTTAATTAGGACCTAATTGGTAGAAGGGAGATCCATGGGGGAGAAGCTCTACCGAGAGGGGAAGTAGTGTATTGGGGGCATCTGTTGGGATGGATGAAATTAAACTTAGTCTCGTGTGTAGTTCTTACACCCTCACGCCGGTCATTAGCGTGACAGAAGTCGAACTAGTTCCTTCTAGTCTTACGTAATCGAGAACCCAGGAACCGGGGTTGGTTTAATACTTTTATCTAAGTAGGTATTCTACATTGAACCTTGTTTATTTAACAATTCTAGGGGTTACAAAACCTCAACCGTATCCTAGGATTTTCGCCTAGTTGGGACGTTAAGTGAGTTATGATCCAACCATAATAAGCCCACAGTTATTCCTATAATCACCAATAAAACATTGATTCCATTTTCTTTGTGTGAACTGAACTTCGAGGGACTACCTCCATTAATGTTTGAGCTAAAGAAAAAAAATGTGGGGATCCCAATAGCTGAAAACTAAAATACCAGCCCCGAACACGCCTATTGGTACCCTACATATAATACTATTGCCAAGAAGACTATATGAGTAGCATAAAGGATAAACAATGATCATAATGCAATAGCTGAAAACTAAAATCCTTAAGTTTATGGTCAAATGCATTATTATATTGCCTAGAAGCCTGTTTAAGCGCATAAAGACTCTTATGCAATTTACAAACCTGTCATTTCTTTGCTTTATGATAGCCTGGTGGAGGAAGCATATGGACCTCACGGTCAATGTTCCCATATAAGAATGTATTGTTGATGTACAATTGACAAATAGTCCACCTTTGATAATAGCACCACCAATAATAAACCTTACTGTAACCATCTTAGCAACAAGAAAAAAAATCTCAAGAAAGTCCTTTCCATAAACCTGATTGTAGCCTTTAGTCATTAGTGTGGATTTATACCTATCCACTGAACCATCTAGATGAAGCTTGACTTTAAACACCCACTTATTGCAAATAGGTTCCGTACCAGATGGTAAATAAGTAAGAATCCAAGCTTCATTGTGCTCAAGAGCTTCCAATTCCTTTTTTCATAGCGCTAGTCCATTCTTTACTTTTACTTGCCTAGGCGTTTGATGATATTTCTTGGATATTCGACATATTTTCTAAGAAATCTAGATATGCATGATCAAATGTAGGAGGAAAAGTTTATGGAAGAGTATAAAGAAGATAAGAATTACTTGTTGATGAGAACCCGATCGTGGTGTACGTGAGGCGCCAAAAGAAGGAGAAGAAGAACATCTGATCGTTATTTACTATGAAGACAATTATTATATTTTTAGTTCTATTCTTGTTTGGCTTTAGGCCCATCTATTTTGTTATTTTGTTGGTTATTTTTGAGTGGCTCGTGGGCCATAGGTTTAGGTATTTATATTGCTTTCTGTTGGATTTTTGGATTATTGAGGAATGAATTATTTCTTTGAAGCGTAATTGCTAGTTCACTAGGGTATTTGGAAATTCTATCTTGAATATTTAGCACGAGACCGTGAGGTTTCATCATTTGGCCTCAGAGCTAGTTGATCATCACGTAATTCCGCAACGATGATGACCAATAGGGAACGATTCGAGAGAATCGAGACGATTTTAGCAGAATTGAGCGAAGCGATCCGAACGATAACGATGCAACATGGAAATCAATCGGACAGCGAGAGCAGTGTCCGATGCCAGGAAGCACGTGACCGGAAGACAGGATCGAGAACCATCGCAGGGACGGCGCGATCGCGACGGGCATGAAATTGCGCGCCAGGGTCGCGAAGGAGGCCATGATCGAGGCGAGCGAGCAAAACCAGTAGGGTTGCGGGAAGATGGCCACGGCCGAGACGAAGGGACAGCAAGAGAGGGCCTGCGACGCAACAGGCACTGCGGTCGAGGCCCGTCACACCGCGACCGAGGCATGTCGCCTAGGGCTGACGAGAACCCTTTTGCTGCTAACGGGTGCAGACGGGGTATCCTCGACCCGGACCCATTCGCGGAGGATGGAAATGAATCAAAGGACTCTGAAGAGAGTGAGGAACCGTCGGACGAGTCCGAGGATGGTGAATCCATTTACAGTTGTGCTTCAAATTGTTCAAGGGATCGGTTTCAAGATCATCGACCAAGAAGAATTTGGCTGGAATTTCCTAAATTTGCAGGGAAGATCCAAGTAACTGGGTCGATAAAGTTGAACAACTTTTCGAGTTACAGGCGACTAATCCAGGGGATTATGTGCGTGTTGCATCTTTTTACCTAGGGGGGGGAAGCACGCTAATGGTGGCTCTAGTTTGAGCTCACTAATACGGGTCACATTACATGGCGAAGGTTTAGAGAGGGCATGATACTGAGGTTTGGCAATTTGTAACATGAGGATGCGGATGAGGCCTTGAATAAACTTCGTCAGACAGGTAGCTTGCGGGACTACCTATGAGAATTCGAGAAATTAGCGAATCGTGTTCCTCATTGGCCCTAAAGTGCGCTGTTGGGGTCGTTCATTGCAGGCCTTAAACTAGAATTAGCGGTAGAAGTGAAGATGTGGAGGCCCCCGAGATCTGCAAGAGGCAATTGAACTGGCAATTAGAAAGGAGGAACAAATAAGGGTCAGCCGAACAATTGGCGGCTTCAATCGGGGAGCGCCAACAGGCCGAGTATTGGCGACAAGGCAAGTGACTGGAACGGGGACGGGGGTGGCCAATACATTGACCACCATTACACCGATGGGGGTTGGACGAAACCGCAACGTTTTATCCAATAAGGAGATTAGCCGGCGATGCCAAGCAGGTCTATGCTTCACATGCAATGAGAAGTATTCTTGGAACCACAAGTGCTCGAATGCTAAGTCTTTAAGCCTTCTGGTGGAAGAAGTAGGGGAGGAAGATGACTCACAGCCCATTTATGATCAGGATGAGTCAAAGGCAGAGAACGAGGTAATGGTAGAACGAGAGCAGGGACAAACCGGTATGCCTAAACAGAACTTAGGCACTTTGCAGGGAAACAGTAGTATCGAGACCCTTCGCTATGAAGGCCGCATTTCCGGCATGTCCTTAATTGTGATGGTTGTTAGTGGGGCACATCTGAATTTCATCGCCCAAGATATTCCTGATCGACTGAGGTTGCCTGCACGACAGTGTCCGAGAACAGTCCAAGTTGTAGTAGGAAATGGTCAATCTATGTACTGTCAGTTCAAGTATGAGCGCATTCCTGTAATTATACAAGGTATTCGGTTTTATGTTACACTGTATGACCTTCCGATACTTAAGTATGATGTGATATTTGGGACTCCATGGCTGCAATCAGTGAGCCCACTTTTAATGGATTTTAACGTCAACACATTGAATTTCTGGATTGGGGAGGAGTTGGTGTTACTTAAGGCGATAGGTTGTATTATCTATTATGGGGAAGATATGGGGGAAACAAGGGGGAGCGGCTATTACATGATGCCTTCGCTAGGCATAAGCTCGATAGCAGGGAGCATGGATGGTAAAATGGAGAAGGGGACGAACAGATATTTGGTGAGTTTGGGTATGTGACGAGTCAGCCGACCAAGCTACCACCGCGACGTGACTTTGATCATCGGATTCGTTTGGTGGATGAAACGACACCGGTAAATGTTGCTCCGTATAGATATGCCCATTTCCAGAAAGATGAAATTGAGCGACAGGTGGACGAGATGCTGCAGGCAAGATTGATACGACACAACACTAGCCCGTTTTCTTCCCTATGTTGTTGGTTAAAAAGAAGGATGATTCTTGGCGGTTTTGTACGGATTATCGGGCACTCAATGCAGCAACTATCAAGGATAGGTATCCGATACCGACGGTTGAAGATATGCTAGATGAGTTACATGGGGCTCGGTACTTCTCGAAGTTAGATTTGCGGGCTGGATATCATCAGATTCGGATGCACCCCGATGACATTCACAAAACGGCTTTCCGCACACACAGTGGCCACTATGAATATCTGATCATGCCCTTCAGATTGAGTAACGCACCGGCCTCCTTTCAGGCAATCATGAACCATATTTTTTTACCCCACTTGCGCAGGTTCGTACTTGTATGTTTTGATGATATTCTGGTGTATAGCAAATCATGGGATAATCATTTGGACCATCTTCGGGAAGTTTGGACATTTTACGGGCTAATTCATTTGTGATTAAGCTTTCTAAGTGTTTCTTTGGGGTTGAGGAAGTCGAGTGTTTGGGGAATTTTATATCGTTTGATGGTGTGCTAGTGGATCCGAGGAAGATTGAGGCAGTTGTTAAGTGGCCAATTCCGACCACTGTGACTGCATTGCGGGGATTCTTGGGATTGGCTAGGTATTATCGGAAGTTCTGCCAGAAGTATGGGGAAATTGCACGACCGCTTCACAATCTTACCAAGAAGAATAACTTTATATGGGATGAAGCTGCAAAGAGAACTTTTGACAAAATGAAGGTTTCCATGAGTACGACTCCTGTGTTAGCACTGCCGAATTTTAACGAGGACTTTGTGATTGAGACAGATGCGTCCGAGCTGGGAATTGGGGCAGTGTTATCCCAGCGAGGCAAGCCGATTGCATATCTCAATAGGGGGATTGCTAAGTCCAAGCAGTCGTGGTCTATTTATGAAAAGGATGTTGGCAGTATTGGATGCTATTCGGTGTTGGCGGTCATATTTGTTGGGACGACGATTTAAGATAGTGATGGATCAACGCAGTCTCAGATATTTATTTGAAATGTGTGTAGTGTGTATAGTATGTGAAGTGTGTGTAGGATGTATATGTGTAGTTAGAGCTGTCAAAATGACCCCGGCCCGATGGGCCAGTCCACCCAACCCGAATAAACAGCTGGGCTGGCCCGACTTTATATTCTACAGAAAAAACTATGCCCATGACAAGAGCAGCGTGACGGGCCAAATAGCCTCAGCACGCCCAATTTGGCACTAAAATTGCCCGACTTTATGTTTTGTATTATTCTTTTTTTTTAATAGATGGTTCAAAATCCCAATTAATAGTGAATTTTTATATTTTTTGCTCTAATTAATTTTTAGAGGGAAAAATCTCTCCATATTTTTTGAAATTTTAATATACATAAATAATAAAAGTGATTGTGAAAGTGAACAATGTAATTCCCTTGTCTTATTTCTTTATTATATAAGTATATTTTATTAAAAGTTTAAATTTTTAATCGTTTTAATTTGTGTTTGTATAAAATTGGGTATTGAAATTTTCTTTAGCAAAAAATGCATTGGGCCGAAATTGGCCTGATAACCCATTGGTCCAAAGATAGGCAGGCTAGGAATTCTATAACTCGAAAAAGTGCGGCCCGGCTGACCTGGACCGATTTTATTTGCTAATCCAATTAGGCTGGCCCTACTTGATCATTTTGACAGCTCTATGTGTAGTGTATGTAGTAAGTGAAATGTGTGTAGAGTATATAATATGAGAAGTGTGTGTAGTATGTGTATAGTGTGTATTGTTTGAAATATATGTAGTGTGTGTAGTGTGTAGTGTTTGAAATATATGTAGTGTGTGTAGTGTGTGAAGTGTGTATAGTGTGTGAAATGTGTGTAGTGTGTGAAGTTTGTGAAATATATATAGTGTGTGAAATGTGTGTCGTGTGTATATAGTGTGTGAAATGGGTGTAATGTGTGAAATGAGTGTAATGTGTGTATAGTGTATGAAATGGGTGTAGTGTGTGTATAATGTGAAATGTGTGAAGTGTGTAGTGTGTGAAATTTGTGTAGTGTGTGTAGTGTATGAAGAGTGTGTAATGTTGGAAATGTGCAGTGTGAGTATAATGTGTGTATGTGCAGTGTGTGAAATGCATGGTGTGTAAAATGTGTGTACTTTGTGTAATGTGTGTAGTGTGTGTAGTGAGTGAAATGTGTAGTGTGTGAAATGGGTGTGTAGTGTGTGCATAGTGTGTGAAATGTTTGTACTGTGAGCAGTGTGTCTAGTGTGTAGTGTGTGAAATGTGTGTAGTGTGTGAAATGCCTGTGGTTTGTGTAGTGCGTGTACAGCGTGTGAAATGTGTGAAGTGTGTGTACTGTAAAATGTGTATAGTGTGTGAAATATATGTAGTGTATAAAGTATTTGTAGTGTGCGAAATGTGTGTAATGTGTGAAACGTATGTAGTGTGTGAAATATGTGTAGTGCGTGTTGCGTGTGAAGTGTGTGTAGTGTGTGAAATCTGTGTAGTGTGTCTAATGTGTGAAGTGTCTGTATAGTGTTTGAGATGTGTGTAGTATGTAGTGTGTGAAATGTATTTAGTGTATGAAATGTGTGTAATGTGTATAATTTGTGAAGTGTGTGTATAGTGTGTAGTGTGTGACGTTTGTAGCGTGTGAAATGTGTGTAGTGTGTGAAATGTTTATAGTGTGTTAGTGTATAAAGTGCGTAGTGGGTCTAGTATATAAAGTGTGTTGTGTATGAAGTATGTGTAATGTGTGAAATGCGTATAGTGTGTGAAATGTGTGTAGTGTGTGCAATGTGTGTACTGTGTGACGAGTGTGTATGGTCTTTGAAATGTGTGTATTATGTAAAGTGTGTTAAATGTGTGTTGCGTGGAATGTGTGTAGTGTATGTAGTGTGTGAAATATGTGTAGTGTGTGTAGCGTGTTGTGTGTGTAGTGTCTGTAGCGTGTAGTGTGTGAATATGTATATGTGTAGTTAGAGTTGTCAAAATCAGCCCGCTCCGATGGGCCAGCCCACCCAACCGTAAAAAAGGACTGGGCTGGCCCTACTTTATATTGGCCCGAAAAAATTGAGCCCATCAGGCTCGACCCCAGTAGCCCAACGAACGAAACAAAGCGCAATTCAATCTGGCGCGTCAGCCCAATTTGGCACGAAATTTCCCAATTTTATTTTTTATATTATTCTTTTATTTTTTAAATAGAAGTCGTAGAATCCACATTAGCACCATCTATTAATTGCTTAACTTAATTTAGATAACAAAATATTTTTTGCTCCAATTAATTTATAGAGGAAAAAGTCTTTTCATATTTTTTGAAGTTTTAATATACAGAAATAATGAATTTTAAAAGTGAATAATGTAGTCCTTTGTCTTAATTCTTTATTATATAATCATATTTTATTAAAAGTTTGAATTTTAATAGTTTTAATTTGTGTTTGTGTTAAATTTGGTATTGAAATTTCTTTTTAGGAGAAAATGTATTGGGCCAAAATTAGTCCGATACGTCGTTGGTTCGAGGATGGATTATGCTAGGATTTCTACAGCCCGAAAAAGTGTGTAGTGTGTAAAATGTGTGTAGTGTGTGAAATGTGTGTAGTATGTGTATAGTGTGTGAAATGTATGTAGTGTGTAAAATATGTAAAGTGTGTAGTGTGTTAAATTTGTGTAGTGTGCGTAGTGTATAAAGTGTAGTGTGTGTATAGTGTGTGAAATATGTGTAGTGTGTGAAATGTTTGTAGTATATGAAATGTGTGTAGTGTGTGAATGTGTGTATTGTGTGTAGTGTGTGAAGTGTAAGTAGTGTGTGAAGTGTAAGTAGTGTGTGAAATTTGTGTAGTATGTGAAATATGTGTAGTGTATGTAAAGTGTGTGAAATGTGAGCAATGTATGAAATGTGTGTAGTGTGTGTAGTCTGAGTAGTGTGTTTAGTGTGTCGTGTGTCAAATGTGTTTGGTATGTGAAATGTGTGTAGTGTATGAAATTTGTGTATCTGTGTAATGTGTTTATAGTGTGTGAAATGAGTGAAGTGTGTGTAGTGTGTGAAGTATGTGTAGTGTGTGAAAAGCATAGTGTTTGTATAGTGTGTGAAATGTGTGTTGTGTGTGAAATATATGTAGTATGTGTGTAGTATGCGAAGTGTATGTAGTGTGTGTAGAGAGTGAAATGTGTGTAGTGTTTGTATAGTGGAAAATATTAGTGTGTGTAGTGTGAAAAATGTGATTATTGTGAATAGTGTGTGAAATGTGTGTAGTTTGTGTAGTGTATGTAGTGTGAATTATTTGTAGTGTGTGAAATGTGTGTAGTTTGTATAATGTGTGAAGTGTGTGTGTAATATGTAGTTTGTATAGTGTATGAGTGTGAAATGTATGTATAGTGTGAAATGTGTGTATAGTGTGAAAATTGCGTTGTGTGTATAATGTGTGAAATGTGTATGTAGTGTAGGAAGTCTGTGTTAGTTGTGAAACGTGTGGTGTTTGTATAGTGTATGAAATATGTGTAATGTGCGAAATGTATGTAGTGTATAAAGTGTGTGAAATGTTTGTATGTGTCTAATGTGTGAAATGTGTAAACTATGTGTATTGTGTGTAATGTGTGTAGTGTGTGAAATGTGTATATTTGTAGTAAGAGTTATCAAATGAGACCGGCCCGATGGGCCCGCCCACCCAACTCGAATAAAAGACTAGGCTGACTTGACTTTATATTGGCCTGAAAAAATTGTGCCCATGTCTAGAGCAGCCTGACGAGCCAAATAGGCTCAGCACGATTTGGCCTGACAGCCCGATTTTATGTTTTATATTATTCTTTTTTCTTTTAATGAAAGATTCAAAATTCACATTAAAAGTGATTTTTTATATTTTTTGCTCTAATTATTTTTTATAGGGAAAAGTCTCCATATTTTTTGAAATTTTAATATACATAAATAATAAAAGTGAATTTTGAAAGTGAATAATGTAGGTCTCTTGTCTTATTTCTTTATCATAGAAGTATATTTTATTAAAAGTTTAAATTTTTAATAGTTTTAATTTGTGTTTTTATTAAATTTAATATTGAAATTTTTTTTAGGAAAAAATGCATTGGCCCGAAATTTGCCCGATAGCCCGTTGGTCCAAGGATAGGCAGGGCTAGGAATTCTGCAACCCGAAAAAGTCTAGCCCGATACCTGGCCCGATTTTATCTACTGGCCAGATTGGGCTGGCCAGACCCGATCTTTTTGACAACATTATGTGTAGTGTGTAGTCAGTGAAATGTGTGTAGTGTGTGAAGTGTGTGCAGTGTACGTAGTGTGTGAAATGTGTGTAGTGCGCAAAGAATGTGCATAGTGTGCAAAAAATGTGTTTAGTGTGTGTATATTGTGTGAAATGTGTGTGGTGTGCGTAGTGTGTGTAGTATGCGTAGTGTGTGTATTGTGCGTGTGAAATGTGTGTATATGTGTGAGAATGTGTAGTGTATAGTGTGTGTAGTGTGTGCGTATTGTGTGTATAGTGTGTGAAGTGTGTAGTGTGTGTAATGTACGAAATGTGCGTATTGTGTGTATAGTGTGTGTAGAGTGTGTATAATGTGTAGTGTGTAGTGTCTAGTGTGCATAGTGTGCGAAAAGTGAGTGTCTTGTGTGAAAAGTGTGTAGTGTGCGAAGTGTGGAAAATGTGCGAAGTGTGTGAAATGTGTGTAGTGTATGTAGTGTGTGAAATTTATGTAGGGTGCGAAATGTGTGTAGTCTGCGTATAATGTGTGGAATGTGTGTAGCGTGTAGTGTATATAGTGTGTTGTGTGAAGTGTGTGAATTGTGTGTAGTATGTAATGTGTAGTGTGTGAAATATGTGTAGACTGTAAACTATACGTAGTGTGTGTATAGTGTGTGTGTAGTGTGTAAGGTGTAATATGTATCGTGTGTGTAGTGTGTATAGTGTATAGTGTGTGTGTGTAGTATGTGCATAGTGTGTGAAATGTGTGTATAGTGTGTGTCATGCAGTGGGTAAATGTGCGATGTGTGAAATGTGCGTAGTGTATATAATGTGTACAGTGTGTGAAGTGATGAAATTTGCGAAGTGTGTGTAGTGTGTGGAGTATGTATAGTATTTGAAGAATAAAGCTTATAGGTTGTCTAACATCTTATTTTGTCAAACACAATACAAGAGCTTATAAGCTCTCAAACATTTATAAGATGTTTTAAGAAGATTATTAGTTTAGCTAAATAGCCAAATACCCTCAAAGTAGATCATCAAAAACATTTTGTGAGATCCTACAAATAGTGACAATTTGAGAACAATGTGCCACTGCAGAATCTGAAACAAACTTAGTACAATGGAAGCATGCAAGGACAAGTTATTGAATAATTCCCGAAGAGTGGCTCATTAACAAACCCAATTGAGGCAGTTGGTCATGAATTAGAGGACCAAAACAAAATCCCGTACTACCAACTCACTATGCCAAACTTAAACAAGCAAAAATAAAATTGGTTTGGGAAATTTATACTCTACTTAAAATGAACGGGAAAGCATCACAAGCATTGTTTCTGTTGTTTTCTCTTGCGGGTTCCGACCTACAAAGAATAGAGCCGACGTTCATCTTTTGATCGCCCATAAACCTTTTCTTTCTCCCATCTTTAATTGATATGCAGCCGTTCCTGAATGAACTGCTGGATAATTGGTTTTAATCAAAAACCAAAAACGGGTGAATTGGACTTATATCTGCTCAGGCAAATTTAGGTCATGATCCTCACACTACTGCTATCTATGTATGCAAGATGCAGCCAAACTAGTCCAATTCTCACTTCAAACTTGGAGTTAACAAAGAGATCAATCACGCCAGTTTCCCAACTATAATAACACAACCAAAAATTATCTATACATACTAATATGCACATAGGCAATTAAGACGATAGTGAATGGAGCTGATAGGGGAGAAATATACTTTACCCTTGCACGGGAGTTGGGCCACTGAGGATATGGGTCAAAGACGGTGCTCCTGACCCGAGGACTTGAGATCTCGCCAGCTCTGGTACCTCGGGAGAACAACAGAGCTGTGTCACCCCTGCAGGGCTAAGTCTCAGGGGCCGACCCGGTATGGTTCGGCCCTGCAGGGTTGAACCTTTGTGTCGTGACTGTTGTTGGTATCAGCTCTGACGGGGCCGACCCGGTAGCGATTCAGCTCTGATGACCCCTTAATTGGGTCATTGGCCTTGAACGGGAAGATTCAATGTGACCCTCAAGGTGCACCAGTGAGAAGTGCTGAAACAGGACCGGAGCTCTGTAGATGGAGGGGCCTGCATTGGTTACTTGGGGACCAAGATATGCACTCCCCTAACTCCGACAACAAGTACAGACAACTATGAGTCATACTGAAAAAGTACTGTACCCTCTGACACCGCCGCCGGGTACAGAGGGACAGTTGGCACGATTTTATTGGGCCGCCCAATATGACATTTTTGCCCCTTTACCCCAGTAAACCTCAAGTATAAATAGGGGTTCATTCATCTTCAAAAAGGTTACACACTCTTAACTCACTATTCTTCTTGCTTGAATATCAATCTTCAAGCAGAGCATTGACTTGATCGTCGGAGGGTTTTCGCCGGGGCAACTCCCGGCTCTGTTTTGTAGGCACGTGGAAGAAGCAGCAGAGGAGAGGGAATTTGCACCTAGCTCACAGATTCTTTTTGGGATGATTCACAGGTGCTCCATTGAATATTCAAACACCGTTGAGAGGTGAATTACAAACCACCTCTATCAAGTGGCGCCGTCTGTGGGAAATTTGGGTTCAAGACGTGAGAGCATGGCTGGAGATAGCACTGCACGGGATTTGACAGCTGCATTCGAAGGAGCGACTACGGAGGGGATTGGGCTTATCCCTCCAGGGAACACTCAGGCAACTTTGGGCTCCACTCCGGCTACGGAGGGCCGAAGTGGAGTCACCTTGCCCCCTCCATCGGGGGGCACAACCGTGACAATGACAACGGAGCATCTCAACTACCTAATAAAAATGGCCATTGACAGTGCACTGGCCAATAGGGGGGGGGGGGGGGGGGGCTCTCAGGGCCACCTCCTGGCCTCGCTCCCGTGGAGAACAGGGATCAGGTTCAGGGCTTGGCCAGAAGGCCTATCCCTGTGGAGGACGTGGCGCAAACGGAAGTAAATTCGATTAGGAGGGCATCCTCCCCTCAGACGGGCTGGCGACCAGCCCTGGAGGAGCGTAGAGCCCCGAGGCTGCAGCGAGCACCACCAGGGGGAAGGATGGCACATCCAAGGGAGTTGGAGGAGACGAATGATGATGACGCAAGTTATGCAGATACTGTGAATACAGTGAATCAGCAGCTGCAGGACCTGCGCAGGGAAATGGAGGAGTTGCGAAGAAGTAGGGATGGGGGTACTCGCAGGCCATTCAGAGCTGTGGGCTCTCCGTTCACCGAGGAGATTTTGGCAGACCCGCTGCCCCCAAACTTTAAAACGCTGTCGTATGAATATGATGGGACTGCAGACCCACACGACCACCTGCTGAGGTTTGAGAACGGAGCTCTGCTGCACCAATACACTGAGGGGGTGAAGTGTAGGGTTTTTCTGACAACGCTGACCAAGTCTGCTCAACAGTGGTTCAGCCAGTTACCAGCGGGATCGGTGACTTCTTTTGGAGAGTTGAGTTCCTTGTTTGTACATCAATTCGCTAGTGCAAGGAGGCAACAAAAGTCGGCCCTGACATTGATGAGTCTGAAACAGGGTCAATCAGAGAGCCTCAGGAGATACGTGGGAAGGTTTAACGCTGCAGCTCTGGAGGTGCCATCCGCCACTCAGAGGTTAAAATTAATGCATTGGCACAAGGCCTGGTGGATGGAGACTTTTTCCGATCTTTGGCAAAGCGCACGCCACGAACCTTTGACGAGCTCCTGGAGAGAGCGGACAAGTACATCAATTTGGAGGAGGCCTGCAGTGGTTGAAAGAGGGAAGAAAAGGCAGTGGAAAGGAAAAGGGAGACAATGGAGAAGGAGCGTAAGCCAGGAGAGAAGAGCAGGTCCGCAGGGGGGCCCCGCTTCGAGAATTACACCCCATTAACTCTGAGACCTTCGGAACTGTTGGAGATAGCAGCGGAGATCCCAAAGTTCAAATACCCTGCCACTGCATATACGGGCCCCAAGCACCCGAGATCGGAGATGTATTGTCGATACCATAACGACTACGGTCATGAGACAGACAAGTGTCGTCACTTAAAAGATATGATAGAAAAACTAATAAAAGAGGGGCATCTGGTGGAGTATGTTAAGAAGGAAAGAGACAGGGGGAGAAACTATAAGCGCAGGGACCGTGAGGAGAAGGGCAAAGAGCCGGTAGAGGAGCCCAGGGCCAGGGAGGATTCTGGCCAAAAGAAGGCATATATCCAAATGATCGTCGGGGGACCGGAGGATGGTGACACCCATCGGGCCAGGAAAGCCTCTGCACGAGAGATGGCCTGGTTTCCCAGAGGTGAGGTCTCGGAGGTGGCCACCGGGGGAAGAGAGTTCCCCCGTATCGAGTTTGGCCCTGGCGACGCGGGGTTAACGAAGAATCCTCACAATGATGCGCTAGTAATCACCGCTGATATAGGAGGGGCCACAGTGGCCCGAATCTTTGTAGACACGGGGAGCTCTGCCAATATCCTTTTCCAAGATTATTTTTTGAAGATGGGGTTGAATGTGAAACTGACCCCTGTGAACACGGCCCTGTATGGGTTCGCTGGAGGATCGGTGCAGCCACTGGGGCAGGTGACTCTGCAAGTGGAGCTGGGCAAGGAGCCGCTGCGGCGGGTGCAGATGCTGAACTTCCTGGTGGTGGAAGCCCCCAGTTCTTACAATGTTATCTTTGGAAGACCTATGTTAAACTGCTTCGCGGCTATCATCTCTCTAACACACATGAAGTTGAAGTTCCCGGTAGGAACAAGAGTGGGGGAGGTCAGTGGTGACCAACTTACCGCAAGGAAGTGCTACGCTGACATTGTCAAGAAATCCACTCATATGGTGCAGGGAGTGCCGGATCAGCAGGGCAGAGGCCGAGAGAAGAGGATGAGAATGACTGAGAAGGAGGAACTCGACCCAGAGATGAGGGTTAGACCCGAGGAGGAGTTAATGCAGGTGGAGCTGTATCCTAACAAGGTGGGTTTCACCACCCGGATTGGGACTCAAATGAGTCACGAAGTGGCCGAGGCAGTGGTGCAGAGCCTCAGGAGAAATGCGGATTTGTTTGCCTTTGAACCAAGAGACATGATCGGAATCGACCCAAAAGTGGCGCTCCACAGGCTAAACGTGGACCCACTGGCCAGGCCAGTCAAACAAAAGATGCGTCAATTTGGTCCGGAGAAGGACAGGGCTATAAAGGAGGAGGTGGTAAAGCTGTCGGAAGCAGGGCACATAGTGGAGGTGCAGTTCCCGGAATGGCTTTCCAACGCTGTCATGGTAGCCAAGGAATCAGGTTTGTGGAGGATGTGTATAGATTTTAGGGACCTCAATAAGGCGTGCCCTAAGGACCATTATCCGCTACCTAGGATCGACCAGTTGGTCGACTCCACCTCTGGGTGTGAATTATTGTCCATGATGGATGCTTATCAGGGCTACCACCAGATTCAGCTCTCCACGGAGGATATCCCTAGAGCCTGCTTCGTCGTATCATGTGGAACGTATGGGTATGTGAAGATGCCTTTCGGACTGAAGAACGCCGGAGCTACCTACCAGAGGATGGTGGATACAGTGTTCCAAACACAGTTGGGTCGTAACATGGAGGCTTATGTGGATGATATGCTGGTCAAGAGCGTTGCAGCAATGGACCACCCTGCAGACCTGGAGGAGGTCTTTGGAGTGATCCGGCGATGTGGAATGAGGCTGAATCCCGCAAAATGCTCCTTTGGGGTGCAAACAGGGAAATTCCTAGGGTATATGGTTACTAGGCAAGGGATCGAGGTGAACCCCTCCAAGGTCAGGGCTGTTCGGGAAATGCAGTCCCCAAGAAACATAAAGGAAATCCAAAGGTTGAATGGACGTATTGCAGCTCTGAGCCGATTCATCTCAAAGTCAGCAGAAAGGGGTCTCTCTTTCTTCAAAATATTGAGAAAGGGGTCGAAGTTTGAATGGACGGAGGAGTGTGAGAAGGCCTTTCAGGAGCTGAAGGATCATCTCGCCGCGTTGCCCCTGCTTACTAAGCCAGTGCAGGGAGAAGTGTTATATCTGTATTTCTCTGTCGGAGATACAGCACTGAGCTCGGTGCTTCTCAGGGAGGATGCGGGGGTGCAGCATCCTATCTATTATGTTAGCAAAATGATACAAGGACCAGAGGTGAGGTATTCCGAGATAGAAAAGTCAGCTCTGGCTGTTATGATCGCTGCTAGGAGGTTGATGCCCTACTTTTTGTCCCACAGAGTGATTGTGAGGACAAACACTCAACTCCGACAAACACTCAGTCGTCCAGATCTGTCAGGGAGGATGGTGAAGTGGGCAGTGGAGCTGGGGGAATATGATGTGGAATTTGAGCCTAGGGTGGCCATCAAAGCTCAAGCTCTGGCCGACTTCATACAAGAACAACTCGGGGTCCAGAGTTGGAATTATGGAAGGTATTTGTGGACGGATCGGTTTCCCAAGCGGGATGCGGTGCAGGGGTAGTGGTGATTTGCCCAGCAGGAGAGGAGCTCCAGTTTGCCGTGAGATTTGAGTTTCGAACCTCTAACAACGAGGCAGAATACGAGGCTTTAATCCAGGGGCTCACCATAGCTTCAGAGTTGGGAGCGCAAAGGGTGGTTGTCCATTCGGACTCACAATTGGTAGCCCAGCAGGTCCTGGGGACGTACGAGAGGCGAGGCGTGAAAATGATTCAGTACGCAGAGCTGGTGGAGAAAATGAAGGACAAGTTCACAGAGCTGAACATTGTGCAAATCCCAAGGGAGGAGAACGGCAAAGCGGATGCGCTGGCCAAGATGGCGGGAGCGATGACTGAGGGGGCAAAGGGCAAGATCACCCTTGTCACATTGGAGAGAGGGACATTAGAGATGAACGTAGCTGCCGTAGAGGAGCAGGATGATTGGAGAACACCTATCGCGCGATACCTCAGGACTGGGAGAAGTGAGATGGGAGGACCACGAAGCTCGGTGTATGCTAGGTACTGTCTCATAGGTGATCAATTATACAAAAGGTTATTTGCTCAGCCACATGCAAGGTGCCTGTCCAGAGAAGAGGGGAGTTACGTCCTCCGTGAGCTCCATGAGGGCTGCGCTGGCAGCCACACCGGCCCACGGGATATTGTGAGAAGGGTCACCAGAGCTGGATATTACTGGCCCACAATGGTCCACGACGCAGAGGAGTTGATTCGAAGGTGTGACAAGTGCCAGAGGCATGGACCACTGATTCACACACCGGCGGAAGAAATGGGGGTTATGTATTCCCCGTGCCCTTTTGATAAATGGGGGATAGACATAGTTGGAAAATTTACTGCTGCTCCAGGGAGGAAGGTGTTTTTGATAGTTGCAGTGGATTACTTCACCAAATGGGTGGAGGCTGAGGCAGTGGCCAAAATTGAAGAGGATAATATCTTAAGGTTCTTGTGGAAAAATATATGCTGCAGGTATGGCATCCCGAGAATCCTTGTATCAGACAACGGAACCCAGTTCTGCGGATCGAAGGTGCAGGGTTGGTGCAAAGAGATGAAGATCAAACAGCGCTTCACGTCAGTGGCCCATCCTCAAGCAAATGGGCAAGTGGAAGTCACAAACCGTACACTGTTGGAGGGCATAAGGACTCGACTGGAGAAGGCCGGTGGAAAGTGGGCCGAGGAGCTGGATTCTGTCTTATGGTCTTATCGAACAGGCCCTAAAACCGCCACAGGAGAAACTCCCTTCAACTTGGTTTATGGAGCATCAGCGGTGATCCCGGCAGAGGTGGGGATAGAAACGCACCGCATAACAAATTATGACGAAGTCCAGAATGAGGTTCTAATGAGAGAGAACCTGGACATGCTGGAGGAGGTGAGAGAGAAGGCCAGAGTCAGAGCTGATAAATACAAGGGGCAAATACGTGCCGCTTACAATAAGAGAGTGAAGCCTAGAAGATTCGAAGTGGGGGACCTGGTGCTGAGGAGGGCGGATGCTCTCAAAGCAACAGGGAAGTTGGAACCTAATTGGGAGGGTCCATATATCATTGCCAAAGTGTTAGGAGGTGGAGCTTATGAGCTGCAGAACGAAGAAGGAAGACCGGTGCTGAGGCCCTGGAACGTGAGTAACCTGAAAAAATACTATGTATAATGGAGCACAGGGTGTTTTCATGTTTTTAATTAAGGGTGAGAAACCAAAGTTGTAAAATCTTTCTAGTTTAATGAAAGAGGGGGGTCCAAGTTATAAGGGCCTCTCCGTTGGAGGAAAGATATGAATGTGTTACTTGAACAGGAGAATAACCTTGAGGGGCGTTGGCTTATGAGCACTCCACAAGAGCTGAGTTCTCAGGGCATGGGGTTGTCCCAGCCCTGGCTCAAAATGATGCAAGCCAAGGGTTCGAGAAAGAACCTCGCCCTTGGCCCCAGAGCTGAGTTCTCAGGGCATGGGGTTGTCCCAGCCCTGACTCAAAATGATGCAAGCCAAGGGTTCGAGAAAGAACCTCGCCCTTGGCCCCAGAGCTGAGTTCTCAGGGCATGGGGTTGTCCCAGCCCTGACTCAAAATGATGCAAGCCAAGGGTTCGAGAAAGAACCTCGCCCTGGGCCCCAGAGCTGAGTTCTCAGGGCATGGGGTTGTCCCAGCCCTGACTCAAAATGATGCAAGCCAAGGGTTCGAGAAAGAACCTCACCCTTGGCCTCAGAGCTGAGTTCTCAGGGCATGGGGTTGCCCCAGCCCTGGCCCTGACAAGAATTCCCTTCAGATGCCCTGAAGAGAACTCGGGGGGGGGGGGGGGGGGGGGGGGGGGGAACGCTGCGCGTTCTGGTGTTCAGCAGCTCTGGAATGAAGTCCAGTAAAAAAAAAAAAAGAGAATATATATGCTAAGGCATTACAAGAAAGTCGATTTCATTAAGATATAAGAGATTTACAAGATGTACAAGCCCTGATCTATTACAAAATGAGAAGAAATACTAAGGCATTCAGGGCGAATCCTCAGCTTCTAAGTCTTCCTCCTCGACGTCACCTCTGCTCTGATCAGCGCCTGATGCCGGCGCTGGGACAGTCGAAGAAGATCCGTTGTCGGCGGTGCAGGGGGAACGGAGGCATCTTCCGTTGCATTGAAGAGGTCAACGAAAGGTTCTTCTGCCCCCCTCAACGCTGCTGGCCCTACATCCTCGGCAGTCACAAGGGATGCAGCGGCACAGATGGCAGGGACCCACCAGGGAGCGGTAGCCGGTTGAGAGGGATCACCTTTGAAGCTGGCTGGGAGCTGCAGAGTTGGGGTGATCTTTGACAGCTCAAAGGGTAGCTCCCCTGCAAAGCCCTTGGCTTCGGCGTCAGCAGCAGCAGCATTGAAACCAGCACGGATAAAGCCCCTCAGGAAGGGAGCCATATCTCGGATATAAGCAGAGCTGTTCCGATAGTCTTCAACGAGCTTCTGCTGCAGCTCCTTCAAAAAAGACTGGCCCAACTCACTGGAGAGTAGGCGTCGGCGACACTCCTCGATCCCTTCAGATCTGCCTTGAGATAAGGCTTCGACTTCCCTCCCCCTCAGACTTCTTAAGGCCTCTCGGTGATTGGCCTCTGCAGCGGCGAGCTCGGCTTTCAGTTTCTCGTTCTCAGTAGTGAGAACGGTGTTGTGTCTTTGCAGCTCTGCCTGATCAAGCTTCAGCACTGAGTAGTCTTCAGTGAGCCTGGTCAATTGCTCCTGAGACTTGTCAAAGTCAGCTCTGAGGTCTTTAAACGCTGAGGAGCTTGTGCGGCTTCTGTGACGGCCATAGCGGGCTAAGAACTGCATTAACAAGAGGAAGGTGAATATTTTATAAAAGATGAGACACAGATGAATAAATAGAAGTCTAAAGCACCTGGACGAGGTGCTGATCCATGATCTCGTCATTGCGCTCGTCGCTGTCAGTGCTCATGGTCGCGTTGTCCTCCACCGTCGGGATCTCCTTCAGAAAGGTAGTGCACTGAGCCTTGGAGAGTGCCAGGAACCCTTTAGGCAAATTCAGGGTGTAATAGTCGTTCGCAGCTCTGCGAACGTCTCCCCTGCCTTTGCCACGATGCTTTTCCGCGGCCTTATCAGAGCTGCCAGACTTGCCCTGTTTGGACTTCTTGGAAGGAGGGAGATCAGCGCTGGAAGGGGCTGGTCTCTTCCCCTTATCCTTGGAGGGTGCCTGAGCGGTTGCAGCTGTGGAGGAGCCCGCACTCTTGCCTTTGGCAGTGCCCTTCTGTCCAGAGCGGGCGGGAGTGGAGGTCAGAGTTGCAGAGGGAAGAGTTGGATCCCGCTCGATGATCTGGATAGCGTCAGATGTATCATCTTCCGCTCCTCCAGAAGGCTGATCCTGAACCTCAGCCCCCTCGTCTTTAGCCAGCAGAAAGTTGAAGTCCATATCTGCACACAGAAAATAATTATTAAGAAGATAACACGGGAACAGAGCTGGGAATTATCAGAGCTGATATTTACCAGGGGCCGTAACGGGTTTATCCTCATTCCCCAGCAGGCCAAACTTTGCTAGCACTGCATCGTCTCTGAGGAGGGATATTACGGGGAAGTGAGATCCTTTCCTCCTGACGTGGGAGTTCAGTTTTCTCATGACTTCCCTGTCCTCCTCAGAGATGCAGGTGATGGAGGGACGAGAGTAGCGAGGTGCAGAGTTCACCCATTCGCAGGGGAAGGGCCAGCCAGCAAGGCGAGGGGTAACTACAGCCCAACGGGGTTTCCAATTCCCGTCACAGCTGGAGGGTTTTCCTACAAAGTGTGCAGGGCCACTAGGCATAGAGCTGAAGTAGAAGAAGCCATTTCCCCCCTTCTTAAAATCATGGCAGGACAGGAAGTAATCAGGAGTGCACTGACCTCCGTTGGCTCTCATCAAAATGAAGAAGGATATTAGAATTCTCAGAGATGAGGGGTTGATTTGACAAACGGGGATCCTAAGACGGTTACACACCCCGACAATGAAGGAGTGAACAGGAAATCTCAGCCCTGCATCTACGTGAGCTCTCCAGAGAGCCATGGAGGGAGGAGAAAGCCAGTTTGGTCGCTCATCAGGGCCGGGGATGTCAAAGGGAAATTTGCGGTGCAGGGCATGGTGGTCCCTAAGGAAAGTCATATCCTCCTCGGAAAAGGTGGAGGCCCTAGTTACTAAGTCTCAATCTTGTCTCTGCGCAGCAGGAACATTATGTATGTGCCTACTACGGCGAAGGGGAATCCCCCCATCAGTATCAGAGCTGGAGGACGGGGCATCTACGGGGGTATCTGTGGAGGTATATGGGACTAAGGCATGGGAGCTCGTTTCAGCTCTGGAAGGGTGCAGGGGGGAGGAGCTTTGACCTAACGCTCCCCCCAGCGATGCAGAAAGGGTTGTTTCGCTACCAGAAGAGCCAGAAGCAGAAGCAGAGGATTGCTCCGCAGACTCCTGCTCTGAATGAATGCGAGAGGAAGAATCCTCAGAGGTGGATGAAGATTTGGATGAAGACATGAGTTTTCAAAAAGAAAATTCCCGGAAAAAGACTAGGGTATGGAGAATAAACGCGAAATCCAGGAAGAGAGAGAGAATACCTGGATAGTTTGGAAGAAAAACAAAGATCGAAAGAAGAAGTAGCTTGAAGATCGCCGGAAACCTCTGAAAGCACCTGAAGATCGCCGGAAGTAAACAGTGAAGGAGGGTAAAAGTTTGTAAAGTGAGGCAAGTGAGGGTATTTATAGGAGGGGTAAAACCCTAAAAAATAACCGACTATGCCAGAGCTCGACACGTGTACGGGTCACGATCAGCGGAAGCCCAAAGGGCAGGACACGTGGACTGCTGAGATCACCCCATCACAAGTTTGAAAAATTATGAGCGGGAAAAAATTAGTAAAGGAATGGAGCCATATCTCCTCAGTCCAGCATCTCTTCTCCAGAGCTGAGGAGAGACCTACTCTGAATTAGTTTGCTCCCATACTATTCAGAGTAGGGGGGAGGAGTTGATAGGGGAGAAATATACTTTACCCTTGCACGGGAGTTGGGCCACTGAGGATATGGGTCAAAGACGGTGCTCCTGACCCGAGGACTTGAGATCTCGCCAGCTCTGGTGCCTCGGGAGAACAACAGAGCTGTGTCACCCCTGCAGGGCTAAGTCTCAGGGGCCGACCCGGTATGGTTCGGCCCTGCAGGGTTGAACCTTTATGTCGTGACTGTTGTTGGTATCAGCTCTGACGGGGCCGACCCGGTAGCGATTCAGCTCTGATGACCCCTTAATTGGGTCATTGGCCTTGAACGGGAAGATTCAATGTGACCCTCAAGGTGCACCAGTGAGAAGTGCTGAAACAGGACCGGAGCTCTGTAGATGGAGGGGCCTGCATTGGTTACTTGGGGACCAAGATATGCACTCCCCTAACTCCGACAACAAGTACAGACAACTATGAGTCATACTGAAAAAGTACTGTACCCTCTGACACCGCCGCCGGGTACAGAGGGACAGTTGGCACGATTTTATTGGGCCGCCCAATATGACATTTTTGCCCCTTTACCCCAGTAAACCTCAAGTATAAATAGGGGTTCATTCATCTTCAAAAAGGTTACACACTCTTAACTCACTATTCTTCTTGCTTGAATATCAATCTTCAAGCAGAGCACTGACTTGATCGTCGGAGGGTTTTCGCCGGGGCAACTCCCGGCTCTGTTTTGTAGGCACGTGGAAGAAGTAGCAAAGGAGAGGGAATTTGCACCTAGCTCACGGATTTTTTTTGGGATAATTCACAGGTGCTCTATTGAATATTCAAACACCGTTGAGAGGTGAATTACAAACCACCTCTATCTGGAGCTATAACTGACTAAACTTCTCTTGTCATATATATGTATGAGGAAAAATACTAGCAGAGCATTCCGACAAATTACTTAACCATGAAGGAGAACTTCATCTGCTTATTTGTCTATTTTCTTATATACAAGAAGGCTGAAGTTTCACAGTCAAATAGGATAATTGCAATTTATGTTTGAGGATAACATGGAGAAATTACTATTGTCAAATGAAGCACCAAATGGTCTGTGTGTGTGTGTATATTGTATATATATGTGATTTTTATGCCAAGGAACATATATCTATGCATGCATCATATTACTGCTTCAGCTCTAAATTCTTATCGCAACTCCAATATTTAAAGGATAAATGCTAGTTTAGGTACTCTGCACTCAAGAGTCGAGACATTTTGCCAATAATTAAAATCTTCACAATTTAGTTGTTCACACAAATGGTACACAGTCAAGACCGTATGCTGTTAAAAAGTAATTGGGTGAAAGGAAGCAGTACACGAAGAAGCATCTTTCCTGTCGGATCACTTCACTGTAGGGCCATAACTATGAATGTTTCACTTATGCATACACATTCTAGGACAGCTGTTTCAAAAACAATAAATAGGTGCTCGACCAACTGAGCTATAATCGATTCCCTTGTTCATGGAATCTTTAACAAAAGAAAAGAAAAAATATCATGTGTTGAATTTCATGACATTATTTTGTTTGTAAAAGTTTCCTACACCAAAAAAATGAAGGCAAAGGGAGTGGATTGAAGGGGGAGGGGGGAAGGGGAGGACATAAATTTTTCAAGTATTTTAGAATATAGATAATCCTGACAATTCAGGATCTTCATTTCGTAATGAAAACAATTGATAGAAAGCTAAAGAATGATGCAATGGTCACCAACCAAGCCTGAATTAACTAAATTGATGATATGAAAAATGTATAGATTAAACAAAAAAGTAATTAATGTCTAAGTTGTCAAAATGTTGGGCAAGATAGCATGGCATTCTATGTATGTGCCAAAAAGAAACTGTACTAAGGACAGATCATAGCTGAGAGAAACTACATAAATAGAAAACTGATCCCAGGTAATATCTGACAAGTGGTTAGAAATCTACCTGTCCCTTTTTGTGCTATATGTCACTCTTGCTGAGACACAACCTTCCAAATAATTCTGGATGCAAACACTGGAGGCCAGCAGTAGGTTGTTTACTCCTAAGCAATCACACCAGGGAAACTCACGATAGGAGTTGTTTGTCTGAAGTGTCTCAAATAAGTTCTATTTCTTAAGTATCTCTCTCCACAAAGAAAATTTGCTTCACGCCACCTTCTGCCTGCAAAACATGGACAAGAGAACAATCAAAAGTTGCGCACACTCTATTTTCCGCACTATACATGACACAATTTGAGGTCAGCTGGTGTCAATCCATCAAGTTGTCACTGGAGCCAATAATGAATTTGCTTTTAGGTTTCATGATTAAAGTAACAGGTTTTAAAAACCTGCTGTTCCAACCATCTCTGAAAAGGCAGCCATTTGAAATTCATCATGATGATTAGTATTGAATGATAATAAAAGGTGACTGTATTCTGCTGAGAACGCCCTCTCTGCTAAACCATCTCCAATGCATCACTAAAACTCTATTTTTGGGGGGACTTTTAGAGTTTAGGTCCCCAACCACACTCTAAAACATCCCTCTATAATTGGGGGATGACCACACAAAAACTGTATTTATACATTATATGCTCAAAATACCCTTAAATTCAGTTTTAACTACATAAATGTTATATTTGTATTTAATAATTTATCTAATTCAATTAAATTTAATTATCAAAAAAATTAGTTTAATTTTTTTTATTAATCTTGCATATTTAAAAATAATGAAACAATAATAAGATAAATTACTAGTTATATCAAATTGCAAGATAATTAACACAAGGAAGACTTCATTACAACAATATGAAAGAAAACAATGTTGGAAATACTAATTGCATAAATCGAAAAAAATTAAAAGCTTAAATTAAAATAAAATACAGAAAGCTTAAATTAAAACAAAATACAGAAAGCTTAAATTAAACACATATGACAAACATGAAGAAAAAAAATTTAGAACGGCGGCAAGTCACCATCCGTTCCTCCGAGACCATCAAAGTATTGTCCAAAAGATCCAGAACTAGGTTGAGATGCTTGGTGTTCTTGCTGGTTCCGTTTTTCCATTATCCTTTTTTGTTCATTACGAACAAAATTACGTAGAGCTGGATCTTCAATCTTATTTAGATCTGCGAATATATATTTATTTTCTTCATGAAGTTCGGCCATGTGCAATTTTTTTGAGCTATTTTGAGCTTTTGCCATTTCTACTTGTAAAATTTGTTGTCTTTCACCACTACCTTTTTTTAGCATTTCACCAAGTCGTTCATTTTTCTCTTCAATTGCATTAAAATATTTTGCGCTTTCATCATCTACTTTATTCTTTAGTTTTGCCTTCTTTACCCCCATCGGTCGTTGAGATGACGTAGCCTCAATATGTTCAGCTTCACCAGTTTCTTCATTTATATCAAGAGAGAATGAAGATATCCCGTGAGATGCAGATTGTGAAGACATGTAGCCCTCTGAGACGGGCGAGTCTGATTGTGAGGAAGCAATATGCGAACGCCTCCTTTGCGAGCTTGGAGTTGTTTCCTCTCTTGCTAATTTTTCACAGCCTTTAAGAATTTCCCAAACATGGTCAAACTTGAAACCTTTCTTGAATTCCTTATCTGTGTCCTGCTTCAAAAGAGCCTTTGCTTCTTTCATCTACAAAAAGGAAAAGCAAGATTGTAAATCAAGTATAGTTAATATTGACAAAGAAAAAATCGAAGCAAGTGTACTCACAATATCTTTGTCTGAAGCACCGCTCTGATTACGATTCTCTACTTGTCGGATGCAACCCCTCATTTTGTTGACGTGTTTCGTGATAGTCCTCCAACGGGACTCTAGTGACCTCATAGTTCGTTGCTGATCTGGGAATTTGTTGTTGTACGCATTCCCAACGCGAGACCAAAATTGGTCGCTTGACTGATTTATCCCGATGATAGGATTTTGTGAAATATCAAGATATATTTCACATAGAGTACAATCTTCGTCATGTGAGTAATTAAGAGTTCTACTCATTTCAAAGATGTTGCTAAATCTAGAAACAAGAGAGGAAAAAGTGAATGTTTTGTATATAATCATTCCAGAAATGTTGTATTTATAGAAAATGTGAAATAAGATCCTACGGACCATGTGTAAAGAAGAAAAATCTAACGGCCCAGATTTCGGTCAGAGATCTTACGGCTTATAAATTGAAGAAATCCAATCTAACGGTTAAAGAACGTAAAGTTATGCCTGCACAGTATTTTGATAAGATTCTTGCAGATATATTGCCATTTCCAATCATGCACATATTTCAAGAGGCTTTCCTATCTATTTGCAGAGATACTGCAATTTCCAAAATCTGCACAACTTTTAATATTTATCTTATCATATTGGTTTAGACCATATTCTGGATAATTATTGTACGGTTGAGACTCTTGTGTAATCCAATCTAACGGTGGAGATCATATTTTGGCGATTTCTCATCCTTTTAAAATCTCAATAGACCATCTATAAAGGAAGTACAGCAGAATGGTTGTTCCCATACCACCCTAATCTTCCTTACATTAATATAAAAAAAATCCACCTTTCTTGTTTCAATATTAGTAATGGCTTTCAATATTGGAAGTTCGTCTCACATATCTTCTTCTACTTCTTTATCCTCACTTAGTGATGGTGATGATGATGAAGTTTATCAAACCATGGTTCAAGATATTGATAGGGAGCAAGAGGCAGTAGTCAATATGATATCCACCAATAATCTTTTTCTTGGTTACCAACTTAATCGGAGGCAAAAAAATCCTCGCCGCGGGGGATCCGTTCCAGGTCATATTGTGATCAATCGTGAGAGAGAGAAGGCCGATAGGAATCTATTCAACGACTACTTTGCTGCGAACCCACGATTCAATGAATCGATGTTTCGTCGGCGGTTTCGAATGTCGAGAGATCTTTTTGTACGTGTACTTGAAGCTGTGGAAAATCACGATCCTTTTTTTACCCAAAAAAGGGATGGGCTTGGCAGGCTCGGACTATCTCCATATCAAAAAATCACTGCCGTGTTTCAAGTATTGGCATATGGTGTAGCCGCTGATGCTACTAATGAGTATGTCAAAATAGGCGAGTCCACAGTAATTGAAAGCTTGAAGCGATTTTGTCGAGCTGTAATCGAGATATTTGCTGAGCGTTATCTAAGAGCACCCAATGCTAATGATATTGAGAGACTGCTTTATATTGGGAAGAAACGAGGTTTTCCAGGAATGTTGGGGAGTCTCGATTGTATGCACTGGAGGTGGAAAAATTGTCCAACTGGTTGGGCAGGACAATATTCTGGTCGTAGTGGACATCCAACAATTATTCTTGAAGCAGTGGCAGATTACGATCTTTGGTTTTGGCATGCCTTTTTTGGTTTGCCCGGCTCGAACAACGATATCAATATCTTGGAAGCATCTCATCTTTTCGCCAACCTCGCCAATGGGGTTGCTCCTCCTGCTCGTTATGTTATTAGGGGAAAAGAATACGATCAGGGATACTATCTAGCTGACGGTATCTACCCCAAATGGTCCACTATTGTGCAAACTATCCATGCCCCTAGTGATCCAAAGAGAAGATTGTTTGCAGCAAAGCAAGAGGCCTGCAGAAAGGATGTCGAGCGTGCATTTGGAGTTTTACAATCACGATTTGCAATCGTGGCAGGCCCGGTGCGATATTGGAAAAGCAACATCTTCACGATATCTTAACCACTTGTATTATTTTGCACAATATGATTATCGAAGATGAACGTGATATTGCCGCACCGATTGGAGATTCTATGGAAGCACCACATCCAGAAGTAGACATGGTTGGGGATGAAGATGCTCGTTTTCAAGATTTCCTAGCTCGACATAGAAAAATCAAGGATAGAAATGCTCACTTTGCTTTGCGAGAGGCATTGGTTGACCATTTGTGGGACGAACATGGCAATACTAGCATCTAAATTTGTTTGTTATGTAGAATTATTAATATTAATGTTTTATGTAATTTTTTATTTTTATGGTGTTGAATGCAATGTTTTATCTTTAAGTGTGAAATTATAAAAATTTTTTAACTAAAATAAATATGTTGATTTTTTTTTAATATGTAAAACATAAATAATTATTTATAAATAAAATTAGAAGTAAGTAATCTTATTGTGTAAATTTTAGTGGAATAGAGTTGGGTTGGAGATGGTTTACACAAAACTGTAAATTTAGTGGGATAGAGTTGGGTTGGAGATGGTTACATAAAACTGTAAATTTAGTGGGACAGAGTTGGGTTGGAGATAGTGTACACAAAAACTGTAAATTTAGTGCAAAATCCACACTATAATAGAGGATGGGTTGAAGATGCCCTAAGGAATCGCTTCAGAAGCATGTCGAGTAGTTCACTAAGTCTTGAGAACCAACACAGAAAAAAGTACATTATGTAACACAAGTTACGAATAATAGCACGAAAAAGTGAATTATTACTGGTTATACAAATGACTAATGTTTTTTTCTGAGGAGAATTCATGTAAGAGCATTTATGATGTACAAGACTCTCCGGTGGATCACAACTTTCATATAATAATATAACCATTTGAAATTATAGTACTTACTGTCCAAAACGTGTCCACCAGGATAAGCATGCATCCTGAGCATCTTATGAAAGTCAAAGCCATTATTAAGCTCAGAAGAACACAAATGCATCTCTAGCTCAAAAGAGAATGATTGCTTATTAGCTTATTGAACAGTTCATCAGCATCTGAATTGCAGCCCTTGCAGAGCATAGACGTTACAAGTCTCCATATATATCGATCAATTGAATTTCTTTTCACCGACAAAAGCATACATGTTAATAACTGCTTATCCTTCCCTTGAACCGACTCACTAAAATATTTGCTTACACTAGATGTATGAGGAGAATATCCCATAAAAATCATCTCATCTAAAATGCTTGCTGCTTCCTCGAACTGCTTTAGGTCACAAAAACCATAAAAAACTGACCTGTAAGTGACCACATCAGGCACACATTTCCGTCGTGGCATATCTTCAAATAAATCACTTGCTTCTCTCACTTTCCCCTCCCTACAGAGCCCACTAATAATCAAATTGTAACTAATAACATCTGGTTTGCACCCCTCTTTCTCCATCTCACCCAAAGCCCTAAAAGCGGAATCAAATTCCTTCTCCTGACAATATCCATAAATCATCGCATTGTATGTTACTGTATCAGGCTTACATCCATTTCTTCTCATTTCCTCAAGCAATCCAGAAACCTCCCCCTTCCGACGGACCTCAAAGAATGCACTAATCAAAGTAGAGTAAACAGCGGGATTCAATTCCACTTTCTTCCTCAGCATCTCATCCTTTAACTTAGTAGCCTTATTCAACTGATTGACCTTGCACAGTCCTTTAATCAATGCTATATAGATATGCGCATTAGGCCTAATCTTGAAATCCTTCTCCATCCTTCTCTTCAAACTGAACGCCTTATCCAACTCCGAATTTCTACAAAGCCCGTTAATCAATGTCCCAAATGTCACCACATTAGGCTCAACCATTCTTTTCCGCATTTCGTCAAACACGTCCCATGCTCCCTCCAAATCGGACCTCACACAACACGCATTTATCAGTATGTTATACGTACAAGCATCAGGGCTCGAGTAAACTTCAATACCCGAAAAAATCTCGATCATCTTATCAAACTCCCGACAAATGACAAGACTATTCAATAGTGTATTTAGCGATTTGACAGTTCTTTGGCATCGGTAAGAGGGAATTTGGTTGAATAAGTGGAGAGCTTTATGGGGCAAGCGGGCTCGGCCATAGAAGGTGATAATGTTGCAGAAAATGATTTCATTTGGGATGATTCGGGTATCGTTTTTCAAAATGGCGAGAATGTTTTCCAGTTGAGAGAACATTTTGGCTCTGCCGAGTTTGGAGATGATAAGGTCGTAGGAGAGGAGAGAGTAACGAAATGGTTTAGCATCAGCGGATTTGGGATTGGGGTTGAGGAAGAGGTGAAGGGCTTCGTTGGGATCTTTCAGTTGGCGGAGGAGAGACGAGAGTCTGAATGGAGACACCTTCACTTTCTGCATTTTGTGTTTGCCTCCCAAGATAATAATGGTGTTGGCTGTGATTCCAGGTAATTCTTATATCGTTTGTAACCGGTAGGGGTGTTCATAAATAGGAGTAAAAATAACAGACATAGCCTTCAATTTCAACTAGATGATCATATAACCCAACACACAATTGCACTATTGTGCACTCTCCTATTTAATTTAAAATTAAGAATATATATAAGTGCCTTATTTGAATGAACTAGTATTGTACCCGTGCGATGCACGATTTAAAGAGAATTGAATATTTTGAGTAGATTTGAGTCATTATTAGATTATAATATTAGTAAGATAATAATTAATATATTGTAAAAATTAAGTGTAACAAATTTAACCTCTTCTGATCAATATTAAAAGCAATATAATATAAATAATAATAAAAAAAACATGTCATATAACACATCATCAAAGTTATCCTTAATGTATTGGACATCTAGATAATATGGGAACGCATAAAAGTTTGAAAAAATTAAATTGTTCTTTATGCCCTGTAGTCTTTGGACTACACATTTTTTGGCAAATGACTTTGGATTGTAATTAAATTATTTGCATAAAAAATTAATTAATTTTATTTACTAAAACAATACAAATATTTCTCCCACGATAAATAGCCCACGTCTAATACAACTAATCAATAAAAAAATAGCATTTTTATAACATAATATTTGATTAGGTGTCAATTTTAATATATTGACAAAATATTAATTTGAGATATTGTAATTAAATTGGATTGTAATTAAAAAATAATTATGTCATAAGAAATTCCAAAATGTTTTCAAATAAATAAACTAATTAACAGGTGCTACATATCAACTCATAAAAGCTGCCGAGAATTATTTCATCACATATAAGACAATTTATTGGAAATGCACCAGACTATGGTATTATCGAAATTCGTAATTATTCTTATTTAAGAAAAAAAATATCTAACCAATCGAAATTTACAATTTTTCAGGGATGTTTATAATAGTCTAACAAATAAATAGAGAATCAACGACTTAAATATAAGACAAATAATCAACCAAATTTATTTTTCATTTTTTAGAAATAATTTTTAGATTTTTTAATAATAGTAATAATTGTTGGTTGGAAAACTATCAAACAAAAAAATTAATTAACAATTCACCGTGGTTAATATACTTCTTATTTTTTACTGGCATTATTGCAAACCAAAGATGTAAATATATCAACAAATATGCTGAATATATACTAATTGATTTACATCAACATCAATTAGTATACTTAAATTATGCCTAAATATATTGATTTCGGAAAAATTTTGGAAAGTTGCGTGAATGTATTTATAGACTCGGACAACTTATAATGAATGTGGGAGAGTTAATATTGAATGAGATAATGGTGACTTATTATATTTTTGAGGAAAATCACGGCGAATTATCTCCAATTAGAACGTACTTAATTTTTGTCAAGATTTATCTACCAAAAATATTTTTTCTATAAATGGATATGGATTTGGGCGGGAGAATTTTAATATTTCTATTTTGAAACTTAATTGTTGTTATATCTATATAGAAAATATATTGATTTTGGAAATTTTTTGGAAAGTTGCGTCAATGTATTTATAGACTCGGACAACTTATACTGAATGTGAGAGAGTTAATATTGAATGGGATAATGGCAACTTATTATATTTTAGGAAAATATACGGTGAATTATCTCCAATTAGAACGTACTTCATTTTTGTCAAGATTTATCTACCTAAAATAATTTATTCCATAAATGGATAGGAATATGGGCGGGAAAATTTTAATATTTCTATTTTGGGACTTAATTGTTGTTATAAATATATAGATTTATAATAGCAACATGTGGTGCAACGGTGAGACATGCGCAGGTGCGGTTTAGGCGCGCGGGTTTGAACCCTGCTTTTGCTCTGTTTTTATCTCTTTTTTAGCGCAATAGTATATGTTATATCGCACAATAGTATATGTTATATCACGTAATAGTGTATGTTACATGTATAAATTTTTAATAATATATTCTGTTGTATAAATTTTTAATAATATATTCTGTTGTTTAATAGTATATGTTATATTGCGTAATAATATATGTTATATTGTGTAATAGTATATGTAACATTATATAGTGTAATAGTATATGTTATGTTACAGGTATACACATTTTTTTTGAATAATATATAATTTTTTTAAATATTATGTTGTTTAATAGTATATGTTATGTTACAGGTAGACACATTTTTTTTAATAATATATAATTTTTTTAAATAATATAAAAAGTGCACATATATAAAAAATTGGAGAACATGGGATTCGAACTCGTGCCCCAATAACTAACAATTCAGGATTTTACCACCTACGCTAATGTCTCTTATGTGATAACAAATATGTCTTAATATATATATATATACACATATATTATTAATTTGAATTAAAAGAAAAAAAAATAATTGCACGCATTGGCTAAGGCTCAAACTCGAGACCTCAGCACGCGCACTTGAGGGCATGACCGCTGGGCCACTAGCCTTTTTGTTTATCCAAACGCAGCCCTTAATATATATCTAATTCCCAAATTAAATTGGGGAGTGCACAATAATCTTATTGTGTGTTGGGTGCACCCAAGACCTACTCAACATATAAATTGCATAATAATAAAATAAATTATTCGATAAACATGGAGTCGCGGAATGCCTTTATCCGTCATAAGTGTCTTGCTCCATATTATGTTTAACACCTAAACTTGAAAATTATGTAAGTACAAAAAATAATAAACAAATTAGACAATAGAATATAGTGAAATAGAGAAAAGTGTTTTTGTTGAATATTGCAAATTGACAAAAAAATAAAATATTTTACCTTCAGCCATTTCCTCATGCTTCTCGATATCTTCCATGATTTGGCGAATATTAATCGAGGATTTTATTTGATTTCAGTTAATTTTAACTACAGATAAGTGCTTCAACTATTTTTTGAGATAAAAAACTCCTAAACGGGTTAAGAATGCGAACACTTGTACTAAATGCCGACTCAGAAGCCTCAGTAGAGATTGATATAGCTAAAATATCTCGTGCAATTAAAGAGAGGATTGGATACTTCGTGGTATTGTATTTCCACCATTCTAATATGTTAAAAACATGGCTCTTTTTCTCATAACTTTCTATTGCAACCTCTGAATTTGAATCTACCGCTTCTTCATTTTCCAAAGGCCTCTCAAACTTAGGCTATGTTTGGTTGGGGCTGGGGTGGCTGGGCTGGGGGAAGTGGCTGGAGTTAATGGCTGGGGATGTTAGAGAGTGATGTTTGGTTGGGTGGGAAATTTAATTATTAATTGTAAAATGTGATGTAATATGAGTAAGAGGTAGTTATTAATGATTGGGAGAATAATTAAAATAATTTTTTGATTTGTGATTGATGTCCCCCCACCAAAACCTAATATCGTGGCTTGGCCAAACCAGCCCAAACAAACATGAGGTGGGGTTGGCCAAACTGATGAGAGGTTGGGCCAACCCCAACCAAACATGCCCTTAGACTCCATAATTTCATAAATATGAGAATCCTCTTCATCAATAACTGCTGCAGTAGGAACTTGAGTTGCACTTCTACATGCTTCAGACCCCAAACTACTTTTTGGCTTGCACTCATTGTAATGCTTAAACAAGGAAACCAAAGCATGTTGTATTTTTTTAGTCAGAATCTTGGAATTAATTGCATCATACATCTCATCAAGGCAGAACTTTACATACTTCAATTTGTATCGAGGATCCAAAACTATGGCACCATACAAACAAAGGTTGATATTATCCAAAACTATGGCAACATACAAACATAAGGAGCACAAAAAATAGCTAAGAAATCGTGTATCCCTGTCCGATACGATAGACAAAGGGAGACCATGAAGACAATAGACTTCCCGAAAAAATAATTACGCCACAAGGATGGCGTTAGCAGTGTGCTTCCAAGGTATAAAGTGGACCATTTTTTAAAATAGATCCACAACTACAAAAACTACGCCTATATCGATTTTCGAAGCGTCGCAATGAAGTTCAAACGAAGTGGAGAAATTTGAAGGAACCAATAATAGAGGAATGTGTCAACTTATGTTTAATCAACCGAAATGCATGCTCGGGTTCAGGAGACCACGTAAAAGACTTGCCATGCATGGGCCCGGTGATGGGAGCTACTAAAGAACTGAAATGAGAAATGAAGTACCTGTAAAATGAAGTCGATCCATGAAAGCTACGGGATTCAGTTAATGCCAAAGGAATATGCCAATTTTGGATAGCAGCCACCTTCTGAGTGTCAACACCAGTACCTGAGGCTGAAATTCTATAACCCAGAAACAAAACTGAATCTGTCGAGAAACTGCACTTCGCCGGAGAAGCATAATATGTTCATCCATCGACATCTGAAAACTGCCCATATATGTATCAAATGCTCATCATCTTATTTGTTGTACACCAAGATGTCATCAAAATAGACGACCAAACACGAACCAATCAACAGGCGGATGATTGATTCATTACCCTCATGAAAGTACTAGGGGTATTAGAAAGCCCAAACGACATAACAAGCCATTCAAATAACCCCTCTCTTCTCTTAAAAGTCATTTCCCATTCGTCCCTAGGACGAATGTGAATTTGGTGATAACCGCTTCTTAAGTCCAATTTAATGAAAGTAACTGCTCCTCCCATTTGATCCAACAAATCATCCAACCGAGGAATTGGAAAACGGTAGCGATGGTAATTTTGTTTATTGTTCTATTGTCGATGCACATACGCCATTTCCCATCTTTCCTGGGAATAAGCAATGCGCACGGGCTCAAACTCTGTTAGACGTAACCTCTGTGCAATAATTCTTCCACTTATTGAGGTAATCCCTTATGTTCGGTCAGACTCATCCTATAATGAGGGCGATTTGGAAGAGTTGCCAGAATAAGGTTAATTTGGTGTTGTATATCACGGAGAGAAGGCAAGGAGTCTGGAAGTTCATCTGGAAATATATATCTTTAAATCCATGCAAGAGAGGAACACTGGGAGGTGGTGCTTGCACATTAATGAGAATATCATGAACTAGAAACACTAGCCCCTGAGGTAAGGTCTTATTTCGCGGACAAAAGCACTATGTGAAAGGACAACCTATGTATCATGAATTGTAGTAGGTAGCCTAGGAGCAACAGAAATAAGTGTGTATTTAACCCCCTTAAACATGAAACTATAAGAATTTGGCCGCCCGTTATGCACCACCTCACGATCATATTTCCACGGATGCCCAAATAGATGGCAGGCGTCCATCGGCACGATATCTCACCAAGCACAATCTGCATAGTTAGCACCAATCGAAAACGATAACTAAAGTCTGACGATTTACAATAATATTATTATTTCGTTGCAACCATGCCAAACATACGGATGGGTTCAGACAGTAGCGATATTTTTTCATCAATAGTAGAAGCAATCACATTCTCACAAGATCCTAAGTCGATGATAAAGTGACATACCTTGCCTTTTATGTTGTATGTAGACTCAAAGATGGAGATACGTTGTAGCACATCATCAGCTTGCTTGGGCACCAAACACATTCGGCGTAGCACCAAATTTTGTACATCCCCGTTGAGTGTTTCCACCATAGTTGTAGGGGGTTGTTCCTCATCAAAGAGTGGGGGACCATGAAAATCATCATCGTTGCCTAGAGTATCATCCAAGAGCAGGCCACGTGTACTGTGATGAGGGTAATTTGCCCGTGGATGACCCATCTCTCCACAAGAAAAACATTGTCCGGGGCATGCGAATGTCCAGACGCAGGGGGATTGAGCAGGGCCTGTGACCAGATCCTTCTCCAATATTGGGCGTGAAGCTGGTACCGAAACTAAACCAGATGTGTGAGTTCACAAATGTATAAATGGGTTACTGGATCGGCGTGACATCTAATTTTCCATTAAAATTGCTCTTTGATGCACCACACAAACTTAGCATGGCGAGAGCATATTTAACACGTCTTAAAAAGGGATACGTAAGCCGTTAATGTAACGAGAAACTAACTGGTCCTCATTCTTCAATAAATCAATTCTCACAAGTAATTAATAAAATTCCTCAGTGTATGCATTAATCGATTGAGACCCCTGTCGCAAATTTTGGAGTCTCTGGTACAATGTCCAACTGTAATAAAATGGTAAGAATTCTGGGCGAAGGTTTTTCGCAAATTTCTCCCAATCGAGGATCTTAGATTTTCCTTGGCGGCGAACGTTCTTCAATTAAAACCACCATAAGGTTGCCCTACCTCTCAAGTGGGTGGAGACGAGGGCAACATATCGATCTATTGGTACCTCTTTGTAGCCGAGTATATCCTGAACAGTGATCAACTAGTCAAGAAACGCGTCCGCATCTATGCCACCGGAAAATTTTGGGTGTTCGACTTTGAGGCCAGATTCCCATTACAAGCCCTCCTCGGAGTGTGGATCAGGACAAGGTGCCAAAGGTCCAAATGGGTTGGCAATCGTGGTTTTGTCATTAGACAAACCAAGGAGATCGGGAAAGTCGCTGACGCGAGTGCCATCAACGGGATTTTCATGCTGGGAAACAAGTGGATTGTCCAGGCCTCCAAGGGTAACAACGGCCAATTGACAGAGCAAGTCACCTTGTTATGTGAGTTGTTTGGTCAATTAATCTAAACGATGTTCGAAACATGCGTTGTCACTGCCGATGGGTAATTGGCGGCGAGGCATCTCTCAGGTCATGAGCCGTATTGTGATTTCAATTGATGTAGAAGCGTGAACAACGTAGGTAAAGGACAATAAAGGAGATGGCGTCTTAACACTGCATGTACTAGACGAGACTCCGCAAGAGGAAAAATCCCTATAGTTTTCTTAGTTCCAAAAAGCAACCCATAATAATTACATCAACAGAGTATTTATACTCTCAAAAGTCTCAAAACCTAATTGCAGATTATTCCTTATTTAAATAAATAAATTCAACACAAAGCAAGATACTTAACTAAAGTTGGGGGAGATTGATTAATAAGTGGTCATGCTTATCAAGAAACAACATTGCGGCTTCTTCTCCATCACTCGAGTACATACGATTTAGCGCAAACAGAATGCTTAGAATTCTCTCTCTCAATACTTGATAATTTTTTTTTTGCTACACACACACACATATATAGACATCAACCTAATAGAATTAGTCATGTTGAAACTTCTTCAAATCTTTCAAATCTTTTCTCTTATCCTTATCTACATTGGCTCGCCTATCTTTGCATCCAAGTAACAATTTTTCCGTATCTTCAAGATATGAAAAATCCACGTGACCTTGTGAACACCACAGATTTATCAATTGATGATTAAAACAGCTAACATATAAATTAGCATATATAATTTTGTAAAAAACCCCAAAATAAATAACTATAATTTTCTCCCTTTTTGGGCATTTTTGTAAAGAACAACTAAGAGTTATGAGATACTTCCCATTTTTCTCTGGAAATTTACTGAAAAATTCTTCTTAATTGACGCAGTAAAAAAAACCAACCACAATATATCTACAATGGTATTGGATAAGTTGTAAGCAAGCACAACCTAATAAGACAATAAGTCAAGATACACATAACATAAGCAGCAAGCTTTTTAAGATTTCATAATTTCAACACAAAATGACTAGAAGCTGAATCCTTCGTGTAGGGATACATGCTCGCTCTTGATGCCAATCTGATTGAGGATATGTACCCGCTTTTGATACCAATATGATTGAGGAAAATGAAAAAAATTAGAATCATGAGGAGACAGTAGTAGTAGAGAAGACTCAAGAAGCTGAATCAATGTTACAATATATACTGACGGAGAAAGACAAGGAAATACAATCCTTGCAATCTGAACTTCAGAAGATTAAAAATGTCCTAAGCATGTGTAAAGACAATCTATACATCAAAATCCAAACCACTAAAAGGGTACACTCCGATGTAGAACAATCTAAGCAGGTCATGAAACGTTTGAACTCTAGTAAGGCCACTATAATTGAACTCATCAACTTAGGTAAGACTCATGGTGATGTTACTCGACTTGGATATGTAAGTGAATCATCCAATGCTACCCATTATGTTTTGGTGTAGTCGAGACCCAATGTTGTAACACATAATGGTAACATAAAATTTACAGAATAATTTGGAAATACTTTTATACATCTTCATTTTGTTGGACAAATAAAACTGTTTAAAATATGCAAGGCGAAATCCTCGTTTGCATAATTGAGTGTTACAGCATACTGGGCAGGATTTTCATAATAACTCCCAATACATTGCCATATGTCATACTGTGGTATAATTGGGCATCTTTGCCCTAATTGTTATAAATTGAAGGTTGATTACTTTTTCCCACTTTCAGGATGTTGCTATAAAGGTAATCCACGAAGTACCCACGTCGGAAGGTAGATCTCTGGCAATCCCAACCTCCGTAGACACGTCAAGTCTGGGTACCTAAAAACTCATGGTTGTAATTCGACACTTATGTAGACTTAAAGTGCATGTATAAACGCGTGTACCAAAATCCCCCAAACTTAAACCTTTGTTCGTCCAAAACAAATCTAAACCAAACAAACAGTCAAGACACGGGTTTAAGGTACTTTAAGTGGCAATTATGAGTTTTAGAAAAGTTTATCAAACACACCGCAACATGATGTAAACGAGCATATTTGACAGAGCAACTTCAACTACTTTCAACACTTACGATTTTAAAAAATTGATCCTCACCGGAAATGTGTATCACTCGTCTCTCAAGTGTTTAAGGTATGCAAAGTATTCCACTCACACTGACTTATATGCAACAACCACCATGTGCTTACCAATTATTTAAGTCAGACCTAGTACTTGACATGTGTGGCAAAGAATAAAAAAAGTCTATAATTCGGTTGTAATGTAGGCTTAGTTAAGGTGGGATAAATTTTGGGTGAAAGTGACTAACAAGTGGACTAACTGAGTTATTCCTAACTCAACCACCCCTCAAAAGAATCACACACACCTTACTCTCCAAATTTCAGTAAATCACTCCAAGGAATGACTTCTTCTCCCCACGACAATTCTTTTACAACCAAGTGCTTTTCCTTTCTCACTATTTTTTCCTCTTTTTGGGTACCACATATTTTTGGGACTACCCGAATTTCTTCTCTCTTTTTTTTTCTTTTTTTTTTTCTTTTCTTTGTTCTCTTTTTTCCTTTTTTACTAAGCACTTTTCTTATTCTCCTCCTCAACTCATGCTTTATGTGTACTCACCTTCTTGATTTTTCAATCACCAATTCCCTTTTCATCTTTTATTTTATCCCCTTTTTTCAGCCCATAATAATCCCAAATAACATCCCCGACTACCTCTCCTTTCGCCTCCCTCTTAACTAGATTAGTCCAATAAGGTCAAAGGCCAATTTGAAAGATATTCGACTTGTAATATTCGGTTAATAAATGATAGGCTCATGGCTCAAACGGGTTAACTAAAGGAATTTATTTTTCAAAGTTTTGGTGAAAAGGGTAATTATTTTGAGGCTCTGAAATAGGCTAAAATTAAAAAAATGCCTAAGATCATGTTTTACGCCACAACACATACCGACTTATTCATGACAGAGATGTAAGGCAAGTTTTAGAGTCTATTTGCACATAAACGATGAAAATCACCCCGAAAGAATTCACACAAATTACTCCAGGAATGGGAGTACAATTATAAGCTTCAAATTCCTCACATGGTAATTTATGATCAATGTTTCAATTCGTAGCTCAATTTCATCTCCATTACTCGTCATGCTCAATCATGTGCTCATTTATAACCAGTTTCCACAAGAAATCATCATTAACTCATTGCCAACTTATTATCACCTTAACGTGCATATTTTTTTCTTTTCTCAACAACATATTCCGGTTTTCTTATCCTATCCTAGTCTCGATCTAGACTCAACAAGACAAAACAATAAAACATAACCAAGAATGTCAATTATGGCTCACAGGCTCAACGCATGAACAATGGCACACAGGCCCAACACATGCAAAAATAAAACAAAGGCAGCAGAAGAGGAAAGTAGAAGTAAAGCATAAAATTTAAAGACATTAAAAAAACTAACGCTGCCAAGTCGTCCCACTTCACACCCCCTCCCACAAAGTTGGTTGAAAAACCAAAGTTTGAGGGGAAAAATAGTGGTGCGGCTTGGTGCATACTTACAGTGCTTTACTGAGGCGGCGGCGGGGGTGGATGACCCCCTTGTCCCAAAAGGACCGCATGTGCTGCCACTGAGCCTCTTGTTCATGCTGCCATTTTTGCATTTGCTCCCAACGGCTCTGCACTGCATTCTAACGAGTGTCTTCCAACTGCCACCGCTACTCCATGGTCTGATGCCATGTAGTCTCACGCGCTTGTCCGGCCTGGAGGGCTGCCATGATTTCCTGATGGCCCGATTGAGCCTCTCCTCTGTAAAGGTTCAAGTTGTCCTGGATGGAGGTGATGAGCCCTTCCACATGCTCTTGGGATTCCCACTGTGACTGCATAGCAACAGCGGGCCTCTTCTTCTTGGGCAGGGGTGACTGCTTCCTTCAGCGGGGTCCTCACGACCCTGATTGGTGTCATCGTCCGACTGAGGTATAGCCGGGACTCGACCCGTTTGGTATGGGCACGTTGGTGGCGTCGGGCTGTCGGAACTTGGCCAAGTGAGCAGGGGAGGCCAAAGCCAAATTCCGAGTACTGAAGATGTTCATCACCTCAGTGAGCCGAGGATTGGGTAGGCGGAGGGATGGTCCCACATTCTGGATAAAATATGGGACGGTCTTTTTTGACGGCGTAGGGGCCAACCCCTCATTGTAGCTCAAAGTCACCACTCTCATTTTCTCTAAATCCTCCCAAGTGAGGAGGAACTGAGTGGCTACTGGTTCCAAATCAACCAACGGAACACCACAGTTGGCAGCTATCAAAGTAATGAGACCGCCCACGTAGATGTTATCCCTCTATTTGAGTACCACTTGCTCAAAGTGCTCAATCATCAACTCGGCTACTGTCACCTTTTCCTTCATCAGTATATGCCACAATAATTTCAACTCATTGGAATGGGCAACCCCCATCTCTTTCCTCGCATAAATAGAAGGTTGAGGAGCTTCTAAATATACCGGACCACTAGGCTGCGAATCCAGGAGTTCTTGGAGTTCTTGGCGGAGAAAGGTTGGGCTTCAACAAAGCCTGGGGCAGCTGTGAGTTGTCCCCAAAAAACGTTCACATCAAACTGGTCGGAGTAATGGTAGACATTGGCATAGGGCATGTCATAAATCTTGGAGAGTTCCCCCATTGTCTTACTGAAAGATTGCCCCATTAGTTGAAATGTGATGCTTTCGGGCACATTCCCGCACTTGTTGGGATCCATGGTGAGTTCAAGGGTGCTCAGAAATTCAAGAGTCAGCCTCTTATATGTCACTTGTGGTTTCATGACCCCCCGAAGTCCGGCCGAATCTAAGAGGGAACAACCATTATCATATATTCTCATATCCTTGAGGAGCTGGTCTCCACCGTACCGAGTGGCCATAATTGGACGGTTGTAAAGTTTTCGGAACCACTCTCGGTGTGATGCCTTCTCCAATACAATGTCGAAGTTTCGGCTATCAGCGGGGTCGGAGGCTGGAGCCTGAACTGGGGCTTCCACAGGTGGCTCTTCAACCATAGGTTTGCTTGCTCTTGGCTTGTCTTCGGCTAGCACGGGAAGGCATTTTAGTTTACCGAATGAGTTTAGGCGGGAAGAATTCATAAAGTGAGTTTCGCGCTCAAATTGAAATGCCCAAAAACGCGATGGAAATCCGAATTTAATTAGAGCAACTACGCCACAATTTGACCGCACTGTTGAGGTGCAGTAAATTAGTAAACCTAGCTACCCTTCTAGCTTGTAGAAGTGATAAGTAGGGTCGATCCCACATGGAGCAGGAAGACTTATAGTGTTGATATAAATCCTAATACTATCAATTTATGAATATATATTTATATATAAAGATGGGGGTTTGTATTTGATTTTCAACTAACTAATGAACTAAAACAGAAATTAAATAATTACTTATGAAAATATTCTACTTGTGAAATAAAGAATCATAACCCTTAATCTTATCTCTCCCTAGTTTATACTACCCTGTGATAGATGCAATTATTAACCAATTTTAACCATAAAACTCCTACCCCAAAATTAGCAACAAGCATTGCTAACCTCGTTATCTCTTATGTTTAACTAATTTAAACAAGCTCTTTGGTTAGTCTATCCAGTTGACTGATCTCAGAACAAACTCTCCGGATCTCATAAACCGGACGCCTAGTGTACTAGGATAACGGGATAGACACGGTGTGGGTATACTACCCTAGTGATATCACTCACTATTTGCTACTAATTGGCTATAGGTTCGTAACAATTACGGATTACGATTATAACCTAGCGTTACTTATGCAATTATAATTCTAGGTGATCAATCTAGCACATAAACTCATAACCATTGAAAGATAATCAAATAACATAACAAAGTTTCAAGGTAATCAACTGGTTAACAATTACTGTAAATATCACAAGATAATAAAAGTAGGGCTCGACTCGACTAAGGACTGAAATAACCTACTAGCCGTTCATGACGGTGACAAAAGATAAATTAAACTGAAAGCACATGATCGAAATAACTAAAAGGAATGAAAAAACCCGAAGACTGTCGATCTTGATTGTTTGTCTCCATTGGAATCCTCTCACTATTGCTCTCTCGTAAGATAAAGATGTCCAATTTCTGGTCATAAGGACCCTTTTTTATAGAGGAGGCCAAGTTGGGGTAGTTTTGGGCTCAAATTCGGAAGTCTTGTGGGCCAAGGAGTAAATAGCCGTCTTAACAAGCTGCTACCGCGCCATCTGGCCGTGCCCGCGACCGTGCTCATGTGCCGCGGCCGCGCTACTTCTATAGCGTTTTGGCTTTTTTCTTCAGTTTGGCCGCGGCCGCGCAATTAGATCGCGGTGGTTCTTCCCTTGTTTCCACACGTTTTTTCTTCATTTGGCTTCCCAGACTTCATTCCTTCGTCGTACATCTGGCTGAGTATAAGTACTTGGCCTTAAATCACCTATTTAGCTCAAAATGAAGCCACAAGCGTCAAACGATCCAAGGATGTAAAAACAAGCTAAACATGATCAATTATACACGCAAACATTGTAATTCGACACTTAAGTAGACTTAAAGTGCATGTGTAAACGCGTGTACCAATTATCAGCCAAATTATATCACATTTCATATTCTTTTCCTCGAATGATATAAGTCGGAGATGCATGCCTCTAGTAAATAAAAAAAAAAGATGATATGTATAAAACATTGATATCATTGTTCGGACCTGACATACCAAAGTATGCATGCCATATCCAAGCGTCAAAGTAGTTCTTCCATCGAAGATACAATAAATATTTAGTTTTTCGTATAGAAATTTTGTGATACTACTATAACTCTTTATTTTATTTTACATGATCCAGTTATGTGAAGAAAAAGAGTTAATTTTCGGAAAACACTTGTGATTCGTTCAAGTTTGATCATGTATGGCTTATATTGAAAGATTTTATAAGGTTGGAAAACACAACTCAAACGCGCCGAGTTAATGTAGCTTATTCCCAGTCAGATACATCAACGATAGAGTCCCCTATATCACCTTCTTCGGGAATATCTTTATTCAACATCAACTTAATTGATAATAATGATGGGGCTTCACCATTATTTATACGATTGGGGGAGGGGGGAGGGGTGAAAAAAGAAAGAAAGGTGAAGGGATATCCTACACTCTATAATTTATTGAAAATTCAAATAAAAGAATTGAAGATTAATTAAGGAAACAAACATAAACAACAAAAAGTTATGGACATAATTGCAACCAAAAGGGGAGATGAAATAACGATGATAGATTTGGAGACTATTCCTGATCTCAACCGACGCAAATATTTTCGTAATGAACAATTTAAGATTATACTGAAAATAGCTCAACATGAAGGATCCAATAAACCCTCCCCCCCCCCCCCCCACCAAATATATTTGATAGTTATTTTTCTGATTTTGGAGGATCCACTAAGTTATTTATGATTTATTTGTATTTTTGTTTATGTAATTGTATTGTGTTATTTGTATTTCCTTTTTATTGTACTTGTCTAATTCATTTAGTTAGTCGTATTTCATTATGACATGTTATGTATTGTTGGAAGTTGTACTTTGTATTATAAAATAAATTTATTTTCCTGAATCTACTTTAATTTATGTTATTATTTTAATGTAACAATTATTTATATTAATAAAAACTTAACATGTTATAAAAACCTTTACTTATAAAATTATTTATCAAAAGAACCTCAAAAACTAATTGATATCTATCATTATTAGAAGTATAATTATAAGTTATAAAAATAAAATAATAATTAATTAAGGACAAAATAAGAGAATTAATAAAGTTAAACAAAAAAAACACGAAAACAAGATAGCGAGTCATTAGTGCTTCCGTTAGAGAAGATGTGGGACACCATTTTGGTATTGAGCACCAATTTGATGTGTGGTTCGAGATGTCATAAGATAAACCCCTGAATCTCATTTCACCTGAAAAGAATTGAAGAAGATAATGATGTATTGTAATATGCTTAACTGAAAATATGTAAGTGTTTTTCAGGCCAAAAATCATTTTTGGTCCCGTAAGTATTTGTTTTTTCCATATAGTCCCATAAGTGTTGAAATTGTCCAATTTAAGGACAATTTTCACCGGAAAGCACTAAATGGCTAGAAATAGTCACGTGCAGCTCACGTGACCCTATTTTTTTGGGAGAAATCTGGTGACGCTAGCTGACGTGACATAAAATAGCTGAGTTGGACTTTTTTCTGTCAAATTTTAATTCAAAATAAATATATTATCCATATCATTAGATAAAAACAGACGGATTTTGAATTTGGAATTGACAAAACCTATAATGTAGAAAAATATTAAACTAAACTGAATTAAACTTATCAGAAAAAACAATTATGTCTTTTCACATCCAACAACCACAAACCTTAACACCAATATTCTTAGAAGAACCTATGGAAAAAAATCCAAAAAGTTTCCAATTTGAAACCCCAGATTACGGAGTTATCAGTGACAAGGAGAGGGAGCAGCTTCCCTATGGTTTTTGTGCGGAAGAAGGGGGGTTGTAGACCCCATGAGATCATCTGTTACATTTGGTGTTACAACTTCTGTTTCACCACATTCATCAACCGACACGTGTATGGCATGTGGTCATAAATTAATATGTGCCATTTAATGAATTAAGTATAACAGAGGATGAAACACCTACTGTAACAGAAAATTCGAATTGGTTGTAGACTGGGCCTTTCCCAGATATGGGGAGTTTCTTCCCAAATACAGATTGTTTTCTTCTACTGATATGAATAATATTTTTATTTTCAAGTCTAACTCATCTATTTTATAATTCATCAGTTAGTATCGCTGAATTATTCCAAATATTAGGGTCATGTGAGTTGTACGTGACTTTTTCCGGCCAATTTAATGTTTTCCAGCGAAAATTATCCTTGCGAGATTAAATTAAAAAAGAAAATACTTGTGAGAATAAAATCGATAAAATAAACACTTACGAGACCGAAAATGATTTTTAACTTGTTTATAAATTCACATAATCTTAATGAAGAAAAGGTATAAAGTACTCCCTCCGTCCCAACTTAACCTGCCAGCCCATAAATGGCAAAAAAAGTCAATGTTTATTATCCCTACTTTTTCATTTTATTACAGGATTGCCATTCACTTATCACCTTTAAGTAACTAATGAGATTACTTTAATTAAACTAAACAATTCAATTACTGTTAATTATTGTTGACCCACCATATACCCCCCACCCCACAATCTAACCTAAATTATTTCTGGGAATCCCACATTCACTGCCCCCTCTCTCTCTCTCTGCCTCTTCGATCCCCACCTCCCTTTCTCTCTCAAGAAACCCTAAAAATCTTGCTAGCCTCAATCCCCCTCTTCCAACCATTAACTGTGATCTAAACCCTAAATCCGTATGAATCTTTGTAGATCGATGCTCGATCTGCAAAGCTGATTCTATTTTCTGTTCCATCTTTCACTTTTTGGATCTGGTATTGTACTGGGTTGCGAAGGTTTTTTTTTATGCGATGGAGGAGGGGGATCTTGTGGATCCAAAATCTTCGGAGTCAGGGGGGGGTTCGTATGGGATTTAGAGGAGTCTTTCATTCCAGAAAGTCAGCTAGATGCAAACGGGAATGCTCTCCCTTCTGGGATCGAGGGATCCCTCGCCAGATCTCCAATCTTGGATGATCCTGAGCTGCTCCGGTTCTTCTACCGATTTTTAGCTATATGGGTGCCTTGGTGTGAAGGTTAATGTTTTCTTGCCCAAATCTTCTTGCATGTTTGATTTTTTGGTGTTAGATCTGAGTATTAGGGCCTGTGATGCCCTTTATCTTGTTTGTTATGCCTTTCATTTGCTTGATATTTCTGATGGGCGTGTGGGCCTAGTTGCTTTCTGGGAATGGTTGATTTGAATGTATGCTTACTGATTTCTGGGCCTATGCGCCGATTATACAGTTTATGCTGCAATTATTGAAATGAAAATGATATTTCGGGCGTGTGGGCCTAGTTGCGTACTGTTACTGGAAAAATTCATTATGTTATCGCTGTGTTTTGGGCCTGTGAGCCGATATTTGATGTTGTCCAACAGTTTTTTGGTGAAGCATTTATGTGATTACATTGAGTGTTATTGATGCTTTGAGGAAAAAATTGGATGTGGTGGCTTAAAATGGTCAGTTATGTTTCATTTTAAGCTGCCATTTAATTTTTTTTGGGCCCTTAGACAGTTTCCATATGATGAATATTTTTCTGATGGACCATAAGTCAAGTAAAAAAAGAAAAAACAGAGGCTGTTGTGTTTAATTGATGCTGTCCAACAGTTTTTTGATGAAGCATTTATGTGATTACATTGAGTGTTATTGATGCTATGAGGAAAAAATTGGATGTGGTGGCTTAAAATGGTCAGTTATGTTTCATTTTAAGCTGCCATTCAAATTTTTTTGGGCCCTTAGACAGTTTCCATATGATGAATATTTTTCTGATGGACCATAAATCAAGTAAAAAAAGAAAAAAACAGAGGCTGTTGTGTTTAATTGATGCTGTCCAACAGTTTTTTGATGAAGCATTTATGTGATTACATTGAGTGTTATTGATGCTTTGAGGAAAAAATTGGATGTGGTGGCTTAAAATGGTCAGTTATGTTTCATTTTAAGCTGTCATTCAATTTTTTTTGGGCCCTTAGACAGTTTCTATATGATGAATATTTTTCTGATGGACCATAAGTCAAGTAAAAAAAGAAAAAACAGAGGTTGTTGTTTAATTGATGCTGTCCAACAGTTTTTTGATGAAGCATTTATGTGATTACATTGAGTGTTATTGATGCTTTGAGGAAAAAATTGGATGTGGTGGCTTAAAATGGTCAGTTATGTTTCATTTTAAGCTGCCATTCAATTTTTTTTGGGCCCTTAGACAGTTTCCATATGATGAATATTTTTCTGAGGGATAACTCATCAAAAATATTCCAAAACTGAATTTGGTAAAACAAATGCTTTTAATATTATCAACTGTTTACAGTTCAAGCAAAATGACCACATCAAGTGTGTTTACGCTGTAAACAATTTCACAAAATGGCTTTTAGACAGGAAAAAAAACTTTACATATACCCCAAGTCATCAAGAATGGTCCCAATTTCTTCATCTTCTATGACATCTTTATTTGCAATTAGAAACTCAATGGCATCTCTCACTAATTGCTCATCAACTTGAATTGTTTGTGGTAGTGAACCCGTTCTTGCTAAAGAATCTTTCCCAATGTGTAGCACTTTGTAGTTGTTTCCTCCTTTCACTTTGAGTATTTCTGTCATGCAAGTCTGAAGTGTAAGGAATATGTTGTTTAACTTTGGATGTTGAAGTTCTTCAAAAGATTGAAGAACGTTTGCAACCAAGTCATCAACATTGTAGCTGCGGGTTTCAATCTGCAAAGATTGAATTGCCCGAAAATACCCTAAATCCAACACATTGGTGTCGGGGGAGTTTGGTGGTTGACATACAAGATTGGTTGACATACAAGATTGATGTCAAACCCATCTTCAGTTGCAGCTCTCCTGAAATCTGAATCTATGTTTAGTAAATGCGGCCTTGCATTATCTTGTTGAATGATGAGTTGCTTGCTTGCGTATCTTGGCCATTTTGCCTTTACAGCTGGTAGTATTTAGTTTAACCATGTGATGAAATAAAACAGCAAACAATTCACCATCAAATGTGTTAGTAATGTCACCAAATTAGCCCACATGTTAAACATAAACAAAAAGGCTGTTTTAGGAGACTTACTTCACACACTTAATAAATGATGAATATTTTTCTGATATTGGGTGCAAATACCTGCTGTAACATGCAGTTTTTGATGACTTCTTTGTTTATAGACTCTATTGGTTTTGTAACCATAGAGCCTCTTGGCCTGTTTGCTGAATTTCTAATGGCTGGAACCTGCTGTGTGAATGGGAAAATGCTAATTTTCCCATCAAACAGCAGCTCCCCTTCGGCTGTATAGTGCGGTCTTGCAACGGCTGCCATAAACATTACCTTTGGAATAAATCGCTCACTTTTGCAAGCACGGTAGTGATCATCTTCTGTTGGCAGTTTGTAAACCCTTTCACTTGATCGTTGCATGTAAAACCATTTTTCGTCTATATGGATGATATTACGCATGTTTCCAAAACTGATGTTGTTGCTGATACTATCTTTAGCTAAAAAACTAAGGCTGTATTTGATCCTATGAAGCTTATTTGCATCAGTCAAAGCTGGTTTGATTGCATTTGTGTGTGCTTTGAGGCTGCCAGCCTTTATCCATCTTCCAACTTGTAATTTACTGACCTCTAGTTCCTTAGTTAATCTCCTTACAGAGCATCTACTTGAGAAAGGGATGGCTATAATGGCTTCTTCATCCAGCTTTAAGAGTTGTGATGAAGGTGGTCTTGGCCTAACCTGTGGAAATGAAATCGGCAGCCCCTTTGAAATTTGTTGCCTCGCAGTTTGCCAAATGGAACGGACCGTCCGGACGGAAACTCCAAATGATGTAGCGACTTCTAGAGTGATGCCGTCGTTTAGCTTGCCATTAATGTTGTGGCCGAGAAGCCGCTGTGCAATATGAAGTCGATCTGACGGAGATGTATTTTTTCCCTTTTTGTTCCCCCCATTTTTTCTGTAAAATTGCTTTAAATGCTGTAACATAAGCTGTTAGCAGCATTAAATGGCTGTATTTATAGCTGAAAGTGTTTGGAGCTGTCTGAATTTAAGTTTGAAATTTTTAGTGTAATTCTAATGTTCAATTTTGGTGGGAATATATAAATATTTTGATTTTGGTGGGAAAATTTCCCACTAAAAATTTCAAGTACATTGCTGTTTGTTGGCCTTTAATTTGTGTTCAGTTTTTTTTTTTTTCTATTTTTTTTTAGTTTAGTTCATTTTCTGCATTTTTTGAATAGGAATTTTTTTTTGGATTAGTAAAAGTGGAGGGAAGTGTTAACACACTAATTCCTCTACTTAAAAAAATCCAAAAAATAAAAAAGTCAGCATTTTCTCTCAGTCAACTGTTTTTTCTTAATCCTCGTGTCCGGTCAACCTAGGCAGGTTAAGCCGGGACGGAGGGAGTAGTTTGTATCGAATGTGATATAATGATGCGGCAAAACAATTGCTTATATTTGGATGATAAAATAACATATTGAATTTTAAATTGCTATGCGCAAGATACAATTGACATATATAATATAAAAGTGAAGCAAGAGATTATGAATTCAAAAAGAAAAAGAGAGCACATAGCCTATTTGGTTGGTGGATTAAGGCCCTATTACAAGCCTTAATCTACTTATTAACATGTTTGTTTGATAAGTTGGAAGTCTTATTATTGTTAGAAGCTAAATAGGTAGTATTATAAATAAAGAAAAGAAGGGAGACCACAGGACAGTCACTCACAAAAGTCAAGCGAAAAACCTTTTTATGCCACAAGCCGACAGATAAAAGTATCTAGAATAAAACTAAAAATGACTAATGAAAATAAAGCAATTACAAAACAAAGCCTATTTTTGTTAGAAGCCTTTCTCTCTAAATTCATTAGCACAGTTGAATGAAACTCATGGCGGAAGTTGAGTTCAATCACAAAACAAGGATTATATAAAAAGTTAACCTACCAAATCATTCCAAGTAAAATAATATTCCTCAACCCATGTTATGTATTTATCTCCTCAAAAGTCTATTGTATTTTAATAACCCGCGTATTGGGATTAGCAACCAAGAACACACAAAGTTTTAGTCCTAAACCAAACACAAGTAACATTATTGAAATCTGGGATAAATATAGTTGGTTGAAGCAAAAGTAGTAATCTAGTGGTAGAAAGGACATCCTTGAGGTTGAGGTTGATCATTTGTGGTGGAGGCAAGAGGAAGAGGAGGTCCTTTAAGCAGCCCTGCAAAAAGCTCAGCTGGATCATAGTATATCTCCACATCCTCTGCCCTCATTAACTCATCTACCTGTAATTGTAAACACTTGAAAATTACACATATAACCATTTTCCTCATGAGAGTGTAAAACACAAAAGCGGTGTGCGTAAATAATAAAGTTACTTTGAGAATTCCTATTCCATAGAATTGGATGATTTGTCCAGTTGGAGCATGGCCTTTGAAGGGTCCTTCGAAGAAGCCCCAATGCCTAAACTTGAATGCAATGACAGGCGGCCCTGAATACACAGCCACCACTTCCCATGCGAAACCACGCGGAAGGGCTTTCCTGAATGCATCGTGTGACGATTCAAAGCTCTCTTCATCTGCTTTGTAGTATTTCAGATCCTCTGGCATTGAACTCTTCAACAGAGCGTTATAGCTTCCCACCTTTAGTGTTTCTTCTGCAGATAATCCCTCCCTTCCTACCAGGGGATTTATCATTTAAAATATATAAACAAATATAGCTCAATTCTCACAGACAAACTAATTTTAAGAATGTTTAGCTATCGAGGCTTAAATTAGTCAATATGTAACGATTTGGAGACAAATCCACAAATTATGTACCTTACTGCGCACTTGATAATGTTAAAAATTAGAGTTTGCTATATAATTTAAGATAACTCTCTCTGAATCTCCGATTGGCAGTGGTAGAATATATCACCTATTCTTCAAAAGAGTTTCATCTCCTATTTTAACCATTTTAATATGTGTCATGTATTAAATAGTGATAGTTATTTTTATATATAGCATGATGAATGAGGTTGGAATACAAAATAAAACTTAATTTAAAATAAATAATTGATAGAGGCTGTTCTAAATTCAGCCCTAAACAGTGTTTGAATGTTTAAAGAAATACCTACAAACAATTCCAAGAAAAGATCTGCCAAACAGAGTCAGGGGTGCCCCCATGTAAACCCTCCAGCTCTGTTTTGCAGATACGTGGCAGCGCAAAGGAGAGGAAGTTCACCCTTGTCTCGCGAATCTTTTCTGGAAATTGTTCGTAGGTATTTCTTTAAACATTCAAACACTGTTAAGAACTGAATTTAGAACAACCTCTATTAATATTATTCTTAGTTGTTGTGGCAAACTCTTGACGGTATACATTATTTTTTTTCTTTAAAGGAGAAAGAACGATCATCTACTACACCAGCAACTCGACCAAGCGAGCCGCAGAGCTGTTAATCACGCTCTAGTACGTGGTATATATTATTTAAAAAGGAGATGGATGGTAAATCACGCTCTAGTTCATATTAGTTATCACACTTGCATGGATGGTGGATACTTCACTTGATTAGCATCCTTATGTCGCCTTGGCGGTGTATGACCATGTCAGCAAATTGGAACACACAATTTAAAGTATATAATGAGATTATATATGATAAAATCATTCTTCCTTCGTTCCAAGATAATTTGTACATTGTTTTGAAACGTGTAATAAGAAAGAGTTACTTTTTTCTTTTCAGTTAATTTTTTCAAAGGTGGAGATTGAAAGTGAAGATTTTAAGGATGAAAATTGTAAGAGAAATTTTATTTTTAAGGATGTACAAATTATCTCCGAACACTCCAAAAAAAAGTCTGCAAATCATTTCGCGACGGTGGGAGATTTGTTTATGCCACATCAATGCTTGAAAAATACGATTGGATCGATATGACTGTAAATGATGAACAAAATGATTGGGGATGATAAGATAATGTGATATTGAGAAATGAAAAAGTAAGGCAATGTTTGGTTGGGGTTGGGATGTTGGGTTGGGATAAGTGGCTGGAGTTAGTGGTTGAGGGTGTTAGAGAATGATGTTTGGTTGAGTGGTTGTGGTTGTGGTTGAAGTGTGAGATTTAGTTATTAATTGTAACAGGTGATGTAATATGTGTGAGAAGTGGTTATTAATGATTGAGAGAATGATTAAAATATCGTTGGGATTTGTGATTGATTGATATTGTGTGTGATTGTTGATAGGCTTTTTTGTCCCTCCAACCCCAAATAGTAGCTGGTTTGGCCAACTCTCCCAAAGAAACATATGGTTGGGTTAGCCCATACAATTAGTGGCTGGGCCAACCCCAACCAAACATTGCCTAAGAGAATAATAAATGATATCTAGATATTATTAAATTTGAAAATTCGATTTTATATTATAATATTAGGAGATATTTGTTTTGGGATGTCCTCATCCGAATGTGGCATCGACCATCCTCAACGTATTTCACTTTACACCGGATGGTCCATCCCTCCACATCCACATCCTATTACCAACATCACCTTTTAAAATTTTCAGCACACTTTTTACAATTTTCAATACACCTTTTATAAATTTCAATACATATCCTACCCTACCATACCTTTAAACTAAAATATATTTTTGAATGTTCCGTCCGTAAATGTGCTCTATCAAACGTGACACACACCACTACATCTCAAACAAAGCATCCCCTTACTAACATGCGAGTACTCATGGATGTTTGTGAAGCGTTAGCAAACATATCCATAATGGTGGAAGTCTATGAAGCAATTAACATCATCAAGATCTATAGCCGAAGTATTATGTCACTGTCTGAAATTAAGAGGATAAACGTTTAGAGGGAGCTAGCTGAATAACTAACCACGTACTTTACCTAACTCCAACAAGCTGAATGATGCGTGTTAGTAACCTAAACTAAACTTAATCAGGACACATACAACAAAAATTCAGGCACGCAAACGTAATCAACTACTCAATTTGTTTCAAAATAAATAATTTTTTAGACATTTTAAAAATTTCACAATAAGTGTCGATTTATCAAAAAACATTATAATTCTTCTAATATTATCTTAAACAAACTACTTAATTTAGTTTATTATTTCTTTATTTTACAAAACATACCAATTAAATATTAATTTTTAATTTTTTCAGAAAAAGTTAAAAAGACATTTATTTCAAAACGAAGGGAGTATTCATTTATCTTTCGTTTGACTAATACCGTCAACATAATTAATTACACTAATCAATCAAACAACTAAACAAATTTCTGCAAATATCACTACTACCAAAAATAGATATCAAACTAGTTGTTCTTTTAACTTTGAATAAGAAAATTGAGAACAAATAAGTCTTTAATTAAATTATATAGATATGGTAGATTAAATAATTAGAGTTCTTTTTTAAGGAATAATTATAGGGTAGTATTGAAAAAATGTAGAAAAAAAATTAAAAAAAATTATTTATAAATAAAACACAAAAAGGGAAAACAGATGAGATCCCCTATTCCAATCCGTATTCCATCTTGTATTCCAAAAAAACTACAACACGCCACGTGTATATAATGACATCACTAATTAACACATGACATGTGATAGATATAATGAAATATAGATGGAACACATATTGAAATAGAGGATCCAATTCGAACCCAAAAAACATCTAAAAGAAGCGTAGTTAATATTTATTAAATAACACTATTATTTAAAAGTATGTCATTTAAGAGCAAGTGTCGGCATGCATTTTGAGTGTCCGAAAAAATTGATATTATCCAGGCTCATTTGAGAAAAATTATTTTATAATGTTTGTAAAATTAACTTTTGTTTTAAGAAAGTGCTTTAAATAAAAATAAAAATTTAATATTTTTTCTCTACTCAATGATAATTTTGTAAATAATATGATATTTTTTAAAAAATATAAGTGATTTTATAGCAAACACTTCAACTTTTACTTTTATTATAAATAATTTTTTTTTCAAACGCTTCCTACTTTTTACATAAGTGATTTTTATATAATCTCTAATTTTAATTATTTTTTCAAAAGTAAAAGCAATCGCAAACACCCTCTAAGTGCTTTCAACTAGCTTTAGCTTGGGGAAAATGTGTTTGAAGAAAATAGTTACAACTTTAAGATATAAATCAAAACCTAACAGTAGAAAATAAATGTTTTTCCAATTTTTTGGTAGATAAATATTATTTGCATCTCAATTATATAGGTTTGTATTCATTTTTTGAATGTTCCAAATATATAGTATAGTCCAATTTCAATATATAGTAATCCCTCAATTTCAGAATAAATGATGTTTTAACTCTTAATAATTTTTCAAAATAATTGATATTTTAGCTATTTTTCACTATTTCTCTCAATTTTATCCCTATGTCAATTCTAAAATATCTTTTACTTTTCAACCCCATTCATATATGATTTCAAAAATAATCACCGCAAAATCTAGAGGGTATATTTGACAATATATGTATTTCTTAATTTTTCCCCTCTTTCTAAAACATCATTTATTTTGGAATGGAGGGAGTAACATTTATTTAATCCCTTTACTAATGGATCCCTATTTATATGAGCATTAAATAATATATTGAATAAAACAATACTCATTAAATATGAGCATATTATGAAATTGATTATGTATTTTCTTTTTTCAATGATTTTTTTAATCTTTGTGTAAAAGTAATAAGTTTCTATAATTGAGACAGAGAGAGTGTAAATTTTTTCTCGCTCATAAGCTAAAAGTTGTTTAAGAATCTAACACTATTTAACCAAAATCAACTTATCCTCAAACATTATCTACTTTTAATTTTAAGCTATTTCACCATAATGTGTAGTTTTAATGGTCCTTCAAAAGTTAAAACGAAAGAAAAACAAGGTCTTAGATCACGTGACGTGATCTTTCATATTAACAAATACTTCATCCATCTCGAATGAACTTGCATTGGCAATGGATGCACATATATATTAAGAAAAAAATATTTTTTGGGTTATATTGACTTTTCAAATCTAACATTTTGTTTTATTGAGTAAAGAAAGGTGTATTGTGAGGTAAAATTTTTTAAATTTTTTTTACTTTTAAGAAAGTGTGCAAATTGCTCGAAAGTATGCAAGTGCATTAAGAACGGAGGGAATAACGTTGTGTAGGTTATTATTTGAATTCCGCAACTAAAAAAAGGAAGTGGGAGAAAGGGGGTACCATTAACGATGAGGTTGAATTTATCTGGATTTATAGTCCTGAAATCTTGTAAGCGGGTCTTGTGAGAAAGCTCCATTTCCCATGATTTTATAGCATTCTGAACTACCTCTTCCAGGGATCCTTTCGGCCAATCCTACCAATAATGTAATTAGTACGATAGAGGGAGAGAGAGATGGAGAGAGAAGTAGAGTAGAGTAGCCGTAGACGTGCTTTGGTACGGCCTTGTTCAAAGAGTTGATTGACGGCATCGTATATGGGAGGGCCGCCGTGTCTCCACTCAGTGTTTTCGGCTTCTTCGTGCAAGAAAGACCTATACTTATCTGCTGCTATTTCAATACCATCTCTCTTTTCAGTTCCCATCTCAATCTCAACATAAGGCTTAATTTGTGGGAACTGCAGCTTCACGTTATATCTATATATAGACACACAGACACACGGAGTTAGGTGCTCATCTTTTTTAATTTTATCCTTGTACCAGTACCACTCAACTGTATCTTACACCCAACCTAATTAGGTTGCCCAGCCCTGTAAGAAATGAATGCCATATATAATTTACTATTAATATGTCAACTCTCACTTTCTCTCTTATCTCTTTTTCTTTCCTAAGCCGTCGGATCCTTTAAAAACTATTTCATGCTAAATTTTAAAAACAAAGTGATATATATCAAATGGGAAAATTTTATTTTTAGTCCAGTATGTTAGACCTTGTCCAGTAAAAATCTTGTATATTAGAAAAATTCAATTTTAGTCCTGTATGTTCCAAAAGTTATCCAATTTAAGGATACTAACCATCACCAACGACCAATTTAGCCGCAATTGGACTAATAAATTTAGGGTTTTTGAGTGTTAATGCTTATGTGTTAAGTATTTGTCCACATAACATGTCAAATCATTAAATTACTTTAGTAGTTCGACCAAAAAAGAAAAGAAAAAAGTGAACCCTAATTTTCGTATGAGGTACATTTCATTTTATTTTATATTTTATTTTTCTTTCTTTCTTCATCTTACTTAAATTTATTAGTCACGTACGTCGCATGTGATTAATTGTGGCCAAATTGGTCATTTCTGATGGTCAGTGTCCTTAAATTGGACAACTTTGGAAATATACAAGACTAAAATTGAAATTTTCTAACATACAGGATTTTTACTGGACAAGGCCTAATATAAAGGACTAAAAATGAATTTTTTATTATGGAAGCGTAGGGGATAATTGGACTGACATATCATCATCCTAATGTGACATGAGTCATTCTCAACGTATTTTATTTTACATGGGATGGTTCATACCTCCACATCCACACCCTATTACCTACATCATCTTTTACAAATTTCAACACACATTTTACAAATTTCAATATAGCTTTTACAATTTTCAATACACATCCTACTCTACTACCCTTAAACTAAAATACATTTTTTGATGTCCCGTTCGTAGATGTGCCCCATCGAACATGTTACATGTCACTACATCCCTATTATCCTTAGTGACTGCTTTACTTTCGATCACAACATCATTTCTTTGATGAGTTGGCAGGGTTCCCGAGAAAATTTTTTTGGCCCTTAAAATAATATCCAAATTGAATGAGCTTTTAGAGCTACAGTTTGTTTTGGTTATAAATAACCATCTAATTCGTTGTATTTATTATTACCTGAAATATTAGTAAATCTTTTGATTTCATAGTGCTCAGGACGTAAAAATCATGTAAAATATAAAGCGATCATTAATCCCCCAAATGTAGTTATTGTACGACCCGAACAACTAATAAAAGAAAACAATGAAAACTAGAATAAACACAACTTTTATTATGAATCAATAGTAACGAATATTGCTTCAGGCCTTATTTTACAAAATATATACAACACACCAATGTGGATTTGTAGTGACAAACACACTTCAACTACTCTTAAGAGCTAAATCCTCTAAACAATAATCCTCACTAGGTGTGTATCATTCTTCACTCAAGTGTATAGTATGGGTCAAATCCACTCAGTAAGTTATATCATGCATAAGACCTATCATATGCTCGCATATTGTCTAGTCCTTCACCACACTTAAATTTATATAGCTTGGAATAGGTCATACTTTTATTTGATTGTAATGTAGGTTTTTTGGTAAATGTGAAATAACATATGGATATAGTGACTTGTCTTGGAGCAATTGAGTTTACCACTCTCAACTATTCTCGACATACCCACATTTGCTCAATATACATCTCTTAGTAAAGTTGCGCAAGTTTAGCTTTCTTCACCTTTTTTAAACTACACTACCCAAATATTCGGACACTCTTGCTAGCAATTTTTGCTGACCCTTTTCTAATTTAAAAACAGCCGTTATTGCTAGACTCTTTTGATTGTCATATATATGTGTATATATATATATACATATACACACACATACTAGCAATACGCACATGCGTTGCACATGATCACTATATTTTTTACTATTATCTAGTCAAAAAAATTTGTGTGAACATAAAATTATTGTACTTTGTGTGGTATATTGGTTGATCATTCTAATAAAACTCAATGCAGTTATTAATCATGAAAATAGATATACACAACTTCTTAGATTATTCATTGCCAGATAAAATATAAAAGATTTAATTGATTGAGCAAACACAATCTAAAATCAAATAAATTTTTTAATAAAATCATAAAAGAGGGGAAAAAAAGTTTAAATAATCTTAGTTTAGTAAACACATTATAATAATGTTAAATTATTCATAAAAAATGACATACCATGATATGATGTATTATTTTTACAAAATTTTCTAATATATATACAAAGTTTGATGTGTATTTAAATTATTGTTTACTGCTGAATATAGATAGACTCCTGCATCATTGATATATGAGACATAAAGTTACACGATAACTGAAAAACTGTATAATAATGAAGATCAATGTTTTAAAATCCTGGCCAACCATCTAATCGGAAGATGGATTGGGTTACTAGGTCATTGGTTCGACTGGTTGAACCGTGGTGAAAAATCGAATGATATATATTATATAATATAAAATATATATATGCACATCAGATATATAATCAAAATATATATAATATGGGGTTTGGAGAACTAATAAATATTATAAATTGTTGTAACTTTGTGTACTTGATTTTTAAAGTTTAATTTGATAAATATATTTACTACTTTATTACAGTTGTCCGTGTATTGCTAGTCACTTGTGACGTGTGTATGTTGGTCTTCATATCTCTATCTATCTCTTTTCTTCTTTTTTTTTTTTTTTTTTTTTTGATTAAATTTTAAAAATCATAAAAAGAATCAGATTTAATGGGTCACTAGGTCACCGGGTCACCGTTTTTACTCGATTTTTTGCCAGGTCATGTTGGATCACTTGAAACTCGTGACATACTAAGAATCGCATCGGCACCTTGTCCGGTTCTCGGTTAAACCAATCAGATCGGCCAGTCTGGTTCGGGTTTAAAAACATTGATGAAGATATAGATTTTCATTGAACAAAAGATACAAAGTCATTGATCTTATTACATCATCAACTGACATTCATAATTTCATTATTTGTTAGATACACACACGAATATTAGGCCTAACATACTTTATCTAATTTTTTTAATTGATAATTCTGATCGGAACATATATTTGCAAATAAAATCATTTGCATATTTTAATGTGAGGAAAAAACTTCCAACCACTTGTATCATAGTCCAACATCCAACTTTTGTTATGAAAACTATAATTTTTTTATTTTTTTATTATTAGTAAGTATAACTTCTTTTAGTATAAATTACTTATTGATTTATTCTTCAATCTACATTGAAGTTTGAAAATTATATGTGATTTAAAATGAAAATCCTACTATATTATATTTATAAGATAAATAATATTTTTATGGAGGGTTGACTATAAACATAGTGTCTCATAATCTTCAATCAAGATACATGCTCTCATATGTATGTTAATATAATGTTTTTTTTCAGCTTTTCAACTATTTCTATGAATTAACTTTCTTATTTAGTTTTAGTGGAATACTCCCAATTTTCTGCACACTGCACATCCATTTAAAAATCTTATATATACATGCACTTAAACCATTTTGATTTTGTTTCTCCCATTTTATTTTTTATTTGGACTAGATCATACTTTATTCCAGTGTAGTTATTATTTATTTTTATCTTATATATGCTCGTAAACTCATATTGTTATTCACATTTTACTATCTTTATTTTTCTGCATGTTTTAATTTAATCATTTGATACTAATTCACATAGTATATTTTTTTTTAACTATTCACATAGTACAACTTAGTTTATTATTTCTCTATAGTTCTTTTTTTGTTACTTTATTGTACCTTATAATTTTATATAGCGTAATAAATACATTTCACCAATTATTATATATGCTTAAAATATATTTATGATATTTCTATCGATTTAATAATTTTCTTGAATGTTAGATTTTAAATATTTAAATAATTAGGTGTCATTATTCATGTTCACTAATTTTCATGTTTGCCCTTTAACTACTTCTATTATTATTACAATAAAACTTTAACATAAAACAAATTTCATCTTAGAAAATTCTTAAATATAGAAGATTAAGAAAATTATTGAAGTCTATGTAACATTCTTGGCATTCACTTATGTGTGAGTGTAAATTTTGGCTCCCTCACGCTGCAATGGAGCATTTTTCAGGATGACCCCCTCTTCCTATTTGTGCTGAAGTTTTTCTTACATTTTACAATATTTACAGATTTGTCGGCGCATTCATGGGATTTAAATCTCCCGAACTGCACCTGTTATCTCTCATCTCTTTATGTGCAGATGACACTGCTATTTGGTGCTGCAACTATAGAGAAGACCCAATATCTGAAGTTCACTATCAATCTATACAAGTGTGTTTCAGGGTAATGTATTAATTTTGAGAAATCAGGGATTCTTTTTAGGCCTAATACACAAGCTCAGATTCCTCATTCAATCTGCCAATTGTTTGGAGTTGTTGAAGTGGCTTTGCATGGTAAATATCTCGGATTCCTTTCTATTTTTGGCCAGAATAAACAAGAGATTTTTGCAGGCATTAAAAAATGGGTTAGTAAGCGCATCAATGGTTGAAGAAAAGCACTAAGTGGTAGGTTCGTTTCTTACCACCAAATTAATGTATATAAATATATACTTAACCTTTTGCTACAACTCTAACTAGTAGAGTGGCAAGTAAGGGTCAAACCCACGAGGAACGGTAGTCTAGTGTTATTTTGATAGATCAAGCGATTGTAAAATTTAAATAAAAGTAGGAACAAATAATGAAAGCAATAAAGGGAGGGGAGGGGGAGTTGATTATCCGACTATAAATTACTAGTGATTACCAAGAACAACTATTAAACTATGATCAAATAAATTAAAGATTCAATTAACATAAGATGACAAGATAAGTAGATTGATTTTTGGGTTTTAAAATATGATTAAAGAAATCAACCCTTGATCTTGTTTCGAATAATCTATGTAATTGATGTTATTGCCCATTTGGTTAGTCGTAGAACTCCTACTCCAAGATTAATAACAAGCTCTATCAATCTTGTTATCTCTTAAGTATGATTAATAAAAACAAACTCTTCAATTAATTCTACTCAAGTTATCAATTCCTAAAACAAGCTCTTTAAGAATCAATAGTCAAGTGCATTAAGAATCAAGATAATAGAGTAGATTCGATATAAAACTCGCAAGCTCGGTTTTAGTGGTCGAACTCTATGTTATCCTCAATAAAATAAATCTATTGTTTGCTACACGGGAATCGAATTCATTACAATTACGGATTATAAGCCCAATTCCAGCAGCACACTAACAAATATCCAAATGGGTGATCAAACCACAATTCAATTCATAAGTGTGAATCAACAATCCCAAATAACATAGAAAAACATAATCCAATCGGTTAACAATTGTAAAATTACATAAACATTCTCAATCCAAGATTCAACTAATGATCAAGGGCTGAAATAAGGGTGCTACTCACCCATAGAAGCTAAAACAATCAGAAAATAAGTAGAAAAGCAAGAAAACATGATACTAAAATAGATGAAACCCAAGATGTCAATTGGAGAAGGTGATCCTTCAATCTGTTGCCCAATATCCCTCCTTGGTGGCTTTGGTGGCTAGAAAATGGCTGAAATTGTGTTCTTGGATAAATCAAATTCGACATGGAACTTATACATATAGGGGAAGAGTTGCCACTTGAGTTTAAGGCAAAATCGCATTCATAATTTTAAAACAAGGCACAGAATCTCGGCCGAGATTCAAATGTGCCTCGGCCGATATGTGAAAAGAGGGTTTTCTGCTGGGTGAATCGAAGGCTGATCTCGACCGAGATGCTATTGAATCTCGGCCGAGACGTGAAAAGGGAAAATCAGGGCTTGCTAGGGTTTAACTCATCTAGGCCGAGATTAGGTTTCATCTCGGCCGAGATCTTGATCTCTTGAAAATCTAAATTTTCCCTAGAGAGTCATCTCGGCCGAGATGCATTGCCCGTCTCGGCCAAGATCTTCAACTCTTCAAAACTTCAAGTTTTCCCTGGAAGGTCATCTTGGCTGAGATCTTCCTTTAGCCTTGTCATTTGTTATCTCGATCGATCCATCGATTTCGTGATCTTTTGATGCTCTTTTTCGATCCATTTGCACCTATTTTAACACAAAAATGAACCAAACACATTATTTTTCCCAATGAGAATTAAATGCACGAATTACACGTGAAATTGCACAAAAACATCACTAAATTGACACTTAAAGCGTCCTAAAGTGTGTGCACGAACACGTGTATATAAATATATACTTAACCTTATCCTACAACCAGGGGCGGAACTATTAACTAATTTGGGGGTACACTTGTACCCCCAATTTGAATTAAAAAAAAATATATTAGTAGGTACTTATAAAAAAAAAAAAAAAAAAATGTACCCCCAAATCTCAATCCTATCCCCGATTTTTTATTTTTATTTTTTATGTATCGTACCCCCGATTTTTAAATCCTGGTTATGCCACTGCCTAAAACTCTAACTAGTAGAGTGGCAAGCAAGGGTCGAACCCACGAGGAACGGTAGTCTAGTGTCATTTTGATAGATTAAGCGATTGTAAAATTTAAATAAAAGTAGGAACAAATAATGAAAGCAATAAAGGGGAGGGGGGAGGGGGGTTTCATTATCCGACTATAAACTACTAGTGATTACCAAGAACAACTATTAGACCATCTTTATCAACAACCTCCCACAACCCAACCTATCAATAAAATATTCATTTCTCTCTCTTCCACATACACAACCTACTCCACAACCTAAAAAATACATTTTCACACTTTATCAACAACCCAACCCAACCCAACATTTTAATATATATTAATTTCTTTTATCCAAATACAGATTTTATTTCCCAGTAAAATCAATATTTTTGATACGGTTTAATAATTGCATATTATTTTTCGCGTTTTTTCTAATATATTTCAAGAATAAAAAAATATTTGAATTCCGTAATTACAATAAGTCGATTTTGTTTTTGCGGTACGTTTAAAATAACATGCTAAAAATAATAACCAAATTAAAATTGCAAAAGTTGAATTACGAAATCGAAAAAAATAAATTAAGCTACAAATACATGTCTGAAATACTAAATTACAAATATAAAAGATACAACTTATATATTTAATTAGCGGGACCAAATTTTCGCCATATATGCTCGACCAGGTCGTATTTAAGAGCGTTGTGAGCTTCCCTATTACGAAGTTGTTCCCTATTACTCATGTAACTGGACAGGTTTGCCATGCGTTTGGATCCATGATATGAAATGATAGAATATGTGAGGAAATAGAATACATTAGGCTCTATTTATAGAGGTGGCAAAATTTGGCCGATCCGACCCGGTCAAGTGGGGTCTGTCGGGCTAACGTCATATTTTGGGTCGGTCCAGGTCGGGCCAAAATTTAGTTAGTCTTAGATATATTCGGTCTGGCCCGTGGTATTTTCCTATAATATACTAAAGATTATCGGATCGGCCCGGGGTCCTCCGGGGATTTGGCCCATCGGACCGGTCCAGACGAGCCAACTCTTTATAAAAAGAATAAAATAAAGAGCTTCAAATTTTTATTCAAAATATGTCAACATTAGATTCTACTTGTAAAGGGAAAAAAAAAATAAGAATTTTGATAATTTTTTTAATTTTTATAAAATAAAAATTATATTATTTATTTATTATTAAAACTATATCCAAAAAATAATTTGATACAACAAATAAGGTACCGACATGTGGCAGGTTGTGGAAGGGGGTTGGGTTGTGGAATTGGTTAGTTGACCAACCCCATCCACAACCCAAGGTCATCAATGATTATACAATTTTCCTTTTATTTTTAATTCCAAGTTTTGTCTTTTTCTCATGCCCTTGCCCTCCAAGGGCATGGATAAAGATGGTCTTAAACTATGATCAAATAAACTTAAGATTTAATTAACATAAGATGACAAGATAAGTAGATTGATTTTTATGTTTTAAAATATGATTAAAGGATTCAACCCTTGATCAAGTATCCCCTTGTTTCGAATAATCTATGTAATTGATGTTATTACCCAATTGGTAGCCTTATAACTCCTACTCCAAGATTAATAGCAAGCTCATCAATCTTGTTGTCTCTTAAGTATGATTAATCAAAATAAACTCTTCAATTAATCCTACTCAACTTATCAATTCCTAAAACAAGCTCTTTAAGAATCAATAGTCAAGTGCATTAAGAATCAAGACAACGGAGTAGATTCGACATAAAACTCGCAAGCTCGGTTTTAGTGGTCGAACCCTATGTTATCCCTAATAAAATAAATCTATTATTTGCTACACGGGAATCGGATTCATAACAATATGGATTATAAGCCCAATTCTAGAAACACACTAGCAAATATCTAAATGGGTGATCAAACCACAATTCAATTCATAAGTGTGAATCAACAATCCTAAATAACATAGAACATTCGAAAAACATAATTCAATCGGTTAACAACTGTAAAAATTACATAAACATTCTCAATCCAAGGTTCAACTAATGATCAATGGCTGAAATAAGGGTGCTACTCACCCATAGAAGCTAAAACAAACATACAATAAGTAGAAAAGCAAGAAAACCTGATACTAAAATAGATGAAACCCAAGATGTCAATTGGAGAAGATGATCCTTCAATCTCTTGCCCAATATCCCTCCTTGGTGGCTTTGGTGGCTAGAAAATGGCTGGAATTGTGTTCTTGGATAGATCAAATTCGAAATGGAACTTAGTTGTCACTTGAATTTAAGGAAAAATCGCATTCACAGTTTTAAAACAGGGCACAGAATCTCGGCCGAGATTTAAATGTGGCTCCGCCAAGACGTGAAAAGAGGATTTTTTGCTTGGTGAATCGAAGGCTGATCTCGGCTGAGATGCAATTAATCTCGACCGAGACGTGAAAAGGGAATATCAGTGCTTGCTAGGGTTTGACTCATCTAGGCCGAGATTGGGTTTCATCTCGGCCGAGATCTTGAAATCTGAATTTTCCCTGGAGAGTCATCTCGGCCGAGATGCATTGCCCGTCTCGGCCGAGATCTTCAACTCTTCAAAACTTAAGTTTTCCTTGGAAGGTCATCTCGGTCGAGATTTGTAACCTGTCTCGGTCGAGATCTTCCTTTAGTCCTGTCCTTTATTGCCTCGATCGATTCATCGACTCCGCAATCTTTTGACGCTCTTTTTCAATCCATTTGCACCGGTTTTAACACAAAAATGAACCAAAGGCATTATTTTGCCCAATGAGAATTAAATGCACGAAATACACGTGAAATTGCACAAAAAAATCACTAAATTGACACTTAAAGCGTCTTAAATTGTGTGCACGAACACGTGTACCAAATCTCTTCAAATTTAGAACTTTGTTCGTCCCAAACAAATAAAGAAAAAGAAGAAAGAATACGTGTTTAGGACAGATTTAAGTGGCAATCGATTTCAGATTATTTTCTTAAAAGCATGGCAAACATGAAAGTAATGAGCACGTGTGATAGGCGAAATCCACTACTTTCTACACTCTGACATTCTCCACTTGAGATCCTTACCGGGTGAGTGTATCTCTCAAATCTCGAGTGTATCAAGTGGGACGTGTTTACGCTTGCATTGAAGTGCATGAACCGCCTACCATAGGCTTGCCAATCATCTAAACTTGAAAACGTACTTGACAAGTGTGGCAAAGAATCAAATAGGTCTTTATATAGGTTGTAGTGTTGGCTTGGGGTAAGGTGGGATGATTCTAGGTAAGAATGACTATAAAAATGGACTAAACGAGTGGGCCCTACCCGTCTACCCCTCAAACAATAGTCATTCTTCATTACCTTCTCAACTCCCAATCAAGTCGATCCTAAGATTCGACTTCCTCAACTCGAACTAACCTACTGATCTCTTGTTTATCAACTCTCAATTGAAGTATATATCCTATGACTTTTTTAACTTTTAAGAGTGATGATCACAAGAAGTGTGATTTTTACTAGCCTTTCGAATTCTAACACTAAGAAAGTATATACAGTCAACAATTTCTGTTTTTCTGAGTTTTCGACTTTTTTCTCAATTTTCGATTTTTCTCTTTTTTTTTTTTTATTTGAAAAATATTTACAACCAATGGAGAGGTTAATAATCTCGTTTTTTTCCTATTTTGTATTTTTCCTTTCACCCTTCAACATTTTCTACTAGTCATCCACTTAAAATCGTTTAAAAAATAATCATCCACTTAAAAGATTTTTAACACCTAAAGTTCACATTAGGGTTTAGAATATCTAAGGAGGTGTTTGGTTGGGGTTGGAGGAGATCCTGCCATTAAAAATGCTAGAATTTAGAATAAAGAAGAATAATAAAAATGTATGTTTATTTTGAGATTGTATAGAGGAAGATTGTGTTTTAGATGTCAAATTAATGCTGAAAAAGGTTAGTGGATGTAATATTATAGATAGATTTTATAGGATAAGATTATATTGAGGTCAAAATATGAATTTAAACCTCAAAACAAATAAGAATCACGTATTTTAATATCCTAAATTCATGCGTGATAAGTAGAAAACAAATATCCCCTAAGGCCTCGTCTACTTTGAATTTAGGATTAAGGTGGGATGGGATAAGAAGGTGACTAACGAGGGGAGGGGACAATTTTTATAGAAAACAATCCATTGACTACTTTAGAGATATATTATGGGACACAATATATCTCTTACTTACTTTAAAATCAAATTAACAATATTGCCCTCAATTTTTATAATTTATAATTTTCCTTAAACCTTAGCGATCAATTTTAAACATCCGTCAGCCTTTTTCTAAAAAAAGAATACAATTCCAACATAAACGTTCTATTATCTTTGAAAGAAATATCAAGTTTTCCATTTTTTTTCTTTCTTTTTACAGATTGAGCAAACTAAAGCTCCTTATCTTGCTCGGAAACAGATTAAAAAAGAAAATTGTTTCATACGTGAAAGAGGTTTAAATCTAGGAACTTGTCTTTTTAGAAAATAAATAGTAAAACAAAGGAATTCACATAAAAGAAATAAAGAAGATTAAAAAAAAAAGAGAGACAACTTCAACAATCAGATTCAGTCAGATTCGAGAATCTCCCATGGCTAGGGTGTGTTTTCTTCATATGTGAAAGATGGGAGAAAAGTATTTAGAAAAGAATTGATAAATCTGACTCAAAACAGAGGGATAAACTTAGCTTCAAAAATCGCTACAGTATTAAGGACAAAGCGTGTCCCTCCTAGTGAGGAAGGATACTAATCTCCAGTTTTGTTCCCTATTTCCAATTTGAATCCGGACCTAGAAATTCCGTAATTTTGTACTTTAAAGCAATCATCGGATTAGGTGTGATTATTTATTCCTATCACCCCTTTTCACTCAAAGTAGCGAGGCCTAAATGTTTAGTTTGCTTTTGGTAGGAAGAATTTTTTTTTTCTTAAATAAAAGAAAAAAGAAAAAGAAAATCAACGTTTTTTTCTTTTGTTTTCTTATAAAGAATATCAAACTATGAGCAGAGGAAAAACAGAAAAAAAAAAAAAGAAGAAAAAACCTATGAGCGGAGGAATTTCTTGAATCAAGTGAGAGTGTGAGGAAGCATTAGTTGCAGACGAAATTAGTTAGACTTGGTAATTGACAGCCCTAGCAGTGAAAGCCCGTTCCCCTCTGGGTACATTCATTCAGCCTCCACGGAGACAATAATGAAACCAATTCCGCCACCGGCGGGCGAGGAAGTCGGCCCCAAGCTCCTTCGATTTGCTTACTTCATCGGCGCCGGAGGTAATTGTACAAATCTTTATCTATTTCTTCACTTCATTCTTACCCTTTGCGGACTTCTAAACTTGCGGGCTTTTTACTGAAGTTCTGTGCACTGCCGCCATTAACAAGTGGAAGGATTTCGAAAGAAAGCCAATGATTCAGAAGCAGCAAGAGACAACCGAATCATCTGTTGAGTGCCCCTCAAATGTGGTACATAAGGCTGTGGAATGAACTTCTATATCATTGAGAAAAAGTTACTACTAAGAACCCTTGTTGCCAATAATAATTAACTTCTTTGATTTAATTTTTTGTATTGCTAAGTAGTTTTTTAAAAGAGGATATAATGAACCAGTATATGTTTTCAGACTGCTATCATTTTCCCTACGGATTACTTAAATAATATTGATTCTTGCGGCATTCGTAGTGCCATTGTGTCGTTTTGTATTTTGTTACATTGTTTACATGTTTTGATGGAGACTGCAAAATATATATGCACTTGTTCTATAAATTTAGTTGCTGGTTCAAAAATCAAGGTTTATCATAACTGTCCGCTGCATATTGTTCCCCTTGATAGTATTAGCTGTGGATTATTTTGTTGTTATTGCTGATAAAAAATCTGAGCTTTTATTGGGTCATTTATTTAGATTAGGCAATGGATATTTTAAGCAGTTTATGCGAATCTAGAAGATTGGTATGCAGTTGGGGTTCAACAGATTTTCATTTGCTAATGGCCTACAAAAGAGCTCAAAGGCTGTGTATTGTTAGCTATATATACACACCACATTCTCTTCATAAGGGTTTGTTGGTTTTTCTTACAAAAAATGAAATGGTTTTTGAGTTTAATGTTTTTGTTATGATGTAAAGTTAGCCCACTACCTTAATTCAGTGAGTGGCTTTACTTTTTGAGATTTATTGGCCTACCTAGATGCATTAAAAATAATATGATGCAGTATGCTTGAGTTGTGATGATCCTTGAGATAGAAAGAGAATTATAGTTTTATAGAATATTGGCATCCATGGGAAGCTGACAAATTTGGAAGTGTAATACAAGGAAACTGGATTTGCACATTGAACATCCATTCAATTTATTGATCTTTTTCTGGTATCAAAACCTTCTTCAATTCATAAACAAATTTCATTTTATCTTGTCTAAATTTGTGGACATTGCTCGATAATAGCTAGGTGACACACTTGTACATGTTGAATTAGGCTGTGTATAGATGGCAACCCAATGCTTTGCTAGCTAGCTTCCTCAGTTTGCAGTAAAGATCCCTTGCTATGAACATCAACGTCTCTGTAACTTTGGTGTCGGCATACTGATTTTTTGTTTTCGAAGCTTCAATAGTCCCTCACCACAGTTTATTGATACTGTTTTAGGAACTAAATTCTTCTTACGGATAATATATGAGTTCTTCTAGAGACCTTATTTCACTGGCTTGCTGAGGAGCAACTTCTTTACGATTGGGGAATTGCTGCATTTCCTCTTGAGTAGTCTAGATTCTCCTGTCAACAGCCATAGTGAATGATATTTTATAAATATATAGAAGGTTTTGTGACAAAAAAACTTATTCAGAAATAATATTAACCACATGAATAGTAGAAAATTTTGCGAAAATTGATAGAAAATATAGTTGAAGATAAGGACAAGTGCATGCTGGAGCATGAGGCTAGCCATAGTGTCAGCTGACATATTGATGTATGTAACATCTTGAAGCACTCTTCAATTAGTCTTGTGTAAAATCTGTAAGATACAGAGCTAACAGCAATGTTTGGCTCTTGGGCTCATTTTGTCTGTTCTCTCTAGTTGCACGGAATTCCTATCTTTGTCAATGCATTTCCAGTAGGTTTTGAGTTTATCCAGATAGTTAGTTATTTATCCATATTGCCAAACATAAGGTGTGCGTTGTCAACTTACCCCACAAGATTCCTTCTTCTCAAACTAGAACAAAAAGAGAGAGAAGGGAGGAGGAGTCTGGAACGCACTTTATTAAAGTAGGGTGGTTGGGTTAGGATGTGTTTAGGGGGCAAGTAAAGTAGTGCGAGTTCTAGTCCGCCGCCCACCTCTGCTTACTCTGCTCCGCCACCGAGCTTCACTTCCTCTGCTTTATTTCAGCCTTTCTTTATCAGTTCTCATAAAAAAACAAAAACAAAGGAACTCAACTCGTTCTCGGGAAAAACTCACAACAATCCATGTTGTCTTTTTCTGGTGTGTACAGTCTTTGTTAAGTGTGTATAATAATAACCATAAAACAAATTGTAAAGGGTAAAACTTTATATTAAAGTTGGCTACTTGTTCATATACTTCCAACGGACTACACGTGCGCCACCACATCTGAATTGCACCTTGTTTGTACATATTCGACACTTTTCAGAAATGTTTCACTTCATCCATTTCACGAGATCTAACTAAGCTCGTATCTCCCTCTTCCCCAATTTCCAACACAGAAAGAGACTAACCTCAGGCCCTCTGGTATTATTATTAAGAAGCCTTTTCACACACTCCACAAAACCTCACCCCACTGCTATGGCCTCCTTCAACCACGGCCACTTCCGTTGTAACTTTGCCAACTGGATTCTCCAGCAAAATCAGGACCTAGAAGAACTTGTGAATGCCAATTCTGCAAACACCAGTGAACCAAAGTTGAAGCTTTTGGTGGAAAAGGGCATCAGGCACTTTGAGGAATATTGTGAAAGGCGAGCTCTAATGGTGCGACACGACGCCCCTTGTTTCATGTATCCTCAGTGGTGCTCTGCCTTCGAGAATGCCTTCTTGTGGAACGGAGGCTGCCGCCCCTCCCTCTTTATCAGGCTCCTCTACTCTGTTTGTGGGTCCGAGCTCGATGAGCTGTTAAGGGGAAACGGAAAGGGGAACCTAGCTGACCTATCTGCTAAGCAGCTCGATATGATTAATGCATTGCATTGCAAGATTATCAAAGAGGAGGACAAAATATCCACCAAGACTGCAACTTTACAGGCACACCGTTATCCTCTTCTTTTCATTTCTTTATATAAATTAAATGGGCTAAGGGCATCCACAATGCATCATTAATTTGTATCTGCCACATCATTGCCACATCACTGCCATCTCAAAAGTTAATACCCACTCAAATTGTACCTATTTCTCCCCAATCCTCCTATGTACAAATGACACTATTTGCGGGTCCCACATGCAAACTACCATATTGTTTTCATATTTACAATTCATTAAAATTTTATCTACAATTTTCACACATACAATTAATTTAATTAATATTCGTAATTCTTTTTTTAGTTAAATTAAATTTTCAGATTTTTTTTAAAAAATTAATTAATTAATTTTTTTAAATATTATAACAACAATAAAAATTTATATTCAATTTCTTTTTTATACTATGATAAAAAAATAATGAAATTAAATAATAAAAAAGGAATGACCCTTTTTAAAACAATGTTTCAATGTTATGAATTAAAAAAAAAAAAACAGAAAAAAAAAAACGGAAATTAACCCCCTGCTGCCCAATTTTTGTGGGTACAATTATTTGTACCCATTTTTCTCTCTCTCCTCCACATCACTCTCCTACAATGCTATTTGTATCCAATGGGGGGTACAAATTAATATTTGTACCACCCCATTGGTGATGCTCTAAGGAGGCTCATTAATGATCCAGAATGTTAATAGATAGCTACGGAGAAAAATGCAAAATTGGTCCTACTTGGTAAATCTAAAATTTAATTTTTTTTATTTAGTTCCATTTATAATAGATTGAGTTCTAAAATAGCCAAAAACTTTGGATTTGACAAAACGAGAGAAAATGTCACCATCTTGTGAGTTTTCCAACGAAAATTCCGATTGTGGTAACGTCAAAACGCAATCTACGATGACTCAAAAGATGGGTTACTGAATTGAAAAATTTGATTTCGACTGCTTTTGTCTTTAGTAGGATTAACTTTACATTCTTGACTCTTGAATAGGGGGATTTATCCTAATTTTGCAGGTGCCACATGGAATTTTTTAATATGAATGGTCAATTTTTTGTTGATTTCCAATTCCAATATAACGTGACATCCTTTGAGAGAGGGTAGATAGAAAAAACAGAGGAAAAAGGTCATGGTGTGACTACTAGGTGTTGATGCAGGAGGAAATAGCAGACGATCCACTTGCAATGATAGCGAAAAGTGCAGGACGGGTAGGGGAATGGAGCCAAGACCTAGACCGAACTATGGGTGATCATTCCCACTCGTTGGCCACCATTCTGGTGGAGGCCGATAGGCTTCGACTCAGCTCGTTCAAGGAGTTGTTTGACATTCTCACACCTTTACAGGCCGTTGATCTTCTCATTGCTACTAAGAAACTTCACATTTCCATGCACGAGTGGGGCAAGCAAAAGAACTGCCGGTTAGAACAACATCCTACGTGATCACCAACTTATATATATATTTATTTATTTTCTGTAACTGTTTTTATTTTTATTTTTCTTTCCTTTTTCATGTGAATAAAGCCATGAAGTGCCCTTTGCCTTTTGATTGGCCTTGTACATGTTAAGGGTGTTGCCCTTTTTGTTCCTGGCTTGTTGCAAACGAGATCACAGTATTTAAATGGTGTTTTATCTTCTATTTTAACTTTATTAGTACATATCACGTGTATGTCTATGATGTCCTTTTATGTATGTGGAATGTACTTGATGGGTATGGCCCAGTAACTTCGGATCGGGTTGACACTCCGATCCGACCCGAGCGACTAAGCCCAGTAACCGGCCCAGAAGCATGCGGCCAGAATAGCGTGGCCTAAATAGCGTGGCCCAATTGCAGCGTTCCCCACGTTCTTGGCCCATAATCTACTCCCAACTTCCATGCAACAGGAATATGCGCAATTATAGGGAGTTAGTTAGGGTTTGGAATTGAGTAGTATAAGTAGGAGAATTGTTCTCAGAATTGGGGTTCGCGGTTTTGTATTCTAAAACTGTTACGTGTAAACTCAAAGAGGATAGTGAAAGAAACACCTCGGGAAGTGCCATTTTTGAGCCCGTGGACGTAGATCTCCGGATCGAACCACGTACATTTTGTGTTTTTTCATATTTCTTGCATTGATTTTCGTTGAGTTTCTTGGATACCGGATTGCGCTTTATCAATTGGCGCCGTCTGTGGAAAACGCAAGTGATTGTGATATTGACATTGCATTTGGTATACTAACCACTCGCTTAAATCAATCTCGCCAAGGTGATCAGATCAACCAAGATCCACCCGTGGATCAAGTTTTGCCGCCGAGGCAATCGCCGGTGCGGGATACATCTCATCATCAAGGCAACCAAGGCCCGGTTATGAATCCGGACAACCAATTCTTACCTCTACCCCCACAAGACATGCAAAACCTTAATCCCGCTGCCGCACGGCCGCAGGTTAATATTCAAATGACTCCAGAACTACTCCAGGCTTTCCTACAAGAACATGCTCATGTTCTCCAAGACTGGGCGGCCAATCGCCTGAATCATGATGGACCTGCCGGACACGCTACCAATCCCGCAGTGCATCCACATCGTCAGCACTCGCACGGCCGACAAGATCCAGCGCACCGTGGGCGTCAGGATCGGCGACGGGAGCGACCTGGTTCTCCCGAGGACCATGGGAGTTCTAATGGGTCGAGACAGCGCAACGACGAACCTGCAGACGTCGATCGCCGCCGTCCACTTAACGCGGCTAAAAGAGTTCGTTATGCCAATCCTCATACTCTAGATCTCCAGGAGTATGAGCGAGTACAACACAATATCGAACTAGATAGAATCTTAGGCCTTGACGCCAATGGGGATATTATCACACCATTCTCTCAAGAAATTATGGCCACGTCCCTTCCCGAAGGGTTTAAAAGGCCTGCCATACCACCTTACGACGGCACGGGGGATCCAGCCAATTTTCTTGGAGCTTTTAGGCACAACATGCTCAGCCGCGATCATACCACATCCCTTCACTATTGTAAGATCTTCCCCGAGTATCTTCAGGACGAGGCTCGGGTTTGGTTTGATTCTCTTCCTCGTAATAGCATATCCTCTTTTAGAGAACTTGCCGAGCACTTTTGGGCACGTTTCGAAGCACGTGCTAAGCCCATGGCCACTTTGGCCGACCTTATGAATATGGAACAACGGGACAGCGAAACCGTTACTCAATTTCTTGACCGCTTTACAGCGGAGAGTCTTAAGGTAGGAGGCTGCTCGGATGATGTAATCATCAACGCCTTCATGAATGGTCTTCGTCCCGGACCGCTCTACACCGAGTTGGTTCGTAATCCTCCGGTCACAATCCGAGCTTTGTTTAATACTGTGTGCAGATATGCTAAGGCCGAGGAGCAGACTCGTCGGAAGCGTGAGAAACATGCTAGTAAACGGCAATCCGATAGGGCACAGGTTGGGCCCAGCACACGACCCAGTGCTTTTTCTCGTCTGACCCAGGGGCGTTCAGAATCTCGAGGGGCTATTCCACAATTCACCCCGCTCACAAAATCGCGAGCTGAAATTCTTTCTGTTCACAAGAATGATTTACGGCCCTGTCCGCGGATGACTGCTCCGCCTGAAAAACGAAACCACGAGAAGTGGTGCGCGTACCACCATGATCATGGACATGAGACGGAGGAATGCCGAGAGCTCGGGAAGGAAATTGAAGATTGTCTAAAGAAAGGCTTCTTGCGACAATATATTGCTCGGACCGATGACAAGCCTCGGTCCAGCCAGAATGGGGGTTCATCCCAAAACCGTGGAGGTTATCATGACCGTGGTTCGCGTCAAAACAGGCCGCAATGGCAGAACAATAGGCCGGGGTCTAACAATTATGCACGACAAGACCATGGAAATCGTCAACATCCTCGTTTTTTGCCACCACCACCTCCTCCGGGAGGACCCGGAGACAATGCACCTAATCACGTCATAAACGTGATTTACGGGGCCCTTCCCACTGGGGCTTCGCGAAATGCTTTGAAGGCAGAGGCTCGCCGACCTCCCCCCGAGGAGCCGCGTCATAAGCGCCTCCATCAATCTGAAACAGTCAGTTTCACTGATAGAGATCCAGTTCCAGAGATTACACCCCATACCGACGCCATCGTCATTGACATGACTATAGCTAATGTTACAGTCAAGCGAGTCTTCGTAGACAATGGAGCCGCAGTGAGTGTTATATTCACCGACTGTTTCCAGAAAATAGGGATTCCTCGTGAGCAACTTCGGCCGGCCCCTGGGCCGTTACAGACCTTCACCCAGGGCGAAGTTCAGCCAGATGGCGTTATTAATCTCCCGGCATCTCTGGGAACTTATCCGGCGATAAAAACCATTTTTGTGGATTTTTACGTAGTTAACTCTCCGTCCCCGTATAATATAATTTTGGGTCGGGATTGGCTTACCCCCGCCAGAGCCATATGCTCCACATACCACCTCGCGCTAAAATTCCCTACATCGCATGGCGAAGTGGCTATCCGCGGTAATCAGCGGGTTTCAAAGGAGTGCATGTACGTCGCACTCAAAAAGGCAACAAAGGCTCCTCCTAAACAGCAGCTTCAGGTGGCATCATCGACTTTCGAACCTCCGCTATGTACATCACTGGGGGACACCACTGTCCAGGTGCCGCTTGATCCATCCAAGCCCGAACAAACAGTAACTGTCGGTGCCGTGGACGTGCCGTGGTTACATCAGGCCATCATCCAGACCTTGCGGGAGTATTCCGACGTTTTCGCCTGGTCTCCTTTGGATATGCCCGGGGTCTCTCCTGATGTAATAACCCACAAATTGAACATCGATCCCAGTGTCAAACCTATACAGCAAAAACAAAGGAAATTCGCTCCGGAGCGAAACGCGGCCATTCGAATCGAGGTACAACAACTTTTAGATGCAGATATCTTGTTTGAAGTCTATTACCCTTCTTGGCTGTCTAATCCTGTGATGGTAGTAAAGTCCAGCGGGGCTTGGCGAATGTGCGTCGACTTCTCCGATCTCAACAAACACTGTCCGAAGGATTGTTATCCTTTACCCTCAATCGACCAAAAGGCCGAAACCATTACTGGGCACGTGGCGCTTTGTTTCTTAGACTTATACAAGGGGTACCATCAGATCCACATGGATCGTCAAGATGCCCTCAAAACGGCGTTTATCACTGATTTTGGATGTTTCGCCTTCAAGAAAATGCCCTTCGGGCTCAAGAATGCGGGAGCCACATATCAACGTCTTATGGACCGCGTTTTTCGCGATCAAATAGGTCGCAATATTGAGGTTTACGTTGATGATCTGGTCATAAAAAGTACCTCCCATTCTCAATGTGTGCAGGACATTGTTGAAACGTTGCGTACTCTGCGGCGTTACAATCTGCGTCTTAATCCGGCAAAATGCACCTTCGGTGTTGGTTCCGGAAAGTTTCTCGGGTATATGGTTTCGCAGCATGGCCTTCAGGCCAATCCGGCTAAGCTTCGGGATGTGTTAGATCTGTAACCACCGAGGACGTTCAGAGACGTACAACGTCTCACTGGTGGTTTGGCCGCCTTAAATCGCTTTTTGTCTAAAGCTGCGGAGCGTCAACTCCCATTCTTCAAGATTTTGAGACAGGCGAAGTCATTTGAGTGGACTCCGCAGTGCACCGAGGCTTTCGAGGCTTTAAAGCGTCATATACAGCAACTGCCCACTCTATCGGTTCCTCTCTCCGGAGAGCCGCTCTACATATATTTGGCCTCCGCCGAAGAAGCCATTAGCGCCGCTCTTGTGTGCAAAGTCAATGGTGTTCAATATCCGGTGTATTTTGCAAGCCGAGTACTTCACGGGGCGGAGACTCGATACTCCATGGTGGAAAAAATAGTGCTCGCCCTCATCATGGCGGCTCGGCGTTTGCGGCCATATTTCCAAGGGCGCGAGATACAGGTTTTAACCAATCATCCCATCCGTCAGATTCTTGTTAAGCCCGAGGTGTCGGGTCGCCTCGCCAAGTGGGCTGTCGAACTAGGAGAGTATGATATTCAATTTCTTCCCCGCCGAGCTATCAAGGTTCAAGCACTTGCAGACTTTTTGGCCGAAACCCCAGGGGATAATCATGGATCCTCCGCAGACAATGATAATCATCACCCTATTGCTCTTGAACCCACACCTCGCAAGTGGCAATTATATGTGGACGGTGCTTCCACAGCTCGTGGAAGTGGTGCCGGGGTGCTTCTTATTGACCCCGAGGGAGTTGAAGTTAAGTATGTTATTTGATTCAAATTTAAGGTGACCAATAATGAGGCAGAATACGAGGCAGTTCTCGCTGGGCTCTGGCTCACTCAATCCTTAGCTATCCACCATCTTGAGCTCTTCACGGACTCCGAGGTTGTATCCAATCAGATCCAGGGTACTTATACCGCTAAGGATGAAACGATGATCAGGTATCTCGCGTTAACACTCAAACTTATGTCAACTTTTGATACGATTGTTATCCAGAAGGTACCACGTACACAGAATGTTAAAGCTGACGCGCTCAGTAAATTAGCCTCCGCGGTTCGGACTAGTGTATCTCCGGATATTCTGGTCGAAGATTTATTTCATCCGGCGATTCATGAGGCAACGGTCTCAGTATTGATCGACAGTGGCCCAAATTGGATGACTCCCACCGTTCAATATCTCCGAGATGGAACTTTGCCGAAGGACAAGCTGCAGGCTCGGCAGATAATTCTCAAGGCACCCAAGTATTCATTCCATGATGGAATCTTGTACCGCCGGTCATACTTACAACCAAATCTTCGGTGCCTTGCTCCTGCCCAGGCCGATCAGGTTCTTCGGGAGGTTCACGAAGGGGCCTGCGCCAGTCATATTGGCTCACGGACGTTGGCCAAAAAAATTCTTCGGTGGGGGTACTATTGGCCGACCTTGTTTAACGATGCCCATGACTTAGTGACCAAGTGCAGCAAGTGTCAATTGCATTCCCGTGTGAAACACCTGCCACAGACCGAGCTCACTGAAATTCAAAGTGCGTGGCCATTTATCCAATGGGGAATTGATATTGTCGGCCCATTTCCAATCGCTTCGGGTGGACTAAAGTTTCTTGTGGTCGCCGTTGATTATTTCACCAAGTGGGTAGAAGCCGAACCTCTTACTGCCATCACTGGTCAGAACGTTTTGAGGTTCGTCTGGCGAAATATTATATGTCGCTTCGGCATCCCGAGCACTATTATTTCGGATAACGGCAAACAGTTCGCCAATGATCCCTTCCGGTCGTGGTGCGAGGAGCTCCACATTAAACAAATTTTCACCTCGGTAGCTCACCCGCAAGCTAACGGTCAAGTCAAAGTCACTAACCGTACACTCCTTATGGGTATAAAGAAACGTTTGGATCATGCTAAAGGTCTGTGGGCCGAGAATCTTCCGCAGGTTCTTTGGGCCTATCGCACTACGCCACATACTTCTACTGGGGAGACCCCCTACAGCCTTACTTACCGCTCCGAAGCTGTTATTCCGGCGGAAATCAGCGTACCTAGCCCTCGCCTCGCAACTCTGAATCCCGAGGATAATGACGAAGCTCTCCGTACAAACTTGGATGAGCTTGAATATCGTCGTGATCAATCCTTCATCCAGCAAGCCAAGTGTAAGCAACGTGCAGCTCAGTATCATCACCTCCGGGTCCGGGGTACTCAGTTCAATGTCGGGGACTTAGTACTCCGACTCAACTCAGCCAGCAAGGCTGCCCCCGAGGGGAAATTACATGCTACCTGGGAAGGTCCTTATCGCATTGTTGCTACGCACGATTTCGAGTCCTACCAGTTGGAGCATCCGGATGGAACCCCGATTCCCCGAAGCTGGCATGTTACCAACTTAAGACGTTTCTATCTATGAACACCAAATGACAAGTATCATTCCTATCTTTATGTTCATTGTACATTTCTTTTTCGTTGCAATTGCTCTTTGTATTTTTTAAGTTGCTCCGGCACTGACATTGAATAAAAGTTCTTTATTTGGGCATCTTACTGTGCTTTCTTCTACGTTACGGGGATGCCCTAGCGTAGTCGTACTATTATTTCTCGTCTCCGGACAATTCTCTCTCTCTCCCAGTCCGTCCGGGGAGATTCACGTTTCGTCCCCGGACTCGTATCACCCTCTCGCCTGTTTAACCGGAGAGGTGCTTTACTCCCGCCCGATCCGTCCGGGGAGATTTAAATTAGCGCTGTCCATATCGTGTTCCCGAACACCCGTTAACGCAATTATTACTTCTGGTTAACAACTCGTTGTTTTCCTTAACACGACTTTGCAAACCAAAATGGTTTATTAAATTTTTTCAATTAAAGGATACAAGGTTCTTTACGTATTACTTAAACAAAAAAAAAAAAAAAAAAAAAAAAAAAAAAAGGGTTCCTTTTCATAACTATCTATGGCCTCCGAGCCAGTATTCGGCGCTCCGGCGTTGAGATCTGTTCCTGGGCCTACTTCGTGTCCTCCGGGATTCTGAGGCTTCACCGCGGTGAGCCCCGGCTCTCTCCCCTCCTCGGCCCACTCGGCGCCGCGGGCTCGTCCTTGGCATTTGTCTGGGAGTTTCGCCTCTTGTGCGGCCTCGAAGACTCGGCTGCGGTGTAGACCTTGGTGTTTGGGCCCATTTCATGGGATCCCACTCCGCGGGGTCCATCACTTCGATCTCTTCGGCCAGTTTCTCCACTTCTTCTTCCGCAACAGCCAAGGGAACTTCTTCGACAGCGGTCACCGGGGCCGGCTCTTGGATTACTATCCCTTTGCCTTTTCCCGCCGGTCTCTTTCTACTCCTCCGTGGAGCTTTCGCGATCTCTTGGCCCCGGCTGGAGCTTGCAATATACTCTTCGGCAGTGTGCTGCCACCTACCGCGTTCTCTCAGACCTTCATACATATTGAGGAGTAACTCCAACACCTCTCGCTTTCTTACAAGCTCCGAGGACTCGGCCGGACCCCTCGCCATTAGTGCTGAAATTTCATTTTGAATCTCTACGACCCGCTCCTCAACTTCCTCAAATGTCAGTAAGCCAAACTCAGTCAGTATCCGGTCATACTCCCTTTGATGAATGAGGACTCGGTCCAGTTCAGCAACTTTTGCCAGGTACTTTAACTTCTGATCCCAGGCTCTCTCCTCGGCCTCCTTCGCCCTTCTCTCTGCAACGGCCGCCCGCTTTTCTAGCCTCGGCACTACTTGCATTTGCAAGTTATTCTTCTCTCCGCGGAACCACTCTAATGACTGCATGAGCTTCTTTATCGTGTCGTGCAATTCCGCGGTATTCTGAACAGACAACGGAATCAACAAGAAAGATCAATCTCAAGCATAGAATGAACGGCAACTCAGTTAATCAACAACATTTATATTCAACACAATCAGAGTACATTATCCATGGTCCGGTACAAGGGATTTACATTTACTCCTATTGTCTACTACATCAAATTTGAGGGGAACGACTGACCTCCTCCTCGGTCCCCTCGGCGTCTTCGGGCACCTCCTCCTGTTGGCCTTCAGCCGTTCCGACCTCCTCTTCCACCGTAATTGCAGCAGCTTCCATGCGGAGGGGGGGGGGCCTCTTTGTTTCGGGGCCCAGAGATGAACTCACCCCGGCAGAATGCCAGGAATTCCTGGTCTTGGTCCACCTCACAGCTTGCAACCTCCTCGGCCCTTAAAATTTCTTTCTTCTCTGCCAGAACTTTTACAAGGGGCCACTCCGGGAGGTGCGTTAGAGCTTTATAGTAGGCCTCCTCCACCCCGGCCACAGCATTATAGTCATACCCGAACTCTGGACGATATACGTCCACATTCGGGTAGACCTCTTTGACCTGCTCCAGTAGCAACGATCGCGTGGCCGTGTCCCCGATAGCAACGAAGTCGGTCTGAAAGTTGAGAAATGTGCTCGTCTGGAGTAACTTCTCGGCAAACGCTTTCAGCATGGCCTCCTGACCTTCGACAATCGCCGCTTCTCGGGCCTTCATCTCTGCCCGCAGCTGAGCCGTTTCTTCGCGAAGGGCCCCGGCTTCCGCCTCCACCTCGCGCAGTCGCGCAACCTCATTCTCCACCAAAGCCGTCCTCCCTTGCCACAGTGGCCAGCTCTTCTTTGGCCTCCTTCTCGTTTTTTCGGCCAAGCTCCATAATCCCCCGCGCAAAGCGCAAAAGCTCCTCGGCGTCTGCCCCCTCCAACCCTAGCAGACTTGGGGGCCCCTGCTCCTTCAAACATCACCAAAGACAAAACAAGAAAATTAGTACTGGTCGCGTACACGTCATTTACACGTACAGCAACTAACAGGAACTCTCATATTTAGAGTCTTTTGGTTGATGACGGAGGTGTCCCGGATGGTTCTGACCTCCTCTTTGCTCCGGGGGTTGACCCCGCCGCCACTACTCGCTCTTCCGACCCAACAGGGGGTCTTGAACTGGGTGACGTCTTCCCCCGGGGAGACACCTCCGCAATTTTTCCCTTCTTCTTGGCTGCCGCAGCCACTGCGGGGCTTCCGGCTGGTTCCTTTCCGAAGCGTCCCACTACATACAGAAATTCGAGTTAGTCCTGCACAAGGCAACAATTTTTAAACAGATATGAGAACTCATACCCTCCTCGGCAACCCCGGCTCCCAACTCTTGACCCTGGGTGGGATTCCCGGCCGCATCGCCCGAATAATATGGGCTCAGTCCAGCCTCCTCCAGCTCTTCCTCAGTACACAGGGTCTTGAAAGTCCCCACTGCACCGAATATATCCACAACCTCGGCCTCCGGATCCCCCACCGGGGCAGTATCTAGCACCTCCTCCCTTCTCCACCCCGGGAAGGCCACACCGGTCTTCACAAAGATGAACTTCTCCTTCCACCCTTCCACCTTACTGGGGTTTTGTACCTTGAAACCACCTCGTGCTCGGGGACTGAAGGAGTACCACCCCTTGGATTTCCCGAATGCTTTTAGTTGGTAAAAATACCTAAATAGCTCTACGGTCGGTTCCACCCCGGAATTCTTGCATACTACGGTGAACCCGACTACTTACCTAATCGCGTTCGGCGCTAATTGGCTCAAGGCGATGTTATAATATCTCAATAGCGGGATAACTATGTCCCAAAGGGGGAATCTCAAACCTATTTTTAAGGGGTCTATATATACACCAATGAAACCTTGCGGGGGGCAACAGGCCCTATCGCCGGGATCCGGCACTATATATTCTAAATTAAATGGGAAATAGAAGGAAGGGATTAAGGTCTCTATCTGCACTCGCGTCATCCGCGACGCTACAGTGGACACTTCAAGGTCATTCTCCGTACATTCATAAAAATCGACGATCCTAATGTTGGTTTCCATGCCGTCGACCCTTTCCACTGTCCTAATCTCACTCCTCTCTGGAATAACATAGCGAATGGGTGGCACATCTAACGGAGAGCTCTGGGTCCCTACTTCCTTAACAGAAGAAGAAGATGATGAAGAAGGCATACTTACTTGGTTTGAGTTTGAGAAGTTTTGAATTTGAGATGAATCACAGGCGCACATAATTCTCCTTTTTTCTCGCTTTCTAAAACTTGCCAATCACAATGTAGAAGATGAAGTGTACTGTACCATTATCCCACATATGTATTCAAGGAACCAACGGTCTAGATATGGCCTATTCAAATTCAGCGTTTCCGATTTGAACGTGCTAAACACGCGCCTTGGGAACAGGTTTATGGGAAATTGCAGAGCGTGTCACTTCACATCCCTCTTTCTCATGATGGCGCCGCCAATCACATCAACCTCATTCTTGACCAAGAAGATTTGGACAGCACTCCGGTGCCTCCTTCACCTTGGCCAGATTGCTGTCTTCTTTCGCCACACTTTATTGCCTTCGTGGCGCTCGGGCCCTCGCCATCACCTCGGGGATGTTCAGCCTAGTCTGATTCGGCCTCCGCGGACTTCACCACGGATTAACTCCGACTCCGAAAATTCTCGGCTTCCCAAAAATACTTCGGCTCACAAGTGACCGCAGCTCATCTTGCTGGCAACTCCACCCCGGTCGTTACCGAAGCTCCTTCCTCGCTCCGGCTGGGGGGGGCATCTGATGGGTATGGCCCAGTAACTTCGGATCGGGTTGACACTCCGATCCGACCCGAGCGACTAAGCCCAGTAACGGGCCCAGAAGCATGCGGCCAGAATAACGTGGCCTAAATAGTGTGGCCCAATTGCAGCGTTCCCCACGTTCTTGGCCCATAATCTACTCCCAACTTCCATGCAACAGGAATAGGCGCAATTATAGGGAGTTAGTTAGGGTTTGGAATTGAGTAGTATAAGTAGGAGAATTGTTCTTAGAATTGGGGTTTGCGGTTTTGTATTCTAAAACTGTTACGTGTAAACTCAAAGAGGATAGTGAAAGAAATACCTCGGGAGGTGCCATTTTTGAGCCCGTGGACGTAGATCTCCAGATCGAACCACGTACATCTTGTGTTTTTTCATATTTCTTGCATTGATTTTCGTTGAGTTTCTTGGATACCGGATTGCGCTTTATCAGTACTAATAGAGTTTAAATAGAAGATGAAATACTACTTAAAATATGTGATCTTATCCGTATTTGTGGCCTCCGGAGTATGTCTATTTCAATCTATATTATCTCTCTCTTTTTATGGAGATGCTGAAATAGTTGTTTAATTATTCTCCTCAATATATACTTTTGGTTGCTTAATTGATTTTGGTTTCATATTCTGCTAAAAAACGTAATTAACTCATTTTATTCTTTTGTGGAGAAATTCGGGGTTTATGATTCTTACTTGAGGTTTTAGTTTAGACTTTAATTAGGGTATAGTTTCATGGTACAGATTCATGATTTGCTGGTGGAAGTTTTAGGCCTTGACGAAAAGGAAAAGGAAAAGTACATTACGCTAAAACAACTGTTTCTTTTCAATGATTGGAGTATTTACGTGTGCGTTCTCAGTACATGACTTACTGGTTTTTTCCTTTTTCTTTAAAACTATGTCTGTCTTTAGTGTTGCTATAATTGAAGAGTTAGCCACCCATTGATCGTTAAATCGCTCCGAGTTTTGAAGTTTACTTATTTTTATGATAATAGATATTATCAAATATTACCATCCACAAAAAAAAATCACTTTAAAAATATCTAAAAATGTTCAAAATTTATTTCCAAATCGAAACAATATTCTTCATAGTCCAACAAATCTTGAGAACTAATAAAAATGTTCATAGTTCAAACACAATGTCCATAATTAAAATTCCATAATCTATACTTAATACTAAAGAAGAAGCGTGATAATTCAGGTTCTGACAAGTGTCCTGCTAATGTGTCGCATTCTCCTTATTTGTTGGATTCTCACCCAATTAAGTTTTTTCTTTTCTTTTTTCTTTTTGTATTTTTTCTACGAAGTTTAAATGTTTTATAATTTTTTCGTCTCAACTCGATTTTTTATGAAGAATATACCAAATTAATAAACTTTTCACGATCTTCGATTTAACATCCATGATGCATATATATAATTAAAATATTAATTTTAATTATAAAATATATTTTTAGGATGATTATGATATATTTTTATTTTTTAAATATTTGTGTATAAAATAAAAAATGTGATATTACTTTTTTAAGAGAATTAAATTGGGTTCTCACCCAATCAAGTTTTTTTTTCTTTTTTTTTTTTTTTTGTATTTTTCCTATGAAGTTTAAATGTTTTATAACTTTTTCGTCTCAATTCGATTTTCGATGAAAAATATACCAAATTAATAAACTTTTCACGATCTTCGATTTAACATCCATGATGAATATATATAATTAAAATATTAATTTTAATTGTAAAATATATTTGTAGGATGATTATGATATATTTTTATATTTGCTTATGAAATAAAAATATGATATTACTTTTTTAAGAGAATTAAAATTATTTATTTTAATTTTATCTTTTTTAAACCTTAACAATTTTTGGATAGTTTGAAATATTTTGCTTAAAAATGATTAAAAAAACATAAATTAGTTAGATTTATACTTACCGTAGAAAAACCTCAGCTACATTTGTTAAAATAATTTGTTGATTAAACTAGTTTGCTTTTTAACTATTTATTTCTATTGTGTGAAAAAAATTATGATAGGTCGATTATTTTTTATTTGAATATGACATAATAATATAGGTTATTAAAAATATACTTAAGTGACTAATATATTTATGATTTCTTATAATAATATAAAAAAAATTCATCCCGTGCGATGGACATCTAGTGTGGTACTAAAGTTTAAAATGAAAAAAATAACCTACGAAATAATTAATGTACGCAAGCTATCAAAAGACGACACAAGAAAGAAGAAATGAGAATCCTCTCTTTTTTTTGGGAATAGCCTGGAGAACGACAGTAGTAGAAATTTAAGAAAAAAAGAATGTAGAATTTGAGATTTGAGAAAGTAATTACATTTTTTAAAACTTAGAAGATGTACAAAATAAATAGAAGAAAAAAAAAGGTAGAAGAACTCCAAAAGAATGGCAAGTATCAGGTTTCCAGTTCAGCCAGTTTGGCGGGTTTTCGGTCAAAACTGATTTTATCCAGTACAACCATCGAAATGATATTTTGGGTGTTTCGGACCCGTTTCAACATCGGTCCAGATTAACCGGTTGAACCGGCTGGTCCAGTCTGATTTAGTTTGATAACAGGACAGAATCATGTTTGATTGTCTAATTCAAAACTTTTATTTTCACTTGCAAACTATGGTCGGGGGATGTGTCTGCTCTCGAGATAGATTTTGGATATACAAATAGTTAATTTGTGTTTGTTTTGGGATGTAATTTCTCGATTCCATGAAATTCATACATAAATTTGAGAAATCTATGCTATCCAGTTGGATAGTGTCCGATTGGGCGATCCAACCATTCATAAAAATAATGAATGAATATCAAATAAAGATTAGTCATTGATCTCAATTCACTTTCTAATATAATTGAATCACCCGATCGGTCACCATTCGATTGAGTAGCATAGAAGTAGCCCATAAATTTACCATTCACCAATTTTAGAATATGGGGTTTGGTCGGAAAAAAACAGGATGACAACCTGTCTTCTCACATACAATGGTAGCTATATTATTTTGGCAATTCTATGTTCGCACTATTCTGAATCAGGGAAAATTTATACATGCTTTCAATCAGAATTTTGCAAAATAAAGTCTCACATGACGTGGTACACTTCTTGGCCTGAATCTGCATCTTTTGAACACTGAGAGAGAGAACTAAAACAAATTCTAGAAAAAGATATACTGTGTGTTTTTTTGGGCAAACATAGATTCAAGTTTCAAACTACAAGCAATAGAATAATAATCTTATGTCACTTATAAAAGTTCTTGTTAATAATGACTATTTATTTGCTCACTTTATAATTTTTTTTTTTGTAGTTAAAATAATAAACATCAATAGTACTTATTCCCAAATTCTTAGACTCACAAGTTTATCAAAATAAAATTCTGATGAGATTAGACATGATCGCTATGTTGCTTATAGAGATGGTTCAGGTTGACCCAGGATACAAGGTGAAGTTGGTCCAGCAGCAAGTTAAGGATAGGTACCAATACGAAATCTCATATCACAAGGCTTGGCACAGTTTGAAACGGGCAAGAGAGAATGTGTACGGCACGTGGGAGAGCTCAGTAGTGAAATTACCGAAATTTTTTAGAGCAATACAAAAATGGAACCCTGGCACGATAGTAAAGTGGCGTCACATGGACAAAAGAGCTCCTGGAGTTAAGATGTTGAAGTACGTTTTCTGGAAGTTTAAACCGTGCATTGATGGGTTCCAACAGTGTCGGAAAGTCATCAGTGTTGATGGACCGCGTCTGTACACTAAATACAAGCATAAAATGCTGATTGCTGTCGGAGTGGATGCTAACCAACAAGTTCTACCTTTAGCGTATGCTATCGTCGATGAGGAAACGTTTGCCGCTTGGAAGTGGTTTCTGAAAAAGTTAACGAAACATGTTGTCAGGGGAGTTGAGGGGCTCTGTCTTGTATCTGATTGATGTGTTGGGTTAATCGAAGCTGCTAAGCGATTCGCGCAATTTTCGCCCCCCTGGTGGGGTTCACCGTTTCTGTCTAAAGCATGTTTGCTCCAATTTTAACACACTGGTGAAAAATGTTAAACTGAAGGATTTGTGCTGGGAGGCTGGTTCAGCATTTACTGTGCGCCAATTTGAGAATGCGATGTAAAAAATTAGAGCCATGAGGGGAAGTGGCTACGCTTACTTGAATGAGATTGAGGCAGCTCAGTGGACTATTTCCCACGACGGTGGATGGAGATGTAGAATATTAACAACCAACCTATCAGAATGCATCAACGGAGTACTGAAAGGGGCACGAAAACTACCGATCTGTGCAATTGTTCAGATCACTTTCTATCGGTCCGCCAAATACTTCTTTGACCGCTTGTCAGTGGGTCGGCAAATGCAAGCAAGGTGTCAACCATGGCCTGATGAGATATTCAAGCAATATGATCAGAGACAGAGGAAAGCACTTCACCACGTGGTCTTCCAAGTTGATCTGTCAGAACAATCGGCGTCTGTTAAGACTTTTTCACCAGGGTCGAACAATACATTCACACATGTGGTGAAATTATCTACCAGGGAATGCACGTGCGGAAAGTGGAAACAAAATGGGATCCCCTGTTCTCATGTAATGCAAAACTTGTCGTCATTACGGTGTTGACCCAGACATTTACATGAGATCGTACTACAACACAAGTTTCTACGTCCAGACATATAGTGGCAAATTTAATCCTTTGCTAGACGAATACTATTAGGATGAACCCTCATTTGAGTTATGCCACAATCCGGAGTTGCGAAAGTCAAGACGTCGTGGACGGCCTAGGTCCACAAGATACCAAAATGAAATGGACTGGCCTCAAGTTCGGGCTAGACAACAATATCAGGCAGAAGAAGCTTCTAGGGATCAGCCGAGATCATCAACAAGCCGAAGACGATAAACACCAAACAGTGAACGAGTTAGAAATAGTATCTGTGGCACATTTCTTCCGTATTTTGTTTGAATCCTTTGGTTCCATTTTTTTTTTTTTTTTATTTTAATATTGAACTCATGTAATCTTATTAGTATGTTCTTTTTTATATCTTCTGTTACAATTAAATCTGAATATTAACTTGCCAAGAACATGGTAGTGTGATTGTCTAATCGTTATTTCTAATCTGATTGTCGGTGTACTCTATTTTTGTAGCATGGACCACCTCGGACAATATGGCCCCATTGATAATAGGGTGTTAACTGAGCAAGAAACACACCGTTACACGCAGGTATTCAGGGGAGACATTAGTAAGACTTTGAAATGCCGCCATGGTAGTGGAATTTTTTGGAGGATCGATGACTATGCTGATGAGTATGATGATGATGAAGATCGGGGGAAACTCAAACGTAATCAGCGGTTGCATTACAGAGTTATAGCGATGTTACATGAGATGGGGTTCTATGGGGTTTATCGCTGCGGTGACTACGTCATTAATACAGCTATCATCACTGCATTGGTGGAACGATGGAGGCCAGAGACACATACATTCCACTTTAGAGTCGGAGAGGCCACTGTCACACTACATGATGTAGCCTTCATTTGGGTATTCAGGGTAGATGGAAGGCCGGTGATTAACGGAGTTACAGAAGCCACGTCTGACTATTGGAGAGGTAGGTGTGAAGCCCTGTTAGGTTGGAGTCTAGACACAGGTGAAATTAGTGGTTCGAGATTCTCATTGACAGCCCTCGGAAAGCATCTGAGGAATAACCGGGTGGGTGATGAAACAGAAGATGTCGAAGTAGAGCAGTACTTGCGGGGGGTTGCGTTGATTCTGTTGGGATCGATTATGTACCCAGACACGTCGGTAAATCTTCGATCACTGCTGTACTTGACTGAAATGGAAGATATCTCTGAATGCTATGAATACAGTTGGGGAAGTGCGGCATTGGGGTTTTTGTACCACCAATTATGTTGTGCAGTCCAAAGAGATAGAAAGTCTATTGGCGGGGTTATGCAGTTACTTCAGGTACACCGTAATCCTTAACATTTAATTTAGCATGTTCTATCCAATTTATTGCACCATAACCATAGATATATGTTATGAACTTTCTTTTAGATTTGGGCCTGGACGCGTATAACATTTATGAGGCCTAGACATGTGGGAAGGCGATTCGATTTAGGAACGATCGATGGAGAAGCCGGTGAACTACCAATTGCACCATATGGAGCTGAATGGCTGCAATACTACACTTTCGCGCATAACCTTAACAGCAATGTGAAGACTATCCGGGAGTACCTGGATAGACAAACCCTAGAGGAGGTACAAAACCTTCATTCTTCTCTCATCCCGTTCTAAAATAAAATTAATGTAATAAATTACTGTTAAATTTCCTTTACTTTGCAGTTTGTTTGGAGACCGTATGAGCCAATCCCACCAACAGTCCAATCATATCTTGATGACAACTTTATTAATGTTTACGTACACATGGATATCGAAATGTCCACTTATCCATCACTATATCGTTGAGCTATACTATCCTGATCGGGTATTTCGACAATTCGGTATGCGACAGTCCATCTCTCCGTCGATTGCAGCTGAACACAGAAATTTGCATGGTAGAACAGATCGACGTGGACGTTCCAATCAAAACTAGCTTGTAACCCACGCTCAGTATGTGGAGCAATGGAACACCAGAAATCAGTATATTGTGACCGCCCCTCAGATCGGGGACCAAGGTGATGAAGTGGACATTGGCTACATGGGTTGGTATCAAGAGATCACACGACGGTTAATAACTCCTGGAATAGGTGTGCAAGAGGGATCTCGGCCGTCAACTTATGCATATCTCGAAAATTTGGTAGGTAAACAACTTCTTATTGAGTACACATAAATAGATCCAATCCGTATAAAAATCAAACTCATATATGTTTGTTTACAAATGTTACTTTAGGAAAGGATCAATGAGGGAATGCATCGAGTAGTTGTCGGAGAGAGTGACTATATGAGAGAGCCGACCAGAAGGTCGATTGAGGAGTTATATCGAGAAGCACAACAAAATTTTCATGATCACCGTGCAGCCTACCATCACCCACAGCCAGACGCACAACACCAAGCAGCTGAGATACCCATGCCACATGACGCACCCCAACAAGGGAGGAGACGTAGTACGTCCACACGTACTAACTTCGGAAAACGACCTGGTGGTACTACCTCGCGTAACACCCATCCGTCTAGGTCTGTGTCAGGTGATCTCCCCGGGCCTTCACATTCTACCGTTCATGAGCATCCTAGTGTTGAAATGCAGTCGGGCTACTATGTGGCTCCAATGGTGAACGAAAATGATTTTTTCACTCCTCATCGTGATTTAATGCGGTTTGATCAGTCCTTCACCTTGCTCCTGGAAGTCGGCAACTACACAACAACCGCCGCAATTTTTCCTCAACAACCAAATTTGGCGGGTCATCCAGGACAGTTCAATACGTCTCCGATCCCATATTTAGGTCAAACATCATCTTCATCAAGTCGGCCCACGTTTAGTTTGAATATCGGCACACCAGATGATGCTCAATCACAACGCGCCCAAGAAACGGAATCCGATGCCCCAATCGAGGAATGGAGAGGGAGAGCTAAACAGAACAGGAAAAAAATGCGTTGTGGGACTGGTCATGAATACTAGACATTTTATTTTTTCAACTTATTTGTAATAATTTGGTAAAAACTACTTCATGTTTTAAGTATTTGTGATTAATCTAAATATTTTATTTTTGACGTAACAGGATTAAAAAATCGATTATACTCGATACTTCTTAATCTTAAATAATAATAAAAAAACGATGAATTCGACTCAAATTAAAGAAAAAAAACGATCGAAAGTTTGCTAAATAAACAATTTAAGATAAATATATATATATATATATACACAAAATTGCATTAATAAAAATAATAAAAAAAAAATATCAGGATGTCGCCCCTGCGACTTTAAGTATGGTGAACCATATACATACGGTATATCGCCTCTGCGAGAGGCGTTTTAATAATAAAAAATAAAATTATATAACAGAAGTCGCCCCTGCGAGGGGCGACATCGAATAGTATCTGTCAGGATTTTGTAAACTCGCCTGTGGCACAGACGAGTTCACTTAATTCTGTAAATAAAAAAAGAGCGCTTACAATTTTAATTAAGCAATGAACAGTACCACAATTAATTAAATTTGCCGTGAATCTTAATTTGAATTCTAAATTTTACTAATATAATAATTATAGATGAGAGATAACGTCTCTATTCTCCTCTATATGTCATTCTTTACTATTTTAATTTTTTTACTAAATAATGTTATACATGTAAATATTTGAATAATGACTTTATTGTTGGAGACTAGCCTACACTTACAAAATATAATTTCTAGAACATTGGACATAATATTTTAGTTTTCATTTATGTTATTTTATATTTTATATATAGTTTTTCATACTTTTCATACTTTTTGTATGATTTTCATGCAAAATATAATTTCTAGATAACAGACATAATATTTTAGAATTATTCTATGTTATTTTATATTTTAAATATAAATTTTAATTAAGTCAAAGATAAAATTAGAACAAATAGGATATGATAGTAAATTGTGAACGATTGAGATTAAATTGAATATACTTTAAAGGTTTGGCTAGAAAATCGGAGGGTGGATATAATTGAGAATCTTTTTTATATATAGGCTTGTAATTTAGTCAACATTTTTTTAAATATTGTGTTATAATTGTGAAAGTTGTAATATATTTCGTATAAAATTAGATATATTGCCAATATTAAAATAATTATGAGATACCTTCAAAGAATAATTATTAATAGTAACCAATTCATGATAATTAAAAGAAAGGTATAGAAACTCACCAAATTGGCCTAACAAGTTTATTCAATATTATTTTTTCTTTTTCTTTCTTTTTTTTTTAAAAAAAAAAAAAGAAAAAAAAGAAAAAGAAAAAGTTGAGATAAGCCCTAACATGTACAACCCCCAACCCGCTTACGCATTTACGGCATGGTCCATCTATTCTCTTTTCTTCTTCTCAAACTTTCTCACATTCCTTCTCTTTTCAGAATTAACAGAAATAAAACCACTTCTCAGTTCCCACATACCTTTCTGATTTTGTCACTCTACTTTGTATTTTCAGATCTGATACTTCTTCCTTTCAAAAAAAGAAAAGATCTGATGCTTCTTTGTATATTTCATAAATGAATTTCTTGACATATTTACGGCGCTAGGGGGTGTCCTCAGATTCGATTTCTTCAAATTTCGGGAAACTGAAGACTAAGAACCAAGATTTTCATGGATTTTCATTTTATTTTTTGTCCTTTGCTGTATCCGGTTGTACTGTTTTTCGGTTTATCGATTTATAACAGATTTTCTCCGGTTATTTGTGGGTCAACCGTAAATCCAGTTTTATACAGCCTTCCAGACCGGACTGTGGCCGGTTCCTGGTTAAACTGGTCGAACCGACCGGTACGCTTTTGATAACACTAAGTTAGAATATCTTATTGTATTTTTAATATATACATAACTTTATATAGTAGAAAAATCTTTATTTTCAAAGTATTAATGGTGTAAATTTTGAAAGAAATATTTTAATTGATAAGATGGACTATAAAGAAGAACTAGAATGTGATTTTCTAGTGGACAATAAACAAAAAGAGAAGAAAACATCTTATATAAAAAAATCTGCAAGACTATAAAATTCAGAAAATCTTAAAAAGGTCCATCTAAAAGAAAAAAAGAAGAAAAAGAAACCAATAACAAAACATTATCTATGTAGCACGTTAAATGTTTCTTGTAGGTTACCCAAATAGTAGGTTAAATTCATTGGTGTATACATAGATCAGGGGTATAATAGAATTACCCTATATTATTATCCATAAGATCTCATGTGAATACCCAACTTTAGTATATTCCCCTCATCCTCTAGAACTATTTAGGGGACCTTTGGTTTTCAACCAAAATCTATTTTTCAAATTTTTACTATGATGTACTATAAAATTTGTATGTTTACCTCCTGCCCCAGCTCTCTCTCCTACACGTCATATTGACTCACACTCACATCCTCCTCCAAACCCGTCTGCCGCCAAAGACCCCACCAACAACCTCCGCCATCATCTCAGGCCTCTAATGCCACTCACTACCTGATGTTTATTTTAGGATGCAGTTGGTCGCAGCACATCCGGATGTACCTATGGACGTTGAACTCTAATTACATTCGAAAAAGGGTGTGTGTTTGGATGGAGTAGGGTTGGATGTATATTGTAGGTAGCGGTCACATCAGTAGCTTTTTGTAGATGGTTTTATTATTATAGAATAGGAGATGTGATGAAAATAATAATTGGATGATTAGATAATAATTATAATTGGTGTTGGCATTTGGGGTTTAAATATAATGTTTGAGTTTAATGATTGGAAAGTTATTTAGGAGATATAAATATATATATATATATATATATATATATATATATGTTATATGATGGTAAATTTTTTGTAGTTGGTGCGATATTGTAATATAAAGATAATTTAAATAGGGTAATTCCAAAATTAAAAATAGGCAACATACCATGTTATAAGAAATAAAAACTCTAAGATGTAGAACATATTAATTCAAATGTTAATGACGAGGGCCAACAATATCTAGTTATGGCGATCATCCTATATCACCTATGCCATTGCATCTCTCATAGCCGTATGTTCTTCATTTGTTCACTGTTAGGGTGTGTCCTCTGTGAGAAAATGAGATTGTCGGGGTCATAGAGAGGATTAACCCCATTAAATAATGGGTCAGACACAGTCCTTTCCTAACAAGGTTATGCACAACAGAGCAGGCTATGAACATTTATCTGATGCTTGATCATGTAACTTCCATGCCTCAGAATTGGAATCGACTCTTTAACACCCCGAAAGCCCGTTCTACGCAGTTTCTTAGCCTTGTGTTCCTATGGTTGAACATCTCATGCAGATAACATGCTTGTGCTCCAGATGCATTCCACTTGGGTAAATGGTAGCGGGTGTTCGGTAAGGGCAAAGAATGGACCATAGTTTATGTAGCCCGCATCTACAAGATAATAGTGTCCTAGGGTAACCAAAAAGGTTATTTTATAAAATAAATTAATCATATTGTCGAACTTAGACAGCGATTACATCATATATAGTAATATTCTAGATAAATGATAAAATATACTACCCTCTGAGCACCAAGGAAATGAACCATCCTATCTGATTGTATTTGATAGAACATATGAATCACTTGCACTGCCTTCCCATCCTGTGACCACGTAGTTGAACTGCATGCCCATATCACATACAACTAGTACATTCTGAGAGACTATCGACTTACGAGATCTATATGCATTTGACGATTGATTGGGATCCAGGCGGGTATGAGTGTTTCATCCATCGCTCCCACGCAACCCTAAAAATTGATTGACGAAAAATATTTTCGGTCGGTGCCTAATTATGTTAGATAATTAAAATGAATGAAAGTGATAAGTGTATTTATTATAAATAAGAGAATGAGCGTTGCGCTATTATATGTCTTTATGTTGACGATTTACTTATCTTTTATTCTAATATTTATGTGGTGAATAGTGGAAGTCATTGCTATGAGCTTATTTTGATATAAAAGATCTTGATGAAATGAATGTTATTCTTAGAATTATGATAACTAGGTTTGAAAAGTAAATTATCTGCTTAGATTAGTCTCATTACATTGAGAAAGTTTTGAAGAAAAAAATAACTACTTTGAGTGTAAACCTGCATGCACACCATACAATCCTAGTGCAATATTTTTTAAAAATACTGGTGATAGTGTAAGACAATCTAAGTATACAAGCATAATTGGTAGTCTATAACTGATTGCACTAGACCAGACATTGCATATATTGCGGGATTGTTATGTAGATTTATAAGAAGACCCATTATTGAACATCGACATGCAATTGAGAGAGCTATGAGAGATCTGAAAAGACCTAAGATATTTTGTTTCCATATGAGAAGTTCCCCACTGTCCTAGAAGGATATCGATGTTGATTGGGATACTCTTTCAAATGACTCCAAGGCAACTGATCACTATATATTATATATATCTGGTGGTGTTCTCTTAGAAGTCAAAGAAGCAGACTATGTTGGCTCAGTCTCCTATGGAGTTTGAAATGATAGCATTGGCGACAACCACTGAATAAACAAGATGGTTAGGAAGTACGTTATGTGATACTCCCTTATGGAAAAGACCGATTCCAGCAGTATTAATCCATTGCTAAAGTACCGCTGCTATTGCAAAAGTTCATAACCGTTATTATAATGTTAAAAGATGACAATACATTGTAAGCACAACATTATTAGAGAATACATATCTACAGGAACTGTTATAGTGGATCATATACATACTAATGAAAATTTAGTCGATCTTTTGGCTAAAGGACTACCACGAGAAAAAGTATGGAGGACCTCAAAAGGAACGAGAGCTTTTTCCTTAGATTGATTGATGGGTTGTTTATAATGGTAACCCAACCTATAGACTAGAGATCCCAAGTAATAGGTTCAATAGGTAATAACAAGTCACAAGTAATATGAGTAAGTCATGCTATGTTTATAATTTGGAATCCTTTTGACTAATGTTATATTGAAGCATGTTATGTTGAAGCATGATATCTTGAAGCGATATACAATTGAGTTTATTTGTATTTGTAACATTTAATGGGTTCTATGCATCCAGTTGAACTGGGGTACTTAGCTACAAGACCATTTATGTGAATGAGGAAGTGAGGCCTTCCTATGAGATTGTGGGAAAAAAATCTAAAGCATTTACTATATCGGGATTTACGGGCATGGTCGTAAAAGCACGGACTTTTTGAAGTACTCCCTGATAGAGTAGTGTATGGGATGTTGTTAGAGATATAGTCCAAAACTACGAGCTACTCTAGTAAAATCTGAATAATTCATACTACGTAAATGTTCAAATTGATCAACACCATCCGTGTGCACAACTTCATAATATTGCTTGATGGAAAATGTTTTGAAAAATTCAAGTGGAGGATTATTGAAATGATTTTTTATTTAAAAATATTTAGGTCTATTTTTTATTTAAAAATTTAGGTGTTGGATAATATAAAGACCCAATTATCATTTTTAACTAATAAACCACGTCTCCCACTTTTTTCAACATCTCCCCGCTCATACTGGTAAACCCTTTTTTTTTTTTTTATTATTTCAGAAAAAGCGAGAATAAGAAATAGAAGACTTGCGAAGATAACAAAATATTATATATTGTGTTCCAATTTTTTATCAGTATTCTAAGCAATAGAGGAAGATAATATAACGGTCCATTTCTAGTGCAAAAAAGTTCTGAGACAGAAAGATTTTCTTGTTATTTATCCTGGGGACGATGGTCTGGATACTGCTTGCATGCTTTAGAGCCGCGAAACGTCTGCAAGAGAATAACCTAGTGCGACTTAACCCAAAAATTCAGAAATTTCGTTCTTGTTTTTATTGTGCAAAAACATATAGTAACACAAAACTGAAATAGCTTAAAATTTTAGCATTTGTGGCTACTCTTAAGCAAAATGAAACGATTTTGGATCCTTATTTCTAATTATGATGTCTCAACTATATCTTATTAGAATTACATTGATCTAATCTTGAATACTTACAAAATTTAGCTTCTTAAAACGACATAATTTTATGTGCAGAAAACAGTTAAGACATTATAGTTACGAGAGAGAATTCGAACTGAATGAAACCCATGAAAATTCTGGCTAGTCATATATTGAGACCAATGCAATACAAATTTGCCACTGTACTAAAAAAATTAAGAATCATTTTTTTTCTAAACTGTGGATTGAAAATTTATTTCCTAGTTTTATAAGCTGTGTACCACAAAATAAAGAAACAGAGGACTCTGTATCCAAGTATAAACCCCAACATGACCACCAAGTTGGTCCACTTCTGTGACTGCTTCAAACCTTGCTGTTTCAAATACTCATTCCCATAAAGGACACATTTACCCCCCACATTTTCCAAGCACTTGAGGCCCCCCTTTCCTCCATATTCATTTATCATTAAGCTCTCAAATGGGTACTTAAACAGACTTAGGTAATGCATATATACCCAGTAAGATGGTATGTTGTCCTTGGCAATGAAATACCCGGAGAAGAGGAAAAAAGACCCCATTAGCCCTGCTATAATTGATGTCCCCATTATGAAATCTGGCACAAGGGCGCTGCAGCATGCTGTGAAAGAATTAGACATCAGAACAACCATCCATACCACCAGGGCAAAATAGAGAAATCCATCGGCGTCACGCCTCAGACCGACCAGCCAGTACGCCGGTGTACTGTACAGAAGGCCAACCATGAGGAGAAAAGGAAAGAAAACAATGGTGTTTGCTATCACGTACGAGGATACTCTGTATGCTCCCCTTAGATTCTCTCTCATGAATATTCTTCTCTCCTGTAAGAAGATTGGAAGGCCTTCTGTAGTGGAAGACAGAAGGAAACTCAAGGTGAAAGCGAAAAACCCCAGCCGTGTCTGTAGAGAAACTTTGCCTCGATTTTCGTTTACATTCATGTATACTGTCCCGAGTATGGACCCCACCACGAGAGCTTGCAACACTCTCGTGGCAAAAAGCTCTTTCGTCCGGAAAATGTTCTTGCTGAATCTTTCTGCAAGAATTAGAACCTCTCGTACGCGAGAATTTGCGTACGAGGGGCTTGTATTGTCAATGCCAGCATCAGCATTGTGTTGTCTTTCCATATCCTCGGACTCTGCCAGTACTTGTACGCTGATGATGCTGTTTGTGACTTCAATGGCGAATTCTAGAACATTGATGTGAGAAGGAATGCGATGGCCAGCATGTTTAAGCGAATCTTCTAGAAGCTTCAACGAGCCGTGGTGTATGACGAGCCCATTCGACAGGAGAACGAGGCGGTCAAGTAGCTCGAGGATTCTGAACCCTGGTTGGTGGATAGTTAAGATAACTGTCTTACCACGGTTAACCACCATGGATTTCAGAAGTGACATTATATGAAGCGCCGAGGCGGAATCCAACCCCGAAGTTGGCTCATCAATGAGCAGGACGACAGGGTCGTGGATTAACTCGACGCCGATGGACAGGCGGCGCCTCTCTCCGCCTGAAACGCCGCCATGGATTCTAGAAGCAGCGATATGGTCAAGTCCGAGTTCCTTCATCAGTAACCGTGCTCGTTGATGAGCTGCTGTTTTGCCATGATCAGGCGGCAGCTTCAAGAGCGCGCTATACAACAGCGTTTCTTCAACAGTAAGGAGTGGGAATAAGGCATCGTCTTGCGTTACGTATCCTGATAATCGTCGGAAATGTGAAGTATTTAAAGGATGGTGGTTAACAAGTACCTGGCCGGAAAACTTGGTGGGAGGGATCTTTCCGGCAAGAATTTGGAGGAGAGTGGTTTTTCCTGCGCCACTAGGGCCGGCAATGGCGGTGATTTCGCCTGGTCTGGCTTCAAGATTTACGTTCCTGATGATGAATCTTGGTGGTGTCTTTGGCCAACTGAAATCATGGTATGGGGTGTTGTAAGTGTAGGACAAATTTTTGGTTTGTATTGTGTAAGATTTTGGATGATCCATAGATCGAGAGGAAATGAAGTGAAATAAAAAAAGAAGGTTTAATTGGTTTATGAATGGAAGGAAGGGATGATGAGCTAATTCATACCAACCATGTTTTGCGTGCGGCATTGCAGGGCTGTGGAGGTTTAATATTGGCTTGACTTGACACTGCACTTTGCAGTTTTTACAGGTGAACCATATGTTGACCATCAATCTTTTGGTAATTCCTCTCCTCTTTTCTATAAAATTTTCTCCATCTATTTTTTCGTTATTTCAAAATATATTCCAATTTTAAATGGATTTATTATAGTCTTATTGTGTTAGACTAGTAGTATCTTCGTGTGATGCACGATTTGTAAGTATAAATAAATTAATAATTTTTTTTTTTATATTTTTAGATAATTTTCATATAATAAAATATTACAGTTAATAAATAATAAGATATGAAAAATTATATGTTAATGAAAAAAGAGTGCAGTGAAAAGTATTAAAAACTAATATATATTAGTATGAATATTTATTTTTCTTAATGTATGAATATCTCTAGGGGAAAATTGATATAAATGTTCAGTATGTTTTCACTATTTAGAAACTAGGACACTAAGTATACCACTTTTTAAAAATGTCTTCTAACTCACGAAAAATTGGTGAAAATGCCCTGTGACCGACTATAGGCTGTTAACCAGCCGGTCACCTGTGAGCTGTCATTTTTCTTTCGGGAAAATTTGTATAAATGGCCAGTATGTTTTCCTTATTTAAAAACTAGGACATTAAGTATACCACTTTTTAAAAATACCTTCTAACTTACCAAAAAATGGTGAAAATGCCCCATGAACGGCTATAGACTGTGACACAACCGGTCATTAATGAGGTGAGGTTCTTTTTCTGACGTGACATTAATTTTTCGTTTTTTAATTATATTTTTTTCTGTTGATTTATTTGTTAGGGTGGAAAAATAAAATAAAACATTAGTTTGAATTTATAAAAAATTATAATCCCTAGAAAATTGTTTAAAATTGACAAAAATAAAAAAATTATTTGTGAAAATTATTTTAAAAATTACTTCCTCAGTCCCGGCTTAACCTCCCTAGGTTAACCTGGCACTAAAGTTAAGGAAAAAGAGATTTTGTGGAATCTTTGACTTTTTTAAAGGTGGAGATTGAAAATGGAGATTTTTAGGGTGGGAATTGTGAGAGAAATTTGCAATTTATGGGGCTGACAGGTTAAGGTGGGACAAACAAAAATGGCAAGTAGGCAGGTTAAGGTGGGACGGAGGTAGTATATATAAAATTGAAAGATTTAAAAATTTATTTTTGATATTTACTTCAAAAATTATAAAATTCAATTTAAATTCAAAAATAGAAAATTTATTTCTAAAATTTATTTTAAAAATGATAAAATTGATGTAAAATTCAAAATTAAAAAATTTATTTCTGGTTTTTTAAAAAAATTCTAAAATTTATTAAAAATCAATTTTTTTTTTTTTTTTGTAAATTTCTAAAATTCATTAATATTTTAAAATTTCTTTTTTACTTTTCTCATGTTATTATTATTATTTTATTTTTAATTATGAATTACGATAATTATATGAAATATTAATAAATAAATTTTAGATTATTATTTTAAAAAAATAAACTAATTGTTCCATTCTTCTTCCCTAATTACAACATACTAAACCTTAATATATATGGATGTCATGCAATCTTACAAAGACACCAACATGGAAGACGAAGAAGAAGCCAACAATGCTTCGCCCCGTCCACCCATTCATTAACTGATCGGAACCTGACCAATCACTCAATTCTTCGCCTATTCGCCTCCTCCACGTCGAATCCACCACCGCCAAAGTCGACGACATATTTTTTTCCAAGCTAACAAATGAGTCAACATAAAAAATAACAATAAAAACGAAAAATTAATGTCACATTAGAAAAAGAGCTTCACCTCATTAATGAACAGTTGTGTCACAGTCCATAAACGGTCACGGGACATTTTCACCATTTTTTGGTAAGTTAGAAGGTATTTTTAAAAAGTGGTATACTTAATGTCCTAGTTTTTAAATAAGGGAAACATACTGGCCATTTATACAAATTTTCCCGAAAGTAAAAAGACAGCTCACAGGTGACCGGCTGGTTAACAGCCTATAGCCTGTCATAGGGCATTTTCACCAATTTTTCGTAAGTTAGAAGGCATTTTTAAAAAGTGGTATATTTAGTGTCCTAGTTTCTAAATAGTGAAAATATACTGGGCATTTATACCAATTTTCCCTATCTCTTGCATCCTTCTATAGAAGTCATGCTGATGGTTGGAGCTGGAATTGCAATATGCGGTTGACAGTGGATATATTTGTAATGTTCAAAATTTAGTTACCGTCTTCATAAATAATTTTTCATTAATAATATTCAATAAATTTTAATTTTTTTTTTAAGAAAATATGTTTTTTTTAGGCCCTGGCGAAATCAGCCCAAATAGCTCTATCCTATTTATTTTAGGCTAATATATATCAAGTTATTGCCAATAATTGCGTTTTATATTGGGGTTGAATTTTATACACCAAAAATTGTGATTTCCAGAATTGGTTATAGATTTTGGGCGGGAAAACTTCGAAGTTACTAATTTTTCGGCGGATTTTGTTATTATATTAAGTATAGATTAGATTTATTTTTAACAAGAATGAAAATTTATTTTTATAAAAGTCCATTATTTTATTTTATTTTCCTTAAATAGGTAAAAAAACTTTCAGTTCACTCGCCGAGCTTGCCAATCCAGAGATAGGTTTTGTTTGGATTTGGCCTGGCATGGGCCCGCCGAATGGCAGCATTTGTAGGTTGGGCCTGGTTAGACCGACCATTCAACTTATTTTAACATTTCTACATGTACTAGGTAAAATCTTGATTTCGTGCAATAGCTCATATATCATTTAAAATAAACAACACACACTTGTTAAGTTGTAATTAGTATTGAAGCGTGGATTAGACGTGATTCTTATGGGTGATATTTTAGTATAGGAATAATATGGGAATATTGGTAAAAATATCCATTATATTTACTATAATTAAAAAATTACCCTTTAAGTTTGGCACTTTAAAAAAGTACCACATAATTTATAATTTTTTTTTTTTTTTGATAAAAATACCCTGTGATCGGCTATCACAGGTGTCCCAACCGGTCAAAGGTTGATTTGACATTATTTTCTGATGTGGCTTTAAACATTTTAATTTTATTGCTGACTTGGCTTAATAAATTAATTTTAATAGATTTTAAAATAAATTAATTAAAAAATACATAAAAATCTAAAAAACAAATAAAAGAAAATCTATTGCTGACTTGTAATAAACTAAAAAAGACAAATTGAAAAAATTCCCCTCAATAAAAATACAACGAATTGAAAAAATAATGGATGTCATCTTCTTCCGCCATTGTATCCCCTTTCTTTCCTTTCTTCACCTGCCCCTATTCCTCCGTTATCATCCTCACGACAGCGGAAATTTAACCCTTCCAAACCCCTCCGTCCCAGTTACATGTCATCAAATCACGACTAGGCCTTCTGAAAATCTCGCCCTAGTTGCTGAACCCCCTTCATTTTTACATGTACTTTTAATTTTCATTTACAGGGAGACAGTTGAAATTAATAAATCAACAATAATCAAATCGCTTCACATGCTTACTGTAACAACCCGGATTTTTGTAGGCAAGTCCCTTTTTTTTTTAAAAAAAAAAAATAACAATAAAACTTTACTTTCAAAAAAGGAATAATAAAAACATCCACATAATTTAAATCTAAGGCTGTTATTTTTTTTTTATTTAAAATATATTTATTAATATGCTTCAAAGCATAAAGTCATTTTTTTTCAAACTTTTCAAAATTAATATGAATAATACTTTTATAAATATGCGGAAGCAACTTTAACTAATTCATCATAAGAGCTAACATGATTTCTAAGCAAAACATTGAAATAAAATGAAATCATTATTTTTAAATAGAAAATCTGTTGATAAAGGTTTATAGGAAATAAAACATTTCAGACTAATAGTATATATCCCTAACTCTTGGACAAATAAGCAACTCTAATATTTTAGGCCGTTAGACCAAATACAAATAGAAACAATTTGATAAACTACCTTAAATAATTACTTTTGATAAGTTATAAAAGTTAAATCTATAATGTAATGAATCACCTTAATACTCAAATAAAACTCATATGTGTATCACAATAAATAGGTAGGATCTACTTATATGCCAATCAAAGTCCTCTCTCGCCTTCACACACACCTCATCAACCTGAAAGGGGGATTTTTATGGAGGGGGTAAGCTACATCCAACTCGTGGGGTTTTAGTTTGCCAAAATTAAATACAAGCAAACAGTTTTAAATATGAGCAAATCACCATAAGTGTCACCATAACATGTATCACCATAACATCATATCACCATAACATCATATCATCATATCACCAGATGCCCTTAGGCCATTACATATACGGATCAAATAAATTGAATCACATATCATAAATTCACCATAGCATCATATTAAACATAACAAGCATCATATTTAACTAAAGCAAACATTAAAAGAAAACCCCACCTTAGTTGTTGAATGAGTGAATGTCATGCGATTACGGCTTAGTCATGTATTCTTGACCAGACAGACCTATTGTTGAATGGGTGAATATCGTGCAATTACGACTTAGTCATGTACTCTTGACCAGATAGACCTAATTAATACATAGTACATCTTAATTAATATAGGAAGAGAGATCCTAATTAGGAAAATCGAAATTGGATAAAGTATTGGCACGAAAGGGTATAAGCTTGTATATTGGTAATTGGTAAATGATGTAAATGTTCTGCTAAAAAGAGAATTTGGACAAGGGGAAATAAATCTCTTTTTCTACATTTACTACCCTACATGTGGTCCCCCATAACACAAATAAACACCCCTCTATTCACACGGACACCAACACATCAGAGAACACACACACACACAAACACACCACCGTACACACACAAACACATCAGAGAACACACACACACACAAACACACCACCGTACACACACAAACAAATACAGCACACCCATATCATAATATATATAACACACACACTGCACTTTATATACATATTACATACACACACTGCACAATACACTTATATATATATATATATATATATATATATATATATAAGTACGCACACTATGAAATATATATATATATATATATATATATATATATATATATATATTTCACAAGCACACATATACACACATGACCCAAATTTCATTATTTAATCAAATACACGCACTGTTCATGCACGAAAAGAACATAAATCAATCCCTTTATCACCCTAACCCAAATCAATTAAATTCAAATTACCTATTGAGTTAGTAAATCAAAACGAAGAAAAGGAAATTTAATATATCAATCGAAAAAGAAGAATTTTGTTAAATCATATGAAGAAGAAGGATTTTGATTTACCTCTGGAAGAAATCAATCGTCTACTGGAGGTGGAGGTGAATTTGAAATGACGGCTGTATGTGAAAGAGGGAAGGGTTTTCTTTTTCGACGGTGAGCGTAATATGAAAGTGGTATTCTATTTTACTTTCTAGTATTTATACTAGGTTATATTCCTACTGGGTATTAATCAGAAACCCCATAGGAAAAGTGCTTTTCTAATAGATATCAGCTAGGAAAGTATCTAATAGATAGGCATTAATCTGGTCAAGATACGTAATTAACTGACAACCTTTATGGATAAATATAAATTATGATTTGGGCTCAATCTGGACCCAAATAACTTGACTTGACCCACATAAAAATTGTATGATGCATGTTGGGCCTAATAAATAATAGAAATATTAACAATATTAATAATATGCGTAAAATAATAATTCGGGGTCTTACACTTACATACCCACATTTTTTCACCAGATGTCTGCTGGAATCGAAGAGCTTAGGTAGACATTGGTTATTATAAGATTTTTGTGAGTGATTTTGATGTTGTTGTGATGGAACAGAAAAACATAATTTTTTGGGCATTGAGCTTCGGCGTGGCCGTAGGCTCGGGGCTGCATTCCGCCGTCGGAAAAGGGGCCAGAGCCACAACGGAGGATGGCATTTCGCTGAGCAGATAGGGTTTAGGCAGAAGATAAAGTAGTTCATCGTTATTTTTATTTTTATTTTTTGTAGTATTTTAATATATTTTTTAATAAATTTATTGATAAAAGTACTAAAATTAGTTTATTAAAAGCCAACAATAAAATTGTTTTTTAGTTTTTTATGTAAAAAGAATTAAGATTTTATTAAGACAAATCAACAATAAAGTTGAAATGTTTAAAGCCACATATGAAAAAAAAATGTAAAATCAACCTTGACCAGTTGGGATACCTAAGATAGCCGGTCGCAGGCATTTTTTCATTTTTTTTTTAAATTAAGGGATAATTTTTTAAAGTACCAAACTTATAGGGTAATTTTTTTAAAGGGTTAATTACCAAAAACAACCTGAACTTTTCGAGTTTTTTACTTTGACAACCTTAACAATTTATTTTTTCCGATTGTAACCTGTATAATGCTATTTTTTTTTTTGTTGTTGTCATTTGCAAGTCCAGCAATAATTTTCGTCTATATAGGCCACGTGAATATCACATGCCTTCATTTAAGGGCTTTCCTGTCTTTTTAAACATGAGGTAATCTCTTAGATGTACAAGCCTAACCTAGTCCTGCATATCTCATAATTTGAGAATTAAAAACCCCAAAACCCTCGCCTCCCCCCACCTGCAAAAATTGAAACTCCCCCTTTCCCTGCGCGATGGATCTTCAATGTAGGTGCAGTGATGCCACCGTGCTTCAAACATCCTGGATTGAAAGAAACCCTGGCCATCGCTACGCTATTTATGATAGTTATCGGTAAGAAAATTCAAATCGAAACCCTAATTTTATTCAGTAAAATTGGGTATACCGATTTTGAAGCTGTAATTCTCTCTTACTTTTTGTTTTTGCATCTGAATGTGTTAGGTAATTGGTATCTTCAACACAGGCCCGAAATGGCTGCGGCTACTTCTTCTAGGTAGACCCGCCGACGAGTGAGAGTGCCGGACAGATAATACCCGGACTATTAAGGTGGGTTAACCATCTGCAAGGTGACCTCTGTCGGGTGAATAACAATGAAGACGAAGCTGATATGATTGATGTCCTTGAAAATGAGATTGAAAGGGTGAAGAAGAGAGAAATGGTTGTGGGTCATGGTTACACTGTTTCTCTTCTTAATTTTTTGGAAGTAACATGTGTAGAGTTTAGGTGAGGGTTGTGGGTAGGTGACATGTTTTGTCTGATAATCGGAAGTCCCAAGATGTAATCTAGTCTAGTGTCTTCGATTATGTGGTTGTTTTGTATGTCCAGATCATAATATTCTACTATGAAGCCTCTGTAAGAGGTTGTTCACATCTCATTCCAATGAATATGACTACAATGGTCATATAGTCTCTTGATTTATTGTGGTTTTGTTTTCCTATTTTTTGAACTCAGGTTTTTGCCAAAAAAATGAGCGCATCGTAAGTGAATCCACCAGATTAATGTATGGTGCACAATACAATTTGAAATAATTGAGCACAAATGAGTGCATCACCCTATTAATAAATGTTAACAAATGTGAATTGAACATTGATGTCAAATAAAACTTGATAATTCCATCTAAACAAAAATAGCAGTAGAATGGTCATCGCACTTCAATTTGAAGTTGGATCAAATACAGATCACAACAAAAAAACAACAGTAAATTGGGCATCGAACATTAATTCGAACTTGGATCAAATATAGATCACAAGAAAAACACAAAAAATGGCAACAACGAACATCAACTCAAATCTGGCAAGGATGTTTGCATTAACCAAATATTGGAGTTGTTCACACTACATCCACATACTAAGCAGTAAGTTTGTTCATTGACTACACAAAACAAATCAACAACTAAATGCTGACTATACAGGCCTCTGCTTGCCCCTTCACAGATGCAATTGTTAGCCAAATGTGTAACATGGCTATATACATAGACAAAAATCACAGATGTAGAACTATTTACTCAAAAACATCCTATCCAAATGGTAGTTGATCTTCCAAACTCGAGCATCTATGTTGACTCACTACATGACACTTCCTTCACTTGGTCCTTGATCAGATATATACATCTTCTGCTTAGGGTTTGCTTGTCTTGCCCTTGAGAACTTGACTTCACTGGTAATGGTGCCCCCCCCCCTATAGGAGCGTCTGGTTTAATGAAATATCTTGGGTTGGGCTTATCGATTACAACTGAGGGCCACCTAGCATGATCTCTTTGTGGGGGGGAGGCGCTCCTCACCTAAAAAAATTAGGCAATGAATCAGCAAATATCAAGTAATTAAATAACGTCACATCTAATTACAAATTCCCAAAATCAGCAAATATCAAGTAACTAAATAACGACACGTCTAATTACAAGAACCCCAAAATAAGCAATAATCAGGTAAGTAAATAACGACACATCTATTTACATAAAACCAAAATCAGCAAATATCAACTGACTACAAAAGGGCACATTCAATTACAAAAACCAACATTTATACATGTAATTTCCTTGCAACTGGTGGTTTATTTTTTGCAGCAACAGTGGTGGATTCCTGAGTAAGTTTAGGGGGTGTACCATAAACATCCTTGGCATTAGCAGCTCTTCTATGGATAATTTTCCTAGGTGTTACACTCTCATGCCTTGAACATCTCACAATCCTTTTCGGGGTGGCCTGGTTATGCTTGCTATTCACACTCGTTGCAGGCGTGGCTTGTTTTGCACTAGTGTTCTCGTTTCTACGATTGATACAATCATCAATGATCTAATTAGCCCTACTTCGGGTCATCCACGTAGGTGTGGCAGCAATAGTTGTTGAATTAAAAGAAGGATCAATCGATATAAGTGAGTGATATTTTGGTTATATGGTTGTACTGTTAAACTAAAAAATTTAAGTACGGCTAATACTTTTGTTAGTTGGGTAGCTTGTTTTGTTGAAGTGGCATTCCACCAATGATCAAGTACAAATGCTAGTGGGTCATTAAAATCATATTCTACATAATCCTTCTTTCCTTTTCCCTACAAAAGTGTTGGATATATTAGACAAGATTTACATGAATCAAGCTACTAAAGTGAAATAAACAATATCAATATGCCTCACTTTTGACTACTGTTTGTTTGTATTTGGACAAGCATCTCTATCCTTTATCTTCCTTGGATGCTTAACATATTGTTCAACCTCGGTTTCTCTGGTTGACAAGTCTGTAGGGTCAGCCTCTTTCCTCTTTCTTCCCTATTTAGTTATTTACTCAATATAGTAAATTTACTCAATCACAATTGTTATATTAAACATGATATAAACTGGTAATGTTGTTTAAGTTTTTTTTTACCCTTTTTCTAACATTTGAAGTACTAGCTTTAGCTCTTGCAGCAGGTATGTCTCTTCTACCGCGGGGTGTAGTCGATGTTGTTGGAGGTTCTGACTTCTTCGAGCAACTCCTTGCATTGTAATTCTGCTGTTGACAAACAGAACATGTCATGATTGTCCCCTTCCTTGACAATTTCACAAGTTTGTCTGATATTTTTCCCATTCTTCGAACTCTTTTTCTTTGTGACGAAAATTGGTGCTTCTTGAGGCTGTGGTTTCCTCTTATATAGTTTTGGCCTGCATGGCATATTTTGGACCAAGGGTGGCAACAGTGGTGGCCATTCTGTCTTTGGCCACATATCCATACTGTCCATTGCTCCTAGAAAATTGTTGTGTGCCTTTAGAAACACCTCATTTTTATAACACTTGTTGACATGTGGCTAAGATTTCAATTATTAATAGTACATAACAACAATTGCATGAACAAAAGGGAAGCTAGTCAAATCCTATTTCTTGCATGAATAGGTCCCCTCCCCCAAGTGAACCTTGAATATGTTGCCCGATGGACTATCAACCTCGAATTGATTTTCTCCATTCCACACTGCCTGATATTACAATGCCTTCTTTTTTAAGATCCTCTAGCATCTACACCACTACCGGGAAAAAATCCCCATGATATGCCCTTAGTTTGTCCCTCCTTATATGAAGTCTCTTCTTTAGTGCAACTCTAATGGATTCAAACATGGAAATAATGGGCAGTGACCTACCCTCCAGAATCATGGCATTAAAGGACTCACTTATATTGTTTTCAAGCTTATCACACACTAAAAAGGTCTAAAATGAGACCTACTCCAGTGGTGTGGTGGCTTGCCAGCAAGCCACCCAAATGCCTCTACATCAGCCTTCTTTATCTCACCATAACTTTCTCAAAATCCACTATTGGTCACCCTTGCAGCCTTCCATAACAAATTCTTCAGATATAAACCCTTATGTTGCTGGTTAAAATTCTGATAAAAATGAGTGACACAGAATCTGTGTTCACAGCCAGACATTAGGGATCTACAACATCAATAAGGCTCTTCTGCTTGTCAGACGTTACTGTCCACCTAGCAAGGTTATTCCCCCCTAAATCAGCTAGCATCAAAGTAACGACCCAGGCCCAGATCTTTGTTTTTTCCTTTTCAACTACTACATAGGCAAATTGGAACACACCATTGTTCCTATCAATCCCAACATCACTCAAAACTACCCCCCTTGCTGTAGTTTTTAGATGCCAGCCATCTAGGAAAATAATTGGCCTACATCATTCTAAAAAAACTAGCCTTCAAGGCACCCCAACATATGTACGTTCATTTGAACCTAGTCCCATCCCTAGTAGGTTTACATTTGATTTTCACAGTGGTTCCTGGATTAGTTTTATACATCTCCTCTGTATAAGACCAAAGAATTCATACTCTTCACTCTCACACATACTACCCTGTTTCAACACCATGTGCTTTGCCCTATAACATTCCATCCTAGTAACTAAAACCTTCAAGTCCTTGTTGATCTATGAAATCATTGAATCAATAGGCCATGAAGGATCTATGTATATCTTCTTCTTATAAATATCAACAATTAACTTAGCATTGACATATTTAACCTTTTGATGCCTAGGGAACTTGTGCTTCTCACAATATGTTTTCACTTGAATGGTATTCTGTCCCCCTCCCCTCCATTTTTTATGCAAAAATATGACAAGTGCATGTAATGACCTTGTTCTTTGCATGGACCTTGTCCACATTGTTCACAGTAAAATTGACCTCCCTCCCATTCACAATTAAATGAACTCTCACAGCTTTCCTAAATGATCTTATGGTTTCAAAGCACTGCCCAACAAAGAACTCGTGTTTGGAAATGCTCTCCCTTGAGTGTTTGAATATAGGGTTCCCCTTATGTGTGCATTTGGACTTGGTAGGTGTACTAGAACTGGTTGTTTATGTATGAGGAGAACTACTGGACAACCCTCCTATTCAACACCCTCATCAACATTGTCATCAAATATGAGGTCATCATCATCAGATAACTCAGATTCATTATCTTTAAATTTTCAAAAACATCTAAATCTAAGCCCACAAAGTTTTGATCATCACTATCATCATTGATAGAAACATCAACAAACTCGTTATATGTAAAATCTGCAGGTGGGGGCTTTTGATTTTCACACATATTTGCAAATATCACAATATGATTTTGATTGTCCTCATCTAGACAGACATTTCCTACCCACTCCAGAATCTGCATTGATCTCACCCTCACTCAACCCTATATGTCTCACAAAGACAACTACCATGTTATTATTATCCTTGAAAGACCCCAGGTTGACTGCATCAATGTCCTCTTCTAGAGGCCATAAATCAGTACAGTCATTACTGCCATTCCTATTGTAAAGCAACTTGTCTACCCCAATAATTCTTTATTCCCTGACCATTTCATTAACTTCTAACATAGACATGTAATCAGGGTCACAATAGTCTATGTGGATACACTACCCCCCTCCCCCTCCCAACCACATAGCAAAGGATGCCTAGGCTGTGAAATCCCCCCCCCCCCCCATGATACATTCTAATTGTAAACTCTCAAGAATTATCACATGTATTAAAGGGAACAAAAAACCGTTACAATACATCATTTCTTAACATTAATCAAATCAGATAAACTCACAAATGCAATTCAACTATTAATCAAATAAACTTTGACGCATATTATAAATGAATTCACATACTTGACGATTTTGCCCTAATTTTGAAACTAAAAAACCTAAGGAAAACATAAAATAAGCACTAAAAGCCAGCGTTTAGTGAGCAGAACAGAAAATCCAAGATATATTGATTAATAGCTTATGATTCCCGTTAACCTAACATCAACAACCGATAAAATATTCTCACTAATTTTATATTGCTCAAAATCAAACATAACAATAAACAATTCTAAATGTCCGAGCTTTCACAGCCTAAACCCTAACAAAAGTAAACCCTAAACACAAAATGAGGAGAGAAACCCTAGACTTACCATAATCTGGGTATAGAGCCCCATCCTTTAACTTGCACCGCCTTTCATCTCGGATCTGCCAAGACATCGGTTCACCTCCATCGCCTTGAAAGAAACAACCTTCAATCTTCACATGGACCAGGGATTTCAAAATTTTTTAGAGTGGGAGATTAGGGTTTTCTATCAGGATTGTTTTCTATCTTCAAGTGTTTTTGGATCTTGAGTTAGTGAGAGAATAATCTATATTTGATTGTTTAATACCGGAGACGGTAATCAAATCAAATCAGTAATGTATATTAAATATAAATGAAAAGACATAAAGCCCTTAAATGAAGGCATGTGATATTCACTTGGCCTATATAGATAAAATTATTTCCGGAGTTGCAAATGGTAAAAAAAAATAGCATTATATAGGTTGAAATCGAAAAAAATAAATTGTTAAGGTTGTGAAAGTAAAAAACCTGCAAAAATTCAGGTTGTTTTTTATAACTAACCCTTTTCTAAATATCGTAAACTTAAAGGGTACTTTTTCCAATTTTCCCAAACATTATCTAGTATGCAAATTGCAATTCTTAAAAGATATTATGTCATCTTCATGTAGTTACCACCCTGTGCACATGGGATCCTCTATCTCATTTTTACCTGTCCCAACCGTGTCCCACTCTATCAAGTCAATTATACACACACACACACATATATTCACACACACACACACACATATATATATATATATATATATATATATATATATATATATATATGAACGAGTTTTCAATAGTTACCTACTTTTTGTAACCATGGATGGTTACTACGAAAATGTGTGTTGTATTAAAATATTAAATGACATTTTACCTACTATAATGGGTTAAAGATAATTTTGTATTTTTCTATTTCTTTTATTCATGTAATAAGATTCTTTAAGAATCTTTAGATTAAAAAGGTCGTTTTGGTATTTTTAAAGTTAAGTAATTAATGCTAGTTTATTGAAAATTGCAACTCCAATTAATAGCATACATTTAATATCTAGTTTTTCTTTTAGTATATTGAGAAAAAGGCTGACTTTTTTAATTAATTCATAAAATGCAAAAAAAATAAAAAATAAAATAAAATAACTATAATAATAAATTAGAATTATAAATAGTTTTAGGTAAACTACAAAGTTTCGCTTGTGATATAAGTGATTGTAGGTAAAATTACACTATAAAGTTTCGCTTGTGATAAAAGTGATTTAGGTGAAATTACACTATTTATTTACTTAAAAAACTAGTAGTTTCATGCAGTGTTTATGGGATCAGATCGGAAGTCATAGATCTCTTGAAAGAAAATGAAGTAAAAAAACAGAAACAGGTTTTAGCGGGTTGGCTGTCTGGCGGGACAATCGTTTTTGGACGGTTTTAAACGGCTATATCTGGGTTAATGGTATATCCAGTTAATTAGCCCTACCGGACAGAACTAGGGGCCGATTTGAGGCTGGACCGGTCGAACCGGCCGGCCCAGTTCCACAAACCTTGGTTTCACGATATCCTTTTGACCCCGTTACTAGAGGCAAAAAAAATTCACTATTTGACTCTATTCAACTTCTCGAATTAACAAGTACCTGCCATTTGACCCGATTCACTTTATAAAATCAAGACGTACCAACTATTTGACTCGTTGGCATATTGGCTCAATAGGTACTCACTATTTGACCGAATCGGCTTATTAGATAAACAAGTACACACTATTTTACCCGATTCGTCTTAGCGGCTCAACATACACTCACTATTTACCCCAATTCGACTTATCGGATCAACAAGGTACCACTATTTGATCCGTTCGACTTCTCGAATCAACATGTGCCAACTATTTGACCCATTCGACTTATTAGATCAAGATGTACCAACTATTTGGTCGATTCGGTTTATCGAATCAACAAGGTACCACTATTTGACCCGATTGGACTTATTAGATTAAGACGTACTAACTATTTGAGCCATTTAGCTTATCGGCTCAACAGGTACCCACTATTGATAAATTTGGTTTATCGGATAAAACAAGTACGCACTATTTGACCCGATTCGACTAACCGGCTCAACAGATACCAACTATTTGACCCGTTTGACTTATCTGCTCAACAGGTACCCATTATTTGACCGATTTAACTTATCGGATAAACAAGTACACACTATTTGACCTGATTCAACCTATCAGCTCAACTGATACCCACTATTTGATCGAGTCGACTTATCAGATCAATAAGGTACCACTATTTGACCTGTTTGGCTTCTCGGGTCAAATGTACCAACTATTTGACTCGTTCGACTTCTTGAATCAATAAATACTCACTATTTGACCCGATTCAACTTATTGGATAAAGACGATCCAACTATTTGACTCGATTTGACTTATTAGCTCAAGACGTACCAAATATTTGGCTGGTTCAATTTATCGGATCGACAAGGTACTACTATTTAACCCGATTCAACTTATTAGATCAAGACGTACCAACTATTTGACCAATTTGGCTTATCGGCTCAAAATGTATCCACTATTTGATCGGTTCGACTTATCGGATAAACAAGTACACACTATTTGACCTAATTCGACTTATCGACTCAACAGATACCCACTATTTGATCGATTCGACTTATCGGATCAATAATGTACAACTTTTGACCTATTTGGCTTCTCGGATCAAATGTACCAACTATTATGCCCGTTTGTCTTCTTAAATCAACAAATACTTACTATTTGACCCGATTTGACTTATCGAATCAAGACGATCCAACTGCTTGACCTGATTCGACTTATTAGATCAAGACTTACCAACTATTTGGCCCTTTCAATTTATTGGATCAACAAGGCACTACTATTTGACCCGATTTGACTTATTAGATCAAGATGTACCAACTATTCGACCCATTTGGTTTATCGACTCAACATGTACCCACTATTTGACCGATTCGATTTATCGGATAAACAAGTACACACTATTTGACCCAATTCGACTTATCGACTCAACAGATACCCACTATTTGATCGATTCGACTTATCAGATCAATAAGGTACCACTTTTGACCTGTTTGGCTTCTTGGATCAAATGTACCAACTATTTGACCCATTCGACTTCTTAAATCAACAAATACTCACTATTTGACCTGGTTTGACTTATCGGGCCAAGACGATCTAACTGTTTAACCCGATTCGACTTATTAGATCATTATGTACCAACTATTTGACCCGTTTGGCTTATCGGCTCAACAGGTACCCATTATTTAACGAATTCGACTTATTGGATAAACAAGCACACTCTATTTGACCCGATTCGACTTATCGACTCAACAAATACCCACTATTTGATCAATTCGACTTATCAAATTAATAAGATACCACTTTTGACCTATTTGGCTTCTCGAATCAAATGTACCAACTATTTGACCCGATTCAACTATTCGGATCAAGACGATCTATTTGACCCAATTCGACTTATTAGATCAAGATGTACACTACAAGAAAAATAATTGACTGCGACGGAAATTTCCGTCACTAAACTGAAAAATTCCGTCACAATGAATGAGTAGTGACGGATTAGTGACGAAAATGTTTTGTTACAAAAACCTTTGTCACTAAACCGATAATAACGGATTTTTCATTCCGTCACTAGTTTAGTGACGGAAATTCTGTCACAATTCTAAAAAAATCTGTCATAAAAATTATGACGGAATATTTCCGTCACTAAATGGCAACGACTAAAATTTCGTCACTATTCCGTCACTACAGGATTAATGACGGAATATTTCCGTCACAAATTAATGACGAAATATTTCCGTCACTATCTTGCCTATATTAGTAACGGAATTATTCCGTTACAAAAAAAAAAAATCCGTCTTTATTCCGTCACTATACTATCTAATTTTCTTTCTATAATTCTCTTTATATTATAATGTAGAACCTGTTATGAAAATTAATTTACACTTAATAAAATATAAAATTCGTAACAAACCTTATGTAAAAATTGCATCCTTGGCCAGGACAGTTTTAAGAGTAGTTGCAGGCTTGCAGCAGCAGCAACAGCTATTAGATTTCAAGATATACAGATTTCCCTTTATCACCTCCCAACTAATTGGGGCCAAAAAACTATTCATCTAGTAGCATCTGCCATCAACCTAAGGGCATAATGTGGTAAAATTGAGCAAACACGCTATCAGCAAGAGCTCATTTTAAACAACTTTACAATTGAAGATCAGCTTCTGTTAGTTTTGCCAGAGCCTCCGAACAGCCACCCACAGTCCTGAAGTACAATAAACCAGTTAATTATGTGTGTATAGATTGAGAGAGTCCAAAGACACTTGATGATAAAGAACTTGTCAAGCAAACATTAACTAACCCTTCAAACACTAGTTCCTTCTTCTCCTGCAACTTCAAGATCCTCTCCTCGATAGTATTTTCAATAATAAACCTCACAATCCTACAAACAGAATTCACAAGCCAAATTAAATCTCTGTTCAGATTGAAACACATAATCCATGACCTATTCAATGGTGGGAAGGTTAACACTTCCAACTTACCGAATTGGTTTAAATTGGCCTATTCTATGAATTCTATCTTGGGCTTGCCGCTCCACAGCAGGATTCCACCAAGGATCCATCAAGAAAACCTGGCGGACAGTCAAAAGGTAAGAAGTCAACTAATCCATAATATAGCTGCCATTACCAACTACAGAAACTTTGAAGATTGTATTTCGTCTTACATGGGATGCTACTGTGAGATTGAGGGCAACACCACCTGCTTTCAAGCTTACTAGAAATATTCTGCAATTAGCATCCTCAGTAAATCTTTTAATAGCAGCATCTCTGGCTCCAACGGACATAGACCCATCTAACTGGACACATGGAACACCAGACTAAAAACAAACAAAACAACCATCAGAGTTTGTTCTTCCAAAGAAAAAACATGAAACAAATTGAACAATTTCTAACTCGGGGCGAGTACCTTTTGAAGGGCATAATGTATGAGATCCAGAAAGACGAAAACTGGCTAAAGACAATTCCCTTGGCAGAACCATCCCTTTCAACCATAAATCTAATTTCTTCCCTCTGTAAAGGAGCAAACTCACAATTAAACAAATGCAACAGATAATAAGAGTATATAAATTAAAGGGAAAGCTTTCATGCATCCTTCCAATGGGTGTTCATCAGTTGTGGTAGGTAAAACTGTAATGCTTTGTATTAGAAAGGAAGAAAGGGAAAGGCGACATAAAATTGCAGATATCCTCACTCAAATTGGAATACCTAATTATCTTCTCATTTCCCTATTGGTTTTGAACTCATCAGTCATCAATCAGGTAAGAATATATTTAAAAATATCACACATACCAAAGCATCTATTTTTGTGCTTGTCTGAAAATCATCAAGCCGGATTCTATTCAAAATACTAGATGCTCTGAATCCTTTAATGGTTGTTTTTGAAATCTGCACCTTCCCAGCGGTGAAATCAACAGTAAGTGGCTTCGAACAAGACAAGCACAAATTTTGTCCCGTGCTAGCACTAAAATCAATCAAACAAGGCTTGCAGAAGACGTGTCCACATGACGTGACCTATAGTGACAGTAACATAAATAAATTAGATATGATGTAATTTCAATAATACCCTTATAAAAAAGATGCTTTTAAGTCAATGTGATCGAAAAACAAATAAATTAATGAAGGGTCATAAGTGAAAATTGACGGCGTGTAACGTTGTACATTCATTAGGTGGTAAAAAATAAAAAAGTTGAACAACAAAAAAGACCCTGTATTGGAACAGTCATACTAATCAACTAGCTTAACAGTTTAACATCTAAATAGAGTCACTTCAACTATCTCTCACTTTTCAGCATTCAATCAGTTAAGATATCTAGTCAATTAATTCTTAACAGATTATAGTGTCCAGAGTGCAAAATGGACGATGGTAACACGTAATCAATGGTAACATGTAATCAAAGAAATACAGAAACCTCCGGATTACCAGATGCACCATTCCTAGATGACTATAACAAATGCACAACATAATCTGCATTTTGAATAGTTAGAGCAAACTTCCATTTATCAGAATTCAGTTCAAAATCTACATCTACTTTAAACACCATGTAGCAACATCATATAGGAAATATTAAGATTAGAGCTCATGTGATGCTAGAAAGTACACATTCAACATGAATAATGAATACTGAAACTTTTATAAAACAGAAATCCAGAAAGTGAAATATAAGTTAGCATTTCTGGCCTGAATGAGAAAATGAAATATTTTGGTAATAGAAATAGAACTGTTATATTACAGCAACTCACCACAGTTTGTTCTTCAGGGTCATTACATTTACCACAAATTTCATCAATTCCACTACCAGCGGCTTTACCCCTTCTTTCCATTGAAGTAAGAGAATATTCCACGAGGTAAGGATGATCAACTGCCTGCAATGCAATATAAACTAATCAAACATTGGCATACTGAGATATATACTAGATTGATGTGCCCTTACAATAATTATGTACTTGATTTCAGGGCCTTAACCGCCTGAGCATAAATCAAAATTAATCTATCATCGCTTATCCTTAGAGAAAAAGTTAAATAGTTGCTGTAGTCACATTCCCACTAAACTGAATATAGCAACCAAATGTAACCATCCAACATTTTGCTTGCATACAACAAACTAGAAAGTAGTAAAATGGCAGAATTTCATTTCCAATAATTTCCTCTCTGCAATAGTACAAGTAAGAGAATAACAAACAAATTTTAACAAAAATATAGTACACAGCAAAGATATTATCAGTCACAGAAAGTTACAAATGTGTATTATCCTCTGAAGCTTATCATATATTTTCATAGAATTGCTACATAGATCGTATTCTCAAACAATATTCTGTTGAAAAGAACATATTCAAAGCCATATATGTCACAGCACTTGCCTCAGGTCAGATCATCCTCCTCAAGCTCTTTTGCCTTTATACTTTCCTTCACCCTCAATAGGAGGGTGGTCCTCCAAGCATCCTGTGGGAAAATACGCGACTTAAGATTTTTTACTTTGGTTGTTCTACAGTAAAAACATGTGACTTTGGACTAATTTTACAGTGATAGTAGGCAGTTCATTTTGTGAAATTAATAACATAATATTGGAGAGACACTTCTCAGGCAAAGAGAATTTTATGTTTTACAGAGAGGGACAGGAATCCAAAAGTCACTTTAGAAACCTTCAGTGTTGTGTGCAGTTTAGGTGAAAAAAGAAACACAGACACACACAGACTTATGACATGGTTTGATGAAGTATCAAAGTATGAAGTGCACATCAACAGCTATGTTGTGCCCTTTCATTGTGTGTTAGAGCATAATTTTGTTAAGAGAAACATGAAAGGGACAATGAAATAAATTTACCAATTTTGATATGCTATCGTACTCCTTGACTGCAAGAGTGAATTGCTCTACATCTTCCTCATCAAATGCAGCAGCCAAATCCTTCCAAAGAAAAAAATATATTACATCACAATTGTAAATGTGTTACAATATCCTTCAGACAGCTAAAGCAACAAGAAACTACTTACAGCTAAAAGCTTGCACTCTCGAGTTCGTGCAAAAGTAGGATCCAAGTCCTGCATCGCCAGTTGTAAATGTGGTGAGCATTATCAGTATGAAGCAAGACTTGTAACGATAATTGATTCGGCTTATCTTGTGCTAAAGATCAAAATTAAAAAATAATAGCTATCAAAAAGCACTTTCAGAAGAGTACATAGCTTACTAGGTAAGAATCGCTGAGGATCGTAGTTTCCGGCGAAGATATCTTTTCTACGAATCTGCAATTGTAGTTGCCGGTGAAGATTTCGAGCGAGACTACACCAGAAAGGAAGCAAAGATGAATGTTGCGGCGGTGGAGGCGGCTGCGACTGTATACGTCGGAATATGGAGGTGGTCGTCGGAATTAAGGTGGAGAGGCCGTCGGAATTGGGGGGAGAGGAAGTAGAAATTCTGAGTTAATTTTGATTGAACCCTAGGTAAGTAGAAATTCTGAAAGTCAAATAACTAAATAAGTAAAAGCTAAATGCAAGTATTCACTAATAACAAGAACTGGCCTGGTGGTAAGTAACTTGATATAATTGCCCCAGGTCCAGGTTCGAGTCTCTACCAACACATTTTTTTTAAGCGCGAGTTTTCAAGTATAATTCCGTTATTACCAACCAAAATGATGTCGTTTCGAGCATAGTAATAAAATATGGATACGGGTATTATTTAGCATCACTAATAATTCGTGATACGAATTTTATTTGGGAAATAAAATGAAAAATTTTCGCCTCATCAATCGGGTTTAAATAGGTTAATTTTTTTTAGTTACTTATTTTTTCTAATTAAATTTATGTTTATTTGTTTCAAATAGACTAAACCAATTTACAGCGTGAAATGTCGCGATATTAACGAAAATATCACTTTCAATATATAACTCGCGATTTATTCTCGAAATTTATGACTATAGTTACGGGTCATTAAGTAAACGTCATTTACATGGGCATTAAGTAATGACGGAATATTTTCCGTCACTACATAGCAATGGAAAAAAATTCCTTCACTAATTCGTCAATACAAGATTAATGACGGAATTTTTTCCGTTACTACATAGCAACGGTTAAAATTCCGTCACTATTCCGTCAATACAAGATTAATGACGGAATATTTTCCGTTACTACATAGCAACGGCTAAAATTCCGTCACTAATCCGTCAATATAAGATTAATGACGGAATATTTCCGTCACTACATAGCAACGACTAAAATTCCGTCACTATTCCGTCGATACAAGATTAATGACGGAATATTTTTCGTCACTACATAGCAACGGCTAAAATTCCGTCACTAATCCGTCAATATAAGATTAATGACGGAATATTTTCCGTCACTACATAGCAACGGCTAAAATTCCGTCATTAATCCGTCGATATAAGATTAATGACGGAATATTTCCGTCACAACCTTAAAATATTTTATTCGCACATTTTTAGCGCCCTTCGTAACTACGGTTTAATGACGGATTTTTTTTCCGTCTCTAAATTCCGCCATAATTCCGTCACTAAGTCGTTGCTAATACTCAAACACTCTTGTAGTCCATATCCGTCTTTATTCCGTCACTAGTCCGTAATTAGATTGTGACGGAAATTGTCCGTCACTAAAATTAGTCACTATTAGTGATATTTCTTGTAGTGACGTACCAACTATTTCCTTTAAATTTAGTACTTGATTATTAGTAATTAAATTTATAATTTCGAAGTTAAAAAAATTCTATGAAAAATAAGGACTCAAACAATAGATATAGGGTGTCATTACTATTTGACCCGATTCGATTTATTGGGTCAAGGCGATCTAATTATTTGACCCAATTCGACTTATTAGATCAAGACGTACCAACCATTTCCTTTAAATTTCCTATTTGATTATTAGTAATTAAATTTATAATTTTGAAGTTAAAAATATTCTATAAAAAAATTGTGCATAAATTATTAAGGAAAAAAATAATTCTATTAAGGAATGCATACCAAGCAAATTCACAACCTATAAATTAATAGAAAAAAAATATATATTTTGACGAAGTTGGATAGCTCAAGTGGCAGAGCATCTACTACCTAGGCCTTTGGTCCTGGGTTCGAGTCACCATGGGGGGAGGGGAGGGATTTTTCTTTGTTCTTAGATTAGGAGAAAAAATTAAAAAAAAAAATTAATAGAAAAAAAAAAATAAAAAAATCAACACAAAATTATAAGGTATATTTTTTGAAAAAAGGTCACTAATTAGTAGTTGCCACCTATTATTTTAATTACAACATAAAAAAATGCAGTTAATTATATTAAAGAAAGGTATTAAAAGTATTAATTACATAGCAATTATCAATGAAAAATTAAATTAAATAATTACTTGTTTTAAATTAGTGGGTAAAGTGAAATAGTAATTATGATATTTAATGATTTTCATCAATCCACGTGCATGTAGTCCATTTAATAAGGTTCGGGAATCAATAATCCATACTAAAATGTCAAAAAGGGACATGGAATTTTCAATTTCAGATTTCTTAAAATTTAATTTTAAAAAATTAAAAAAATGACACATCATCACTATTACCTACATGTTATCCGGTTACCCATTTTCTCACTATTAAATGTGTTTTATTCAATCTAAGTGAATTAAATGCATAACTCAACTACTCAACCAATTTCATCCTTTAATTTTTTATCCAAGGGCTAATATTAGAGTGAAAGTAACCATTAAAACCTTATCTATATATACATATATATATATATATATGGAAAATTTTATTTTTAGTCCTGTATGTTAGGTCTTGTCTAGTAAAAGTCATGTATGTTAGAAAATTTTAATTTTAGTCTTGTATGTTCCAAAAGTTGTCCAATTTAAGGACACTGACCATCACCGACGACCAATTTAGCCGGAATTAGACTAATAAATTTATGGCTTTCGAGTGTTAATGCTTATGTGTTAATTATTTATCCAGATAACATTTCAAATCATTAAATTACTTTAATCGCTCGCCCAAAAAAAGAAAAGAAAAAGTTAAACACTAAATCCCGTATGAGGCGCATTTCATCTTATTTTTTATTTTATTTTTCTTTCTTTCTTCATCTTTCTCAAATTTATTAGTCACGTGCGTGGTAAGTGATTAATTGCAATCAAATTGGTCGTTTGTGATGGTCAGTGTCCTTAAATTGGACAACTTTTGAAACATATAAGACTAAAATTGAAATTTTCTAACATACAAGATTTTTACTAGACAAGGCCTAATATACAGGACTAAAAATGAATTTTTCCCTATATATTTACGATTTGTGAATTTAGAGTTCATGATTTAGGTTTAGGATTCATGTTTAGGTTCCAGGTTAAGGGTCTAGGGTTCGACTTTCTTGGACTAAGGTATATTTTCTATTGTAAACTTACAATTTCACGATTCACGGTTCATGATTCATTATTTAATGATTCAGTGTTTATAATTCAATATTTTATAGTTAAGGGTTCATGATTCATATGTTCGAGGTTCACGATTCATGTTGTGTGGCTCGATTTTGGAGTGGGACACGGTTGGGAGAGGGTAAATGTGGGATAGAGGATCCTTATTAAAAGGTATATAATCTCTGTGTGGTTTAGATATATAATTATCTTATTCATTTAGACTTGGCTTTGGTAAATTTTAACAATTTAAGCTCTAAGGAACATGTTTTATTATGGCAGATTTACTAATCCATTTTTCAATTATTGTAAAGACCTTATAAACTGAAATAATCTTGCTAACCGTTTGTCCCAAAATAATTATCTTTTTAGAAAACTAGTATTAGTCATGGGGGCGGAATCAGGATTGGAAGTCGAGGCGGCCAAACAAGTAAAAACTATCAACAATAAATATTTATTGTATATAAAAATGAAAATATACTTTATATAAATTAATATATTAATATTTTTCATTTATATGCCAAATATACAATCCTAGTCTTAAAATTTAGAATGTCAGTCCAGTATAGTATCAAATTAATGAATTATTATACTAGAAATATTATAAATCATTATTGTACATAACATAAGCTAATGCAAATTGAGAGAACATTTTATGATTACTCATGTGCGATGCACTGAAATTTATTTAAAAATAATATATTTTTTTTTTTGCTAAAAACCATCCGTAGATGGGTGGATTAAGACTATCCTCAACCTATTTCATATATGAACAAATCATGTACAATATATTGTATCAATATTATTTAAATCTAAAGTTTGGTAAACTAAGAACATCTACTTGAATGAGCCCTCTTATTCTATTACAATCTGTTAAATTTAAAAGTAAAAAAGCTTTGTCTTCACACGCTTCATTTGCCAAAAAATCAGCAACCTTATATCCTTCTCTCCAAATGTGGGAAACAAAAATCGCTCCTTTCATTTTGAGAGCTTCAAAACGCGCAATCAGCGCTTGGTATTGCCATCCTCCGGGATTAACCTGTTTTAACATATACACAATAGACAATGCATCTACCTCTACCCATATATTGCGAAAACCAAGTTCAAAGCACAATTCAATTCCGAGTATTACAGCCTTAATTTCAGCATACACATTATCACAAAAAGGAATAAAACTATAAAAACCTGCTACAAGTTAGCATTGGAGTCTCTAATCACTCCCCCGGCGCCACCTAAGCCTGGATTTTCTTTAGAAGCTCCATCAGAATTTAGTTTAACCCAATCATCACTTGGAGACTCCCACCTAATCAATTTTGGTTGAATATCTTTCTTCCTTACAATCCCAAACCCCCAAATTCTAGCAATGTGCCAGTAACCATCGGCATCAGGTTCGCTAAGGCTATGGTCCTTAGCATGCCAAACACCAAGGACTGAACTTTTGAAACAGATACTTGTATGTCCTGAAATCTCACCATATTACGAGCTTTCCAAATCTGCCAACATATTATCAAAGGCAATACACCACAAACATGTTCCTTGTTATGAACCCTCTGGAACCAAAGACCAAGAAGCTGAAATAAAGATAGGGTACAAGGAATTTTAAACTAAAAAAAATTGGAAAAGAGCAAAAAGACAGTTAATGAAAAGATGATCCATGGTTTCACAATTAGCATGACTAAGCGCACACATGGAGACTACCTCAATCCCTTTTTTCCTTAGATTGTAATCAAGAGAAACAAAATTGTTAGCCAATCTCCAATTAAAACATGTAGCAGATTTCAATAGGGATTTTGGCCACATCATTATCTTCCAAGCCCAAATGGGTCTCTTCCGTCTTAGTGTGTTCCATGCAGAAAAAACAGAAAAAGTGCCATTCGAAATTACCTTCCACACAGGTTTGTTAGGCAAATTAGAATTGATGCAAAGTTCAAGGATGCAACTGATGACATTGGAAGGAAGTATAGAAGAAATAGAAGACAAGTCCCAAGCATTGTTACACCAAAAATCTGTCACAATTTGGTTAATATCAAAGCTGTCACAGAATTGACATAAGGGGCTAAATTCACACCATCTATCAAACCAAAATGAAAATTTTCCTTCCCCGAATCTCTAAAAAATGTGTTGCTCCGCTTGATCCTTGATTTCAAGCAGCCTTTTCCAAAGGAAAGACTGATTATACCCTACATCCGCATAATATGGATGCACCTTCTTAAGATGCCTATACTTCAAAAATTCCGTCCAAAGGCTACTACACATTCTCAATTTCCACCAGGCTTGCCAAGAGAAAGCTTTGGCCATATCCTCTACCCTTCTCACCCCAAGCCCTCCTTCATTTATTGGAAAACACACTCTATCCCAAGCTGCCCAATGCATTTTACCGTCACCCCATAGAAAATTATTCATTAGCTTATGAATTCTATCTACAATAGTCTTAGGGGGTCCAAGAATTCTTAAAGTATACATAGGAATATAGTTGAGGACACTTTTAATAAGCTCCAATCTACCACTCATGCTAAGGAACAGTTTATCCCACCAAGAAATTTTGTCCAAATTCTTTCCACCACTTCTTGAAACAGCTCACACTTAACCCTTTCGTTGAACAGAGGAACCCCTAAATATTTAAATGGCAGCCCTTCCTCCTTCACCCTAGCCAACTTAAGAATCCTTTTTTTCCTATGATTTTTAACCTTGGTGCAAAAAATAACCGTGCTTTTAGAAAAGTTTATTTTTTGTCCAGTGGCTTTTTCAAAATTAACAAAGAAAACAAACAACTTTTTGAAAGAAGGGATGTCAGTAGAGCAGAAGATGATATTATCATCAGCAAAGGAAAGAGAAGGCACATTTAACCCCTATTTATTGAACTGCAGTTTGGGACAGGATTTGAACAAGCTTACTAAGCCACTGGATAGAACAATAGAATATTAGGCAAAAAGACTAGGAGACTGGGATCACCCTGCCTTAGACCCCTTGTGGATTTGAAAAAGCCTAAAAGGGATTAGGGGTGTTCACTATTCGGTTGAAACCGAAAAAACCGCCCGAACCGAACCGAAATGTAAAATTCGGTTCGGTTTTTCTTTTGATCAGTTCGGTTTCGATTTTATATTTAACAGTATTTTGGTTTTCGGTTCGGTTCGGTTTTTTTCAATAAAAACTGCATTAGAAACCGAAAAACTGAATTAAGTACCCCTTAAATTAAAACCCCCCTCCTCATTTGTCTTTCATTTGCATTTTAATTTCATCTCATTTAAATTTCATTTTCTATCTACCAAGTAACAACTAAGGGGCAAATAAAACCTAATCTGTAGCACCGTAGTTTGTTGTTTTCTCACGTCCATTCTGATTAGCCTCCTGTACTCTTTTGAATAACAAGAAAAGTTGACTCTTCGACCAACTCATTTTTATATCTAAGAATTTTTATTTAAATGCAGTTAATATTCAAAGTTTTATTTTAGTAAAAAACTTAAAAATTAGTGTAAAAATTCGGTTTTCGGTTTTGACCGCAACCGAACCGAAATATTTCGGTTCTGTTGATTTCGGTTTTTGATAATTTTCGGTTCGGTTTCGGTTATCAATTTTTAAGGATTTCAGTTTTCGGTTTTGTTAATTCGGTTCGGTTCGGTTCGGTTTCAGACCGATGAACACCCCTAAAAGGGATCCATTAATCAACACAGAAAACCAAGACTGCTCAATGTTGTTAGTTATATACCTAATGAACAACTCAAGAAAGCCAAGTAATTGCAGAATTTTCTAGAGAGCCCCCCACTCAACCCTATCATAGGCTTTTTGAAGATCCAGATTTAAAATCATTGTGCCATTTTTACAATCATTGTTAATATCATGTACCAGTTCTTGAGCCATTATAATATTGTTCGCAATATTCTAAGTAGGGACAAATCCACTTTGGGCAAGAGGGACAATTTTAGGAAAGAGTGTAGCCAATAAGCTTCAAATTTTTATTAATCACATTACATAGGCTGATAGGCTTAAAATCTGCCCAAGTGAGGGGGTGATTAATCTTAGGGATTAAAGTGATTGTGGTAAAAGAAAAACTCCTAGGCATGGGTCTTCCTAGAAGAAATTCAGCACACACACTAAGTAAATCCACCTTGATAATCTCCCAACAGTATTGGTAAAAATAAGCATTGAAGCCATCTAGCCCAGCCATGCTGTCTCTATCCATACTAAACACTACAACCTTTATTTCTTCCTCAAACGGAGGAGGACAAAGTCTGTTAGAATCAGCCTCACTTAAGCAAGACTCCACTGCCCCCAAGACCTCACAACCTAGATCACAACCCTCAGTAGAAAAGATCTTTTGAAAATAATTAGCAGCCGAGGATTGGATTAGATCAAAATTGGAAGTATTTTGCCCGTTGACACTGATTTCAGAAATGTGGTTTTTAAACCTTTTTTTCCTCACTAAAGCATGAAAATAAGCTGAGTTTTTATCTCCTTCCTTTAACCGTTTACAAGCTGGCTTCTGTTTCCAGAAGGATTCTTCCATAGAAGTGGCAAGATTGAACTCAGCCTGCCTCTTCTTATGAAGAATCAAGTTATCATCCGAGGAGTCATTGGGATAAATTTCCTCTTGGATCATAAGGGCTTCTTCAGAAGTTTTTACTTTATCAAAAATATTGCTATAAATGGCTTTATTTCAAATTTTCAAACAGTTTTTTAGCCTATACAATTTATTTTAGAAATTTAGCATACCACTTTCCCCTGTAGGGTGCATCCAATTTTCTTTGACACAATTGAAGAAACTATGATGTTTGACCCATGCATTGATAAATCTGAAGGAAGACTTAGGAGCAGCACAAAGCTTAGCCAAAGAAATCAGTAGGGGACAGTGGTCAGATGACCCTTTGGCCAAGTGCCTAACCTCTAAAGAGTTAAATTAATCAACCCATTTATCAGACACCAAGGCCCTATCAACCGTTTCAAACACATGATTTGCATGCCATGTGAATTTAGACCCCACAAAACCAGCATCCTCAAGCCCACACTCATTAACAGCACTCACAAAATCATCCATTGATTTAAGCTTTAAAGCACCCCCTCCATCCCCCCTTCCTCATCAGCCGTCAAAATGACATTAGAATCCCCACTCACCAATACCGGTTGATCAGAATGAGCAAAAAATTTTAAATCGCTCCATAACTCAAGTGTACCCTTTCTATCTCAAACAACATACACAAAGGTGCAAAAGAATTTAAGGCCACACGAGTTCTCAATAACCTCCACATCAATAAGCTGGTTAGACACATGCAACAATGAAATGCAAAGAAGATTTCTGCACATAACCCACATTTTAGCATTACTATTCACACATACACCATGGTATCCTAATGAATGAATCCAAAAGGGATCATGTTTCTCTTTTTCAGTTTCAAGTAAGGCAATTATATCCGTTTTTCTTTCTTTTTTATCAGCTCTTTTAAGTAATTTTGAGACCTCTTGTTTACTACTCCTCTAACATTCCAGGTCAAAATTTTCATTTGAACAAACAACAATAGTACCTTCAGTGCATTTAGCACCTCTTCTAGTTACCATAAGAAGAGGTTGCGTGGCCTTTTTCAGTTTTTTTCTCCTGCGTTTAGCAGCCCTGGATCTCGACCCTGAATACCTCCCGTCATCCGATCCGATTTTGCCCATCTCTCCATCCAGTGCCCCCTCAGATATGCCACCATCAGAAAAAGTATGGTCAGTATTAGTTTTATCCAAAAAAGGCAACTCATCATCATTTATTTCATCCCTATCAGGCTCATGCAAATTGCAATTTAGCAAAAGAATTCTCATGCTCCGAGATGAAAGACTTACGTTGCACAAATATTTATATTATCAAGGCCCTCATATTCTAAAGCAATAGTAGTAGGCGTGGTTTTTATAACATCATTATTCATTTCATTATCAAGAACCGTATCTATGGACTCATCATTGGGCTTGATATTACCCTCTGGGACCTCTCCTATATTGATATTCGACTCATTATTCCCTTCTACAATCGTATTTTTGCCCTCCCGATTCATTTTTGGAACCGTTGCTTCTCAGGTTTATTAGTATTTGTTCCAGTTTTGCTCATATACTGTTCAATTTGTTTTTTTATATTCATCATTGAAGCAGTCTAGGGTCTTATGGCTAAGATGTTTGCAATTCATACAATAATCTAGCAATTTATCATACAACACGTTCTGATTTATCAATTTATCCCCATAGCCAATTAAAATTTCATCATAGATCGATCTTGTCAAGTCCAGCTCGATGCAAACCCTAGCGAGACTTGGCCTAGTTCGATCCGCAGTCGGCTCGTCGATTCTCAAAGGATTACCAAGAACCGATGCAATACTAAAAAGAGCTTTCTTATAAAAAAGGTGAAGAGGTAGTTCCGGCAAGCAGATCCAGATTGGAACCACCGGAGATTCAGATTTAGAATCAAAATCAGTAGACCATTTGAACACTCTCATAGGGAAACCATTCACATGCACTAATTGTTTCGCCCACAGCCTTTGAGAATCTTCTTCATTGAACAATTTTATCATTCTATGCTTATAGTTAATCGCACCAATGAAAACAGCACCATTGAAACCAAAACTAGAGAGTTGAGTTCGAATCGACCTAAAAGGGGAGATCCATTCGAAATTTACCTATTAGAACAAATTTGCAGGATTCCGCTAGTGTTTCTGTCTTGCTCGGGGAGAAACTCACGATCGGTGTGCCACGGTATACTCCCATCGTACCGAGAGCCTCCGATCTGAGATTACTGAATAGTTTCTTCGCAGATCGCCTCTCATGCATTTCTGGAACTGAGATGCCTTTCGTCACACTTACAAACGTTTTGGCTGATGTAGGGTTAAGAGATGGAAGATTAGGTGCTGGAGGGTGAGGAATTAGCAGGTTGTCAGGGCCCCCACCACCGTTTGGGAGGGAACCGCCATGGAAAACCCTAGATCTGTTTACGGGGAGAACATTCTAGAGAGAGAAATATCCAATCTTTTCTTTTCTAAAACTAATAATTTAATTAAATGAATATTACAGAATCTAAAATTTAAAAGTATGACCATTGTATCCTAATGCAATAAATATTTGAAAATTTTGGATTAAACTTACAAAAAATATATGTAAATATTGGTTTTTCCTATGTGATATATAGATTTGATATTACTTTTTATGAATGTATTATTTTATACTAACATTAAGATAAAATATTAAATATAAAAAATAAAATATATCATTTCAAAAATTGATCCTCACTTATTTTTGAAACTCGAACACACATTTTATGAGTCTGTATCCTCCTTAACATATATGAACACCCACAATTGTTCAATAAATTAAGATTTTAGAACAAATACAAATATCTAAATATCATACAACTCGTCGAAATATGATAAACAAAATAAATTGGATAGTGTTATAAGATTTGGTTTTTTCTTTTATTTTCTCATTTTATTTTAAGTATTTTAGTTTATCTAAACAATTTTTATAATTCTAAGCACCAATATTAAGCTTTTTTTAAAAAAAGAATCTCGTTTGTAATTTTTAATATTTTCTTAGGTAATTTCATATATACTCGAATACTTTTTAGGTTTCAAGTAAATCGTGATATTGAAAAAAGTAAAATCCAATTTTTTTTTTTATAGTTGATAGCAAAATAAAACATGAGTTATTCAGTATATATGAACACTTGTCACATATACGGTGAAATTTATTCATATAAAATCAACAAGTTTATTATAAATATATTTATTTGAATATACAAATTGAATAATATAAAAGAAAAAATTGATTACGTTGCAGAGTGTGAAAATTAGACTTAGTTGAGGTTGGCTAATGTGACAATTGTTTAGGTTGTATAATCTAGAAAAACATATAGTTCATGTTGGTTAATTATTTTCCAAGAAGAAGTTTAAATTACAACACACACAAAATCTCATGGTTTAGGTTGCAAAGTATAAATTTGGTATAAAATAATATTAATAAATATTAAATATGAAAAAATTTAATCAGTAATAAAAATAATTCAAGATTAATTATCATATATAAATATATACATATGCGCAAAAGTAATATTATCGTAATTGATAAAAAATATTATTATTATAACAAATAAATATTAGTAAATTTAATAATTTAAGAAGCTTTACTTGATTAATTATTAACTCTCGATTTTGATTTATTAAAATATGTGCTCAATTATTTAAAAAATTATTTTTCTCTTGATGTAATAAATGAAGAAAACTCTAAAAAGTTCATGTCAAATAAATAAATTAATTGTGCTTATAATAAAATAATCAAGTAAAATATTTATATAAGAAAATTATTGAATTGATATTTAGTTGAATTCCAAACTCATATTATAGTACATGCCACAATAAACTTCCATATCTAACTCAAATAATCAATGAACAAACAATATAATATTTTACATCAAATATGTCATTATAATATATATGATGTGGATGTCAAAACAAAGATCTTCAAAACATGATTAGTTTGATATATTATACATAAAAAATGTTAGAAAAAAAAAGGTTATTTACAATTTAAAAAATTAAAAACAAAGTTTGTTTTACAACATGTCTCAACAAATTATCTATTATGGTAAGAAGTGTTAGTTGAGAAAGTGTTAATTATATAATTGCACCACTAAAACGATAACTATTTTGGATAAATTTCAGAAACTAAATGACAATTATTTTGGGATGGGTCCGATGGGAAGTAATAAACTTCAACATTTAATAACATATAAATACACATAAATGAAGTCACTCTACAACACGACAAGTCATTGGTGGCACATTTTCAGATGACAATTGTTTTCTCTAATAATAAGTTTATGGGAAGATTTGTCGTAATAAAATATATTACATATTGTTTAAGGTCATTTTTATACAACTTATTGTTGTAAAAACATTAAAAAAAAAAAAAAAACTTTTGTCATCTCAAATATATTATTTACGATGGAGATGTTGAGATGACTAATTAGTGAGTGCATATTATCTTTAATAATATAGTTATGTCAAATTATTATGATTTGGCACAACTTTTCATTGTCTACTTGGTACAACTTTTCATTGTCTTAACTAATACTTGTAGTGACGCTAGAGAGAAACCACTTGATTAAATACTTTGTGAGAAATACTAATCATGATTTGGGACTAAGGGCATCAACAGCGGGGGTACAAAATTTTATTTATACCCATCCACTTGGTATAAAAGCATTGGGGAAGGAGGTATAATTAAGAGAGAGAAAAATGCGGTACGCTTAATAGTTTTGCACCCACACGCGCATGGGTGCGCTGCTGCGGTGGGGCCCTCCCCTCTTTATGGGGCTGCTGCTTTTTATTTAATAGTTTTAATAAAAATGATTGTTTATTTGAAACAAAAATGGCCAACTGACACTGTAACAATAAGTTTCGTGTATTATAAAGATAAACACAAAAAAGAATTACACAATCGAATTTCTCGGATCAAATGGATAATGTTTACAACTTGTGAGTTCCTATCTCTAGTTTTCCTCTGATTCTTCTCTTCGATTGACTGATGTCGGAGTAAACTTTGATTTTTCCCGGTTTTGAAGTTTGACTTTAGTAATGTTAATTCAAAGGCTTGTAAGCTTGATTTTTGAATTAAACGACACTTTTGAATCAATATGCGAAGAACGTCTTCGAAGATCTTGACGAACGACAAAGAACACCTTCGAAGTTTTGACTTGAAAACGCCGATCGGAGGGGCTCAACACCTTGATCTCGGATTGTCTTTCTAAAGCCGGATTTTAGCTTTGTACCGCCGGATAGGCTTTGCAACGCCGAATTTTGGCTTTATACCGCTTTAAGCTCAAGATTGGTTTTGTACCATCTTTCTTGAGCTTGTGTTGTTGTGATTTTTGTAGAGAATGATGCCCTATTTATTGTTGTAGGACGGAAAAATCGGTTGAGTCTCAATGGAGCGATATGATTGGTCCTTCATAATATCATTATCCATAAGATAATCATTAAATAAATCATATTTAATTTAATAATTATTGCAGCAACTAAACACATGGAACATTCTGATTGGTCCACGATAAATTGATGTTTATCCTCATCTTCTTGGATATTACTAAAGTAATTTAATATAATCAACCTATCCACCTATTCTACCAAAAGAAGGTTGCACAAAAATAGGAAAAGACACATGTCGCTTCCACAATTTTTCGCCAAATTTTATTTTATTTTAATTTTTAAAAAATATTCTTAAATACGTAGATATTCCCTAAAGAAGGGCTCATCCACCTTCTTTTGTGGGTTCTCCTCAAATCATTTTTTTCTTTTTCTTTTTTCTTTTCTTTTTTTATCTTTTGCCTTCGAAATTTAAAATTCTTTCAAGTTTTTCATCTCAACTTAATTTTTCATAAGAAATATTTCAAATTATTTCTCTTTTGACGATCTTCGATTTGACATCCATAATGCATATATTATGATTAAAATATTAATTTTTAAGTGTAAAATACCTTTTTTGAATAGTAATGATATATTTTGATTTTCTAAAAAAATGATATATTTTGATTTCTAAACATTTTTATATAAAATTAAAATATGATAGAATTCCAAAAATGAATTTTTTTAACCGATTGAAATTTTTTGAAGATTAAAATTATTTACTTTAATTTTACCTTTCTTATCTTAATAATTTTTGAATGGTTTAAAGTATTTGGTTGAAAAAATTCATAAAAAATACAAAATTTGTTAGGTTTACACTTTACAATAGAAAAAAAGCTTAGATATATTTGTCAAAGTAATTGGTTGATTGAATTAGTTTGCTTATTATTTTCTTCTATTTTGTTAAAAGAAAAATTATTATAAATACAAAAATAATAACTCGATTATTTTTATTTGAACATGACATGATAATATAGTTTACCACTCATATACTTAAGTAGCTAAATGTTTGTGGCTTCTTATACTAATATTATATTATTTAATACTCCATCCGTTCCATATTAATTGACGTTTTAGGATGAAAGGGAAGAATTAAGGATTGAATATTTTGACAAATATAACCACAGCTAAATATTTGACCAAATCAAAATATCTCTGATAAATTAAAAAATAGAGATATTTTAGGATTTAGTGCAGGGAGAAAATTGGTAAAATTAGTGAAAAATATCTAAAACATCAATTAATATGAAACGGAGGGAGTATATGTGGCTTTCAAACGATAATTATTCAAAATATTTGACATTGTTTTATCATTATATGCATATGTAATTATTACAACATGTGTAATGCACATTGAAATAACAGGGAGGGAAATGAATCGGGTTTCAAGTGTGTATTTATAATTTTACTTGAAATATTCAGCAGAATCAGATCATGCATTCAAATAATTGAATTAATAAATAAGCTGATAATTTCATTATTATTATTATTATTATTATTATTATTATTATTATTATTATTATTATTATTATTATTATTATTATTATTATTATTATTATTATTATTATTATTATTATTATTATTATTATTATTATTATTATTATTATTATTATTATTATTATTATTATTATTGAAGACGTACTCATCCCGTGCATCGCACGGGTGGACATCTAGTTTAGTAATATTTGCATCATCTTGACACATGGCGGCTTCCAGTAGGCCAATAAAATATATATTAAATTATCAATTAAATTGACTATTTAACTTAGGAATTTGATTTGATTAATTCCTAACATTAAAATAATCAATATAAAAAATTGATTTTCAATATATACTTTATTACGTGGCGCACTTTAATTGAATACGAAATTTGTGTATCAACAGACACAAACTAGTCATTTTTAATTTTACTGTTGCCAATGGAAAAGTACACGATTAAGTACTGTTGAATTTTTTTTTTTAAAAGAAAAAAATATCACCTATTAATACATGGAAATTCTTTCATTTCTTTTATCAACTTCTACAATTTTCTCATAGAATTTTTTACTATTTATTTTGACCATTTTTATTCTTACAAGGGAAGGAAGATCTTGGACGAATTGGTTCAATGATTCTTTTAGTTCGGAAGAAAATTTCAATCATCATCCGCAAAATTCTTCAATTGGTTCCCAAAATTCCACTATTCGACCCAACATAATACCAACTCAAAATTTCCCAATCCATCTAAATCCTCAGATGAATTCGATGGTCACCCCGGGTGCTCCATATTTTATGTATCCACGTGAATATTTTTAATTTCCTTTCATATCACCCCCTCCTTATGTATTTCTTCCTCAAAGTGCAACAACTATGTCTTCAAACTCGTCAAAAAGAGTTAGTATAGACGGATCGAGCACTGTCAGGGAGTGTAATACGCCGTCCTCGAGACCAACTTCTCCATTTCCACCACATCCGTCTCCTCCAAGGACAGAGAGTATTAATCTCGATGTAGATGCCTATTCCGATGGGGTAGGCAATGTCTCCCAAGGAAGAAAGTCGACATATTCTCCAAGATGGAAGGGGCCAGAAAATGAGTTACTTGCACGGTGTTGGATAAATATCACCTAAGATTCAGTAATCGACAACGCTCGAAAATTAGATCAGATGTGGGAAAGGATTGCAACCGAATACAACAAGAATTGACTCATTATCTTCCCGAATCGAGATTGGGCCCTGATGAAGACACATTTTCATACTGCTCAAAGTTCGTGTTTGCATTGAATGCAAATTACATTTCTCTAAAGGAGAATTGGGGAAACGGGCGCAGTGATGCTGATATCCTAATGGAGGCGTTGCAGCAACGCCAAAATACTAACAATGGCCATGACTTCAATGAACTTCTAGGCACGTGGAAGGTCTTTAGTGTTTATCCTAAGTGGATTAACCAACAAGACCGTGATCATCGTGGTAAAAAAAAAGTCAAGAACTTGTGAGTCGAGGGCATACACATCATCTTCTAACAACAAAGACGACGATCCAGAACGCACTCATCCAATCGTATAAAAAAGCTAATGTTTAAGACGAGATAAAGGCGACTATCGATAAAAATATGGAAGAGTATAGGACCATTTCACAGCAAAAAATAGTCGAGCTAAAAGTCCTCAACCATGCAAAAGATTACGACATATTTATGAGAGATACCATAGGGATGACTCCGGAGCAACTTCGCGTGCACTATCAAGTGTTTGAGGAAATCAAGAAAAGATGGGGTTGGGGCGTGTAGTTACGATGTAATGTTATATTGAGTATTCCGCATTGTTATTTGTATTTATTTCATGTATTTCTGTAGTGTTGTATGTTATGGATTTGATTTCTTGTATGTTATGCAATGTTTTATATATCTAGTTTAGTTTTTCAAAAATGTGTCATTACAGACTAGACATTACCAACTAACGGTTAAAAACTAGTTGTTACAAACTATCCGCTATAAACTAGCCGTTATGAACTAGCCGTTACAAACTAGCCATTATTATTTTATCTATAAATGAAATGGGATACTTCATTTGTACCAGAATCCCAATAACATCTAATTCTATCCATAACTTCTTTTACACCCTTTACGAACTAAAAATATCTTCATATCCCAACACCAACACTATACCGAAAGTGATGCGGTGTTCTACGTACATTTTATTGATGATGATGATAAAATGTTTTTTCCAAATTCTAAGTCAACAGAAGATATTGCTTGATACTGCAGAAGGTTCATCCGGCCAACCAAAAAGAAGAAGATATGTGCAACGAGATCGTGAAAGAGCACACACTCGCCTAGTGCAGGATTACTTTTGTGACAACCCAACTTATAATAGTGATGTATTCCGGAGTTGCTTTCAGATGAGTCGAGACTTGTAATACCCCAGTCCCATATGTAGGTGAAGGCTTGCCACTAAAACATGCTACTAAATTTAAAACATTTATCGGCGGAAGAAATAAAATACGAGTTAGAAAATTTCTCAATATCGAATTTACTCTCATAAAACTAGCTCGTAAAAACTACATCTTTGAGTTAAAATCCCTATTATATTTTTACAATATCATAAGTACTAGAAACTTCTAATGTAAAACATTTAAAAGATGCAAGATTTATAACTTATTAGTGTAAACTATAACCTTCTACTATAACACTTACACAGTAAATACATCTACCTCTTACTAAACTTTAAAATACATTTATAACTTTATTCACTTCTTATTAGGAACTTGCCCGCTCTAGCTAGATCCTCTTATCATCCATTGACCCTGAAAAATATTTTAGCATATCATCATGAGTTATGCAAACCCAGTGGATAACACTTATTTAATATTCTATAAGATTGTATACTGCCATGTAAGCATTATAGTAGCTGACCCGACGACACCCAACTACTGACTACAAGGTCTATGATATGAAGGTCCCTATATAACGTAATGACATTGATGCCAAGCCGGTGACCTGAATGTCCTATATAACAGAATGACCGTGAGACCAAGCTGGGTGACCTGAGGTCCCTGTATAACGGAATGACCCTGAGGTCAAGCCGGTGTACATATGAATATACAAGCAGAAGTATACTAAATAAAAGTTACCCATATTTCATGAAGACATTCTTTGACTGACTAGACGTTCTTTAATTGAATTGCTTTGAAGAAGCTTCAAGGTTGTCCGGTCAAACTTGTACTGAAGTAGTTACGACTTGAAATCTTTAGTCTTATAACATTCTTTGTTACTTTCTTTTTGTCATAACTTATTCTACTTATCATAACATTAGGCTATACTTATAACTAGTGCACATGTATACTTATACTTACATATTTAATTACATTTAGAACATATTAACATAGTAGTATGCAACACATAACACATATCATAGTATACATGTAAATAATAATAACATAGTATCAGACATGTAACTTAGCTAACTTATTCCTATACTAAAATTTATATAATTACAAGAAGTTAGGTTCATATAGAAATATTACATCCCTTGTGAAAATATAATCCCTAGAGTTTGGAAAAATTGCGTTTGATAAATAAATTGATAGCCTGTTGCATAAAACCTTCACATTATCATATAATCATCTAAAACTATGAAAGTTTACATAATTACATATATGTGTGTATATATATATTATTCTATAATTTAATATACTAAAACTTTCCATTAAAACTCGACGTGTATGTTTGTATAAAAATCTTATACAAAAGTTGAAAACTCTCGATTAAAGGCCTTATATTACAAGAAATACTACTGATAGTGACTGATTTTAGCGATGGACAATTTTTGTCATAATCTAATTATGGATTGTTGACAGAAGAACTACGGATAGGTACATTAAGACTATTTGAGTATTAGCAACGGTTTAGTGACTGAATTGCCACGGAATGTAGTGACAGGAAAAAAACAAAATCCGTTATCATACCGTAGTAAAAAAGGGGGACAAGTGTGTGGAAATAAAATACTATAAGGTTGTGACGAAAATTACCCGTCACTAAGCTCATGTTGACGGATTAGTGACAAAATTTTATCTGTCACCAAATAGTGATGGAAATATTTCGTCATTACGTCCTCGTATTGACGGATTAGTGACATAATTATATCCGTTGCTAAGTACTGACAGAAATATTCAGTTATTACGCCTAAATACGTGGGAATAAAATACTATAAAGTTGTGACAGAAATTATCCATCATTAAGCTTATGTTGACGGATTAGTGACGGAATTCTATCATTACAAATTACAAATTAATTTTCTCATAGTTTAGACCAAGTTAAAACTTCTAGAGACAGTTACAGGAAACATGAGTAGAATTATAATTTCCACATTTTTCATTTTTTGTTCCTATTTCCCGTTCACGCCTCTCTGTCCACTTCACACCCAAGGCTATCTCTCGAGTGAAAGAGGGGTATTACTGAGAGAGAAAAAGCTAGGGTTTGAGCGATGGCTGAGGGTGATTTGAAAAGAGGGACTGTCAAATGGTTCAATGACCACAAAAGCTTCAAGTATTACCCCGATGATGGTAGTGATGATCTGTTTGTGCATCAGTCGGCGATCAAATCTGATAACTTCCACATCCTCGGAGAGGGCAAGGCGGTGGAGTGCGTCGTTGAGTACGAAAACGATGGTCGTGCCAAAGTGGCTAACGTGACCGGTCCAGATGGCGCATCCATGCAGGGGAACACCCACGGCGGTGGCGGATCTCACGGAGGACGTAGTGGCGGCGATAGTGGTTACAACGGTGGAGGCAGCGGGTACGGCAGTAGAAGCAGAGGTGGTGATCACTTGATATCCTTGTCCAACAGGTATTCTCACTCTCTGCAACTTTAGGCAAAACATCATCTTACTTTATTCTTGCAAAATTACTTCTCTAATTTATATTCTCCTAATTTTGGTATGTACAAACGAAAAATTGAATTTGATCTTGTGTCTGTAGTTCTTCACGAATTGGTCTATAATGACATCACAACTTTCTGCTCAAATTTCCGATTTCTAGTGACTTGTTCACCAAAAGAAAATATCAAAATAGTATTACGTCACATTAAGCCACGTACCTGGCACTTTGATTTTTGCACATTATTTTAGGTTGTGTTTGGATAGATGAATTCCATTAATGCATCCAAATGCATTAATTTTTATTTGATCTTGAGTGCTACAAAAATGTTAATTTTTTCTCGACCAATCCTCACCTGCAGGTTTCTCATTACCCACCAGTGACTGCACTTTGATGAGAGAGAAAACATCGAAATGGTTAATGCATCATATATATTATTCATTTATTTAGCTTTTGTTTACAATTTATGTATAAATTTATTGTGAAGTTGCACTGAATAGTTAGATTTGATGTTGATGTGGTTTTATAAGTTCATTGAACATCAGACACCACTAAAGTTTATTACATAAATAATTAGTACAGGAAAGCATCAAGGAACAGAAACTAGGTTGGTGTTGGCAACTCCTGTCTAAATGAGTATTGTTGAATGGTGGAATTTATGATGTTAGCTTCTTGTTCTCTAGGATATAGGTCGCGTTAATCAATGTGTTGGACATTTTGGGTAATAAATATGCAAATTTTCTTTTCTATGGATGTTAGGAAATTTATATTCTTACTGAGAGGATTACACATAATACATTATTTAAGAACTTTCATAATATGTCTGATACTGTAGATTTCAAGCAGTTAATAGAAAATATAAAAAAATCAATGAAAAAATATTTGTGAAAGTATATGACTTGTAAATTGACGGGCATTCTATGGTTAAGTTTTTGTTGACTTACAGTCTTCTCCAGAAAGTGGCACCAAGTAGCCGTTGTAGCCTGCTCATGAAAGGGCTAAACTTGATATATCCATCCAGGACAAAGACGGGCTCAAGCAATTTTGAGTTTACATGGTATGTCGTCCTCTTTATTATCTTGAATCTTCTCTAAGTGGTACAGAGAAGATTATACGTCTCCTGGATATCTTAGTTTCGATATCTCTTAGTCCCGAAAGATATTGTCCACATCCTTTATTTCAATAACATCTTCTCTTGCTCTCCCAGTTTATCATATAAACTCATAACATATGTCAACTTATTGTGGATCAAACATGAGCATCATTTGAAACGAAGCAAAATAATTTACAATGCTTTTTGCATGGCGCAATCTGTAGAGTCTCTTCCTTACATGATTATGTAATAGAATGCTCTAATATAGATTTTTGGTGGAGCTTTTCACATGTTGTCAGTTACCCCGAGGATTTTGTATTGCTGCTTAAAAATTGAGTTTCTTGATTATAGAAAAGTGCAAATGTGATGAATATTGAAATATTTTGCTGAATGCAGATGTAGTACTGAACGAGTTTCTTGTTATGTAGACTACCTGATTACCACATCTATAAATTTCGAAGAAGTTTTAAAAATCAGACATAATTTGAACCAAAAAAAAAAAAGAATTACAAGCTTTTTAAAATCTGTAAATTTTAGCGAGTATAAATTGTACATAAACAAAATCAAGGGATAGAAATTGAAATGTTACCTATACTAAAATAATGACACTAAAGAACAAATGAAATTATCTGTTTCAAATTATGTTCCATACTACCATCTCATATTTTTATTATATCAAACATGTCAAATGTGTATATGAATAATTAGAACCCAAGAGGGGCAGCAGCAATGTGGTACAAGCCTCCCAAAACCCTCGATCAGACAAGATCTTCTAAGGTTGCAATCTCTTTACATCAGATTTTAGATTCCTGCGAAAGATTATTTTTCATCATCTTAACATATGTCTAAACACCTGTTGACTTTGGCGTGTTCGACTGGTAGTGGCCGAACAACCTTCACAGTGTTTTGCTGGTGCGGGCCGAACGTCCTTCACAGAGTTCGACTGTTGTGGGCTGAACAACCTCTCCTGCCTCTTGTCTCTACTACAGCAGCAGGGGTCCTCTCTTGAACCCATTTTGTTCCCATTTCTTTTAACTCCCAAGAGTTTTCGTACATGGATTATTAAAATGGTGCCTAATTGCAGGTTAAATATAATAATTGAAACTTTTAGAACATTTTTTACATATACATTTTTTACTGATACTCTCACACCTTCCCCATCTTGTCTCCCATTAGGAATTGTAGGCTCCTGAAGTGGAGAACGTGCTTTACCAACAAAAGAGCAGATTGAAGTCCTAAAAACTGCTCCAAGATGTGCCTGGATACTTTTCTTTTTTCTTGTTTTTTTCGAAGATTGCTATGTGGCTGACTTTTCTAATTAGAAGTTCCAATATTTTGCATGTTTTCTAAAGTAGAAACTTTTTAAAGAGGAAAATAGTGGATCTTTTCTTCCTAATCTTTGGTTTTTGTGCTAGGGGTAGGGGTGTTGATGGTAGAGTATTGATTTTGGTTTTATTGTTCTGGGGATTTGTTAAGAATAACGTCATTGTACTTCTTTTCAAGTTAGAAACTAGTGTTGCTAGCAGTGCAAAACCATATAGAGTTGAGATTCGCAATGTGAAGTGTCTTAATGTGGGAATATGGCCATCAAAGCAGTGATCGTGAATGTCCTTTGAAAAATTCTACAATGCCTACCAAGGAGAGTAGACTGAAATTTAATGACCCTTAACAACTATTCTAGCTCAAACTGATGATGCAGGTGGGGTAAAATTAATATATATTTTGTTAAGACATATTCTACAAGATGAAGTTGTTCTGAATCAGAAAACTTGACTGAAGAGTGATAAATCGTATCACAACTCTCTTATTCTTTATGTTTAGGCTGCTTAACATAAAGTTTTTGTCAGGTACAATCGATCCTCTTTCTTCTTTTAAGGGGTGCTATCCCAGGGACGACATTTCAATTCCGTCCCAGCTAAACTTGCACACTTTCCATTTTCGTCCGTCCCAGCTAAACTTGCACACACCTTAAAAAGGAAAGTTATAATACAATCTCCACCCTCAATCTCCAAAAAGCAACTTTTCTTAATACTTGTGCCAACTCTCTCAGTGCAAGAATAGCCGGGACGGAGGTAGTAACGATTATCAAGGTCGATCCCACAAGGAATAGTTTTAGGTAGTTTGATACCTCAATACTCTAGGAATGTCCTAACTAGATACTAAGTTGTAAAAGGTTGATTTTACTAATTAAATAGGTATCCTAGGGCTTCGATTTCAGTATATTACTTCAATGTTGAATATGATTAACCTATTAATTTACCAATTCTAGTGTTTATTAGGCGGCACGAAAATAATCTAACCCTTCTCTCCAAGCGATTAAACCGTTGATTGATTAAGCTAATTACCCTCTCGAGTCAATTAAACTTAATAACTCCCAAACAATCCTAAGCCACGGCCTACACAGTCATAGACAACTGCGCTCTATGTTCTAAGTCTGATAACAATTCCCTCCTCTCGAAGCGGAATTGCTAAACTAAATTACTAAATCTAGGTGATCAAGCTAAATTCAGTTTTAAGCACAAACATAGAGATAAAACACGTAAAGAAAGGAATAAATAGATTAAATCATAATCAAACCATTGTCATAAAAATCCCTACTTTCTAACCCTAGGACACGAATAGCTTAGCTACTCATGCCTAGCAATAATTCAATACAAGATTCTAATAAAAACATTGTAAAGAATTAAACTAGAAAAGAATAATTAAACCCGGATGACTCCGTCTCGATGATCTTCGTCTTCTTTGTCCTCCAAGATTTCTTCTAGGTCGAATAATGTAATTGATGTTCTTCCGTGATTGATTATTTTTTTCCTAGAGCTTGAGGTCCTTTTTATAGAGTTGGGGACGAATCTTTGAGAAGATAGGCTCAAAATCCTATTAGGAAATCAAATCCCCTATTAAACAGGATCTCTCTTATCGGCGGTCTTTTTGACACGGCCGTGTTGCTTAAGTGACACGGCCATGTTGCTTTGTAAACTTCAATTTCTTCGCAACATTTGCCACGGCCGTGTTGCAATTATAACGCGGTCGTGTTCTATTCGAGAGCCGTTTTGAACATTGTGCACCACTTTTGACACGGCCGTGTTGAAGGTTTGACGCGGTCGTGTCGGTTCTTGCGTCGTTTTGCTACTGGACCGGTTCAGGCCGGTCTGGACCGGTTCTTGGACGGTTTTCACTATTTTGGGCCGGTTTTCACTCTTTTCCAACTTGTTTCCTTGTCCGGTAGTCGTAAATCACAACCTTTTATCCTGAAAAAGCTCAAAAACACCTTAAAACAAGCCGAATACGTTAATTGGTCACTTATATAACATTTCATCCATTTCTTGACCATCTATGCACATAATTCCTATAAAATAATATCATAACTCGACCTAATTACAAGCATAATTAACGTGTATCAAAACCCCCCACAAGTGATACCTAAGTTTTAGGTTACTATGACACTTGTGGGATACCTAAGTTTTTGGCGACGTGTCAAGTTTTAGGAATCAACATGGACAAGTGTGCAAGAAACGGGGGTCGAAAAGACGAAAAATCGCATGAAGATGGAAATTAGAGTAACACGGCCGCGTCCGATTGCCAACACGGCCGTGTCAAAACTGGCGTCAAACGTGTGGAATCGTCTGGAAAGCAACACGGCCGTGTCACCAATTCAACACGGCCGCGTCAAAATCATACCTAGAAACCAATTTTTGGTTCAACAGCAACACGGCCATGTCGACCTTATAACACGGCCGCGTCAAATTCGTTCTCCAAACATAAATCAGCGCTGGAATGCAACACGGCCGTGTCGTTATCGTTCTCCAAACATAAATCAGCGCTGGAATGCAACACGGCCGTGTCACAAAAACGACACGGCCGTGTCAAAATCAACTCAGAAAATCACCTTTGGCTCAAATATGACACGGCCGTGTCAAAACCTTCAACACGGCCGCGTCAGGACCTCAACGTGCATACTTTCGGAGCTAGGAGGGGTTCCAAAACGCTGTCGTCATCACACAGATTTGTAAGTTAGCACCAAGGCGTACCACGTTTTTCCTCCAAACATTGGTTTTCAGCCAAGTTTGGGGGAGGGGGTGGACCGTGGGACGTCTTGGCAGCTATATTTATAGTTTTGATTTGCCTTTTAGTTGATCGTTCGAGTTTTTTGCTGTTGATTGTGGGTCCGTGTGCCCATGGTATTGAATTTTTTTTTATGCTTTGATTGGTGTTATCGGGTCTATGAGCCCATTTATCGGCTTTATTGGTGTTGTTGGGTCTGTGAGCCCAAGTTTGCTTACATTTCGTTTCCATGTTGAGTTTTAGGAGTTTAGAGTTTAGAGTTTAGAGTCTTATTAGTGTTTTAGTTTTTAGAGTCATAAGAAGGATAAAACCCGGAAAAAGGTAACAAGTGAAAAGAAAAATAAAAAGAGAACAATAGGGAAAGATGGATGATGAATAGTTAATGATGAGATGATTTTGAGAAGTAGATGAAAAAATGGCACATAATAGAGCATGAGAGGTGTTTTGAGACGAAATTGAGCTTGAACTTAGAATATTCAATCAAAATTAACCTTGTGAGAATTTGAGCCTAATTATACTCCAATTTTTGGAGTAATATACTTTCTTTCGGTGTGAATTTGATTGAATATGTGTACTAGTCTCTAGAACTTGCCTTGAGTCTTTACTGTGAATGTGTCAAGTATATGTTGTGATTTAGGAAATGATCTTAGGCGTTGTTGTTTAAACCTATTTTGAGCCGTAAAAATTACCTTTGTACCAAAAGTTCACGTTTTGTCCCTAGTTAGCCCACTTGAGCCTTATAGCCTTATTTATTCATAACCTAATAATGTCAGCCGAAACTTTTTGATTTAACTCTTTTGACCCTAATTGGATTAATCAAGTTAGAGGGAGGAGAATTGGAAGGAATTTTGGGTGAACAAATTGTGGGAAGGAATGGGAAGTAGGAATATTTTCAAAAGATGAAGGAAATAAGAGAAAAGTGATAGGTGAAATTCCAAGAAAAATAGCCTCTCCTAGTGTGAAAGTAAAAAAAAAAAAAAAAGAGAAAAAGAAAAAAAAAAAAAAAAAAAAGCTTATTGTTGTTAGTATTCTAGAGGAGAGGCTAGGAAATAAAGCGCTTAAATTGTGAATTTGATTAGAACAGTCGGGTAGTCCCAAAGATGTGGTACCCACATAATTGAAAAGCACTTAAGTTGTATGGACTTTTGAAGGTGAAGAAGTCACTTTACGGGGGGATTTGCTGAAATTTGAAGAGTGAGGCTGAGTGATTGTATTGAGGGGTAGTCGGGTTAGACGTAACTTGATTAGTCCAATGAATAGTCACTTATATCCAAATGTATCTCACCTTACCTTAAGCCCACATTACAACCAAAAGAAAGACCTTTGATCCTTTGTCACACGTATCAAGTACGAGGTCTAGTTTAGATGATTGGCAAGCATATGGTAGACGTTGCATATAATTCAATATGAGTGGAAATTATTTTAGCCTAAACACTTGAGAGATGAGTGAAACACTTACCGGTGAGGGTTGAATAATTCGAAAGTTCAAAGTCTCGAGATTAGTTGATTTTCGCGTTATCACATATGCTCAAGTGATTTATGTTGCCTAGTTGTTTTAAGAAAAATCAGACTGAAACTAAATTCATCATCTAGTCGCCCTAAACAAATGCATAATCACTTGTATTCTTTGTGTCTTTTTGTATGATGTTCGGGACGAACAACAGTTTAAGTTTGGGGGATTTTGATACACGTTAATTATGCTTGTAATTAGGTCGAGTTATGATATTATTTTATAGGAATTATGTGCATAGATGGTCAAGAATTGGATGAAATGTTATATAAGTGACCAATTAACGTATTCGGCTTGTTTTAAGGTGTTTTAGAGCTTTTTCAGGATAAAAGGTTGTGATTTACGACTACCGGACAAGGAAACAAGTTGGAAAAGAGTGAAAACCGGCCCAAAATAGTGAAAACCAGTTAAAACCGGTCCAAACCGTCCAAGAACCGGTCCAGTAGCAAAACGACGCAAGAACCGACACGACCGCGTCAAACCTTCAACACGGCCGTGTCAAAAGTGGTGCACAATGTTCAAAACGGCTCTGCAACAGAACACAGCCGCGTCACAATTGCAACACGGTCGTGTCAAATGTTGCGCAGAAATTAAAGTTTACAAAGCAACACGGCCGTGTCACTTAAGCAACACGGCTGTGTCAAAAAGACCGCCGATAAGAGAGATCCTGTTTAATAGGGGATTTGATTTCCTAATAGGATTTTGAGTCTATCTTCTCAAAGATTCGTCCCCAACTCTATAAAAAGGACCTCAAGCTCTAGGAAAAAAGTAATCAATCACGGAAGAACATCAATTACATTATTCGACCTAGAAGAAATCTTGGAGGACAAAGAAGACGAAGATCATCGAGACGGAGTCATCCGGGTTTAATTATTCTTTCCAGGAATTAGTCACTTCAACAACCTTCGATTTCTAGTTTAATTCTTTACAATGTTTTTATTAGAATCTTGTATTGGATTATTGCTAGGCATGAGTAGCTAAGTTATTCGTGTCCTAGGATTAGAAAGTAGGGATTTTTATGACAATGGTTTGATTATGATTTAATCTATTTATTCATTTCTTTACGTGTTTTATCTCTATGTTTGTGCTTAAAACTGAATTTAGCTTGATCACCTAGATTTAGTAATTTAGTTTAGCAATTCCGCTTCGAGAGGAGGGAATTGTTATCAGACTTAGAACATAGAGCGCAGTTGTCTATGACTGTGTAGGCCGTGGCTTAGGATCGTTTGGGAGTTATTAGGTTTAATTGACTCGAGAGGGTAATTAGCTTAATCAATCAACGGTTTAATTGCTTCGAGAGAAGGGTTAGATTATTGTCGTGCCGCCTAATAAACACTAGAATTGGTAAATTAATAGGTTAATCATATTCAACATTGAAGTAATATCCTGAAATCGAAGCCCTAGGATACCTATTTTCCTTGATTGTTAGTTCTTTGTGTTTCCTAATTTTGAAGCCATATTTAATTGAGTACTTTAATTAGTAAAATCAACCTTTTACAACTTAGGATCTAGTTAGGACATTCCTAGAGTATTGAGGTATCAAACTACCTAAAACTATTCCTTGTGGGATCGACCTTGATAATCGTTACTACACCTACATCCGTACACTTGCGGAACACTAGGTTAGAAACCGACGTGTCAGTGGCATGAAGTAACTCATTACATATGTTGGAATTGCTTGTGTTACCAACTTAATCAAAACCATATATTCTTCCTGCATTCGACAAACATCTACTCTTTTAATTCTTCATTTTCTTTTCTACCCTAGATATAAATTGCACTGAAGATAGCTTCCTTAGATCTCCCTACAGTAGCCGGCAAACCTAAATACACTGAGGGAGTGTTTGCAAATGATTGTGCTTTTAGAGAATGATTTGAATTGATTTTTGTAGAAAAATCAGAATTTGGTAGTGGTTGGAAATAAAATAATTTTAAAACCAAAAGCTGGTAGAAGTTGAGTGATAGCAGCTTCCTAAAATCAGATCTTAAGTGATTCTGACAATCAATTTAAGAGTTTTCAAACACTCTAAAATCACTTTTAGATTGCCAAAAGTGATTTTAGTTTAGTGTAATGTATTTGCAAACACCATCTGAATGCCCCTCTACTAATCTCACCCTAAGTCTATTTGCCAATTGGGCCCCTGTCTCCTCTCCCGCTCCTACTAAAGCACTCTTCTGATTTCTCAAGAAAAATCATCTGCCCTGATGCTCATACCCCCTAATAACATCTTTGATAGCCTCAATCTCTGAAATAGTGGCTCTCCTGAAGATGTACTATCATCAATAAGGAACAAATGGGAAATCATAGGCGCATTCCAGCAAATTCTATCCCCATTAACACCCTAGCAATCTCCGCACGTCTAATTAAAATCGAGAAAGCTTCTGCAAAAGAAAAAAAAAAAAAACAAATAAGGAGATAACGGGTTTCCTTTATGCCAAATGACAATTAAATGGTGCCAAGTGGCCATGGTATGTGTCAAGTGACCAATGAGGTATGCCAAGTGACATGATGTGGAAGACAATTTTGACAAATGCCGGATTTAATTTTAATATTTATTTTTTTTATTTTCCTATCATTACATATATATACTCCACCATTTTCTTTATTTTTGAACACACAAACCAAGCCTGCAGTATTACGTCCTCTGCCTAGATTTTCTGTCGACGCTGCCGGCAGCCACTGATTGGTCCCCAGTGACTATCTCAGAAACTCGATCCAAATATATCAAAATGATCCTCGTATTCCGTAGATTCTATAAATACCACAATTTTTCCATCCGACTCTCAATTTCTATTAATTTCGAAAAGAGTGTCAAAGCTCTAATTTTCCAATCCAAATTTGGGTCGATTTAAAAGTCCAAAAAGGGCAATATAACTAAACCACAAAACTTCAACTTTAGGCCATCTTGAGTAACACCTAAAAGTAAAAGATGATAATACAAAAAAATTGAGATTGCCAAATCAAGAGAAGTAAACAATAAGCAAATCATGTAATTCGTACATAAATTGAAGACACATAAAGTAATTTAACATTCTCGCCATTTCACCAACCAGTAGTTGCAAATTAGCTGTTGGCTTAAATCCAAAGATACCAACAGCTAGCCATATAACAACTATCACCATTGTTGCTCCTATCCGCCGACATGACGACAGTGCAAATCCGACTGGCATTGTTGTCCGTGCTCGCTGCCGGAGTTATCTGGTCAATCTGTATCAGTAGTTCAATACTCGAAAACAGTACTAGAGTTAGAGTGCATATCGAAGTTTCTGAGGAAGAGGAAATCGAAGATGGATGCAATGTGTTTGATGGAAAATGGATTTGGGATAATGGCAGCTATCCACTGTATAGAGAAGAAAGTTGTGGGTTTCTGGTTAAACAAACGACTTGCGTTAGGAATGGGAGACCTGATTCTTTTTATCAGAATTGGAGGTGGCAGCCTCACGCTTGCAATTTGCCCAGGTACTTACTTGAAATCATGATGCTTCCTGTGATCAAATATATACTCCCTCTCATCCTAATTTATTGTCGTTTCGGACAAAAAGGAAAATATTATCCGAGAAAAGGAAATGTGATTGGAGGTGGTAAAACTCGCCACTATCTCATTTATCATGACACAAAACTCAATAAAACTCGATAATGACCCAATAAATTTTAAAAATATATATTCTATTATTTATTAGTAATAATTTATTAAAAAATGATGAATTTAATCGATTTAATGGAAGAAATTTACTTGAAGAAGAGTAAGATGGAAAATATTGTTAGAGAATTTGAATGAATTTTATTTGATGACCATGTCTAATGTACTAGAATTTTGTTGTGACATCTCTTTTTTCTTTCTTTGTTTTATTTCTTTTTGTATTTTTTTTTATCTATTATGTGAATGGAGATAACTATAGAATATATGTGCCACTTACTTGAATATTTAAATTTGTTCTTTATTTTTTACAAAAATCAATAGTAGTATTCCATTTAGTGAGACTGGACAAATCAATTAAAAATAAGTATGTATGTAACTAGGGATGTAAACGAAACGAATATTAAGAAATTCAATTCAAAATCGCAAATTTGAACTCGAATTCGAATCGAACATTAATCGAATATTAAAGGTGATTCGAATTTTATTCGTGAAAAAATCGAGCGTATTTGATTCGAAATTCGAAAAAGTTCTTATTTATTTTAATTTTTAGGTTTTTTTATTTTTTTAAATATCCAAATATTATTGTTTTCAATTTTTTTCAATTACAACTTTTAATAATATAATATTTATTTATTTATTTTAAATATATAGATATAAAAATATTATATATATACATAGTATTATATGTATTATTTTTTCTAAAAATATATTATACATAAACGAACCGAATATTCGAATTATTTGAATCGAATTCGAATTCAGATTTGAATATAACGAATTTAATAATTAATATGTACTTGAGTTCGAACTCGAATCACGAATCAAATCAAAATTATTTGATTTGTTTACATCCCTATATGCAAGTATTGGTGTGGTTTATGGGGTCGGATTGGTTTGTTGGGTTTTTATCGATTTCTGTTGTGGTTGAGGTTTCTTACCCAATAAGCTTAATAGGCGGGTCTTATTGGTTTGGCCAGTAACGGGTTGGCCCAACCATAATTAGTAAGTGTTTTGCACTTTTAGTAAGTTCATAATTTTCTTTCAATTTTCTAAAATACAAATAACATTTTTGTTTCTAATTAATCCGTTTTTATGCATAATGTGTCGAATTATTCATCTTTTACGATATTCAAGACATCCACTTCACATATATTATAATGATATGGTTTTGATTAATTATTTAGGTTAGATTTGAGTGTTTATTGTGAATCGGACTATAGTATTGTGAATCAAACATTAATTTAATTATTGATTATGCAAATACCTTTTTCATTTCAAACATAATCTATTTATAATATATCAAATTAATCATCTTCTGAAAATCTTTAAATTGACATTCACAGTTACAAGAAAATATTTAGTTTGAAATAGTATATAGTTTGTTCGATGATAACTTGAGGTAAATTTGAGTGTTTTTTGTGGATTAACTAAAGGATTAGTTAAGTATTTCTCTTATGTAAATTATGTTACTTAATTATTTTATTAAATGCACAACTAATTAGTTTATTTTATTTTATATGAATTATTGTTCATTTATCACATTGAAAGAAAAATTGTTATTTAAATAATTGAACACATACTTTTATTAAGGTAAAAGAAAAAACTAATATTTAATTTTAATAATTGGCTTATTTATTTATCAAATTATAATATTTATTTATTATGATAATACTTTTTGTTTGATTAATCGGGGTATTACGAGTCTCGCGCATATGTATATATTTATATATGGCAATTAATTTTGAAATTAGTTTTTATCTTTATTTTGACGTTGTTAATATTATTTTATGTAAAAAATTACACTTTTCAACTAAGCTATGATATTGTATTCACGTTGCAATCTAACTTCTAAAAAATTAACCTAAACTAGACCTTGCCATAATAACCAAAATCAACTATGTTTCATGGGTCTCATGTGCACCAAATAGCGACGGACACAGAAATTTAGTCGGGGGACTCATTTATAGAAGAATGTATGAGTTCGTCCTAAGGTGATTTTTTGAATTTTTTTTAACTATACTCTAAGATTATGCGACAATTTTTTTGCAAAAAGGGGGGGCAAATTCTATACGCTATAAAAAAATCAATTTTTTTTTTTTTTTATATTTGGCACTAAACTTAAAATATTGAATAAATTACATTAAAAAAATATATCCATGAATATATCAACTGTATAAATAAAACTAAAAAAATATTAACAATTTAGATAAGATCAATAAATTGTTTTAATTACAAAAAGAAAAGAAAAATCAAGATGTAATGTATCCATATATATTCTATTTTCTAACATCTTTATATCTTTATTGGTTATACATAACAATTACATTCATTTTGTTCAAGTTAAACAATTAAATTATTTATTTTAAAGGATTAATTATACCAAAATCGACTAAAATAAATATATATAATAGCACAATATGATGGGGTCAAGGGAACATTGATATATAATAGCACATTATGACGGGGCCAGGGGGCACAGGCCCCCCTTGCCCCCAACATAGGTCCAATGGCACCAAGTGCACATAAGGTCTCATTGTGCACTCTCTTATCTAAAGCATGGACCCCAAAAAAACACTTAAATACAATCTTATGAAAATTCGCGTCTGGATAATGGGACCCGGGTCGCAGTATTTTTTTGTCTTTTTTCCTTTTTAAGTGCGACGTCATATATAGATTAAGGCGCTTTTTATAACACAAAGTAAGTGCTAGCCTAGATGATGGGGGCTGCATAATTCTACTAGAGAAGTGCATGTTTGAATCTCGTTGTCTTTCCTCAGTTGTGTTTTTATTTTCTTTATTCTATATGTGTTGTTAAATTTTTTGGGTCATTTCTTTATTTATAATTTTTTTTATGTATAATTTTTAATTAGTTATTTTCTTTATATATTACTTTACGAAATTAATAATATTTATTAAAAATTCTATTTAATTAAATAATAAAAATAAAGTAATAATTTCTTATAATTTTGTTTTTCTTTAATTTTAGATTTTTTTAATTATTTGTTTTGTTTCACTTTTTTTATTTTTCTTTTAATTTACAATTTTTTGTATTATGTTTTATTAATTTTTTTTATATATTAATTTATAAAATTAATAATAATAGCTAGTAAGTAAATATTATGTAATTAAATAATAAGTACATATTTATAATTTATTATAATTTATTTTTTTATATAAATTTTGATTTATAGGTTATACTGCTTGGATAACAAATTATATTTTTTGGTAAAACAAGCTATATTATATCGAATATGACACATCAAAAAGAAAAAAACAAAAATCAAAGAATTGTAAATTATATTGTTCCAACAAAAAATTGTATTTTTTGGTAAAACAAACAATATTTTATGATTAAATAAGTTATACTATAACAGATGTGCCACAATAAAAAGAAAAAACATACTAAATTTATAAAAAATTAGAAAATATATTATTCACGTACACAAACTATACTTTTTGTTTAAATAAGTTATATTGTGTCAGATCTGCTGCAATAAATTATAAACTGTGTATTACTAAATGAACTTATACTTCTAAGAAAGCTAATACATACTACAAGGAACAAAAATTATACTGTAAGCTGGAAAATAAATATAAAAGAGTATACAACAAAAAAATAATTATATAGTAATATACACAGAACAAATAGTTTATATTGTAAATTATAAACAATTTATTCATAAATGAACTTATACCTTTAAGCAAGATAATATATACTATAAGAGAATAATAACTATACTGTAAGCTAGAAAAATAAATATACAGTAGTATACAAAAAAATACTGTAACTAATAAATTTATGCTATTAGGCAAGATAATATATACTTTAAGCAAACATTGAATATACTGTAACCTGAAAAAATAATTATAGAGTAATATACAAAGAACAAATAGTTATAATGTAAATTGAAAATAATATATTACTAAATGAACTTATAAATTTAAACAAGATAATATATACTATAAAGTACCAATAATTATATTATAAGCTGAAAAAATAAATATAAAATAGTATCCAACAAAAAAAAATTATATTGTAACAAATAAATTTATATTATTAGGCAACATAATATATATTATTAGCAAACAGTAAACATACAGCAACTTGAAAAAATAATTATAGAATAATATACAAAGAATAAACAGTTGACTCATAAACTTGTGAATAAGTTATATCGAGTCGCAACAACAAAAAGAAAAAAAAAATCAAAGAATTACAAATTATATTGTTCAGGTAAATAAATTATACTTTATGATTAAACATATTATATTATATTGGACCAGTCGGGAAAAAGAACTTTAAAAAATTACAAGTAATAGGGTTTGGGTAAACAAATCTTAATTTTTGGTACAAAAAGTTATATTATTAAGGTGAATAAATTATACTTTTTGGTTAAACAAGTTATACTATATGCAATTTGCCACAATGAAAAGAAAAAAAAAAATGAAACTTTAAAAAACTACTCCCTCCATCCCGGCCCAATTTGCCTATCTTAATCGAGCACGGAAGTTAAGAAAATTTAGATTTTGTGAAATCTTTGACTTTTTTAAAGGTGGAGATTGAATGTGGAGATTTTGAGAGTGAAGATTGTGAGAGAAATTTGTCATTTATGGGCTGACAAATTAGATTGGGACAAACCAAAAAGAAAAGTAGGCAAATTAGAGCGGGATGGAGGGAATACAAGTTATATTATTTGAGTAAACAAATCGTATTTTTTGGTAAAAACAAATTATACTACTCCGATAAACACATCATATTTTTTGGTAAAACAAATTATAATATATCGAATCCGCCTAAAAAAAGGGGGGGGGGGGGAAAATAAAATCAAAGAATTACAAATTATACTATTCTAGTAAACAAGTTATACTATAAGGGCGTGTTTACTAGCTAAGATTAGGTGGGATGGGTTTAAATAAACCAAGAGATTCCTTTGTTTACTACGTTTGTTTGTCTGACACATTTAATCACAGGGCCCGGTAAAAAGTCCAAAATTTGGCACTGTTCATGGGTTTCGTATCCGCCGCAGCATGGTGTGATACATTTATCCCACATTACTTTTGATGAAATGAGTAGGGCCCACATTACTTTTGATGAAATTGGGAAAACCTACTACAGTAAATGCTGGAGATGCAAGTCTTCGCATGTGGGTTTGAAAATTATCAATTATAGTATGCACCTGACTAAATTATATATCCTCTTCAAAACCCATCATGATATCCGGTGTAGAGCCCAAAGGGTTATCCCTCTCCTTCTAGTAAACACGCCCTAACGGAATTAATATTTGAAACAAAAAAAAATTAAAAAATTAAAATAAAAAAATAAAGAAATTAAAAAATTAAAATATATTTAACTATAAATCTTATATCAATTTATTTTTTATTATTTCTTATATTATTAACTTATTCTTTTATTGTTAATTTAAGTATTACTTTATTTTTTATTATTGAATTAATTAACATTTGAAACAATAAATAATGAAATAAATTAGACTTTTTGATTAAACAAGTTATACTATATCAGAATTAATATTTGAAACAAATAAATATAATAAATAAAATTGAAAAAAAATTAAAAGAATTGAACAATAAAAAATTAAAACTAAAATTAGTTATTAATTTATATATAATTATTAATTCAATTGCTATTTATTATTATCGAATTAATTAATATTTGAAACAAATAAATATAATAAAAAAATAAAGCTATAAAAAGAAGATTAAAACTATAATTAATTATTAATTTATATTAGATATATAACTAATAAATTTAGAAATAACACAAACATGTATGTTCCAAGATTCAATCTCACAACCTTGCACTATAAACTAGGAGCACTAATCACTAGGCTACTACCACCTATTGGCTCAAAAGGGCATGTTGATATATTTATAGTATAAATTAAAAGTAAAAAGAAATATAACGAAGTCTTACTTAGGAGAGATTCGATGTCATTATCCCAGGTATGAAGGGACATCGTTAAACCATTAGGCTACAATCGCCTGATGGTTCAAAGACTCGCGCTATTGTATATATAACACTATTAATGTATAATAAAAAAAATTCAAAATTGTGACCCGCGGATTGGGAGGTGGGTCGCGTGCAGGTTGGGGATTCAGGTGTACATTAAAGCTTGTGTATACTTGGTCCACACAAGTTTTTGCCTTAATTTTCACATTTTGCAACATAATTACATTAATCAATTTATATTTTTAGATAAATCTATAATTTATAATAATCGTGTATAATTTATTCGAATAAATTTCAACATATCTATTAGATACAGAATAACTCATATGTTTTATCTTGTTATTTCAACTATTGAATAACTTTTGAATTTTACTTTGTTAATACCAAAATTTATTGAAGGCCTAAAAAGTTTCTTTAGGATATCTAAAATCACCAATTAATTAAAACTTGCTTATGAGAATCATATTTTTAAAGTTAAATAGCCAGTTAGAATCAGAAAAATATATTTAAAATAAAATGAAAAAACTGATTTCTTATAGCATTATTCAATTTAATTTATATAATACATTTTGATGAATTATGTGATGTTAGATATTTGTGTTTGTGGGAGTATTTATAATTAATTAAGCTATTTGTGGGTGTTCAAATTAGTCAAGAAGAATATGAACATACTAAATGTGTGTGTGAATTTAAAAAATAAGAGAGGGATAGTTTTAAAATAGATACGTTTTATTTTTGCAATTAATATTATATCTTGCTATTAATCTATAAAATAATATAATTATAAAAAGCAAGCTATTATTATTTCATATACATATCGGAGATACTGATATGTATGTTACTTATGTTTTAACTTTTAATTTCTAATATTTATTTTATTATGATACAACGACCACATTTTTAATTAAATATTAGATTATATAATATTTAGTTTAATTAAGTTTATATTTTATGAAAAAATTACAGTGTGGAGGTGACACTAGCTCTAATTAATAACACATTTTCTTATGCATATGGAAGATTTCAGGTTATCCCCGTTCAGTTCTTGTTTTTTATTTATGCCTGCTAGATTAGAATATTTTTTTTTTTTTTAAATGTTCTGTAGTTTTTTGTTCCGTTTATACGCATTAAGCTTACAAATTTTTCAAAATGTACTTTTATGTTACATACAATATGTTTGATTGGAAAAAGAAAAAGAAAAAACAAAACAACACTCATGGAAATTTGTTGATATGGTGATTAGTTCACAAAGTGAAATTAAGAATGTCATGTCAGTAAGTATAGCGAGTCCTGAAATTCCGTTGAGATCGGTCATAATCAAAAGTTACAAGGTATTTTAGAAAATTCGCTAACTTAGTAGCATATAAATAATCTCACTCGCCAATTAAAAAAAAAAAAAAAAAAAAAAAATTCTCTCCTTTCTCTCTCCAAAAAACCAGAACCCGCCCTTCTCCCTCAGCCGCAGCCGCCGCCCACACTCTTTCCTCTCCACTTTCTTCCGGCGACGTTATGTCGTCGGAAGCCCTTCCTCTTCCCCATTTCCCCTGCTTCTCGTCTGTTTTCTTGCTTGTCGGGAGCCTTTGGTTTCTTCTTCGCATTTGCAGCGTTTCCGACGATGGGTGGTGAACGGCAGAGGCAAGGAACTCGTCAATGGACTTCAGATCCAGATCCGGTGGAGGCGAGGTATGGGAGTGGCGTTTTTGCGATCTTCTGACCATTTTCTGGTCGGAGTTCGCCTGCGTTCTCTTTCAGAAGAGGTTGGGTCAGTGGACGTGAGGTGGTGCCGGTGCCATGACGGATCTCTGAGTTCTTAGAAGGGGGAAGGCTCATTTACTGTTCTTTTTCGTTTGTATTTTCCTTTTTCTGTAATTTTTCGTTTCTGCTTTCCTCTTTTTTTTGTTTGCTGCCACGTATTCCATCCGTGATGGAGCCCTTTTAACAGTTTCTAGAGTGGGTTCGTAGGGTGCCCTGCATCAGTGCAAACTTTCTTTAGTTAGGTTTGAGGAAGCTTTGTCGAGTGGATTGTATTTGTAGCTTTTGGGTTAGTTCCCTTCGGGGAGGTGTTAGTTCCCTTCGGGGATTGAGTCTCCGGAGTTCGGAGTTCTCCAGTTGTCCTTTTGGGCAGGTTTTAGTGGGCATCAGGGCCCTTTGTAGTCCAGCCCTTCGGGTTTTGGGTCTCAGTGTCTCTTTTCGTTTCTTCGGATTCGTCTTGAGACGTTAGTCAGTTGACTACGGTCATTGTAGTTTTTCTTTCGAGTTATATTAATGAACTATCGTTTTGAAAAAAAAAAAAATAGTAGCATATAAATAGTAAAAATGGCAAATAGAAGGAAAGTTGAATGGAAAGTTTGCAGAAATATGTATATTAAAATTGAGGTTTGAGAAATCGGGATGGTGGAGGCAGGTGGGTTTTAAACGGCTAATTCTATCCTACCCACTTGGGTAGTGTTCAAGTGGGAAATCTACCATACACTTAGAGGGTGTGTGGTGATCTAATGGCTAATCATTTTTTTATCTCCATACACTTTCCAAGTGTATGATAGATCTTTCATTTGGGCACTACCCACCTGGGTAGTAAAGAAAAAGCCGTTTTAAACCGTGGATAGATCTAACTCCCTTTAGTATGTGTTGTGGTCAGGTTTGATGGTCTGAAGTTGGTGGAGATGCTTAGGGACAAAAGGTTGATGTTTGTGGGAGATTCAGTACAAAGAGGCATGTTTGAATCCATGATTTGTTTGATACAATCTGCAATTCCTAATCATGTAAAAACATCTCTTAAACGAATACCTCCAAGGAAAATATTCAAATTAGAGGTATATGTTTTGTTCTCATATACATACATACCACTGCTATTAATTATATGATGATTTTGAAATGGTTGTAATATTCGTTTTAGGAATTCAATGCATCCATCGAGTATTATTGGGCACCGTTCATAATTGAATCCATATCTGATCATGCAACAAATCACACTGTTCTGAAACGCCTGGTGAAGCTGGATTCCATCGCAAAGCACAGCAAAGAGTGGGAAGGAGCTGATATCTTGATCTTCGAGACCTACGTTTGGTGGATGTACAGACCTACCATCAATGCCACGTAAGCAACTACTCTACATATCCGCTTGCCAAAACATGGCAAATTCTACCCTACCCACTTGGGTACTACCCAAGTGGGGAATCCACCACACATCATAAAAGATGTGTTGAAAATCAAGGGTGTATGTTCAATTTAAATAAATAGAAAAATGAATGGTGGATCTCCCCACTTGGGTAGTACCCAAGTGGGTAGGATAGAAAAAGCCGCCAAAACATGCCATTTTTCTGACACATTAATTTTCAGATACGGATCGTCCCAAAGCATCAAAGAATATGATGTGACAAGTGCATACAGGTTGGCAATGGAAACTTGGGCGACTTGGGTAGACTCCACCATTAATAAAAATATCTTCTTTGCCACCATGTCTCCCACACACTTATGGTCAGTCTCAATTACCTATTACCTATTATTAAAATTTTCTTCTTTTTCGAGTTTAGACTTATTCTTATTAACTTTCCTTCATAAACACCAATCTTCAACTTTTCGTAATAAGGTTGTAGATTTACAAGTGTTTTTCTTTACTTAACTTTTAAAGAAGTGATTAATATTAATGATTGTGATAAAATTGTTTAAAATTAAAAGTAGGTAGTATTTGAGAATAAAAATAACTTTGATTAAATGTAAAAGCTAATGTATTTGATATTTAAGTAGTTTTTAGCTTATTAGTAAGAGAAAAAACTTCTACTTATTTATTAAAATACAAAAAAAATGGAAAAGACAACTATTTTCTACTTTTAACTTTTTGTCTAAAATCATTTTTATTAAAGTTGAAAGTGTTTCCCCACACTCCAAAATAATTTTTCTCAAACTATAAGCTCAAAAGTACTTGAAAAAAGTAATTGCAAACACCCCGTAATATACTTCATCCCATAAAAAGAGTCACTATTTGCAAAAGTGAAATTAATTATGCTTATCTATACAACTTTTTTTATTTGTTTATTTAAATTCTTCAATCACCCGTGACTTATTCGTGAAAAAAAACATTTTAGGAGTTTATGAGAGGGAGTAGTAACTAAATGAAAGTTTGATCTTGTCGCTGAGATGTAATTAAATTTGATTACAATTGGTAATAATTTTTAATCGTATTTTGTACAATTGATCTATGCACTTTTACATTTACTACTGTACGTATGTGTAGGAGTTGGGAATGGAAGGGTGGAAGAAACGGCAATTGCTTCAACGAGACGTGGCCTATTGAAGGACCATACTGGGGAAGTGGTTCCAACTTGGACATTATGGCTATTTTAGAAGATGTAATTGGAAAGCTAAAGGTAAAGGTAACCGTGTTGAACATTACCCAGTTATCTGAATATAGAAAAGATGGCCATCCTTCTGTTTTCGGGGAAAGGAAAGGCAAGCTCCTCACTCAACACCAGAGATCTCACCCTAACGATTATGCTGATTGCATACATTGGTGCTTACCTGGAGTTCCTGATACTTGGAACCAAATCTTGTATGCACTTCTTCTACAAGATTATCGATAACAATGACCGGTTGCACCAATCTCACCTACACCACCCACCCTCTTCTCCCTTACAAACAAATACAAATCATAAGTTTTCAACATTCCAGTATCTAGATAGTAGCGTATACTGCAATTTTGTAGTTGCCTGCCTGTAGTAACCACATTAGTGAAGTTAAATAATGATTATTTGACATAAGAAAACAAAAATGGAATATGGACATAAATTTATCAATGAACATTGGACTCAAAGCAGCTCCCATTCCATCTCAGACATGTCCTGAGATGAATGAATTTTGACCGAATTGTTGGGGAATGAAGGTGTGGATTTTGGCTCAAAATGCAGATGAGGTTCCACATCAATGTCTCCATACATTATAGCAAGGTGCTCGTATTCCTTGGATAATCTTTTCCGAGAAGTGAGAGCATTCTGTATTAATTTCTAGAAGAACGAAGAAATTCTGATTACTATGATGACAAATATGGTTTATTTAAGTTTAACCAAACAAAGGTAAGTACTATAACCATTTGATCCATGTAAAGAACACATCATTAGATTATATACTAGCAAACAGGCACGCATCGCTTATTTTGTTTAGTTTCTCTTTCAGATACTGACTAAGAAAGTGCAAAGAGAAGCTTACCTTATAATATCTAAAATTCTTTCTTTTATAAGAGGTAGAATGGACAAAGTTGCTATCCCAAACCATACTTCTTCCATCATCCTTTACAACGGGCGAAAGATCAATTGCTTCATATGTGCTTTCTGCATAACACATTTAGCAAAATTTTACTAATTAATTTGCATGTAGACTAATCTGACAAACTCCATATGGCTAATGCAAGACTCTACAGTCGAACATATCCAATAAAAAAAGGCACCATGTCGTCATTCATTGTTTCCCAAAAGAAAAATCTAGTCCAACAAACTCACATTTGTTGGAATACAAATCTTAGGAGGGATATTCTAATCTTTCTTACAAATAAAATCATCAATGTCCTGCTAATTGGAGAACAAGTAAAACAAATCTTGAAAAATAGTAGATGGAGTTATTACAATTTTGAAATGACCCATCATTTCTGCTATAGATTCCGATCTATCAATCTAGATCTTACTTTTTTTTGTGAGTGTAAAAGTTCATTCTAAGGAATCCAGGGAGAGAACAGAGATTCAGATGTACCGACCATTTTCTAAGATTGGAGAAGCAGGAAGCACATCTATATCCTTAGTTTCATCAGCAGTAGTTACGGGAGATGGAGTAGAAAGATTATAAGCACAACCATCACATTCACTATAACAGTTAAAGACTTTTTCAGCCTTCACAACAGTGGCTGCAGAAGTAGACTCCATAGTACTAGAACACTTTTGGGGTGTACAACAAGTGGAAGGCGTGACACCCAACTCTTCTTCATTTTGATGGTCAAAAGCCCTTGTTTCCATTTTATTGGTTGTTAAAACTGCTTCAGGAGATGAAAATGCAGGTGAAGACGACACTCCCAGTGTACAACTCTTATCTTCTTCATCAGAAACTGTAGAAAATTTATGATTGACCAAACTAGAATTGTCAGTCACCGGTATTGGATCCCTTCTAATATCCTCTTCTACACTACTTTCTTCACAATTCTGGACTATGGGACTGCAATAGTCTCTCAAATGTAGACTAGTTTCTGCTTGTAGGTAAGGATTTTCACAAGATGGATTACAGAATTGCACTATTTGGTCAGCTTCAACTGACAATGATTCATCGGAATGCTTTGAAGTAGGCATAGAGCCCTGTTTCAAAAATAACTGGTCTTCAGCAACATGGGTAGAATTTGAGTTGATGCCGGTGACTGGCAGATGATCCTGCATGTCAACTTGTTCACACATATCTTGCATTGCATTAGAGTAAAATCTTTTGACAGTCACACCAACACTTTGCACTGAGTTCTCAATACGATTCATCGTGTCCTATCCAAGGTAGCAATTTAAAACATGAGTGGATTTTAATATATGACAAATAGAAAAATAATGACGCCGATCCCAACAGTAACAAAAAGAAGAATAATTGTTTTTCTAGAGAAGGGCCAATGAGGTAGTAAATATCCATGGAACACCACCACTCTATTGGTTAATCTCAATGTTAATTCAAACGACCTAGTCTCATAGGCAAGCTGATTTGTGTATTTTTTGTCACAACATCGTTTGAATAACGTTACTCTACGCATTGAAAAGAAAGGGGAGGCACAATACCTTGCTCACGAACTCATCAATATCCCGACAAATGGACTTGAACTGGTGGTATATGTTCCCAGCCAAGAATTTATCTTTTAAGTTAGAATCCATTGAACACATAGATTGTTCCAGAAAAGAAATCAAGATGATTCCACCTTATAAGTAGATAGCAAAGGATTAAACCTGCACGCATTCATATATAAGATATTAAGAAAGTTGCAGAGATATTTCAATAAGAACAAAACAACTTTTTGCAAACTAAAATAATTATCTACGGACAACCATAAATTAAAAACAGTTAAATGACATAAGACTAAAGTCGACTACATGATGAAAGGCGACGGCAACAGAAGTAAGAACCATTCATACGAAAAAGCCATTTCTTATGCATAGCTTATAAAACACTACTGCCGATCCAAACTTTTAATAAATAAATATAGTATCAAAATTCAATCGTCTAAAATAACTGATGATCATAACTAAAAGATTTGACAAGAGAAGGGAAGAAGTTAAACATAAAGATGGCGTTGCAGTAAGAAGAAAGTAAGGAAAGCCTTATGTGCGGAGAAAAGAAAAGGGAAAAAAGGTCTTGCCTGGAGAGAAGTGTAAAGCTGCGGTCGGAGGGCTAAAGAATGTTTTGCATATTAAGGGGATGTTTGTTTTGGGTTGGGCTCAGGGGATTCGGCCCATTCAACCTCTCAACTCTCCTCTCGGCTGTCTCTCTCCCCTCTAATTAGAACAGCTTCCTGTGCAATTTATGAACTAAATTCAAACTGATTTGAGGGTCGGTTCCGCAGCCGCAGGAGGCACCACCTCTTAAATTTCTCTCTCTTTCTTCCCACGCTTTCTTCTACAGTGGACTTGATTTAATCAACTTCTCTTGCCCTAAAAAATAAACGTCGAAACACTGCAGAATCAATTAATCGATAGGGAAGACCGTAACTTTGTATCGGACTAACATGTTCCCACACTAAAAAGAGAAATTCTTGGCTGGGAACATATAAGAGCATCAAAATTATTCGTTACATCACTACTCCATCAAAAATTAACTATCATTAGATATAGTTTATTGGTGACTCTGTTATCACGTACTTTGGGTCAAGACTGCATTTTTCCTCATGGACTTAGAGGTTCTCCCAAATCTAGCCCACAAATTGGCTCAAATCCTTTAGCCCACTCTACTTAGCCTACTTGTAGGAATTCTCTAGAATAATTTGGAGCCTTGTACATAGTTCTTGAAGTTGTAGAGAATTGTGAAGTGTTCTAGAGAACAACTCCTAACCCTTAGATCAAATTGGAGTACTCGATATCCAGAAGGAGACCAACGTGGAAGTTGACTCCTACAGTTGGAGGAACTCATTCACTCACTGCGTGCCAGCGTTGATGTAGGAACTCATTCACTCACTGCGTGCCAGCGTCGAGGCCAACATCGAGAGGATGAAGGAGGACCTGCACTATGCAAGAAGGTCGTTGCTAGTGGGGCGCTAGCACGTTTGGGCCAAGTCCAAGGGTGGACTATCCGAAGCCACAAGGCTTCAACAAAGCAAGAGATACCAAGGAAGTGGAGAACTACCTTTGGCGGATGGAGGCTATTTTGAGGGGATCGGCCTTACCGACAAGGCCGCGCAGGTAAAGACTGTCACTCTCTACCTTACTGATACTGCTATGCTTTGGTGGCGTAGGAAACATGCCGACATCGAGCGAGGCTCGCAAAATCGATGCATGGGATGAGTTTAAGAAGGAACTCAAGAAGCACTTCTTCCCCGAGAATGTCGTGTACGAAGCAAGGAAGAAACTAAGCGAGTTGAAGCAACGAGGGTCGATGCGGGAGTACGTAAAAGAGTTCACAACCCTTATACTCCAAATCCCCAACACGTCGGAAGAAGACCTCCTCTTCTTCTTGCATGGGTTGCAAGGATGGGCCAAACAAGAGCTACACTGATGGGCCAAAGGTTTCGTGTGCAAAGGGCCGCACGTGATGAGTAGTTGTCCCAAGCTAGGATCCTTGTCTGCGATGGTGGACAAGCACGGGCCAAGACCTTAGCCGAGGAGGAGCAGAACATGATGAACTCGCTCCAAATTCTTAATGCCCTCAAAGCAAAGCTAGCATCCACGACAAGGAGTAAGGGGCTCATGTACGTAGAAGCAAACATCAATGGAAAACCGATGCAGGCCATGGTGGATACGGGAGCCACACACAACTTTGTTGCTGAAAGCGAGGCCAAGAAACTCGGTCTCACATGGACAAAAGGTGAGGGTTGGCTAAAGACGATGAATGTCAAGGCCCAACCATTACACGGTGTAGCCCGAGGCGTAGAGCTATGATTGGGAACTTGAAAGGGCTAAGTAAACTTCTCAATCGCACCGCTCGATGATTTTAAGGTCGTTCTTGGCATGGATTTCCTAAGGCAGGTAACCGCTATCCCTATGCCTTCTTTTGATATTGTTTGCATCTTAGAGAAAGGGTCTCCTTGTATGCTCCCAACTATCAAGTCACCCGAGGGGAAAGCCCATGAGAGTAAGCAACTATCGACCATGCAACTCACCAAGGAAGTGAAGAAGGGAATGCTAACATACTTGGCCGTATTGAAGGAAGAAAGGGAACTCAATGAAAAGGATGAATTGCCACCAATCATCCAAGAGGTCCTTGAGGCAAGCAAGGACGTGATGCCGGCTGAGTTACCAAACTAACTACCACCAAGGCGAGAGGTGGATCACAAGATCGAATTGGAGCCCGGTGCCAAACCATCCACATTGGCACCTTACCGCATGGCCCTACCCGAGCTAGAGGAACTACGCAAACAACTTAAGGAGTTGCTAGACACGGGCAAGATCCGACCTTCAAAAGCACCCTATGGAGCCCCAGTGTTGTTTCAAAAGAAGTCGGACGAGACGCTTCGAATGTGCGTGGATTATCGGGCACTCAACAAGGTAACCATCAAAAATCGATATCCAATTCCCTTAATCGCTGACCTGTTTGATAGACTTGGAGGAGCCAAGATATATACCAAGATGGACTTGCAAAAGGGCTACTATCAAGTCCGGATAGCGGAAGGGGACGAGCCGAAGACGACATACATTACCCGGTACGGATCATTTGAGTGGTTAGTCATGCCCTTTGGACTAACCAATGCCCCGGCGACGTTTTGCACCCTCATGAACAAGATATTCCAGCCCTACCTCGACGAGTTCATGGTGGTGTACCTGGATGACATTGTCATCTATAGCAACTCGATGGAGGAACACGCGGAGCATTTGAGGATGGTGTTCTGAGTTTTACGGGAGAATAAACTCTGTGTAAAGAAGTCGAAGTGCACATTCGTGCAACAGGAGGCTCATTTCTTGGGACATATCATCGGCCATGGGAGGCTCCACATGGACGAAGCAAAGATCAAAGCAATCACTGAGTGGGAGGCCCCGACCAAGGTAACCGAACTTCGATCTTTCCTCAGTCTTGTTAACTATTATTGCCGGTTTATACAGGGGTACTCAGCAAGAGCAGCCCCATTGACGGACTTACTCAAGAAGAATAAGGCATGGGAGTGGTCCGACGAGTGCCAACGGGCCTTTGAGGAGTTGAAGGCCGCTGTGAGTCAAGAATCTGTCTTGGCTCTACCCGACTTCGCTAAGCCGTTCGAACTACACACCGATGCATCCAACTTCACTATAGGAGGCTTTCTTATGCAGGAGGGACACCCGGTAGCCTTTGAGAGTCGGAAGCTCAATACACTGAGCGACGGTACACGGTGCAAGAGAAAGAAATAGCAGCAGTGGTCCATTGCTTAAGGTTGTGGCAAAATTACTTGCTCGGGGCGCACTTCACAATAAAGACGGACAACGTCGCCACAAGTTACTTTCAGACACAAAAGAAGCTTTCCCCTAAGCAAGCACGGTGGTAGGATTTTCTAGCCGAGTTCGACTACACGTTGGAATACAAACCGGGGAAGGCCAACGTGGTAGCCGATGCATTGAGTCGAAAGGCGGATCTTGCAGTAATTAGCGAAGCCAGAGAGGAAGTAGTCGAATGCATCAAGGAGGGACTTGAGTATAGAGGACTGTCTACTCTACACAAAGGGGCGACGCTTATATGTACCGAAGTGGGGCAACCTGAGACGGGAACTCATCAAAGAGTGCCACGACACCAAATGGATGGGACACCGGGCCAAAAGAGAACGTTGGCATTGTTGGAGTCGGCATACTTTTGGCTGTAAATGAAAGGTAGTGTCGAGTGTTATGTGCGAACTTGTCTTGTGTGCCAACAAGACAAAGTGGAGAATTGGCAACCGGCGGGACTACTCGAACCATTACCTGTCCCCGAGAGACCATGGCATTCCATCTCACTTGACTTCATTAGCGCACTGCCAAAGTTGGAAGGGTGTGGCTCTATCATGGTGGTGATAGACCGATTTTCGAAGTACGGAATTGCGTGCACAAAAGATTGCACGACGGAGGAGGCAGCAAGGGCGTTCTTCAAGAATGTCGTGAAGTATTGGGGATTGTCCAAGAGCATCATGAGCAATCGGGACCCCCGTTTTATAGGAAAGCTTTGGACGGAACTCTTTAAGCTCATAGGCACGGAGCTTAATTTCTCGACGAGTTTTCACCCTCAAACCGACGGCCAAACTGAGAGGGTGAATGCCTTGTTGGAATGTTACCTCCGACACTTTGTAAGTGCCAACCAACGGGACTGGGCTAAGTTACTTGATATTGCTCAATCTTCTTATAATTTGCAGCGTAGCGAAGCAACTGGGAGGAGCCCGTTCGAGCTGGCGACGGGACAACAACCCCTGATCCCGCACACTTTACCATTGACCGAGGGACGAAGCCCGGGAGCATACAAGTTCGTGACACTGCGCACAGGGTCACCTAAATAAGTTCAACGAATTAAAAACTAAATGACAATGATTCCACAACCTTCCACAACCCGGCTGGTCAATGAACCTATTCTACAACCCAATCCTATTCCACAACCTGTCACATGTTGCAATCCATTGATCATGTTAAATTATTTAATGGATATAATTTTAATAATAAATAAATAATATAATTTTTATTTCACCAAAAATAATTTTTTTAATAGATTTTTTTTTTTTCTACAAGTAGAGCCTAATATTGGCATTAGAACTGTGCATAGAGCTTGGAGATTACTGAAATTGGATCGAAACCCGGACTGAATTAGTTCCGAATTGAAAATATCTGTCGACTATTTGACATTTCTGAACCGAACTGAACATATTATTTACTTGTTACAAAATTGGATATTTCTTAATTTTCCGAACTGAAAACTGTACTAAACCGTACCGAACCATACCCAACAAGTTATGAATTTAAATATATATTATCCCTGGAAGATTAATTTAAATAATAATTGAAAATTACATTATTCATAATATTTTAGTTAGTTATATTTAATCTAAATAATTAAAGAATCTTATATTTAATTATTATACAATTTTCAAAACACACTTAGCGAGATGGAAACAACTTGATATAGTGAATTTTTTATACTAGTTAGACATTAATATATTTTTTTATACTAGTTAGACATCAATATATTTTGTTCAAAAGCCCGACAGGCCCCGGATTGGCCCGAAAATCTAAGTATATTATAGGAAAATACCCCGAGTCGAGCCGACTAATTTTAGGCCCGATATAATTTTGGACCGGTCCGACCCGGCCTGAAATATGGCGTTAGCCCGACCCGGCCCGAAACATGGCGTTAGCAAAAATATTGATTTTATTGGGAAATAGGTTATGTATTTGGATAAAAGAAATTAATATTTATTAAAATGTTGGGTTGTGTTGGGTTGTTGATAAAGTATAAAAATGTATTTTTTGGGTTGTGGAGTAGGTTTTGTATGTGAATGAGAGAGAAATGAATATTTTATTGATAGTTTGGGTTGTGGAGGTTGTGAATAAACCTAGTCTTACACTCTTACTAATTTCTTTCAAATCATCCAAAGTATAAATGGTACTATTTGGAGGTTCCATATACAAACCACTCATTTTATTTTCACATCTTCAATTTATTAAAATCTTATTTACAATTTTCACATATACAATTAATTAAATTAACATTAATACAAAATTAAATTAATATATTATCTTGAATTTTCGATTTCCTTTTAAAAAAATTAATGAAATTTAGTTCTTTTTTTCTAAAATTTGTAATAACCATATAAATTTATTTCTTTTTTTTTTTATATTTTTATACATACTATTATTAAAAAGGATGAATTTTTATAAAAGAGAAATATCAATAAAACTCGGAATGGAAATTACAAATAATAAACGTCATATATAAAACTGAAATTAATATAACTAGTTAGTCTTGCATCGTGTCCATAAGTGCTCAATCAAATCGGCTCGAAGTTGATCATATTTTTTCTTATCCCGTAGACCCGAATCTCTTTGTATGTGCTCATTAAATCCTCCGATGGACCCTTGAAAAATTGAGTGGTAATGTTGTTGCCGATGTTAGGTTCGTCCATCCAATTGACCATTGTATCCCTCTCGTCTTCAACTATCATGTTATGTAAAATAATGCAAGTATACATGATATCTTTCAAATTACTCTTGTACCAAAAACGTGCTGGACCTTTAATTATTGCCCAACGAGCCTCCAATACCCCCAAATGCTCGCTCGACATCCTTCCTTGCAGCATTTACTTGAAATGACTTCTTTTTGGATCAGTTGGACATTGAAAACTCTTGATGACAGATGTCCATTCATGATATATTCCATCAATTAGATAGTATCTTCTACTATAGAGCATACCATTTGCTGTGAGATATATCTCCAGGGCTTTTCCTTGCAAAATGTCATTGAACGAAGAGGATTCGCTGAGCACATTGATGTCATTATTTAAACCTGCAACTCCAAAAAAGGCATGTCATATCCACAAGTTTGCAGATGCAACCGCTTCAAGTATTATCGTTGGAAACCCATGATCACCTCTAGTGAATTGACCTTTCCACGCAACTAGACAATTCTGCAATTCACAATGCATACAACCGAGATTACCCAGCATGCCAGGGAGCCCATGTCTCTGCTCATGCATATGGATCAAACGTTGACAGTTCGCAACATTGGCCTTTCTTAAGTATCTTTCACCAAAGACGTCGATTACACAACGACAAAAGTTAAACAAGCATTCGAAACCTATACTTTCGGCAACCTGAAGGTACTCATCAAAAAGGTCGACTGGACTGCCATATGCCAATTGACAAATCACGGTTGTGCATTTTAATTTGAAGTGGAGAGAAATCTTTTCTTCTTGTTGCATCAACCCTAAGCTGAAAGTATGGATCATGTGATTCCAAGGCATCGATTATTCGAGTGAACAAGTCTCGTAATACCCCATAACCATAAGCAGCAGACTTTCTTGTTTGCCTTCTTATTTAATTTTCTATAAATAGTTACTTAAAGTTTATTTTATTTTAAAGATTTTCAAGTCAAATTCTTTATCCAAATGTTGAGGCTAATGAATTTTTTAGAAACAAAATATTTTTACTCAATTTTACAGGAGGAGCTATCAAGTGTCCAAGCTCACTCGTATCACTCTTCCGGATAGAAGAAAACAAAGGTACAAAAAGATAAGATATATAAAAATGTATTTTTTAAATTTATTTAGTAGATGTGTAGACTTAGTATTAGAATTTACGGATAGAATTTTAATACAAATTATTTGTATGTTACTTATAAGAGTGTGCATAAATCTTCGTATAGGTATAATGTAATAAAAATATTTTAAAAAATATCACCTCATATTTTATATAATGTCGAGCCAGCCTTTGGGGGATAAAGGCGGTGCCACCGCTCTGGGCCACCCGCGGGCAAGGGCCTCCTTTTTTTTTTTTTTTTTTTTTTTCTTTTCTTTTGTCTATTTTCTGTATTTTAGTACATATATTTAACATATGCTAATTATAACATAATTTTATATAGCTCAACTAGCCATTTTCTAAAGTGAAGAGATTAAAGAGGTGGGAGGACGTGATATCGGTTCCTCCTTAGCACAAGTAACAATTATTTTTTTACATATTAAATGATGTGATGAACTTATTACTTTGAGGCCCATTCAAACATAGTCTGAGAATCATTTTTAGTTGATTAAAATTATTTTCAAAATAATAATATTAATATTGTAAGAGGCCTAATATTATTTTTCGCACAAAGCCTTTAAAAAATTAAACCGACTCTCAATTAAAGTAGTGATCGGCCTACTTAGTATATTACATAAACTATATTATTTAACATTATAAGTGACACTACGTACAAATAGTATTAAAAATTATTAAGTATTTGAATAATGAAATGACCATACAACCACAAAATGTGGTCATGAAAGTAGTAGACACTCTATCGATGCATTTAAACAGTAAGGTTTATAATTAAGAAATGTTGTTAAACTATTGGACACATAAGCAACACTACCCTCCGCCACCTCATTAACTGATGTAGCCACATACCTCATTTCAAATAAGCAAGATCTTCCTTCCTTCGATCCACGTCACCTGTTTATCATTTAAAACTTATCTACCTCTCTAAATAGATTATATGCAGCCTTATAACTAATAAGTAAGAGAGAAAAGTATATCAAGAACACTCCCGCAGTGAACATACGTGCGAGAAGAAAAAGTTTACTTTGAAGGAGAAATAAGGTAAATTACGTAATCTTTAATCGGTATATTATATGTGTGTTTTAGGATTTAATTTGTTTTATTGTTTGATTGATCAAAGGTGATTCCCTTTAGTTTTAGATTTGTGAATATTACTTGTTGGTACTATGCATAATTTAGGGATCTTATATGGTTGATCGTCAATTTATCGAATTTGCTACATGATGTAAAATCGGTAAATATATGTTAATTAAATGTGTTTTGTACCTCTAGATATTTTTACTATTATTATTTATGAATCTTACATTATTATAGGTTTTATATAAGTAGAGATTATATTCTCTAAACATGTGAATTTATTTAACTAGACTATGACAGTCGTTATTATTCATATTTTATATACAACTTTCGAAATTTATAGAAAATCATTTGTTTGGAATTCCAATAAACTATTATAATATATTAATATATATGGTCTTAAGAGTATATGGTTAAATTTTGAAGATGTTTCGTCAAGTTTATGGTTTTAAACAATTTTACAAGATTAGCTAATTTTAAGTCTAAACTGTGTCAATTTTGATCGTAGAAAATAATTTGATGGATTTAGGATGCCAGGCTGGAAGTAAAGTGACGAAAATAAAAGAAGATTAACAATAATACTCAGCAAAAGAGGAGCTAGTTAAATATTTTGTTGGTTATTAGTATAAATTGTTAAGAAGTCCACGTGTCTATTTCTTGTTGGTCATGATGAGTCATATCCTTATTCCTATTGGCTAAGCTTAGTCAAAGGATGGAGTATATAACCACTATATCCTGTAAACTCATATTACATATTCATATCAATAAAAAGGATTTCTATTCTTAGCCATGCAATATTTCTCTCTCTTCGATGAACACTTTTGACATGATATCAGAAGGCAAATCCTGGGCAGATCTACCATGACCGATCCACTATGCAACGCTTTGGCGGTCGCACCCCTCCAACCGCAATACTACCAGTGTTGCTAATTTCAGTACTGAAGTTGCATCGAAGATTGTCTCTGTTTCTCCAGATGATCCACTATTCTTAAATAATGCAGATCACCCTGGATAATACTGGTTAGTAATCCATTAACCGGATGCAATTACATGTCCTGGAAACGAGCTATGATGTTAGCTCTATCTGCCAAATGTAAACTTGGCTTCATCAATGGAAAGGTACCAACTCCAAGCACTGGAGATGAATACGAGCAGTGGAAAAAGTTGATGATATTGTAACTTTGTGGATTTTAAACACCGTCTCCAGTGATATACGTGATTCCGTCCTCTTTTCTAAATGTGCAAAGGACCTACCGGAGGATCTTGCACAACGTTACAATGATAGTAATGGCTCATTGACATATCAAATCCAACGTGAGATTGGCAGTATTTCTCAAGGAAACGAGTCTGTTGCAACATATTTTTGCTGACTCAAAGCCGTATGGGACAGATATGCTAGCTTACGACCTTCGACATTTTGCAATTGTGAAATCGGCAAATCAGCATATGAGAATGACCAGGAGATCAAAATGATGCAATTTCTAATGGGGCTAAATGACGCTTATGAACCGATCCGAAGCCAAATACTTGTGATGGAGCTAGTTCCAGGTGTAAACAAGGCGTATGCAATGGGTGGAGAAGCAAAAATTAGTGAGTACTTTATATCCGGATCACGATGACATTGTTGCGATGATGGTTAAGTCTGCTGCTCATGGTGGAGGTAGAGGTTTTTTTAAGCCAGAGGCACCATCTAATGGCAAAATTACAACAAGAGGTAAAGCACTCCCTAGACGAACGAAGGAAGAGAAGGCTAAGCTGATATGCGAGTACTACATTTGACCGGGCCATGAGATCTCCGAATGTTTCAAGTTACATAGGGTTCCTGAATGGCATAAGGCAATGGTCAAGCAAAGGGAAAAGACTTTTGCTAATTTGGTAGAGACTAGTGGTACAATGGCAAAGACTCAAGGTGGAGAGTCCGATTTATCACTCAAACCTACAACTGATATTTCTAGTCTCATCCAAGCCGAATTATCTAAGTTTTTTGGTAACAAGCTTTCCAATTCTGGACTTTTTGGAGGCTCTCAAGAGGACTATGTGCACTTTGTGAGTACGACAGGTAATGCTTCTTCTCTCAACATCAATTCTCAATCTGGTGATCATCTGTGGGTATTAGACACGGGAGCCAGTAGGTATATGTGCATTAACCATAGCTTAATGTCGAACCTTACTCTGTTGCCTAAACCTATCATTGTTGTGCTACCTGATGGATCTACCAAAATCCATTACCCGAATTCGTCATGTCTATCTTAGTCATTGTCTTGTTCTTATAGAGGTACTGTATATCCTGTGTTTCCGATACAACCTCTTGTCCATCCCTCAATTAACAACTTCTCTTCCCCTCATATGTCTATTTACACATACCTAATGTTTTATATAGGACCGGACGACTGACTCTATCATCGCTGTTGGACATCTGAAGCAAAAGCTATAAATCCTAGACCCCGTTGATGTATTTTCATTCAATGTATCTTCTAGTTCTATTCCTTTCACTGAGTGTAATCTCTCTTTAGATGATTGGCATCATATTCTAGGCCATACTTCTATTACCACTATGCAACATGTACTGCCTTTGAAGCCACTTTATACCTCTTATGCTCTTAATAAACTCAGTGCTTGTGAATTATGCCACATGGCCAAACAACAATGAACAAGGTTTCCTCTCTCATCTATTCAAACCTCTGGCATTTTTGAATTAATTCATATAGAAATATGGGGCCCTTGTCGGGAAGAAAGTATTACAAATGCCCCATACTTTCTTATAGTGGTCGATGATTATAGCCGAGTCACGTGGGTTTTCCTTATGTCCCATAAGTCCCAGACCTTGCAATTGTTAAAACATTTTATCCAAATGACTTCAACTCATAAGTCCATCAAGGTTGTTCGAAGTGATAAATGGGACTTAATTTATAAACAAGGATGTTGCTCAATATTTACGGTCTTGGGGATATTACATCAAACCACTTGCACACACACACCACAATAAAATGGTGTGGTGGAAAGAAAGCATAAACACCTAATAGAAATGGCTAGGGTCTTATGTACCATTACCACGTGCCTCTTAAATTCTGGCCCCATTCTTTCTTAATTGCAGCCTATATCATCAATAGGCTTCCTACTGCCGTTTTGCGTTGGAAATCCCCTTATGAAGTCTTGCATCAAAAACCTCCTCTTTTATAACAACCTATAGCCTTTCAGGTGTTTAGCCTATGCCATAAACACACTACCACATAAACCAAAGTTCATGTCTAGAGCCCACAAATGTGTGTTCCTTGGGTATGTTTCTAGAAAAAAAAAAGGTATAATCTATATGGCTTGAACAATGAATCTTTCCTCGTCTCTTGGGATGTTCAACTTTTCCCACATATTTACCCGTTCCATTCCATCTCCTCTAGTCTCTCTCCCAATCCCATACCTGATCCATTCCCTGAACCCGACACTAATATTCCCTAGCCATCTATACCCGTTCCTGACCATCCTTCTTCACCTATCCCTCCTGCACCAGAAGTGTTTGGTCGGGGGCACAGAACCAAATCGAAGCCTGCCTAGTTGTAGGATTATGTCACCACTCTCTCTACTCATACAACACCTTACCCTTCACTTACCTCAGTTAAGTATGGTAGCACATCATGTCTTTCTGGCTCATTTGTCTCATCTTAAGGAACCCACTACGTATGGACAAGCAGCCACTCAACAAGAGTGGATCGATCCCATGGCTAAAGAGTTACAGGCCCTTGAGCACAATAATACATGGGCTCTTACTGATCTTCCGAAAGGCAAGCGAGTAATTGGCTGTAAGTGGATTTACAAAATCAAAACCAAGGCTGATGGTAGTGTAGACAAAAATATATGGCCTGATTGGTGGCTAGAGGTTTCAATTAGATCCAAGGCCTCGATTATGAAGAAACTTTCTCTACGGTTGCTAAAATGGTCACCGTGCGCATGTTTTTAGCTATTGCCACTATGAAACAGTGGCCTATCTTCCAACTGGATAAATAATGCTTATCTCCATAGGTATTTGAAGGATGAAGTGTATATGACCCCACCCCCGGGAATATTCTTAAGGCAAAGCAGGACAAGTGTGCAAACTTCAACGTAGTCTTTATGGCTTGAAACAAGCTGGGCGAGAGTGGGACAATGAACTCTGAAATAAGATGCAGTGTTTCGGTTTAGTTCAGTCCGCCCACGACCATTATTTCTTCACTCAAAAGGCAGGAGACCAATTTCTAGTAGTATTGGTGTATGTGGATGATTTACTGGTGACTAGGTCATCTCTTGACCAAATTTCAGCTTTTAAAGCTTATTCGGATACACTATTCACAATTAAAGATCTTGGGCCGGCCAAATACTTTCTTGGCATGGAGATTGCCCACAGCACTAATGGCACGCACCTTTGCCAGCGAAAGTACAAGCTGGACCTCGTTTCCGATACGGAGTTGCTCCATTGCAAAACCGTTTCCACCCCTCTTCCTACCGGCCTCCATCCGGTTGAAGATCAGGATACTCTTCTTGCTAACCTAGACAAATATCGTGGATTAATCGGGAGGTTGTTGTACCTCAACCTCACTAGACCCGATATTACTTACTCTGTGCAACAACTATCATAGTTTGTCACTCGGCCATGTGATGTACATTGGGATGCTGCTACTCATATTGTCAGATACTTGAAGGGTGCTCCTGCTGTGGGCTATTTTATCCAGCTACTGCTACGTTTCATGTCCAAACATATAGTGATGCCAATTGGGCTGCATGCAAGGACACTCGAAAATCAATAACCGGATACTGCATTTTCTTGAGCAAATCTTTAGTTTCCTAGAAAAGCAAGAAGCAATCGACCGTTTCCAGGTCTTCGGCGGAAGCTGAATATCGGGCCCTCGCATCCACTGTAACCGAACTTCAACGGACTTCATATATTTGTCAGGATTTTTAGCAACATACTCCCCTTCCTATGTCCTTATTTTGTGACAACCAGGCTGCATCTCACATTGCTGCTAATCCGGTGTTTCACGAGCGAACGAAGCATCTCAAAATCGATTGTCATATTGTGCACAATAAAATCCGGGAAGGGTTCATACAATTGCACTACTACAAAAAATATTTAAGACTACGGTAAAAATTCGTAGTTAAAGGCATTCAGCGACCGTGGTAGTAGATACCGTAGTGGTAGACATACATCCAATAACTACGGTTTATGAACCGTAGTGATTAACAATAAAGACCACGGTTAATAACCGTTGTTGTAATAGTAGTATCTACGACTACAGTATGTATGGCCACGATTGGTGATTTTCTTCGACTACGGTCTGAACCGTAGTAATTAACGATAAAGACTACGGTTGATAACCGTTGTCATAATAGTAACATCTACGACCACGGTATGTATGAACACGGTTGGTGAATTTCTTAGACTACGGTCAAAGACCGTTGTCTTTTCTTTTTCATAAACCGTTGTTGTAAATAATGTTCTTTTATAATTTTTTTATATTTTTTTTCTTTTGTAATTTATATATAAATTAATATTTATGTGTGTTGTTTAACCTTCAATAACATATTAGATTAAAAAAATTCATTTATTTCGAAATATCAAAGGTACATTACGTCTCAAAGCTAGAAAAGAAAAAAAATTACAAATTAATTTCTCTGTACTTAAATCCATTACAGAGGAGCATATTTTCTTTTGAGTCAACTTTCATGATCCTGCAAAAAAAAAAGAAAAACACAAAAAAGATAGAATTAAACACACAAAATTATTTGTTAATCCAGATATATACAACACAAAATAGTAAAATATATTAAGTATAAGGTTAAAATCAGATATACCTTAAGTATAAAACAAAAATATAAAAATTAATAAAAAACAAGTAGTATGTGTTTTTTGCTATTTTCACCTTAAATTCTAAGTACAACATATAAAAAAATGATGATTAATTACAGAGGTGGATTAAAGAGCAATCATTAAACTCGAAAAATTCAAATAGCAATCAGAATGAATTGAAGAGCAACACCTAAGATCAAGTTTAATCAAATATAAGACCAATAATTGACCATACAAGAAGTCAAAAAATGCAAAGAACACCAAACGTTAGTATATACTATTCAATATGCATGCTTGAGTCTTAATTAATAAACCTAAATCATAAACTACAAGAAAACTGCAATTTACCAACAGATTTTACCAACAAATGGAATCCGTTGGTAATTAAAAACAGAATAACAACGGATTAGAAATGAGATATGTCTATTAGACTTTGTGACAGATCTACTGACAGATTAGCAACAAGATTTTATCAACTAAAGAAATTTGTTGCTAAATTTGGCGTAACTTTTTTGCGCTAAACTTAGTAACTACTTACCAACAAATTATCAATGAAATTTACCGACCGATGTAAGTCGTTAGTAATATTTGTTACGGGGAATGATTTCTCATCTACTAACTACAAATTCGGTTGATAATTGCCAATAAATGTATAATTTGTTGGTATTTTCTAACCACTTCATATTCAGTTGTTAAATAAATTAATACCAACGAATTTTACATCTGTTGGTAGTCTACCAATTAACTTAATTGATTTGGGATTACTTGCAAATACCCAAAAAAAAAAAAAAAAAAAAATTATTACCAATCGATTATGAATCAATTTTTAATTACTTATACATATTTTTTCATTGAGTGAGTCTTGTGTGTGACGATCACACGTGTGACGGAATACACTTTTACAGAAAAAATTGATACTTTTACAGGAAAAAGTGATAGCTTTACAAATAAAAGTGAATTTTTTAGTACATTGATACTTTTACAGATAAAGGTGATATTTTTGCTACAAAAAGTGATACTTTTTTTTGTTCGAAAAAACTGATACTTTTACAGATAAATGTGATACTTTTACTACAAAAAGTGATATTTTTTTCCTGTCACACCGTATGACGGCCGTGTGACCGTCTCATATAAGTTTTTGCCTTTTTCATTAGTAATCATAATTATCACCATGAAGCCTATATATTGGTAATTGATAGAGGTGGCGAAACCGGTCCAGCCCAATATGCCGCCTCATCCCGCCATTTTAGAAGGATTGTGCATATATAGAAATCTTAACCCGTAGTATCATTATATATACCTTGAAGACCCGGTGTGCTAAAAGCTCGAAATGCCAGATAAAAAATCATAATATATTATAGGGGGATGGGTCGGACTTCGCTCACTAATTAATTTTTTACTAGATGAATTTTGACCCGATGCGGCTCGATATATGATGTTGGTCCGATGGGATGGGTTGGACCGGACTAGACCCTCGAATTGTCAACTCTAATAACTGATAATTGCAAACAGAATATTAGTTCATAGAAATTAAATTAATGATCTATGTACCTTTTCTCTCTTTTTCATTTCTTGGATGGATTTTCATTATATTTTTATTTCACTCACAATTTTCAAATAATGTGAACATCAGAAAAGTGCTTTAACGAAAAAAGAACTCATGTACTAAATAAATAAAGAAATAAATGCACGATTTTGAATAGATTACAAATTATAAGAGTTTACTCCCTCCGCTCCAAAATAGATGTTGTTTTAGCTTCTTAAATATTTTTTAAAATAATTGATGTTTTAGGTTTTTTTTTTTTACCATTTCTCTCTATTTTGCTCCTATGTAAATAAAAAAATATCTTTGACTTTTTAACCTCCCACTCACATTTGATTTCATTAAATCTTATCTTCACAAATTTTAGGGGATATATTTGACAATATATTTGTTTCTTAATTCTTTCACTTTTTTTCTAAAACATCATCTATTTTGGAACGGAAGGAGTATTAAATATCTTCATTTTTATTTTGTTTTTTAATTAAAATAGCAGCGTTTTAATAGACGATGTGCGCGAGTCAGTGAGATTAGGACCTAGTGCCTAGTCGTAACTTAGACGGAGCTAAACGGGTAGAGGTGGCAATTCCGGCGGCCCGGCCCGCCCGTCAGGCCAACGACGTATTTCGGGCTGGGTGGGGCCGGCTCAAAATTTGGTCGGGCCTAAAATTAGTCGGCCCGAGCCCGGGGTACTCCCTTATGATATACTTAAATTTTTGGGCTGGTCCGATTGGGCCAAATAGTACTTCGAACCTACATTTCTATGACCCGGCCCATCTAAAATTTCGGGCCAGCCCCGGACCCATTTTGCCACCTCTATAAATGGGGTTTATGAGGGACTAAACAGAAAAGAGTCGAAGTAAAATTATGGACAGTTTAAGATAGACTGGAGGCTAAATGAGGCATAATCGGGATTAGATGAGAACTTTTATAACAGGACAAAATAATTTTATAATTTAATTCTGGTAATTTATACTTCATTAAAATCACTTTATTGGTATCAACTAAAATAATTTGGTGAATTTATTTTAATATAAAAGTTATTTTTTGACAATTTTTGAAGCCTACTTCTGACGCACACACACTTTCAACAGATTTTATTAATTTTCAATATATATATATATATATATATATACATATTTAAGCATCAGCCAAACAATAATTAAAAATGAGTTGATTTAGTCTACAGATAAAAAAAAAAAAAAAAAAAAAAAAAAAAAACTAATCAAGGAGCCGCAAAGTAGACGCTGAAACCAGAATTTAATTCTCATTTTATCCCCAAAAGTAGACGCCGAAACCAGAAAACCAGGCTGAAGAATTGGGTTCAATTTAGAGACTGCTAATCAGGCTCTCAGGAATATCGTTTCTTCTTCGTCGAGCTTCAACTCATGCTTAAAGGACGCTGTGCAATCTTCCAAGAGGTAATACGAATCTTGAATTTGTTCCACGAAAAATATTTCACCTACCCACATAAGCCTTTTCTTTTACTCTACATGTTATTGAATAATTAGCTTTCATCTCTTTGTTTATTTGATTAGTTGAACATAGCAAGCTACACTAAAGTTTACCTCAAATGGAAGTATATATGTGCCCTGAATTTTCGTTGATAGAAATCCTATGATTATTTGATGCCTTAAAGTTTCTCATCTCAATTGTAAGTAAATATGATGTTCTATGTTTCCCTAACACTAGCTTAAATTTGTCATTTTGGCATAAAAGCCCCAAAACAGAGAATACTAGAAATCTTGGTATTAAATATGATTAAGAAGTAATTTTGTTTAACATCTTTAATTATGCAGTAGCAGGTTATGATTGTATACTAGCTATCTTTGTATAGGTGCATGATTTTATATAGAGTCAAATTAACTTAGCTACTGTTTATGTCTAGCATGCAATTAGTTGTGCTCTTGCAGACATGAGCTTTTCTCTTCTTTGTGTATGATATATATTCACCTTTGATGATATATAGATCTGGTAATATTGTCTTGTATTTATCTCAAGTTTAAAAAGGAGAAATCTGATTATTCTTTTTTAGGTTTCATATCTTAGTTTTTTGTTATATTTTTGTATACTATGTTTTTTTCATTTTTTTCTATTAATGGCGACCATTGTCTTACTGGTGTTGTTTAGGGACTTGTATTTTCTAATATTAATTAACAAATTGAGAATGAGAGCAGACCGCCAGTGGATGTATCATAGGTTTACAAGTGGTCACCTAAATGATGAATTTGTGGATGGCCTGCAAAAATTCATCGAGTTTGCTAGTAGCCAAACTGAATGGATGGATGAGAATAAAATTAGGTGTCCATGTAATAGCTGTACATGCCAAAATCGTGTATATCGTGATTTAGTTATTGTTAAGTTCCATGTGGCGAAATATGGATTTGTTCCAGAATATTATGTCTGGGATTGCCATGGTGAATACAATGTGGATGTCTACAACAGTGATGACACTTTTGGTAGCCAAGAAATGAATAATCCAGATGCTCCATCTACATACCACTCAGTGGTGTCTGATGCTGCTGGTCCTGATTTTCCTCCTCAAGATGTTGTTGAACCTCCTAATCCAGAAGCTCAGAAATTCTATGATAGGATGAACGCTGCAAAAATAAAGTTGTGGTCTGGTTGCAAAAATCATACATTATTGTCACATGTTGCTCGAGTTATGACCATGAAGTCTGAGAACCGTATGACTGAAAAAAGTTTTGATCAAATGGTTCAATATATGAAGGAGATTCTTCCAGAGAATAATGTGGTTACTGAGAACTTCTATAACACAAAGAAGTTGCGAAGAGGTCTGGGCTTACCCGTGGAAAAGATTGATTGTTGTAATAATCGGTGTATGATATACTGGCGTGATGACAGTGATCTACAAAATTGTAAGTTTTGTGGTCATCCTCATTACAAGAGAGCAGGTCAAGAAAGTGGAAAAAGACAGAAAACTAATATCCCATATAAGAAAATGTATTACTTCCCGCTTACTGATAGGCTAAAAAGACTTTATGCATCAAGAGCCACAACTAAGGAAATGAGGTGGCATGCGGAGCATGAGGCTAAAGATGGCGTTATGACTTATCCCTCAGACTCTCCTGCTTGGAAGCATTTTGATAAGACTTATCCTGATTTTGCAAATGAAATTCGAAATGTGCGATTAGGACTTTGTACTGATGGGTTTCAACCATTTGGGCAATCAGGACAGCAATATTCTTCATGGCCAGTAATAATAATACCATACAACCTACCACCGTGGCTATGCATGAAAGAGCAATACATGTTTTTAACTGTATTGGTTCCTGGGCCAGAAAACCCAAAAGATAAATTAGATGTATTCTTACAGCCTCTTATTGAGGAATTGAAACAGTTATGGGAGGTTGGTGTCATGACATATGACATTTTCAAGAAGCAAAACTTTCAGATGAAAACAGCTCTTATGTGGACAATCAGTGATTTCCCTGCATATTCAATGTTGTCTGGTTGGAGTACAGCTGGTCGATTAGCTTGTCCGTATTGCATGGAGGACTCAGATGCATTTACTCTTTCAAGGAGTGGAAAACAGTCTTGGTTTGACAATCATCGGAAGTTTTTACCACAGGATCATCCATTTCGAAAGAACAAACATTCATTCTTGAAAAACAAGACTGTGATCAAGGTTGCACCACCGGTGAAGTCTGGAACTAAAATATTGAGAAAGATTGAAGGCTTGGGAATAGTGAAAGTCACAGAATTGGAGGCTAATGAGACTAATCGGGTCAAATGCAAAGGTTGTGGCTAGAAAAAAAAAGTATTTTTTGGGATTTGCCTTATTGGAGTTCAAACCTAATTCGACACAACTTAGATGTGATGCACATTGAAAAAAATGTATTTGACAATATATTTAATACGGTCATGGATGTAGAAGGAAAGACAAAGGACACTGCTAAGTCTAGGGAAGAGTTGAATGAATATTGTCGGCGCCCTGAGTTGGCAAGGATTGCATCAACAGGAAAATATCCTAAAGCATGCTACACTTTGGACAAATCGGGAAAACAAACTTTGTGTGAATGGGTAAGAAAACTCCGATTTCCTGATGGATATGCATCAAATTTGTCTAGATGCATAGATATGAGGAAGCATAAGTTATATGGCATGAAAAGTCATGATTGTCATGTCTTTATGCAAAGATTATTACCTGTCGCATTTAGTGAATTACTCCCATCAAATGTTTGGAAGGCACTTACAGAACTAAGCCTCTTCTTCAAAGAGCTTACAGCTACCACTGTAAGAGAAGAAGAAATAGTAAAATTAGAAAAAGACATTCCAGTTATCTTGTGCAAGCTCGAGCGGATATTCCCTCCAAGTTTCTTCAACTCCATGGAACATCTTCCGGTACATTTGGCTTATGAGGCGAAGATAGCCGGTCCAGTACAATATCGGTGGATGTATCCTTTTGAAAGGTAATAACATATCATATTTCTACATTGTATACATTTTATGTAAATTTGTGAGAATGTAAATATCCATGTATGTTATAGGTACCTACGAATGAAAAATAATGTGACCAACAAAGCCAAGGTGGAAGGATCAATATGCAATGCGTATTTAGTTGAAGAGGCTACATTATTTTGTTCTTACTACTTTGAGGACCATGTGAGCACCAGACACAGACAAGTCCCGCGCAATGATGATACTCGTATTCAAGACGGGGAAGTTGAACAACATGAAGGAAACTTATCAATATTCAAATATGCGGGGCGATCATTTGGAAAAGGTAAATCTAGATATATGAGTGACGAAGAATACGAAGCTACAAGAAGTTATATTTTGTTAAATTGCTCGGAAGTACAACCATTTATCAAGTAAGTGCTCCATTGTCTTTGCTTATATTGGTTAATTTGTCTTGATTGCTTTCTGATCCCATTTTTTATTTTTTTTTAAAGAATGTACAGCAATTCTTTGAAGGAATCTCAACCCGGCATAACAGAGACTGAGATTGACCAGAAGCTAGAAACTGAATTTTCTGATTGGTTCTATACATATGTAAGAATGCTGAATTTTATTATATAGACCAAAATTTTCACTATTAACTCTTCTAATGCTATTATTATTTCCTTTTGGTTTTGATACATATAGGCACATGACCCTTCAAATGATGTTGGTAATAAGTTCATAAAGGATCTCGCAAAAGGCCCATTACGAACTGTCATGTCGTATCATGGCTACTATGTAAATGGCTACAGATTTCATACTCTGCAACACGGTTCTACGAGAGCTACTATGAATAGTGGGATGTGCATTAGAGGCTCTAATTTAAATGTCGTTGAGAATGATTATTATGGTCAGCTAATAGAAGTCATTGAATTAGAGTATCCTGCCTTACCAATCAAGAGAACTGTATTATTCAAGTGTGATTGGTTTGACCCTACTCCAAACTTGGGAACAAGGGTCCATAAAGATTATAATCTTGTAGATGTGAACTGTATTATTCAAGTGTGATTGGTTTGACCCTACTCCAAACTTGGGAACAAGGGTCCATAAAGATTATAATCTTGTAGATGTGAACTATAAGCGACGATTTAGAAGGTATGAACCATTTGTCTTAGCTGCACAAGCAAATCAGGTGTATTTTTGTAATTATCCTAGCTTAAGGCGTGACAAGAATGACTGGTGGGCTGTGTTCAAAATAAAAGCTAGGCATGTTATGGATGCTACTGTAACAACTGAAGGAAATGTGCAATCGCCTTTTCAAGAGGATGATATTGATATCCATCATCATGATCAGATTCATTTAGATGAAGAAATAATTTCCTTAGATGATCCAAATGGTGCATTCATAGAGCTTGAGGATGATGATATTGAACAAGAAAATGAGCCATTACTAGAATCATATGAAGAAGAGTTGGATTCATCTGAAGAAAATGATCAGTTATATGATGAAACCAATGACAATGATACTGACTAGGTAATTGTAACAATTTATCCTTTTGTTGGTGTAGCTACTTTTTACCATGCAAACAAACTCATGATAGTATTATGACTCCTCTTTTTTTCATTTCAGATTGAATTTTATGTTAGATCGATGTCTTCATTGGCTGATAGTTTATTTTACAAGAGGGTTGCTTCCTCACATGTTGCTTTAGGAGAGATCACAAAGTGATTAAAGAATCAGTTGGATAAATTTGATACAACTGGTTTTGTGTCCACCAAAGTATGTAAGGAGTACTATACGAATGCACATCAGGTATATAACTTATTTTTCTTCTTGTTTTTGAATAGTAGAATGTTGTAGATGGGTTTTATAATTAACCTTGGTTGAATGTATGATGATACTGATGAAATCAATTAGGTTCGAGGTAAAAGGTGTTTGGAATTGTCTTCTTAGTAGCTCAAACTGCTTAAAGTGATGAAAACTTTTACTGTGATATTGTAAATTTTATTCAAGATATCATCTAATGGAACTTTTTCATCTGAAGATAAACTAAACCCATATGCATTTTTATTAAAGCATTAGTCTTTCGTATTTAAGCGCAATGAATAGCTATAGATATTTCAAACTGCTATAACTTTATATTTTAATCTGCAAAGTGCAAAGATTTCTTTTGTAATTGACTTGTTATTGGTTTTCAATAAACTTGACATGAGTTTTTGTTACTTGGAAAATGAAAGTTCCCTGAAGCCAAGAGGTATGGAAGTTGAGCGTTTCACATTGATTACGTTAAATGTTTAATGTTTTTGAAATATGTTTTTGCATGAAGATTTTAACATGCTGTCAATTGGATGAACTCAATAGTATCTAAACGTAGAAACATGTGAATCCTTGTTCTCCTTTTATTGCGATAAGGAAATCAGTTATTTGATTGTAGATTAAATGAGACATTATTCCCGACTCTTATGCTTAGCAACTAATAGAAGCATTGATCAATAATATGTTTTCTACTCACTCTCTCACAGGCTTTTAGTTTTAGTTCAAATGGTTGTTCTGGAGCTTTTCTTGACATGGTGAATCCGACATCCCAACTATGATGTAATATGGCTTTGGAGGACGTCCGTAGTTTGTGAAATACGGTTTACTTTTTCTCGGATTCTTGACTAGTGCCGAAGCTCTTCCCGGTAAATCGAGCCACTGATCTTAATGTCTTGAGGGACAAATTTGAAACACCTATTCCGAGCAGTCTGATTAGAAAATCTGATCTCCCTTGCATTGATGTCTCTGTCTTGGATTCAGGGAAACAACCGCCTCTTGTCACTGCTAATGTTTTTGCTATTGTAATATTATTTAGGATGATGTTTGATGTTTTATAGGTTTTTTATTTGAACTACTAATAGATGAAGCAACTTTTGATGAGTTAGATTAGGAAGGGGAAATGCATATTTGATATCAAGTGGAAGCAGAGTAGTCGAGGTTCCATGTACAGTTCAATGTGATTCCTAGAATTGTACAATGATAAGTCGTTATGAATTTTTTTTGTTCAATTTATGTTGGTTCCATATTCTTAACACTGTTGTAGGTCAGAATGCATGAATCGGATGTGACTTGTCTAGTTTGTAAAGCAACATGTGGATTTATCCTTATCTTTGTTGATTTTATCACTCCTTAATCCCGCAACTAGTTACTCCACCCGATCCTAAATAAATAAAGTTTAAAAATATGTGGCTAAAATAAAAAATAAATAAATATATATATATATATATATATATATATATATATATGTATATAGTATTGACTTGCAAGTGGGAATATCAAAACAAGCCAGGCCTTAAGAACGAACTTCGGATGCTTGTATTTCAGAATTTTTAAATTAACCATTTACTTCCTCCGTCCCGCCTTAATTTGCACACTTTCCTTTCTCAGTCGTCCCACCCTATTTTGCACACCCCTAAAATGGAAAAGAATTTTACAATCTTCACCCTTAAAATCTCTACCTTCAATCTCCACCTTTAAAAAAGTCAAAGATTCCACAAAATCTGCTTTTTCTTAATATATGACACGTCGGTTTCTAACCTAGTGTTCCGCAAGTGTACGGATGTAGGTGTAGTACTATTGTCAAGGTCGATCCCACAAGGAATAGTTTAGGTTGTTTGATACCCTAATACTCTAGGAATGTCCTAACTAGATACTAAGTTTTAAAGGTTGATTTTACTAATTAAACTACTCAATTAAATATAACTTCAAACTTAGGAAACACGAAAACTAACAATCAAAGAGAAAAGGTATCCTAGGGTTTCGATTTCAGGATATTATTTCAATGTGGAATATGATTAACCTATTAATTTACCAATTCTAATGTTTATTAGGCGGCACGACAATAATCTAATCCTTCTCTCGAAGCGATTAAACCGTTGATTAATTAAGCTAATTACCCTCTCGAGTCAATTAAACCTAATAACTCCCAAACGATCTTAAGCCACGGCCTACACAGTCATAGACAACTGCGCTCTATGTTCTAAGTCTGATAACGATTCCCTCCTCTCGAAGCGGAATTGTTAAACTAAATTACTAAATCTAGGTGATCAAGCTAAATTCAGTTTTAAGCACAAACATAGAGATAAAACACATAAAGAACGGAATTAATAGATTAAATCATAAATCAAAACATTGTTATAAAAATCCCTACTTTCTAACCCTAGGACACGAATAGCTTAGCTACTCATGCCTAGCAATAATCCAATACAAAATCTTAATAAAAACATTGTAAAGAATTAAACTAGAAAAGAATAAATAAACCCGGATGACTCCGTCTCGATGATCTTCGTCTTCTTAGTCTTCCAAGATGATGTAAATTATGTTCTTGATGATTGATTCCTTTTTCCTAGAGCTTGGGGTCCTTTTTATAGAGTTGGGGACGAATCTTGGGGAAGATAGGCTCAAAATCCTATTAAAAATAGGAAATCTTCGCATAAAAACCCTTCTGACACGGCCGTGTTGCTTAAGTGACACGGCCGTGTTGCTTTGCACAATTCACTTTCTGCTCAACATTTGACACGGCCGTGTTGCAGTTGTGACACGGCCGTGTTCCATTCCAGAACTAACAGCACTTTGTGGACCACTTTTGACACGGCCGTGTTACAAGTCTGACGCGACCGTGTCGGTTCTTGCCCGGTTTTGCTCCTGGACCGGTTCAGGCCGGTTCGGACCGGTTTGGACCGGTTCTTCGACGGTTCTCACTCTTTTGGGCCGGTTTTCACTCTTTTCCAACTTGTTTCCTCTTCTGGTAGCCTGAAAATGCTCAAAATACCTTAAAACAAGTCGAAACACGTCAAATGACCCAAATATTATTAATATAAATAAATGCCGGTCAAATATGCACGTAAATGATATAAAATATGATCCTAAATCGACCTAAATATATGCATAAATAACGTGTTATCAAACTCCCCCAAACTTAAACTGTTGTTCGTCCCGAACATCATAACAAAAGACACAAAGATGACAAGTGATTATGCATTTGTTTAGGGCGACTAGATGATGAATTCAGTTTCAGTCTGATTTTTCTTACAACAACTAGGCAACACAATTCACTTGAGCATATGTGATAACGCGTAAATCAACTAATCTCGAGACTTTGAACTTTCGAATTATTCAACCCTCACCGGGTAAGTGTTTCACTCATCTCTCAAGTGTTTAAGCTAGAATAATTTCCACTCATATTGAATTACATGCAAAGTCTACCATATGCTTGCCAATCGTCTACACTAGACCTCGTACTTGATACGTGTGACAAAGGATCAAAAAGGTCTTTATTTTGGTTGTAATGTGGGCTTAAGGTAAGGTGGGATACATTTGGATTTAAGTGACTATTCATTGGACTAATCAAGTTACGTCTAACCCGACTACCCCTCAATACAATCACTCAACCTCACTCTTCAAATTTCAACAAATCACCTCACAAAGTGACTTCTTCACCTTTAAAAGTCCGTACAACTTAAGTGCTTTTCAATTCTGCGGGTACCACATTTTTGGGACTACCCGAATGTTCTAAGCAAATTCATAATTTGAGCACTTTATTTTCTAGCCTCTCCTCTATAATACTAATAATAAAAACTTTTTTTTCTTTTTTTCCTCTTTTTTTTTTCTTTTTTTTTTCTTTTTTTTTTTCTTTTTTTTTTTCTAGGAGAGGCCATTCTTCGCTTTTCACCTATCACTTTTCTTTTATTCCCTTCATCTTTTGAAAATATCCCTATTTCCCATTCCTTCCCACAAATTGTTCACCCAAAATTCCTTCAAATTCTCCTCCCTCTAACTTGATTAATCCAATTAGGGCCAAAAGAATTAAATCAAAAAGGTTTCGGCTGACATTGTTAGGTTATGAATAAATAAGGCTATAAGGCTCAATTGGGCTAACTAGGGACAATTTTTTCATTATGGGTCAAAGGCAATTTTCATGGTTTGAACAAATAGGCTTAAACAAAAAGTTGCCTAAGATCATTTCCTAAATCACAACATATACTTGACACATTCTTAGTAAAGACTCAAGGCAAGTTTTAGAGACTAGTACACATATTCAATCAAATTCACACCGAAAGAAAGTATCTTACTCCGAAAATTGGAGTATAATTAGGCTCAAATTCTCACAAGGTAAATTTTGATTGAATATTCTCAGTTCAAGCTCAATTTCGTCTCAAAACACCTCTCATGCTCTATTATGTGCCATTTTTCATCTACTTCTCAAAATCATCTCATCATCAACTATTCATCATCCATCTTTCCCTAATTTTCTCTTTTTATTTTTCTCACTTGTTACCTATTTCCGGGTTTTATTATTCTTATGACTCTAAAAATTTAAACACTAACAAGACTCTAAACTCTAAACTCCTAAGACTCAACGTGGAAACAATATGCAATCAAACTCGGGCTCACAGACCCAACAATACCGATAAATCAGATAACTGGGCTCACAGACCCGATAACATCAATCAAAACAATAAAACTCGGACCCACAATTAACGAACCTCGAACGCTCACTAAAATGTAAATCAAAACTAGAAATATAGCTGCCAAGACGTCCCACGGTCTACCCCCTCCCCCAAACTTGGCTAAAAGCCAATGTTTGGAGGAAAAAAATGTGGTACGCCTTGGTGCTAACTTACAAATCGTTTCGACGACGGCGGTGTTTTGAAATCCTCCAAAATCGTGCACGTTGAGATCCTGACGCGGCCGTGTTGAAGGTTGTTGACACGGCCGTGTCACTTTTTTCCAAAATTGATGTTTCTGGATCGTTTTTGACGCGGCCGTGTCATTTGTGTTACACGGCCGTGTTGCATTCCAGTGTTGATTCGCGTTTGGAGGATGATTTTGACACGGCCGTGTTATAAGGCCGACACGGCCGTGTTACCGTTGAACCAAAAATTGGTTTTCTGAGGCGTTTTTGACACGGCCGTGTTCCGTATATGACACGGCCGTGTTGCATTCCAGTGCTGAAAACACTTTCTAAGTGCTTTTTGACGCGGCCGTGTCCGTAGTGCGACACGGCCGTGTTGCATCTTCTGCTCTTTTTAACGCGATTTTTCCGTCTTTTCGACCCCCGTTTCTTGCAACACTCGTCCATGTTGATTCCTAAAACAAAAACACTAAAACACACGTAAAACATAAAATTAATGCAATAGAAAATAAACATAAAACAATAAACATCGGGTTGCCTCCCGACAAGCGCTTTGTTTTACGTCTTCAGCCGGACGTCCTTTTCCTATCAACCTTCTTCTAGCCACTCCGAGTCGGATGTTTTCTGACCAATTAAAGAGCTATTTGGGACATGAGAATTTTCTACAGCAGTTAGGGTAGTGTAAATAGTGCTACAATTGTGCCTACCCCTTAGACCCGATTTATGTATGTTGAGTGTGATTATTTCGTTTTGAACCCGAAAAACCAACTCCCCTTTAGGTACATCTATTAGTGCTTGGCTAGTCGCCAAGAAGGGTCTTCCTAAGATAAAAGGGAATTCATCACTCCCTTTCATGTCAACAACTAAGAAATCACTAGGGAATTCAAAATTTAGCACTTTTACCACTACATCCTCTGCTACTCCCAACGGCGTTAATGAAGATCCATCCGCCAATTTGATAGTAGTAAAGGACCGTTTAATTTCCCTTAATCCTAATTGTCTATACTGCTTAAGAGACATCAAATTTATGCTAGACCCTAAGTCACACATGACATTATGAAATTCATGACTACCAATTGAGCAAGAAATAGTAAAACTCCCTGGATCTTTTGCTTTTGTTGCTCTTCTTGGTTTCATGCTTGTGTTTGCGTTCTCTTGGGCCTGCTCGGTCTCTTCTTTGTCGCCTCTTTTCCATCCTCCCACTCCTTTGTTTTCTCTTTAACTTGGATTCTCTCCTTTAGTGGTTCCTGTTTCACAACAACAACTCTAGATTGCTCTAAAGGATCAAGGTTAGCAAAGAACGAATTTTTAAAACAAAAATCAAAAGACTCATCAAGAATAGGAGATGAAGTTTTCTTATCTATGATTGTATTGACCTCCTCCTTCTCAGTGTTTTTGACTTCCTCGCTTGATTCCTTTGCTTCTTGGTCCTTCAAGCTCTCTTCATGCTCATCTAGCTCCATAATATTGCAGTGCTCCTTCGGGTTAACCACTGTATCACTCGGGTATTGACCTTGCTTGTGTTGAGCTCCTACTATCTTTATCAGTTGGCTCATGTTTGATGTCAATTCTCCAATGCTAGCTTGGGTCTGCACCAGTGTGTTCTCGAGCCTCTTGATGTCTGCCCCTTGCCCAGTGATATGCTTGTTTAGCTCCATGAATTTTCCATCCACTTTCTTCTCCAACTGAGCTAACTTTTCATCATACTTTTCGAATTGTGACATCGCGATCTCTTCTTGTGATGGCTTCTTACCGTCATGGATCATGCCATTTGTAACAGCAAATCCGGGTGGCGGATTAAGTGTATTTTGCGCGTTCCCATATGAAAAGTTCTGATGATTCTGAGGGTACTGATTGTACCGAGGCTGATTGTTTTGGAAGTTGTTGAAGTTTCGTTGATTCACAAATTTTACTTCTTCAACTTCTTCCGGACCCCCTGGCTGTTGTGCTAACGTTAGATTAGTTAGCAAATTCACCTGGCTCGTCAATGCTGTTACTTGTGCTGTGAGCTTTTCAATTGGCTCATTATTGACGGGCTCGACTTTTTGGACACTTGCTACCCTCCTTGGCATGTTTCTCTCATTCGACCATTGGTAGCTCGTTCTGGCCATCGCATCCAGGATTGAGAATGCCATCCTCACTGACTTCTCCATCAAACTTCCGCCCGCAGCTGCGTCCACTTGGTTTCTAGTCGGAGCAAGTAGACCATTGTAGAACTTGCATACTTGCTGCTTTTTGGTGAACCCATGTTGAGGGCAACTCCGGATAAGATCCCGGAATCGCTCCCAAGCTTCTCCGAATGGCTCTTGGTCCAGCTGTTTGAACTGATTAATTTGATTCTGCAAGTCGAGCATCTTGCTCGGTGGAAAGTACTTCAACAGGAAAGAAGTACTCAAGTCTTCCCAATCTCTGATGTCTTCTAGTGAATTGAACCACTGTAATGCTCTGTCCTTCAGTGAGAAAGGGAACAGTCTCATCTTAACTTGCTCGTGCGGCACATGATTGATCTTGATTGTGTCGGCCAGTCTGCGAAACTTGATCAGATGCGCATTCGGATCCTCCAACGCACTTCCCCCATACTGGTTTTGCTGCACTATATTGATTAGTGCAGGCTTCAGCTCGAAATTGTTGGCATTGAGTGGTGGAGGTTGTACTCCTCCTGCCTGCTGATTTGGACTGGGCTTCAAGCAGTTGCTAATAGGCGTGTCATCTTCATCGTCTGCAGCTGGGTCTATCTGAATTGGGCCGTACTGTTGTTGTAGCTGTGGCCCTTGTGGAGGTAGCTGCTGCTGTATGATCGTGACTCGATCATCCAACCGTGCCAGAGCTGTCAGTACTCTGTTAAGTGCGTCATCTTGATTCGAATGCTGTGGTGGGTTCTCCATCTCAGATGCGGCGTTTCTTCTAGTTCGGTGTCTGCGAGCTGTCGCTTCAATTTCCGGATCGAAAGGAAGAAGGGTTTCTTTCCCTTTTGATCTGGTGAGCATACGAAGCCTGCAAACACCAAAAACAAGAACTACCGCGTAATACAAAAATTAACCCAAAAATAAAAAACGAAAATTAAAATTAAAAATACGAAAAAAAATAAAATCTAGTCTAGTTTCCTTCTATTTTTCAAGATAAAAACTAAGCGCTAAATCCTATTCCCCGACAACGGCGCCAAAAACTTGACACGTCGGTTTCTAACCTAGTGTTCCGCAAGTGTACGGATGTAGGTGTAGTACTATTGTCAAGGTCGATCCCACAAGGAATAGTTTAGGTAGTTTGATACCCTAATACTCTAGGAATGTCCTAACTAGATACTAAGTTTTAAAGGTTGATTTTACTAATTAAACTACTCAATTAAATATAACTTCAAACTTAGGAAACACGAAAACTAACAATCAAAGAGAAAAGGTATCCTAGGGTTTCGATTTCAGGATATTATTTCAATGTGGAATATGATTAACCTATTAATTTACCAATTCTAATGTTTATTAGGCGGCACGACAATAATCTAATCCTTCTCTCGAAGCGATTAAACCGTTGATTAATTAAGCTAATTACCCTCTCGAGTCAATTAAACCTAATAACTCCCAAACGATCTTAAGCCACGGCCTACACAGTCATAGACAACTGCGCTCTATGTTCTAAGTCTGATAACGATTCCCTCCTCTCGAAGCGGAATTGTTAAACTAAATTACTAAATCTAGGTGATCAAGCTAAATTCAGTTTTAAGCACAAACATAGAGATAAAACACATAAAGAACGGAATTAATAGATTAAATCATAAATCAAAACATTGTTATAAAAATCCCTACTTTCTAACCCTAGGACACGAATAGCTTAGCTACTCATGCCTAGCAATAATCCAATACAAAATCTTAATAAAAACATTGTAAAGAATTAAACTAGAAAAGAATAAATAAACCCGGATGACTCCGTCTCGATGATCTTCGTCTTCTTAGTCTTCCAAGATGATGTAAATTATGTTCTTGATGATTGATTCCTTTTTCCTAGAGCTTGGGGTCCTTTTTATAGAGTTGGGGACGAATCTTGGGGAAGATAGGCTCAAAATCCTATTAAAAATAGGAAATCTTCGCATAAAAACCCTTCTGACACGGCCGTGTTGCTTAAGTGACACGGCCGTGTTGCTTTGCACAATTCACTTTCTGCTCAACATTTGACACGGCCGTGTTGCAGTTGTGACACGGCCGTGTTCCATTCCAGAACTAACAGCGCTTTGTGGACCACTTTTAACACGGCCGTGTTACAAGTCTGACGCGGCCGTGTCGGTTCTTGCCCGGTTTTGCTCCTGGACCGGTTTAGGCCGGTTCGGACCGGTTTGGACCGGTTCTTCGACGGTTCTCACTCTTTTGGGCCGGTTTTCACTCTTTTCCAACTTGTTTCCTCTTCCGGTAGCCTGAAAATGCTCAAAATACCTTAAAACAAGTCGAAACACGTCAAATGACCCAAATATTATTAATATAAATAAATGCCGGTCAAATATGCACGTAAATGATATAAAATATGATCCTAAATCGACCTAAATATATGCATAAATAACGTGTTATCAATATACGCGCCGGAGTAGGTCTGCAAATTAAGCCGGGACGGAGGGAGTATTTGATAAAATTAAATATGTTGATAATGAAGTTTCAGAATGATGACAAAGAAAATAAAAATTTAAAAAATTAAGGTCCAGCCCTGGCTCTGGCCGACTCTAGCTGGAGGTGGTGAAATTGGTCCAACCCGATCTAATGGGCTAAAAGTCCAACGGACCGCAAGCCGGCACGATAACCTTCGCATATTATAGGTAGAGGTAGCAAATCGACCAACTATTTGGTAAAAAAATGTCACTTGAGCTTAGTTAAAAAAATATCCCGTGAGACAAACTCATAAATTCGTCTACAAATGGGTCCCCCTCGGCAGAATTTCTAGGTCTGTCACTGCACACACACATATATATATATATATATATATTGTAATTTGAAATTTTTAGAACCAGTTCTCTTTTAATAGTCCTCTTTTAAAGTTTTAAAGGTCTTATTGTTCATGTAATTTTTCAATATTTTAAGTTTAGATCCTAATATAAAATATTTAGTTTAGTTTAGTTTAGTTTAGTTTAGTTTAGTTTAGTTTAAACTAACTAAACTAAACTAAGAATTTGAATTCTAGCCTACTCATAATTGGCCCCCTATTTGGTAAAAAAATTGTCACTTGAGCTTAGTTAAAAAAATATCCCGTGAAACAAACTCATAAATCCGTCTAAAATGGGTCCCCTTCAGCTGAATTTCTGGGTCCGTCACTGCGGACACACACACACACACACACACACACACATATATATATATATATATATATTGTAATTTGAAATTTTTAGAACCAGTTCTCTTTTAATAGTCCTCTTTTAAAGTTTTAAAGATATTATTTTCCACGTAATTTTCCAATATTTTAAGTTTAGAGCCTAATATAAAAGAATTTGAATTCTAGCCTACTCATAATTTGCCCCCTATTTGGTAAAAAAATTGTCACTTGAGCATAGTTAAAGAAATATCCCGTGAGACAAACTCATAAATCCGTCTATAAATGGGCCCCCCTCGGCTGAATTTCTGGGTCCGTCACTGCACACACACACACACACACACATATATATATATTGTAATTTGAAATTTTTAGAACCAGTTCTCTTTTAATAGTCCTCTTTTAAAGTTTTAAAGATATTATTTTTTATGTAATTTCAATATTTTAAGTTTAGAGCCTAATATAAAAGAATTTGAATTCTAACCTACTCATAATTTGCTCCCTATTTGGTAAAAAATTGTCACTTGAACATAGTTAAAGAAATATCCCGTCGGACAAACTCATAAATCCGTCTATAAATGGGTCCCCCTCGGCTGAATTTCTGGGTCCGTCACTGCACACACATATATATATATACATAAATATAAATATATATATATTGTAATTTGAAATTTTTAGAACCAGTTCTCTTTTAATAGTCCTCTTTTAAAGTTTTAAAGATATTATTTTTCATGTAATTTTCAATATTTTAAGTTTAGATCCTAATATAAAAGAATTTGAATTCTAGCCTACTCATAATTTGCCCCCTATTTGGTAAAAAATTGTCACTTGAACATAGTTAAAGAAATATCCCTTGAGACAAACTCATAAATCCGTCTATAAATGGGTCCCCTCCGGCTGAATTTCTGGGTCCGTCACTGCGCGCGCGCACACACACAGAGACACATATATATATTGTAATTTGAAATTTTTAGAACCAGTTCTCTTTTAAAGTTTTAAAGATATTATTTTTCATGTAATTTTCCAATATTTTAAGTTTAGAGCCTAATATAAAAGAATTTGAATTCTAGCTTATTCATAATTTGCCCCTTATTAGGTAAAAAACTGTCACTTGAGCATAGTTAAAGAATTATCCGGTGAGACAAACTCATAGATCCGTCTATAAATGGACCCCCCCTCGATTGAATTTCTGGGTTCGTCACTACACACACATATATATATTTTTAAATTTGAATTTTTTAGAACCAGTTATCTTTTAATAAAGAAATTCTTGGACCCATAAGCAACTTATATGTAGAACATAGATTATTTTTTGTTACTTTCATAAATAAAATAAAAATATTATGATAAAAAATATATTAAAAGGACTCTTGATGTGAAACATATTATTAATTTAATTATTCCAATATATTTTTTGTGGGTATACACAACTTAATTAGAGTCCGCATCATAAAAACTTGAATATATATGGAATAGGTCATTAGAAAAATAGAAAATAAAGGTTGTCGGGGTACTAAATCTGAAGATCTATCTAGAAGCAACTATTTGTCTATCTATAACCCTCCCCGTCTTCTTTTCTAACCTAGGCGTAGAAAGAAAAGATCCATGGGGCGAGGCCCCAAACTTCGGCTCCCACAAACGTGGCTCCGCTACTATCCTCAAATTGGGGCTTCATTCTATCTTGAGGTAACTGTAATTGAGAGGGAAGAATTGTTGACAGCACGTCATATTGGGCGGGTGAAGTTTGGCGGGGCAATTGAATTTTTTTGCGAAAATTTTGGAAACAATATAAGACGAGGAAAACAACCTAACAGTCATCGTTTTGTATCACCGACAGAGGAAGTCCTGAAGCAGGTATGATTCCTGTATTACTTTAATTTTCAATTGTCTTTTTTCCTATATCGTTTAGAAGTTAGATGTCGTAAGAGGGTATAGATATCTAGGTTTTGGTATAGTTCTTCTTTTTGGTCTAATTTTGTGTTTAGTTGCATGAATTAGATGTATTGAGGCTTAAGATGTTATGAATAAGTACTGCATGTTTCTCATCACTTGTTTTTCTGCTTTATGCAAATTTATAGAAGTAATAAGATGTGCTAAGATTTGGGAATTTTAGGCCGGAACCTCTCCATTTCCTAGTTGGTAAATTTTGTAAATTTTGAGAAATAGTTGGATCAATCAACAAATCGTGCTTAGTCTACATATGTGTGAGGTTCAGTTAGTTTTCTTTGGCTATTTAGGCAGGTGACTAATATATACTCCTTCAAGTTGAAGCCTAGCAGTTTTACACAAATAGAGAATTTTTTTGGCACAAGCTCAAATTTAATTAAGAAGAATATATGTACAGTTGAATAGATGTGACATCCGCTTTTTTTTTTCTTTTTTTTTTTTTTTTTGAGTTTCCGGATAAACCTGCTATTAGTTTTTATATAAGATGATGCATATTCGACTAATTTTAGAATATCTTATAATATACTTTTAGAGTTTATAAGATATTTTTGTTTGCCTTTACTAAAGATTTTTAAGAATTCGGATAAGGTAAAATTATGAAATTGTAAGATATTAGTAATTATAATTATATTTGGCAGTGATAAAATCTAAAGGGATTTCGCCTTTCAAAACAATTATAAATTAGCTTTTAACATCATAAATAAGATTTTTCTTTTTCCATCCAACTATACCAAACACTTAAAGAGCTTATACCATCAGTAAATAGTTCAATAATATGTTTCTAAGTGCAGACACAATCTGAGTTAGAACCTCTATGAGCTTTTCCGGAAGTTAAGTAATTGAACCAGCTGCAAGCTCCTGAAATTCAAACTTAGTTAAAATTTGTCTGCTATTTTTCTTTTATTACTTAGTCTTGCGTGAATGAACAAAAATGACACAACCATAGTTACTCAATTTTTATTTGTTGGAATGACTACACAATAGAAAATATGGTATTTTCTAAGTGTGCACATAGTATTGTGGCTAATCTTTTGCTTCCATATTGTATGTTTTGTTAGACTATGTTTTTATTGATGCATAACTTATATATTTTTCTGGAAATTTATGTCGTAGTAATATGGCTGGAGGGTTCTCTAGTAAAGGAGATGGCCGTGGGGGACATTCACTTGGTCGTGGAGGGCGTTCACGTGGCCGTGGATTTGAAGATAGGCATGGAGGACGTCAAATCGGCCTTGGTCATAGAGATGCTTTTAATAGCATAAATGGGCTTGGAGGACGTCCAGCTGCTCTTGGCACTCGAGCAGGCTACGGTAGAGGAAATGAACATGGAAATTTATCATCCGCACCACCAACATTGCAATCTGGAACAACTACTCAGTCATTAACACCACCACCGACATTGCATCGTACACCACCTACTCAGTCATTTGCACCACCACCGGTAATACAACGTGCACCAATTACTCATTCATGTGCACCACCACCGACAACTCAATGTGCACCTACTAACTCATCTGCACCACCACCACCACAACTGTCATTGCCACCAACTACTCAATTCTCATCACCACCACCGGCATTGCACCATGCACCAGTCAATCATACACCATCTCATACAACACTTGCCGATAATGAACCACCAGAATCACCTTTTGCTCCAGCTGCTAGAACAAGTCTTGGTGATCAAGTGGAAAACTCATCTGAAATTTCTTCTTCAAGCAATTCTAAGCCATTGCTGAAGATAGCTCACAAGATGTAAGTTAATTTATTACTGTTTTTATATACAAACTAAGATACTTTTATTAAGTCATTTAATTCTATTCACAATAATAAATAAGCTTATGCCTTATTTACATTATTAATGATTAGCTATACACCCACCCCTACACACACATATTTATTATTGTTTATTTCTAATGCTTTAATTTTATGTATCTTTGGGTTGTTCTACAATCAGCTTCACTCCCTCACATGTTGCGTCGGGCCTGATCACTAAGTGCATAAAACAACGGTTTGACAAGGAAGGATACACTTGGTCAGCTGTCTCTCAACAAACTAAAGAGTACCATTGGAATGAATTTCAGGTACTTTATGTTTTCTTTCATCCTTTTGAACTAGTAATAAATAATTCATGGTATACTCCCTATATATAAAATTACAAGGGGTCACAATTGTATTTTTACTATGCATGTATAGATGTCATTGGTTATGTATGGTGGTCTGAGAGGCATATTTGCTGAATTATATGGTGTAAGTTGTAAGCTTTGTTCAATGTGTTACAGTTTTGTTGGGTAAAACTTAAGTTCTTTGTTTGTTCTTTATAAAGATGTCAATTGGACTTAATCTATAAATTAGTGGTAGGATGTGCACGCGGAACTCTGAGACGAAATATAAACAACATACAAAATAAATGAAGGAAATGAATTGAAGTGGAATATAAGGTTTTGATGTTTGGCTAATATAAAGTGCACCGGCAGATTTGCTATTTGTCATGTATGCATTATAACAAGTGTTAAGTTAACTTTTTGTGCTATGTGTCTCACTCAACTTACAATTCTTCTGTTTGTCTCTAGATCATATATCTTTTAAGAATTGCAGTTGTCCTATATTCCTGAATTGTATGATATTTCTGTCCTCCTAGTTCTCTCATATTTTTTATTATGTTTATGTTCCCTTTTGTTGACTTGCTTGCAACCTTTGCAAGTTTCACTTTATCTAAATCATGTAATCTTATGTGAAGACAACATATGCATAAATTCATCTTAACTATTCGTGTTTCTCACATCTTGGAACACCAACTCTATGCATACACTGGATAATAATGTCCTTTGTTTTGAGATAAAAGATGTGAAAATGAATGCTAGTATATGGACCACTAATAAAATTTCTGCACTAAAATTTTATTTTTTATTGTTAGTAGTACTATTTGTTGTGCCATAAGATGAAATATTTGACACATCTTATGCCTCTTTTCTAGTTCATCATGCACTTATATCTTGCAAGCCGTAGAAGGCATTCAAAAAATATCTTTTATTATTTATTAAGTGGTCTCTCAATTATTATTCTTGTATGCAAAAGATGGTTCTATCCTGGCATTACATATAAATTTAAGCAAGAATGCTACATATTACTGTTATTGCTCATAGTTAATTACATCTAACATTAGTAAATATATTTGTTATAGAAGAATTTTTCGTTTGATAAAGACTTGGCTGTGGTTCGTGACATATTTGAGCGTCGAGCTGCAATTCGTTATTCCTGCACACTATGTGAGTGGAGGAAATCAGGGAAGCGGCCCATGAATGTTCCACAAGAGACTTGGAATAACTGGCAGAAAGAATGGGATACTCCAAAGTTTAAGAACAAGTGTCTGAAGACATCCCAAATCGCTTGAGTGAGGTTGCAGGACCGGGTAATGGACCATCAACACACACTGGAGGCTCTGGGTCTGCTATAGATCATAGCATTATACTCGTAAGTTATTTAAATGCCGTATTTTTATTTTTTTGTTTTTTGTTTTTTGTTTTTAGAGTTCAAGAAATTTTCATTTAAGGTACTGTCAATAATATAATGTATGTTCTAATAATATTTGGTGTAATTTTTCAGGCTAGAGATCTTGGACGTCTTGTTACTGACTACGATGTCTTTTTAAGGATGCACAAGAAGAAAGATGGAAAATTTGTTGATAAGCGGTCGGAGAATGTCGCTGTAAGTTAAATCTGGACTTCTTTATTTTCTTTGTTTTATATGTTAAATATTGCTTGCTGTTTATTTTGTTCAATTCTTGTACTTGTGAGATATTAATTGTTTGTATGGATAAGTTCTTATTGTGTTGTGAAAATTAAAAATGAAATTTTATAAGTTTGTCAATAAAATAGAAACATAAAGATTTTGTTCCATTATATTGCAAATTAATGAGTTTAATTTTGAGCGTCTAATTTGTTCTCACATAAAATATTTCTTGAGTTTTTTTGGCGTTGTAGCTTATGGTGACTTAATAAGAGTGTTCACTGCTTGGTAGAGTATAATTAAGTGATTAATTGTGTAGCATGTAGTATCACGTAATGCATATCTTTTGCATGTATGTATATATGATCATGTATATACATGTATATACTTATTAATTGGCAGTGTATGTTATGATATCTTTTGCTTTGCATCTGGATAATGAATTGTTGGCACCTACTGTTAAAATATAGCAAGTAATTTTTTCTAGTTATCAAATACAATGTTTTTTGTTACCTCAATTATTGTTGTTTCTCGTCTAATGAATAGGTGTTATAATTTAGATACCTGTTATTCTCTTTAATACCACAATTCAATTAGAGGGTTTGATGTATGTTTGTGAATCATCAAGCAAGATATGTTATGTTTGTAGGAAGAGGTTATTGCTCGCTATGATGCTGCTACTCAAAACCAGACTGAGGATGGGGAAAACTCTACAGAAACTATTGATTTATCTGCTATTTATTACGAAGTTGCTGGACCATTGAAGAAGAAGCGAGTTTATGGGCTAGGAAGCAAACCATCAACTGCAATATCAGATCCTAGCTCATCCAAATCTACACTACCTGACCGTGACCAGATGCGCGCTGAGCTTTACGAGGAGATGCGGGAGGAGATGATCAAGAGATAAGAGGAAATCGAGCAACAAATGAGGGAGAGCCAAGAGCACATGGAGCTAGAGTGGAAACAAAAACAACAGGAGATGGAGGATTTCATACAAAGGTTTATGAGAGGTGGTGGACCTACAATTCCTCCTATTGATGCTTACCCAACTGATGATGATTATGCGGAGGATCCCAATCTTGATGAGGAAGAGGAGTAGGTTTCTGATATGAATGACTATCATTTTTAGCATCCATTATGCATCTTTCATTTGGTATCTTTAAATTTTAGCAGACATTTTATTTCGGATCTTTGAACTTTATTGTTTTTTATTTTGAATGCTTTAAACGTCATTACTTGTTTTATATAAACTTCATTAGTTATCTTTTTATTTGGTGTATCTGATATTGACTAGTGTCTATATTAGATCATGTTACTTTATAGTGAGCTATTGTATGCTACAAGCACTCTACATTCTAAGCTTTTGCCTTCTTAACCTTTCAATTAGTTTCTTATTTTAATATAATTTCAATGTTATTGGATTGGACGCTAATAAAAATAAATTTGAGTATCTTAATATGATTTATATAATTTTACAAATATTTAAATGAAATATATATTTTATAATAAATAAATAATATTAATATATATATATATATATATAAATTATTATTTAGTGATTACTAATCGATCTGTGTCAGGTTTTGTTTGTTGGCAAAATTAAATAGAATATTAGTTCCATTGGTAATTGCTAACAAAATAACAACGAATCTACACTATCATATTACCAATGATTTTTCAAGCAATTGGTATTTTACAAATAAATTACCAACCGGTTTCTGTTACAACTTGCTAATAGATTTCAGCCTGTTAGTAAATTTTCGACAAATCACCAACGAAAAACAAACTACTTAAAAAATATTTTTACCAACAACCAAAGATTTACCAACCACTCACCAATGATTGGTTGGTTGGTAACTTGCCAACGACATCATTCTCTCCGTTTGCATTTTGTTGACAATCTATTGGTAATTTTCCAACGGACTTAATAATTGTGTTGGTAAAATTTACCAACAAGCCTTTTACCAACGGAGAAACAACTGTTGAAAATCCATTGTTAAATACAATTACCAATGGGTTTTCTTATATAGCAACGAAAATTGTTTGTTGTTAATTTACAGTTTTCTTGTGGTGATACCTTTTGTTGCAAGAGAAATCGATGGAAGGGATGTATGGCACAATTAGCTCCATTTACTTCCTTCGTCTTCCCTATCAAGCAGTAATAGGTTCTAGTCAGATACAGTTCTCGACTAAGAAAATAACTACATATATTTTCATGGTTCTATTATTGCCATATTTTCCGCATTAATAACAGGGCATAACCTTAGTTTAGGACTTGTTATGACAACATGAAATTAGATGTAATTCTTGAATGTTGTAGATAGAATATAAGATTAACAACATAGAATGATCAAAGTATTTTAAACTCTTACAAAATAAACATGCTGAATTTTGCAATCATGATCATAAATGCGTAGGTAAACCATTAAAGGATGTAATTCCGTTTACACTACAAGAAAAAAAGGTATTTACCACTAGTCTTTTGCAACTACAAGTGGTTACTAAAAGTAACCCCTTTTGTAACTATTAGTAGTTACGTAAAATATTTCATATAATTTTAACCAAATTTGCTACAATATGCTAACCTGTTTTGCAACTACTTGTAGTTACAAATACATTAGTAACTATTTAATACATTAGTAACTATAAAGTACTTGCAAAAAATAGTTACAAATGCATTAGTAACTACAAAGTAGCTACAAAAAAAACTTTTTGCATCTTATTATAAGTGACTACCCTATAGTAACTACTTTTAGATTTGTAGTTACTAAAAATATTTTTGTGACTACTCTCCCTTTTTTGTTACTACATTTTGTAGTGGCAAAAAACCTTATTTCTAGTAGTGTTATTAGCACTGTTTTCATAGAGCATTGATATTGCTTTGCAAGTCTTAAGGTCAACAGACATCCAATCTAGGAAGACTTCAAAAAACATTAAAAATGAAGCATATTTCGAATGTAAGCATTTTATAAAACCTTCGATGGTCCAGCAGCATGTAGAATGTTGCAAGCTTCCCAACCATCTTGCGCAGAAACAATCCTGAAAATTATATCATAACAAGGGTGACCATGAGAAACAAGGGTGACCATGAGAAACAATAGAGAAAAACAAAAGCAGAAACATAAGTACTGGGTTTTTTGTGCAATGCGAAATCCTCTAAAAGCAAGGTGATGCTTTAATTCACTTAAGTTGACCGGCCTGCTATAACATGATACCAGTACCTGGTACCAGTTGAGCACTTAAATTGGATCATAAAAGCATATCGATGCATGCACATACAGATGTTATGTGCTCTTTGATTCTTTCATAGTGAAACACAAATTGTATTTTGGAGAAAGCAATAGCAAAATAAATTTCAATTAGATATAACATCTTCACTCTGATTGCTTAACAGAATTGAAGTTTCAAAACATTGTGGTAACTGAATAGATGCTTAACTAGGTTTTAAAACTCCAATTTTTATTTTCCTAATCATGCAGACTTTATTTTTCATTGTTTGCCAAGTAGGTGACTGAATAAGCATTTGAACTATTACCCTGAACAAGCTAGTAAATTTAATAACTCCAGTTTTGACTAAATAAAAAATCACTTCCATGTAGAAAAATACCTTCTTCTGCTGATACCAATTCCCAAGGGACATCGAGTTTTCCTTCATCACCTAATACTGGATCACAAACTGAAAAGAAAGGTTCAGTAATTCAATTACAAAATATGGCAATGAAATAAAAAGGGCCATATTAAAAGAGATCATCCATCTTAAATTTATTTCGTATATATGTCTAAAAAAACCTGCCTTTCCCTAAAGTAAAATAAAACAAAAAAAGGGCACCTTCTGATTGTTAAACCAAGACGAGAATCCCTATCAAACTGCAGATAGAGAGTTGTGACATGTGAACACCCATCTATGCTTCTGTAGGAATTACCAAGAACACATTTTCACTTCAAAAGGATTAAGATACCCAGATTTTAGAACAATATTCAAGAAGGAGACTAAGCCAATATAGCCTACAATATGGTGTCGTCGTTAGTATGGAAAGCAGAAAGATATAAAGCAAGTGTCTATGCCTCTCATAAACACTTGTAATTCTAGCGATACTACAATATATGCACTGACAACAGTAATCAGTAAGAGAATTAATCAAGTGGAGAACAAGCACCGCTTCAATGTTCTGAACCACGGCTGATGGAGAACAAGCACCGCTACGACAGGAATTTAGGACTCAACCGAAAAGAGCCTAGAGTCCCAATTCGGGCAGCAACACAGACGGCCTCAGTGGGTCGATCTAACTTGGTAACTCAGTGAGTCATCAATGGGTTCCTCAAGAACTTGAGAGTCCAAAACTTGAACCTTCAGTTCGCTCCTAACCAAGATAATAATCAAAATTGAATCGCGATTTGGCTTTGAATATAAAACTCGCGACCTAGCAAATCGTTTTGGGTTTCAATGGGTTTTTCAAATTGTCAATTCAAAATGGCTCACAGGCCGTCTATGATCACAATAACAAATACAAGAAGTCGATGAAGCCCTCGTTAATAAACCTAGATTTGCAGAAATAAGAGAGGGGCCTAGAATGAAACCGATGATACTTGGTCTAAGCAATCAAATCGCACTTCCGATTCAGAAAAACTTAGTCACAACCTGATAACTAGTGACTGAGACTGAGCCAAGTCGCAATGGTCGAATTGCGACCTTCAACTCAGTGTCAAACTCTGTCTTAGATCGCGATAGATCAGCAACCAAAGAACTCTACCGACGAGTTCGGCAGCAAATCGCTGGAGAGGAAGGAACATCTGGGTGTTCCAAATCAGGACTCTAAGGACCTTAATCAAAATCGGTGATGAAGGTCGCAAATTGGATCTCGACCTTCAAATCTGCCTCACCGAACATTAATGTTGCCATCAATGGCGGCTCGCAAAGGAATATCATAATTTAAATTAAAAGAGAAAATTACCTTGTGATGAAGGAGCGGGATGGAAAGCGGATAATACATAAACACCGCTCGACAATCAAGGTGGCCATAGATTTGCAGAGTCACTTGAAGGCAGAGATGGAGGTGGTTGATTTCTCCTAGAACATTGATCGAGGGATTATTTGGGGAAAAATGATATTGTAGTCAAATTAGTTGATTAATAATGGAGAACATAGCATTGTTGATTTGGCCACCATGAATTAAGACAAATCATGGAAGCATTGCAATCATTCAACGACATTTGATACTTATGTGAGAGAGATCGAGAAAGAGGGGGAAGAACGAGAGGGAGGAGAGGGGAGAGAGAGCAAAACCTGATAAGAACAAAATTTATAAGTTATGGAAATATGTATTTAAAAATGTTAAGGAAATTAAAAAGGACAATGACATCGCTTGATTAACTACGGTTAGCATAACCATTGTCGTAGATCACACAGAAATAATTCTTTTATGTTATCTATTAAAAAATTATATTTAACAACGGCCTTTCAACAATGGAAGGACTGACCGTTGTCTTTAAGCGGAAAATAATAATTCGACTACGGTTAAACGACTACGGTTTTGAAAAATCGTTGTCTTTTAGCGAAAAAAATTCAGATACACTACAGTTTCTACAAAGACTACGGTTAAACGCTAAAAGACAACGGTTTTTGCGTAAAACCATTGTTGTTTAGGCGTTGTGATGGACAATTTTTATAGTAGTGTTGATACATGTTTCTTCCAAGGTTCAACTTGCTGATATGCTTATGAAAATACTAGGGCATACACGGTTTCTGTACTTGATGTCCAAGTTGGGGTTAGTTTCTTTCACCAACGCCCAACTTGAGGAGGGGTGATGGATTTAGGATGCTAGGCTGGATGTAAAGTGACGAAAATAAAAGAGGAGTAACAGTAATACTTAGCAGAAGAGGAGCTAGTTAAATATCTGTTGGTTATTAGTATAAATTGTTAAGAAGTCCACATGTCTATTTCTTGTTGGTCATGATGAGTCATAGCCTTATTCCTATTGGCTAAGCTTAGTCAAAGGCTGAATATATAACCAACATATCCTGTAAACTCATATTACATATTCATATCAATAAAAAGGATTTCTATTCTTAGCCATGCATCTCTCTTCGATGGACACTTTTCACACAACTTTTACAAAATTATTGTTTTCGAGTATTTTTTAACCGTTTGACTATGTTATATTATATGAAGTTATAAGTCTATAGTTAAAGTTTGAGAGTGTTTTATGAAATATATGAGTTTTAATGAATTTTACAAGACATGTTAGTCATAATTATACGTTGACATGCAAAATGGCCATAAATAACTCGATAACATCAACCTAGAGGACTCAAACCTGAAGATTGTTCTGATATAGTGTGTCATGTTTCAAGATGAAATTATCTGGGTTGATCAAAGACATTAGAAATAATCGGGGTTTTGGTCGTGTGTAAGGCAGGTGCTCTTCAAACTCTTTTAATATGTATTATATTATGTTTGTTTGTTAATAATTAGTATAGCTATTATTTTAACATATTCAATAGACAATTAAACAATGTGTGCCTTCATTTTTCTTAGCTATCTATACAGTAGAATTTCATAAGCAAGGACTACCACATGCTCACATATTACTCTTTCTTGAGAAGAAGTATCATACCGAAACTAACATTGATCGCATAATATCCACTAAAATTCAAAATGTTAATACAGACCATGAGTATTAAGCAGTTGTTCAGAATTATATGATGCGTAATATGTGTGGTAGTGCAAATAAGAATTTTGCTTGCAGGTCAGACAAGGGTTGTACAAAATACTCTCCGAAGAATTTTTCGATGCAACTACTTTGATAACGATGGATTTTCATTGCACGAGAGAGCAGATAATTGATGAAATGCTGTGAAGAATGGAATTTTCCTTGATAACAGATACATCTTACCACATAATCATTATTTGTTGCTTAAATATGGTGTGCACATGAACATGGAATTGTGCAACCAAACTCAGTCGATAAAATATTTTTTTAAGTACATAAACAAAGGACATGATCAATTACGACTAAAATTTTGAAGAGTATTAGTGATAATTAGCTTGGAACATAGGTTGATGAGGTGAAAATTATTATGATTAGAGATATGTGTCACCTTGAGAGGCGACGTGGTGGATATTTGCATAACCTATTCATTATAGACATTTTGTGGTGGAGTGTTTGACATTTCACTTTCCCGGTGAACAAAATGTAGTCTTCTCTACTTCAGGTCCTTCAGGAAGTTGTGGATTGTCAGAATTTCTCCATGAGTAAATTTAAGGCTTGGTTTAAGGCAAACAAGTAGTATGCACATGGAAATGACAAAACTTATGCAGGATTTCCTCAACATTTTGTTTGGAAGTACATAACTAAAGAATGGGTCCCACGTAAGAAGCATTTTGAATTAGGAAAGGCTTATTATGTGCCTCTTGGATCAGGTGATGTACTATTTAAGATGTCTTATCAATGTAATACGAGGAGCAAAGTATCATAATTATATGAAAGTGGTGAGGTCCAATTTGGCATGTATCGAGATGCTTGCAACACATATGGACTGTTAGAAGATGATAAAGAATGCATTGATGGAATTATGAGGCAAGTTTTTGGGCATCTGCACATTCATTATGTGCCATGTTTGCTACATTATTGATGGAGAATCGCATGAGCCGACCTGAGTTTGTTTAGGATAAGCGTTGAGAGTTTTTGTCTGGTGATATTTTATTTAGATAGTGAAAGTTTTTTAATCATCGAGGTATATATTCTACTCAATTTTAACATATAATTTAATTTCTTATTGTCTATATTGTTTTTGTTATTGTTGTCACTATCAGCATATTTTTTTTAAAATATTAATGACATTAACTAAAAATGAAATAAAGAAACTTACGTTGATTGAAATCGAGAAGTTGTTAAAAATATGCAACTGTAGTCTGAAGTAGTTTCATGATATGCCCTTTTTTCGACTTTGATGATATTTCCATTTGCAAGAACCAACTCTTGCATGGTGAACTACAATATGATCTAACATCTTTAAAGAGTGAGCAGGACCAGTTAATTCCTAAATTGAATGATGACCAACATGCTGCATATGATTAGATTATTGATTTCGAGCAATTGAAAAAAGGAAAGATATTTGTATGGAGGACTTTATTTGCAACTCTAAGATTGAAGAGATACATTGTACTAAATGTTTCTTAGAGTGGTGTAGCATCTTTACTTTTTCCTAGAGGGAGAACACCACATTCTAGGTGTAAACTACCTTTCAATCCACATAAAAATTCAACATGTTTTGTTAAGTTAGAGAGTGATCATGATGAACTTCTTGCAAAGAGTAAGTTAATTATTTGGGATGAAGCTTTGCTGATGCAAAAGTTTTGTTTTCAAGCTTTGGATAGAACGTTGAGGATGTGATGAAGTCTGCAGATAGATAAAACACTTTCAAACCTTTTGGTGGCAAGACAGTTGTATTTGGAAGAGATTTTCTTCAAATATTACCTGTAATACCAAAGGGACGAAGATAAGACATGTGAATGCAATAATCAATTCTTCTTATTTCTGGAAAGATTGTAAAGTTCTTAGACTGACAAGGAACATGAGGTTGCAGATTGTTACTTCCACCAAGAAGTGTTCTGAATTGAGGGAATTTTTTTATTGGATTATATGTATTGGAGACGGAATTATTGGAGAAGGAGATGATGAGTCATCAATTATACAAATTCCTGATGATATGTTGCTCCCTTAAGGTAGAAATGCGATTGCCAATGTTGTCAAAATCTCGAGTTAACTCTTACGATTCTACGAGTTTACGAGTTATTTCTTCCTAAACGAGTTAACTCGTGATAAAATCGGAGTAAACTCTCGAGTTTGCTCATGCAATTTTTTTACGAGTTTTACGATTTTTTGTACGAGTTTAACAATTCTATAACCTATTGCTTTTTATTATATTTTACCATTTAAAAAACATATAATATGAATGGTAGAATTTATACCAACTTAAAATTGAGATTTTAAAACTTTTCTAGAGCAAATTATACACAAAGAGAGACAATTTTGCTGATTTTTTTTTTCTAACTATCAAGTTCTAAATTAAAATCTAAGCTTCATAAAAAAATATATCTTATATTTTTTATGTACTACTTAATTTCACTAGTTATTTGTTAATTTTCTCTTAAAATTAAAGTATTCATAATTACAATTTAAGAATGATTTACTAAATATATATATGAACCATAATGCCTAAAACATTTCTCCATATTGTATTTTTTTTTTTCTTTTTGATTAATTGTGAGAGACAATTTTGTTGAATCTTTTTTTTTTCTAACTATCAAGTTCTAAATTAAAATCTAAACTTCATAAAAAATATCATAAAAAATATATCTTATATTTTTTATGTAGTACTTAATTTTACTCAAGTTTTTTTTTTGTTAATTTTCTCTTAAAATTAAAGTATTCATAACTGCAATTTAGGAATGATTTGCTAAATATATATATGAACTATAATGCCTAAAACATTTCTCCATATTGTATTTTTTTCTTTTTGATTAATTGTGTATATAATATGTGTATTTTTTATAAGTGATATCTATTCAAAACTTGTTGTAATTAAAATATATTTTGAATAATTTATATATATGGTCATTTTGTATAGGTAGTAGAATCTTATGATTTTACTGACACGCCACTGATTCTACTTAAAATTGCGAGTTTGACAACCTTGGCGATAGCAACTATTGTAGATAGTACTTACCGTTTGTTATCCAAGAGAATTGATGACCCCGAGTATCTCTAGCAAAGAACAATCTTGACTCCAACTTTGAATGCGGTTGATTCTATTAATCAGTACATGATTAAAAAAAAACACTGGCGAGAGTTATACATACTATAGTTTTGATAGTGAAGGCAAATAAGATCTAACAGTTGACGTAATGACTAATGAGAATACAATTGAATTTTTTAATAGTATAAAGTGCTATGGTGGTTCAAGTTACAAGCTGGTGTTAAAGGTTGGCACGTTGGTAATGCTACTGAGGAATATTAATTACACGCTTTAGTCTTTAACGTTTTCGTTTACTTTGTTTTTGTAATAACTTTTTTCTTTATTTTCTACTTTGTGTAGTTTAAGATATTAGATGTGTATCTCTTTCATATGAAACTTTTGTCCATTATAGTACACAACGTTCAAGTCCTTTATAATTTCTTATTCATAACTTATTTTGCTATCAATTATTATACATATTTGCCTTTATCTTTTAATAATGATTTAATAAAAAAATTAGGCGGCGACTATTGCTACCACAAAAGATTCTTTATACAGCATATATTTTTAGGAAAAATTGGTAAAAATGTCCCGTAAATTTGCCCTAATTAAGAAAATATCCTTTAAGTTTGGCACTTTTTAAAAATGCCTTCTAACTTACAAAAAATTGATAAAAATGCCCCGTGACGGCTACTGCAGGTTACCCATCAGGTCATCCATGAGCTGACTGTTTTTTTTGCTTATGTGGCACTTAATTTTTTTACTTTTTTGCGTTTTTCCTGCTTAGTCACTTATTAGGATGGTAAAGAAATTAAAAAAAAAATAAAAAAAAATATATAAATTAATATAATATTAAAATTTAGATATAAATGTTAGTTAAATTTATATAATATTTAAAAATTCATAGTTTTAATCCTAATCTGAAAAATTATTTTAATAAATCTTTAATATAATATATTGAATTAATCTAGATTGTAAAATATATAAAATATTCAAAATAAATTATAGAATGATTTAAAAAAAAAATATGTATATATATATGATTACTAAAATCTTTAATATTAAATTAATTTTTATTTTATTTTATCTATAAAATCAGTAAAATTATTTTAGTAAATCTTAAAGTAACTTGAAAATTTTTAAAATTAATTTATAAATGTAAAATTAATTTTTAGAAGTGTCTTAAATCTTAAATTATTTTATATATCTAAAAGTAAATTATAGAATGATTTATAAAATCACTAAAATTATATATCTAAATTTTTTATATATAAAATAATTTAAGATTTAAGACTCTTCTAAAAATTAATTTTACTTTTATAAATTAATTTTAAAAAAATTCAAGTTACTTTAAGATTTACTAAATTAATTCTACTGATTTTATAGAAAAAATTAAAAAAACTAATTTAATATTAAAGATTTTAGTAATTATATATCTATATATATTTTTGTTTTTAAATCATTTTATAATTTATTTTGAATATTTTATATATTTTACACTAGATTAATTCAAAATAATATATTAAAATAATTTCTCAGATTAGGATTTAAAACTATGAATTTTTAAATAATATATAAATTTAACTATCATTTATATCTAAATTTTAATATTATATTAATTTTTATATATATATATATTTTAATTTCTTTACCATTCTAATAAGTAACTAAGGGGGTGTTTGCAAACAATTGTGCTTTTAGAAAAGTGCTTATAATTGATTTTGAAAAAAAGTTTAGAATTTGGTAGTGTTTGGAAATAAAATTGTGTTAAAGCTAAAAGCTGATATAATCTGAGTGTTAGTAGCTTCTGAGAATCAGCTTTTAATTGCTTTTCAGAAGCTATTTTGTGTCCCAAAAGTGATTTTACAAACACTCTACCTTGTATAAAGTGCTTTTAAAAATTGATTTTGAGAGTCTAATTGAGTTTGCAAACACCACCTAAGTAGGAAAAACACAAAAAAAATAAAAAAAATAAGTGCCACATAAGCAAAAAACAGCCAATTCATGGTTGACCGGATGGGTAACCTGTAGTAGCCGGTCACGAGACATTTTTATCAATATTTGTAAGTTAGAAGACATTTTTAAAAAGTGCCAAACTATATTTTCTTAATTAGTTCAAAGTTTTTTTTACCAATTTTTCCTAGTTTTTATGTACACAGTACACCACACACATAATGTTTAAATTATTATAATTATAATTTCTTTACACGACATAAATGTTCAATTTTACCCTTTCCCCCATAAAATTAAAAGAAAAACAACATTGAAACAGAACAAATTTAATTAAGTATTGTACTGTTCACAACAACATTAATATTATAAGTGGGAATTTTATTTATTTGCCAACTAAGTGAACTCGCCTGTGCCACAGGCGAGTTCTATGTTACACTGACAGGATTTGTTCAATGTCGCCCCTCCTAGGGGCGACTTCAATTAAAACTTTTTTTTTTTTTTTTTTAATAACGCCCATGGCATAGGCGCTTTTACATTCTCTCTCTCAATTTTTTTTTTTCTAAGTTATAAGTTTGATAATAATAATAATAATAATAATAACAACAACAACAACAACAACAACAATTAGGGGTGTGCACGGTACGATGTGAATCGAACATTTGAAAATATCTAAATCCATATCAAATTTCGGCTATTTAAAAAGTGAGTATCTATCACCGATCCAAAAAATCGGGGCGGGACGGTGCGATTATTTATTTTTTTTGGGACAATTCGGTTAAAAAATTTTGGACCCAACAGTTCAGAAATTCCGGTTCAGTTAACCGTTCCGTTAGGTCCAAACTTTCTGAACCGTTAGGTCCGAAATTTCTGAACCGAACTGTCCTGAAAAAAATAAATAATCGTACCGTATCGTCCCCATTTTTTGGATCGGTAATAGATACTCACTTTTTAAATAGCCTAAATTTGATATGGATTTAGATATTTTCAAATATTCAATTCACATCGTACCGTGCACACCCCTAATTGTTACGTGTTTTTTATTATTATTATTATTATTATTATTGTTATTATTATTATTATTATCATCAAACTTTTAACTTTAAAAAAAAAAAGAGAATGTAAAAGCGCCTATGCCGTGGGCGTTACTAAAAAAAAGAAGAAGAAGTAATAATTGAAGTCGTCCTTGGCAGGGGCGACATTGAACAAACTCTGTCAGTGTAACAGTGAACTCGCCAGTTCACTTAGTTTGATAAATAAATAAAATTTCCACTTATAATATTAATGTTGTTGTGAATAGTACAATACTTAATTAAATTTGCCTTTGAAGCAGAGCACGACGGTCCGGTCAATGTTGCCGAGGCGCCCGGAAATTCTGCTACTACTTCTATGAAATCGCAGTCAAGGCGATTTCCTCTAACTCCAAGAAGAAGGTTCATCCATTGATTCACTTTCCATCTTGTTATTGTAGAAATCTGGGCGCAGATGGAAGGTTTTTTTATGAGATTCAGGGTTCATGATTGTTGTGTAATAATGCTATATCAATAATCTCAACTATCTCCATTTTTATAATTGTTTGTTTGCTGTTCGTTCTAATTTGGATCTGACGCTGAATTCAGTCATCTTTATATATGGAATCATAATTTTAAAGATTTGTAAAGAGAAGAAGCAAGGGCCTTTAAACTGAAAAAAAGAGTTCTAACTTACTGGTAAGATTTCATCTGTTTCAATGGAGAAAATGTGCAGAAAGATGGGAGATATACTGATGATTGTTTTTCTCTTTTTTACGGTGAAGACAAAAAGAAGGAGATTAGTTTTATTTTTATTTTATAAATTTATGAAACTGAATAATTAAGGTTATTTTTATCTGTATAAACAAAATTCGTGGTGACAATAGTCAGCTGCAAAAAAATTATAGTCCATGGCACCAGTAAAAAACTAATAGTAAAATAATATTTCCTAAAAAAAAATGTTACTTGACAAAATAACAAAATAAAATTAAGAGCTGTGGGTAGCTCCTGTGATTTGGTACCAAAATGATAAGTAACCTCCGGATGAGTTGTGTTCGACTGCCATACCTTGCGGAGGCGCCGCTGGTGCAACCCTTCCTCCGTCGCCGCACCACCAGACTATATACCACTTCCTCCTTGGAAACGAAACTTAAGCGGCAGAAAGTAGTAGTAATATCTGGGCCTACCGGCGCCGGCAAAAGCAGACTCGCATTGGAACTCGCCAAACGACTAAATGGAGAAATCATCAGCGCCGACTCCGTCCAGGTTTTCTTTTCTACCTTGGAATTCATGTTCTAATTTCGAAAATTTATTGGTATTACATTGCGTGCGGCAGGTGTATAAAGGCCTTGATATTGGCTCAGCAAAACCTTCCGTTGAAGAAAGACAGGTTCTTCTTAATTTCTGTTTTCTGGATTTGCCCGAGTTAATGCTTCTGTGTTGTACATTTTGTTTGGGTAATTGATTTGGAGGGAGGGGCTAAAGTTGTTAACCATGCCATTTCATACTTGTATACAAAACTACATTACGAACATGCCATTGCCATCAATTTGTTCTCATCATAGCTTTTCTATAGAATTTGTTTCCAGTAGAACATAAACTAATTGCTCGTGTAACTTTTCCCTTATTAACTGCGGCGAATGCTACTGTTATATTAAAAAGGTTACGGGACTAGATCATCTAGAGAACTCCACCATGTATTTCAGATAGAGACTGACACACTTTATGCGTGAACAAAAATAGAAATGTGGGCCCCATGAAGTGTGTCACACTACGAAATTCACTTTAGAGGATCCAAATCCAAAAGATTACCTCACTCCACCTTCACAAAAAATGAAAAGCTAACTACAACCAAAAGTTGTAAGGAATGCACTTTATGTTATGCGTATATAGACTTATACCCTCACTCATGCATCCCAACAATACTTGATAGATAGGATTGCTCTAGATAGTTACATCAAGAATATTCATGTTCCATCTCTCTTTTCAGGAAATCCCACATCACTTGGTTGACATGTTGCACCCATCGGAAGGTAATAACTGCTGGATCATATTGGATGTTTAGTTGTTTCATCTAGGATATCTTCTGTTGGGGATATGATAGCTTGCTTCACTGAACGCCAGTCTGAGGACACTAACATGTTTAACATTGTACAGTGGTCATTTGATTGTGTAGTGACTAGTGAGTTCCCTATTTTTGGAAGTTTGGGTGATTAAGCGTGGCATTTTTTGTTACGATTACATATTGCTAGTATAATCCAATTGAATTATGGTTAGATATGTTTAAGCTCTATGTCAACCACTTGCTGTCTGGGTTTACAGCTATCTTTGATGCATTAGTTGTCTTTTTTCCTCTTCTTGTGAAATGTACTTATTTTTGTCTTGCTAAATTCGCTACCTTGTCTCTTGATTCTTGTTTGTCTTAAGGAGTCTTGTGTTTTTTTTAAAAAAAAAAGGAGTCTCGTGATTTTTGCCTGCTTTGCAGTTGTAGTTTTATCTCTTCGTAAGAAATGGGTCAAGATCAAGAAACTTGTTATCTTGGGTTCCAATATCATATATTGGTAGTAAATTTCTCAGTTTGGTCGTCCTACATTACTCCATATCCTTTAAATACTGACTTGGAAGATGATTTGATTAGCAGATCTTTAGAAGTTAATATACAAGGACCTACCAGCTCCTGTTTCTATTTCCACTGTATCTTACAAATGAAACCTTATGACTCTCAGAATATTCTGTTGGAAAATTTTATGAGGATGCAAGGGAAAGAACAGAGGAAATTCTTAGTAGGGGTCGTGTCCCAATAGTCACAGGTGGGACAGGGTTGTACTTGCGGTGGTATGTCGTTTATTTTATGGTTGATTTTTGTTGTCTTTTTCTTGTTTGTCTAACTTTGAAGTATGCTGATTTGAATAACTGAAGAGTTACTTTTTTATGCTGGTTTTGAAGGTTCATTTACGGAAAACCGGATGTTCCAAAAGCATCCCCGGAGATTACCTCTGAAGTGCATTTGGAACTTGCTGATTTGGATTGGGATGCCGCTGTAGAGCTGGTGGCTAACGCAGGTGATCCAGGTGTCCAATCTTTAGCTGCAAATGATTGGTACCGGTTGCGTCGTAGACTTGAAATTCTGAAGGTTGGGTTCCTTAAATTTATTATTATTGTTGTTGTTGTCGTCTCTGTTCGTTCCAACTCCAAAAATGTACCTGATATTAATACATTTTGGTCCAAGCCAAGTTCTTCTAGGTTGCTTTTATATAGCCAGTTCAGAGCCACTTTACAGCGTAGGAGGTCCCCACCTTGCTTTCCAGCACCGCTCCACCCTAGTTCCTGCAACCCTCCACCAGACCCCAATCCACTTTTTACACCATGGTTTCTATCCTCACAGTCCCTGCTAGCATATGTTAGTATATTTGAAGCTCTAATATTTTTTTTCTTCATTTTTCTTTAGGCTTCTTCTGTTCTCGAACTAAAAACTTTAGTACTGTTATATAGTCATATATATATAAGTGTATATATTATAATAATCTATAAATTTAGTATTAGAAGTAAAAGAAAAAGGAAACAAAGGGCTTTGGTCTTGGATATTCTTAACAATTATGTCCTTGTAAAAGTCTTATTTTGATATAATAGGCAAAACAAATTATGTAAGAAACTATTCACACTTTTATAATCGAAGTAGATATATTATGGACCATATAATTGCAACATGCTATTATCAAAATTAAAAGTTTAGTCACCCAATTGTAAAATCTATTCCCAGTATCTCATTCCTCTTTAAATATTCCCTCCATTTCTCTTTATCCACATTTTTACTTTGTCACTAATCTTTCTATCATTTAATGATTTTCTAACGTCATGCTGCGTATATTCGTGTACAATGATATATCTCAATCATTTCATAATGATATATTTTAATATATTTAAATTAAATTAAATGTATTTAAACTTAAAGTATATTTAGTGAATTTTGATAATTTACACTATAGTTTTGGCGCCTTAGTAGTTCGCACTAGCTCCAACCCTGTTTATAGCTGAAGATTGGGTGGGGATTTGAAATCCACAGCAATAAATTATATGAGAGGGTGGGATGAGTTCATTCTATAATGGATTTAACAAAACTCTCATGTTGAACTATTTTTGAGTTCGGTGGAATTGAATTCACTCAATGTGGAGTTATTTGGATTCCTAAATCCTCTCATCAAATTAAAACCTTCGGTATGAATCTTCTGTTTTCCATCTTTTATATTTGGTAGAGGGAAAAGTTCTGATCCTCTAAAATATGAGAATAAGTATCAATTTCGGGATGGTCATTGCTATTCCGAGTTCGGCTCTCATTACTGCCCTAATGATGCAGTTAAGTGGTACATCTCCATCGGCCTTTCAAGTGCCCTATAATTCTTTCAAGGAGAAATTTGAATCAAGAGAATTAGCCAATTCAAATGGTGAATTTGATGAGGAAAAGAAAAAGGATTTGGACTATGATTTTATTTGTTTTTTCCTTTCAACCCAAAGACTGGATCTTTACAGATCAATTGATTTCCGCTGCGAGGATATGCTTTTAGGTATGATGCTGTCTACTACCTACACTGATTTATCATTCTAAGGAATTTATTTATTTATTATTATTATTAGTATTTTTTTTTTCTGTGAGAAGTCTTTCATTAGACTGTCTATTTTGCTGTGACAGATGGTGGAATTCTTTCGGAGGCAAAGTGGCTCCTTGATTTAGGCCTCATGCCTAATTCAAATTCTGCAACTCGAGCCATTGGTTATAGACAAGTAAACTTTAATACTCTCTTTCAAAGTGTAGTAATTATTGAAGTTTTGTTCTTTCAGGCTAAAATTTGACTTTTACGCCCTTCTGTTATAATTTTAGGCTATGGAGTACTTACTGATGGCCAGAGAGCAAGAGGGCTGGAGTTCTTCTAGAGATTTCTACCGTTTTCTTTTTGAGTTCCAAAAAGCTTCGAGGTTATTTCTATTAATCTTATCGGGGTTCTTAAAACGCTGAATTTTCTTTTAAACTGATTATAGACATTTCTTGGTAGGAGGTTGTAGTTAGACTTCATTGCATTTTTCTTGCATAAGTTACAAAAGTTGATCCAACTGATTAATAATTTGTCAGTAAAGAAATTAGTCATTTGGGTCTCTATGCAAATATGTGTGTTTAGTCTACTAGAAATGGTGGAAGTGCATTGTTGCAATATCCGTGTGTAATGCGGCAGTATCTTCTATCTCAAAAGCAGAAATGAAAGGGACCCACAGTCATACTGTTGAAATACACACACACACACACAAACACTTACATTTCAGTTTTCTGTAAATGGATGTGCTATTCAATTTCTTGTACAGGAATTTCGCGAAAAGACAGTTGACATGGTTCCGGAACGAGCCCATCTACCAATGGATTGATGCCTCAAAACCCTTGGTACGATGTTCTTGTTATGTTATGACTCAATCATTATCATCAATCACTAGTGGAGGTGATACGCTTACGGAGATCATTTCCTTGAGCTGTTACTCAATTTAACACGAGTTTTATAATTTAAGTTATCGGTATAACTATATGATGGAAGTGAATCCCGCACCAAAAAAAGAAGCACAACTTTGTCCCAAGTAATAGAAACTCCCATTGCAGGAAAATGTGTTGGGCTTCATATGTGATGCCTATAAAGACGAGAGAGGGAAACTTAAAGTGCCTCGATTCCTCTGGATGGAGAAGGATATAACCAACCCTAAGCAAGTCCGGTTACTCAAATCTTATCGCACTAAGAACAGGTGCGGAAGTCTTTACATCTTGCACTCTTATCTAGGTAAATAGAATTTGATTTGATTGTTTTTGTGTGAAGGCATTTCATATCGGAAGAAGATTGTAGCAGTGTTTTGGATTGGGTGAGGATGACTCAAGGGAAATCCACCATTTCTGTTTGTTGAATGTTGCATACCGAAGATTTTGTTTCTATGATACGGTAAATATCCATCTGTACTGTGTCACAAACGTAAGTCTAGAGTCTGTACTAGAATGTGTAAATGAAACGACCGAGGTGAATGTGCAATAATTCGTTGTAGTAAATTGCCCTTCTTCATTAGTATTTCAAGAAGATTATGTCTACTTTTTAGTTTTTAGTGGAATCATTTATTTGCATTTTGAGTACCAATGGGTGTCAGTTGATTGCTTCTATTGTGCTTCGATTTGAGTTTATCAATGAAACTACTGTATATAACTAAATGACTTCTTGTTTAAGAATTAGACAAGGAGTGGGGATTGGCTGCTAATATCTCTATTTTTGGCTACTAGCATCACTATTTTCTTTGAAAACACCGTCCTATAAAAGTGTGTGGTCACTTTGATATAATCGTGTTTAGTTACCCCAACTGAATGTGCTTTGAGGTGTTTCACTAATGTGATCGAACATCTAATTTTCATGTTTTAAAGGTGTTTGATCATATCGACCTAAAAGTAAAGAAATTAATTTTTTTCTTGGATGTATCTGGTACAATTGGCGATGTTTTTAACAAATGTCAAGTGTCTTTCAGCACCATACATGGTAGCTTTTAGATATTCCGAACAACTCATTCCATTATAAATGATTCAGAATATTTTTACTCTTTGCATATACCTGACACTGCACTTGTATGATGTAACAAAATAGTCGATGTTGGTGCAAATACCAATGTTGGTGCCTCGTCGGTTCTTTTTCGGCAAAAACTCGTATGTGACCGTTACACGGCCGTCACATGGTGTGACGGGAAAAAGTATCACTTTTTGTGGTAAAAGTATCACGTTTATCTGTAAAAGTATCACTTTTTTTTAACAAAAAAAAATCAATTTTTGTAGCAAAAGTATTACCTTTATCTGTAAAAGTATCAATGCAGTAAAAGTATCACTTTTTTCTGTAAAAGTATCACTTTTTCTTGTAAAAGTATCAATGTTTTCTGTAAAAGTGCATTCCGTCACGTGTGACCGTTCACACACAAGACTCACTCTTCTTTTTAAATGTCGTGTTACAGTTTGCTTTGTTAAAAATTAAGGAAAACATAAATTTTGCATTAAAAAAAAGAACATAAAATTTCAACTAATGCACCCCTTATCAATTAATACTTATCCCTAATTAATATATCTCCTCTCTCTTATCAAATTGTCATATTACCTAAATTTATCTTGATTTCTTAAAATATATAGGGCTAAAGTTGGAAGAAAATAATAATAATTTTTTTAAAACGACAATTAATTTGAAAATTTAAATTCTAAAATGACAATTAAAATGAAACAGAGGAGTATGTTCTTTATGTGCCATATTGTTGCTCCTTCGGTTGCACAAAAATAATTGCATTTTATTTTTTTCACACATATTAATAAAGGATCTTAAATATACTTGAAAAACAAATTTAACCAAAAAATTCTTTCATACCCTTATTTATTTTGAAGAATTAAAATTAATGGTTATGCAAACATGAAGTGAGGGTAATTTAGAGAAATTGTACAATTATAGCAAGGAAAATTATTGTGGATTTTTTTTTTTTTTTTTTTTCCGCTTGCTCTCAGGAGTTCGACAAGGCGTTCATCTTTCCCTCTTCTGTTTTGTTTAGTAGAGGATGTTCTAGCGCGTGCCATTGACTGTGGCCTATGCAAGTTCGTCGAGATTTGTGTTATCCCCCATATTTACTGTATGCTGATGATGTTGTGGTCTTCGGTTGCGCTACTAAAGTGAATGTTAGGTGCTTGATGCACATTTTTGCTAGTTATGCTACTTATTCGGGTCAGCACATTTGCGCGGCTAAGTCTTGTGTCTTTTTTAGGGCCAAGGTTGGTTATGGTACGAAACACTATATTAGGCTTCTTTCAGGTTTCACGGAAGGTTCTTTCCATTTCAAATATCTTGAAGTTCCTATATTCCTCGATGTTCCTAGAAAAGTGCATTTTCGGCCTCATCTTGATTGATTTTCTTCGAATTTGTAAGTGGGGAGGACGCAATTTATCTATGGTAGGCACAATCTTCTTGGTGAAATCGGTGATCTGGGGTTCTATCACTCACTCGATGGTTTGCTTTAGATGACCGAGGTCCCTTTTGCAGGAGTTGAATGTGGCAGTTTAGAACTTTATTTGGACAAGTGATATTTTCAGAAGGGGTTTTCTTACGGTATCTTAGAACCGTTACTGTGGTCTCAAGATGGAAGGTGGCTTGGGTACGGTTAAGGTCACCAACCATGCCTATCAACAGGGCAAGAGATGCCAAGGAGGTGGAGAACTACCTTCGACGGATGGAGCGCTACTTTAGGGTATCAGCCTTACCGACGAGGCCGCCCAGGTAAAGAAGGCCATTATCTACCTTACCGATACCGCAATGCTTTGGTGGTGTAGGAAACATGCTGACATCGAGTGAGACTCATGTCAAATCGATACGTGGGACGACTTCAAGAGGGAAACTTAAGAAACACTTCTTCCCCAAGAACATCGTCCATGAGGGGAGAAAGAGGTTAAGGAAATTAAAGCAACGGGGGTCGATGCGGGACTACGTGAAAGAATTCACCACCCTCATGCTCCAAATCCTCAACATGCCGAAAAAAGATATCCTATTCTTCTTCATTGATGGGTTGCAAGGTTGGGCCAAACAAGAGCTACATCGACGAGACATCAAATCTGTGGATGAGGCTATTGCCATGGCCGAGTCCTTTGCGGACTTCCAACTCCAATACCACTCAAACCATACAGACGAATAAAAAAGAAGAGAGAGACAAGTACTCGACCAAAAGGTGGGGGAGAGAGGCAAGAGTAGAAATGATGGGACGAACCGAGGAACAACTGAAGGGAGGCAACAAGCAACCGTCCTGCAACGCCTATGAGGAGAAGAAGAAGGCCTTCGTCCCCAAAGACGGATGTCTCGTGTGCAAGGGACCGCATGCGATGAGCAGTTGCCCCAAGCTAGGTTCCTCGTCGGCTGTGGTGGACAAGCACGAAGCCGAGATCCATGCCAAGGAAGAAACAAACATGATGAGGTCGCTCCAAATTCTCAATGAACTAAAAGAAAAACAAGCACCCACGAGGATGAGTAAAGGACTCATGTACATGGAAGTGAACATCAACGGAAAGTCGACGCAAGCCATGGTGGATACAGGGGCCACACACAACTTTATTGCCGAAAGCGATGCTAAGAAACTCGGTCTCACATGGACAAAGGGCGAGGGTTAGCTCAAGACAGTGAACGCCAAGGTACAACCACTACACGGTGTAGCCCGAGGCATAGAGCTACAATTGGGAACTTAGAAGGGCCGAGTGAATTTCTCAATGCACCTCTCGACGACTTCAAGGTCATGCTCGGCATGGACTTTCTAAGGCAGGTAACCGCTATCCCCATACTTTCTTTTAGCACCGTTGCATTCTGGAGAAAGGGTCTCCGTGTATGGTTCTGACAATCGAGTCACCCGACGAGAGAGCTCGAGAGCTCAAGCAAATATCGACGATGCAACTCACCAAGGGGGTGAAGAAAGGGATGTCGACATACTTGGTCGTACTAAAGGAGAAAGGACAACCCGATGAGAAGGAAGATGTGCCACCAATCATCCAAGAGGTCCTTGAGGTGAATAAGGACGTAATGCCGCCCGAGTTACCAAACAAGCTACCACCAAGGCAGGAGGTGGATCACAAGATTGAATTGGAGCTCGGTGCCAAACCACCCACAGTGGCACCAAACCGCATAGCCTCACCCAAGCTAGAGGAGCTACAGAAACAACTTAAACGATTGCTAGATACGGGAAATATCTGACCATCGAAAGCAGCCTATGGAGCCCTAGTGTTGTTCCAAAAGAAGCAAGACCTGAACCGGAGTGAACCGATCGCGACTGCGACACTATCCATCGCAGCCACGACAAAAAGTGGCCAGAATCACAATCAGTACTGATGGAGCATCACGACTGCGATAAAAAAAGTTCGTCTTAAGGAGGTTTTGGGTACAAATGGTCGCGACCAGGACCAGAAGGCGTCGCAGCCGTGACAGAAGGTCGGCTAACCTTTCCTAGTCCGACCTAATAGACATCTTAATCGGTTTTCACTTAAGATGATCCCCAATTATAAAAAGGAAGCTTCCAAGTTCGGAAAAGGGATACAAGATCATATTCTACACTTATAGAAGTGCTCGGAGACTTGGAACGAAGATCAAGGAACGCGAGGACAAAGATCGAGATTCAAAGAATTCAGGTTTATTCTTCTTTGATTATTTTTACTTTCAAACAATGTTTGTCTATGAATTTTGTTTTTTTATATTAATCTTAGACATGGGTAGCCAAACACTTAGTCTTCTAAGGTTAGAGAGTAGGTAGTTGTTAAGTATGTTTTGATTTATTTGTGTAATTCTAGACTCCGTTTTATCCATATTTATGCGTTTTGTTCTTAAATCATGAATTAATTGATTTGGCCAATTAGTTAGTTCTACTTGCTTAACAATTGGTCGTCCGAGAGGAGAGAGTAGTTAATAGGTATAGAAAGCATATAATGTAGGTATCAATATTCGTCTGAGAGGAGTGAGGTCTTACGTAGACACTGGTTTAGGAGACCTTGGGAGTTACGTATACGATAGTTAACTCAATAGGGTAATTATTCATACGTAATCTACATGTTAACATCGTCCGAGAGGAGGATTAACTATATTAGTGTCGTCTAATAATGATATAATTGGTATAAAAGTCTAGGATTATAAAATAATCAAACATAGGAAAGAAGAACTGAAATCGAATCTCTAGAATACGCTTTAATCTCATTCGAGTTCTTCCTTATCAACCATTCCTTGCTTACGAGTGATTTAGTTTTAGTCATTATTTCTAGCAATTAGGTTTTTAGATACAACTTTCACTAATCGAGAGTCTAGTTAGGGTAGTTTTATTACGATTAGGGTAGTAAACTAGGCACAACCTTCAGTCTATATGGATCGACCTTGACTACCACTACCTACACTAGCACTGTATACTTGCGGATTACTAGGTTAGAAAATAGTACATCAGTGATAGACTCAATTAAGTTAAGGACACATGATGGCACATTCTGCATATTGAACTATGTTAGACATGTTCCCTGGATGACGAAGAATTTGATATCACTAAGTCTCTTAGACAGTTAGAGGTTCAGTTTTAAAAGTGAAGGTAGAGTTCTGTACTGCAAGGGTTTAAAATTGGGTTCTGAAAGGTGTGAAAGAGGGAACTTTGTATTTCCTACAAGGTTCAATGTTGCTTGATTATGTTGATGTCGCATCTTGAGAGGTCCACAAGGACGACATGACTGTTATGGCATATGAGACTTGGTCACATGGGTGAAAGAGGGATGCAGATTCCGTCGAATGGAGATTTGCAGCCAGAAGGTCACTAGTCTTGGGTTCTGTGAACACTATGTTTTTTGGAAGCTTCATCAACTTTCCTAAGGTGTTTCGCACAATAAAGGCACACTTGATCACATCCATTCTGATTGTTAGGGTCCTTCTCGTGTTAATCTTTGGGAGGTCACATATATTTTGTACCTATGATCAATGACTACTCAATAATAATTTGGATCACTATAATGAAGCTTTCAAGAGTTTCAAGTAGTGGAAGGCGTTGATGGACATACATGTCTCAAGTTCCATATTCCATTGCAGTTAATATCTTGATGTATGGTACGGTTTGCACTAAACTTGATCTTGCACATGCTGTCAGTGTTGTTAGTAGTTTATGGCTCAACTAGAAAAGAACACTGACAAATAGTTAAGAGGATTTTTCGGTATCTTAGAGGTATGTCTAATGTTGGTCTCATTTATGGAGGTGATACAAACTATTTATTTTCTAGCTACTGTGATTTTGATTATGCAGGAGATGTAGATAATAGGCGGTCGATGACCTGTTATGTTTTTACTCTTAGTGATTCTGTGGTTAGTTAGAAGACAATTGTGCAGCCTACAATTACTTTGTCTATTACTGAAGCAGAATACATGACTTTGACTGAAGCTACCAAATAGAGAATTTGGTTGAGAGATCCGGTTATTAACCTTGGGCTACATCATGATTCTACAACTGTGTTTTGTGACGGTCTTATTGCAGAATGTTTAGCCAGAGATCAAGTTCCTCATGAAAAAACGAAGCATATTGACATCAGGTATCATTTTCTGAGAAGTCAGAAGATGATTTAGGTAAAAAAATTGGAGCTGCTAATAACTAATCAACATGTTCACCAAGCTGGTTCGAGTAACAAGTTCCAACATTGCTTGAACTTGTTGACTGTAACAATCTATTAATTGCCCTATTTGGGGGCAAACTAGGTACGAGAAGTTATTCGTACATTTGGACAATTTTATAATGCATCTGTTACATCTGATTTTCTGTGAGAGGATTCAAATTAAGACGGAGTAACAATGTTTTATGGGTAGAGTTTAATGAATATTCTAAGAGGTGATTTTTCGCCTAGATGGAGATTGTTGAATCATGACTTAAAAGTGTTTGGCTTGCGGATCAAATTATCTTGGGGACCAAGTTTTAATTTTTCAAGATTAAGTTGTATCCTACTAGAATTATGATTAGTTGCCTCTTGAGTTTAGAAGTTCTCAATAAATGTATGACAACGACTATTAGCAGCCCACTAAATATCTCAACGCAACTCAGTTCTTAATGTAACCCACTTTATTTTAAAAATACAAATTTTTTAATGCAATCCATTTTATACCAAATTTACCCTTTGTCATCATATTAAACTATTTAAAATAAATATTTATAAATGAAACAATTAAAAAAAAAAAAACCAAAAAGAAAAGAAAGATGAAAATCAAATATCAAATTTAATTACTACTTAGCTTTTGATTAATTTCACATTCTTTGTGAGTTTGAATCTTGAAAAAAAAAAATCATCGTAAGGTTATGATTAAGGATGTTCAAGTCATTTCACAATAATATTTTAATCTATTAAATTAGTAAGTTGCGTAAAGAAATTTAGTGGTTGCAAATAATCGTATTGACCAACTCCTATACCACATTATGTTCCATATTTTTCCGTATTCTATCTTTCTTGAATCTATTATAACAAAGTTTTCATCCGGTCTAAATACACCAGAGCACTCATTCCACTTCTATTAAAGTTTTTTTAACTATTTTGGGCTAGTAAATTAATCTCGTCACATCGTTAATTCACAATTAAATACAATTGATTATCAATATTTTATTTGTCGAAGTGAACTTTGTTGTAAGAAAATTATTATGAGTTGAGTAGACTTAAATTTTTCGAAAAGAACATAAAACATAGTCGGATCCCGTCAGAGGCCTGTAAATTCTAATCCTAACTAATAAACTGAGATTCCATAGATCCCAAATTAAAACCATAACCATAAAACTTCCGGAACCACACCCATAACGTGCACCTTCTGTAAATAACAGAGCGTAGCAAATGTAACTGAGCTCACAGGAATATTGACAACACACTTCCTTGAATAAAAGATAGCAGGTTTCACAAGCTCCAAGGAAACAGACACAACTTGCTAGTATGTTTTGCCTCCTACTAAGCCTAATTGCTTGCACTCTTCTGTCAATTTAATTTATATTAAGAGAAACATCTTAATCAAATGTACCACTCAATTGTCACATCTAAATACTCCTGTAAAGTAACTGATTCTGGTGAATTTGAAATCCACATACAAACCTGAAAATGCAAGTTCTTACAACCCCAACGATAAACAAAGGCATAACCAAATAAAAGTGTCTTCTACCCAAACCTTACAACTATACAGGAGATGTCATCTGTGCTGTTCCTTGCGAGTGCCTCCTCGTTGATCTTTTGAGCTGCAGATCGAGCATCTTTGATGTGCCTCATGCAATCAACGGCCTCTTGATTCGACATAACCTGTATCATCATTTCATATCCGTTATAGTAATATTTTATTGCTACCATTTGTTAGTAGAAATGAAAAGATATTACAAGTGGTGGCTGACCTTCCAAACACCATCACTGGCCAATATCAAGAATTCAGTCTCGTCATCTATGAACTCTACTTTCACGTCTGGCTCTGAACTGAGATGCTCCTTGAGGCTTTTATCACCGAATGCCCTTGCTACTGCTAGTTGTCCATCAACACGTGGCACATCACCTGATTAATGAAACAACTTATATAAGCATCGATTGATGGATGAGGTAAAAGTCCAATTCACCTTAGTATTAGAGAATCACTGTGAGGGTGACATTTCATTGAGGCCCAACATATATTACATTGCAGAAGCTCCTGTGATACTATACAGGTGGTATGTACATAATGGTAAAAGAACATGGATGCTAATACACATAACAAACAATTCAGACCCAAATAATTTTCCTTTATCTTCTTTTTCTTTTTGGCCTTTTGAAATGCATCTTCTGCAGTTTGGGCATTCAGGGCACTTTTATAATTTCACCGGGGATGTGTAAAAGACATAGTTCGGTAACCGAACATAGTCTACAGTATATCTGTAATCAAAATATAGATATTTAAGTTGGTTCCTTTTCCCATTCTATAACATAAAGGAATTGTTGAACTTGAAATTGGACATAAATACAATTGCAACGAAGAATCTCCAATTGTAATATTGTATACCTGGAAATTTTGATACAAAACCACCTTTGTTCTCGATAGTGTCCCTTTCCTTTTCAGGCTCGTGATCTACTGACAATTGCTTAGCCACGCCATTCTTACATATGACAGCCCGAGAATCTCCAACATTAGCAACCACGAGCTTTTGACAGTTGATCAATATCGCTGTAACTGCAGTGGACCCTCCTTTACCAAGATCCTTAGCTTTCTCCAATATGGTGCTATCCGTTATCCGGTACGCTCTCCTGATGGCTGCCTCTGTTGCACTCCAAAAGTCGGGCTGGAAAAATTGAATCACTACCATTAGAAATTCAAATGTAATACTTCATATCTAGCATCGTGTGGCTTTAAATTCAATTTACCTCCTTCAAAATGTTGTTGAAAAGATGAGACTTCAAATAATTGGGTATCTCGCGGCTCAAATGACCATCAAATATTGCAAAGAGACCTAGTTCATTGTCGTCAACTTGTTTGAACTGGGCGAACACGTAATCCTCCATCACATGGCCAGATTTTCCTTCCACCAAATGATATCCATGTCTTACGCACTTAGACATCCTGCTTTTCCCCTTTCCTCTGTCCGAACTTTCTGCAGTTATACCTACTTTTTCCTGCAGAATACTTGCTAATACAAATCAGCCTCCTAAGTCTAAATTATTTCACTACAAATATGGTCCAAGGGAACAAGGATTTCCGGTCAAAGACTATTTAAACTTTGTTATTCGAAAAAATCTTAATGAATTGGTATTGGGATTTATCATACAACATAAAACACATCTAATAGTCACCAAATAAGCATCCCAGATATTTCATCATTCAACCATACACTGAAGCCTAACGTAATATAATTACTGGAAATGATATAGGGATATTCTCTTGTTAATATTCAATTTGAGATGGATAATTTCAAAGAAAAAGAAGAGTAGATGCAGAAATAAATAGGACATAGATATTACCAAAAACGGGCAGTTATGTTTCTATTGTAAATTCCATTACATAGTTTTCCAGTTGTAGTTGATATGTAAATAAAAAACATAAGTGTTATCCTTCTTCGAGATATATATATATATATATATATATATACTAGCAGGGACGGACGCACGTAATGTGATATTATATATGTTGGTCCCATCATAATGTGCTATTATATTTTTTTTTTCAATTTTAATACAATTTAATTAAATAAAATAAATAATACTATAGTTTAATTTAAATTAGATAGATGTATTATTCTCTATAAGCAACAACGGTAAAGATGTTAAAAAATGTAATGAATAAAATATAATGAACATAGAGACATTATATAATTTTTCTTCTTTTCGTAATTAAAATAATTTATTTATCTTATCTAAATTGGTAGTAATTTTCTAGTTTTATTTATAGAGTTGACAATTGTTGAGGCTCACGGACATGTTTAGGGGTAGTCCTCCTTTTAAATTTTTTAAAATATTAATTTTTAATATAATTTATCCAATATTTTAAGTTTAGAGCCAAATTTTAATTTGATTTCTAGCCTGCAAAATTTGTCTCCTATTTGGTAAGATATTGGCACATAACCTTATAGCATAGTAAAAAAATTAAAAAAAAAAAAATCACCCCGTAAAATGAACTCCTAGATCCATCTATAAATGGACCCCCCTCGACTGAATTCCTGGGTCCGTCAATGTATACTAGGAGCTACTGAATGAGCCACAATCCCACAAACTAACTTGCAGTTGCGGTCAGAGACGGAGTTAGGATTTTGTCTTGGACAAGTTATGAGTTGGATCTACGTAGTTACAATTACAGTATGCGTAGGTTTCCTGAAAATTTTGAGCCAGGCGGCAACCGGCCGTGTATCACCCCCGTTGGAAAATATCAAATCATGAATTCATACAAACAAAGGGATGCCATCATTTGTTTAGGAATTTCCTTCAATTCCACAAGACCATATCAAAGAATAACACAGAACGACGTAGTATTAAGACAAAAAAAAAATTGCCGGAGCAAAAAGAGCAGAGGTACCTTTATTTTGTGGATAATATCGTGTCCAGTCATTATCAAAGTTATGATCGAGCACTGCAAGAGGAAAGGTAAGGGGGAATTGTCAATTGTGTTTATGATTCAATCAAAGGTTGGCGTGTCGGCAGAGAGATATGAGAAGGCCACGCGTATCCCCTTCTACTCATGACGTGTTACAACCGCCTTATTCAACTCCCTTTTCCACTTTTAGCTTACCCATATTCATTTCTAATTTCTACTCCATATTATATTACAAAGGGAAACAAACACGATAACCCCAAAACAGGCAAAATCATTTTCTTTTTTCTTTTTTCTCCTTAATCAAGTATACAATTAGTTTTTCTTAGGATTACTGTTAAGTGCCTCTGTCATGCGCAAAAAAAGACCTTAAATAATTTTATTTTGTTCAGTATTAAGAAATTAAAAATGATAAAATTCGACACGATTCGTTATCACAACACGAATTATATGATAATTTTGGATTTGGATGGAGGTTTATGGAGATCGGATCACTATCGGGTCAACCTGATAAGACACGATAAAATTTGATCGGACCAACCAAAGAATTGCTTGATAACTTTAATATTCAAATTATTGTTTATTAGTAATAATTTATTTGAAAAAATTGTATTTGATTGATTTAGTGGAAGAAATTTACTTGAAGAAGAGTTTGAAAACGTGTAGTCTAACTGCTCAGAGGAGAATGTGATTAGATAATTTGAAAGAAAATATTAATTCGATAATTCGAAATAAATTTATTTAGGGTACGTTTGTTTATAGATTCCCACGTCCGGATAGGATATATAACAATTTAATTCAAATAATTTTATTGGTTATTATGTAAATTTTTAATACATTTTGATCATTTTTTTATCAACCATTTGATAATACCTTATCAATCTTCACCACATTTTTTCTCAAAATAAACATCAGATTTAAAATTCATGTCAGCAAAATTCTCACATCCAGATTTTTCACGCCACACTCAATCCATAAACAAACATACCCTCAGTGACTATCGAATTTTCTAAATCTTTGCTGTGGCGTTTTATTTTATTTTTTATTTTTTTTAATTATGTTTCTTTGTTAATCTATTATGTGAAAAGAGGGGATGTTTGCAAATAATTGTGCATTTAGAGAAGTGCTTTGAATTAATTGGACAAATAAAAATTGCAGTAGTTTTTGAAAATAATGTGCTTTAAAAGTCAAAAGCTGATAGAAGTTGCGTGTTGACGAATTCTCATAATCAATTTTTTAAGTGCTTTTCAGAATCAATTTATAGTCACCAGTGTGATGTTTGGAACACATCAAAAAGCAACATCAAGATCCAAAAGTGACTTCAAGCACTTTTTTTATTTCCATTGGGTAGATTTATTTTTTGGTATGTGTTCTCATTTGTATTGTTTTAATTATTATTTTTACACTCCTAAATAAATTCTTTATGACAAAAATAACAATGGAAAATTTTATCATTGATGAATAATAGAGATTTTAAATAATTAAAAATTAGTAAATCCTTAATATCTCAAGGGACCTCATACATAGTCTCACACCAATTTCAGTTTACATACACTATAAAAAACATAATGCAAAATAATAAAAAGTTTAATGTACAATGTACTATAATAAAACACCATACAAAGGAATAAACAGATTATTCAAATCTAAAAGACGATATACATATTAACAAACTTTAAAATACTCATCTTCTATCTTCTATTATATAAAACAAAAACCGGCTAAATCTGAAAAGCCGTCTATTTCCCGCCCATATTAATTTTCTATTTCTGGCAATCACACCTTTGCTTGTTTCTGAGGCGTCTGTATACTAAAAACGTGTTTACACCAGGTTAAATTAAATAATCTGATTACAAAATTATTCAATCAATGTAATAATCCAGAGTAGATTGTCGGCAAAATATATACAATTGATTGTCGATATCTCTGCTGAGATTTGGTTGATCCTCGCTGAATCGTTAAACACTCTGAGTAATTAAGTGGTCCTGTTATGGAAAGAATAAGGGAATAGTCAATCGGCTGATATATCATATATCTCAACAATCTTAATCTTCAAAGGTAATCAACGGTAATATCGGAATCTCTCCATTTTTTTCCCAAATATATTTCCAACTTTAATTTTGTTATCACATTCCATATATTCTCTTATATACCTTCAAAGGCAACCAACGGTAATATTGCAAGAAATCCATTAAATTTAAAAATTAATGCATTTTTCAGTGATGCACAATGAGGTAGAAGCGTGGAAGGGATGGAGAATTAACATCGAGTAATACTCAATTTTTTTTTCTCAGTGCTTTTTCATCTGCTTTTAGGTTTGTATATTTATCTGTTTCCAGAGTTTAAACAAGAGTAAAAAATTCCTTACAGCCAAACTTTTAGAACTACTAGATATCTTTTAGCTAGAGCTGTAAGGAACTAAAAAATATTTAATGAAAGAGGGGACTGGCGTTGCTCGTATTTCAAATCTTCTACCTTTAGATGCAGATTCGAAACATCTTCAAAATTTTCATGTAGTTTGGTAAAGTTGAAGGAACATATTAGAAAATCAATTTTCATAAAGTTTTGGTAAAGTTGAAGGCACATATTGGAAAATCAAGAGGAGGAATTCAATAGGTTGTGAGTGATAATTTTACCTCTACAGAGAGAGACATTGAGAGGTGTAGAGAGAGAAATGGATCATTTTGGGAGGTGCAGAGAGAGAAATGGATCATTTTGGGAGGGGTAGAGAGAGAGAGGGGGGAATCATTTCAGTTCTTTGTCTAGATTCTTGAAACCGTCGACGCCCACAATATTTGTGAGACCGGTTCTGATCATGGCCTGGAAAACGAGAATCACCATTTTGGTTTTAAGGAGTGTTTAGGTTGCTTCTACTTTATAATAATTAATTAAATTTAGAGATTATAGAGAAATTTTGTTTTAGAAAAAAGAGTAGGAAGTGTGTAATATAATTGATTAATACAAAAAGTAGAAGTAATATTTGTTTGAAAAAAAAGTGATTTTAAACAGAAGTTATATGTTTAAGCAGGAAAAAAACATGTGATGACTCACTTCTAGCTTGAAATAAGTTATTTTAAACCCTTGTTAAAGTGGAAGTAGATATTTAAAAACACTCAAATCTACTATTTTTAATCCAAAAGTACAAAAGTGATTATTTTAAGCTTTTGCAAACGGTGCCTTAAAAGTGGGCGGACTTTCTATTCCCATGGCAATATCTCAATCTTTATATTTTATGATCGTTCTTAAATATATTTGAATAATTATTCTAAATGATCAACATATTGCAGCATTAATAGAACAATTTTGCCAGTACTGAAAAAATCAAGTCTTATTATCATGATTGTTAGATAATTGTCACATTAATTAAGTTATTGTATCCAAAATACATTTACAGAAAAGTAGTTTTCTTTTTCCACACAAAATCTAATTCTTTTAATAGAATATTATAGAGCTAGCAATTTGGCTCGCCCAGCTCAGCCCAGCCCGACGGGCTAAGATGTATGATCGGGAGGAGCCTAGTGGGCCCGACGATCAATGGAATGGTAAATGTATAGCCCAGTCCACCTTAGGCTGGGTTGGCTTGTGGGCTGGCTCAGTCCACCTCGGGTTGGGTTGGCCTGTGGGCTGACCCAACCGAATCACATGTATTTTTTCTCAATTTAATGGTATGATGAAATGACAACAATTAAGAATGATAAATAAAATATTTAAAAAATCAACAAATAAATAACCGAATACAATGAGAAGTTTTAGTTAGTAGTACTACTATAAATAACAATGTTATAATTTGAACTCGACATAATCACGGTTTGAATGCAAAACTGTAGAATTGCGAAATACTAATAATTACTACTACACAATGTTGTAATTGTAATCACAATTTGAACTCAAAATAAGGGAAATAGGTATATAGTGGCACATTGCAACATTTTGTAAGCTTAATCTAACATTTGTAAGCATTACGGTTCACTTAAGTGAAGCCCGTTGCTTCCTGAAGCAAAGCATGTTGCTATCAGCCATCAATTATCTTGCTAAAGACTTAAGTCACTCAAGTTTAGTTAGTCGGGAATTAAAAAAGAAATAGCGGGCGGGCTTGCCCATAGCCTATTGGCTACGTCGAGCCTAAACCATGGGCTACATCGGGCCTAAACAATGGGCTACGTCGGGCTAATGGGTAGGGCCTAGTGGGCCCGACAACCCTTGGGGTAGTAATTTTAGAGTCCCTTCCATCTGAAATGTCGGGCGGACTAAAGCCCGCCAAAATGTTGGACGGGCCGGGTCAGCCCATCGGTCTGGGTCGATTTTTTGGATCTAGAATATTATCTCTAGATCGGTTTTATTTTGATATATAAATTATAAAAAAAATTATTTTGTTGGCAATACTGAAGAAACTACAAATTGACCACTAATTTTTTTTCCTCGAGTAATTAGAAAACTTGAAATATAATCTTTGAACACATTGTTGGACAACTTTAAAAATTCCACCAAATTATCCTATACAAGGGATATGAACCAAATTTTGGTCCGAGAAGTAAGTTGACCCCTATTGGAAAATGGACGCCAGATTACTCATTATAAAGAAGGTCATTTCATGTTTTGGAAGACAGAGTTTTGACAGAATAATGATGATCAATTTGTGTTAATTTTAAGAATATAGTTGACTCCATCGGATGCGAGATTGTCTTTCAAGTTCTAACGAAAGCAATTTTCTTTAATCGTGTCTTACATCATGAAGATCTTGAATGTCTTTCTCATGATGGTGGTCTTTTTTAGAAAAATCTAATTTTCAGTCATGATCAATTTTATGTTGTATTTTTTAGAGTTACAAATTAGAAGGGGATTAAATATACTTATTTGTGATGAAGAAGATAACAATTGCAACAAACTACCAATGTTATCTACAAGATAATGTTTCAAAATGTATAATATGTGTAATATTTTTCCCATTTGATATGCTTTCACTTTGCATATTTTTCATTATTTATCTTATACAATTTTCATTTTCATTCACCAAATATACATCATCACGTAATTATATTAAGTACATATATATATATATAATATATTTATATTTATAAAAAAAGTTTCATAACCGTACATCACACATGTACATTACTAGTTTATCCACAACAATTGTACTTTTGTAATTAATAAGATGCATGAAAAAAAGAACCAATATTAGATAAACATAATGAAGGAGTTCTTCCTAATACGAATGTACTCTATGTTACACGTACTTCCAAAAGTTGAAAAAAGAAAAGAAAAAAGAAAAACTTAGATCGGTCAAAGACATCTCATGTGCTTAGGGTGAACTTAACATGTAGATCATCATCACATAACTAATCAAATTAGCAAACAATCCTTTCACATGCGACACATAGGAAAACCTGGAATATTCAACGTCCCTTTGCCAACTATTTGTCCACTTGATTCTCCTCCATAGGTCACACGACCTCCAACACATGGTACATAATCAACAAGGAAATTCTTATTTCCAGTCATGTGGCGAGAACAACCACTATCAAAGTACCATGAGCCTGAGATGTTAGTTCTTAAAGAAGTAATGAAACATTGCATACTAAATCAGATTTACGAGCCCACATCTGTTCTGGCTTAAAGTTAGGTTTTTGGACATCTTGGTCAGATGAGGGGTTGGGTAAACGCTGAGTCAACCCTTTACCCTTTTCCACATTAGATTTTATTTTTGGACAAAAAAGTTTAATATGACCAGGAGTTAAGCAGTAATTACATATAAACTTCCATATTCTGTTGACTTTCGCACATTTTACAAAAATATTACATGGAAGTGTTACATGTTCCTAAGTGTTACCAAGTGTTACTTAAAAGTTGAAATTTTAAAAGTGTTACAAACAAAGTATTACCTAAAGATAAAATAGTTTGTGAGATTTATGAAGTGATCAAATTCTATGGGAAACTAATTTTTTTTATGAAAGGTTTACGAGTTATTGCATTTGATATTACTTTGACAGTAAATTTTTGGAATAGGAGAATTTTAATTACTTCTAAACTTTATTCTTTAAAAAAATCCTTGTAAATTTAGCTTGAAAATTTAGGTTTTCCAAATTAGGCTCATCACCCTTATTTTAATGTGTGTGTACAGTGAGTGTGTGTGTGTGTGTTTTGTATGAAGTGTGTGTAAAGTCTTTGTAGTGTGCTTGTAAAGTGTATGTAGAGTGTGCATGTGAGAATGATGTTATTTTCTTCACTTGTAAGGACTCCATTGTAGAGTGCTCAAAACCCTTTAGATTTCAGTCTATGTGGTGTCTTCATGAAGATTTTCATAAAGTGGTGGCAGAGTCTTGGACATCCTTTTTTCATATGGCGGATCATTTTTGTCTTATCATGGGAAAGATGAAATGACTGTGGGTTATTTTACAGCTTTGGAAAGCACTTTCTGGAAATGTGCACCAGAAGTTAGATACTGCCTTTACAGAGCTTCTGGAGATTCAGGAAGGGGTATATCATGATGGGGATTTCGAGGCTATTTTTTATGATGAGATTTTGAAAAAGCTCAGCAGATGTTCTATGCCCAGAAGTTTTGCATGCAGTGGTTGTAGAATAGTGATAGAAATTCTAAGTTTTTCCATAAATCCATCACCGAGAAAAAATGTTGGAATGTCCTTCGTGGTCTTAATATTGGAGGCAACTTTGTAGAGGATAAGGAGAGGGTATCGGACTATATTTTCAGCATTTCTTCGAGTATCTCTTCACAACTTCTGGGGAAGCGCCGTCAGAGTACTCAATATTGGACGACATCGTCGCACCTTCTATATATGTGAAGGAAAATGCTCTCCTTAGTCAAATGCCATCACCTGAGGATGTCAGGCAGGTTATTCTCGATTTATGCCCAGATAGCTCAAGGTCCTGATGGTTTCCCAGGATTTTTTGATCGCACGGTTTGAGGTGTAGTTCAGCAAGATGTCTCTTAAGGTATTGTCAATTTTTTTAGAACAAGCTGACTTCCTTCTGGCCTCAACTCGAATTATATGGTGCTTCTTTCTAAACATACAGGGGCTACTCGAGTTGAGGATTTTCACCCCATCAAAGTTATTACTCGTATTATTGTTGATTGGCCAGGCAGTATCCTCCCTTGGTTGGTTTCTACTTTTCAGTTCGAGTTACTTAAGAGTCATTATGCACATTATTTCATTGCCTTGGCTTAGGAGGGCTTTAATTGTGTGGTTAATTCTCAAGGAATGGCTTTCAAGATTGATATAAATAAAGATTACACTTTGATCTGGGGCTTTATTCGCGAAGTTTTTTTCCATGTTTAGATTTTTCCTTACTTTCTAGAATAGATTATGGTTATTCTTAGTTCGATCATATTTTTGTGCTTCTAAATGGGTCTCTAGTGGGAATCTTTGCTTACTCTCAAGGGTCCAATATGGGCACCCCAGTTCTTCCCTTATATTTTAGCTTGCTGAGGAGGTTTCAACTCATTTTTTAGAACGATAAGTGCATCGAGGGGGCAATGTGCAAGCTTTGATGTACATTCTGGAGGCCTATGCTTGGTTTCAGGTCGGCATGTGAGCGCTCCTAAGTTTCAGGTTTTCTTCGCAGCCAAGGTTCGAGATGGAACTAGACGCTATGTTCGACGAACTTCCAGTTTTTTTGATGGTTGTGTACCTTTCACTTACCCTGAAGTTCCCATCTTTTGGGGAGCGCCAAAAAAATATCTCTCCTTAATTTTTTCTTGCTTCGGTTTTACAAGTAGGCGGGTATGATGTTATCCGTGGCTGGGAGACTCTCTTTTGTAGAATCAGGTCATTTTTTCCTCAGTCACTTCTGATGGAGGTGGACAGAGCTATTCAGAATTTTATTTGGACTAGGGACATTTTTAAGCAGGGTATTGCCTTGTTGATTGGAAGAGATGTTGCAGCCCCAAATCCGAGGAAGGCTTGCGGATTCGTTCGATAGAGGTTGCGAATTGAGCCTCTCTCAATATGCTGGCATGGAACATCATTATGAGGCCATATGTGGAGGTTATCCACCATCGCATGATATTGATTTTGCCCCAAGATCGACTTACCTGAAGTCGCCAGTAAGTGGGGCTATGAAGAAAGGGATCCCTCCATTACTCTGTAGCTCCTGGGTTTTGGCGGGACATCACTCGAAAATCCAGTTTTGGCTTGATAATTGGTTAGGCTATATCATCGCAGACAGAGTTCATAATCTAGTGCACCTTCATCATCATTTCACTCAGTCTGTCTCAAACTACTTTGTTGACGATACTTAGATATTTCAGGAGGACTTCGTGATATCTTTTTCAGATATTGCATGGATATTGTCCCTTACCCTATTCTCTCGTCCCTAAATAGATACATATGGACTCACTCGATTGACAGTGAGATCTCTTCACGCTATGCATATGATTATTTGCGACTGAGTATTCCATAGATTTCTTGGGAGAGTAGATTTGGTCTTCTTTCATTTCCCCTCGGCATTCATTTATTATTTGGAGGCTTATTCATAGTAGGATTCTATCCTTGGAGTTTCGTCGACATTATGGCTTGGAGAGGCCCATCATTTGTGTTTTCAATTCTTGCTCTTCTACCACTGGGCTTTGGGCGAAGACTTTTGATGCCTTTCGGGTGTCTATTGATCTTTTACAGGGCATCCATCTCTTCACTATCCAGGGATATCTTTCACTTATAGCACTCGGATTCTTCCACTTTAACGTTTTACTTTAATTTCCATTTTTTCAGGTTATCTTGCACTATGCATAATAGCCAGTCATATATTTCTAGTATTCATAATCTTGGGTTTAATTGCCGACCACGTAAAGCTCCTAAGGTTCTTTCTGTTTGTTGGTTCCCTGGTACACGTGTCTCATGCACGCACTTTAGGGCACTTTAGTGTCATTTTAGTGTCAATAATGTGCACAATCACGTGTATTTAGTGCTTTTGTATTCTCATGGAAAAAATAATGCGTTTGTGTTGTTTTTCTATTAAGACAGGTGAAAAAGGATCGAAAAAGAACACCAAACGATCGCGGAGTCGAGGGATCGATCGAAGAAACAAGGGACATGGCTGAGGGACAGATCTCGGCCGAGATGAGTCTCCAGGGTAAAATGAAGATTTGCAGAACTGAAGATCTCGGCCGAGACAAGCAACGCATCTCGGCCGAGATGAGTTTCTAGAGGATTTTAGGATTTTCAAAAGACCAAGATCTCGGCCGAGAAGAAACCCAATCTCGGCCGAGATGAGTCAAACCCTAGCCAGCCCCAAAATCCCCTTTTCACGTCTCGGCCGAGATGCAACCCAATCTCGGCCGAGATTGTCCCTCGGCTTACAATCTGAAAAGCCCTTTTTCACGTCTCGGCCTAGACACACTTTCCTCTTGGCCGAGATTCCTTACCCTGTTTTAAAATCCTGAATGCGATTTTGCCTATTTTTTACTAGCACTTTCTCCTCTTATATATATATCATCCCATTCGAATTTGACCTCACTTTTTGATACTTGTGGAAGCACTATTCAGCCACCATCACATCCAAGGAGGAGAGAAGGGCAAGAAGAAGTCACATCATCTTCCCCATTGATCATCCTTGGGTTTTATCACTCTATCTTTATAAATTCTTGTATTATCTGTAATTTCTTGATTGTATTAGGTGTAATGGGTGGCTAGGACCCTAAATTCTACCCTTGATCATGTTGAACCTTGATTGATGATGAGAATGTGATTATTGACTCTTGATGTTACCTTATTTATGCAATTTAAATGTTCCATAATGCTTGATTGGATTGTCTCATGCCTAGATGCTTGTTTTAGGATTGATCACCCTTTGGGAGACATTTATTGTATGTTGCTAGAGATTGAACTTCACTTTCCGTGATTGTTGAAGCTTCAATCTCCCTTAGTAGCGAACAATGCTTGATATCATTGGTGGCATTATAGAGTTTGGCCTCTAAACCCGATCGTGTCGAGGTTTATGCTTTATTTATCCCGTTGATCTATCTCGTGACCACCCAATATCAATTAGTGTGAAAAGAGCTTGTTTGGATCACTAATTGATTTAGGTAGGGATAAATCGATAAGCGTACCTTCGATTTATCCACAATTAAGGGACAACACGGTCTACATAAGCGGACCTTGTAGATTGTGGGATAAGGGTTTAAATCGCATTGAATTTGGGACATCAACGATAATCATTAGGTAGTCGGATTCAAGGGGATACTAGATTGAGGGTATACCTTTTATCATATTCTAAACCCAAAAAACATTTGTTATTTGTCTTTCTTTGTTTGATATAAAATACCAAAAATATTTATTGCTTATCTAGAATTTTAGTTGATCACTTGTTAGCATTTAGTTGTTAACTCAATCCAAAACCCCTCTCGTTTACTTGTTTAAGTTTATTACCTTATCCATCGTAAATCATTAATTACTTGTAATATCCGAACAACACTTGTAACACCCCACATTTTTCTGCATATTATTTATTTACAATTATATTATATATTTAATAAAAATATTATTTATTTAATTTATTTTCTTGTTACACATCCGTAAAGTGTCGTAGATTACCGTGTTTCTTGATCAGATCCCGATATATACAAGAATTAACATTCCTAATCTTTTAAGATATACACTTAGATATTGATCCCCTAATCCTCATCTTATCAGAATATAGCCTTATCTAATAAGATATGAAACCCTAATAGGTGACCTATTAATCCCTAACTATAATTACACCATTATATTCACGCCTAACACACGCCATCTTTATACGCGAAAAAAAGAAAGAAAGAATAGACAGCGGCTCCTCCTTATTTTTCTTCTGCGACAACTGGGTTCTCTGATCAAGTACACGACGATTAGACCGAGATTGTTTTTCTAAGGTGGGGGTTTCTTACTTGTTTGTCATTATTAATTATGTTTGTATGATATGTGTACATGTTTAACTTTTATTATATGATTTGTGCCTTGCACCCCTAAGTATGATTGGTTCAATCCCTCAAGTTTTGCATGCTACTTTGCTACATGCCCCTAAGTTATAAGTAATGTGGATACTCGTTACTCACCCTCAAGTTATAAGTCATGTAAGTATTTATTACTTACCCTTAAGTTTTATGTCATGATTATAATTGTTATTACATGTTATACTATCAAGGGTGTAATTAGTTTTGACAAGCACGAGCTGGATGTAGCTCACCCCCACTACTTTTAATATTTTCAGGTCAAGGGGCTGGACGTAGAGGAGATGGCGGTACGGTGAAAGCATATGCTCCAAATATAAATTGATTTTTTTTCCTATTTTTTTGGTATTTGCAAGTTAGTCGGAGACATTATTTTCTTAAGAGTTAGATTTTGCTAATTGTTATGAGTTGGAAACAATATATATATTTTTTATTTAAATGATTCAAGTTCTTTCTTAGATTGTGGTAGTTATAAAATTTAGTTAAAGTTTGTGAATTATTTTGGTTGTGAATGCTATTAGAATCTGATTAAGTAGGAACTGATTTGCATTTTATATAGGCTTGTACATTAGGTATGCTTGTACATTCACACACACAAACACCTATACTTAATAGGATAAATTAAAGTACACTCGTATGGGTCTCTTTCCATACGGTCAATGTAAGTGCACTCGTATGGGTCTTTTTCCATACGATCAGTATTATATTATGTATTGCTAGTTAATTATATTATAAGCATGTCAATGTATGATACTAAATAATCCCTTATTTAAGATAATTGTGTTCGCAAATAGATTTAGATGCATTTTTCATTTGGTTCTTTCAAAAAAAAACAATTACTTATCTCTATTTGAAAAGGCTTTAAAATATTTTTATGAAAATCGGGTCGTTACAACACTAATCCACCGTTCTCTGTGGGATCGACCCTTACTTACCACTCTACTCGTTAGAGTCGTAGGCTAGGTATCGCATATACATATTCTTATATATATACTTTTAATTTGGTGGTAAGAACCGACCACCGCCATTCCCACCACTCCATGATAGGACCAAGATAGAGTTTATGGTAACTGATACACGTTGTGTATGCATGCATTTTGGTCTATTTACGTATGTATTTTATAACATTTGCATGTATAATTGGTCGAGAATCATTCATATTTGATATATTGGACTATTTGACGTGTTTTGACTTGTTTTAGAAGTTAATTAGGTGATTTCATTTCATTTGGACGAAATTTGAAGAAGAAACAAGTCAAATAGGGTCAAAACGAATGAAAAGGGAGTTAAAAGAGCAAAAGGGTCGACCACGGCCGCGTCTATGGTCGCGGTCGCATCAAAAGTGGTCGGGAACATGGAAAATCTAGTAGCATGTGACGCGGTCGCGCCTATACTTGAGCCGGTCGTGTCAGAAAGTACTCCAAAAGTGGAGTTTTCTGTCAGCTTGACACACTTCTAGTATTTTAGTTGATCACTTGTTAGCATTTAGTTTTTAACTCAATCCAAAACCCCCCTCGTTTACTTGTTTAAGTTTATTACCTTATCCATCGTAAATCATTAGTTGCTTGTAATATCCGAACAACACTAATCCACCGTTCTCTGTGGGATCGACCCTTACTTACCACTCTACTCGTTAGAGTCGTAGGCTAGGTATCGCGTATACATATTCTTATATATATACGTTTAATTTGGTGGTAAGAACCGACCACCGCCAATTTTTGGCGCCGTTGTCGGGGAACAGTGATAAGAATAGTGTTGTTTTATTTGTTCAAGCATTATGTTTAGTTTGTTAGTTGTTTATCTACTTCTTGTTTATCTAATAGTTTGATATTCTCTTGTTTTCCTGTTTCTGGATAGGTAGTTAATGTTCTTGCGTTCTCAAGGGCAGAAAGAACTTCTTTTTGAGCCAGAGATAGTTGAACGGGAAAGATTATTGAGGAGAAGAGCTAGGTTACTTAAAGAGGTCCGAAAATCATTTGAAACCTTGAATATAGAGAGTGAGGAGATTGAATTGGAAGAGATGGCTGGTGAGCAAGATCAGGATAGAACCATGAAGGAACTTGCCAACACAAGGATTGCACAAGAACCCTTGTGTATTACGTTTCCGGAGATAGGGAATGATACCACTTTTAAGTTCAAATCGGGGCTCATTCACCTCCTGCCGTCATTCCATGGGCTAATCGGGGAGGACCCGCATAAACACCTGAAAGAATTCCATGTGGTATGTTCGAGCATGAAGCCATCGAGGGTGACTGAAGAGCAAATTAAGCTCAGAGCATTTTCTTTCTCATTGAAAGATCTTGCTAGAGATTGGTTGTACTACTAGCCATCGGGTTCCATTACTACTTGGGAGCAGATGGAAATATAGTTTCGAGAGAAGTATTTTCCTGCATCTCGAGCCACCACCATCCGAAAAGAAATTAGTGGAGTGAGGCAAATGCAGGGGGAAACATTGTATGAGTATTGGGAACGATTCAAGAAGCTTGTAGGGAGCTGCCCACCATATCAAATCACTCCACAATTGTTGATCCAGTATTGGTACGAGGGACTGTGTATAACTGAACGGAACATGATTGATTCAGCCAGTGGAGGGGCTCTGGCCAGCAAGACCCCAACCGAGGCCCGGGTCTTGATTTCCAAGATGGCCGCCAACACTCCACAGCTCGGTTGTAGAGAACCAGTGAGGCGAGTCAAAGATGTTATCGATTCAACTGTTGAAGAAAGATTGGACCAGCTCACCGACCTGGTGAAGAAAGTGATTTCGGGAAGCATTCCTACCCCAAAACCCCGCAGAATCTATCAGATAACCGAGCACTCCACTGATACATGTCCTATTCTTGGAGAAGAAATGGCAGCTCATGCTAATGCAGTTCATAATTTTAATCCTAACCAGGCTGGCCGGAAGTATGATCCCTATTCGCAGTCGTACAATCCGGGGTGGAGAGATCACCCCAACTTCAAATATGGGAATCAAGGTCCAAATGTGCATCAACAGGGTGACCAAGGTGGACACAATCGACCCCCCTATCCTAGGGGGATGTTCCAGCAAGGGCAACCCACTGAGCCAGTACCCTCTGATCCATCCCTTTCTAACACAGTCAAGAGCCTAGCAACAAGTACGCTTCAACTGCAGAAGGAATCAAGTTCGAGGTTTCAGAGTATTGAGAATCAAGTCAGTCAAATAGCATCAGCGGTATCTCGATTAGAAAGTGCACAAGGAGGAAGGTTACCGGCTCAACCGAAAGTCAATCCGAAAAATGTGAGTGCCATTGTTGTTATAAATGAGGAGTTACTTGGAGAGCCTGAAAAGCCCGGGTATACTTCACAGGGAAAGACTAAGGAATTGGATAATAGTCCAAGGAACGAAGATACATCAACTCCCCATGTGGCTGAAGTTAAAATTCGAACACCTAAGTGGAAGATTGCTAAGGAGTTGCGAAAACAAAAGGAGGCATTAGCTGCATGCTTTCCCGATCACCTACTGCCTTTTCCTACCAAGAAATACTCTCCACAAGGCGAAATTGACACTACAACAAAAACTGTTAATCACTACGCTCAAAAGACAACGGTTTTACGCAATAACCGTAGTCTTTTAGCGCTCAACCATGGTCATTGTACAAACCGTAGTGTTTTATATTTTTTTTTTCGCTAAAAGACTACGGTTTTACAAAACCGTTGTGGTTTAACCATAGTCTAATACCTATTTTTCGCTAAAAGACTACGGTTCGCAAAACCGTTGTTGTTTAACCGTAGTCGAATACCTATTTTCAATAAAAGACTACGGTTCGCAAAACCGTTGTGGTTTAACCGTAGTCGAATACCTATTTTTGGCTAAAAGACTACGGTTTTGCAAAACCGTTGTTGTTTAACCTTAGTCGAATACTTATTTTCCGCTTAAAAACAACGGTTAGTACGTCCGTTGTTAAAAGGGCGTTGTCAATATATTTTTTAATGGATAATTTAAAAAAAGAACTATTTTGTGTGGATAATTTTAATACGTATTTAGAAGATTCAAATACTTGTTAATGTTTTACAATTAAAAAATGTTTATTATTAATTTTTTTTAAATGTTCTTTCCTCGATGTATTTTATTGGCATATCTAGTATTTCGAATTTAGTTGTATGTGTTAATCTTTATACAAAAAAATAGCGCCATATTTAATTTAGTCGGTAAATAGTAAATACCGACTGAATTTCAATCGGCACTATATATAATAAGTAAGAAGAATATAAACAGTGTGTGTGTGTGAATATATATATATGAAAAAGGAAGTTGCATTAGAAAAGGAAGAAACTAAGATATTACAGCCCTAATTTCATTTCGCAGCTTTGCATTAGAGAGCATTTGTTATTAGTCGTTTAGGCGATCACTACAACAGAAACAATATATTGAGACGCTTAATTTTAGAACTTATTTTAAGTGTCTCAAAAATTAGATTTTGGGACACTTATAAACTGTAAGGTTCCATGAAAATGTCAGTGTAAGTACCTTGAGGAGCGGAAAGGTGCTCGAGAAGCCACCCAAGAGCCTCCCTCACTTGGAGGATGAAGAAGAAAAGGAAAGAGAAAGAGAATCTGTCGAAGGAAGAACCATACCAATCCCCCTTGAGGATCCAAAGCTCAACACTCCAACACTGACCGTGACCACCACTTCTATTCCCGTGCCTAATCAAGAAGGCTGTAGACAAAGACAGAGAATGGGAAATGCTTGAAATATTTCAAAAAGTGGAGATCAAAATTCCACTGATTGCAGCTGTGAAACAGATTCCACGGTATGCAAAACTTTTGAAGGGTCTATGCACAAACAAAAGAAGGCCTCAAGGAAATAACAAGGTACTCAGGAGGGAAAGTGTGTATGCCATATTCCAAAAGAAACTCCCTCAAAAGTGCAAGGACCCGGGGATGTTCGTCATCCTGTGTAAGATTGGTAATTGTCTAATTGAGAAAGCTATGCTTGATTTAGGGGCATCAATCAATGTGATGCCTCGTTCGATGTTTCAGAGCCTAAACTTAGGGCCATTGAAAGAAACTAAGGTTGTTATCCAACTCGCCAATCGAAGTACCTCATTCCCGGATGGGGTGGTTGAAAATGTGTTTGTTGAGGTAAATAATCTTATTTTCCTGGCCGACTTCTATATATTAGATATGCAAGGAGACACAACAAACTCCACACCTATTTTGTTAAAAAAGGCCATTCATGAACACCTCCCAAACAAAAATAGATGTGTGTGAGGGGACTCTCACCATGGAGTTTGAAGGTCAAATTGTGAAGTTTAATATATTCAAGTCCATGAAACACTCTGAAGAGGTACATGATGTTTTCTCTATTGATTTCATTGACTTGCTTGGGAAAGATAGTGTTGCTTTGAACAGCAAGAAAGTTAGGAAGAGATTGCGTGAAAGAAAGGTAAAGGATGTGGAAAGAATAAGTTTAGGGATCCAAGAGGATCCGGGTGAAATTGACCCGGAAATTAAGTTGCCAGAAGACGGTAAGGAAGAGTGGGAGGCCCATAAGGACCCGCGGGGATTGAATGAAGCATGGAAGGAAGGGACCGAGGAACCCTTCCCGGTGAATTGAAGTAAAAAGAACATCCGTCGAGCCAACGACGTTAAACAAAGACGCTTGTCGTGAGACAACCCGACGATAATCTTTAGATTCTCGCATTTAAATTCGTAATTAAAAGTAATTAGTATTATCTTGTGATTTTTGATGTATTTGTTAAGATGTGTGTAGTTATTAAACAATCAAGACAAGATATGGTGTGGAATGGGGGTGAAGAAGACCAAAATGAAGGAAAAATGCAGGGGAGGCCATCTCGGCCGAGACATCATGTAGGTGAACAAGGCAACACCCCTGGAAACATATCTCGGCCGAGAAACATGAAGCATCTCGGCCGAGATTCAGAAGGGCCCAAAATGGAGTAAAGCTGCTGGAAGCTTATCTCGGCCGAGACACTACAGGATCTCGGCCGAGATGGATTTGTCTGGAATTGGGGCTGATTTACTGGAAGCTAATCTCGGCCGAGACACACATTCATCTCGGCCGAGATCCACTTGTCCAGAATGGGGGAAAACTGCTGGAATGTTATCTCGGCCGAGACACTAAAGCATCTCAGCCAAGACCCACTGCTGAACCAACTAGTCCTGAAAGCGAAGAACGGATCTCGGCCGAGACACTGAGCCCAGAATTCAATCTCGGCCGAGATTCCGCATAGATATAAATACACCTGCGCGGAGAATTAGGTCACTTATTCCTCCCCAATTCGCGATTTTCACACACACACACACACACACACACACACTCAAAATCACCTTTGCACTCCATTTCCTCCTGTCAAATTCACACCACACCTCACCCACATCACCACACACACTTCTATCCGAAAAATTTCGGATTTGGAGCGGATTTGAGGTCGAGTCAAAAAGGGCGCGAAAAATCCAAATTTAAATTTTCTCGATTAAATCCGACCGGTACCCGTGGCACCTCCTACAAAGCCGAAGAGCACCACTCAAGAAGGCACTTCCGGCAGGCGATTAACACATAAAATTCACAAAAGTCAAGCCAAAATCAAGGAAAAAGCCGTTGAGCCCACTCCAGAGGCTCCCATGCCGAACATCCCAACAACCACCACTGATAAGTCCACAAAGCCGATTTATTTTGACATAGTTCTGAGCACTAAGGAACAGAGGAAGAGATTTGACAAACTGATTAGGAGAGGGGTGTCAGCAACCCATTATGGTGATCCCAAGATTCTGGATGCCATGGGAATACGGCACAATGTTCATGACCTCTTAGAACAAGAAGAGCTCGCCCAATGCCTAGCACCCGGCCTACATTCCTCAAGTTCGTGCAAGAATTCTTTAGCACTCTTGAAATCGAGGAGGAGTCACCTTCCTGCTCCGCAAAGATATACAACATCAAGTTCCAACTTCTGAACGAGACAAAGACTCTGAGCCACGACTCCTTGAGAGATATATATGGGTTCAAAAGGTCAGCTGTTGGCAGTACATGCACTTTAAAAGAGTTCAATATACACCAATTTTGGGGGCAAATCATTGCTGCCCCTGGAATAGTTGCACCGCAAGCTTACGACCCAAGGGGCTCCAGGTTGACTTCAATACGAAGTCCGGTCGTCAAGTATTTACAGAAGTTGCTAAGCTCGACAATCTGTGGCAGGAAGGAGATCAGCTCTTCTCGATCCTATGAGATGGAGATTTTGTGGGCAATTGTGGACAGAAAGTTGAGGGACTTCCAAGAAGACATGATACTGAGCTTCGAGAAGATAGTAAAGGATTTGAGAACAGAGAAGAAGAAGGAGGCGAAGGTTCCAGACCCGATTTATTGCGGGGCTCTGATCACCCCCATTCTAGAGCATTACAATATGCCACTCCCAGAGTACACACCCATCAGCACGGAGTACTACTTAGACTGGGAGGAGATGGAGAATATGAGGATAGCTATGCTCGGGTACAAAGAGTGAACCTCGGGACTGTCTGTCCCTTATGTCCTCCAAAATGAGGGACCTTACCTCCGCCTACCTAACCCCGGACTAACATACATCAGAGATTTGGGAAGCAAGCTGAACTTGGAGCTGAGCACCGAGGCACACATCAATGCCTCTTTGGAGCCAACCTATGAAGAATTAACCAAGTTCAAGAGGGCTAAGAAGCCACATCTGGTGGCACGAGTTCGGAGCACGGGAGTTGAGGGAGAAGGCAGTGGCCAGCCAGACCGACCATCAAGGAAGAGATCATCAACAGCCGTTCTGTCTCAATCCGAGTTCCAGGAACGGCAAGAGGGACTGATGGATGCTATGGGGGATGAAATCAAGGGCATAAGAGCCGAGTTGGTGGACATGAGGACATCCATTGAGGCTGAATTGAGAGGGATCCAAGAGACGATACAAGAAAATCAGACAAAGCTCCTCGACCTCTTCAAGTCCATAAAGGGATGCTTCACCGGCTCGAGCCCCCGACCTTCTCGTTCTTTGTGAGTAGAGTACCGAAAAGCCTTACCCCTTCGTCCAAAACTTAGTTGAAAAACTAAGTTTGGGGGAAAACAAAGAGGTAAGACAATTTCGGCCGCTCGAACCTCCCAAACCCCCCTACCCCTCATTTTTTTTCTTTACTACATTTCTGTCCCTTATCACTGTTATCGTTAGTTTGGCCTGTGAGCCATTTGGTATGATGTTTTTGACGGATTCAATTTGATGGCCTGTGTGCCAATATTGATGTGTATTTTAATTGCCTTTTGATAAGTGACTCTGTTTTGCTTGTAGATAATGTTGCCCGACCTGTGAGACAATTGACATCTTCTATTGGTCTTGGTTTAGGTGATACTGTTGAATATACATTTGGATGCTTTAGGTTATTGATAATTTATTGGTGGCCTTTGAGCCAATTTGCTTGACTGTGTTGATAGCTCACACATATTTTTAGGAGTAGGACTCTTAATAGATTAGTTAATTAGTTAAT